>BSBM01000299.1:39114500-40507500 GCA_027924585.1 Larix kaempferi
AATCTCTATAAACATGAGTTATGGAAAAAGTCGTGAAAACACCAACAATATCCTTCAAAAGGGTAGCCACTACCAACAAGTTGTTGAGAATTTGCTAAGAGCCCTACATCCTCCTCACTACCAAATTTGAATCACTAAACACTTGTAGATCACAGAGTCCTCGTTTATACGATTGTTTCATTAGAATTCTCAAAGACACTAATTCTACCATATTATTTGTTCTAGGCTTGGTATTTTCCTTGAAACTAAGGAAATGTGAATCTATAAAATACAGTACACCACCCACACCACAAATCTACGATGGGCCTTGGCAAGCACCATCGTAAAAACCCTAGCACACTGTTGTCAATAAAAGTTCTTTGATTTGTTGAGGGAGTTTTATATGTGAATATTCTTTCAAGAAATTGTATAATGCACTAGTCTGATCAACAATCTGAAAAGTTTGTACATGTTTATCCTCAAAAGAGTTCCATTTCTTGCTATCCACAGGTCCTATATTACCAGAAAAGGGCCGAAGCTATAAAGATTTAGTTCATTCTAATTGAACCAAGTTTGCGGATATCTTTTCACACTATCGTTATTCCACAATTTTCGAAGATTTAGCCAAGAACTGATGTCATTCCAGACCTATTTTGAAAAGGGACAATGAACAAAAAGATGGGATGTAGATTCTTCATCACCCTTGTATAAAAAACAGATACCTAATCCTAATACATTAATTTTCTTGTCACACTTCCCAAGTTAGGAATTTGTTCTACAAGACAAGGCACATGAAGATTTTGTTCTTTTTGGGCGCATTAACCTTCCAGATCTGCGTTCACCACCATACATGTGGTTGTTGACCAGTGAACATTAATACCTTATAACCCAACTTTCCAGAGTATGTCCCTCATATTTTATTCCCCAACTAGGCTAGGTTTCCAATTTCGTCACGTATTTGGATATGGGCTTGTCTTATTCCGCCACATATGCTTCCTAATCACTGGCCCAATTCCCTTCTAGTCCCAAATCCCTTGAGGATTGCCGTCATTGATTCTAGAGGTCAGTCTTTTCATAACCAACAAATTGACTTAGGAAACACATTCTGATCATGTGAAAATTAGATTAAATCTTGCATAAGGAATATCTTGTTTCCAAAACCCATGATAGCATCTTTCACCAACCTTGGTCTCATTATTGTTGCTTACCTTCCACACATGCATCCTTCCAATTAGAGGGAAAGATGAAACCAACTCTTTCCAGTGTATGGAACCATTCTTCGTGGTCTTTTACTCCTTTATCTAACTCAAAATATTATTTGGAACTATATATTTTTGTATCATCAACTTGTTCCAGAGATGGTTCTTTATAATTAAATTCCAAAGTGTCTTACCTGTCAGCTAGGTAGCAAAAGCTTGGATAACTTTCAAACCACATCCACCTACACTTTTTGGTTTTGAGATTGATCTCCAACTAATCCAATGAGTGCTTGCCTTACCTTCTTGTTTACTCCAAAGGAAATTAATACATACTTTATGAAGTTTCTCTAGAACCCATTTAGGAATGTGAACCATGGATTGCCAGTAAAATGGAATAGCTTCCAACACTTACCTAACAAGCATCAATCTTCCTCCATGGGTCAACAATCTATTACATCGTTAATTTATCATTTTCTCATTTCTGCCTATAAACTAATCCCAATCTTGTTTTCCATAAGAGTATGGTTTTAGGTGATAGCCTAAATATTTAAACCTTTCATTGAGATTAGTAAATTGGAAATGAAGAAGATTTACTAGATTATATGCCACCCTCTTTGCTAGTCCATTGAAACAGAGGGCCAATTTCTCAACATTAACTTTCATGCCAATATCCTTACAAAAGAGGCTCAAGATATCATGAAGCGCTCTTCCCTATGCCATTGGACCATTAATGAACAACAAGGCATCATAAAAAAAGTAGGTGCATCATATGGAGATCCACACCCACCCTTATTCCTTGTATATGTTTATTCCTCGTGGCTTTTGAGATAGTTCTGCTAATGCCTTCAACCATTAGTAGGAATAAATAAGGGGACATTGGAGACCCTTGCCATAGTCCTCTAGAAGGTACAAACAAACAAGACATATAGCCATTAACTAATACTAAATAAGAAACTAACATTACACATCCCTTGATCCAGTTTACCATATTGAGTGTGAAACCTACTTAGATTAAAAGTAGCCTAAGATACAACCAACATTCTCTATCATAAGCCTTTGAGAGGTCTAGTTTAACAACCACGACATTCAACTTCTTTGTATTAATACTGTAGAGTCCTTGTGTTGTGCCAATCACATCATGAATTTGATGAGCTTCCAAGAATCCAAATTGCTCTAGAGATATGAGTTTAGGCAATAGCTTTTTGAGCTTGATCGCCACAACCTTAGTGATGAGCTTGTAAACATAGTTGCAAAGTGATATCGACTTGAAATCACCAAAGGTTTTCGGTTTATTAGTGTTTAACACTAAAGCAATAAAGGTTACATTGAATTTTGGCATAATTTTTCCTAAGACCCTTGCCTCTTCCACCACTTGAAGCACGTCTTCTCCTAAAAGGTAAAAAAAACCAATGAAGAATTCCACCATTCAACCATCAGGTCTTGGGATTTTTCCATTTTGGAATGATGACAAGGTTTCCAATAATTCCTTCTTGCTCACTTCCTCAAACATCTTTTCATTTTCCTCTTGTGTGAGCATACTAGGAAAGTAAGAACAAGGCTTTACTATTTATGCTATATTTGCTGTCTCGAGTTCCTTGTAGATTCTAGAAAAATGTCGATCACCCAACTATGCTAGATCCTTAAACCCCTGGACTCTATGACCTTGTTTGTTTTGCAGCTCCCAAATTGTGTTTTGAATTCTTTTGTGATTGGAAAATTGGTGAAAGCATGTTGTATTTTCATCCCCAAGTTTCAACCAAGTCACTCGACTCTTCATCCTCCACTCAACATCTCGTTTTGAGGAATTTATCTTTTTTCGTTTCAAGTTCTACTATTTTTTAAGTTTCTTTTGAGAAAACTATTACTAGATTTTGATTAAAAAGGATAACAATTGCCTCTTCCACCTCATTGATCTTTGCATCTTTATTGTTGTACCTTGCTGCTATCCATTCTACCACTTTGGCCTTGACTACCAGAAGGGAGTTTCCAAACTGTCTATTGGCTAGAAAATTCGAGTTTTGATCAAAATACAACCATTCCACCTTCACCAAATCTTGAAATTCCACATCCTCCAACCATATTAGATTGAACTTAATTGGAGAAGAGGGTTTATCCTCTGTTCTCAAAACTTGGAAGAATATTGGGTTGTGATCCAATCCCCCTCCTGTACCTACCCAGCTTCTAAAGATGTCCATGCTTTGCAACAATTACTCCCAACCAAAAACCTGTCCAACCTCTTAGAGACACTAGTAGCTCTTGACCTTTTGTTCTTCCAGGTTAGTTTTATTTTAATCAGATTCACATCTACCAGCTCCACATTACTAATATGATGAAGAAAATACCCTTCCAAGACATCTAAATGAACTGAAGGACCCTAGATTTCTAATATGTTTAAGATAAAATTTAGATCTCCTATTATCAAACGTTTCTCCTTAACTGTTGAAAGTGGAAAAAATTTGTCCCTAAATCCTTGCTTATGATCATATGGCCAATACACATTTAGAATTGAAACTTGTTGGCCCAAGCTCTCACTCCTAAAGTCCATGTATAGACCCAATGGAACAAAGAAATCATTAATACGAGTAAGATCTGTTCTCCAACCTATCAGGAGTCCCCCAGACAAACCAAATGCATCCACCTAGTGAAAATCCCAGTCTTTGAACAAGTTCATATGCCATCCTATAATTAATTCCCCCTTGCACATTGTCTCTTGCACCGACATAGATCTATCTTAACTCTGACTCAACCAAGCACGGAGAGGGATCAAACCCCTTTTAGAATCCTAAACTTGAGGAAATGTTTACACCTCAAGGGATTTGATCCCTTTCAATGCTTGATAGAGCTAGTGTTAAGATGAATCTATGTTGGATCCAATTGCAGTGGCCGCATCAAAACAATGTTGGTTAAAAATAAAAATAACCATATTGAAATAATCTCATCTAAAAATTAAAAAAAAAAATATTTACGCAATCAAAATGGTGAATTGTAATAAAGTAATAATCGTGTTCAATGATAATAAATGTGAAAGAATGCAATGGAATTTAATGATGAATTACATACAATTACAAAGTGATCAATCTCATATGTAAATCTACTCACACCCCCTTTTCCATCTTCTCATATCAATCATATGTGAAAGGAGGTCGAGTTTTAAACGCTAGTCACCCTTAATTCGGCATATTGTTGTAAATGTGAGACCCCATCTCTCTTTATTTCCAGTATTTATAGTTTTTCTCCGATGTTAATCCTTGTGACTTATGGATGGTCAAACCCCAAGCAAGTTTCAATGGAAATTTCCCCATCTGCATTACTGTAACAAATTTTTCTATTAAATTTAATGATGAATTACATGTATATTTAATTGAATGATATCATACAAAATGTAATATTAGTGAACTCAATGCATGTTGACATTACTATTAGATCATATTGCATTTCCCAATGCACAAATTTCAAATTAGAGGGATGTTAGATCATAATAAAAATCTCCATCTAAAGGCAGAGATTAATATATCATAGATGTCCCTCACCATAAGCAATGCATCTTTACATTATTAAGAAAGAACATTCCTAAACTCAAAGCAATGCAACAAACTTCAATTACTAAATTCCCACATTAAAATATTAGATGCCAATATATAAACAAATTAGGTTTTGACTATTTAACGAAATGATACGATACAAAATGGCCAGAACAGATGGATCGGTTGTGTGGTTTTTGGCTCCAACAATGATATGATGAATTGATCACAGGTGCCATTCTACTTGACTAACTATGGTGATTTTATCTACTCAACTAAATGTGGTAGTTGAATCAGATTAGGGTTTCGACTATTTAACTAAATGATACCATACAACATATAATATCACTGAAATCAATGCATATTAACAATACTATTAGATCATGTTGCATTTCCCAATGCATAGATTTCAAATTAGAGGGATGTTAGATGACAACACAAATCTCTATCTAAAGACAAAACATTTGATCATAGATATCCCTCAATGTAACTAAATCATATTAGGGTTTCCACCATTCAATTGTGGTGATTCTATCTACTCGGTTAACTATTGAAATTGAATCAGATTAGGGCTATGACTATTTAATAGGATGATATCATACAAAATGGTTAGAATGGATGGATGGAAAGCTTTGGCTAGAACAAATGGATCAACTATGGGGTTTTTGGCCCCAACAATGACTTGACGATATGTTGAACTCCTAGATTCTGGCTAAGTGTCTTTTTTATTAATAAGATTAGGCTTTCGACCATTTATCTGTGATGATTCTATCTATAGTTGTAGGCAGTTCTTTAGAATATTTTTGAATTTGTACAGAGCGAAGATACCCAACCACAATTACTTCAGGTAAAATATTTCATGCACTATTGAATTACCACATTATAATACTACATGCTAATATATCGTTAAAATAGTAACTAAATCAGATCAGGGTTTCAACTATTTAATTGTGGTGATTCTATCTACTCGACTAACTATGGTAACTAAATTAGAATAGGGCTTTGACTATTTATATGTGGTGATTCTGTCTATTCAACTAATTGTGGTAATTGAATCAGATTAGGGTTTTAACTATTTAACAATGGAGATTCTATCTACTTTGCTAACTACTTAATTGAATCAGATTAGGGTTTCGACTATTTAACTGAATGATATCATACAAAATGCAATATCACTAAAATCAATGCATCTTAACAATACTGTTAAATCATATTGCATTTTTCAATGCACATATTTCAAATTAGAGAGATGTTAGATCATAATGCAAATATCCATCTAAAGATAGATCAATAGATCATAATGTCCCTCACTGTAAGCAATGAATCTTAAAAATACTAAGAAAGAACATTCCTGAAATCAAAGCAATGTAATAATGGTATGATAAAATATGTAATATCACTGAAATCAATGCCATTAGATCATATTACATTTCTCAATGCATAGATTTCAAATTAGAGGGATATTAGATCATAACACAAATCTCCATGTAAACATATAGATTAATAGATCATAGACACCTCTAAAGCAATGCATATATTTTTCCTTTACTTAATTGTACCTAGAAATTTACCCAATTATTGATTTGCAATTATAACAAAACTAATATCTTACACATTCTATTCTTATCTTAACAATACATAATCCAATATGATTTCCATTATAATCAACTAGGTGCAAACTATTCCAATTTGGAACCGTGTTGTGAATGATAACACATGCATGCTACAAATAGGAAATAGTTGCGATAGTTAATTAATTATGTAGTAAAATAGTTATTTACCAAAACTAATATTTTTTTTTCCTTGGAGTTTACCAAAAATAATATCTAACTCATTGTTCATTAACTTAACAATATATAATCCAATATATTTTCCATTATAATTGTCTAGGTGCCAACTATTCTAATTTGGAATTGTGTTGCAAATGATAACACAATTCCTACAAATAGGCAAAAGTTGCATTCATTGATTAATTATTAAGTAAAATAGTTGCAATTTATCAAGTATTACAAAACTAATGTCTAACTCATTGTTATTTTTTTTTTTTTCCCTTGGAAAAATTCGTAATTTTATTTCAGAAAAGAACAAAATTACATTCAGCAGATGTAATAAGATCACTATGATCCCTACATTGTCACAAATTACTTTCCATATTCCTAATTACAAAGATCAGCAGTGTCTTGATCATCTCTGATCGAACGTTCTTACTCCCCGCATCAATAATTCGTATGAATATAAGGCTGTCCCAGCCTGTATCTATATATGCTCATTATGTGCCTGATAACCAAAATGCTGTTCACAGCACTCTTTGTTATCATTTTTTTTTTTATTCTGGTTCAAATACTGCGATATACTTACCCTGTGGATTCTATCATTGACAGCGTGGAGACCAGTCCACAAAATCCAATAAACCTTCTCCGATCTGGATTATAATAGCGTGCTCTCCCCCAACATAGTAGAGCAGAGCCGTGTCTCCTTATCCTCAACATTTCCTGTGTGGTTTAGCTGAATGTATGCTGCTGTTACTCAACGCCCCCAACAAAGATCTGCTTAGTAGTGCAGTGCCGAGCCTCCAGAACCTCATATAAATGGACTGTGTGGATAGCTGAAAGTGCCAGCCGGTGAGTGAATGGTGATCTTCCATGTCCCCATCGCGAAGTCCGTTGCCTCTTTAGATAGCTGGTCTGCCAATACATTCCGCTCTCTGTAAATATGTGTATATGTGATGTGGTTGAAATTTAATTTAATCCGGAGCACCTCTTCCAGGATAGGTAAAAGCTCCATCACATGACACGAAGTAATCTCCTTAGCCCAGTTGATGATTATCAAGGAGTCACCAAAGATCTGAAGGGACAAGCATCCTTGTTCCAGAGCAAATAACATCAACAATTTTAGCGACATGAGTTCTGCGTAGTTATTTGTTCCACTGCCCAATCCCGCCACCAGATGGAAATAATGTGGCTCCGATTTGTAAAGGATTCCCCCCCCTCCACAAACCGATTGTTGGTTTGAGGCACCATCGAAGAATGCCCATGGCATGGAGAGGTCAATCTGTTCCACACTCACAGGACGTTTACTGCTCACTTGTACTGGGGCCATGAAATGAAGAGTGACCGCCACCATCTGAGCCACTACATACTCCACAGGTACCCTGTAGTCCTGGAAAATCACCTTATTGCGGGCAAGCCATATGCCCCATGTGAAAATACACGGGAGGGCCCGGAGAGGGGATGAAAACTGATCAGTCCACCATAACTGGAATGCTTCCAGCACACACGTTCCCCTCCACCCCACCTTATTAGCCAATATCTTGCTGATCTCCGACCAAACAGTCTGTGAGAATTGACAATGTATGAAAAGATGGGCTAGATTCTCTTCCGCATCCTTACATAGGGGACAGATTCCCGGACCCTGGAGGAAACGTTTTTGCAGAATATCCCAAGTAGGGGCCTTATTTTCCAGTATAGCCCAGAAAAGTAATTTAGCTTTACCCGGACATCTCAATTTCCATAATAATTTCCACCACCACAGCAAAACCCTGTTATGGTTTTCCACATTGAGCTGGATGTATCCATGTTTTGGAGAATATACACCGGATGGATGGTGCCCCCATATTAGAATATCAGCCCTATTGGTCAATCTAATATGTGTCAGTTTTAACCGCCGTATGTATTCATCCCATTCCTCCTGCAGTTCAGCCGAGATCCCTAGTTGTTGTGCCGAAAACCACCCCTGTTGCCATAGAGTAGAAGCTCCCTGATCCGCTAAGTCATTCAGATTATTACAACCTCTAGACGCCAATAAGGACCTCAGATCCATTGAAAGTACGTGTCCATCCCTGCAGCCAACCCATGGGTCCAATCCTATCCGGAGAAGTCTCCCGTCGCCAATCCTCCATACTAATCCCGATCCGACTAAAGTGAAGTGCTTAACCACGGCTTTCCACACCACTGAGCAGTTAGCCCTCGACTTGTTTCTCATCCTGATCCATTCGAGCAGTGTTAAAGGGGCAATGTATTTATGATAGACCACTCTAGTCCAGAGACTCCGTGTATGTATTAATCGCCACGACACTTTGGCCCCCAATGCTTTTGCAAACATGAAAATATTCTTTAAACCCCAACCTCCCAAAGCCTTAGGAACAGCAATCTTCTCCCAGCGTACCCACACCAACGCCCGATTCTCACTCGTACCCTTCCAAAGAAAGGCAAAACACAGTCTCCGGATCTGCTCCAGAACTCCAGTGGGAATCCAAGCAAGTGACAGCCAATAAACCGGAATTGCTTCCAATACGGATTTTATCAGAACCAGCCTCCCTGCCCGAGATAGCCATTTGTGGCTCCAGCCGTGAAGACGCAGTTCTAATTTTGCTATTAGCCAGCTCCAATCTGCCTTCAAATACGCATTCGGTTTCAATTGGAAGCCTAGATACTGTAATCCATCATCTAAATCCAATGTCTGGAAGGGTAGTTTGTTCACCAGGTTTAGAATCTCCGGCTCGGATAAATGCGAGCAAGTGATAGTTGATTTGTTGATATTTACTAACATACCCGCTGCAGCTTGTAATAAGTGGATGCCTTCAACCACCGTGTCAATATCCTGGCTCGTGCCATCACAGAAAATCAGGATGTCATCAACAAAAAGGAGGTGTGTAATGAACAGAACCTGAGAGATAGAAATGCCTCTAAAGGCGCCTTCAGCTTTGGCTTTCATCATAAAACGGCTAAGGCCTTCAGCGACGAGGAGAAACAACAGAGGAGACAGGGGGCATCCCTGTCGAAGACCCCTCCCAGCCTGGAAGAACGGGCTTGCAGAACCATTGATTAGTACAGCAAAATGCACCGTGGTGAGGCAGGCCATAAGCCATCTGATAAAATCATAACAGAATCCCAGGTGAGTAAGAAGCAACCGGATATAAAGCCAGCTAACCCTGTCAAAGGCTTTGGACAGATCGATCTTAATCACCGCTCCCTTCTGCTTCTGCACCTTGAGCGTGTGTAATCCTTCCTGTGCGATTCCAATTGCCTCATGAATTTGGCGTCCTTCCAAGAAGCCAAATTGCTCACACGAAATGTTCTGAGATAAAATCTTCTTGAGTCTGCGCGCCATTACCTTAGAGATGATCTTATATATGCAGTTACAGAGAGAGATTGGTCTGAATTCTGCGAAATTGACAGGCTTGTCAGTCTTAGGTATCAGAGATAAAAACGTGGAGTTGAATGGCCCATGGATAAACCCAGCCTTGCGCGATTCTTCCACCACTTGCAAAATCTCCTCCCCGAAGAAGTCATAGAATCCTAGGAAGAATTCTATCGGCCATCCATCAGGCCCCGGGCTGCTATCTCTGTTTAATGATTTCATCACCGTCGAGAGTTCTTCCAGCGACACCTCCTCCATCAACATACTGTTATCTGCCTCCCCCACAAAGCTGGGAAAAAGCTGAGTCACCCGAATGACCTCAGCAATGGAAGTTCCAGGTGTAGCCGTGAAGAGATCTCCAAAATGTCGAACTCCCAGCGCTGCTAAACCATCAAAGCTAGAAACCTGCTCCCCAGTATCTGATGAGAGTTCCCAGATAGAGTTTTTGAATCTTCTCCCCTTCGCGTAAGATTGAAAAAATTTGGTGTTCTCATCACCGCACTGTAGCCAAACCGCCCTGCTTTTCAATCTCCACATCTCTTCACGCTCCCCCAGTATCAAATTCCTGCGCTTCTCCCACTCCACCAATTCAACTTTCTGCATATCATCCAGGTATCCCATGCCCAGACTATTTTGTAACCTGGCTATGTTGAACTCAGCCTCTATTAAGTTCTGATCATCAATCTCCCTTTTACCATGAGCCCAGGTTCTAGTGGCCTCTTTAATTCTTTGCAGATTGTGAAAAAAATGAGAACCAGCAGGAGTCTGATTGTCAAGTGGATGATGAACCCATAGCTCCTGTACCAGTTTAATGAATGTCTCCTCCTTCAGCCAGCTAGGATTGAATTTGAAGGGGCTGGGTGGTTTTAGCCCGCTGCCTCGAATCTCCAGGAAAATGGGACAATGGTCTGATATTCCACCTGACCCTACCCACTGTCTGACCAGATCAACCCCATGTGCCAACCCTTCAGCCACCAGAAATCTATCCAGACGTTTGGCTACTCGATGAACCCCAGCTCTCATATTCCTCCAAGTGGGAGAGAGCTGGGAAGGAATGATATCAAGGAGATCCTTTCTGACAAAGGCGTTGATGAAATGGTTTGCCAAGGAGTCCGGAACAGCCCGAGGCCCCCAAACTTCAGCAGCTCCCAGAGTGAGGTTGAAATCCCCACCCAAAATCACTTCCCTGCCATCAAAAATCTCCATACCTAACAAGGAGTCCCAGTATCCCACCCTGTCAAGGTAGGGCCCGTAAATATTGAGTACCGTGATCATCCGACCTATCTCAGCATCCCAGACTTCCAAACCAAGACCAGAGGATATCCCCCAAGTACAATCACATCTGCAGCTCGTTACCTTCCACCCCGAGGCCAGCCCTCCAGAGCGCCCCCTGGCATCCACTCCTACAAACTTCCAGCCAGGGAGCAAAGATTCTAGTGTACGAACCACATCCTCACTGCCTCCCAATGTTTCTTGCAGCATAATAATGTCCGGTTGATTTAAGTCAACCAACCTACGAAGCGAAGATTTTTTTAGTGGGCTCGCCAACCCACGACAATTGAAGGACATAATCTTCATCAATGTTCCCCATCCGGGGCAGTCACTGCTCTAAGTGCCCATTCAATAGTCGATTGCGTGCCCATCACTAAATCCACTTTCGCCCGTTCCTTTGCTTTAGTTATATGGGATTTACGTCCCCGGCCTTTCCCCTCCACACTAGTGGCCAACTCAGGTAGTCCCTTGCCCCCCCAACCATCTGCTGTAATCTCCCTACTACGAAGAGCATAGCGAATTTGCTTACCCTCGGAGCATGAAGAGTGTGAGGAAGAATCAATAGATGGAGTGACAACACCCAAAACAGGCCGTAGGATATGGACAGCCTGTCGAGGAGGAGTCCCATGGCTGCCCCCCCCCACAACAAATGGGTCAGCAAGAATGGAAGGAGTAAGAATAGAAGACTTACCCAAGTGTAACGCAGTAGGATCCTGCCGAGGAGAGGACCTCTCCTGCTGCGATAAAGTGGCCGGTGAAGTCGGAGTAACAGAGCTCAAGGAATCCCCCTCAACTACGGGAAGCTCACGTCCATGCTGCTGCGTTCCAGATGTCACCAAGGATGGCATACGAACCTCAGATTCTATCCTCCCCTCATTATCCAAATGATCCACAGGTGCAAGAAATCCCCCCCCGTCAATATCTGGCCCCCTCCCCTCCACTACCTCTACCTGAGGGACCACATTAACCACCGGGACAGCTACTACCTCATCATCCTCAACAATCTGTGGCTTGCTTTTCCGAAACGATAGGGGACAGCTTGCTACAAGATGTCCAAGATCATGGCAGCGATGACACCTAAATGGCACGCCCACATAGTCCAGTGTTTGAACATAATCCCCATCCTTGGAATGGACTTTGATTTCAGCAGAAAGCCCCATCCTAAGGTCGATCTTGACTAATATCTTAGCGACCGTGTATATACCATTCTGCAGATGGGAGGAATCAGAACACAAGTATTCACCCAGGTAATTCCCGATCTCAGCAAACCTAGTCTCGTTCCACATGTGCATGGGAAGTCCAGGGAGCTTAACCCACAGCGGTTCTTTAGCAATTCTTTCCGTTTTAGCATCGAAAAAGGGTGACCAACGTTTCAGTACAAGTGGTACTCCCAGCATCGACCAATGTTTACCCATAACTGCATTGACCTCCCCGCTGTTCAGGAAAATGAATGAGAACCATCCTTTCGATAAAACACGGACCTCAGGGACAGAAGGTGCGATGTTAAGCCAATGCTCAGCCACCCAACGCTGAAGGAAACCTCTGCCTAATCTCCTGCCTCTAACATGTCCTACTACAGCTGTATGAGTGAAATCCACTGCCTCAGCCAACGTAACATCGACCCCCAGCACTAACTGATCCAGTCTCTTACGTTCTTTGACCTTCTTGACAGGGATTTTAATGGAGTCAGGCTCTGTCACTGCATCCTCCCGCCTCGGGACCGCCATAAATGTTCCACACCGCAGCCAGCTAAAGGGCCAGTCGAGTCCACTGAGCTAAAGGCAGTGTCCAAAGGGCAAATGTGCAAGGAAATGGATTAAACCCTTTCCAGCAACCAGGGTTGTATTCGTGCCTAAAGATCGATCACCGCTTCACTAAAGAAAGAAACTACCAACAGATCAAAGAAATCGATCTAATGCAACGACAGCACCATTAATTCACAGACTGCTATCAGGCTGGAGGAGCCCATCAGATGTCGCCAAATCGATCCTCCATCTACGGATCCATCATAAGCCATTACCAGTATAGATCCCTCCCTGCAACGATCCCTGCAAATGCTACTCCGTGCAATGACCAATAGCACCGCTACAATCGCAGGGGTTATCAGCTAGCCCGGGAACACCACTCAGGGAATGAACTGCGTCTAGATCTACCTGTATTCCAGCTCGATGCTGCCCCCAGACTCCATCTTGCATAGTTAACGTACTCCTGCACTTCTTGGAGCCAAAATTCCCAGGTTCAAAACCATCCCAACCCAAAATTAGTTATCAGCTAGCCCGGGAACTCCACTCAGGGAATGAACTTCGTCTAGATCTACCTGTAAACCAGCTCGATGCTGCCCCCAGACTCCATCTTGCATAGTTAACGTACTCCTGCACTTCTTGGAGCCAAAATTATTAATATAAAACTTAAAATTATAAATCAATCTAACTCATTGTTATATTATTAACTTAACAATATTTAATCCCATATATTTTCCATTATAATCATCGACGCACCAACTATTCCAATTTGGAATCATATTGTAAATGATAACACATAAATCCTACAAATAAGTAAAAGTTGCATTCATTAATTAACAATGAAGTAAAATAGTTATTTACCAAAAAAACTAATATCTAACTAATTATTTTATTATTAAACCAACAATACATAATACGATAAATTTTCATTATAATCTCCCACACACCAACTATTCCAGTTTGAAATCATGTTGTAAATGATAATGGCATAAATCCTACAAATAGGCAAACCTTTTATCAAGTTTAGGACTCTAAAATATACATTATTGATATGCATTCTAAAGTTATATAAGGTTTTACTTCACACACACACACACACACACACACACCATGCCTTCATCCATATGCAACGGTTCCGTTCTGAATATATGTCTTTGACTAACCAATGCATAGAAATTTAGTTGTCTTGTAACTATTTATGAAAATATCTTTTTATTATCTAAGGTGCCTCTATCAATCGATAAAGAGCTTTGTGATTTGCCAATGGACTTTGAAATTGAAATTTGACTTATATTTATATAAATGAGTTTTACAATGTAGCCAACTTAAACTAGGAGTTAACATGTACTTGGTTTTATAATTTATTTTATATTTTTTTTTTTGGAGTCGACATGTGTCATGCCACCATTACAAACATGACACATCTCACCCACTTGGGCTGTAGAAAGTGCCTTTCTGTGCAACAAGGAGAATGTCAAGCTGATCTTTCTCTACTAATATAAATAGGTTTAACCTTTTTGTGGGACCTCCCAAACCCCTTATATTCAGTAAAAGAATTTTCATTTTTTAACCCCTCTCACGAGCTGTGATTCTCTAAGATCCCAATCCAACTTCCTCTTATTTCCTTGTGTGATTTCTATTGCAACCTAATTTTGAGCATGGAAGAGAAGAGACTTTTTCCTTGCACCTCCTTTCCTTACCTCTCTCTTGGTATCAACACTTAACCCTTAGAAATTAAATTATCTATTAGGACAAGAGGTCATTTTGACTTAAGGTTGTAACAATTTTCCTATAACAAGAGGTCATTTATGCTCAGTTATGGGATTTTCCTATTTAAAGCTTGTATTCAATGTCCCTCAAATTTGTGTTACAATGTTTTAGTAGGCCATTGTGAGCTAGAGCCATGGTTCTTACTGTTGATGCTCAACATCGACATGTTTCAGAGTGTCGGAACATGATGCCAGAGGCGACCCAATCAAATTTTTTTGCAAGATCATGCTGTCAATGCTGTCACATCCAATTCAATGTGCTTGTCACGTACATATCTTATTTCACCATTTCCGCTTCTATATGACCCCTTCGATAGACTTGCACAATTGCGTCTCATGCGACGTCATGTCGTAGTTGAGTCAATTTTGGGAGATTGGTCATCTTTTCGTCTGGGCATTGTCATGTTGGCTAGTCCACACCATTGCGTTTGGCCCATCGTTTTGATCGTCTTTATATTTTGTTTGGCAAAAACCAAGTTTGTTTGACCCTTTCGACAAGTAGTCAAAGTTTCAACAAGTTAAGATCCTTGCATCATGTTAGTTGAAAGTCGCCAATTTCACCCCATTGATAAAATTGCCAGTCACATCCGCCATCCGTTGGGTTGCTACACGTATGTCCCAAAAGTCATAATTTTACTAAGGCATGTCGTTGCTCAGAAATCATCAATATCCTCCAATATTACTAAAGGATAGAATTGCCCCCTCTCCTTTTAATATTCCTCATTCCCTATTAAAATTGAAATCTCATTTTTCTTAAAAGGAGCCTTCCCCATCTTTATTTATCCCTCTACCATTTCCTTATACCCCTGGTGCTATTTGATATTTAAATCCCCTTCCCTTTTTCTTACCTTTATTAATACTTATCCCTTTATTATTAGCCCCACATATTTCTCGTGACCTAAGTTTTATCCCATTAAAAATATATATTAAATCCCCTTTCCCTTATTTACCCATTCCACCATGTTTCTATCCCTATTAAAACCTTTGGGCAAAAAAATGGTTCTATTGTACAAAAAGGAAATAATAATGAAAAGTAAAAATCCCTTTTCCTAAGATCCATCACCTTTTCATCATCCGCCTTTTCCCTTCATATTTTCCCTATACTTCCCCCATTTCATTCAATTTAAAAAGTGAACTTCCTCACCCCTCTCGCCTCTCTTGCTAAGTGTCATAAAAAAAAACTTTTATAAAGTTTATCCTTAAACCTAAGTTATAAAATCATTTGATTGATTCCCAAAACAAATTATTAAATAAAAGGGCACCTGTTATGAATTCTTGTTTCCACCAAGAAGAGAAGAGCTTTTAGATGTTTGTCTTAGAGTTTAAAAATGGGAAAGTGGAGTACATTGAATTTATACTTTTAATACTCAACGCAAAAGCTTGTGGTTGCTCCCCGTAAGTTCAAGATGGATGAAAGGTTATTGTAAAGGATGGCCGAGATACGAGTGACAAAGGATAAGACCACCGCCAAAATGTCAATTGTAGCGCTGTTGTTTTTTTACCCTAGTGGCTTCTATGTGCATATTATATTACTCGTCCTCGACTATTCAATAAAGGGAAGAACAATGAAGATATCAGCTCTAGATATGAGGGTTCATAAAAATTACTGCCATTAGGTCTGGGCTACGGGATCAAGATAAATGGTGGTTCTGTAATGTTTATTTCGAATGAGAAAGAAGAACTTATTATTTAACTTCATTGTGATGATAGGAGTCCTATTTGTAACATATGTCCAATAGTGTATAGCTCGACGAGTCCACTACAAGGCCCTAGGCCCTATAGGTCTTGTATTTTGAAGACATTTTATTCATGCATTGCACTCGCTAGATGACATGCTTGGCGCTCCACCTCCATCGATGAAGAGGTCCTTTTGAGAACATTAGGCTTCGAGGATTTGTGCATAGGAAGGTGGATGACGGTTACTTGCAGTCCACCTTCCCTTCTGGACGCACATGAGAAGACTGAATGTCAAACGATGCAGTGATGATTAAGCTCTTGGCAGTTACCATAACTTTTTTCCTTCCCTCACAACACTTGTCGAAACTTCATTCACACGCTTCGCATACCTTGCCGCAGCCTTAAAAGCTTAGCGAAGCTGCCAAATCTAACATTTCACACCGGAAGTAAGAGGTGGGAACTACTAGCTTCTGCTCTGCAATTTTTCTCTTCATACTCAGTTGTCCATAAGCCTAACAGACGATGGTTGCAGGTAAGGCTACAGTCTAGGTCCATCCATTAGAATGAAGGCAGAGTGTCTTTTTGCCAGAGGTATGTTATGCTTTCCTGCATGCATTTCGTTCTCTCTTGTATATTTTTCCTACTGATGTTTTCATGCACGCAGGTTATTGCATGACAATCTGAGCAGGAACTCTTCTTGCTGTCTTAGTTTCACTGGATGAACTTGAGCTGTTGAGAATTGCGTAGGGACTCGGAAACCTCCATTTCTCAAGGGTTAAACTGACTGCGACCTATTGTACTGATGATTGTCAAATTCCATTTTTTAATATATATGATTTTGGACATATATGCTTCTTCCTCTCGGTTTTATCTTCTGCGATTATTTTTTATTTATTTTTGCATTTTGCAAATACGATATTATATGTAAATAAGTGGACTACACATATTTTATTTTCAGTTTACAAGTCTGTATTTACTACTTCAGCTTTTGTACTAACATGTATATAAATTTTCTAATTTTGACCTTTAGTCGCAGGATTTTCGGACTCTATATAATTCAAACTAAAGTAGTTGTCCTATAATATTTCATGTTATCTTCCATTTTATGTAATCTGTAAAATTTTGCAAGCTTAATTTCATCAAATGACGAATTCAGCTTTATCATTAATGCTATTGTATGAATAAACTGAGATATCTGATTGCATTTAAAAATTTACAAATATGAATGAAATGACAAATTTCTTTTTGCATAACATTAAATGCTGCCAAAATTATGTAGATGAAGAGTAAATACATGTTATGGTTGCATTTGTATACTAATGGAAAAAAACAAAGTTTCGTCTTCATTTAACAATTCTGCATTAATATCATGCTGCTTTTCAAAAAAAAATTAAAATTTGCAAATCAGAAGATTTAAGCATCATAAAAGATTTAATTGTTGATGCATTTGCATGCTTGCCACTAAAGCTTTCTTTTCATAAGTAGTTAATTGAATAATGCATTTTATTTTGTAAATATCATGTAGTAACCATTTATTAACTAGTTAATCAATTTTGCATTCTGAAGTATTTGCACGCATTGTTAGTTAGGATGCATTTAGTTTCGTCACGCATTGTTAGTTAGGATGCATTTAGTTTCGTCGATGGACTAATCTTTTCATTTTAAAAGCATTCACATAGTTATGATCACACATATGATACTATGCTTTTATTCACTAATGCTTTTATGATATTGATCAATTGTGATGATCTTATCTATCTAAGGGTCTATAACAAACCTAAAATATATAAATATTAAATAATAATAATTAACAATAATTAATCAAGGCACATAACCCTTGTGAATAGTCATCAAAGATACCTCTTAAGAATGTATTTATACAAGCCCTCTATTTACATTGTAATCATCTCATCATTTTTACATTTAATATATATATTTCTTATATAGATTTCTTTCTCTATCTTATTTACAGTGGATTTTTCTTTAAAACCAACTTTATTAGTCTCATTTGATATCAGATAACAAAGCCACGTTAATTCCCCCTTATGACTTAATTCCGGCTTATTACCAAAATTATCAAGTTTCTTGAATTTGGGTCCTTGACCTCCGCTGGCTTTTGGCCATATCGTAAACTACTCTGTGACTTAAAAAAACAAAAATAGCGCATCACCCTTTCCTCTTTACTCCACCCCTCCTCCAGGTTCCGCCATCTTCCACTCATCCCCACATCCGTGATCCTTCCCACGTTGCTGCCCCAATTCCTTTGGCTGCTCCACATTACATTCCCTTCCTCCTGCACCTGCACATACTCATCTCTCCCTCATCTACCATTGCTCCTGCACTTTCCCCCAACTTCCACAATCATCGTCGTCACTCCTGCGCCACGTCCCTATCCAGTCTCACTAACTCGTTCCACTCCATTTTGGCCCTATCTCCAGCCTCCCTCTTGTGCCCACACGGCATACTACCCCTCCCTCCAGGCTTGCACCCCGCTTCTCCTCCCACTACACCACCAAACGCGCTCCTCTCTACCTCTAACAAACGTCACCCCAGCCTGACCTGCCGTCCAAATTTCACTCCTCTCCATACACCAACTCGCACCAGTCCCCAAGCAGCCACGCCCTAAGCCAACTCACCTCAAACCCCACGTGCAACTTTCCCACGCACTGCACCATCCATTCCACACCGCGTCCTCAATCCAAGCCTTTCGCCCTAAATCCCTCCTTTCGCCCTCGACCACCGCGCCTTCTCCACGTCACAACGCCCCATCTACACGCTATTCCACGCTACCTCTCTTCCATCGTGCCTTCTCCATACTCAAAACAAACTTCACTCCAGCGTACTACTCACGCGATTCAACTCTGTCTTGGCCAAAAATCGCATAAAGATATCATTCGTTGCGGTGGAAGCATTTGTTTGGATGCTGACGTTGTCCTCGTTTTTTGGTTTCCAATAGGGGCGGGTGGGATGACGTAAGGTCCTGCCAACACTGCGAGTCTTGGGCAGTGCCTTACATGTAATGAATAAATCCTCTTTTATTGGGATTATGACGGGTTTAAATGCAATCCATGTTTGGTTTTTCGATTTTAACAATGTCTATTCCGCTTGCCCTGTAAAGCAAACTCTGCACGCTCGCTCTGACAAGCACCTAGACCTGACATCACCTTGATAGATGGCATGCAGTTTTTCGATGGCGCGTGCCATGTAAAGCAAAATCTGCACGCTCTGACAAGCACCTAGACCTAACATCACCTCGATAGATGGCACAATGGCATGCAGTTTTCCATGGAGTAGGTGCAGTGCAGTCGAGGGAAATAACGTGTTATCCTGCATTTGCATTCCTTGCAACTGTAGTATCAACCCTATAGCTGTAGCATCAACAACCCATGGCTCCAAATTGACATACGACGACTGGTTTTAAAACTGCTAGTTTCACAGTCCATTTCGATGGAGTCACACAGTCACCGACAGGCTTAACTTCCCCTTGTCACATGCTTGTACAATTCACTAATCACAGGAATGCATGGTTTGAGCTCTCAGCCTTGCACCAATAGTATCATAGTGTGATTGTTATCTCTGTCACAACTCGGCTCTATAGAGTTTTAGAATTTCCCCACAACCTTTGTAGGTGTAATATGGGGTCGCTCATCCTATAGCATGCTATGCTTGCTACTGTCCGATCTTTGTTTGTTCTTATCATTCTGTAAGTCTAGGAAATTGTTGTTGTTTCCCCAGCGAAGAGTTTAACGACATCCAATGTTTCTGCATTCTCATGACGTATGAACTATACAATTTTTTAGTTTTTTAATGTTGGTCTCCACCTCTGTTATGGAGTACAGAGCCTAGACCTTGGTCTGACATGCAACTGTGAACAATTAGCCCTCTTTTAAGTACAGGTTGTCTTGGAGAAGGTGTCATCTCTGGCATGATATCAACACCAATTTAGGCAAATCCAGCGAGATCGGTGCGGGGTGGAAGCTAACACCGGGAGGGAAAATTTTAGAGGAGAGAAGGAAGAAAGCAGGGAGGGAGTTTAGAATACGAGAGGGGTTGAAATTTGCATCAATGGAGAAATTTAGACTCCTGTCCTGATGGTAGTTTTGGAGAGGTTTTTTGTGAAAATAGTGGCTGCTGAGGAGGAATTTGGAGTTCTTTCTGTTGAAATGGCCGTGTCAGAGAGGCTTTTGAAAAAAAAGCGGTCACCGAGATGGCTTTTTGAGAGATGTTGGGAGCTCGCCTAAATTCGACGTGTCGTGGACAAATTAGTTCAAAGAAAGGTGTTCGGAGGCTGTTTTGCTTAAAGCTTGAAGAATGAAGTTTTGCACAATCCGTATTTGCCAATAAAATTAGGTCTCTAGAGAAAATCAGGAGTGGATACCTGAGAAATCAGCAGTTGTAGGTTGAAGTTGATGTTGTCCGGAGAAATCAGCAGTTGTAGATGCTCGTTAAATTTGTGGAGACTAACATATAAGCTTGTGTCTAAAACAAAGCCATTTTCCCTTACATGAAAGTGATCCCCACTCACATGTATCTCACATGTATGTAGTTGTTCTACCAAACGCACAAATGTTTATATCAAATTTTAACTTCTTAGAGGTGTATTTTAACGTCCTCTCAGTCCAACGGAGCCTACCAGACTGCAATAGCAGTAAGATCTATGATTAAAGATCTAGTGACAACTATTCAATAGTAACTCTGGGAAGTGAAGTGTTGAAATGAAAGGAGTTTGGAAGCACTTCAAAGGTAGAGAGGAAACTAAACAAGAGGAAGCTGGTTTGTACGAAGAGATTAAATTAAAGAAGCGTGTTAGGTGAAGAATTTAGAGATTTGTTGGGGAACACAGCTGAATTTAGATTTTTGCAGGAAAGAAGAGCCCAGGTGATTGAGGTTTTAACAATTAAATTGAAGAAAGGGGAAATACAAGGGTATTTATTTGCACAAAGAATCTTTGCTCGAGATAAATTCCACACTTGAATGAGCATAACACTGGAAATATTTGGAAGAGGAAGCTATTGATCTTAGAGAGTGTCGTGGAATGAAGAGCTTGCACAAAGAATCTTTGCTCGAGATAAATTCCGCACTTGAATGAGCATAACATTGGAAATATTGGGAAGAAGAAGCTATTGATCTCACAGAGTGTCGTGGAATGAGGAGATTTGCGATGTTTTATTTTCTTTCAAAAAATTATATATTTAAAATTTTTATTGAATCATTTAAATACTAAATATTGATATTTTATTTTTGAAAAAATAAAATAATGTAGTAACCAATAACATAAAAGGCTAACAAACATTTGAACAAAATGCATGAATTGAATTCTTCAATTATAACTTACAATACTTTTCATTTCACATGACTACTGGAAGTGACTACATTGGTTGGGATGTGTAATAATAGATGTGACCGATTTTCTTCCTTTGCGTTGAGAACTTGACAGTTATGTTTAAACGATAAAAGCTGAAGCTTTTAATGTATAATGTATTTTATTGGTTGCCACCCTAAATTCTCATCACCTAATAAATTTCAATTTGGTAAAGTTAAAGTATTATCTATCTCAAAATTATAATAGCAACTGCAAGCAAACTGGGCCATCTCTGTCGGAGTATAGAACTGGGCAAGCAGTCGTGTCCGTTGGATTAATGTTTTTGGATAATATATTCATTTTCATGAAATTCTAAAAGCAACCATATCAAACAAACATTAAATTTTGTGAAAAACTTTAATTTAACTTTTTAAAGTTTTATATATATTTTATAATATATAATTAATTTTTTTTTTTTAAACTTTAATTTAACTTTTTAAACTTTTATATATATTTTATAATATATGGTTTTTTTTGTTTTGTTTGGGACCGATATATATTCTCTTTTAGAGAATGATATTTTGTTATTTTTTTATAAACTTGATAATAATAAATTTTTTATATCAATATATTTGATATTAAAAATATATACAAAATAATTAATTAAATTTTTTTTTTATATAAAAAATAATGTAGTGTAAATGTGTTTAAAAGGTCTAATCTAATAGTGTTTAAATTTTGAATACTTTTTTTACCATTGAAGTTTTCTAGGACATCATGTAACATGTTCTTTTAATTAATAGAACACAATTTGTATAAGTTTAAACAAGCTCTTGTTTATACATATTAATAGAACAAAAATTGTATATTTATACATATTAATAGAACAAATTTTGTATAGGTTTAAACCGGTTCTAGTTTATAGTTTATACATATTTATATGAAGTTTACGAGGGACTATCAACTTCATACTCAGCTCAATGTTCAATAATAATAATAAAATATTATAGAAAAGTATGTAATCATTTTAAAGATTTCAAAATTCATTATTTCCTTCTCTAGCAAACATTTGCAAAATCATATTTAATAGCCAACCCAACATACTATTAAATAAATTAAAGAATATTCAATAGCCAAAGAGGTTTTTCAAGACATTCATGCATATCATGAATTCATAGACTCTTTAAAAAAAGAAACGAGTAGGAATGCGTCGTCTAAGTAAGAAATAAAAAAAATGCCTTATCATAAAAGTATGATAGATTGAAAAAAAATTACTACTTAATAGTTATGTTGGATCTCACTTTTTTTAATTAAAAAATTACAAAGACATCATCAAATCAATTCAATTGAGAAGTAAACTTACTTTACATGAAAAATGACATTCCACAACAACATAATTATTATTATTCTATATATACATAGATTTCCAATTGTCATAAAGATTTGTTCAACTACTCAAAATTAATACTTAAAAGTTAAAAGTCACCAGCAATTTTACATCATAAGGCATTACATATAATGGTGTTGCATATGAAGGGAGGTCTATGTTCTACCTCCATTTCAAGTGCCTATAACATTAAGGGTCACTCATTATCTATTTAGTTAAAATAGTTTAGAGCTTCATTATGATGAGGTTATATTATTAATCTATTTTTATTGGTGAGGATGTATTGATAAACTCAGTTTGATCATTCCCCCCACCCAATAAGTAACTTTGGAATTTTGATCGATGAAGAAAGACAAATGCATTATGATCCTTATTATACGATGCGATCTCAATCATACTAATACCAATAACTCATGGTGAATCTAAATATATCATATATTTTGTCTTCCTCTATCTACTTTTCTCATAGTTGTTCTTGTACCTAAAGCATATAGTTGTATTGAGAGCAAAGTAAGGATTGGTAAAAGTCTATTCCTTTCGTTAGGAATCTTTATCTCTTACTAAGAGTAAAGTGTTGTCGACATTAGTTGGATTTTAGTTGAGAGCCGAGTTAGTAAGAGTTATAGTAGCTATTACTCTCTAGTAATTGGTTGGTTCAAAGCATGTAGTTATAGCTAAGTGAGTTCTATAAGAGTTATAGGTTACGTTCCTTGCCTTGTTATTTAAAGACACGACTTTCTATATCAACTTATACAATCTTAATTATTTTTCTATCTTCTATATATTTACATAACTGCACCATTGTTGACAAACAATAAAGCCAATGCAGATGCAATGTCGGGGACATTTCCATCTCGTAGTTCTTGTATTGAATTAGTAAATGGAAAATTGAATTCTTGAAAAAACATATACAAATTTATATAAAAAATACTATATAAAAAGTTTAAAAAATAATAATAAATAAAAGTTAAAAGTGATTATTAACATAAAAAAGTGGAATGTTAAAAAAATAGGAGATATTATATTTGAAATTAAAAAAAACAGAGAAAAAAAAGAGAAAAGGTGGTACATATAAAAAGGTTTCTTAAAACACTTACGTTTAAGAAGCTTTAAAATTCAAAAGGGATAAATATTAAACTATTATTCCCTTTTGAGTTTAAAGGTTATTACGGAAAAAATATAAAGAGGGATTTATATCAAGTTATCAATTTTGTGGAACCATCACACTTTTTGTGTTTATAAAGAAAAATAAATGTTATATATATATATATATATATATATATTTTTGTGGAATCTATACAATGGGAGATAGTAAATAAACAAAATTCTTATCTAGAAAATAAGAATAAAGAATTGCTCACTCAAATTATGGAATTAGAAAATGAGAATTATCGCAATAAGAGATTATAAGAGAAAATGAAGATTTCAAGAAAAAAGCTGACAAAACTTTACTAGAAAAAGATCATGAGGTCTCTTGTCTAAGAGATCATAATAAAAAATTACTTTTCCAAATCAAGAAGGAGAAGGATAAAGCACAACACAATCAAAATTTAGAAGATGAGAATTGAGATTTTCAAAAAGAATTATCGAGCAAGGACGAAAAAAGCTCTTCCTTATAAAGGGTTAATCAGGAATTGCTAGAGCAAATAAAAAACTTAAAAAAGAGAGAGCACAAAAATCAAGACAATAAAAATGAATTCGATAAGTCAAACTATAAGAAAAAACTATTATGCTTAAGGAAACATAATCAAGACTTACTAAAGCAGGACACGGAATCTTTACACGAAGAGTTAGATCGCAAAGGATCATTGATTGACAAAGAAACGATGACTGGCCCAATAGAGAATTCATCAGACGCTCAAATTCAAACACCAAAAGAGGGAATCAATACAGAGTCAATCAACGCTCAAATTTAGAATAATGCTTATATTGACAAATCACTAACATCAGAAGAAGATGGTTCCAAAGAACAACCACGAAAGATTACGATGCCTTATCGCCATCCAAATCACAAGAAACGATATGACCAACAACATGGTCAAAATGAACATAAACAGACGAGTTATGAATTCAAAAAACAATGGAGACAAAATCAACAAACTGAGTGGAAGCAAAAAACGAGAAGTTCTATCCAACAAATCAATAAGCAAAAGGTCCCAGTGAGGGTTAACTTGGGATGGATCACTTCCCAAAGATGCTACACATAAGTTCAGGAATTCGAAAGTTATATCATCTTGTTTCGTCAAGTGTCGTAGTTACAAGCACAAAAGATTTGAGAAGACATTACGCAAGAGAATAAGAGTTAAAGAGAAGTCTTTTCCAAATTATGCTTTAAGGACAAAACATTCTTAAGGGAAAGGCAATGTAACAAACCTAAAATTTATAAATATTAAATAATAATAATAATTAACAATAATTAACCAAGGAACATAACCCTTGTGAACAGTCATCAATGGTGCCCCTTAGGATTATATTTATACGAGCCCTATTGTAATCATCTTATCATTTTTACATTTAATATATATTTCCTATATGGATTTCTGTTCTCTATCTTATTTACAATGGATTTTTCTTTAGATTGAACTTTGTTCGTCTCAGGGCCCTAAACGCAACTTGACCTTCCATCCCCTTCCTCCCCTTGATTAGCCCTCTAAGGATATTTAAAATGTTGTTTCCCTAACCGTGTCGTTTGGAGCATCAACACTTACTGTCCGTAGTTTTTTCTGGTTGTTTGCACTCAGCAAGGCTGCAAAAATACCAGGAGTGTTTAAAAGATGCCGAATATCAATTTGAACATATATACAGTGAAAAGAACAAAGTTTATTGTTAAACCAATCCTTCGTTTGCAAGGGCAAATCAAGGCTTTGTTTTCTTATTCAACCCTGACCGGACTGAAAAGAGGAGATCAGTAAGTGTTCACATCTTAATTTCATTTATTTGCAAATGACGAATTGTGGTTGTCGATCGAATAAGGCTTGCAAATGACGAATCTTCGTGCAAGCCTTTGAATCTTCAAATTCAAACTCGAATCTTCAAAACGCTTGACCTCTAGAGTCCGTAAAACCCTCTGAAAACCCTTATAACCTTATTCTCCTCACCAATTTTAGAACCCTTCAAAACCTCGCGCTATGCCGAAAGGAGAGTCGAGATTGTGTGGCATACATGCAAGCTTCTTCTATGCATGTAGTGATTTTCGAACGGTTGTCACACCCTATCTGATTCGGTCTCGTAGATCCACAGAATTGAATTTATACCATCCTTTCCATGGTTTCAACTCCAATGGGCTAATGTCGATGTTCATTGTCATCATGACAGCTGGAGTTCTGTTAGAAGCATACTGAGCATAACATATGTACAAGTCATCATTTTAAGAGTAACAAACATCAACTTTCCATTGGTTCTCAGTGCTGCTAGTGAAAAAAAATATTGGGCCGTGTTCATTATCATTGTCATAGTTGTCAAAGCTCTCCTGGGTAACTTTAGAGAAAAAAGAATGATGACTTGAAATTGATGTACTTCTAGATATGGCTTCGTCGATTGTGTTTCAGTTCTCTTTATGTCCATTTGTTTAGCCTGTGGTTTGCCAGTTGCAGTGCATCGGATACTATTGCTACTAAGAACATTTGAAGCTTATGGGGTTCAACTAGCATCTCAGAGTTCGTACATAGTTCTATGGCATTAAATGAAATAGCATCATAGACAGCTTCAGCTTGTGCCCTGTGCTCAAGGATTAGGAAACGAAGCTTAAATAAGCCATGTGCTTTTCTTTTTCACTTTTTTTGCATCATTGTAGGCTTCCTGGAAATTTTGTTGGCAGATAGTTTTATTTTTCATGGCAGATAATTTTGTTTCCATAAATCTCATAGTATGTTGAAAGTTTGAACTTTAATCTTGCAACAAGTTTGAACTGGGCAAACAACATGTTGAAACTTGCAACTTCAATGCCGCATCAAATTTCAATTAACTTCTAGAGCTAATGTATCCAACCGTGGACAATATAAATCCAGATTCTTAATACATGAGATGTTGTTGCTTTTGAACATAGTCACACGAAAATACCAAATTTCTCACTGTAATAAGTTTAAAGCATCCAGTTTACATTTCATATGTCTGTCTGTAGCATTGATCTATTTTGGCAGCAAACTTTAATCTTACAGTAGATCTAGACTAGGTAGTTAATATGTTGACAGTTTTACTAAACATTGAGCTGATTATTACTAACCTCATAACTAATTGCAATGAACATAGACTCCTTGCTATCATATAAAAGTCAACGAGAGGGAAGGGGAGCGAAATGCCTCCCGCAGGAAATTTGATCTTACAACAACTTTGGACTACATATCTAATATATTGACACCTGTACTTGACATTGGGTCAAGTATTATTGGCTTCAGACCTTATTGGCATAACCATAAACTTTCTGCTACTGTGGCTGAAACAAACAAAATACAGTTCAACAAAATGCCTCCCACAAAAAGTTTGATGTTACAGCAAGTTTGCATTAGCTGATCAATATGTTTCAACCTTATACTAATTATTTGAGGTAATGTATCCAGCGTTGTAGAACATGGATAAAAATTATTTACAGATGACAAATTAGAAAGATAGCTACAACATAAGGCTAGCTTCATTGCTCCATGCACTAAGATTTTTCTTCAGCCAATGTCTAGCCTTTAACTATTTTGCAGTGCCATGGTCATAACTTTGAACAATTCAGTTATTGGTATATGTCTTTGTCCGCATTATTGATATATTTTGGCAATGTTCTATTCTTGCAGCTGATTTTGACATTGGGTTCAATATTATTAATCTCAGAACTGATTGCCATCAACATAGAGAATATGGCATCAAAACAAAGGAAAGTGCAACAAAACACTTGCCATTGAAACTTTAATGTTTCAATAGCTTTGGACTAAATAGTTAATAGATTCAGAGGTGAAACTTTAATGATACATGGGATTTGGACTAAGGAATGCAGAATCTTAATAGATGACAAATTACTGGCTTTGAAAATAGATACAACAAAATGTACACAATATTGTTCTTGCACACAATATGCCTTTTCTTTAACCAATGTTCGTATCTTATCTATTATGGCATGCCATGGTCCTAATTTTGAAAACTCACATTCCTGGTCCATTTATTTGTCCATATTGTTGATATGTTTTGCCACTATTGCATTCTTGTTCCTCATTTGTTTGTACATGGCAATGCGTTCATTATTATTGATTTCAGAATTTGTACAAGGATTGTTACATCTGTATACAACGGATTTCCGTAAACCTAATGCTATGTTGGCAATCAAAATTTCTATGCTAGCAAAACCAATCTCGCAATCAATGTAGAAGAATATGCAACAAGAAAGGAGTTTCCCAAATGATGACAAATTACTGGTTTTTTATGATAGTCCTAGCACAATGCATTTCAAATAATGTTCATATTGCATACTGTTTCTTTTCTCTTTTTTCAATGTTTCCCTCCTTGTATTTTTATATCTGTTTTCATGTGTCATGATCCTATGTCATCATCCATACATGTTTTTGTTTCTAACTTTTGACACATTTTCCAAATGCCATGGTCTTCCGCCCCGTTTATCTGAATTTAGTGGCATGCTCATATAAAATTCACGCCATCTTTCCATTGAATAATGCACATACATTTGTTTGTATTCAGTAGCGTTTTGCATAAAATCCATGCCATCTTTCAATTGAACAATGCATGTACACACTGCCCTGATGTCTTGCTTGTACTTTCATTTTCCCCTTCATCTTATGCATTTTCAAATAACACTTCCAATTTAGTTCAGAATACCAAGCAAAAACAAAACAAACTTGTTCCATTATAAATGCAAATAGACTATGGATCTATGCTATGTAGATTATTGCACTTGAATTTTAGACTTTATCAACAATGAAATATTTGCCACTTCATAGCACAATGATTACTTCCCTTCTCTTGGCAAAGTCTATTGTGATGCCCATAACTATTGTAACAATGCACAATTTGGAATTTGCCGATCATTGTGACTTGCAATTTGGTTGTCATTGTCTCAAATCTTGCTCTTTTGAATACAACAAAACAATTTCATAGTTTCATTGCAAAGAAGAAAATTTGCTTTTTACACTAAAAGAGTTTCGTTTATAAATGATATTGTTCCACACACATAATAGCAATTTGCTCAATATCCCTTTGTATTTAACTTTATCATTGCATTTGTTTTCCTAGTTGTTCCAAAGAAACACAATTATTTATGCACAGCTTTGCAGATACATTTGTTATTGCCACTTTTCTTGTTGCTCTAACTGTAATTTGCACACAATGTGCAGGGACATGAGCATGGATATAGAAACAAGAAAAAACAAATAGAAGAAAAAGCGGTTTTGAATGCTTGCCTACTAGATATAATTTTGAATGCTCTGTCATGTTTCTAGGCATCTGTATTGCTTGACCGACATTTTAATACATGCAAAAAAATTGTAAAGGCTTGTTCTTTGTGCCAAAGAACCGTCTACAAGTTTTGATTCCTTTTTTTACAAATGCCTTTTTTGCTAGAAGAAATAGACAAAACATACTCTTGATAACATATGCTCTCTAGGCATCTATCTATTGTATCTATTAAATAGCTTCTATGGCAATTTTAAAACTGTGACTAGCCTTTGCAAATGTTGCTACAACTATATAGCTAATGGAATCTAGAATACAAATACGGTTTTTTGTTGTGCCATTGTTCAATGCTTTTAATTATATAACTTTCCTCTTCACTATTTAGCAATATACTTGTTCTCTAATTTGCATAATTCATTTGTATAATGTTGAAAATGAATTATATTTTGCAAAATCCATTGATTCTATATATTTCATTCCTTCATGCTAAATTACATTATTTGTTGTTGCAACATCTGAAAAAGTGATGTATAATGGTGCAAAGTATCCTATAACATCTGACTTGGCTACATGTTGCTTTATATATGTTTTAACTATGCCTGCTATTAATAGATGATATTTTCCAGGTCAATAGTCTATTTCCTCTCATCTTAAAGCATTGACTAGCTACAATTAACAATATACTTTAGTTTAGCCCAAGTGGCAACATTAGGGACATTGCCACCTTGTGGTTCTTTTTATTTAGGATTTACTATTAATTTAATTATCAATCTAAAAAAATGCTATCTCTTTACTTGTATTGATGTATCTAAACCCAATCTAATTGTTTATATGAAAGTGGGAAGATAAATATTTATATGATTTCAAGTGACGTAATTGTATAAGGTCTATGAATGGTCCCATGACACATATAAAATATGAAATATTTGCTTCCATGTAAATTACATGATCAATATAACGATAATAATCACAAATTTTACAATACCTTAAATAATAAATAAGTTAGTTCTCAGTCCTAAAGTTTCGTTATTTGTTGTCGAAGTCATTACATCGATACCTATCGGTGTTATTCTCTCCACTTTTGATATGGGATGGAGGTCGATTTCCATGGACCCTAGATTGCATGAGGATGAGACAAGTGTACTGTCCAGATTGATTTTATGGTCGTCGCTTCAAATTCAAAATGAACAATTATAAAAGAAAAGAATATAAAAAAATAACTTGTAGTTGATGAATGGATAACGGGCAGTTTGTGGCAGACAAACTGTTTAACAAGAAAAAGGCAGGTTATAACAACTAGCTAAGGCATATACAACGAGTGATTACAACTACACATGGAGAACAAGTAACATATTTAATTTGTTCATGGCACTTAACTTGTGGCCTATCGATGTTCACCGACCACAAGTTAAGTAGTCGTGGTAGTATATAAAAATATGAAGTATTCAATTGTAGGTAATGCCAATTTTTATTATCTATATTGATATGATTATTCAACCAAAGTTATTTAATCCGTTCAATTAAGAAGTAAACTTTTGCTCCATTCTTCAATATGAAGGTTAAATCCATAAATTGATCTGATTATTAAATTCCAATTATGGTAAATTTTTAATTAATATATCCTCTGTTAAGATTTTTCCCTTTTGAATATCATAATATCATAAGTGTAAGCTTCCATAATACAAGACATTTTCCTTTAGCCTAACTAAGGTTGATGTCATGTAATAATTGTAACTTTAAGGCTAACTCAAAGTACGAGATATGTATGCTATCATATGTACAAATATATTTAGATCTTTAACCTAAACAATGGTAGCTTCCAATATGTTGAATTGTAGTACAACTGTAAAGATAATTTTCATTATTGATTTTAATTGAAGGTAATTTAACTTTTTTTATACAATTTAGTATAGTCTGTATAACCTCAAATGCCTAATAATGAATGAGGATTTTGTTACATCGTTTTTTTTCCACAAAAATATTTCGCATTTCATTATTTTTGTAATAAAACACATTGATAAGAGACTATGGAAGTCTTGTCAAACATTACATTATCATAGTGAGGCTATTCTATTCCTGTAGTGTCCTACAGTTTTCCAAAAATAGTAGGTTGTGTTCACTGCTCTCCAAAATAGAAAACAACTAACAACTATACAAAGGCTATAGTCATTTTAAACATTTAATTTTTTTTTCTCATAAACATATATAAACACTTATGTCATAGTTGGAATCCCTCCTAAGAGTACTATTTTAGCTGGTAACTGACCCAACATTCATCCTGGAAATGGGCCAATATCATACTCCATGATATTATCATTGATTTGTTCCCACTAATGCCATGAACCTTCAACCACCTGGAGGCCTTGCTTGGATAACTTGTCAGCCTGTACATTCCTTTCCTCGAATATGTGTTGAAAATTGATGGATTGAAACCTACCTGTAATGCAGATCAATTCTTCAAATATATCAAGGAGAAAAATATTATTGGGTGCTCTTTTCAACCCCATCCAATCCACTACCAGCTGCTAGTCACCAAAAACCTGTAACTTCATGATACCTTTGGAAAGAGCTACTGACATTGTCAATTTTAAAAGCATTAGTTCTACAGTATTGTTAGTACATTGACCCACGCCAGCTGCAAACTTTACCCAATGTAGTTATGATAGGAATAGAATGCCTTTTACACCTCCCCTGACAGGTTGTCCCTGTGATGCCCCGTTGAAAAATGCCCAGCTACTAAATTTGTCAATTAATTCTGCCTCCACCCTTCTCATCTTTGGAGGACCATTGTGATGTGGGAATAGATTGAGAGTGGCCAAACATTTATTTGCATAATTTTCTGGAGCCATAAAAATATCATTAAAAACGGCCCTATTCCTTGCTATCCACACACTCCAAATCAATAATACAGGAAGGTCCACGTAATCTTTGTATGCCCTATTGTTGATCCAATCATGAAGAGAATCCTGAATATACAGTCCATTCCAAATGAAGTGAGCCCTTTTGATAAAAGAAACATGATCCCACATCTTGCCAATATATGGGAATTGGATGAATAAATTCTCTAAGGTTTTGTTGCTATTCTTACATAGGGGACACCGGCTAGGCCCAATCGAGAATCTCTTAATCATTATTTCCCACACATGCACCTTTTTATGTAAAACTAGCCACATGAGCATCTTCATTTTTAAAGGACTTTCAATTTCTCGATCACTAGAATCCACCACAGAGGCTTAGGATGATCTTCTTCCTCTCTAAGAACTTTGTATCCCAACTTGGGATTGTAGGAGCCTTTGATTTCATTCCTAAACCATATTAGATCATCATCTGTATCCACCAAGTGAATATGTAAATCCTTTAAGTATTTTATATATCTATTCCAGATAAGACTATCTTCATCTTTGAAATCCAAGTCATTGGCCCTTAACCAAATCTGACTGATATGGTTGTGATTCATGACAACACCTATCTGACTAATGAATAACTTACCTTGATTCCTGAGAGAATCTATCATATGTATTGGGAGCATGTGAGCTGCAGTACTTCCAATCCAAGGGTCTTGACCAAGTTGAATCTTTTTGCCATTCTCAACTTTCCATACTAGCCAGGAGCCAATAACCTCAAAAGAATTAATAACCTCCAAAGTACACATATGTACATATGCCAATGAAATCCAATATACTGGCAATGCTTCTAGAACATATTTCGGTAATACCAATCTTCCACCTCTAGTCAACCATTTATTGTACCACAACTGTAGTCTTCTCTCTATTTTTCCTATCAACCATGCACAAACCCTTGTTAAGTAATCATTAGGCTTTAGCATGAGTCCCAGATATTTGAGGCCATACCGAGAGTCCATAACTTCATACTAAAAAAATGAGAGAATCCCTTCAATATTTTCCTACACCATATTCATGAATGTTACTGAAGATTTTCTATCATTCCTGTAGCCTCTGAAAAGAGATCCAATATGCGGGCAATGTCTCTCCTAGAACCATCCAAGAAAAGGAGGATATCATCTACACAAAGTAGATGTGTTATACAGACATTCACAAAAATATTGATGCCTCTTAGAGAGCCATTTGACTGAGCTTGGATAATGGACCTACTCAAACCCTCCACCACCGAAGTGAAAAATAGTGGATCCAAAGGTCATCCATGTCTCAATCCCCTCCTAGGTCTAAAAAAAGGGGAAGCTGATCTGTTAATTTGAATAGCAAAAGAAATAGGTTGTACACATGATAAAACCCAATTGACAAACTGAAGATTGAATCCTACGTGTAAAAGAACTAGTATAAGGAATCACCAATTGACTCTATCATAATCCTTTGTGAGGTCAAACTTAACAATGGAAACATGAAGAGTTTTAGTCTTAGCAGTATGGATCATCTCCTATGTAGTGCCGATGGCATCGTGTATATGTCTTCCCTTAAAAAATGCAAACTGTTCCTGCGATACGGAGCTGGCTAAAAAAGTATTCATTCTTCTCGCAATGACTTTGGCAATTAGCTTATATATGCAAAAATTGCAAAGGGAGATAGGCATGTATTCCTCCCACTTGGTCACATTGTCCACCTTGGGAATTAGGGAAATGAAATTGTCATTAAATGCTGCTAGAATCCTCCCATTGATTCTAGATTCTTCATTAACATCTAAGAGATCTCTTTCAAAAATATCCATGGAACTATTGAAAAATTCCATTGGCCAACCATTTGGTCCAAGGCTTTTATCCTTTGCATCGAAAGGACTACTTCCTTAAGTTCCTCCATCGAAACCTCCTCCACCAGCTCATTATTTTGATCCTCGTTAACAAACAAAGGGTAAGAAGCAGTTAATTTAACCATTTGGTAAAATGAGCCCCCCTCATCTTCTTTATAGAGATTGCTGAAATGATTCACACTAGCTCTAGCCAGGTTCTTGAACCTTGACACATGAGAACCATATCTTCTCTTCAAGCTTCCATAAAGAATTAGTATGTTTCCTATGTTTGACGTAATTATGAAAGTATTTTTTATTATCATCCCCCTTTTGAATCTTGATGGCCCTGCTCTTAAGGCACCATGTGGCTTCCTTCTCATCTGCATCTTGGTACGCTTGACCTCCAATTCAACTACAAGTCTTTTATATTCCAAGGAAAGAAAACCTTCCTTCTAGAGATCATGGAAAGAGTCGAGAGAGTCTTCTATCCTTCTAAAATCCATATCTTGTTTAATTTTTCTTTCAGTTTCTTAGGTTACAGATCTAGCCTTAATCCTATTGATATTGCTTAAGAACTAAATACATTCAAATTCATGCCTAAGATCATCATAATTAATCCATAATCTTTTGACCAAAACCATATATTCCTCATCATCCAACCATCATGAGTTCAATTTGAAAGAGCTAGGAGGTTTGCCAAAATCCATCATTATCTCCATGGAGACAGGGAATTGATCATAATCTCCTCCCTCCCCTACCCATTGTATTAAATAGACTGCAAATTGTAAGAGACCTTCATTGATTAAAAATCTATTTAGCCTCTTGGAAATTCTATCCTTTCTGATTCTCTTGTTCCGCCATGTTGGACTAAGTTTTATAGGAAGGATTTCATACAAAGAGTTCTCATCAAGTCTCCTAGGAAAATAGTCCGTCAATGAGTCCTTGTGTGCATTTGGTCCCCAGATCTCACCTTATCCAACATAAAAAAAAATATAGATCACCCCCAATAATAACTCTATCCCCTTCCAACATGCTTTATCTAAACAACTTTTCCCAATAATTCACTCTTTACTGGTAAGGTCCATATATATTGATTATGGTAGAGGCTTTCCCAAGTTCCACTGAGAAAATAACAGTTCCAATACCTACCAGAACAACCCAATTGATAGTGCAAAAGAGCAAACTAGTCTTCCATCCTATAATAAGACCCCCTAATCTACAAGAGGCATAAATGATTACAAAATCCCATATGGGAAGTAATCTCTTAAGGTCCTCCAAAATACAATCATTGCAAGTGTTTCTTGAAAAGGATAACAAATGGATTTTTATTAGTAACCAACCTTTTTAGAGCAAACCTTTTTTAGGGAATCCCTAAACCTCTACAATTCAAGGACATCAAGAGAATTGGGTAACCTTATGATAGGGATGAATCACTCTAAGAGTCCCTTTAATTTTTTCTGACGGCCCACCCTGACATCACATGCTGCTTGATCACGATCAAAGGCCATCACAAACTTCCTTCGTCTTAAACTATGTCTAACATATGAAGAATCCTGCATAATACCTCCCTTCAGCCCAGTCCCCTACTTGTGTATGGAAAAATTTCAAGGCCTTAGAAGGTATCTAGATCCCCCAGGCGCAGGAATATTTTTTTCATCTCAAGGATGAAGAGGGTCATAGGGCTATTCCTCATGAAAATATGGTCTTTTAGTACTTACAATTCAACAAACCACAACATCTTTGGGGGTGGATGCCATTCCAAAAGCAGGAAAATTTCCTTCAGCCAAGTTGCATGACACCATAGGAGGACATTTAAGACTAAAAGAATCTAAAGGTGAAGGGAGCTCATCCTCCCAATAGAAAACCTAAACAAATCTTGGACCACTCCTCATCAAAGGATATTCAAGGGTCAAATCCATGTACTTATCAACAAAATGCATCAGATTGAGCAAGATATACTTTACTTGTAAACCATCAGAATGGTTTGATCCTCCCAAAATATGCAAGGACGAGTTGAAGGCCTCGAACCGAGGGTCACTAAGTTTGTCTATAAATGAAGAAACCTTATTTCCCCAAATCGCCTCAGAGGGATCCTTAAAGGGTCCTCTATCTTCATTCCAAACCATTGGAGATACTTGAGAACTAACAAGAGATGAGGACTGGGCCTTATCATCAGAGAGGGGCTTTGGGGTAATATGTTTCAGAATCATCCCTTTATAAGCTGGTTCGAAAGGACTCAAATACTCATACCTAAATCCGATAGAGAGTACAGTCGGAGAAAGTATATACCTCAAAGATGAACCCTCCCTCTCCTTCCCATCACCTGAAAACCTCCCATGTTCTGATAAAAAACCTAGGTGAGACCAAAGGGGGAAGTGTCCCATTATAAAAATTACCACCACCCAACAAGAAAAATGAAAGGGAATCAGAGGAAAAATCCTTAGATATCAACCCCCCCAGTAGTAATAGGGTTCAAAAATCCATTCCCCATCTTCAATCTCAATCTATTGTATAGAGATTTGAGCCTAGGTATTTTGAAAGATTAATGGGTAAAACCAAAAAAAATATCAAATGATAATAGAGGGTATGTAATAAGCTTACCCTAAGTAAAAGGAGCAAAAACCTTCAATCCATCTCTATATTTAGAAATGGTTAGAACCATCTCCAGGGGCATATTGAATCCACCATCATTTGGCAGTCCCTCCATATGCATGACCAAATCATGTCTCATATCTCCCTCCTCAAAGGCCCGAGGAATATCGTAGAATGAAAGTCCCATCGATGGAGGGAGGTATGAAAACCTAAAAATATTTGGAGGTACAGTCTTCAACTGAAGTCCCATAGGTGATACTTTCTTGTCCTTTCCTACTAACAAACACTTTGGACCCAAGGCATCCTTCTTCTTTTTCTAAATGACCTTCCTTGAGGGAAGCTAGAAATATTGAACCAGATAATTGAGTGAATGACATCTATTGCATCTGAAAGGAATTCCAGTAGTCAAGAGTTTGAGTAATGGTGAGTTGTACCACGAAGATAGTCATTTTCGCGAGAAATCCTTCCTGGAGGTCTAAATCCACAAGGATACGGGCTACAATCATGATATTTGTATCCTAATAGATTAAATCTTCCAATATGATTATTTTGAGAAAATACCCAATTATGTGGAAACTATATAGAGTCCAAAGGTCTAGAGGCAGTATCGGGAGTTTTACCCAAACCGCATGCTTGAAAGGCCTTTATCTTTTGGCATAAAAAAAGGGTGTCCACGTCTGAAAGTTAAAATCCACTATCTCCCATAGCTAGACTCCATCCAAGAGAAATGACACGTCCTCGGATTTTCTAAGAACCACAACCAACCAACCATGGGCCAATGTGTAACACCTAGGTTAATAACCCAGTAACCCGCTCCAGTTGATTGCAGCCCAATCCTTAAATGTATCCATTCCCATACAATGACCACCAAAAAAACCTACCAAGTCATAGTTCGACAACGAGGTCTCTTGGCTCATAGGAACATCCGCACCTAGGGCCAGACTAATCATCGACAATTTTCTTTTGACTCTCTTCTTCTGTCAAATTCGATGAGACAAATTACACTTTTGCTTAGAAAACACCTCCGGAAGAGCCTCCTCATACAATCGTCCCTCTTCTCCAGTTTGACAACATTCCAGATCCCCTACTTTATTTTACTTGATAAAGTGTTAAGGTGGGGAAAACTGTCAAAAACACTGGAAGGAAAAATTCTAGAAAACTTGAAAAATGGGTTTTCTATTGTATTTCGATGCAAATATCTTAGGGGTTCACCCCCACTAGCACAAACCATGGATACAAACATAGTTCTCTAAGTTAAACTCCAAGGGTTAGCTGTCTTCATTTAAAAATGTCATATTGAAATTCATTGGTACCTATGGCTTTGCTCATAGAATCATTATATCTTGTTAGATCAGAACTTCAAAGATAATCCCTGAAAAAAAAGGGAAACCTCGAAAGGTAACCTAGTTTGAGACACTTCAAGCCGAAGAAAACTATGGAATCACCAAAAAACACAAGAACCAGACAACCTAATCAGACTCCTGCCGTTGTCCACCATGGAAAGAGCATAAGCCCTGATCTCCATAAACCCTAGAACCCATCATCCCAAATTCCCTTCCTTTAAAAGTAAAAAAAAGAATTATTTTGTTACATGATGAAATAAAATGAATTATTTTATACAACCTCAGTGGGCTAAATGGTTAAGAAAAAGTGTTTCCTCTTAGGAGGTCATAGGTTCAAATACGAAGAGGGTAGTTGGCTTGACTATGATTTTAAAAGTAGATTATTATTATTATTATTATTGATCAAAGAGGAGAGAGGAATATGTGGTGATGATTGTTACTTGACAATTTCGAACCCTAAAGCAGGTTCATCGGTAGGAGAATCTCTTTCACAAAGGCCTTCATGGGTAATGAGAGCTCAAATTTGCAGAATTTATATAGATTGTCGGGTTTCATTCTTTGTCTTGTCAGCTAGGTTATATGCGATTTTATGATTTAGGTTTTATATTAGTTTTGCGTTATAATTTTGTTCAGTTTTATAGAGAAGGTTTAGTTTATTTAATAAACTCTCCTTTATTATGTTGGAATATCGTCTAAATCTAGGGGAGTAATGTCTCAGATAAAATTCACATTAGTGGTCCGTTGGCTGGAGGTCCAATCGGCGGAACATTATGATGCCCCTGTGGGGTGTTCATATTTCTGGGGTAGGGTAATCTAGGAAAATATTTCCTGGATAGTTTTGACCTATAGCAATGTTATGATTACTCGGATATGTATGCCTCAATGGGGGTTGGGTCCAAGTAGATGGCCCCCCTATATGATGTGTCCGCGTAGGTTGTCCCATGGTTGGGAGTGAACTTCCAACCGTATTATAGTTCATATGTGAATGATATCCTCTGCTCACATTTTGTCCCCTAACTGGATGGTGCCACCCAGTTAGATTTTTTCCACTGATTAGGGGTTTTCCCCTAGTTGAAAATTGTCCACTCATTGGAGTATACCTAGTAAGCATATGTTGACCACTAATGGTAGGTTGACCCATACTAATCTGTTGAATACTAACTAGAGGATAACCTCCGCTCAAATTTTGAGGTGGAGGTGGTGTTCCAGTTACGAAGTTAATAGTAGCTGAAGGTTTCCCTCCAGTTGTTGGGGTCAAGTGCGGTGTGGAACCGACCAAATGATCCGGAGATGTACCGGACGGAAAAGATGGTTGGCCTGGCTCATAAGTGGTCATAATGGGTGTGGATATTCTTGGTGAAGAAAAAGAAAAAGCATGTATGGGGGAATATTGTTCGGGAATTGGTTCGGATCTCAGAGGAAAACTATGGCGCCTAGTTTGGTAACCGAATATACGTAAACGATCGATAGTCTCGTAAACTAGTGCAAGAAATGTGTCGTTAGGAATCCATTGGGGATGGAATCGGGCAATGGAGTTTTTTCCACCATCGGAAGTTCCCCAAAATGATGCGGTTGGACCAAACGCGGTCGCTATCGGGTCGTCCGGTGGTCAACTGAAAATCCAATCGGTAGCTTCGGGGAGACTGTCAAGCGAGTGGTAAAAATATGTTCCATGCGGAGGAGGTTGTTCCATTGACAAAGGTCCCATAGGATCAGTGATAGGTGGATTTACAGGAGGGGAATAGTTCACTCCTGTTTCAATATTAGGATTTTCTTCTCCGTGTGATTCGAATGTTGTGGGTTGATCCATGTTTGCTCCCGAGTTCTCCTCCTGGTTATGGGGATATTCAGGTGGAAAATTTAGTATTTTATGGGATCTTATTAAGGGCTTCTCAACCAGAGCGGATAATGTAAAACTTCTCCTAAGAGTCTTCTACAAAAGAAAAAACACACTTGAAGACCTACTCAAGATGAAGCCACAAGAAAACTTACGTGATAGGTGAGATTCAAAAGTCTGGAACCTCAAGGGATTATCAAGGCATCGCAACTCACGATATACCGCAGGGTCCAATATTTATACTCAGCCCAATATTTCAGAGCACTAACTAGGGAGGATTAGGACCGTACCCCTGACCATATAACCCGACTACCTGGCAGTACATGCGTAGTAGCTCCCCTAGTGTTGTTCTCGATGCATTTCCATGCCAATATGTCCAATGGTTGACTCAGATGGTTTCAGGAATCCTAGTGGGGTCTCCTGATATAATCAAGGTACGTGGGAGCTTCAATCCATAGTAGTGTTGTCTGATGCACAACCGTAAGAAAGGATCCTTCCGATATACTATCGAGTACGTGAAGTACCTTTCTATATACCCTAAGGTACATGAAAGGCCATTCGATATACCGACTAGTAGGTGGAATAACTACAAGCCCCTGGGATGCAGTGCAGGAAAATAACGACAGCTGCTACGTTTTAAGACGTCGGAACATGTATCTAACCTAGCACACGAGTTTCTATACAATTTTAACCTATGCCACCGCTCGATTTTATCTTGTACGGTTAGGTGAATGCATGAAGTGTAGACTTGAAATTTAAACAAGATGCAAAGCTAATGTATATGAAATGCAAGCCTTTGTTTTTTCTTTCAATGAAAACTAATTAAGGTAAGGATAAGTCATTTCTTTTTCGATAGCGAAATGAACAAAGTACTCTACTTTCCTTCTCCAAATTAACCAAAAGACTAAAAAGTACTCTTTCAGCAATCCAACAAAAAATGAAAATAACACACCAAATCGAAAACATTTTTCTCTTTTTCTTTTCAACTTAAGCAAACCTATGAGATAAAATGAAAAGACGAATTTCCGTTTCGATCGCAATAACTGTAATTTTGAAATGAAAATTAAAAGAAGTGGAGAGAAAATAAAAAATATAAGAGTTTTTACTAACTTTTGGAATACTCTGAGAAGGCCTAATTGTGCTTAAAACTTTCAAGGAAATAAAAGAAACTTTTTAAAACCAAGAAGCCGTAAGCATTGATAATTTTTAGCTTTTTCAAAAGTTGTTAAACGATTATTTCAAAACATGAAAAAATCTTTGCAACAATTCCAAGTAATTTGTTAGAAATGAAGATAATAAGGAAAATTTCGACTTTCACACTAATGTACCCAATGAATCAGAGAATTATACCACTCTTTTAACCTAAATTTAGATAACTAGAGAATATTTGCTACTACAATCCTCAATCAATTGTAAATTCTCAAGAAATATTAATCACCCAAGATCTCGAGACAACACACAAAAGCACACCAAATTTGCAAAAATAACAACAACTAACTATTAGAGGGCTGAGAAGTAAGAGTGAACAAATTACGTAAACTGAGAGGGAGTCACAATACTGAACGTACTCGTGAGGGATTGAAATTTCCCACAACCAGAGTAACACTCGCTTGACTAGCTAGGACTCAAATCAAACTCTAAACTTCAACAACAAACCAAAGACAAAGCACATCATGTCTAGGAGACTCCGTGACTGTCAAGGACAACATACAGACCTTAAAAAACCAGACGAAAATCAATTTGGGAGATTTTTTAACCTGTGCACCAAGTTTTGAAGGGCGACGTTCCCTATAGGTGTACACCAGAGCGTTGGAATCCTAGTGACACGCTTTGCACATGCGGGAAGTGTGTCAGTGATGCAGTCTGTAAACGGGAAAAAGGCATCAACGACACATGATTATTTAAGGTAAACTGTGTCAGAGTTACAGTGACATAGGCAAAAAACTGCCCAGGTGTGTCGGGCAGGATCCAAGCATGAAAAAATAAAAAATCTCAACAACAAAAAAATAAATGGCTTAATAAAAAATCCCAATCAGAGTTTGGATCACCTAGAAGCTCTCTGATAATCAGATCCAATGAAGAAAGAGGAAATGAAGAGGCTAATCGGAAGGAAATCAAGAAACCAAGAATTACAAACAAATAAAAACCTATGGTCTACCTACTCCCCAGTATGGTTGCCAATTTTGTTCACGGACAATCCGTAAGTGCGGACACAAACGGATCTCCCTAGTCTGAATGGTTCGGATCTAGAACAAAACAAATACACAGTACAGAAAAATTTCCTAGATTGATCAAATTGCAAAGTAAATTAATAGATAACTCACCTTATGAGTGCAATTCCTTTCTCCTTGCTTGATCCAACTCCCCGATATCCAGATTTTGAGCTGCAAGACAAAATAAAACAAATGGAAACAAACAAGTAGTGATAGCATATGATCACAAATCAATCTAGATTAGCAGTCAAAGAATCCAATCCTAAATTCTATAATGAAAAGATGTTTATGGAAAGTATTTGCATTAATGTAATTACAGAAAGTACAAAGAGAATAGTTACAACCGAGCTTTGACGTCGTAACACCATCCGAATGATCTTAGCCTCAAATATCAGAGCTTTGCCTCCAATGGATGAAAGGGATCTCCTAGCAGAATTTCACCAGCATGTAGGTACTATATCCTCCCTCACTTAACCAAGGAGGGGGGGTTCATATTTATAGGCCTAAAACGATAGGAGAGGTTGAGGATTTGTGGGAGAAGCTTAAGGGGTCATCCCACTAGGTAAGGGGATCGAGTGCCACCTTTCCTAGCATATAGGGATAGGCCTCCATGCAACCAAAGGTTTGAGAAGTCGCTCGAAGCTTCTCTTTTTCCATTTTAACCACCAGCGATGCACCTTGCACACTAGCAATTCACGTCATTGAAGGGTGACGCCCTTTGTGCAAGGGAAACTCGCGTCACCGACATGCTCTATCAATGTGCAGAGTTCATCACCTAAGGTTTGACGCACCTTCCAACGAGCAGGGCGCGTCGAGGTGACAACAAATAGTAAAAGGGTAACATCAACTCTCCATTTAATCATTTATCCCAAGTGTTTTAGGAATTAGGGTACATAGAGGACACATAACTCAAGATGGCGAGATTTTGGTGTAACAATATTGAAGTGTCATGCATAAGGCATCAAGAAGGGCCGACTAACCATTCTTGAATGATGGTATTGGTGCTAACCCTTACTCAACCCTCATATTCCCATCAAGGAAACCAATGAAAAGGGTCATTTGAATCCTCTTCTTGCATAGAATTGTCGTGAAGTGTGATCCTAGGGAAGGTTCAATTGACCTTTCCTCCTCTTGGAGGAACCATTGGAATAGTTAGTTGACCCTTTCTATGGCATATTTTTGTCATCTTAGTGGAACATGGGGAAAGGTCAAGCAATCCTTCCTCCAACGTATTTTTTTTCGAGGGGTGGATTTGGGAAGGGATGATTGACCCTTCATCAATCATAGTATTATTGTCAAGGGACTAGAATATTGAATGATCGACCATCCCTTCATTGACTATACTATTCTTGTTGTGCATATCCTAGGGAAGGGTTGACCAACCCTTTCATTATTAAAGAATTGAATAAATTTCTATAGATTTATTCAATTTAATGTTAAAGTCTTACGAGTCAATTATGTCTAGCTCATTCGGTTAAGGTGTGGGTCTCGTCAGTAATGCGACTTGTGTTCAATTCCCCTTAGGGGTGAACTAGTTGGGAGGAGACACCCCAAAATCCATCCAAGTTGATGGCCGGTATGGTCCAGGCCTAGTGTGATCCCTCGATGATTTTGATGGAATAGATTCCCTTGGGTCATGGTTTCTCAAACCAAATACCTCTCCTGCCAAGTGAGGGAGTTTCGAGCAAACATAGGAAAAATGTTAAACTCTTACAAAAGTATCTTATAAAATTTGCACAAAAATATGAAAGAGCTCATTAACTTTAAAAAGTTTATATTAACTTATGATTTTTATATTGGTTTATACTCATTTATGTTTATCTGCTACATTTATTATATTCTTATTATAAAATATAATTTATCTATATTTATTTTGATTAATTTATGAATTATTTAGTTGAATTATATTGATTTGTGGTGGTATATTTGTTGTTGTACATTGATAAAAAATGGATTTTGGAATGTTGGGTTGAATGGATTAAAAATTGTTGAAGGAATAGATTTTCCAAATAGAAAGCAATTGCGAAATAACGATATCAAGCATGGATGTTTCGTAGAAAATGCTACTAATGTTTTTGATGGAGATATTCAATTTCCCCATGCATCAATAGGTGCAAATACAATGAAGAAAAATGTTCCTTTATTGAATGAGATGCATCATAGATTTATAACCACATTGATTTCACTCTACATGTTGAGGTGAAGGAAATAGTTGGGTCTGATTTTAATAGTGGAGTTAAAATGATTCTACATGAATTCAGGTTAGGTTTCCTTCTTAGAAAAGCCAGATTGTTACATAGATGTCTAGATCAAACAGATTGCATTGCCATAGGTCTTGTGACAAATGTAGATGATTTGGATTCTAGTGAAGGGAAGGTTTTGGGATCTTTTTCATTTGATGTGCTAGTGAAAGAACCAATGTTTCCATGTGACATTTTCTCATTAGGGATACAATTTAGCAGCCTTGTATCTTGGGCATTAAAATAAATGGAGGATGTCAATATAGGTTCAAACATAAATGTTGAAATCATTAAACAATTTGATGGTTTGTGGAAATGAATGAACCAAAATCACAATATTAAGTTCATGGGAGAAAGGTTAATCTAGTGCATCAATATGTTTCACAGCCAAATTCTATTGCCAGGGGAATAATTTCAAATGTTATGGAAGGAGACATGGTGCAATTTGCACCACTAGATGGCAATGAATTTGGAGTTTTAATCCAGAAATTCTTCGTCCATTGTGAGAAATGTTACTTATCAGATGGTTCTCTTCGAAGATGGCCAACAAACTACTTGCTTGACCTTAATGATTCCCTTTAAGATGTGATTCTAAAAAATAATGCAATGGAACCTACTATTAACTTTTGGGAATTATTGGAAGCATTTCCGATGTACGTGGTGTATCCAACTACAAATATAAACATTGTCACATTAAGGCTATACAATTTGGTAAAATACCAAATTAGAAGTGCATATTATAAAAGGAAGTTGGGTATATTTGAAGAAACATTTGATGAATGTGCATTCTATGCAAAAATGGGCACTACATTTTGTTGTAAAAATTCTTGTATTTCTAAAATTCCATTTCAATCAATGGTTGAGGTGCATCTCATGAATGAAAATTCAAAAATATACTCTATATTAAATTCTTTTGTGTCAAATGCCCCTATTTCCAAATAAGGAGAAAGGAATAAAATAGCTTTCCTTACAATGAAGTTTGACATAGTAGATGTCTATCAAAATGCATGGGCCGAATTTTATGGAAGAATAAGGAGTACTTTATACCATCATAAGAATATGATTATAAATGGTGATTTGAAATACATGAATGAAAATAGTGGATTGCAAAAATCTAGATCAAATGTTATTGCAATAATAGCTAGTATTAATAAGATCATGGAGATAAATTCAGATAAGGCTCCACATCTCACACATTCAATAAGTCAAGATAGAATTAGGGAACCTATCAAATTATTGGCAATTAGTATGTCCTATGTTTCACTTTAAAAAATGGTTAAGAATGACATCCAATGGAATGGTCTTAATCCAGTGTCACAACCCAGTTTCAACAAAATGATGACAAATATGTTTATGGATGTCGCAATTATGAAGAACAACTTCTTTGCAAGGTGTAATGAGTGTATTTCAATCATAAACAATAATAGGGCCACTACTGATCTTGTTGAAGTAGAATGATTGTGAGAATTTCAAACAACCCATAATCACTATATTGCAAGTTGTATCCATATGTTCTATGCCCACAAATTATCTTCATAGGAGAGTCCAAGAACTTATTTGAGTATTCAACATGAGAAGATGGATAAGTTAAATAATTTTATACCAAGTTTGGTTAAGAAGGAAAATACTATTAGTAATGTCATGAATCTCCCCATTTCTTTGACTAGTATGGTTACACGGACACAAGACTGGGGAGCTTGGTGACTTCAATCTTTCTTTTTTGGAGAAGGGTTCAAACTTCACTGTGACTTAATTAGTTAAATGTCTAAAAGATCTTGAGGAACCAATGGTGAATCAATATGGAGACTTGTTTTACAAAAGGGGAACATTGAACTTCCAATAGAATGAAGCTCTATTACAATCTAATTCCTATGAAAATTGTTTTCTATAGAGAGAAGATAATATAAAACCACATGTGATAACGATTGATAATACAAGTTTTACAAGTAAAATAGAAAAATGCCACCAATATTATTGCTAAGAAAGGATAATTGTACAGGTTGTTGAACTTTGGATGTCATTGATGTCAATTAATGTCAAAGAGGATTCAATATCCTTGTGCCAGTTTGAAGAAGCATATGGAAGCAAGTTTGAAGAAACACATGAAAGCCACTTTGAAGAAGTATATGGAATCATGTTTGAAGAAATACATAAGAAGTATATGCAGAAGTACATCCAGTACATCCAGTTTGAAGAAGTACATAAGGTATGTGCGCAAGACACCATCCATATTAGTAAAAGGTAACGCCAAAGACATGGTAGGACAAGTCTTGGCAGTGCGCAAGAAGTTCAAGAGAAAGAAGCGGTTGGACATATAGGCAAGTCCTGTAAGTGTGCAAGACACACCAATTGGAAGAAGCATACAAGTCAGAGAAATTTTAAAGGACGAAATTTCGCCAATTGGCTATTTTTTGGGTATTTTTTCAAAAAATAAATTTGATATTTGGTTATTTTTAGTCTCTAATATCGCCTATATTTACATAAAATGTGTTTTTTAATCATAATATTCGCCAAAATTTACAAGTTTAAGTAGTAAATTATATTTTTCATATTTAGTATTTTCCTACCAATCTATATTTATATTTTTTTCAATCCAAAATAATTGCCTAGAATACTATACTTAAGTATACTTTTATAATCCTTAAACAATACCCTTATACAAGTTGTTGAAGTGCGAAAGTTTCCCGGAAGTAAGAGGTGGCCAGACAAGTCAAGTGCGCAAGACCCACAAGCGATGGTACATCAAGGGCACAGAACCACACATGAAGTGATTCCAAAGTGTGCAAGACCCACAAGGTGTGATACCTCAGCGGCACAGAACATGACAAGTGGCGGAAGCGTGAAGTAAGTGGAACTGTGAAGCAAGGAAGAAGGGACACTACAACCAACTTGTGGACATACGGTCTGCACAAGACAAGTATAAATAAGAAGCCAAGTTGGAGAGTTGAAGTAAGCTTGAAGATGCGAAAGTGGTAGTACTCTGATTTGTCAAGATTCTTATTTTGGGGCATCAAGGGCTCGAGCAACCAAAACATCATGATTTGGCAGAAATCCAAGTGTGCACGAATAGAAGAACATAATTGTTGATGGTGTATAGGATGATGTAGTTTATCTGTGACAGTTGCGCAAAGATAGAAATGAAAAACTACAGAGGATGCGCAAGTACGTGAGAATAGAATGACAATATCGCATAAAGTCACATATGATCTAAGATAGATGCGTGAAGAAAGAGTTGAAACATAGGAGAAGATGCACATAATGATGAGGCTAATATGAGAAAAGTGTGAAGGGAAGAAAGGCATCATCACAAATGGTACGCATAAGGTCACAGATTATCCAAGATAATTGCATCAAGACAGAAATGTAGCATGACAGAAGGTGCACAGAGTGATCTGATATAGATGCGCAAAGCAAAAAATAGCAGCACAGTCGAAGATGCACAGTATGGTGTAAGTATTCTGATACAGATGCAGAAAGTCAGAATAGGAGAACATCATAGGATGCAAAATATCAGTAAAGTGTGCAGAAATAGAATGGTATGATGAAGCAACAAACAGGTTTTGTCAAGTGTGTAATGTTGACACAGTGAAGAGAAGTATGAATTCAAGTGTGAAGTCAAGTCAAGTATGTGATGCAATACAGCGATATCAATATCACAACATACAGAAAGTGCACATAGTAGAACTAACATCAGTTAATTTGAAGAATGTGTGGATCAACAGAACAACGAAGCAATATCTTCTACAGTTATATCATGGCGGAAAGACGAGGCAAGGAGTAGGGGGTCAGTGCCTCCTTCCAGTTGAAGCTGGTAAATCAGGGAGTCGGTGCTTCCTGAATTTTTATTGGAAATTTACTGAAACTAGCTTAGGGTAAGTTTAATACATAGAAAAGTAACTAAGAAAATGACTTAGTGCTCTGTTGTAAAAACAAAGCTCTACATATGGTATCATAGCCTTAGGCTCGAAAACTAGGGACTTAAGGTCCAATCATTTCTAATTGTACAAGACAAATTAAATAAAGCATAATAGATGATCCAGGTGGATATCGGTGGTTACCCACCTTCTCCAACTGGCTCAAAACAGCTTTCTGGCAATTTACCTTTTTAGCAGTTTTTCGGGTCCTAAAATTCGGGAGTCGTTTTGGTAATTGAATCAAGACAGAAGTGTAGCATGACAGAAGGTGTGCAGAGTGATCTGATATAGATGCGCAAAGTAAAAAACAACAGCACGGCCAAAGATGCACAGTATGGTGTAAGTATTTCGATACAGATGCGGAAAGTCAGAATAGGAGCACATCACAGGATGTAGAATATTAGTAAAGTGTGCAGAAATAGAATGGTATGATGAAGCAACAAAATGGGTTTTTTCAAGTGTGTAATGTTGACACAGTGAAGCGAAGTCAAGTATGTGATGAAATACAGCAACATAAATATCGCAACATACAGAAAGTGCACATAGTCGAACTAACATCAGTTAATTTGAAGAATGTGTGGATCAACAGAACAATGAAGCGATATCTTCTACAGTTATATCATGGCGAAAAGACGGGTCAAGGAGCAGGGGGTCAGTGCCTCCTTCCAGTTGAAGCTGGTAAATCAGGGAGTCGGTGCTTCCTTCAGGTCAGTGCCTGTAAAACCAGGGGGTCGGTGCCTCCTTCCAGTTGGTTCTGGAGAACTTTGAAAGTTGGTGCTTCCATGAATGTGATATTTATATTATATGAGAGCATTCCATGGTTTTCTCCCATTTGGGTTTCCACGTAAAATCTGTGTTCTATGTACTGTGCATATGTGGATGAATGTTACTATTTATGGTGAATGCATAATTTAAGTTCAATTGATAAGAAGTAAAAATTGTTCATAACTGCGCTAATACTGATTCACCCCCTCTCAGTATTAACAAGATTCCAACAATTGGTATCAGAGCGGGTGTCTTCAGTATCAACTTAACATCTGGAAGATAGATCCTTGCACAGATATGGACAAGTAGGAAGGTCTCTCCACTAATATAGCACCAAGATTTGATGGTACCAACTACACCTTCTGGAGGATAATAATGGAAGTATATCTACAATCTCTCATAGTTGATGTCTGGCAAACTATTGAGGATGGTTATAATGTTCCCGCAGCTTCACTAGTTGATCCACATGAAAAATGATAGTATGAATGCAATGCAAGAGCTAGGAATGCATTGTTATGTGGGTTAATAGACAAAGAATTCACTAAAGTCATGCATTGTGCTTCAACTAAGGATGTATGGGATAAGCTCATAAATATCTATGAAGGTGACAAGAGGGTAAAGAAAGAAAAGATTCAGAATCATTCTGGATTATATGAGTCTTTGAGAATGAAAGATGAAGAAAATATTTCCTCATATTTCATTCGAGTTGATGAGTTAGTTAATGCTATCAAAATTCTTGGAGTCACACTAGCTGAAGAATCAGTTATGTAGAAGATACTAAGAACTCTTCCCCCAATATTTGATGCAAATGCATCTTTGTTAGAGGACATAGCTAATCTTGCAGATTTAACGAAGGATGAGCTTCAAGGGATCTTGATTGTGTATGAGATGAGAACTAAAAGGGAAAATCGTGTAAAAAAGAAGCGGCCTTTAAAGCTACCAAGAAAGCTAAACATGAACATGACAAAGGCTCTTGTGATGAATCAGATGAGGAAGAATCTAAATTGGTGAGAAAGTTGAAAAGAGGAGGTGGTAAGTATAAGGGTAAATTACCTTCCAAATGTTTTAGAAGTGGAAGAGTAGGCCACTTTTCTTTGAAGTGTCCATACAAGGAAGATGGAGATAGTGACAAAAAAGAAGAGGTCAGTTACAATGAACGAAGGTTGGCACGCACACAGGACAAATCTAAGAATATGAAGAAATTTCTGAAACAAAGGAGGAGTCTGTACACTGAGGAAGATAACAGTTTATCCAGAGAAATTTATTGTGACGACAAGCCAACATAATTACTTTCATGGCATTTTTGGAAGATGATAGTAGTGAAGAAAATAAAAAGAGTTGCCCCCTTGTCAAGAAAAACAAACCAGTTGTGCAAAGTCAACCAAGAGCACTAGATAGGTATTTCTTTAGTGAATCCTTCAATTCGCCTCCAAAGCCTATCGCAGAAATTAAATCAAACATCCAATCTGAAGAAGAAGAAGAAGCTGTAGAGGTTGATTGCGAAGGTGAACTTGTTAGTTCCTTGGATGAATTAAATAAGTTGAGAAGGAAGAATAAACTCTTGCAGGATCAACTATCAAAGTTTGAAGAACAATCCAAGCAAGCTAAGGTAATTCAAGAGTCTCTTGAAAAACATGTTAGTGAAAAGGCAATGAATTCTGAAAAACAACTAAATTGCGCAGTAGACAAAATCAAAATGCTTGAAGAAGAGAGATCAGTATTGAAGTCATCATTGGAAGATTCAGAACACAAAAATAAATTGTTGACAAGTCAACTTGAGAAGAAGAATAGAGAGATATCTCACTTAGAAGAAAACTTGACTATGATAAAAGGGAAGAAACAAGTTGAAGGACACGTCATGGTTGATACTCAGAACTGCGCACATTCAGGAAGTGACAAGGCTTATCTTCAAGAGGAAATGAAGAACAAATTCAAGGACAACACATCAATCCCGAATAAGATTCTGAATGATCATATATCTCCAGCAGACAAGTCAAGACTTGGCTATGATAGAACAACTAAGAAAGTTTGTGACAATAAGTATAGTCCACATCAAATGAAGTCATTCAGGTATGATAATTCCTTCAATGATTACAATTCTTTTTGTTATAGTACCAGAAGAATATGCAATGAAGTGCACAAGGTGCAATTACATTTGCCATGTTGCGAAGTATTGTCAAACTGTGAGATGTTATGCATGTAATGGCTTTGGACACAAGGCTATGTATTGTTGAAGAACAATGAATTATCAAGATAGAAATATTCTGCATAACAACAATCGCAATACTAGGACCAATAGGGAAGACAGTCATGCACATAATCAAAGTGGAAGTGCGCATATGAAGATATGGGTAAGGAAAACTCCTAAAGCATGCGTAGAAGAAGCTAACAACTCAAGTACGTCTCAAGCAACAAGTAATTGCTGCCCATCTTGCTAATATCTAAGAGATTGAGTAAGATCCTTGAATTCATCACGATATTCATTAGGAATTCAAGGAGTGTGTTGGTGAAGTATTGCAGTTAGAGAATATTTGAAGTTGGTTGTTGCATTAATGTTATGTTGCAAAATATCTGCACATATATTCAATTATTTGTTGTTATGTGTTGGATTTCCACATAAAAGAGCTCATACATAGAAAGAAGGATGCAAATAAGTATTGTTGATAAACAAACAAAAGGCCCACGCAGATACATAAACAAAGTATGTAATATATTCAAAACTTGTGTTTACAAAATTACATGGGTCCTCTGGCACATAAAATATAGTTGAAGTACAAAGAGGCAGCATGCCAAAGTCTAAAGACAATTGATGTACACAAACGACAATGGAAGCCGTATCAAACAAAATAGAGAAGTACAAAGATAATTCAGAGCCATAACTCAAGGTCTAATTCTGTGTCATGGTTGGTTGGTTGATGTGCAAGAAAAAGTTACAAATCCCTCGAAAATTGCTCGGTGTATTCTGTGGATGGTTGCAATGGAAAAAACTGTAGAGTTGAGGATGATGCATTGACAATGGATTGTTTGGCCCAAATCAGGTTCAGCAAGTCAAGAATATGTTGTTGTTGTCTCTCCAGGAAATCCACTCGCTTGCCCAGACTGGATAATCCCTCAGCATTGATGTGATTAACTCGCGACTGCATGTACCGGTGGTTGAACGCAGACTCCTTCAATTGAGCTTGCCAAATTCCCATGTCAACTCTTAGTCGTGTGAACTCGGTTTGTTGTGACTGGACTGCCAAGAAAATATTGTTGAATGACTCATTGAACCGCTAGAAGAAGGAAGACATTATGAAAGAAGATAAGGAACTCACAGAATGCGAAACGTAGAAGAAGCTTGAAGGGAAATGAACAAAGATGATGAACCAGGCAATTCATAGCTCATTTATAGAACTGGAAGGTGGTTCTCTGCATGCGCAAAAATAAATTGAAGAGACGTTGAGGTTAATGACATTCATGTTTGCATGATTCGAAGAAGGTATGGAGACATCAAAATTTATTGCATGAGTTAATGAATTCGGACAAGGGGACAAAAATCGGAAATCCAATTCATTGTCCCGTGCGACCGGAATGATGTTTCCCAAAAGGCTCGAGTACGAAAGTGACACGTCGAAGTTTCCACAGTATTTGTGAGTCACATGACCTTATTGCCATACTGACTGACAGATCGAAATATGTGCAAAGAATATTTGGTTTTCGTGGCAAGATATCCAAACTCAGAAAATGTAATGAAGATTGGTTATAGTGTAGTGAATGTGACAAAAGGAACAATTGGATGCTAGAAGAAATCAACATGGTAGACAATACAAACCAGAAACATATGGAACACTGCAATGCGCAGTGAATATGACAAGAATTTGGCATGAAATATTGCACAAGAAATAAATAAGTGCGATTGATTGTTAAGCATGACATGAACAAAAGATCAAGATAGAAGGAAGTTAGCAACTGTACAAGGGGAGCATACCAGAGACAACTGCAGAGATAGTGTTGAATGTACAGATTGCATGGTGACTGATATCCGCGCAGAAACTCCAGTGAAAGAAAGAGAATGAAGCATGAAGATAGGGGGAGTATTCCTTGCAAACAGATATATGAAGGCCAATGCAAAACTGAAGACAAGAGAAAGTGAATTTGCAAATTGAAGGCACCTCTTTGCCATTAATTTCTAAGGGGGATAAATATCATGAATGATGCGAACAACGCAAATATGAAAAGCATCTGAGAAAGATCACGAAGCATGTGATTAGGGCAGAGATGAAAATAGCAAAGAAATATTGATTTGTGGTATCACAAAGGAACAAAGGAGAAAGGTCATGAAACATGCATCCATAGAAGGTATCCGCACATAAATGAAAGACATTAGAAGAGCACTGACAACATGATGTGCAGATGAACAAAGGATCAAACTAGCAAGAAAACAGGGGGAGTACACAAAAGCGGAGTACCACGACCAACACATAGGAAAAGTACAACTTCATGAGGTGTTGACATCAATTCCAAAGGGAGATATTGTTTAACTTTGGTTATCATTGATGTCAACTACTGTCAAAGAGGATTCAATATCCTTGTGCCATTTTGAAGAAGTATATGGAAGCAAGTTTGAAGAAATGCATGAAATCCACTTCGAAGAAGTATATGGAATCCAGTTTGAAGAAATACATAAGAAGTATATGCATAAGTACATCCAATACATACAGTTTGAAGAAGTACATAAGGTATGTGCACAAGATACCATCCATATTAGTCAAAATTAATGCCAAAGAGACGGTAGGACAAGTCTTGGCAGTGCACAAGAAGTTCGGGAGAAAGAAACAGTTGGACAGATAGGCACGTATCGAAAGTGTGCAAGACACACCAATCAAAAGAAGTATACAAGTTGTTGAAGAGAGAAATTTTCTCGGAAGCAAGAGGTGGTCGGACAAGTCAAGTGCACAAGACCCACAAGCGATGGTACATCAAGGGCATAGGACCACACACGAAGTGATTCCAAAGTGCACAAGACCCACAATGCAAAGGACCAAGTAGGCGCAATACCCACAAGGTGCGATACCTTATTAGCGTAGAACATGACAAGTGGTGGAAGTGTGAAGTAAGTGGAACCGTGAAGCAAGGAAGAAGGGACACTACGACCAACTTGTGGACATACGGTTTACGCAGGACAAGTATAAATAATAATCCAAGTTGGAGAGATGAAGTAAGATTGAATATGTGAAAGTGGTAGTACTCTGATTTGGAAAGCTTCTTATTTTGGGGCGTCAAGGGCTCATGGAACCAGAACATCATGATCTAGCAGAGAGCCAAGTACGCACGAACAAAAGAACATAATTGTTGATGGTGCGCAGGATGATGTAGTTTATCTGTGACAGTTGCGCGAAGATAGAAATGCAGAACTACAGAGGATGAACAAGTGCGTGAGAAAAGAATGACATTATCGCAAATAGCACACAGAAAGTCACAGATGATCTAAGATAGATGCGTGAAGACATAGTTGCATCGCATCAGAAGATGCGCAGAATGATGAGGCTAATCTGAGACAAGTGCGAAGAACAGAAAGGCAGTATCACAGATGGTACGCAGAAGGTCACAGATTATCCAATATCATTCCACTAAGACATAAGTGTAGCATGGCATAAGGTGCACAAAGTGATCTGATATAGATGCACAAATCCTAGAACAATAGCATAACTGAAGATGCAGAGTATGATGTAAGTGATCTAATACAGATGTGCACAGTCAAAATAGCAGCACATCATAGGATGCATAGTATCAGTAAAGTGTGTAGAAATGGAATGGTATGATGAAGCAACACACCGTTTGTGTCAAGTGTCTAATGTTCACGCAGTAAAGAGAAGTATGAAGTCAAGTGTGAAGTGAAGTGAAGTATGTGATGCAGTAGAGTGACAACAATATCACATCATACAGAAGGTGCACATAATAGAAGTAACAACAGTTAATTTGAAGAGTGCGTGGATCAGTAGAACATCGAAGCAATATCTTCTACAATTATATTAGGGTGGAAGGACGGGGAAAGGAACAGGGGGTTGGTGCCTCCTTCCAGTTGAAGCTAGCAAATCAGGGATTTGGTGCTTCCTTTAGGTTTGTGCCTCCTTCTAGTTGAAGCTGGTAAATCAAGGTGTCGGTGCTTCCTTTAGGTCGGTGCCTCCTGCTAGTTGAAGCTGGTAAATCAAGGTGTCGGTGCTTCCTTTAAGTCGATGCCTGTAAAACCAGGGGGTTGGTGCCTCCTTCCAGTTGGTGCTGGAGAACTTTGGAAGTTGGTGCTTCCATTAATGTAATATTTATATTATAAGAGAGAATTATGTGGTTTTCTCCTATTTGGGTTTCCATGTAAAATCTGTATGTTTTGTGTACTATGCATATGTGGATAAATGTTATTGTTTATGGTGAATGCATAATTTAAGTTCAATTTATAAGAAGTAAAAATTGTTCATAACTACACTAAAATTGATTCACCCCCCCCCTCTCAGTATTAATAAGATTCCAACACAGGTGATAACAAAATCGCTATGTATTTGCATTTTTATCGCTTTTAACATCAAGGAGGGTGTTTCGCATTGTTGAAGTTGGATTCCTCCCTGTGGGACACGTGCATGAAGACATAGATGGAACTTATGGGAGTTTATCATCTAAATTAATGTGAAAAGACAAATTCCTATAAGACATGTGAGGATCAAAATTCCTATGTCCCATATTTAATTGATGATTTTTTTTACTTTAAGAGCCTTTTGGAGCCACACCTTTTAGTTCTTCAAATTCCAACTCATTGATGATATACCATTTATGCAATATAAAGCCTTTCTTTGAGATGAAAAGTGGTCAACTATAATTAATATGTGGCATTCTTTGTCTAATGGAAGTGCAAACTTAACAATGGGATAGCCTAAATTGTTAAATCTGTAGGTAAGGAGACCTTTGATATGGATGAAATAATGAAGGGATTATAAACATATATTTCATTATGGAGGAATGATGTCGATAGGGGAGGGGAACAATATTGGATTCCCAAGATAATTTATTATGAGAATGTATATAAAGCTTTGGACACTCCCTTTCAGATCATTAAGCACTCAACTAATTTTTTACCATCCATAGTTCAAGAAATATGAAGCAATGTTCTTATAAAGTCTTCAAATTAAGTTATGGAAGCATGCTTGAGTAAAAATGTCTCTACAATTGAGGATTGATATGTTGGACATCTGTGTAACAAGCATAGTGATCCATTCTCTCCACGAGATGATGTTTTATAGGGGAAAATGCCCATAGTACAATCACCACATTGAGATTGTGTGATATGGTGGGGTAGGGAAAAGAGAAGTGTTTATTGAGATCTAGATGTTACTATTGAGTCTTACAAGGCATAGGTTTAGTGTTAGAATCCAACTGGAACATCAAAGCTTAACAACAAATTGTATAAAAAATGTCTAAATAAAAAACAACAATTGGTTGTTGGTTTGGAAGACAAGATGTTTGTTGATGTTAATAGCATCATATGGCCATAGTCACCAAGGAAAGGATGGACATGAAAAAAAATACAAATAACTGAGAAGGGCCTTGCAACAATTAAATCACAACCAAACAATTGTAGCATTATGTTGGGACTGGGATGTTGATGAATGAGACTTTATTTTAAATATGCCACCTTAAATATTTATTGTAAAGTATAACTCTGGAATACAATGATTGTATGGTCACTAGTTTTTATTTTAATGTTTCTCTGTAATCTTGATATATTTAGCAATGATATCATAGTGATATTATGCATACACATACAAATTATTATGTTGACGCCTATTAACTAATTTTGCATTTCAAATATTATGAAAAATTAAATGTTATTTTTACATTTTATATATATATATATATATATATATATATATATATATATATATATATATATATATAATTTAAAAAATAATTAAATAATTATGAAATATGATTTTCATAAAAAAATAATGAAAAATATAATTTTTTATTATAAAAAAAAATATTTTTCTATTAAAAAAAATTATTTTTAATATTTATTTGTTTTATTTTTAAAATATATATATATTTTTTTATAATACATATCGCACACCGTTTCGACAATTAAATGAAACATCGCCTTGCCATTCGATAATAATGAATACACCATGAACAAAGCGTATTTGGATCCATTTCTCATGTTGTATCTATACAACACTATCTCGCCAACCTTATATTTCAAGTTCAAGTTAAAGTGGGTTTTCAAACAATGCAAATTGACCCAGTTGATGTGGTATTTTTTTTTTTTTTAGTGTTTATGGTATTTTAATCTATTTTATGTTTCCTCAAACACATTGCATCTATTTATAAACAAGTGAAATAGCTGCAAAGCAGCTAGTCCTTGCTTTAGATTAAGTTGGAAGAATTTGATAAATTTTAAATAACAAAAAATATGTCAAAATAAAATCAAAACCTAATATAAAATAGTAGAAGAATCTAGATGCTTATGCCTGTAATTAATTCTAGGCTTGGTTACCTATATATGAAGGCTTGCACATCATTGATGAAGTATTCATTCATGTACTCTCTTTGAACACTCATTTGTTAATAAAGATTACATTATTTGGATCATTACTTGTATTATTTTTTCTTTTATGTGTTGCTAATTGTATTATTGCTTCATTTAGCTGTGATATCTATTGGTTCAAATTCCAGTGCATGTACAAAGACCATTTTACATTCCAGTTAAGCTAGGATATTCAAATGGTTTACCCAAACAAAGTATGAGGCACAAGAGAAAGTAGGAGTGCTTAAGACTTATTTCTAAGTGAGTAATCCTTGTTAGGTTGTACTCATGTCTTCCATTATTGATGCATATCATTCCTCATACAAGGATCCAACATGGGAGCAAGGAGGCAACATGGGAGCAAATATAGTGAGAAGTCATCGAAAAGAAGTATAACTCCTTCCTAAAGAATGCTCTCTGAGATTTGAGACCAACAAGGAATTTAGTGATTGATTATAAGTTGATGTACATGGTGAAGCGCGTAGGGAATAACACTATTCAAAAATATAAGGCTAAGTTCATAGCAAGAGGATTCTCTCATAAAAAGGGAGTAAGACTTTGAGGATACCTTTATTCCAATTGCCAAGTATACTTCCATAAGAACCAATCTCTTTAGCTTTGATGTTTGGTTGGCCTTTATATCAGATGGATGTTAATATGATTTATTGGGGTTAGGTGCTTGGTACTCATGAATTGATGTGTACCTAGAAAGTAAGTATGGGCTTTACTAAGACTAGTGCATATCTTAACTTCTATTATTTGTTTGATAGATCTCATTTTAATGTCTTAACTTCTATTATTTGTTTAATACATTTTATTTTAATGTTATATGTAAATGACTCATTTTTTATGGATATAATTTCGAATCGTATAACTGAAAAATGCTAGAACAAGTAATAGATAACTTACTCATACCACTTTCATCCACCATATATTGCTTATCGGTTAAATGTTTTTTATTTAAAATTAAATAATATTTATTTAAAATTAATAGTATTGTATATATTAACATAAACATTTCAAAATCAAGATATAAAACTTAAAAACACTAATGAATAAAAAAGTCAAAATAATATAAAAATATATTTTACTAAAATCAATATCAATGTATGACAAAAACACAAATATATAACATTAATAATTATTAAACAAAATCTTAAAAAACTAAATACTCACTTGAATTAAAAGTAAAATACTACCCATTTATGTTTCATATTTTACACTTTATAAATTTAATATATAAAAAAATTGACGTAATTTTTTTATAATTATAGCACTTTCTAATAACTCATATCCTTATAATCACTCAAAGATTGAGTTCATTTCGAAATAACCTATTAATATCACAACAAAAAATTTCAATTTTGAAATCTTCTTTAAAAAACAGTTTTAGTGAGAGATAATAAGACTTATATGGATTACCAATACTATTGGGTCCATTTCAAACTAAATTATTATATTAAAATCAAAACATGATGGAGTGGAGGTAACAAAAATAAACATACCCAGCTTTATCAAATAATTCATTGCAATAGAACGAAGATTACCACAAGTGAATGCTCCATAACCAAAATAAAACGATTACGTAGGCGTTGTTGAGATTAAACACCCATTACTTTGAAGTCCTTGTAATTGTCATTTGTTTTCAATAGAAATAGTGTTTTAATATTAGAATATCCACAATACATTATGAAATATATAGAAAATTTTTGCAATTTATTAATAATCTTCACATATTTAAAGTATCTATAATTCGCATTTAATAATATTATTCTAAAAAATCATCAATGTCATTGACAACCAATCTTCACATATTTAAAGTATCTATAATTCACATTTAATACTATTATCCTAAAAAATCATCGATGTCAACCAATTTTTTAATAAGTTTGGAATAGTTACATAACTAAAAAACAAAACTAGTTTCATTTAATAAAATACTACACCTGAGGTAATGCGTTAGCAGCCAGACGTCAAATGTGTTATTCTCCATACTCCACCTCTTTCATTGGATTCAATATTGTAATGTCCTCTTTATAAAACCCTCCCTTAACTTAATTTTTAATACCATAACGATAATTATATGAAATGACTGTTGAAACCAACTTAGTAGTTACACAACTTAACATTATTTGCAGAGTTTTGCTTTTAGTTGAAAGTCAACTCATTAATTCGGAAGAGCATCAAGCTTGGCATAGGCGATACTACTTACTTATATTTTTATGCTAACAGATCGACTTTGTCCATGCAGGTACTCTCGTAAAGCTTGATCTTACATGCTATGGGGGTTGATCATTTAAGGTGGGAACTTTTTAATCACACAAACCTTACTATCGTTAGTGGCTAAAACCCTAATGAATTTTTAAATTCGTCTTCTTTTATTTAATACTCTTACTATCGTTAGTGGCCAAAACCCTAATGAATTTTTACTTTGTATCAATTGTCTATCATCTATGAGGTTTACTACTTATTGGGCCACCCTTAGCAAGTGAGAATTTACACTTAGCGATAAATGAAGATTGTTGTTTTTAGACTTTGGTTTTAGAACCCTTTTTCAGCGGATTCCTAAAAATGATAAAAAATCCAGTAATGAAATCTGGAAGTGGGATTTCTTTAGCAGATTTTTGAGTTCGATTCCTTCAAAATATTGACTTACCAATTCACAAGGATAAACTTCTTGTAGTTGTTTGAAATTCCATTGACTAGTTCATAGTCAAGAGGCTGGAAGTGATTGTAGGAGAATGGGTTTTTTTGTAGTGCAGATTGAAGCCAACATCTCAATTACTATTGACTCAAATACTCAGAAGTAGAAACTCCAAGTATCGTTGCCAACGGCCACTATAATTGAACTCGGGATAACACTCAAGTCAAATTTATGAGGTCTGAAGTCAAATTAAAGCCACAGCAGATCAAGAATATGAAGAATCAGATAAATGGTTGTTCATATATACCAGTAACATTATCCATTGAAGTCAAATATAATTGATATGATCAATGCTTCAATGCTAATTCCTGGGTCACCAGGATCAGGGTATGACTTGTTAGCATATTTGTAAAGTTGCTTTACCCATAGACAACTTTGCAACTGAAATGGCCTCACAAAGAACCTCAATTTCAAGAGGCTTCCTCAACTCAAATATACTTTTCAATGGATTGTCACCTCCATATCCACTTTACAAATTATGAACACCATCTACAAAAGATCAAGAGCTGGTGAGATTCTATTGCCTATGGCAGGTACCTATCATTCAGAAAACAGCTGTTGGAATGAATTTCTCGCTCTATCTTTCTCGCCCAAAGAAGGTGCTTTCAGAACCTCCTTGGGAAATGCCATGAGAAGTCTTTGCCTTGAAATAAAAAAATTTGACTTTAGCAAGATTTGCTGCAGCACGAGCAGCCACTCCCGCACGATCCACAGCTGCTACTGTTGCTTGGGCAGCAGCTATAACTGTAAGCAAAAATTTCTGATTCTAAAAATGCGGAATAAAACTTTGATACAGAATCGAAATATGAATACCAAATAGATCATACCTCCAGCCATTGATGCTACTTGAGTTGCTGTAAAAGATTTCCCTATTCCACAACGTTTAGCTTCCTGTACAGCACTTCCAAGCTCTGCTTTCTCTTTCTTGATGGTGTAAAATTGAAGGGGATTGAGTTAGCGAGCTTGGGGACCAAACAAGGGTTTTAATAGCCAAGCTTCCATCAAGCTTATGATGGCTATGTGTCAATTGTTCCATAGATCAAGATAGAGAACCGTTGAGGGAGTTATGGACCATTCCCGAAGCTCTCAACGAGAAATCAGTTATTTAGTTAAAGAGTTTTTAATATCAATTAAGAGAGCTTACATTCTCCCACTTGGTCCATACTTCCAAACTTAATGTCTCATCTTAAAACCTATTGACAATCTGTATTAAGTAATAGATACAAGAATCATGGCGATAAGTCCTCTTATGACAAGTATTACCTTCCATGTATTACTATGTATTTATTGCTATTTTAATTTATGTGGCAACAATTTCTTAATGAATAAACCTTATGTTTATTCTTGGTCCTCATAGATGAATTTTCTCAAATTAAATTAAGGTGCACATATGTATGAGAAAAGACAACACAGTAATTAAGAATTTCATTAAAAATAATATTGTCCATACAATGAGAAACTACATAATGGAACCAAGTCCCATATTCATTACATGATCCTTGAATTTAAACGGTGGCATGCCCTTAGTCAAAGGATCAGCGATCATAAACTCAGTGCTGACGTGCTCAATGACCACTTTCTTTTCTTTAACACGTTCCCTTATGGCGAAATACTTAATGTCGATGTGTTTATTTCGACTCCCACTTTTGTTGTTTTTAGCCATAAAAACAGCAGCTGAATTTTCTCAATACATTCTCAATGGCTTAGAGATAGAATCCATAATTCTAAGCCCAGAAATGAAACTCTTAAGCCATACACCATGTAAAGTAGCCTCAAAACAGGAGACGAACTCGGCTTCCATAGTGGAAGTGGCAATCAAGGTCTGCTTGACACTCCTCCATGATATAGCTCCACCGGCCATCATAAAAATGTATCCTGATGTTGATTTGCGTGAATCAACACATCCAGCAAAGTCAGAATCTGAGTAGCCAATTACTTCCAAATTGTCCGTCCGTCTATACATAAGCATGTAGTCTTTAGTTCCTTGAAGATACCTCATTACTTTCTTTGCATCTCTCCAGTGGTCTATACCTGGATTACTCTGATATCGTCCCAACATTCCTACAACAAATGCAATGTCAGGTCTTGTGCAGACCTGAGCATACATTAGGCTTCCGACAGCAGAAGCATATGGAATGTTCTTCATTTGTTCCCTTTCAAGGTCGTTCTTCGGGCATTGATTCAAATTGAACCTATCACCCTTCACAATGGGAGCTATACTTGGTGAACAATCCTTCATCCGAAATCTCTCTAAAATTTTATTAATATAGGTTTCCTGAGATAGACCCAAGATGCCTCGAAATCTGTCTCTATGGATCTTAATGCCAATGACATAAGATGCATCACCCATATCTTTCATATCAAAATTTTTAGAGAGAAATTGTTTCACCTCATGCAACAAACCCTTATCATTGGTTGCTAGCAAAATGTCATCCACATATAAAACAAGAAAACAAATTTTACTCCCACTAACTATCAGGTATATACATTGATCCATAATGTTTTCTACAAAACCAAAAGAAGAAATTACATTATGGAATTTCAAATACCATTGGCGGGATGCTTGTTTTAAACCGTATAAGGATTTCTTGAGCTTGCAAACCAATTGCTCACCATCACTAGAGGGGAATCCTTCAGGTTGTTTCATGTAAACCTCCTCCTCTAGATCTCCATTTAGAAAAGCCGTTTTCACATCCATTTGATGCAACTCCAAGTCGAAATGGGCTACTAATGCCATAATAACACGCAAGGAATCTTTCTTAGATACAGGAGAGAAAGTCTTCGTGTAGTCGATTCCTTCTTTCTGAGTGAATCCTTTAGCAACAAGTCTAGCCTTGTATCTCTCAATGTTGCCCAATGAGTCTTTCTTTGTCTTAAAGACCCATTTACATCCAATGGATTTTGCACCATTAGGCAACTCAACAAGATCCCAGACTTCGTTACTCTTCATAGAATTCATCTCTTCCTTCATGGCATCGTACCATAATTCTGATTCTTTGCAATTCATGGCTTGTGAAAAGGACTCGGGATCATTTTCGGCTCCAATGTTATAGTCAGATTCTTGCAGATACACAACATAATCATCAGGAATTGCTGATCTCCTTGGTCTAGTAGATCTTCTTAATGTTGTATCACGATCTTCTTGAGAAGTATGTGGTTCAACTCGTTGTTCAAAAGTTCTTGGAAACTCTTGAACTACCTGATCTACTAGAATGCCGTCAGCAGCTTGTGGAACTTCAACAATTGGTTGTTCAACACCAGTTTGTACTTGAGGGGTGCTGTGAACAATAACCAATCTATCACTTGAGGTAGAAGGTTGAGATTCTGAATGATCCTTCTCGGAAACTATGTTCCTGGTTAGATCGCTCCCACTGATCAAGTCATTTTCAAGAAATTTTGCATTTCTTGATTCCACAATCCTAGTGCCGTGAGATGGACAATAAAATCTGTAACCTTTAGACCTTTCAGCATATCCAATGAAATACCCACTAATGGTCCTTGGGTCCAGCTTCTTTTCTTGTGGATTATATATTCTTACTTCATACGGGCATCCCCAAACGCGCATATGTCGCAAACTCGGTTTCCAACCTTTCAATAATTCAAATGGCGTTTTAGGAACGGCCTTGGTTGGAACTCAGTTTAATATATACACTGCCGTCTTAAGTGCTTCAGTCCACAAGGATTTAGGAAGATTGGAGCTGCTAAGCATACTCCGCACCATGTCCAACAAAGTTTGGTTTCTTCTTTCTGCTACACCATTCTGGTCGGGTGAATTAGGCATGGTGTATTGGGCAACAATCCCATGCTCTTGAGGAAATTTTGTGAATGGCCCAGGTGCTTGTCCATCTTTTGTGTATCTACCATAATATTCTCCACCTCTATCAGATCTCACGATCTTAATTTGCTAGCCGCATTGTTTCTCTACTTCAGCCTTAAAGATCTTAAAGGAATCTAATGCTTCGTTCTTATTATGAAGCATGTAGAGATACATATATCGTGAGTAATCATCTATAAAAGAAATGAAGTATCTCTGACCATGTGAGTCCATGTCTGGACTACATATATCAGTATGTATGATCTCTAATATGTCTGAACTCCTATTGGCACCTTTCTTTGACTTGTTGGTTTGCTTTCCTTTTATGCAATCCACACAAGTCTCAAAATCAGTAAAATCCAAAGTATTAAGTATCCCTTCATTTACCAATCTTTTAATTCTTTCTATGGAGATATGACCTAGTCTCCGGTGCCATAATTTAGAGGAATCATCATTAATAACACATCTTTTAGTGCCAGTGTTAACATGCATTGAATCATAAGTGACATTGTTTTGTAAATTAATGCAATAAAGACCATCAGACAAAATACCATTCCCAACATAATCAGATTTATAAAATAAACTGAAAGATATTTCTGAAAAGTTGAAGGAATATCCAAAAGCTACAAGCCTTGAAACTGAAATCAAGTTTCTAGAAAAACTTGGAACATAAAAGGTCTTTTCTAATTTTAAAACAAAACCACTACTTAAAGTTAAACAACATGTTCCTATAGCTTCCACATGCGAGCCCATCTTGTTTCCTGATAAGATGCTTTGCTCACTTCCCACTGGCTTCCTTAGGCTTTGCAAACCCTGCAAGGAATTCGAAATGTGAATTGTTGATCCAGAATCAATCCACCAAGTGTTAATATTGACATTTACCATATTAGATTCATAACAAACAAATGAGATTGCATTACCTTTGTCCGCAAGCCATTTCTGAAATTTTTCGCATTCCTTCTTCATGTGTCCCTTCTTTTTACAGAAGAAACACTTGGAATCCTTCTTAATATTAGCTTGCGGAGGTATTTTACCTTTCCCTTTCTTATTGGCTTGAGATTTGCAATTGGCTTGAGATTTGCAATTGGCTTGAGATTTGCTTTTCCTATGCGTTGTCAGCATTGCACTTTCTCCCAGTTCCATTACCAGTCTTTCTTCCTCTTGAACACACATGGTTATAAGTTCATTAATTGACCATTTATCCTTATGTGTGTTGTATGAGATTTTGAAAGGTCCATATTGGTGCGGAAGGGTGTTCAGGATGTAGTGCACCAGGAAAGACTCCGATATTTCAACCTCGAGTTTCTTCAATTGAGCCACAGTGTCCCTCATCTGCATGATGTGCTCGCGCACACCTTTCACACTGGTGAGTCTTAGGGATGAGAACTTCATGATTAGGGTGCTTGCTAGTGCCTTGTCTGAAGTGACGAATTGATCATTAATGGCCTTCAGCAAGTCTCGGACCTTTTCATGCTGATCAACGAAACCACGAATACCAGCTGAAATTCTAGTCTTAATGAACATCATGCTAAGACGATTAGATCGTTCCCATCGTTCATAAAGCGTGATGTCCGCTGCAGTGCTGGTATCAGTGAGTGCTGGTGGTTCATTTTTCCTAATAGCATAATCTATGTCCATCCATCCCAAATGAAGGAAAATTCTCTCCTTCCAGACTTTATAGTTATCTCCCTTAAGTTCAGGGATATCAAAACGAATTTCAGAGAAATTTGCAGGTTGTACAACTGCATAAAAAATAAAGATCACATGCTTATGTTAAAATTTGAGACCAAATAAAATTTCATGTTTTACCAATGTAAATTCATGCTTTAAGATTGAATCTAATGACATAAAAATTGCCTGTGGGCTAAATTTTTAATTCAAGCAGATTCAAATAGTCTTTATAATAAAATTTAACTTCATGATAAAACTATTAATTCATAATTCCTGTGGGTAAGTTATGAATAATTTAATATTTTATCCTAATTAATTATATAAATATAATAAAAATTCCTGTGGGATAAAATTTATCATATTTAGTATAATTAATTACAATTAATGTCTAAATATTCTTTATATGATCTTAATCAAACATAATATATAATTTTATTTAATTAGAGGTGCTGTGGCTATTCTCTAATCAATTAAAATTATATAGATCACTAGACATTATTACTTTTATGCATAAAATTAACTTGATACTAATCATGCAAATGAAATATCAATATATATAAAACTTATATATATATGTATAAAATATCATCATTATGATATAAAAGCTTAGGCATCTATCCATTATCTCACATAAAAGTCTGCCACTCTCTTTATGCATTTATATATCTATTCATATAACCCAACATATTTGACCATGTATAAATATAAATAAAGTTACCATGGTCTAATATATATATATATATATTAACCATCAAAATATACATATATATATTTTACTATTTGTACAACTATATCCAAGGACATCTCTGGTCAATATCTTTCCACAATATATAGATATGCATTGACAAAAAAAAAACTTTAAGGTTTCTCATCCTTCAAAAGTAAATATACACATAACACAAGTGAGATGCCTTCACAGTTGACACTAAATTGTTGGCTATCACTGAGAGGATATAAGCTCTCTCTAGCCTCCAAGCTAACCCAAGCAACAACAAACATACCAGTCTGAAAGGTCAACAGGGTTTCCACACAATCCATCCATGCATTAAAAGCCGAAAGTGGTAGAGCATACAAGCTTCTAGCCAACAATGAAATAACACACAGAAAATGTAAGAGATACGATCGCCCCAGGCCGAAGAACATGCAAAATAAATTTGTGAATGGGGAGTTTTATAAGTTTTGGACTCGCTGGACGAGGCTTACACTATTTTCTGGATTGTATATGTGAAAAGAGAAGCAACGCCAGGCTTTATTTAAACCATTGTTAGATCATGAATCATAAAATACACGCGTACATTATGATCACAACCTGCATATTCTTGATTTGTGGCGCACTGGTGAAGGTGAAAGCGAATAAAGCAACACTTAAACGCAGATTGGAATTCTCCAGTTCAATTAATAAAAGGAAAGCACAGTCGATTTCCTCATGTTTTTTGAATCACATCACATGATATTAACAGTAATTTTGCAGGAGGAGAGTCCACTCATGGTATCTTGCTACTGGGAATATCGAGTGTCACTTGAGCATTTCAATGCACAAGCCAAATAAATCAGTGCCAAATGCGCAGTCTGATCAAGAACCGGATAATAACTCTGTTGGCTGTTGTGGATTAGTTAGGTTTCGTTTTCTTCAAAGCTTCAAATGAACGGAATGTGGTACTGGCAGTGTGGATGTGCTGCTTAACAAAAGAAGAGGATCAAGGGAGCTTGATCGAGCCTGATCATTCAAATTCATATGGTATTGAATAAATGAATGATGAGTCTCATCCCCAGCCCGAAGCTTATGTTGTAGTCTATTAATTAATTTTTTCAGGGTTTACGGCTTCATCCTATATTCTATCTTTGCCATGCTCTTCAATTGAAAACTAAACAACAAAAAGCATGAGCAATCCAAACATCAAGGCAGAGATAAATTTTGCTCTGATACCAACTGTAAGCAAAAATTTCTGATTCTGAAAATGCGGAATAAAACTTTGATACAGAATCGAAATATGAATACCAAATAGATCATACCTCCAGCCATTGATGCTACTTGAGTTGTTGTAAAAGATTTCCCTATTCCACAACGTTTAGCTTCCTGTACATCACTTCCAATCTCTGCTTTCTCTTTCTTGATGGTGTAAAACTGAAGGGGATTGAGTTAGCGAGCTTGGGGACCAAACAAGGGTTTTAATAGCCAAGCTTCCATCAAGCTTATGATGGCTATGTGTTAATTGTTCCATAGATCAAGATAGAGAACCGTTGAGGAAGTTATGGACCATTCCCGAAGCTCTCAACGAGAAATCAGTTATTTAGTTAAAGAGTTTTTAATATTAATTAAGAGAGCTTACAATAACATCTGGAAAATCCACAGCAGTTTTAGTTTTAGGGCTTGAGATAGAACATGCATGGATTTCTTCTTTTTTGTCAACAGCCACAATGTGGGGTGATGAAGAAATGAATGGAACAATCTGCTTCTCCCCATCCATGTCAGTAGATGTAAAAAAAGAAGTTGATGAACTTTTATTTGCAGCTGGATCAATTAATTGGCTGGATGAAACTTGCAACATGGTATCATGCTTGCCTCTGGAATAAGTAAATTTGGATGAAACTTGTTCTGTTTGATGTGATCTTGCAATAGGACTTTGTGATTCTGTCCTTGAAACATTTTGCGTCTCTCGGTGTTGTGACACTACCCTGCTAGGAACTTCTGGAAGATCTAGAACATCATAAGATGTCTTTGATATAGGACCTTTGAAAGGAAGTTTGACTGGAGTGGGATGGGATTCATTTTCTTCCTTAACATTAAGGGGCACTTTCACCCCACTAAAAATGTGATTTGATCCATCCTGACAAAAGAAAATTATACCCATCAGATGCTTCAGATACTTACGTAGCGTCTGTGCTGCTGTTGTGAAGGATTTCAAATAAATAACTCACCAGCAAATCTTCATGCAACTTAAAGAACTCTGCTTCTGTTGCAGAAGAATCCCATCATACTCCATTTTCTTCAACTATTTCTTTCATTGTCTTCAATTTTATCTCGGCATCTGGAGCACGAACTGATAGCTTTTCGATGATCTATATTGCAATACACAACAATATTCACACCAACACAAAGCTTTTATAATATTTAACAATATATAAAAATAATCAATCGGCACTTCGATTCTTTCACAAAGTGCCCAGCATTGGACTTACTCTACATTGTTCACCTTATGCAACGAGAAGGGATAATCCAGCCTTCTAGCATTCTACATCTTTAGCTTTCTTTAGATTTCAAATCTATAGCTTTAACAACGACCTTTCCTTAGTCCTAATCTTTCCCTGGTTCCTTGGATCTTTAGTCCTTCTCTGGTTCCTGGGATAACCGGGATAACAGTTTCCTTGGATCCTTAGTCTTACTATTTTATAGGATCTTTAGTCGGAAGAGAAAGATATCTATGTTACTACCGACGACCCCTAGAAATCTGTTTGATAAATAACTGCTCAATTACTCAATTTTAATATGATATTCTACTTTGAAATATTCAATATTGTATTCTATACTTTTAGCGAATACCCCCGCCAGCATTGGACTTACTCTACATTGTTCACCTCCAGTGTTACACGTTCGCCACGACCGCTAAGAAATTAGTTAAATTCAACACATTTACATGTACGTGGCTTACTAATATCATACATGGGATGGGACGTCACTTCCGAGTTGCGACAAATCCCTTGTAGCCTAATTCAGCCATTGTTGGATGAAATTGCGATGGAAAGCCAGTTCCAGTTACTCAATTTGTGTTTGCAGCTCCAGAATGAGTAGCTTTGATAATCGACGCAGTAGTATGAAACTACAGACTACAGTGAACGCCCTCCAAAAATGCTATGACACGACCATTAGATTATCTTTCATTAATTCATCTCAAGCCACAGACAAGTTTCAAGGAACTTCTGCACATTCGAATGTCAGGTAAAATGTTGAGGATAGGCCAACAATCTACAAGCAGAAGGTATTTAGCTCCTCATCTAATGTAGTTCCGCTTGAAGTAGAACTTAAGCGGAGGTAGAAAAAGAAAATCCCTATAACCACTGAGAATAAAAGATTACGGTTTGTGAAATTTTTAGGGAAAATTTGCTTTGATTTTGTGTTTTCTTCAAAGAATATGAAAATTCATCGAAAATTGCTTAAAATTCATGTTTCAAATGTTGTAGTAGTGATAAAACTGGTATATTCTTACATTATCAGTAGAGTATCATGTTCTTTCAAGCATGTGTCCTTTATCGACATCATTTACAATCGATGTAAATGAATATAGGTAAATTGTAAAGCAGTCCATGAGGACATTGGCAGTTGACAGAAGTAATCTTCAAGTTTATTTAAATTCTTTGGTCTCTGAGAGCTTTATCGTGTAAAGAATGGACTTTCACGGGTTTATTATTGTTTCTAACATTTTGCTAGCTTTCCAGACATTAGCTTGCATGCAGTTTTTTGAAAAAAACCCTGTTACAATTGTTTTATCTGTTCATCTACTGTTGTATTCTGTAATATATCCCTTGCGCTGGTTTTTTTCACGCTGGTAGATAAACTGGCGCGCGCTTTGTGGTCGAAGACGCCTCGATGTCACTTGCGCTGGTTGAATGATGAGATAGGCCTTAGTTCGTAATTTTAATGTTATATTCTCCCGCAGTTGTCATAATTTTTACGATTTTGCTTAGACAATTGAATTTTACTGTATAGCTTCACCAGAAATGAGATACGACTTTAGTGCTTCAGAAGCTTTTATTTAATTTTAACTTCCAATTCTAGTCTTATCGGTGACTTTTATGTCTAAATGTGTATCTATTTTTAAATTTATATGAGCCTATTCTCAAACAACAATTTGGTAATGGTATTTCTCAGATTTGATTCAACTTATTTTCTTGAATCCTTGGTTTCGTTTGAAATCTTATATCTTTGTCTGGTTTGTGGTGAGTATGGTGTTGTAAAGCTTTCATAAGTGCAGCTTTGCACTGATGTATTGCATTCAACTTTTTGAGATGAATTAATTTAGGCTTACAACTTGGAAAAATAATAAAGTGGCTACTTTAAAAGGGAAGAAAAAAATCAGTAAATCATATACCTTAACTTACAGTCAATAGAATGTAGTGCTTATATTATTGTCTCTTGTCAAATTGCTGTTGTTTGATTGATTTAACAATGCATAGTGTCGAAGCTCTCATTTGAATTTTCTGGGTTTTTTTTCCCAATCTTTTAGCTTTCAATTTCAGGCTTGCCCGGTGGTCCAATTTTCGCAGTCTGTGCCATGTGGTGTTCGAACGTTTTTGTTTTGCACTCCGATTGATGACTGTGAATATGGTGTCTTCCTCAAAGAATATTTTTCTATGACGTGACATATCTCGATGGCGTGGTTGAGCAGTAAAGTTTAATATTGAACTTGGTTCCTGGCTCTTCTCATATTTTTTTGTTTTTTTTCCCGGGCTCTTCTTATTGAGTCATTGTTTCTGTTTTTTTCCCTGGCTCTTCTCCTTCAGTTATTGTTTTAGTTTTTTGGCTTACTCATTTAATGTCGACTTCGCTATGGACCATTGTCTTTTATACTTTGAGATTCTTGCCTACACCTGTTTGATTTGGATTTTCGTTTGATTGTTATGCTGAGTATCAGTAGTCATATATTCCATATTGCTATCACTCTGTCTAATCAGTTCTCTGGTATAATTCATGTTACTGTCATTTTGTATATGATCATTGAATCATGGGAACACCCTTGATGAGTATCCATGACAAACTTAAAAAATTCATGAGTTAGCAGTAGGTGAAACTGAATGTGAAAATGGGATGGTAGTTTTTGTGATAGAAAATTGCTGCCTAGTATTATTAACCTCAGGGCACTGAGTCTTAAATGAGGTCAGTTTCAGTTACAATGCTAAAAAACAGAGCCGTCCTTGTGAGTGGGCAAAAGGAACCGGAGTTGAGGTGGGTCGGAATGACGATTTGGCCCAGAACGCAGTGACGACGGCAATAAATATTGGAATTGCATAATAAATATGCAAGTACTTGGAATTGTCAAATCGTATCTTACAGCAATAATGCATATCTCCGACAGTATCTAACAACAATAATAAGTATATATGTGGCACATTTAGGTTTTTTTTATTTTTATATTTATTTTTAAATATTTTTATATCTCAAAAATTTATTTGCACACGAGGGAAAAAATGTCAAATCTTTGTTTCTAGCCAATCACAAATTAAATTAATTTAATTTTAAAAATATATAATTTCTTTTCTATATTTAAAAAACTTAGTTTAATAAAAAAGAATTCAAAAACTTTGGTTAACATTTCAAATAATTTATAATTATTTAAAGTCAAAGTAGCTATAGCGACCGATCGATCACTATAATCCCTGCTCGATCACTATAATCCCTGCGAAGCAGGGACTAATAAAACCAATACACGTGGTAGTTTTCATGAGTTAGCAGTAGGTGAAACTGAATGCGAAAATGGGATGGTAGTTTTCTTGATAGAAAATTGCTGCCTAGTATTACTAACCCCAGGGCACTAAGTCTTAAATGAGGTCAGTTTCAGTTACAATGCTAAGAGACAGAGCCGTCCTTGTGAGTGGGCAAAAGGAACCGGAGTTGAGGTGGGTCGGAATGACGATTTGGCCTAGAACGCGGTGATGACGGCAATAAATATTGGAATGAATTGTCAAATCGTATCTTACAGCAATAATGCATATCTCCGATGGTATCTAACAACAATAATAAGTATATACATGGCACATTTAGGTTTTTTTATTTTTATATTTATTTTTAAATATTTTTATATCTCAAAAATTTATTTGCACACTAGGGAAAAAATGTCAAATCTTTGTTTCTAGCCAATCACAAATTAAATTAATTTAATTTTTAAAATATATAATTTCTGTTTTATATTTAAAAAACTTAGTTTAATAAAAAAGAATTCAAAAACTTTGGTTAACATTTCAAATAATTTATAATTATTTAAAGTCAAAGTAGCTATAGTGACCGATCGATCACTATAATCCCTGCGAAGCAGGGACTAATAATTGGGATAGGGTGGATATTCAATGGAAATCCGTAAATATGTACACAATTGGGAGAGGGTGGATATTAAGTGAAAAAACATAAATTGCATGGGTTAGGAATTTTATAGATAACTTGCAATCAAACTAGAGAAGGATTTGTTTATACTTTTAGGTAGACATGTTGCATGTTGTTTTGGTTAGTGTTTCATCAAAACAATTTGAGGTAGATACTCAATAGCAAGTCATAAATATGCACATGTTGGGAACTACATAGGTAACTTACAAAGAAATTAACATAGGAACAGTTGACTCCCCTGCGCAGGATCCTTCCTTTTGACTTCCTGGAACTGAACAGGGGTTTTACCTACTTAGGATACTTTCTTAAACCAAACGCCTATGTGGTGACTGATTGGCATTGGCTGGTAAAGAAGGTTGAAAACTGGCTGATGTGATGGCTACATAGGAAGTTATCCCTGGGTGGCAGGTTGGTTCTGTTGAACTCGGTTTTGGCTGGGCTCCCGATTTATTGGTTCAGCATTGCCCAATCGTTTTGAATGGTGGCTTTATCCACTGTGGCAGTGGGAGATAACGGGTAAGATAAAGCTCTTTATTTGGCTGGGTATTAACAACAAGCTCTTGACAGGGGATCGTTATCGGCTACATGGGGTATTGGACCATCGGTCTGTTATCTATGTTTCAGTGCTGAAGAGACCTGTACACATATGTTCACTAATTGCCCTGTTATGTTACATCTTTGGGATGAGATCGCCAATGTTTATAAGTTATCGGGTGTTTGGAGGGGAAGTTCCCTGGTTGAATGTACTAAATACTGGCACATTAGACACCGACGAATGATTGCTTATCCTTTGTTGTTTTTATGGGGAATAGGGCGTCTGAGAAATTTGATCCTCTTTGAGGATTCAAAACATAATTTTAACAATTTTGTTCGATATATAATGTCTTTTATTGGGGATGCTCAGATTGTTAATGTGCAGGCATTCAGTAAATCCCTGAGTCCTCCTGTTATAGGTGTGGACTGCCCTGTTGGTATGTTCGATGGAATGGATCAATTGGACGTATGTGGGGCAGGATGTCTCTTGATCCTGGAGAAGGATCATCATGTTGAGATGTCTTTTTCGGTTGTGGTGCAGGGACAAACTCCAGATCCGAATTAATTGCTTTATGGGGACTATTAATTTTCGCTAAATCATTCGGGGTACATAGAATGGATATCACAAGTGATTCGTCTGCTATAATCAAATGATCTTCGGGTCTTCACAAGCTACAAGTACCTGCTCTTAATCATTGGAAAAAAAGGATTACTCTTCTTAAAGAATCCTTTGCTTCTTTGAATTTTAGCCATGTTAGACGGGTCTTCAACAAAAGGGCAGATGCTTTATCAAAGATGGGCCTTCAATTAAGTGAAGGAAAGGCCAGGATCAGCCATTATCAGGGGAATCAATCCGTGGAGGAACGGGAAGCTGTCCTATACTGATTTTTCCAGTTCTTTTTTTCATGTATATATTTTTATTTTTGGTAATTAGCATTCATATAGAATAGTATAATGATATACAGTTATGATGGAATGTTTCGAGCATTTTTGGGGATACAAGTTCTTTTGTTTGCTGAAAAGAACATGGGCATATTGGAGGCTAGTAGCAGGACACTGGTCCCATGGTTTTTGTTTAAATAGTTATTGAGAGTCGTATTATAAAACAACATTTACAAATATGTCTTTTGGACATGATTCTCTGTGTAGTTTCTTTGATTCACCTATGAATAGCAAGAGACTCTTTTTTCTTCTAGAAAAAAACTTGCAGAGAACTTAAAGGAGGATAAATGGGAAAGTGATTTGATGTAGCGAGTTACATCAACGCTTTTGGAGTTCAAGCCTTGACACTCTTCCACAATAACATTTCTTATAAAATGGATTTTAATTTTTTTTATGATATATTTAAAAAAGCATTCTGAAAGTCAAAATGCTCATTTCATTATCAAAATTTAACAACTTGCACCTTTGTGTCATTTTTTCAAATTGGAAGACAACTTTCCTTTTTTTTAAATCTTTTATATTACAAATGTTGAATTAAGTATACAAAATAAAGTTTTGAGAAGGGTTATATCTTAAAAAATATAGGAGTTTTAGCTAGAATATAGTGTTTTTTTATTTTGCAAAAAATGAATTTAATTGTGTTTCAATGGTTCTTTTGATGGTAGAAATGGATTCAACACTATCAAAAACCCCTCCAACACCTAATTAAAATTTTTTAATTTTTTTTGTGAATTTTAAGTACCCTAAAAATATATATTAACATTCCCTTTTCCACTTATATATTAAAACTTCTCGGTAATGTGCAAATTATGTTTCTATGTATAAATATTCATTTATATGATTTAAATGTATGAATATGTGTGCACCTCCATTTTTATTTTATTTTTGTATATAAAAGTTTTTATCCTTGTTTTCCATTATTTTTTTTAAGGATGTACACACGTCATCTCGAATGAAATGTGACATAAGAACTCTAAGAGGTTTAAGGTAATCAACATTGTAATTTTGATTCTAACTAGAATAACAAGTTACATTTTTTTTGTTTATTAAAAAAAAATCACGTGTTATTTTAGATGGTATCTTCTACCTAATAGAAAGATGTTATTTGATGTTGGTTATACTCTAACTTGTTTTAGATTAAGAAACTAAATAAAATATGTTGAACATTTCACTTAAAAGATTAATGGTTTTAATTAACTATTAAAGTATTATTATTTTTTGTTTGGGAATTATAGTTGGTTTAAACCACATCAACCATCAACATGACTAGATTTTAAGTATTTCCTCTCAAATATCTTAAGAGATTCGAACTCAAGTTACCATGTAAAATAAAGCCCATTAAAACCAACTGAGTTAATTAAATTTTACAAGTATTAAGATAAATTAATAGTATATTAAAATATTAATGTAATTTCTTATTTTATTAATTTTTAATCTTAATTAATGTTAAAAAAATAAAAAATAAAAAAATTAAACACCTTATAACTTTAACTTTAAGAAAACATGCACATTTAAATTATTAATTTACACATATTTTAGATAATGAAAAAATTTATTTAAAAAAAAATAACTTTTGATATGTATTAAATTTTAAATTTTAAATCACTTAACTGGAAAAAAACAAAACACAGAAAAAAAATAGTTTATTTATTTTATGGTGGGTTTTGATTCGAATCCAATAATATTATCTGGTAAAATCTAAATTTGTATGTGTTTAAATTGTATTTTTTAATCTTTAAATAAATTCAACACCCTCAAATACTCCATAATACTCAAATTATGTAATTTTCATAACTAATATATACGATTCTAAGATTTTTTAAAAATCTCCCTTACCATCTTTATATAACTTCTTACCATCTTCATATACCTTCTTACCATCTCCATATAACTTCAAAGAAATAGGAAAATGGATATATACACACAAGTATCCACTTACCTCCATCCTCATTATTATTGCAAAAGATTCCACCACCACCCACAAATGGATTTAAAGTATCACTTACCTCCATCCTCATTATTATTGCAAAAGATTCCACCACCACCCACAAATGGATTTAAAGTATCACTTACCTTCATCCTCATCACATTAAACTTGGCATTCCATCTCCTAAGAACCACTTGAAAGACTAATTATTATTTTTAATTGGCAAAGGACAAAATATATAAAGTAATGGAAGTGCGTGACAAACGTGCTACGCTGGTTGTTGGCAATAACACATTGGAATGGATTTTTAAATCTCTACCAAATTTTGAGGTTATCACCCACTTTAAATTCTTTGGGTCCATGATTTCTATTGTACAGAGCTAATCTTATGCCACCAATCTTAGATTTGAGGTTTCCTATACTTGAGCCGAAAGACTAAAGTGGGTTTTTTAATAATTTCTATGTAAATCTTATTAGGAGTATTGATTTCATTTTAATTTAAAATCAATTAAAAACATAAATATGTATATGTTGGAAGCTACAAAGATGATAAGTTGTTTTAGTTTAATGTTTTATCAAATATTTCTTATGTAATTTTAATTTAATATATAAGGTGGATAACTAATAAAAAAATCTTTATGCATAGTGGGTATAAGGATATGACATGATACATAACAAGGAGAAGGAGAAAATGGGTGTGTGGGAGATGATGGAAAGGAATGGGTGAGGGGATACAAGGTATTATAGTTCGATCTCATAACACCAAAATTTTGTATGAGAAAATGTTTATGTAATCATTTCATTTAGTGGAACTTTCATCAATTCAAACAATTATGTATAGCATTGTCTTTGAGACTAGGTTTAATACTTAATTGTGAAGTGAATAAAAGATGGAATTGATATGTGAAGCTTAGAATTCATAGTTAGTTATGGGAATCTACATTAAGCTTCAAGACTTCGCACTTGACCTTACAAATTCACAATGATGTTGGGAATTCATAATCAGCCTTGGGAATTAGCAATGAGCTCTGGGACTTGGTACCTTAGTAGGTTGGAACTGGTCACTTGCAATATTTGGATATTCCAAAGGTTGGTCACTGAGGGTGGCAGTTGTTGCAATTGAAGTTGAGTCGAGTATGTGTAAGGTAGGACCTCCTAAGTGTAAGGAGCCCAAGGTGACAAAGTCTGTAATGAAGGAAGTAGGGCTAAGCAAAAGGTTCCTCACACAATGGCAACAATAGAGTCTTACAATAAAATATTTTCAACAACGATAAAAAGAGAAGTTTGCTTTAAAGAATAGGGTCAATACGAAGATAGGTTATACTTCCATATTCCAACGTGAAAATTGATGAGGAAATTGCGCCATGGATCTTAAACATGGACCATTAAAGGAGTAGAGAGATCAAATACTCAGAAACCATGGATATATATATTGACATATTAAACCATTCACAACATGTTCCATGGAAAACAAGGGGTACCATAATAATGAGATTCTTAAAAGGTTGGACCAGTTAGACAACAAGTATGAGAATCTCATCAATGTCATTTAGGGATTTGAAACTGGTAGTTGGGACACACAAGAAGTTAAAGAATGGGCAAAGACATGGGAAGCCAAATAGAAAGATGGGAAGACAATTCAGGAAAAGTAAGAGGTTGATGATATGACAATAACATCTAAGGGTACAACTTGAATCTTGAAAAAGGTCACCCCACCAATGTTTATAGATGTGGAATGTGACTCTAAAGACTAAGCTCTAGATCTCCAAAATATTTATATTTTGTTTTTTCTCATAGTTATAATTGTTATTATGGTCAAACTTTTTAGATCTCTATCTATATATAAACATAAACATAGACTCTTAATTTCAATTCACAATCATATTCAATTTCCATACATGGAAATACAAATAAATCACCAATTAACATTGGTGTGGAATGTGATTCTAAAGACTAAGCTCTAGATCTCCAACATCTTTACATTTTGTTTTTTTTGTAGTTATAATTGTTATTATGGTCAAACGTTCTATATCTCTATCTATATATAAACATAGGTTCTTAATTTCAACTCACAATCATATTCAATTTCCATACATGGAAATACAAATGGCCAATTAACATTGGTGTGAAATGTGACTCTAAAGACTAAGCTCTAGATCTCCAACATCTTTACAATTTGTTTTTTCTCATAATTATAATTGTTATTCTAATCAAACTTTCTAGATCTCTATCTATATCTAAACATAGACTCTTAATTTCAACTCACAATCATATTCAATTTCCCTACATGGAAATACAAATCGCCAATTATATATTGTATCATTGTAAAGTAGCCTCTTTGGAACTATCTACATTCGAGCTTGCATGCTTTTTATAAGTAAATATTTAGTATTTCTACTACCATCTTCCAAAGGATAAAGAAAGAAATGGATATCTATACAAAATTCACATCTAGCCTCTCTTGGTTTTTCCATCTCCCCAAACGCCACTTTTTGAGACCAATTCTTTTGACCGACAAAGTAGATAGAATATTGTGTTTCAGAGATGCGCAAAGTAGATACAAACGATTGTGATAGACATGTTGAGCTGGTTGTTGAGTTTAATATAGATAAAAACGATTGTGATAGACATGCTGAGCTTTAAAGTGGTTTCCATTCGTCTACTTTTTAATTCCATGTGGGAAAATGTTGAAATCCGTTTTGAAATCCACTGATTTCTATAAAGTGGTTTGTTGTTCATCTGTCTCCTCAGTCCTCAGTCACTTTAAATCCCATGGGTTAAACTTTCACACAGAGAAGAGAGGATTCTCTGCTGTATTGAAAAAAATCAGCAAACAATGGATTCAGCTGTGCTCTTCCTTGTTTATGGATTGTTGTTTCTGCGAGCAACAGGCACTGTAAGTGGAGCCTTTTCTTTTGTGAACTCTGGAGAGCTGGGCGACTATGTTGTGGAATACGGTGCCAACTACAGAGCGGCTCCACTGGGAACTGCGAATGGCATTTTCCAGTTGGTTTTCTTCAACACCACGCCCAATGCCTACGCCCTGGCAATTCGCATGGGCTATTATGGACAAGCGGAAACCATGAGATTCGTGTGGACTGCTAACAGGAACGATCTCGTCCGAGAGAATGCCACTCTCAAATACGGCACTGACGGAAACCTCCTCCTCTCCGATGCAGACGGCCGCGCAGTTTGGTCCACAAACACTTCGAACAAAGGCGTCGTGGGAATCGAACTCCGGAACAACGGCAACCTGGTGTTGTATGACAAAAAAAACAAAACGGTGTGGCAGAGTTTCGATCATCCGACCGACAGTCTATTAGTCGGGCAGTCACTGAACATCGGCGGAGTGAAGAAACTGGTAAGCCGCGTCTCAGACAAGGACGGATCGGAAGGCCCTTACAGTCTTGCTATGGAAGCCGGAGGATTCGCTCTCTATGCCAGCTTTCCCAAGCCTGTGCCTTACTGGACTCTCAGCTTCTACGAAGTGACTTTAAAGAACATATTTGCCATCACGCACACCTGCAAGAAGCCTGTGGGCAGCATAACGTTCCTGAGCGATCAAGAACCAGAGAATGGGTATCGTCAGATGATGGAGATGAGATTGGCCAACTTCACTGCGCCGCCAGAGTTAAGAGCACCGGAACTCTGCAAGCTCACTTCTGACGAAACCACAACGGTGCTCTATGGCTTCAATGTCCCGAGATTTAACACGAGTTTATCCTTTCTGAGATTGGACTCCGATGGAGATCTGAAAATGTATACATATTCACCCGAGATCGAACTGAATACGTGGGATATTACATACCAGAGATTTGGGTGTCGGCCTGAGTGTGGTCTTCCGAGGAAATGCGGAGGATTTGGGGTTTGTGAGAAGGGGCAATGCGTGGCCTGCCCTCAAGTCGATGGCTTCAAAGGCTGGTCTGCTAACTGCTCTCCACCCTCGCTTCCTAACTGCAAAGACGCTTCTTCCAACTCTTCTGTCGATTTCTATAAGCTGGAGGGAGTTGATCATTTCTCCAGCAAATATGTTAATCCAGTAAAAACAAAGTTGGAAGAGTGCAGGAGGAGGTGTTTGGATGACTGTACCTGCGCGGCATTCTTCTACTGGGAAGAGTCATCTGCGTGCTTCCTTACCGAGACTGTGGGTACTCTTAACCAACTTGGGAATAGCACGCACCTCGCATTCATCAAGACTGTTAAGAAGGTTTAATGAATCAATTTTGGTTTTTAATAAAATACAATAACAGCCAAAAGTGGCTGATCATGGCCCTATGTCCCTGAGTGCAAGTTGTAGTGCACAAATCCATTTTGTAATTGTGCCCATGAGGCCCTCGTAGCCATGGAATGGAATGCCATTTGATTGTAGGCGGTTTTACCTGTTTAATTGTTTAGTTTTATTTTTTTGTGGGAGGTTGTTTTAAACAAGTGCCACTGGTGGCTATGTCCCTGCCGAGAATGAGATTTGGAATGTTATGAAAAGCATTTTGCTAATGTGGTGTTGCATTCTTTTCTGCGGTGTGGTGTTGCATTGTTTTCTGCAGTAGAAGGTAGAAAAGTCCCTGCCAACAACAGGAATATTTGTTATTTTGTCATAATTACAGTAACATCATCGCATGAAACCCGCTGGATGCAGCATAGAATGATTATGGTGTTTGCAACTTTGATAATTTTAAAATTTAGTGGTTTACATTATCTACCTTTTGTAGTCATCGTGGGTGGTTTTTAGGATATGATTGGTGCACTCTGCCTCTGAAATCAATCAAGGTATTGATTATGCCATCAAAAAGATCCAGTCACTTGAGCAAGTGATTTGCCTCTGATAATACAGTAATAATAGTTGTTGAGATAATTCATAATAATGAGAATATTCCTACACTGAATAAGAAATAGTTACATGTCTGCCAGGATTTAATTTGTTAAGTTTGGGCGGTTTGTTCCCATATGCTTTCTGCAATCAGCAGCCCACTCATGCATGTCTTTCTTCTGCATGCATTCCAGCTGGAATGAATGAGGACCATGTCAATTATTATCGAGGTAGTGTGATGATATCAATCAGAGATGCAAAGCAAAGAGGAGTTGCCTACCAAAAAAACAACGTTGTGATGATTGGATTGACATTAATATCACTAACTTTTTCATAAAGACACTTGTATTCATTGGCTTATAGAATTTGATTTTTATGTAGTTCATGTCTCCTACAATGCAAGTGCATGTTAACTACGTGACCCAACACTTAGTTATGGAACCCATGCCTACAGTGAAATTTGGCACCGTGACCATGCGTGCTCATCACCTATTTCTTTGCCCTCTTCATTCCATTGCACCAATGCGTGTTGGTTGTGTACATATAATTCAATGGCCCATGAGCTAGGAAAATCTGTGGCACACACTTACCTATTATGCAAGCTCGGCCAATGTATGCGGGAAAGAATTCTCTGGTACCGAATCTATGCCTATACAGAGCTTCAGCCTGTTTAACATCAAGCTTCATGATTTTATTGCCAGATGAATTTTCTTTGGAGTGGGCATGGACGCGAGCATGCACAGCCCGTATTTCAGGGTTTTTTTCTCCATAATCAAGTCCGTTAGCGATACACGAGCAAAGCATATGAGGCCTGTTTGTGCCATGGCTGTAGAACATTTGCATTGTAGTTGCTCTACAACGCATATGTTTTCAGGATAGCAGAGATGGTCTCTCTTGGATTGCCAAAGAGTAAGCACAATGGACAGTCGAATTAATCAACAATTTCAAATTGAAGTAGAAAAAAACAAACTGAATCAGTTTGCAGCCACAACTACTTCACATTTTTTTCAACAAGCATTTTGCAAATCTTCTTTGAGAGTCAATCTTTAAAATGAACTCAAATATTTGAGGGTCAATTTCAATTTTTATGGAAATTGTTAAAACTACCCAACGGAAGCGATTGCTACATGCAGCCGAAAAAGATTTACAGGTACTCTAGCTTTTCTCAGTCTTCACTTGCAAGAATTGCATAGGCTTTCTCTGGGCACTACATGCAACCACTATAGATTTCTGACTCCAAGGACGTTATATAGTAAAAACTCAAGGAAATTGATCCCATTGTTTAATTTTTGTGTGTATTAATTGGGGTGGTTTCACTTTACATTTAGTGTAGAAGCAATGCCCAATGTTTATGTTGAATCAATGATTAACATACATCCCATAATCAATTTTACCCAATTTGGAATTTTATGTTGTGAAATCAAGAGAACTAATGTGAGCCTGCAATTTGATATTGGTTTTAGTTAGTGGCCTTGGTTGAGAGCATATATAACAGTGCATTGGTTTCATTTTCTAAGAGGGAAAAAATGATGGGTTTAAACATGGGACTGCAGATCATGCTTATCATTTTACTTGTCCATTTGTTCTTAGATCTGCAATCCCCAGAAAATTCCAATCGACCCAATAGGGTTTTGTAAATGAATGTCACCTGCATGCAATAGTTTCAAGCATGAAATAAAATACTGTTTCATTTGGGGAAGTAGTCATTGTGTACTGTAATTACACTTCTAGTAGCTAGATTTTACAGAAAGTAGTATTTGCAAATACCTTTGTGGCTTCTAAGCTCAGTCGCATTCCATCATGCTTTTTGCCTCACGGAGTTTCAATCCATGTACTATTAACAACTGATTCACCCATGTACTATTAACATAATTAGATACACTTTCCAGGAACTAGTTCGAGTTGTGCCCGAGTCTTCCTAGAACCCTTTTCCCCTATTTTTACTCCTATACATGAGTTGCTTCAATGCAACTTGCGCATATGGAGGTTGCACCATTACAGCCCGCGTACATCGAGTTAATTGGTAAAAGAGAGTAAAATCTCCTATTTCACTCCAAAAAGCGGCCATTGTGACCTTTGGCCCTCCATGTATCTTGAAACGACTCGATCCGACCGTTCAATTGCCTTTGGAGGGTTATATATTGAGCCATTATGCAAGGAAGGAGAGAAAAAAAGAGAAGAGCATTGAAACTCTATCGAAATTTTGCCTTGCTTGAGTCTACATCCATTGATCCTAGTTGTTGTGGACCATTTATGTTCACCTCCCAAACTCTTTCATATCTTGTGAAGGATTTGTTTGCCATTGTATGGGGGATGGAAGTGGTGGAGGCACAAGTGGAGGGACCTAGTTCTTGGTTCAGACGAGTTTCCGACAGGAGGTTGTCTCTTGTACTTCTTGTTCATATTAATAGAAATACTAATTTTCTCGTCCATTTACATTGTGAATGATTATTTATTATCATTGGCCACATTTGCTTATGTATATCATGGATTATGCTATTGTATATGCTAACATATTTCATACATCATATGCACTTGTTTGTGTTTATTGTTGATACTAAGCTGCAGGTTCAAGTGTTGTGGTTTGAAAGCTCAACGGAATTCTTCATCGAACGTCTGGATTGGGGTAGGCTCTCTATGTTGTTTATCCGCATTTACATTTATATAGTATATGTTGGGAAATCAGTTTATTTTCTTGAGTTCATGTGTCTGTTGTGGTATACCCCAAGCCATAGGAATTTTTTCTCTGTAACAATATTGGCGACTCCGCTGGGGAGAAGCCTTCATTTGGGGGTTTTGGGCAATTTTCCTTATATTGGGTCTTTGTTCTTTCAAGTTTCTGTGTCGTTGGTAGATCGTCAAGTTCTTATAGAAAAATCTTGAGTTTTTTTGGCCTTTCGACTCATTTTTTTATCACCTATCCTTCCTTGTACGCGAGTCTACTATGGTTTACCCGTGTGTACATGCTACTGATAGTAAACTAGCCCACGTACATACGCTATTGTTTACTAAATAGTCGTGTACAACTCCGATTTAACCTTATTTTTTGTGTTTGGTTGATGTTGGGTGAGTTCTTGGTGTTCCTGAGTCTTTCTGGGCCTATGTCCTGACTGCTCCTTGCCTCTTTTAGTGATTGGAAGCTCTTCTTTCTTTGTTTTTGATAATTTGGTTTTTAAACCATTTTTATGTTTTTGTAGCTCATTGGCTTAACTGAGTCTTGCTTTTTGGGGTTTGCTGGGTTATCTGCACTGCATTCTCTGCATTCTTTTCTAAAAAGTTTTGATTCTACTTGCATTTTCATTCATTTATATCAAAAATACAAAAATTGTTGCATTTTCATTCATTTATAGTGAAAATACAACAAAAAAAATTTGCTTTATGTATTTTCATTTTGCATTAGAGTGCATGTGCCTTCATTAGGGCTTGTTTGTGCATAAAATATTTAAGAGATTGCATTTATTTCTGAAAAGAAACTTTGGTTTGATTGTCATTTAGTGGCATATTTTTTCTATTGATAGAAGAGTCTAGTGTTTTTTGGGTGTGCATTTTATTGAGTCATCTCACATCACTAGTTTCACGACCATATCCCTTTGAGTAATCACAACCAATAAAATTAACGCTTAATTAAAAATTGATTAGAACGTTTTCTTTTCTAGGGTGCACCAACTAGTATAGGTTTAGAGTCTTGGAATATATCATGTGTGAGTTAACAATCCAAGGCTATTAAACAAACATTATGTGTCTGACCAGGGAGTGGTGAAACCATGGTATGCATCGGTGTTCTTGGGACGCTCTACTCACGCCAGAGTTAAGCACAAGGTCATGGGAGGTTAGTTGCGGCGATATCCCTCCAATACTTGCTAAACGTGGGAGATATATCCAGGATTTGTTCATATCTGGGGACTCTTGGGGGATTTGACCCTTTTGATTCTCGGGCTTAGCTACCCTTCCCATACAACGGATCCCACCTGCGATTGTTCGCCTAAGCATTGGTTATACGTGGTGGTCATAGTTGCTTTACCTAGGTATCACATAGGGCATTTGCAATGGTTATTTTGTGAGTGTCCTGATTCAGATAGGGGTCGGACAACACAGTTGTGTTTGCACATTGAATTATGAGGGCCCTTATAACTGATTATGTTACCTCTGGTTATAGTTTGGGAGTCTCAGGCCTCTACTAGGAAAGACATACCGGCTTTAGTGTCCGGAGTTACCTTGAGCCAATCCCCTGTTGTGTGCATTTTGGATGTAGTTTCTTTTAGGTGTGTGCTCTGTGACGATTTAGTAGGCCATTACGAGACGCTTATTTGTTGACTCTTTGAAGTCATCGTGGATCGAGATCCGGCTCCCCGTCAATCTCGTCAGTTGGATGGTTTACCAGCTAGCGATCTCTCACAGTCTCTTCGCAAGAGACATTGGAGGACTATCGCTGGTCCTTTATTCACATCTTATGAGCTTCAGAAAGCTCCCATTATGAGTTCTGCATCTAGCACGTTGGGAGACCCCTCGACTCCATCCGCTAGCACGAAGAGAACTTCCCCTCCTCACATATACTCTCCGAGGACTGATTGGGACAGAGGTTCAACACACATCATTCCTCATGGGTTTGGGACATCCCATCCCACTAGTAGGAACTCGTTCGATGATACATGGTCATCGGGTATTCCGTATAGTTCATCTACGGGTGTGTCAAGTTTTGGTTCTACATCCGTCTGTACGACCTCAGATCCTTTTTCATTGGGTATGCCCAGTTTTATGCCAAATATTACTCCCACCATGTCCGGTAGTCATGCTAGCTCTAGCATTGGGATTGGGGGCACTATACCCCCTTATAATGCCTATCATTTTGGGAGTGGTCACATCCCTCCATCTTCTCCGAATTTTGGAGGAGGGCCTCCTCCTTCACCATTCCCTAGTGTTAGTGTGAATCCTTTCTCGAGTGGAGGTTTCACGATAGGCATCGGATCTATGAATTATATTCCATCTGTTAACTTGAATGCCTCTACATATATGCCTGCATCAACGAATGCTATATGATCCCACGACATTCTCCTCCTTCTGGATCCTCGGTTCCATGGAGTGGGAACGTACCATTTTCTTATGGACCTTACTCGACTAGTCTTCCTACGTCGATTATTTATATGGGACCCCATTCTTATGGGGGTAATTTTTATGGTTATTCAACCGGTCCTAGCCATTATCCCATTCCCTCCTATGGAATCCCTTCCATGCACATACCTGCGTATCCTTATATGGGTTAGTTTGGAGGAGCATATCATCCTTCTGGTCATGGTCACGGTTTCTATCAGAGTTCGTCGGCACCTCATGTGTCGACTTCGATGTACACAGTCTCACCCTCAGTTTCGCAAAGTCAGTCTCTTTTGGGAGGTTGTAATCAAGCTTCGCAGCCTCAGCTCCCGTTCCTTGCTAGGTTAAACTTTCCCAACCGTTCTAAGCTCACGAATGTTCCGGTGTGTCATGACTATACATGGCCCCCAGTCCCCACCAAGCTCCCTTCTGATGTTCCAAAGTTTGAAGGGAAGAATGGTGAGGATCCGGGTTATCACGTCACCACTTTCCATCTATGGTGCTCCTCAAATTCCTTAAACCACGATTCTATTTGTTTGAGGCTATTTCAACGCACCCTTACGGGGGCTATCGCGAAATGGTATGCCGAGTTTCCTGGGGGAACATATAAGAGCTTCAACGATTTGGCTTTAGTTTTTCTAGATCACTTTCAGTTGTCAGTTCGTTACGACACTGGAACTGAAATATTGTCCACCTTCCGTCAGGATAAGGCCACACATATTTTTTATCACATTCAAGAATGGCGCCGATGAAAGAGGTTAGTAAAATCCAACATTCCTCCAGAGTTTCTCCTGGAATGGTTCCTCAAGTATTTGCTCCTTTATATTTTGAAGGATGTTTCGTTGTCCAAAATTATGACTAAGGAACGAGCCATCTTTAAAGCCCAGTAGTTAGACCTAGTCTATTCTCAGTCTGGGATTTTGTATGACATTATACCTGATGCACTGCGATCAAGACATGAGCCCAAACCCGTTCCTGGATCGCATGCTGATGGCATTGTTGGTTCCGCAAGTACTCGTCCCGTAGACTTGGATAGGAATCAGATGCAAAATCTGTCTATTAACCAGTCTACTTCTGGACATGCTCCTGCCTCATCCATTTCCACCCAGTCGTCTGATGTACATTCTGTGCAATCGACGAACCCGTCTGGTAACCAACAACCTGGTGGGAAAAAGAAGGGGAATAATAGCTGTAGGGATGGGAACAATAGGAATAAGAAAGAGAACGCTAACCCTCCTCAGGATGGCGAAAATGTCGGTGGGGATCGCAAGCCTAGACGTAAGGTGAAGTTTCCTTGTAAACTTTTTTCGGAAGATCACCTTACACATTTGTGTCCTCATATGGAGGAAGCATCAAAGCACATCGCACAGAGCCCAGTTGTGTTGACAAATCCCCTTCGGACATCATCAGAATATGGCTTCTGGTGTTTCCACCGCCGGTCACGAGACTAATGAAACTTCGACTTCTTCTACCCATGACGGCACTTTTGGATGCGTAAAGATGATTAAACCTGAGGTTTGTGTTGTTACTCGCTCACATGATTATGGAGCTTTACAACCTTCTATGGGGAATGAGCCCCCTCCACCCAAGGCTCCATTGCATATCGAGAAGCCCAATTTTATGCCGTGGGTATCGAAAGGTGTCCTCAAGCGCTCGACACATAATCCTAATGCCCGAGCCACCCAGAAATACTCAATTGTGGAATATTTGGGTCAAACCCCGTGTGCTATGTCGGCACTTCAAGTACTTCAGGCTTGTCCTTCGCAAAGGAATGCCCTTTTATCTTCTTTGGGAGCCCTCGATTCTGATAGCCCAAATGTCATCAAGTTTGACACTACTGATGTTCAGCCTCGATTACCCTATCATGTAGCTTTCCAAGTTCATGTTAGGTGTTTAGAGATGATCGTTAAGTGTATTGTCGTTGACGAAGGTGCGTCTACTTCAGTAATGTCTTTATCTTGTTGGAAGGCTCTCGGCTCACCCCCGTTGTCGAAGTCTACGACCATGCTCACTGCATTCGATGGTCATTCTTTCAAGATGCATGGTATTCTCCCCTCCCTTGAGGTCCACTTAGGTGGAAAATTCATGCCTATAGAGGTCGAGGTGGTTGATGCGCCCATCGACTACAACCTTTTACTGGGTCGGAATTGGATTTACGCTATGAAAGTGATTGTATCCTCTGTTTTCAAGGTTATTTGCTTTCCCCGTGAAGGAAATATTGTGACAATCGATTAGCTATCCTTTAATTTCATAGCATCGCGGGGATCTTTGGTCCCTCAAATTGAAAATTATCAGCTGGAAACTGGGAATGTTGGTGTAGGCTTATATTCCTCCTTGATGGGATCTTTCGATTTTTCCACACCAATCTCCTTTATAGGAACCATCTCCAATGATGACCCTTCATCGTTGACTCCTGTACCATTTAGGACATCGTATTTTGGTGATTCCAGGACCTTACCTTCCACGAGTCTCACATCCGGAGATACTTCGCAAATCGGAATGGCTATGCCCTTGTCAGCAGTCGAACTTGCTTATCGTGATATTCAACAAGTCACCGTAGAGCCTGATCTCTCTTCTTCAAGGACAGAGGAAGAAGATCCCGTTATGCTTCTCGCATGGGTAGTTGACTCATATTGTTCACATGACTGCCTTGATGATACTTTACCTTTGGATGAAGCCATTATCGAGGCCATGAATGACAATGATAGGCCTTGGGAGGATCACCATCATAGATCTTATTTCCTACCCAATCTGATATTCTTGAGCAAGATGAGTTTCAATCGACTCTAACCGAGAAATTTGGTCACCATGTGATTCCTTTGGAGTCGCATAACGTTCCTGAGCGATCAAGAACCAGAGAATGGGTATCGTCAGATGATGGAGATGAGATTGGCCAACTTCACTGCGCCGCCAGAGTTAAGAGCACCGGAACTCTGCAAGCTCACTACTGACGAAACCACAACGGTGCTCTATGGCTTCAATGTCCCGAGATTTAACACGAGTTTATCCTTTCTGAGATTGGACTCCGATGGAGATCTGAAAATGTATACATATTCACCCGAGATCGAACTGAATACGTGGGATATTACATACCAGAGATTTGGGTGTCGGCCTGAGTGTGGTCTTCCAAGGAAATGCGGAGGGTTTGGGGTTTGTGAGAAGGGGCAATGCGTGGCCTGCCCTCAAGTCGATGGCTTCAAAGGCTGGTCTGCTAACTGCTCTCCACCCTCCCTTCCTAACTGCAAAGACGCTTCTTCCAACTCTTCTGTCGATTTCTATAAGCTGGAGGGAGTTGATCATTTCTCCAGCAAATATGTTAATCCAGTAAAAACAAAGTTGGAAGAGTGCAGGAGGAGGTGTTTGAATGACTGTACCTGCGCGGCATTCTTCTACTGGGAAGAGTCATCTGCGTGCTTTCTTACCGAGACTGTGGGTACTCTTAACCAACTTGGGAATAGCACGCACCTCGCATTCATCAAGACTGTTAAGAAGGTTTAATAAATCAATTTTGGTTTTTAATAAAATACAATAACAGCCAAAAGTGGCTGATCATGGCCCTATGGCCCGGGGTGCAAGTTGTAGTGCACAAATCCATTTTGTAATTGTGCCCATGAGGCCCTCGTAGCCATGGAATGGAATGCCATTTGATTGTAGGCGGTTTTACCTGTTTAATAGTTTAGTTTTATTTGTTTGTGGGAGGTTGTTTTAAACAAGTGCCACTGGTGGCTATGTCCCTGCCGAGAATGAGATTTGGAATGTTATGAAAAGCATTTTGCTAATGTGGTCTTGCATTCTTTTCTGCCGTGTGGTGTTGCATTGTTTTCTGCAGTAGAAGGTAGAAAAGTCCCTGCCAACAACAGGAATATTTGTTATTTTGTCATAATTACAGTAACATCATCGCATGAAACCCGCTGGATGCAGCATAGAATGATTATGGTGTTTGCACTTTGATAATCTTAAAATTTAGTGGTTTACATTATCTACCTTGTGTAGTCATCGTGGGTGGTTTTTAGGATATGATTGGTGCACTCTGCGTCTGAAATCAATCAAGGTATTGATTATGCCATCAAAAAGATCCAGTCGCTTGAGCAAGTGATTTGCCTCTGATAATACAGTAATAATAGTTGTTGAGATAATTCATAATAATGAGAATATTTCTACACTGAATAAGAAATAGTTACATGTCTGCTAGGATTTAATTTGTTAAGTTTGGGCGGTTTGTTCCCATATGCTTCCTGCAATCAGCAGCCCACTCATGCATGTCTTCCTTCTGCATGCATTCCAGCTGGAAAGAATGAGGACCATGTCAATTATTATCGAGGTAGTGTGATGATATCAATCATAAATGCAAAGCAAACAGGAGTTGCCTACCAAAAAAAACAACGTTGTGATGATTGGATCGACATTAATATCACTAACTTTTCCATAAAGACACTTGTATTCATTGGCTTATAGAATTTGATTTTCATGTAGTTCATGTCTCCTACAATACAATGCAAGTTCAAGTTAACTACGTGGCCCAACACTTAGTTATGGAACCCATGCCTACATGCAATTGTGAAATTTGGCACTGTGACCCTGCGTGCTCACCACCTGTTTCTTCGCCCTCTTCATTCCATTGCACCAATGCGTGTTGGTTGTGTACATACAATTCAATGGCCCATGAGCTAGGAAAATCTGTGGCACACACTTACCCGTTATGCAAGCTCGGCCAATGTATGCGGGAAAGAATTCTCTAGTACCGAATCTATGCCTATACAGAGCTTCAACCTGTTTAACATCAAGCTTCATAATTTTATTGCCGGATGAATTTTCTTTGGAGTGGGCATGGACGCGAGCATGCACAGCTCGTATTTCAGGGTTTTTTTCTCCATAATCAAGTCCATTGGCGATACACGAGCAAAGCATATGAGGCCTGTTTGTGCCATGGCTGCAGAACATTTGCATTGTAGTTGCTCTACAGCGCATATGTTTTCTGAATAGCAGAGATGGTCTCTCTTGGATTGCCAAAGAGTAAGCACAATGGACAGTCGAATTAATCAACAACTTCAAGTTGAAGTAGAAAAAAACAAACTGAATCAGTTTGCAGCCACAACTACTTCACATTTTTTTCAACAAGCATTTTGCAAATCTTCTTTGAGAGTCAATCTTTAAAATGAACTCAAATATTTGAGGGTCAATTTCAATTTTTATGGAAATTGTTAAAGCTACCCAACGGAAGCGATTGCTACATGCAGCAGAAAAAGATTTACAAGTACTCTAGCTTTTCTCAGTCTTCACTTGGAAGAATTGCATAGGCCTTCGCTAGGCACTACATGCAACCACTATAGATTTCTGACTCCAAGGACGTTATATAGTAAAAACTCAAGGAAATTGATCCCATTGTTTAATTTTTGTGTGTATTAATTGGGGTGGTTTCACTTTACATTTAGTGTAGAATCAATGCCCAATGTTTATGTTAAATCAATGATTAACATACATCCCATAATCAATTTTACCCAATTTGGAATTTTATGTTGTGAAATCAAGAGAACTAATGTGAGCCTGCAATTTGATATTGGTTTTAGTTAGTAGCCTTGGTTGAGAGCATATATAACAGTGCATCGGTTTCATTTTCTAAGAGGGAAAAAATGATGGGTTTAAACATGGGACTGCAGATCATGCTTATCATTTTACTTGTCCATTTGTTCTTAGATCTGCAATCCCCAGAAAATTCCAATTGACCCATTAGGGTTTTGTAAATGAATGTCACCTGCATGCAATAGTTTCAAGCATGAAATAAAATACTGTTTCATTTGGGGAAGTAGTCATTATGTACTGTAATTACACTTCTAGTAGCTAGATTTTACAGAAAGTAGTATTTGCAAATACCTTTGTGGCTTCTAAGCTCAGTCGCATTCCATCATGCTTTTTGCCTCACGGAGTTTCCATCCATGTACTATTAACAACTGATTCACCCATTTACTATTAACATAAATAGATACACTTTCCAGGACCTAGTTCGAGTTGTGCCCGAGTCCTCCTGGAACCCTTTTCCCCTATTTTTACTCCTATACACGAGTTACTTCAATGCAACTCGCGCATACGAAGGTTGCACCATTACAGCCCGCGTACATCGAGTTAATTGGTAAAAGAGAGTAAAATCTCCTATTTCACTCCAAAAAGCGGCCATTGTGACCTTTGGCCCTCCATGTATCTTGAAACGACTCGATCCGACCTTTCAATTGCCTTTGGAGGGTTATATATTGAGCCATTATGCATGGAAGGAGAGAAAAAAAGAGAAGAGCATTGAAACTCTATCGAAATTTTGCCTTGCTTGAGTCTACATCCATTGATCCTAGTTGTTGTGGACCATTTATGTTCACCTCCCAAACTCTTTCATATCTTGTGAAGGATTTGTTTGCCATTGTATGGAGGATGGAAGTGGTGGAGGCACAAGTGGAGGGACCTAATTCTTGGTTCATATGAGTTTCTGACAGGAAGCTGTATCTTGTACTTCTTGTTCATATTAATAGAAATACTCATTTTCTCGTCCATTTATATTGTGAATGATTATTTATTATCATTGGCTACATTTGCTTATATATATCATGGATTATGCTATTGTATATGCTAACATATTTCATACATCATATGCACTTGTTTGTGTTTATTGTTGATACTAAGCTGCAGGTTCAAGTGTTGTGGTTTGCAAGCTCAACGGAATTCTTCATCGAACGTCTGGATTGGGGTAGGTTCTCTATGTTGTTTATCCGCATTTACATTTATATAGTATATATTGGGAAATGAGCTTATTTTCTTGAGTTCATGTGTCTGTTGTGGTATACCCCAAGCCATAGGAAGTTTTTCTCTGTAACAATATTGGCGACTCCGCTGGGGAGAAGCCTTCATTTGGGGGTTTGGGGCAATTTTCCTTATATTGGGTCTTTGTTCTTTCGAGTTTCTGTGTCGTTGGTAGGTTGTCAAGTTCTTATAGAAAAATCTTGAGTTTTTTTGGCCTTTCGACTCATTTTTTTTATCACCTATCCTTCCTTGTACGCGAGTCTACTGTGGTTTACCCGCGTGTACACGCTACTGATAGTTAACTAGCCCATGTATATACGTTATTGTTTACTAAATAGTCGTGTACAACTCCGATTTAACCTTATTTTTGGTGTTTGGTTGATGTTGGGTGAGTTCTTGGTGTTCCTAAGTCTTTCTGGGCCTATGTCCTGACTGTTCCTTGCCTCTTTTAGTGACTGGAAGCTCCTCTTTCTTTGTTTTTGATAATTTGGTTTTTAAACCATTTTTATGTTTTTGTAGCTCATTGGCTTAATTGAGTCTTGCTTTTTGGGGTTTGCTGGGTTATCTGCACCGCATTCTCTGCATTCTTTTCTAAAAAGTTTTGATTCTACTTGCATTTTCATTCATTTATATCGAAAATACAAAAATTGTTGCATTTTCATTCATTTATAGTGAAAATACAAACAAAAAAAATTGCTTTATGTATTTTCATTTTGCATTAGAGTGCATGTGCCTTCATTAGGGCTTGTTTGTGCATAAAATATTTAAGAGATTGCATTTATTTCTGAAAAAGAAACTTTGGTTTGATTGTCATTTAGTGGCATATTTTTTCTATTGATAGAAGAGTCTAGTGTTTTTTGGGTGTGCATTTTATTGAGTCATCTCACATCACTAGTTTCACGACCATATCCCTTTGAGTAATCACAACCAATAAAATTAACGCTTAATTAAAAATTGATTAGAACGTTTTCTTTTCTAGGGTGCACCAACTAGTATAGGTTTAGAGTCTTGGAATATATCATGTGTGAGTTAACAATCCAAGGCTATTAAACAAACATTATGTGTCTGACCAGGGAGTGGTGAAACCATGGTATGCATCAGTGTTCTTGGGACGCTTTACTCATGCCAGATTTAAGCATGAGGTCATTGGAGGTTAGTTGTGGCGATATCCCTCCAATACTTGTTGAACGTGGGATATATATCCAGGATTTGTTCATATCTGGGGACTCTTGGGGGATTTGACCCTTTTGATTCTCGGGCTTAGCTCCCCTTCCCATACGATGGATCCCATCTGCGACTGTTCGCCTAAGCATTGGTTATACATGGTGGTCATAGTTGCTTTACCTAGGTATCACATAGGGCATTTGCAACGGTTATTTTGTGAGTGTCCTGATTCAGATAGGGGTCGGACAACACAGTTGTGTTTGCACATTGAATTCTGAGGGCCCTTATAACTGATTATGTTACCTCTAGTTATAGTTTGGGAGTCTCAGGCCTCTACTAGGAAAGACATACCGTCTTTAGTGTCGGGAGGTACCTTGAGCCAGTCCCCTGTTGTGTGCATTTTGGCTGTAGTTTCTTTTAGGTGTGTACTCTGTGACGATTTAGTAGGCCGTTACGAGACGCTTATTTGTTGACTCTTTGAAGTCATCGTGGATCGAGATCCGGTTCCCTGCCGATCTCGTCGGTTGGATGGTTTACCAGCTAGCGATCTCTCACAGTCTCTTCGCAAGAGACATTGGAGGACTATCGCTGGTCCTTTATTCACACCTTATGAGCTTAAGAGAGCTCCCATTATGAGTTTTGCATCTATCACGTTGGGAGTCCCCTCAACTCAGTTCGCTAGCACGAAGAGAACTTCCCCTCCTCACATATACTCTCCGAGGACTGATTGGGACGGAGGTTCACCACACATCATTCCTCATGGGTTTGGGACATCCCATCCCACTAGTAGGAACTCGTTCGATGATACATGGTCATCGGGTATGCCGTATAGTTCATCTACGGGTGTGTCAGGTTTTGGTTCTACATCCATTTCTACGACCTCAGATCCTTTTTCATTAGGTATGCCCAGTTTTATGCCAAATATTACTCCCACCATGTCTGGTAGTCATGCTAGCTCTAGCATTGGGATTGGGGGCACTATACCCCCTCATAATGCTTATCATTTTGGGAGTGTTCACATCCCTCCATCTTCTCCAAATGTTGGAGGAGGGCCTCCTCCTTCGCCATCCCCTCGTGTTAGTGTGAATCCTTTCTCGAGTGGAGGTTTCACGACAGGCATTGGATCTACGACTTATATTCCATCTGTTAACTTGAATGCCTCTACATATATGCCTGCATCGACGAATGCTATATGATCCCACAACATTCTCCTCCTTCTGGCTCCTTGGTTCCATGGAGTGGGAACGTACCATTTTCTTATGGATCTTACTCGACTAGTCTTTCTACATCGAGTATTTATATGGGACCCCATTGTTATGGGGGTAATTTTTATGGTTATTCAACCGGTCCTAGCCATTATCCCATTCCCTCCTATGGAATCCCTTCCATGGGTAATTTTTATGGTTATTCAACCGGTCCTAGCCATTATCCCATTCCCTCCTATGGAATCCCTTCCATGCACATACCTGCGTATCCTTATATGGGTTAGTTTGGAGGAGCATATCATCCTTCTGGTCATGGTCACGGTTTCTATCATAGTTCGTCGGCACCTCATGTGTCGACTTCAATGTACACAGTCTCACCCTCAGTTTCACAAAGTCAGTCTCTTTTGGGAGGTTGTAATCAAGCTTCGCAGCCTCAGCTCCCGTTCCTTGCTAGGTTAAACTTGCCCGACCGTTCTAAGCTCACAAATGATCCGGTGTGTCATGACTATACATGGCCCCCAGTCACGTCACCACTTTCCATCTATGGTGCTCCTCGAATTCCTTAAACCATGATTCTATCTGTTTGAGGCTATTTCAACACACCCTTATGGGGGCTGTAGCGAAATGGTATGCCGAGTTTCCTGGGGGAACATATAAGAGCTTCAACGATTTGGCTTTGGTTTTTCTAGATCACTTTCAATTGTCAGTTCATTACGACACTGGCACTGAAATCTTGTCCACCTTCCGTCAGGATAAGGCCACACATATTTTTTATCACATTCAAGAATGGCGTCGACGAAAGAGGTTAGTAAAATCCAACATTCCTCCGGAGTTTCTCCTGGAATGGTTCCTCAAGTATTTGCTCCTTTATATTTCAAAGGATGTTTCGTTGTCCAAAATTATGACTAAGGAACGAGCCATCTTTGAAGCCTAGCAGTTAGACCTAGTCTATGCTCAGTCTGGGATTTTGTATGACATTATACCTGATGCACTGTGATCAAGACATGAGCCCAAACCCGTTCCTGGACCGCATGCTGATGGCATTGTTGGTTCCGCAAGTACTCGTCCCATAGACTTGGCTATGAATCAGATGCAAAATCTTTCTATTAACCAGTCTACTTCTGGACATGCTCCCGCCTCATCCGTTTCCACCCAGTCGTCTGATGTACATTCTGTGCAATCGACGAACCCATCTAGTAACCAACAACCTGGTGGGAAAAAGAAGGGGAATAATAGTCGTAGGGATGGGAACAATAGGAATAAGAAAGAGAACGTTAACCCTCCTCGGGATGGCGAAAATGTTGGTGGGGATCGCAAGCCTAGACGCAAGGTGAAGTTTCCTTGTAAACTTTTTTCAGAAGATCACCTTATACATTTGTGTCCTCATATGGAGGAAGCATCAAAGCACATCGCACAGAGCCCATTTGTGTTAAAAAATCCCCTTCCTCATCATCAGAATATGGCTTCTCGTGTTTCCACCACCGGTCACGAGACTAATGAAACTTCGACTTCTTCTACCCATGACGGCACTTTTGGATGTGTAAAGATGATTAAATCTGAGGTTTGTGTTGTTACTCGCTCACGTGATTATGGAGCTTTACAACCTTCTATGGGGAATGAGCCCCCTCCACCCAAGGCTCTATTGCATATCGAGAAGCCCAATTTTATGCCGTGGGTATCGAAAGGTGTCCTCAAGCGCTCGACACATAATCCTAATGCCCGAGCTACCCAGAACTACTCAATTGTGGAAGATTTGGGTCAAACCCTGTGTGCTATGTCGGCACTTGAAGTACTTCAGGCTTGTCCTTCGCAAAGGAACGCCCTTTTATCTACTTTGGGAGCCCTCGATTCTGGTAGCTCGAATGTCATCAAGTTTGACACTACTGATGTTCAGCCTTGATTAACCGATCATGTAGCTTTCCAAGTTCATGTTAGGTGTTTAGAGATGATCGTTAAGTGTACTGTCGTTGACGAAGGTGCGTCTACTTCAGTAATGTCTTTATCTTGTTGGAAGGCTCTCGGCTCACCCCTGTTGTCGAGGTCTACGACCATGCTCACTGCATTCGATGGTCGTTCTTTCAAGATGCATGGTATTCTCCCCTCCCTTGAGGTCCACTTAGGTGGGAAATTCGTGTCTATAGAGGTCGAGGTGGTTGATGCGCCCATCGACTACAACCTTTTACTGGGTCGGAATTGGATTTACGCTATGAAAGCGATCGTATCCTCTGTTTTCAGAGTTATTTGCTTTCCCCGTGAAGGAAATATTGTGACAATCGATCAGCTATACTTTAATTCCATAGCATCGCAGGGATCTTTGGTCCCTCAAATTGAAAATTCTCAGCTGGAAACTGGGAATGTTGGTGTAGGCTTATATTCCTCCTTGATGGGATCTTTCGATTTTTCCACACCAATCTCATTTATAGGAACCATCTTCGATGATGACCCTTCGTTGTTGACTCCTGTACCATTTCAGACATCGTATTTTGGTGATTCCAGGACCTTACCTTCCACGAGTCTCACATCCGGAGATACTTCGCAAATCAGAATGGCCATGCCCTTGTCAGCAGTCGAACTTGCTTATCGTGATATTCAACAAGTCACCGTAGAGCCTGATCTCTCTTCTTCAAGGACAGAGGAAGAAGATCCCGTTATGCTTCTCGCATGGGTAGTTGACTCATATTGTTCACATGACTGCCTTGATGATACTTTACCTTCGGATGAAGCCATTATCGAGGCCATGAACGATAATGATAGGCCTTGGGAGGATCACCATCATAGATCTTATTTCCTACCCAATCTTCATCTTCTTAAGCAAGATGAGTTTCAGTCGACTCTAGCCGAGAAATTTGGTCACCCTGTGATTCCTTTGGAGTCGCATGGCATTTACGCAGAGGGGAATATGGATAATATTTCTCCTACTATCCCGATCAAAATTTCTCGCACTCCCGGCAAAATCGAAAATGTATATATCAGTGCAGATTGCTCCCCTGAGGAAATATGTATTTACACCGATTTATTTAAAGAGTTTTGGGATGTGTTTGCCTGGTCATATGAGGAGATGCCAAGTATTGACCCTAGTATTGTCGAACACGAAATTAAGACTTACCCCAATGTTAAGCCTGTTTGACAACGTCTTTGTGCTTTTAATCCTAGGAAGGCATCCGCCATTTAGGCAGAAGTAAAGAAAATGCTTAAGGCGGGTTTCATCTACCCGGTTCCCCTTACCGAATGGGTATCCAACCCCGTTCATGTTGATAAGAAGCAGGGAACCATCCGTTTGTGCACCGACTTTCATGATTTGAGTAGAGCATGTCCTAAAGATAACTTCCCCACCCCATTCATAGACCAAATCTTGGATGAGTGTGCAGGAAGCAAAGTTTTTTTGTTTATGGACGTTTTTTGGGCTATAATCAGATCCAAATTAAACCTGAGGATCAACATAAAACTGCATTTATATGTCCTTAGGGAACCTTCGCATACCGAAAAATTCCCTTTAGCCTTAAAAACGTCGGAGCTACATTTCAGCAGGCCATGACCTATGCTTTCCATGATCTCAAGCGGATAATGGAATTTTTCCTGGATGATCTTACTGCTCACTCTCGTAATAGAATGGATCACCCAGGTCACCTCCATCTTGTTTTCCAGAGATGTTGTCATTATAATATTCGTTTGAATCTGAACAAGTGCATCTTTTGCATGAAAAATGGTCGCCTTCTAGGGTTCATAGTCTTGAAGGAAGGTATTAGATTCGATCCGTTGAAGGTTGATGCAATACTTTGGTTGCCTCCCCCGCGCAATTTGGTTCAACTTCAGAGCTTCCAAGGGAGGCATACTTTCTTACGTCATTTTATCGTGAACTATGCCAGTCTTACTAAGAGTTTCGTGCGATTATTGAAAAAAGACACCCCTTTTATCTGGGATGAGCAAGCCCAATAGTCTTTCGACGCTCTTAAGAAAGCCTTGGTATCAGCCCCTCTTCTTAGTCCACCCGACTATGCAAGAGATCTTTTGCTTTATGTGGCCATGTCTCAAGAGACTATTGGTATGGTCTTAGTTCAGGTGGATGATAGGCTCCAAGAGCATGTCGTCTATTATCTTAGTAGAAACCTAGTAGACGCTGAACTAAGGTATTCTCACGTGGAGAAATTGGCCCTTGCGACTGTTCATGCAGTCTAGAGATTACGACAGTACATTTTGCTGAGGAAAACCATGGTTATAGCACATGTCAATCCATTTCAGTTTGCACTCTCATGATGTTTGACTGGGGGGAAATATAATAAATGGATTGTCATCCTTCAGGAATTTGTCCTTGATTCGGCCAAATCGGTGAATTCCTTAGTTTTCGCGGAGCTAATGTCGGATTTTTCGAGACTTGATGAGGAAGTGGTCCACGAAGACTCATTTGTTGATGAGAATTTATTCCTTATCTCGTCCATGGACCCTTGGTATGGAGACATCATTATATATCTCCAGACTCTGAAGTTCCCTTCGCAGTTTTTGCGAGAAGAGAGACAGCGTGTAAGACACCAGGCCAAATATTATTTCATCATCGGTGAGACTTTGTATTGTTGAGGAAAAGACTCTCTCTTATGTCGTTGCTTAACTCATGAGGAAGCGGAGCTAGTGCTTAATGACTGCCATAGTGGGGTGTGTGGTGGTCACTTATCCGGGCTTGCGACAACCCAACGTATCTTGCGAGCGGGTTATTTTTGGCCTACGATCTTTAAATATTGTGTTAACACTGTAAAAAGATGTCACCCTTGTCATGTGTTTTCTCAGAATATACGCTCGCATCTTACTCCTCTCTATCCGGTCGTCACCGTTGGTCCCTTCACCAAGTGGGGGGTTGATTTCATGGATTGCAACCCAACTTCGGTTGGGAGTCATCGTCATATCATAGTGGTCGTTGATTAATTTAACAAATGGGATGAGGCCATGCCGACCATTAAAGTCGATGGTGAAACAACAACCCACTTCATATTCAATCAGATTATAGCTCAATTCGGTATCTCAAAAGAGATTGTCACTGATCATGGCAGTCACTTTCAAAACAAGATGATGGCAGAACTATCGCTTAATCTTGGGTTTAGACAGGATCACTCATCTTCGTATTATCCCCAAGCGAATGGCCAGGTCGAGGCAGTTAATAACTCCCTTAAGGCCATTCTCCAAAGGACCATCCGACAAAGCAAGAGTAATTGGCATATAATGTTGTATCCTACTTTTTGGGCTTATCAAACCGCAGTAAAGACTTCCACCGGTTTCTCACCTTTTCAGTTAGTTCATGGTGTGGAGTCCATCTTACCGATTGAATGCAAAATACCTTCTTTGAAGCTAGCCATAAAACTCTTGCCTGATACTTCAGAAGTAGAGCAATGCTTAGTCTACCTCGAGCAGCTTAACGAGCAGCGTCGAGACGCCGCCGTAGCAATAGATGCCAACAAACATCGTGTCAAGGTTCAATTCAATAGGTCTGTCTGTCCCCGGAAATATGTTGAAGTTGACTTGGTTCTTCTTTATGACCAAGCTAAAGAACCCCTGGGGGCAGGCAAGTTTAACCCAATGTGGCACGGTTCTTACGTTGTGAGGCGTGTCCTTGAGAAAGGAGCCTATGAGTTAGAGTATTATGAGGGGAATGCCCTGAAGGAGCCTAGAAATGGGCTTTATCTCAAGCGGTATTATGCTTGAGCTTCTAGCTCGAGCTGATACTTTTGTATAATGTTGTATAGTTTATGTACATAGTTTAGATTTTCTTTGATTTTTCAAGTCTATTGATTCGCTTCCTTTTGGTTGACAGATGTCAGCAGAATATCCAGTGTTCTTAGGATTCGTGGATGGGGCCAGCCGTCATACGCAGAGCCTAGCTTCTGCTGCATGGGTTATTTACTCACTCGACAACCAGATTGTGTCTTCAGGAGGTGCTTGTCTCGATCCTACATCGAACAATGTGGTTGAGTATAGTGTCGTTATTGAATTTCTTCGCGATGCCATTTCGCATGGTATCCAGTCTTTAGAGGTCCGCCTGGATTCACAGCTGATTGTGTATCATTTGAACGGTCTGTACTGTGTTAGGAATCCTATGCTACTAAGGATATTCTTAAGGGTAAGACTTTTAGAACACCATTTTGATTTTATTACTTATATTCATGTTCCAAGACGTTTTCATCATACTGTTGATGCATAGGCTAATTATGTTCTAGATTGGCATTTGTCACATAATTAAAAGAAGGAATGAATCACACAAATAACATTCATACATTTGTACACACATAACAGTAGAGTCAAAAAATCACAGTCTTTTCATTTTCAAAATAATATGTCCAAAATGTGGTGTCATAGTACAAAACTAGAGCCCGTAGCTCTCAAATCGTACAATCCGATACAAAATGATGAAATCCTATGGCATCTAATCCCTATGGGGAGGCCTTGCTGCCTTGGAAAGATGTGTCTATATATAATAATGCACAGCGTTGGCTATGCTCCGAAGAAATCGCACCCATGTGCCAGGTAACCCTACTATGTGTCTTTGCATCACCTCTGGGAGATGCTCTACCTCAATCACTGGTACCCTGGTAGTCATATGAGTCAGGTTGACCCGTACGGTCTCTAATGTGCGCTATGCTGCTGCACCCACTACCTATCCACCCCTGCCCTTACGTCGATGTCGTGGGAAGCCCTGTGGTCTTCGCGGACCCAAGTCTGCGAGCAAACAACCAATTATCAATACATGATATCACACCAAACATATTTTTGCTTTCACTTAAAACAAAAATACAAAAAAAAAATATTCAAAAAAAGAGTATCTTACCAATGTCCCCAATTGCAACCCCTGGTGGAAGCGGCATGTCTCGGTCCCCTCTGTAATCAATCCCCTCATAGGGATAGTCGTCGATGGCGATTACCTGTCATCACCACCAGTGGAAAAACTCATCAGTATATGGAGAAGCCTGTCGGCCACCCCCCTGTCGTGTCAATATCTCCTCCCACCGGGTCTGGGCAGGATCTCGGAGACTATGTGGAGTGACTTCCACCGTCGATCTCAAGCCCGACACCCTCTCAAAGAAGAAGCTGCACAATATGCTACCAAAACCGAAGTTTTTGGTCCGCCCTAATTTGCACTCCGTCAACTGGTTTTTCATGGTACCCAGTAGTGTTGTGCACTAGTCATATACAATCGGTCTCAAGCACTCGGCCACATAGAATATCAATGGCCTTGAGGCCTGATGAAGCAAAGCTGACCCTACTATTCTCCCGAGCGCGAGGATGATAATTTTCATGCTTAAACTCGCAATAGCCTTGATACGGATTTTGCTACCCACTTTCTGGGTGCCAGCAATGCAGTACATGTCAATATAGTCACTAATAGTGACTCCCCCCCACAGTGCAAGATTGGAGGCTTGCCACCTCCCCTCGGTGAGACAAACCACTGATGAAATATATGTCTTCCACTTCCAGATTAAGTGGTTTCCCATCCAAGTCAAAGTGTTGTGCTTTTGCATCCCAGTAATTGACCAACGTAGTGAGAAATCATTTTTGGGCCCTCAAACCCCAGATGCTCCAAAATTTGTATAAACCACAAGCTTGCAATGCTTGTTGGGCGGCCAAATATTTGCGAACTTGCTGATTAATGATGTCATGCTCCCTTTATCCCCATTCCAGAACCATCTTGGAAGAAAACAAAGAGATTTTTAGTGCCCATGTGTATAAAAAACACTACCCTCGGCATTGTACGCGAGTTATTTCAAGGACAGTCACAGGTATACGCGAGCTGCTATTAGTTTGCTCGCGCACACCCAGCCCTATACGCAACCCGATGATCTATAGGCCGCGTACAGCGAACCGTGGATGTATATCAATGAAAAATTTAAAATTTTACCATTAAAAAAAAAATTAAAAGCTATAGGATTGAAGAGGAAGTTGAGAGCTCTTACCTGGTCTGGACGGCTCATGATTTCATTGCTCCTAGATCCTGGAATCGTCGATTGAAGATCGGAGGTAAAAACAACCCAAATGCACTATGTGGAGAAAAAAGTGAAAATGATGTGGTAAAAACATTTCTTTTTACTTTTATCAATTTTTCAAACCCACTTTTATATAGTTTATGCCATTTTTGAGTTTTTTTTTTGGACTAATATGTCATCATGAAGTGCCTTTTTAGCATTTTTTTGTGACAAGAGTGGATTTTGAACCTTTTCGTGCCTTTGAAAAGTATTTTCTTCAACTGGCATATAGGTTAGGATGTCATTTCGCCTACATTTTTGCATTGACCTTATGACCACATTCATAAACCTTAGGTGCGACCCCGCTTTTTAACTGTCACGGAACCTCCATGCTGCTTCAGAAGTGTCATTATTTGGCGGTAGGGCCTGTCCAACCATGGGTGCCCTAGTTAGATCCTTTTATGTCTTACAGCGCCCATGTAGTTGTTCCTCCTTAGGATTGGGAGTCCTTTGTAGTCCCTCCATGACATTGCGACGAAGACTCATACTCTACTTTATCTTTATTCTGACCATCTCCCATAAGGACTCCCCCTTTATGTCGAGTTTTGAATGCATTACATTATCCTGCTTTTCTTTTGAGCCTCATGTTGGCTCCCGCTTTCTCAGTTATTATCCATTTTCCTGAGCACTTAGCCTTCTGATCCAAGCAGAGCTATAATTTATCTTTCGCAGCTTGACGACCCTTACCTTGAGGTAACACCCCCCCACCTCGAGTGTCCACATCTTGCACATGCTTCCTTGCATTGAGCATAGGTATGTTCCATTGCCTGGAACTAGTTTGATTTCCCACAACACTCATTCCCTCACTGTTGCATCATAAGAAATTTTATTCTTTTTCAAGCTTTAGAATATGAAAAAGACAAAAAAAATCATATAATTTAATAAGTTGGACAAGAAAATTTTACTACCTTCTATTGGTAGCTCTCGTGTCGCATTTGAATAGAGCATTCATCTCCACTCCATGTATCATGGGTCGGGATATTAGTCATGACCTTAGGAAGTTGTACTCGTTTCTGATATTTTACTCTATCGACTGGTTAAGCTTCCAGTCATTATGGATCCTTTGTTGATGCCTCCTGCATCTCAAAGTATTGTTGAGTCAAGAGGCGCTCTACAACCCAGTATGAGGGAGATCTTGTTAGTCGAGTGTTTGTCAATATTGTCGGCCATAAATAACAATTGTATGAGGGAGATCTTGTAAGTCGAGTGTTTGTCTATATTGTCGGCCATAAATAACATTTGTATGAGGGAGATCTTGTAAGTCGAGTGTTTGTCGATATTGTCCGCCATAAACAAAGTAATACAAAGTAAAAAGTAATAAATATTACGTCAGCCATAAACAAAAAAGAATAATACAAAGTAAAAAGTAAATATGAGACTTAAACTAGAGACTTTAGAGCTTAGGATTAGGTGCTAAATTTTATGTCAGTCATAAAAAAAAAAGAATAATACAAAGTAAAAAGTAAATATGAGACTTAAACTAGGGACTTTACATTTTACTTTTAATACAAAGTAAAAAGAAAATATGAGATTTTAGAGTGTTTGTCCAGTTTGTCGAGTAACAAAATAATACAAAGTAAACAAAAAAGAATAATACAAAGTAAAAAGTAATAAATATTATGTCCGCCATAAACAAAAAAGAATAATACAAAGTAAAAAGTAAATATGAGACTTAAACTAGAGACTTTAGAGCTTAGGATTATGTGGCTCAAGTATTGCACTCAAGGAGCTATTCAAGGAGAGGTTTGCACCTCAGGAGATTTGATCCCTCTCGGCGCTTGGTAGAGCCTAGGATTTGTATCTATGCTGGTTAGTGTCCAATGTCGAGTCTATGATGCCTAAGTCTGTCCATCTGCTCATGCTCTTGTTCAAAGGAAGTCTTGAAACCAGAGTCGGCCACTCCTCTGATCTCTTGACTATTGCATGTTGGCCATCCCTTATGAGTCCAATTCGATCACACATGATGTTCCACCCTCCACCCTGGGCCTATTCATCATTGGTAGGTGACCTTGAACTTGGCAAGTAACACTTCACAATTGGTCCTTAACTAAGTGGTTTCCCTTGTGTTCAACAGCAAGACATCTATTCACACATTGGGATTCGTGTTATGCTTTGGTTTCCATTTGACCCTATTGGTGGTTTCCTCACTCCTGTTAGTAGTCTTCATCATTGGATACTCTTCAGTAGGTCTCTTTCGTCTACTACTTGCATCTTTTACGACGCACCTGGTTTTTGGTTCGTTCAGCCTGTTCGTCCGAGTTCATCCAAATCTTTCAGCCTCACTGCTACCTCATGTTAGTTGATGGGGGATCCATTAATTCCCTCCTTCCAACGAATCTCATTCCATCGACTCCAACTCATTTATTCTGGAATCAAGATTTAGAGTCCTATTGAGTACCTTGAGACTTGCAGTCATTAGTGGTAGGTCCTCTCGCCATCGACAGTTGGGAATTCATTAATGTCCCTTGTTCGATGGATTCGTCAGAGTGTTTGACCTCAACACCTCTATTCACACTTTGATGAATGTACTCAGTGCCTTGATGCCCATTTTCATTATTGGTGGGTTATCTTGCGTCTATTAACGGTATACATCAATGACCGGTAATCAGACAATGTCACACCAGGTTCAACATCAGTACCCTTATTCACTTGATGGGACATGCACCGTAGACGATTTATGTAGAAAACTCCATGCTTCAGTGGCATTCTGTATATGCTACTTGTGATCATGATTGTACCTATGAGAGATCGTTCTCATACATCAGCAGTTTGTACCATCAGTCTGCACAAGTTGCTTCCTCTTCAGCAGGAGACCATATCTTACTGTATTTGGGTCATGGTTGTGACCATTCATGACATGTATTCACTATATATTTCCTATTCATGGCCATTATATCATATTGCTATGTATTGTACTGATATGTACACTTCTGAGGTTTATAATGTATTTCGGCCATTGTATTACCTTCTCTGACCTCACACATTAGGGGGCATTTGTTACACCATATTTTGCTACCTTGTGAGCATTAGCATTCCTTGGCTTCCATTATCCATTTATGGACTCAGAACCACATTTTTGGTCGTCCTGGAACCCTTTTTCCCTATTTTTACTCCTATACGCGAGCTGCTTCAATGCAACTCGCGCATACGCAGGTTGCACCATTACAGCCCGCGTACATCAAGTTAATTGGTAAAAGAGAGTAAAATCTCCTTTTTTCACTCCAAAAAGCGGCCATTGTGACCTTTGGCCCTCCATGTATCTTGAAACGACTCAATCCAACCTTTCACTTGCCTTTGGAGGGTTATATATTGAGCCATTATGCATGGAAGGAGAGAAAAAAAGAGAAGAGCATTGAAACTCTATCAAAATTTTGCCTTGCTTGAGTCTACATCCATTGATCCTAGTTGTTGTGAACCATTTATGTTCACCTCCCAAACTCTTTCATATCTTGTGAAGGATTTGTTTGCCATTGTATGGGGGATTGAAGTGGTGGAGGCACAAGTGGAGGGACCTAGTTCTTGGTTCAGATGAGTTTCCGACAGGAGGTTGTATCTTGTACTTCTTGTTCATATTAATAGAAATACTAATTTTCTCATCCATTTATATTGTGAATGATTATTTATTGTCATTGGGTACATTTGCTTATATATATCATGGATTATGCTATTGTATATACTAACATCTTCCATACATCATATGCACTTGTTTGTGTTTATTGTTGAGACAAAGCTGCAGGTTCAAGTGTTGTGGTTTGAAAGCTCAACGGAATTCTTCATCGAACGTTTGGATTGAGGTAGGATCTCTATGTTGTTTATATGCATTTACATTTATATAGCATATGTTGGGAAATGAGTTTATTTTCTTGATTTCTTCTGTCTGTTGTGTTCTACGCCAAGCCATAGGAATTTTTTCTCCGTAACATGCAGCATAAAAAAAAATTGTGCTTTGTCACAGTATCGAACTTCCGTAACATCTTACCCTATTTCTAAATAGTTTCATTGCAGAAGTTTCAAGATAACTCCAATGACTCTATAAGTTTAAATTAATTGGGTGTCTGGATTTAAAGGCTTTGGGCATGATTGAAGGTTGACTGATTATTTTTGGGCTATGGGGTACTAAGCACTTGGTTTTTCAAGAGTCTTATTATAATGGTGATAGTGAGTTAGGTTGTAAAAGTCATAATCATCTCTAAAGTTGGTGTAGAAGGGTGGTCTAATGTTGTCAAGGTTATGTTGAATCCAAATAAAAGTTTCCACACCCATACATACGAATCCTATGATGTTTAATGATACCTATGCACTTTTGTAGCGTCGAGTCCTATTTTTAAACTGAAGTCACTATAGAAGTTACGGAAATCCTGTAGCGTCGGAAGAAGAAAAATAGGGGAAATCATTACAGAATTTTTGTAGTTGCATGTTTTAGTCATCAACTTCAAGTATATATTCTAAGCAACTGGAAACGAATTTTTGAAAACAGAAAGAGGCCTTTGTCAAGAACGGAGCAAAGCACAAAAACATCTCTCAGTTTTTGCATAGGTGTCATGGTTTGGGATATTCGAATGGATATTTGAAGCCATGTTTTCCATATTTTCGACAGTTTCCAGAACTCCCGTAGCATCTGTGCAACAAAATTTTTGTAGCTTAAATTTTGTGGTGCGTATTATGGAAAATGACTAGAGTGCACTGCTAAAATTGTGGAAACTCAACTTCTGTAGCTTTTATAGTGGGCGACAACTGAAGTACGCTACATGAGTTGATGTAAGACTCAAATCTTAATTATACAAAAACAGACTATTATTCAGCATATCAATAGTTATAAAACTAAAAGCAAATAATTTCCAGATAACCGAATATTAACCAAGAAAATTACACGATACTCAAAATGTAAATACTAGTTCAATATGCCAAATAAATCATGACATCGGAAATGATGAGTACATACCTGAACCGGTGAGAAGGAATTACAGTTGCACATGAAGAGAACTTAGTTGTCTAAAGTAGAAGGACAACATGGAAACCACAAAATTGGGGATCGCTCTCCTGCAATAAACCTACTAGGTGATGATGCCCTAGGTGATGAGTAATAATAGTTGTTGAGATAATTCATAATAATGAGAATATTCCTACACGGAATAAGAAATAGTTACATGTTTGCAAGGATTTAATTTGTTAAGTTTGGGCGGTTTGTTCCCATCTGCTTCATGCAATCAGCAGCCCACTCATGCATGTCTTCCTTCTGCATGCATTCCAGCTGGAAAGAATGAGGACCATGTCAATGATTATTGAGGTAGTGTGATGATATCAATCATAGATGCAAAGCAAACAGGAGGTGCCTACCAAAAAACAACGTTTTGATGATTGGATCGACATTAATATCACTAACTTTTCCATAAAGACACTTGTATTCATTGGCTTATAGGTTTTGATTTTCATGTAGTTCATGTCTCCTACAATGCAGAGTGCATGTTAATTACTACATCAATGTGGCCCAACACTTAGTTATGGAACCCATGCCTACATGCAATTGTGAAATTTGGCACTGTGACCATGCATGCTCACCACCTGTTTCTTTGCCCTCTTCATTCCATTGCACCAATGCGTGTTGGTTGTGTACATACAATTCAATGGCCCGTGAGCTAGGAAAATCGTTGGCACGCACTTGCCCGTTATGCAAGCTCGACCAATGTCTATAGGAAAGAATTCTCTGGTACCGAATCTATGCCTATACAGAGCTTCGGCCTGTTTAACATCAAGCTTCATGATTTTATTGCCGGATGAATTTCCTTTGGAGTGGGCATGGACGCGAGCATGCACAGCCCGTATTTCAAGGTTTATTCTCCTTAATCAAGTCCACTGGCAATACATGAGTAAAGCATATGAGGCCTGTTTGTACCATGGTTGCAGAACATCTATAGACTTTGCATTGCAGTTGCTCTACAACGCATATGTTTTCCGAAAAACAGAGATGGTCTCTCTCCCGGATTGCCAAAGAGTAAGCGCAATGGATAGTCGAATTAATCAACAAATTCAAATTGAAGAAGAAGAAAACAAACTGAATCAGTTTGCATCCACAACTACTTCACATTCAGTTTGCAGCCACAACTACTTCACATTTTTCTCAAGAACAAGCATTTTGCAAATCTTCTTTGACAATCAATCTTTAAAATGAACTCAAATATTTGAGGGTCAATTTCAATTTTTATGCAAATTGTTAAAGCTACCCAACCGAAGCGATGGCTACATGCAGCCTAAAAAGATTTACAGGTACTCTAGCTTTTAGCAGTCTTCACTTGCAAGAATTGCATAGGCTTTGTGTGGGCACTGCACTGCTATAGATTTATGACTCCAAGGACGTTATATAGTCAAAACTCAAGGAAATTGATCCCATTTTTTATTTTTTGTGTGTATTAATTGGGGTGGTTTCACTTTACATTTAGTGTAGAAGCAATGCCCAATGTTTCTACTGAATCAATGATTAACATACATCCCACAATCAATTTTACCCAATATGGAATTTTATGTTGTGAAATCAAGAGAACTAATGTGAGCCTGCAATTTGATATTGGTTTTAGTTAGTAGCCTTGGCTGAGAGCATATATAACAGTGCATCTGTTTCATTGTCTAAGAAGGAAAAAATGATGGGTTTAAACATGGGACTGGCAGATCATGCTTATCATTTTACTTGTCCATTCGTTCTTAGATCTGCAATCCCCAGAAAATTCCAATCGACCCAATAGGGTTTTGTAAATGAATGGCACCCGCATGCAATAGTTTCAAGCATGAAATAAAATACTGTTTTATTTGGGGAAGTAGTCACTGTGTATTGTAATTACACTTCTAGTAGCTAGATTTTACAGAAAGTAGTCTTTGCAAATACCTTTGTGGCTTCTAAGCTCAGTTGCATCCCATCATGCTTTTTGCCTCACCGAGTTTCAATCCATGTACTATTAACAATTGATTCACCCATGTACTATTAACATAAATAGATACACTTTCCAATGTCTAGAAGTTTATTATTCCTCTGCTCAGTGTATTTATTCGCCTATAATTACCACGTTCCCCATTCTGAACTTTGTTTCTTTCATTTTCTCTGTTGTTCGCCCTGCTTAAAATAGAGTTGGGACTTCACACAAATTTAACTGTACATGCCTACATATATCTAGTAAACATTGGATATACATGCCTACATATATGTATCGGTTCAAAAGAAAATTCGAGATATACCGACTTGGATCCTCCCTCCTTCCTCACTAGGTTCGAGTAAATGGCAGAGGACTCAGGCACAACTCGAACTAGAGAGGCTAAATATGTTAAGATGTTCACCCTCCTTTGGCAGACTACAACCTTGTTAGGTTGCGCCTTAATGGAGTAGGAGGCTGGAAGCACAATGTTTTTGCCCCTGAAAACAACACTTGGGCCCGCCTTACATAATGGAAGCTCTTCTCAGGTGAATTGCAAAGGCTTAAATCGAGCTCAGGGCAAAAATGAATGTTCTTGCTCACGCTACCATTGGGATAGAAGTGGAGCAAAAAACAAATCTGAGGTGCCTCAGAGTGTCACAATTTCTGATGACTCCTGATCTTTATTTTGTGTCTATTATTGGGTATAGTTTCAATATCTCTAGTCATGTATTTTTGGATAATAGGCATGTTAGCTTCAATAGAAGTGCTGGTAGTAACCCTAGTTTATTAGAATTTTTTATATCCACCCCTGCTCAAGTAGTATTCTGGAGCTTATGCCTCTCTTTTTGGTAGTTGATTTTTTAGTGACATTAATAGTAATTCTAGGTGGAAGATTGTGATAAAGCTTTGGTTGTGTGGATGGTTGGTTTCTCTACCAGTCAACCACCACAACCTTTATTTTTGCTAATTTCAAATTTTAATGGAAGCGAAGTTTATATGTATATTTTTGTTAATTTCAAATTTTAATGGAAGTGAGGAAAAAAAGTGAAGGGATATCCACATTTTAATTAAAATAAATTTATTAAATACAATTTAATATTGCATAATCAAATTGTAATAGAAATATTGGAAGGTGTCAAATAAATTTTTATATTAAAAACGACAAAAAATACAATTATAGTAAATATTATTTTGTTTTTAAATTCAAATAATGATATAATGGACTTAATGGAGTTTATTTATTTAATTACAAATATTCAGTGTGTTAAACATAGTTAAAAATAATAATGTGGCATTAGATTATAATAGTGCTACTAAATTCAAAGTGCAAATATTTACTCAAATTTACATGTCTAGGGGCTAATTTAAAATTACTTAAACATAGTGCCTTCCCTTTAGGAGTGTGGAGTGTGGGTTCTGTTAGCACTCATATTTGCAGCATAAAAAAATTTAAATAAATTGGATGTCTGGCTTTAAAAGATTTGGGCATAATTGAAGGTTGAATGATGATTTTTGAGCTATGGGGTACTAAGCTCTTGGTTTTTCAAGAGTCTTATTATATAGGTGGCAAAATGGTGATACTAAGCTAGGTTGTAAAAGTCATAATCATCTCTAAAGTTGGTGTAGAAGGGTGGTCTAATGCTGACAAGGTTATGTTGAATCCAAATAAAAGTTTCCACACCCATACATATTCATCCTATGATGTTTAATGATACCTACATGCTTTTGTATTGTCGAGTCCTATTTTTAAACTGAAGTCACTATAGAAGTTCCGGAAATCTTGTAGCGTCAGCAGAAGAAAAATAGGGGAAATCACTACAGAAGTTCTGTAGTTTCCTGTTTTAGTTATCAACTTCAAGTATATATTCTGAGCAACTTGTAGTTTCCTATTTTAGTCATCAACTTCAAATATATATTCTAAGCAACTGGAAATGAATTTTTGAAAATAGAAAGAAGCTTTTGTCACCATTTTTTCCAGATTTTCGACAGTTTCCAAAACTCTCCCGTAGCGTCTGTGCACCAAAAGCTGAGAAGGTCACTACGAAAGTTATGAACCTTAACTTCTGCAGTGTGTATTATGGAAAATGACTGGAGTGCGCTACGAAAATTACGGAAAATCAACTTCTGTAGCTTTTATAGTGGGCGACAAATGAAGTACGCTACATGAGTTGATATAAGACTCAAATCTTAATTATAAAAAAACAGAATATTATTCAACATATCAATAGTTATAAAACTAAAAGCAAATAATTTCCATATAACCGAATATTAACCAAGAAAATTACACGATACTCAAAATGTAAGTATTAGTTCAATATTCCAAATAAATCATGACATGGGAAATAATGAGTACATACCTTAACCGGTGAGAAGGACTTACAGTTGCATGTGAAGAGAACTTAGTTGACCGAAGTAGAAGGACAACGTGGAAACCACAAAATTGGGGACCGCTCTCCTCCCAACCAAGCCCTCAGTCATAGAGAATGAGAGCCCCCAAGCCCTCACTCAGCAATACCAAGCTAGCTTAACATGATAATTCGAACCCTATTCTACCCTCGTCCTCCAAACCGCCGTCTCCACCTAGCTCCAAGAACCCTCCGCAAAAACAAAGAGCATAAGAAAAACCCCAAAGGCCCCTTATTCAGCCCCCAATTGCCCCTTTTATGCAGGAAATCCCATAATTTATTTAATATGAAATAAATTTGCATGAGGGCCACATGGCCTCCATGCATATTACATTTTCTAATCATATTTAATTAACTTAATTAAGTTTTATTTGTTGATTCAACTTTATTATGGTTTATTTTTCTTACTTCTTATTTTAATTAATATATGCTTAATTAATAAATTTATTTAACAAATCTTAATAATTTTGGGGTGTTACATACTTCCCCTCTTCGAGAAACTTTGCCCCGAAGTTATACTCCCCACAGAGATAGGTTCACAACATAGAATTACATCATACACAACACAATACTTACTTAATTAGTATAGTACACATATATATACATATTTAATACTATTGTGAAGATGAAAACTCTTGCGTGTGGCCAGCACACAAAAAAAATTCCTTATTCACTAATACATTCAACGCCCTAATTACAACATGCTCTTGTTTAGTTACCTAAGATCTAATATGCAACCGTTCATACAAATTATGCATTAGCTTCTATCATATACTTCATAAACATGACATAAACAATAAATCAAAACCGACTCAATGAAATAGAAAGACATAACACATCCTCCCCAAAAATTCCTCATTCCTTACTCAACCTCTCCCTCAGAATCATACCACCCGAGCAACCTCCATAACCCTCCACACCAACACTCTAGGTGGTCCCGCTCGCCATGGCACGGGCCCTTTGCTGTAACATGTTCGCGGACAATACAACAGGCATCAGAAGCTTCACGGTTAGCATAATTGCTAAACCGATCTATGGACCTCATCGCCTGCACTGGATTTTGGTCACATCTGGTCACCTCATCGATCGCACCGGATTTTGGTCACATCTGGTCACCTCATCGGCCGCACCAGATTTTGGTCAACCAAGCATCTTGAAAGGTTGGCCCTGACTCCCTCCATATCCCTCCAAGGCAACCAACCCCAGGCATCATAAGTCCTTCTCCATATACCTCCCTCTATGGCTAGTGTACTTCTAACCGTGGATTTCCGGTATTAGACCTCATCAGTCGGACCGGATTTTGGTCGATCAGGCATTAGAACCATAGTTGGAAAGGTATTACTGAGTGAGTTTGTCCCTAGTCCATACTCTCTTGTTGTTATGGGCTCCCACGAGATCGTGGTTTCTAGAATGACTCGGCCTCGAACGTCCCATAGTGGAATTCCTGTAACACTTCCACTCACAATCATATCATCAGTCATTAAGCATCATGGAGCAAATCCATATACAATATTGCATCACTTCATGATCATGACATATCAACAAATCAAGTGTAGTTACTATATAATATCATTTGTACTAAGAAAATCAAGAAATACAGGTTTCCAAAAACCATCTCACATCAAATATGTCATCCTCGTCATAATTGAATTACATAACTACCTAACCTCATTTAATTCATCATAAATACTATAAATTTACATGTAAAACCACACGTTATCATGCTTCTTAATCTTCATTATTATGGAATAAGTCCATGCAAAACCACATGCGTTCATTTAAACAACATAACCTCATGAATATTCAAAATAATCATCTCACCATATAGAATGTGTAGAATCAATTATGAAAATTCATACCATGCTTTAATAAACCATAACCAAATTCATAAATTCATACCATGCTTTAATAAACCATAACCAAATTCATAATATGTATGAATGATCAACTATATATACTAATGCTAGAGAAAGAGATCACAACCCCTCTCAGAAGAGTTCTTAGATCATTTTATGCTTATTTCCTAAATTAATTATTAAAGAAAAAAAAAACATTTAATAGTATCACTAAACTCTAAAACTAAATTAAACTATCATTAAAAAATTCAATCAATTTGTTAATATTTACCTTTCTAAAACATTTCACAAATCCACTAATATTTTCAAAAATAATTATTCCCACACATGACATATATTCGTGCTTTAACATATATTCATGCTTTAAGTAACTTGATTATAACAAGATATTATATTTGTTTATATTTTAAGCCTAATAATATTGTAAATAATTATTCCTACTATTTTAAAGTTGTATGTTTGTTCTTGCTGGTGAACCGGTTCCAAACTAAGGTTGACCCAGGCTCGAGGTTTGTACCCGCCCCGCCCAGTCAACGATGCTCACTGGGGGATCTCGGCTAGTTCCTCGGATATCAAAAAAAAAGTTGTATGTTTGCTCATTTTCCAGATGGTACATTTCTTCTCAAACAAGTCCAGCAGCATAGGGCCAGTAAAGGGCTTTAAAACGTGGATATACACTTATGGTCGTGTCTATCCGGTCTAGCTCGAAGTCGAGTCGTGGCATAATTTTGTTGACAAAAACCGTAGGTCCATAAAAAAGAGATACTTTATAAAATATATCATACAAAAATTTCTGTTTATAAAATGTCAAACGGTTTTTCACTTTTTAATGTGCTTGGAATACTTACATTATATTATATTATATTTCATTCAGCATAATTTCATTTCTTTAAGTATATTTAAACTATAAAAATTAACTAAAATTATTTAATAAAATGTTTCTAAAAATATTATACTTTAAATTAAAAAAAATAATTATAATTATTGATATTTTAAAAGAATTACATGTTACACAAGACAAGTTTTTATTATGATATAAGATATTCGCAATTGTATGTTTATTGATATTTTTAATTTACAACATTTTATTTTAAATTGTGTAGGCTTGTCATTTTAATACCTAACTATTTAGGTGGCTTTCCAAATGTATAATTAATTTAGTATTATGGTTTCTAAATGTTGAAATTGCAGAATGGTTAAAATTGGAATTTTCTATTTGAATAGGAATAATTATCAAAATAATGTAGATTTATTTAAACTTAAACGATCTTTAGTACATTAATTTTGTGAAAAACTTAAAAACTATGTAGATCAATTTAATTTTCGAGTAAGGTTTAAATTGAATTTATAAGTATAGATTAATTTACTTTTCAAGAATGTTTCTTGTTATATAGGATTATTAAATGTTAATAATTTCACGAAAGATTTTATCTTTTCTAAAATATAATGTAATGATCAATTGTATAGTTGTGACATAAAAGTAAATGTTTCAGCCGAGAGCAATTGATAAATATGTGTGCTTGTTGTTAGGAGATAACATAGAAATCAAATTAATGTTTAGATTTTTTTTATTAATATATTAATTTAATTTGACATGCTTCGTTACAAAATCTTCAGCAAGGTCAATAACAACAATTATGTTTAAAAAAATCCATATTTTTATTCTCCTTAGAAAAAGAAAATACATTTCTCTCTTTTTAAGAAAGAACAAAAAGTTCGTAAAATGTATTCTTACAACATATTAAGAAAAGATAAACTATACATAAATAATATTGAAGGCCATATATACCCTTTTGTCTTCTAGTGCCACCCATTTTATAGACACCAAAAGGTATATCGCCATAAAAAAATGTCCAAGCAATTAACCCAAATTGAACTTACACGCAATGCAAGAGCCAGGGTGTTTGCAGTATCTACATTCTTTGTAAACACTCTCGCTACCAAGCCATAGTGAGTAGCATTAGCCCACTTTATGACCTTGTTTAAATTTCTACACAAGATAACATTAAATAGTGTGCCACCAAAAATAGAATTAGTGTGAAATCAAAATCTTGAATGGCTATCCAAATATTTCCATGATAACAAATAGACACAAATATGGCCAAGTACACATAAAATCCCATCAAAATTTACATGGTAAGAGGCAAAGAACGCAAGTACTATTGAATTTGGAAGAGCATATAACTCAATTAGCTTACTCTAGATCTCCTTGTCCCTGTAATTGTTGGTTATAACTTATAACTATGTAAACAATATTTTCTTATCATCCAAGCCATGGAAGTTGAAAGTTTGAAACTACTACCTTTTATGCCCTCAATTTCATCCATTGAAGCATGATACATGGAAGCAATCAATACAAATTGTGAGGCAGTGTGGTTATTAAGAATATTGGTTGATCTTCAATTTGACCAAATTGTTTCAAATTTACTTTTCTACAACAATCAAAGTGTTTTGAAGATGGTCTAGAACCCAATCTATCATGCTAGAACTAAGCATAATTAATTTATTCACCATTACATTGGACAACCATTACATTGGACAACCATTACATTGGACAATTGGTTGATAATGAGTCTCACAACATAGCAAACTACTTACATAATGACAAGACCACTTGGCAATGATAAATTTGTCAAGTTTAAAAGTAAGTGATAAGATCCTTGGTTGGGGATCACATTTCCCTTATAGTGGAGTGTCTCTCTAGAATAATTATAGCTATGCCTTTGGGCTTAGTCATAGCCTGGAATTTTGCTATTGTATTAATTGTTATGCATACCCTCTTGCAAAAAAAATATTCCTTGTAGCTAGCCACAAAGTTGATGGCAATGTCAGGGGCATTGCCACCACGTGGCTCTTGTTATTGAGAAGTTCAATTGTTGAGTATGATAAAGCATTTGTAACTTTATTTTTTTTTAATATGATTGGGAATAATCTCGAGACATGCTCAAAATGTGTGACTAACATTGTGAGATTATTAGTCATAGAAAATGTTTAACATGTGTGATCATTGACTAAAGGCATTGCAACGTTACGAGACTCTTATTCATAGGAAAGGTTTAACATGCATATTTGTTGAAGTGCAATAATATAAGGAATAAATTAATTTTTTGCTCTTCGTCATAATAAAATATATAAGATAAGGAGGGGTTTGTCGCCTCTCCATCCATTAATCCAACCAACATAGGGGGATATTTATGAATTCATAAAAAATAGAATGTATGCATTGATGCATAAATAGAAAACACAATTGAAATAAATTTTGTCCACACACACACACATCATGCATGTACAAGCATATTATTCACAAACATAAAATAAAATAATTACACATCCAAATACAAGAGAACACTTATCTTTAAACAAAGAAGATCCAAGTAATTGGTTGTGTAAGAACAATTTTCCATCCATTCGTAGGCACTTTGTCTAGCATATACTCTTTATGTTGAGAGGCCACACCCAAGTTGAGCTATGAGGTTACCAAAATGAAGGAAACACCTACAAGCTTCTCTCTCTTATTCCACAACCCATTCTTCTCTCAATGCTTAGCCAAATGCTCATCCAAAGCTCTACAAGAGTATCACCCAACCATCACATTCATGGCACTCCTTCCAACTACCCCACACAACACAAGGAAGGCATTCCCCTTCATTGATCCATCCCTTATAATGCTTAGGAAATCCAACCCTTACAATGCTTGCCAGTGTGTGCAGTCCAACATGTTGTATGTTCTTGGAGAACCTCCTGCAGTGTATTCATGGTTTCTCAAGCATTTGCGAGTAACAAATCTCAATGTGTAAAGGTTCCTAGATTGTTAGGAACCCGTGTCAACCCTTCTCTTTACTTGTTAGTATATTTTTGTTGGACGCATATGCTTTGTAAGTCGTCCCGTAGTATTATATGTTCCATGGTATTGATGCATAGTTTGTATTAGCCCATAGTATTATATGATTCATGGTACTGATCCATAGTATTGGACGCATATGCTTTGTAAGTCGTCTCGTAGTATTATATGCTCCATGGTATTCATCCATAGTATTGGTGCATAGAATTAGTATATAAGTACGTGTTAAGGCCAATGAAAGCATCCATGAGTTATTTTGTATTAAGCTTGCTCAAAGGAGGTTGCCCCCTCGAAGTGGCCCACGATCAATAAATCTCTTCGGTGTTCTGTTATTTCTGATATATCATTCATTTTCATTAATTAATTGTTGGGGGTTCCTTACATCTTGTATCAGAGCACTTTCTTGGGCTCGTTGGGTGGAATTTCTGCCAAAAAAAATTTCGCATCTATATTGTTCCTTTCAATTGCAGGTTCGGATCTTAGAATAATCCCTATCCGCTTAATTGTGGGAAGTACTTGGGCATAGCCCTAAAACTCATTGTGAGGAGTACCACAGGAACCCCGAAGTAGCTGGCCCATTGAGAGGACCTGCCAGCGAAAAGGGCAATGACCCCTACCTGATTGACTAGTTCTCACCTATGAGGTAAACCAAGAGTTGTCGTTTGTGGAAAAGCGGTTATTAGTTTTACCTGAGCCATGGAGTGAGGGATACTGCCCCAATACGCAAGCCGTTAGACATCATTGGTGGCTGAGTGAATCCCCTGAACCACTAGGAAGTCGATCATACCTGGGGTCCATATCTATTTTTTAGCTAATCAATAGCAGATTACATCTATCCAGAACTATTGTCAATCCATTCCGAGCCGTTGCAGATCCATTCCGGAATTTAAAAAAAAAAAAGTATAAAATTCTATTTTTTCGCCATATCTTCTTTGTTTTAAACTTGTTTCCCTTGAAAATTCACTAACACCCTTGCAATCCCATTATACATATTTCATTCCTGAGGACCCTATCCCAAATTCCACTTCCTGAAGCCAAAAATCACCATCCGTCTATTTTTAGGGTTTGCCATAACTTCTTCTATTTTCACCCAATCGCCTTCAAAATTTTCCACAGTGTTCATCCCCATTTTTTGCTTCCCTGTCCATCCAAAAGTGTCCAAAACCTAATCAAACCCCAATTACCCATCAGAATGTTTCCTCAATCCAAATTTTCCTTTACTAAAGAAGCTTCTGTTTTTGTTTTTCTACCCATTCACAAAAACAAAAAAACTCCTGGTTATGGTTTTCACCCGCACAAGAGAAAAAATTATGGAGGAAGAACTTGCAGCCCTCAAAACCAAACTCCAAGATCTAGATGAAAAATTTCTCAGGCTCCATCTTCAACATTCAGCCATGAACAATAAACAACAACCAAAATCTTCTGCAGACATTGGGTTCTCTTCTTCCAGCAGTTTTCATGGGCCGAAGCTTGATTTTCCTCGCTTAAATGGTAATGATCCAACTGGATGGATATCCCGAGCAGAACAATATTTCAGTATGCATAATACTTTTGATGTCAACAAATTTCCACTTGCATCCTTTCATTTGGAACATGAATCCCTTCAATGGTACCATTGGTACATCAAGGCTCATAAAGAGCCAAAATGGATAGATTTTTTACAACTCCTTTTGCAACGATTTGGTCCTAGTGTTTTTTATGACTTCACAGGAGCACTCACTAAACTTCTCCAAATTGGCACTGTGAGAGAGTATCAGACAGAATTTGAGAAACTAGCCAATTACACAGAAGGATTGTATGATGAATTCTACAGGAGTTGTTTTATTAGTGATCTCAAGGATGCAATCCGATCAGAGGTTAAAATGTTTTGTCCCAACACAATGATGGAAGTCCTAGGGTTGGATAAGTTGGCGTAGGACAAGATCATATCCCAACAATGCTCCAAATCCACTTTTGTTCCATTCAAAAATATGGTTTCCCAACAACCTCCCATCACACCAGCTCCTCAACCAACTCCTATCAAGCATTTGTCTGAAGTAGAGATGCGAGCATGTAGAGAAAAAGGGATTTGTTATAATTGTGATGATGAATTCACTCGGGTCCATAGATGTGTTGAGAAAAAACTCTATCTCTTGGATGTGGATTCTCCACCTGCCTCTGAACTTGGTGAAGAATCTCCATATACAATAGATGATCAGGTCGATATTCAGCAGCCGCCTATTGACCCTCCGTCTTAGGACGACCACCCAGAGATATCTCTCCATGCTTTAGTCGGAGCCACCACCCCACAAACAATGCGGGTCAGGGGTTACTTCAAGAAGCTCCTTCTTACAATACTCATTGATTCTGGTAGCACTCATAACTTCATTGACCCTTGTATCTCCAAATAGGATGATTGTTTTGTCCATCCTTGCTCCAACTTTGAAGTCATGATTGCCAATGGGGGCACCTTACCTTGCAAGGGTAAGTGTCGCAATGTGTGTATCTCTATGGGATATTATAACCTGCGCTCTGACATGTTTTCCTTGGACTTAGTAGGATGTGATGTAGTTTTGGGCGCTCAATGGTTACGCACACTTCCCCCCATCTTATGGGATTTTGCTGAACTTTGGATGCAGTTTTCAATCAATGGGAAAAAACACACATTGACGAGCTTACAACTAGGGTCTCTCTGCATCATCAGTTCACATCGCCTAGAAAATATCCTTAAGAAGAATTCACATGGTGTCATCGCTCAGCTCCATTCCATTCAAATGCACCCATCAACGTTCTCCACTACTCCTTTGGATCTACAACAAATTTTGGATAAATATGCAAGTTTCTTTTATGAACCAGTGGGATTGCCACCTTCAAGATCCCTTTCCAGTAAGAATTTAGTCGCCTCTACATATGAGAAAGAAATGACGGCTATTTTGCATGCAGTACAAAAGTGGTGACCATACCTATTAGAGAATTATTTATGCATCAAGACTTATCACCAGAGTCTGAAATATTTCCTAGAACAATGGGTCTCCTCCCCAGCACAACAGAAATGGGTTATCAAACTCATGGGTTATGACTATGAGATCACTTACAACAAGGGTAAGGACAATCTGGTGGAGAATGCTCTTTCTCGCACATTTGATGACCAAGTTTGTCTTTCAGATATTTCTCTACCTGTTCCAAATTGGTTGCAATATGTTCAATAGGGCTATGTCAATGACTCCTCATTATCTCAAATCATCCAACAGTTGGCCAACAACCCTTCTGTTGTACTACATTATTCTTGGGATGGTACTTCCCTGAGATACAAGGGTCATCTAGTGCTTCCCCAGAGCATAGATCTTCAACAGGTTGTCTTCTATGAACTCCATGCTTCTCCATCCGTCGGGCACTATGTGTTCCTCAAAACGTATGAGCGGGCACAACATAACTTCTTTTGGCAGGGAATGAAAATAAAAATTCAACAAATGGTGGTTGAATATGATACTTTCCAGCTTAACAAGGGTGAAATGACACTCCTTCCGGGATTGCTCGAACCCTTAATCATCCCTATACGGATTGGGACATATGTTTCTATGGATTTCATTGAAGGGCTCCCTAAATCTGGAGGGAAGACAATAATTTTGGTTGTGGTTGATAGCCTCTCCACATATAGTCAATTTTGTGCCCTCAACCATCCCTATACAACCTCCTCAGTTGCACAAATTTTCCTGGGCCAACTCTTCCGTCTTCATGAAATCCCTTCTTCCATTGTCTCAGATTGCGATGCAACTTCTACCAGTCATTTTTGGACAGAACTATTTCGTCACACTGGCACCAACCTAAAGATGAGTTCAGGGTCTCACCCATAAACAAATGGTCAAACTGAAATTACCAATAAATGTTTGTAAACTTATCTTTGTGGCTTCACCTCCGAACAACAAACTCAGTGGGCAAAGTGGCTCCCTCTCGCTGAATGGTGGTACAATACTCCATCTAAAATGACTCCATATGAAGCAATCTATGGTCAGGCACCACCAGTTATTATTCCATACACCCTCAGCAGTTCACCAGTTCAGGCAGCTGACATGATTCTTCGAAACCGCGATCATATTCTTCGCATTTTGCAGGACAATCTTCACATGGAAAGAATTTGAATGAAACAACAAGCTGATCAGCACCGTTCTAAGCGCACTTTTCAAGCAGGTGATATGTTTTTTCTTCATCTACATCCTTTCAAGCAATCCTCCCTGAAACTCAAAGGGCATCATCAGCTCGCTCCAAAGCTCTATGGGCCCTATAAGGTTCTTCAGAATATTGGGTTTGTTGCTTATAAATTGGAACTTCCTCCTTCTTCCTGCATTCATCCATTATTTCATGTCTCTTGTCTAATGAAAGTTCTTGGCACCAACATCAGAGGACAAACTATTTTACTAAAACTGGATAATGAAGGATCCATCCTTTTGGATCCAGAGGCCATCCTCAATAGGTGCACTCGTCAGCTTCGCTCTCGATCTATCACAGAGGTATTAATTCAGTGGCACAGAATGCAACAAGAGGATGCTACAGGGGAACCACTCCTTCAAATTCAGCATCAATTTCCACATCTAAATCTTTGAGGACAAAGCTGTTTCTAAGGGGCATGGGATGTTAGGAACCCGTGTCATAGCCCATAGTATTATATGATTCATGGTATTGATCCATAGTATTGGACGCATATGCTTTGTAAGTTGTCTCATATTATTATATGTTCCATGGTATTGATCCATAGTATTGGAGCATAGATTTAGTATATAAGTACGTGTTGAGGCCAATGAAGGCATCCACAAGTTATTTTGTATTGATCTTGCTCAAAGGAGGTTTCCCCCTCGAAGTAGCCCGCGATCAATAAATCTCTTATGTGTTTTGTTATTTATGATATATCGTGCATTTTCAATAATTAATTGTTGGAGGTTCCTTACATAGATTTCTCAACCTCTATGCTCACCTAAAACCATATAATTTCCCCTCAAATATTCAATTCTCCTTACAAATTCGAATTTACGGGTAAGCACGGTTTGATAATTGTAATGAACAACAATAGGAAGCTCTAAGAAGTGTAAATATGCATGAATAATAATGATAATAAGTGGATGACTCCAAGTATATGAGAGAATGGTGAAGAGACAACTGGCATAACTATCATAGAAGTACATTCACCCCCACAATCCCATAACTACATGAAAGGACTTTTCCCACCAACCTCACACACACATTCAATGATTGGATTTAATATTCAAAAGGAAGTAATTGGTTCATTTAAGGAACATGGTGTAAATTGGATGATTTCTAAGGTTGACACTTGGCAATAGAGGATTTAATCTCCTATAGGCCCCCTTTCCTCTTCCCCTCTATTGGAAATATAGCCCCTCTAGTTCTCTTTACACAACCATCTTGGACTATTTTTATTATTTTTCCAACATAATATTTACATAGCTTTCAAGTTAGCATGAATGTTAGAAGAATGAAAATATGCATAACATACAACAATACATTTACAGTGACATTTAAATTAATAACAAAGACCTACTGGTTTTTTGTGTATACCATTAACAATAAACTGGTCAAATTTTGACTAATCTGTGAACTCCATTGAAACCTTAGCCGACACATACTCAACGAACTCGCATGGACTCTGTAAGGGGAAGGATATTTTCTCCCTCCTACAAGGAAGCACCTAACTTGCGAAGGCGAAATCATGCCAACACAACTGCGATCAATCTAGAAACTATCAATCCGTCAATAGAAAACCAAGAGAGGTCAGCACTAGGAGGGGCAAGAAACGAAGATAGTGGATCCTCACTCGTGAAGGAAAATCAAGAAGAACCAAAAATAATTGATGGACGCAGTTCTAGATAGTTGTGCATCCCAAAGGAAGAGGTTATCCCTAGGTATAAAGTTACATCAACAAATATTGGGGGTTACTTATAGTATATGAGATATCACGCGATGATCGAGAAATTTCTAGGGTTCTAGCCAATTGAATGGGCCCTTAGGGGATGGATCATGGCCAAATGGAAACCTAAGGGGTAGATCGATCTAAAAATAGGATCAAAGGGGTTTTTCACTTCAATATTTAACATCTTGGGGGACAAGGACAAAGTCCTTGAGAACAGGCCATATTTTTTTAACTCAGATGGGATGTTTCTTAAAGAAAGGGAGGAATGATTCACTCCCGAAAAGGAAGACTTCTCTAAATCCATGGTCTAAGTCCGGCTTTACTCTCTTCCCCGAGAGTTATAGGAGGAGGAAACCCTAGCTGGAATAGGGAATGACCTGCGATCCTTTGTCTAAATCGTTGAGGCCATGAAACAAGGAAAATACACATCCTATGCCCAAATATGTGTAATCATGGACATCACTAAGGAGCTACTGGAATCCATCTACTTGAGCTACCAGGATAATTAATGGATCTAGATAGTGGAATACGAACATATTTTGTTCTGGTGCAGGCGTTGCCATGAACATGGGCACCTTTATCGTGACTACTCGCTTACTCTAAAGCCTCAACCAGATGTGGTTTAGGATTTCACAAATGGAGATGGATTTAGGGCAGTCGCTCGATGGATAAACCTGGGCATATTGCATCAAAAAAAACCTAAGGGATCTATGATGATGCAAACTAGGAACAAATTCGACACCTTATCCAATGTTGAAGGTATTGGGTAAGAAGCTCATAAACTGAAGGAAATCCATATTCAAATCATGAAGGGAAACCCCACACACACTCTATCACATGGGGAGGTTGGACAAGGGGATAAACCAAAATCCCAATCTCGGCAGCATCTACAGAAGGAAATCCACACATGGAGGATGAAGGAGCCATCTAGGAATAAGGTGAGTACATGGAGGTAGGAGAAATTATTGTATAAGATATTCTAATGGCATGTGAAAACAAGGAAGTTCAGACCCTTCCAGAAAAGCACAAAATCATTCTAAAGGAATCCTTAAATGCTACAAAAGGATGCCAAGCACAATACAATTGAAACAACGACCTAAATTATATGTCATTGAGTGTGGAAACTGCCCCTCCCAAGGAGCAACAGAAGCCTCAATTCAAGTAAAAAGGAAGAGACCAGAAAACCAAACAACAAACTCTAAAGGAACTAGGGGAGCAGTTAATTGATCCATGGTTGTATGCAGCAGTAGATACCAAGTACTTCCCTTCTTCCCAAAATTGATAATCATGGAAGTTCTCTCTTGGAACATAATAGGTCTCGGCAATAGAAGTAAGCAAAGAATGTTAAGAAATAACATTCAATCTGAAGCCCCAATAATCCTCCTATCGCAAGAAAAAATGTGTGGGGGGGATTAGATGGATAAAATAGTGAAATATATTTGGAGTAAAGATGGAATTATAATTGTGGATGAAGGAGGAGCAACAAGAGGTCTGGCAATCATGTGGGATCTTCAGATCATCAACCTGGAAGGCTTCTTGGTGACACCAAGATCCCTCTCTACCTCTTACCTACTTTTGGGCACAAAAAAATTAGGGGTCATCACCAACATGTATGGCCCAACCTCTTTGTAAAAAAAAAGATACTTTCCTCAACTCCTTGAAGTAGCTCAGAGATATACTTAGGCATGGGAGCTAGCTTATTGGAGGAGACTTTAACATGATTACTTCCCTTTCAGAAAAAAGAGAGGAGGAATCAGGAAATTGGATCAAATGAGTGTGCTTTTCAAGGACACTATAAGATATCGTGAGTTGATAGACATCGATACGGTCAATGGAATTCATAATTGGAATAATAAGAGGGGATGTTCCCACCAAATAGCTTCACGATTGGATAAGTTTCTCATTTTCTGAGGATCTGATTCTTAGAAATATCACCTTCAAAGCTTCTAGTCTTCCTTGTGTAGGGTCAAACCACTTGCCCATTTTCCTTATGATCGATCTGGATGATCAATCCAGAAACTGCCCATTCAGGTTCGAGCAATTTTTCATACAACACCAAATATTTTTGGAAAATGTTTCCTAGTGGTGGGAGGAGGAAAAATATTCAAGAGGAAACAATATGTACATGTTCTAGTAGAAGCTAAAATACATTAAGCAACGCCTAAAGATATGGAACAAGGAGGTTTTTTGGAAAATATTTCAAGCCAAAAGGAGGATGGAGGAGGAAATGGATAGTCTCCAACAAACTATCATCCAAGAGGTCAACATAGAACAATCTGAAAGGATGGAGGAGGAGATGAAGACCCTCCTTGATCAACGCTACAAGTAGGAAGAGACCTTATACGGACAAAAATAAAGAGTTAAATGGTTAAAATAGGGGGACATAAATTCTTCCTTTTTCCACAGGTTGATGATCAATCACCACCACCATAATCGCATCACTTCTCTATTGGATGAGAATGGCAATTTGGTTACCAATCAAGAGGATATTGAGCGCAAGTTATTTTCTTTCCACAATGCCATCCTTTCATAACTTCTAGGAGACAAGAACTAGGCCATTCAACAAATTACTCGAAATATTCCCAAATTGGTTTCCACAAAGCAGAACGAGAACATTATGAAGACATTCTCGTTAGCATAGGTGGAGAATACAATGATGGATATGAAAAAAGGCAAGGCCCAAGACTGAATGGTTTCACCATTGACTTCTTCCAGGCATGTTTGTCAATGATCAAGCTTGATGTTTTGGAATTCATGGAGGAATCAAGGAATAGTGGAGCTTTGCTTCCAAACCTAAGTTCCACATTCCTAACTCTAATACCCAAAGGAGGAAATGCCAGTCAACCAAAAAAAAATCTCCACTTCTCTATGCAATATTATATACAAGATAATCACTAAAGCAATTGTTAACCATATAAAGTTGTTGATGCCCATCTGATCTCTTCAAAGAAAACAAGATATGTGGAGGGTTGCCAAATTTTGGATGGCATAGTTATTGCCCATGATTTCATCCACTCTCTCAAGGCCCAAAAAGGAACCCAGGATGCTCCTAAAACTGGATATGTCCAAATTGTTTGATATATTAAATTGGAATTATATGCAACATGTATTTGAAGCTTCTGGATTTTTAGAAAATTGGAAAAAATGGATTCTCTCCCTCACCTCCTCGGCTTTCTTCTCTATCCTTGTGAATTCCCCCCCCCACCCTCCAAAAAATTTGCTCCCTCACGGAGAATCAGATGAGGAGATTCCCTTTCCCCTTTTATGTTTAACCTAATGGTGGAGGTATTGGGTAGGTCAATCAAGGTAGATATACAAAACAACACAATGAAAGGGTTGTGCTTAGAAGAAGAGTTTAGCATCCCACCTTCATTTCGTTGATGATATTATGCTCTTTGGTTTCCCTTCGGCTCAAGAAGCTTGTGCCACCAGTTAAGTTTTAGATATATTCTTAGCAACTTTGGTCACAACTATAAACAAAACCAAATATCATATTTTATTCTTCAATGTTCCTCTTCGAATCTAGGTTAGACTGACTATATTGATAGGTTTCCAAAGGATCTCTCTCCCGTCAAAATACTTGGGGGCTCTCCTTATTGACAAAGCATGTGAAAATATCTATTGGGAAATCCTCCTCACCAAGCTGGAGAATAAACTAGACAACTAGGATTTTAGTTCTCTAAATATTACGGGACACATAGTGATGCTCAAAGTTATCTTACAGGCCATGACCATTTATCTCTTATATGTGCTTGTGGCACCAAAGTCTATTTTGAAAAATATCAAAGAGCTCAAATGGCGTTTCTTATGGGGGAGGCTCCCGCGATCAGAGAAAATGTGTTATGTTTTCCTATTCTAATATATGTAGGTCAAAACTAGAGGGCTATCTGGGATTAAAAGACTTGAAATTGGAACATGCGGCACTAGGATCCAAGCTCTAGTGGAGATGGATTAAGGATCCCACATCACCATGGGGTCACTTGTGGTACCATAAATATGTGTACAACGTGGAAATCCAAAATCGCATATGCATGGATGGAAACTTACTGACCAAGATCCCCGATATGGAATATTTCCTAGAACAATAAATCATTGGTACAACAGTACATCTTTTGGGAGATATAGGATGGTCGCAAGGCACTTTTCTAGGAATATGCATGGAAATAGGTCCCCCTACTGTGGTCTAACGCCTGATGGGATTCTATATGCACTCACATGATGCACAACCATTTACCCACAATCCACCACTACTGGGCCAATAACAGACATGCCCAAATTTCTCTAACTTGTATTTTGGTCGAACAATGGGACCTCCGGAGAACATGCCTAGCAAGGAGGCCCTTGCCGAAAAACTCACCCTTCACCGCATTCATCTTTTAGAAGGGAAAGATGTTCTAAGATGGGGCTTCCATTCCAAAGGTTGCTTCAATATCAAATAATCTTACTCTCTTCTACTCTGACCTATGGAGGGTACTCATCCAAATATTTGGAAGCAGATCTGGACTCAGAACTTATGGCCAAAAGTCTCTACGTTTCTCTAGCTTGTCACTCAAAATCGGGCTTTGACATGGGATAAAATAAAATAAAAAAATAGGTTTTGAGGGGCCTTCTCGATGCCTTCTCTGCTATGACGAGGAGGATTCTTTGAATCATCTCTTGAACTCATGTCCTTACTCGTCCACAATATGGGATAAGGAGGTTGAGGCCCTACACACAACAGATATGCAAAGGGACATTGTTTGAGACACTATTGAAGCCAGGTGATCGACCACCTTCCAAAACAATATTTTCAATCGAATTTGGAAACTACTACCAGGCTTCATTCTATATAAATAATTATAGAAAGAACGCAACCGGAGAATTTTCAAGGACTCACAATCTATTGAGGAACAAGTTTGGATTAATATCAAAAATACTATTTTGGAAACCATCAAGATGGTTGCTTGGAAAGAGGCTAATTGAAATTATGCATATCCCGAGCAAATCATTCTAGAAGCTTGGTTCCCCCAGGTCCCTTCCCATCTCCCTGCCCTCCCACTTCCCCCTTCTCTGGTTTCCCCAACTTGTTGCCCCCCTTTATAGTGGGGTTCACCAAGTTAAATTTTGATGGGACATCCAAAGGAAACCTCGGTCCTATTGGTGCAGGGGAATATTTAGGAATGAAATATGAGACATCATTTGGATCATATCTAGTGCCATGCGAAGTGATAGAAACAATGCAGTGGAATTGTAATCCCTCATCCATGGGATTCACATTGCAATAATACAACATTATACGAAGCTCATCATGGAAGGAGATTCAATGCTAATCATCAATATGTTACAGAAGTTGTAGAGTGAGACAACCCCCAACAAAGTTTCCACCAATTGGTGGCTGGAAGAAAAAATTAAAAAAATATGGCTACACTCGTTCACTCATTGAACCGACAGTGTTGGCATCATTGCATGTTCGTCGAACGACCAACAAATTCACAAATTAATTGGTGAACGTCGTGTCAACCGCATGGAGAGAGACTTTAAATCGGGCCGGCACGAAATCACCAACATGGATATTGGTTGGTAATGCGGGGTCCATGGTTGTCAGAACACCCAATCCGAGATGCGGGTGATGCAAGGATGAGCGCCAAGTGTGGAGGAGATGGGACACTTATGTTGCATTCTGCAACACCCTCCATGCAATTAATCGGATGCATGCAAATCTACAACAAAAGGAGGTCGAGCATGAGATGGGATGCTTATTATGTATCATGGTTTCATATGAATTTGGTTCCATAACTAGGCCGAGTCCAGGAAATTATGGTAGGAATGATAATAAGGTGGAAGTCGAATGCACGTGGTATTCTAATGTATTTTATGGTAATCGTTGTCTGTCAGACTATTGATGGGAAATCCAAGCGTTGGGCGTGATGACCCATGTTGGCCATTTTGTGACCGTGACCTCCTTTACCAGCCTCCAGTGGCAGTCGCAACGCATGAAGGAAATAGTTTGGACTACTAGGACTGCAAGGTTGGTCGATCTGTGGAGTTGGAAAATCAAATATGGAAAGGCAATGAGATTGCTACCATTATTGTTGGTGCCATGGTGAGGTCAAACAAGGGGAAAATAACATGGAAGCAAGTGACCCATATGTCTCACGTTGAGAGAGAATTTGGAGAGGCGAAGTAAAAATTATGTCAGGAGGTTCCAAGGGACACTAAGAAAGATTTTGAGTGGTTGGAGTAGGATATAAACTAGGTGAAGGACGATCCGGAGGTTGAAGAAGCCCATATGGAATGGGAGGTGAAAATGTTGGATGCTAGTTCATCCCGCATGAGGGATAAAAAACATGGAAAAACAACTCTCTTATACTGGAAGATGAAGATGTTGTTTGGGATGTAACTGGAGGAGACCATGGACATAGAAACGATAGATCAAAACATGGTTCTGGAAGAGTCTGATTGGACAATGAACCTGTCATAGAGGATCCACTCCACTCTCAGCAGCATAGTGGAAGCTATCAAGGAGATGTCCAGGAGAATCAATGTTTTGGTCCATACTCACACTCACAAACATCACCATCCATCGATGCAACGCCTATAAAGGTTCATCCACTTGCATCATGTCCATGATAGTTTGAAAATGAATGGGATCCCTTGATCTCATCCCTTCTCTTATCAACCTTCGTTCCTATGATGGTCACCCCTCACAACCACAAGGCCTCTACTAGAACATTCGTATTGAACTAGGGGGAAATATGGTCCTACTTGATTTTGAATTCATTAAAGCATAATTAGACTATAGAATCCTCTTGGGAGGTAGTTACATGTATCCCATGCAGGCAGTTTCCTCCTCAGTCTTCCATGTCATGATGTTCCACCATAATAAGAAAGTGATTATCCTTGACTAGCTTACATACTATTAGAACCACCCCACAGTCAACCTTGATAACTTTTTACCTACCATTGGCACTGAATATCCCCCATCTCTTAGAAAGATAGGACTAAGAGTTTACAAAGATTCCTCCCTACTGGGGGCATATGTTATACCTCTACTAGTCATACCATCAGTTATGGATGGCCTCATGTGCATCGTAATCTCCTCTACAGATCAACCACTATTATCTTCTTCCACCTATACATCCTCACTAGTTATTGAAACTCGCATTGAAGATAGAAGCATTCCACCCCCTCCTTAAATGGATCCAATCATAGAAGTATCGTTCAATTTCCCCCCTATACATACAGGGAACGCCAATCGTGGCCATCCTCACTTTTCCTAGACTCACCCTTGGGATCCCTGTATGAGATTTAAAACCCCCATACCCAAAAGTAACCCCAAAACCATATGGACATATCAACTTTACAGCAATCTCTCAAGATAATCCCTCGCCATCCAAGATCCCATATCTAGTAGCACTAACCATGACACAACCATTAGTCCTAATCAGATCCACCACCAAGAGGATCAAGCCCCAAGTGATGAAATTCATAGCCTCCCCTAATAATCCATCTACACGATTTCCCTCGCTATGTGCCATATGCGACATAATAAGTCAGGCCACTAACCTATGCCCAACGTTGTCGAAGCTTAGGAACATGCCATCCACATATACAACCACTACCTCCATTGCATACTTTTCGATAGTGGGCATACTCTCTAACCCAACAATGGAGCCTCTCAAACCGAAGAATAATTCATTATGCATGAATCATTTATGCACTATCTATTCTCAGTTTGGTCATTATGTGCATCACTTCCTAAATATTCCCAAATGTTGAATTACCCTTGCTACTATTTATCACACCTAGACATCTCCCCTTAAGTCTTTTGCCATTAAATTTGTTTCGATGTCTGAGGAGAAACCTACCTCCCCCCCCTCAAAGTTTGGTATGTACACATAGTGCTCATATGTTACCCCCAAACATGGGAACAATTCATCCTACAAGAACCATCCAATCCCTCCCTCACACGTTGATATCTAGATGATCCATTCACCCATGTTGGCGTTATGGGTTTCTAACATATAACTCATTTTGATGGCCCATATTGTGCGAAGAATTAATGGTAAACCTTGAGAAATTTAGGAAATCACATAGCCTAGATCCCCCCTCAGTCGCCCTTTAGGTCCCGCCTCCAGAGGATATTTTGCCTCTGTCACATGATACAACTAGATATGTTGACATATTTTCCATCTCATCATCTATCACTTCTATGATTGATGATCAACCATCATCATCAACAGAGGCTATACTCGGCATTGTACCATCATCATCAATGTAAAACAAGGCTATATTCGGCATTGTAAAAATCCCACCTCGGGATTTGTGCCAAGCCTCCTAAGAAGATCTCACCTTGAACTCTCTTCAAGAAATTCACTTCGAAATTCCATGACCAAATAGTGTGGATGCATCCCCTTTTATAGCCCCCAAAGGGAATCTTTTTGGTTACAATCGTATTAACTTCATAACAAATATATTGATTGTCATTACTTAACATAACCAAAGTTGTTGGCATATTAGTTAAACTTTTGGAATTATGCCCCAAAGACCAGGGTTCAAATCCCATATAAGACAAATAATATATATATATGTTGGATTATAATATATATAGTTAAAACTATATATATAAAACAACCATATAAATACAATACATTGAACCATGTGAACCACTTGCACATAAATTGAGGAGGCCATGGGGAGGTGCCACGTGGCACCATGTAATAATTTTGGTCCACGTCGAATCCATTCATTGGTAATTGCCACATCATCAATGCTCAATCATGTGCCATGGCATCATGCCATGTCACCATGCCACGTCAACATGCCATGTCACCATGCCACATCATCATACTAACTATATGGTCTTTCCACCTGTCAGCCACCTTGGATGTGTGTCCTGCCACGTGGCAATCTATGGGACTGTCATGTGGCACCCTCCTACAACTTTTGCATGTTCCATTAAAACTTCATAAGGGAATATCTTCCTCATACAACATTTGTTTGAGGCAATTCAAGTGCCATTGGAAAGATATCGTTGATCTATACACAATGGTGTTGTTTTCATCGGCAATCAAGCACTTTTATTTTTTAGCATTCTCAGATACACCTAGATCATTCATCTCCACTAGAAGAAATTTTGGACCTCCAAAAGTATGTATTTACTCAGCAACTCTGTGATGATAAAGCTCCCTAAATTTTTCGGTCTCTATCCATCTTGATGACATGCATTGCATCATATCGCGTTGCAATTTCTTTGAGGACCGACAATGGCATCTTAGTTGAATTCATTTCTATGGGATCGACATGCGAATCCCCTAAATGGACAATGATCGCTCACTGTCGGGACTGCATAACAAATGCCTCTACAAAGCCACACTCTCTTTCATATCCTTCACCTTTGTTCTTCGGATCGAGAATGTCGAAGGCCAATACTTGCGTCAATATGCAAACCTATAGTTGCTTCTGCTGCACAATAACTATATCTAAAAGGCCGCGGCCACCTTCATATCCTTCAACCTTGTACTTTGGATTGAGAATGTTTAAATACCAACACTTGCATCAATGTGCGTAGTTGTATCTGATGACCATAAATCTATAGGATCTAAGAAAGTTCATACTTTCCTTATCATCCCAAAGAGCTTATGAAACTCGTGAACAAGTTTACAAAGTTGCTAAATAGACTTGAGGAAAAACAATGCCTCTCACAAAGAAGTGGCTACAAATCCCATTACAACATGGCAACAATCGTCTTCAAGTCACAATAGGCATGCACTAGCAGTAGACTTCTATGGTCTTTAAAAACCACTACAACAATGTGCACATTCCTAAGTCACAATGTCAAATACAAGTATTTAGTGGAAGACTCTATGGTCTTGGAATCCACTATGAAAAATGCATATGCCAACTTCCTTATTGGTATTTGGTCCAACAAGGTTTAGACCCATTGTCCATGGTGCACTTCAGCCCATTTATTCCCTCGACCTTCTCTTATGGCTTCGGTTCTTGTGTCGATGGCTTCCTTGCATCAAATGGCCTTTGATCGCTATCTTGGATTTCCATCTTGGAACTGGCTTTTCATCTTGGATATCTATCTTGGCTCTCCATCTTCGCTCTTCATATTCGATCTTCCACTTTGGATGTCCATCTTGAATCTCCATCTTGGATCCCCATCTTATATATCCATATTAGATCTCCATCTTGGTTCCCCATCTTATAGGTTAATTCCTGAACTCTCCTTGTTGTTGAGCATTCTCAACAAAGTCTAAAAACTATGTTGCATATCAAGTGATGTTATAACAGGTCATCACTTTTCCTTTCTTCGATCGTGCCACTTCAATTTGATGCCACCTCGGCTCATGTACATGCTAATGATTCCCACTAACATGTATGTTGTTTCTTATTGATTTCAAAATTTGTTTTGGATAACCTTCTCCAATGGAGTGCCTCTTTACCCATCTTTCCAACTATAACAAGGATGGTAAGCACAAAATTCTATTTAGAACTAGCTATGCAGAAATAATATTTCCATTTCTTTCCAAGCCATTTCAATGGATTTCCTTCTTTGGGTTCCTCCTTCTCGATAAGTTCTTCTTTGGATGGCTTTCCTTCTTCATGAACTGCCTCTTGGACTGTAGGTGCTTGATCAACTCTTTCATCAGCTACCTTTGTCTATGTGGGTACTCCTACAAATTTTCTCCAATGCTTTGAAGGTGCTTGCAGAACTTTCTTTCCATGTTTTGGACAAATCTGCGAATGAACTTTCCATGATTTTCAAATCCAATGGCTACTCATATTACAGTGAGTGCAATAGTTATTTCTCTTGGACAACGAACCTTCCTTTCCATTCTCCAATTTTGGACTTGTTTGCCTTTACCACACTTTAGTTTGGATTTCATAAGAATCCACCTGTCAAACCTTCTCTAATACCACGTGATCTGGAAGTGGATGGTTAGACCGGATTTCACTTGATATGAAAATGACTACAACAATCCACTTTCCTTCAAAACCAAGAACCTTTTATTCATAGTGTGCTTCGCATGAAAGTGAACTTACTTGAACAACTTATTCAACTTGCATAAAGTAAAATGCACATGTAATTGCAGAAATATAAAGAGAATAAGATATGAACACCATAACAACTTTGATAATAGATTTCACCAGACCTCCTAGCTATGTCTTCAGGTCCACTCTCAACTAGTGAGACTGTTCTATTATAATGATCAAATCATAACAATTACAATGGTGACTTACAATACAAATTTTGGAGACACCCTCCAAATCCATGGCTCGGATGCACAAATGTACTTCACTGCTGAGATGCTCTTGAAAAATCGAGAAGAATAAGTATAAACTCGACCATACTTGGATACAGTGCTCAAAGACCCCCTTTTCCACGTACATCAAGAAAATGCCCTACAAATCCATTGCTTGGATGTTGAAACAGACATTAGAATCAGACTCCCCTCGAAATTCTGAGAAAATCGACTATAAACTTGCCTATGCTCTTTCCAAGTGCTCAAGAACCCCCTTGGCACACAAAACAAGGCTATAATCAGCATTGTACAAATACTATCTCAAAATTCATACCAATCTTCTCAAGAAGAGCTCACCCTGAACTCTCCTCGAGAACTTCACTTTGAAATTCCATGACCAAATAGTTAGGATTCATCCCCTTTTATAGCCCCCAAAGGGCATCTTTTTGGTTACAACCATATTATCTTCATAACAAATATATTAATTGCCATCACTTTACATAACCAAAGTTGTTGGCATATTGGTTAAACTTTTGGAATTATGCCCCAAAGCCCAAGGTTCAAATCCCATTTAAGACAAATAATATATATATGTTGGATCATAATATATATATAGTTAAAACTATATATATATAACAAATCATATAAATACAATACGTTGAACCAAGTGAAACACTTGCACGTAAATTGAGGAGGCCATGGGGAGGTGCCACGGGACACCATGTGATTGGTCCACGTGGAATCCATTCATTGGTCGTTGCCACATCATCAACACCCAATCATGTGCCACATCACCATGCCATACCATCATGACACATCATCATACTCATTGTACGGTCTTGCCACATGTCAACCACCTCGACCATACAGCCTGCCACGTGGCAATCTATGGGCCTACCACGTGACACCCTCCTACAACTTTTGCATATTCCACCAAAACTTCAGAAGTGAATATCTTCCTCATACGACGTCTATTTGAGGCGATTCAAGCGTCGTTGTAAATATCTTGTCGAGCTCTTATCAATGGTGCTATTTCTATTGGAATTCAAGCACTCTAATTTTTTATCATTCTCAAATCCACCTGGATCACCCTGATGCTTTCGAGGAATGAAACAAGGCCATAATTTCACCTACCATCAAGGTGGATGTCTCCATTACTCCTGGCATCGTTGATAATATCTCACTTGGAGCCTCTTGTTCCCCACAAGAATTCATCACTTATAAATCATTGCTCCAATATTTTAGATATATTTTTACCTAGTCATACTCTAAAATGTCAAGGATCGAGTATCGACCTCACCGTCGTTGAACATCATATCAACACATGGCCTGACACTTGGTACGTACGACAAAAACAATGGTTTTTACACCACTCCAAAGCACCTACTATCAAAGCATAAATGGAGAAACTACATCAAGCATAGTTTATCTATCATAATTCATCTATTGGGTATCCAATCCCATCCTTGTTAACAAGAAAAAGGGAACTATTCGTGTATGTATTTTCCAACCCCCTCATCGATAAAGTTATCGATGCTTATGCTAGAGATGAAGTCCTATATTTTATGGATGGATTTTATGGGTACAATTAGATACAGATGCACCAACAGGATCAATACAAAATGGATTTTACTACACCATGGGGCACCTTCGCCTATCATGTTACATCTTTTGGACTTAAGAACACTGGAGCCACATTTCAGCACACTATGTCCTACATGTTTAATGACCTACCATGCATCATCTTGTCCTACATTGATGTTCTGGAGACCAAATCTAGAAATTGCACCAACCATCTTAATGGCCTCCGCACTATCTTCATGCAATGTCAGAAGTACAACATTCATTTGAACCCCCTCAAATGCATATTGTGTGTCACAGTGGGATGTTTGCTCGAATTTATTGTCTCCCGGAAAGGGATCAATGTTTATCCCTTGAAAGTTCAAGCCACCCTTGAACTTCCCCCACTAAATACACAACGTTAGTTATAGAGCATTCAAGGCAAATCCAACTTTCTTCATCTTTTCATCTTTTGATTACGCTACACAATCATAGGGATTATTATGTCTCCTTCGAAAGGACGTGCCTTTCCAATGGGACGACCAAGCAGAAAATTCCTTTGAGGCATTAGATAAGGCACTTACCTCTACTCCTTTGGTTTCCCCACTAAATTCGACTAGGATCATTTACATCTTAGCATCCCCCTTCTCAGTTGTCAACGTCTTACTTCAAGCAGGTGAGGATCACTGCAAGCATGTCATTTACTATATCAATAAAACATTGTCTAGACTATTTCACAGTTACATCCATGACGAGAAGTAAGCCTTGACTATAATCCTCTGAGTGCAAAAAATATGGCACACATATTGCTACGCAAGATGACCATAATCGCAAACTCAAACCCCATGTAGTACATACTAGGTCGACAACTTATCGATGGTAAGTTCGCTCGATGTGTCAATAGTCTTCAAGAATTCAACTTAGATTCTGTGACACCCAAAAGTAATAATACCATGGATCCTCTCACCGAGTTTATAACTGATCTCTCGACTATCGTGGAGGGACCCCCTGTAAATGATTAGTTGTCTAATGAACAACTATTCATGATTTCCGTTGAAGACACTTGATTATACAGAGACATTCACACATTTTAGCATGTCTCTACATACATAAATTCACTTTCCATATCTCACATGATGATCACCATCGAATCCATCACCAAGATCCTCATTATCTCCTAATTGAAGACATTCTTTATCAACAAGGCTCTAACACCATGATGCAATGGTGTTTGTTTCATGATGAAGCCAAAGCATGTCCTCAATGATTTCCATAACAATGCATGCGATGGCCACTTATCTGAGTTGGACACCGCCCAAAAAATTCATTGCGATGACTACTTTTGGCCATCGCTCTTCAAATATTGCATTCACACCATCAAAACATGTGAAAACTACCAAAGCTCCCTTAGTCTATTTGGACCCCATCATCACTACTAACCCTTTCTATAAATTGGGGATTGACTTTATTGAATGATTCCATGCATCCACTAATGTCCATAAGTATATCATCATCATGGTTGATTACTTTACCAAGTGGGTCGAGGTGATACCCACCTTCAACAACATTAGTGCCACTACTGCTAGAGTCTTTTTCAACCACGTCATTACGCGCTTTGGGATACCTAAACAATTAGTCTCTAGCAATTGGGAACTCATTTTCAAAATGATATTTTATAGTTTTATTTCTTGTTGGGACTCACCCATGAGTTTTCCACCCCATACTATCCACAAGCAAACGACTAGGTTGGGGTTGTCAACAAACTCCTCAGGACCATGCTCCAATAGATAGTTAACAAGAAAAAAACCAATTGGCATCACATGTTATTCTGAACTCTAGGAATATATAATTTTGGTTAAAATTTACATAGGATTCACTCTCTTTCATCTTGTTTACAGCGTTGAGGAAATGTTACCCATCAAATTCAAGATATCCACTCTCCAAACTATCATTGAACTACTCCATGAAACTCCTATGATTGAGCAAATCCTACTCACTTTGGGACATCCTGATGAGGAAAATTATGTCTCACTACAACCAAACGAGGCCATGGAGAAATGTTCCAAATCTCATTACAACAACTGATGTTCACCCTCGCATCCTTAACGAAGGCAACGTTGTCCTTGTTTTTTATGACAAAAATGATACCAAACCAGGACCTAATAATTTTGTCCCATCTAACAAGGACCATACATTGTAAAATGATTCCTTCCCAAAGGTGCATATGTGTTAGGTTTAACATAAGGTTGTCTTCTCAACAACCCCATCAATGCATTGTACTTGAAGAAATTCTACCAGCCCATTCTGTAAATGGGGGATTGACTTTATGGAATGCCACCCCGCATATGCTAATGGCCATAAGTTTATCATCATCACGTTCAATTAATTTACCAATTGGGATGAGAAAATACCCACCTTCAACAACATTAGTTCCACCAACACTAGTTCCACCACCTTCCGATAACACTAGTTCAACCACACTAGTTCCACCACCTTCAACCACACAATTACAAGCTTTGAAATACCTAAACAATTGGTCTCTGTTGAAGGAGCCTAGTCTGTTGCGCCAACTAGGTCGAACCGACCGACAAGTTCAGGCCGACAAGTCGCGACCAACAAGTAGTCAGTCCAAGGACCTAGTAAACCGACCGACAAGTTTAGGCCGACAAGTAGTCAGTCGAAGTACCTAGTCGGCGCAGCGAACTAGGATCCTTCAACAGTCTCTAACAATGGAATTCATTTCCAAAATGAGATTTTCCAAGAGTTGTGTTTCTTGTTGGGATTCACCAAGGTGTTTTCCACCCCATACTATCTACAAGCAAACGACCACGTTGAGGTTGTCAACAAAGTCCTCAATACCATGCTCCAACGGATACTTAACAAGAACAAAACCAATTTTCATCACATGTTATTCCATGCACTCTTGTCATATATAACTTTGGTGAGAATTTCCATGGTATTCACTCACTTTCATCTCGTTTACGGCATCAAGATAGTGTTACCCATTGAGTGCAAGACACCCACTCTCCAAACCTTCATTGAACTACTCCCTAACACTCCTACACGTGAGAAATGCCTTCTCACTTTGGAACATCTCGACAAAGAACATTGCATCTCGCTACAACAAAACAAGGCCATGGATAAACATTCCAAAGCTCATCACAACTGCCAAGTTTTTGCTCACATCTTTAACTCGATCTTGTGCTCTTTTTTTATGACAAAAAGGGTACCAAAACAGGACCTGGTAAATTTTTCTCCCTTTGGAAAGGACCAAACATCGTCAAATAATTCCTCCCCAAAGGTGCATATGTGCTATGTTTCATAGAAGGAGGTCTTATCAGAAGTCCCTTCAATGGGTTGTACTTGAATAAATTCTATCCCTAACCCGCATAGTCATTTTCAAAAACATTGTAGATACACCATTTTATGTTTTTTTGTTTTATCTTTTTTACCCTTGCCTGTCTTATAGTTTCTCAAACACATTTTCATTTCCTTTGCATATTCAAATACGTATGGTTATCTTTCCTTCATTTATAGCGCAAGTTGTTGGTAAAAAAATGTTGCAACCACTACTTGGACTATTTATACCCTGATGCATACGTTTTTCCACATTGGTGGATAATGACATGTACATTGTGCACCTCACATGTCACATCAAAAAATAGTCTTATGTGGGTACATCAAAAAATTTCCTCCCATAAGCACCCAACAAGATACATATACAAAATTGGGCAAACAACCCATACACATCTACAAATCCCCCACTCCACGAGAGGGAAGAGCCATCAATTCTAAAGGCACCATTTCCTCGGCTGGTCGTGCCAATGCCACTACTGACGGTGGTGGTGGTGTTGTTGCTACTAGTGAAATCTTTATTGTTGGTGGTGCCATTGCTTCTAGTGTTGGTACATCCACCGATGTCGCTATTATTAGGCCTATTGTTGTTTTTCCCTCCTAGGAAATTCTCAAATGATCATTATGGCCTTACATGAATGCTCGCCTCAAGAGAGTGTCTCACCTTGGAATCACACCCTCTGGCATGTGGAGACAAGTCTCCACCAATCTATCATCCAAGTCGACCCACCTCCACTCACCTAAGCCCTCAAGGGAGATCGCAAAACACCTCTCAAGCACAACATACCCTGAAATGGGGTCACCCTCTACTAGGGAACCCCCATGGGAACCTTTACCTACTTCCCTCTCATGAGGGAAAGAATCCTATCTTCGACATCATTGACACCGACCTCGGGCATGCTCATTTTTTTTGGCCTCATGAACTGCTCCAGCAAGGAGAGGAGTGGGTCCCATATCTACACCAAGCAAACAATATAAAATTGTTATTATATCACATATATCATAGTCGAAGCACACATCAAATCCAAAAAAACTAAAGCATGGGCAAATATGTGATTTAAATTCACTTACCCATGGGTCCCCACCCATCACTAAGAGGACAAGGAGGGATATATGGATCTCCGCGGAAGTATACCCCGCACCAGGGGTACTGTTCCACTGGCCCTTTCCTCTGCTACCACACAACCAGGTAGTTGAGAGTGAACACCTGGTTGACCATACCACCACTAATACGAGGCATCATCATGCCCTATAAAACCATACACGGATCCCTCGACCCCCAAACCGAAACAACTATGAGTGGCCTCAAATATGGGAATCGCTCAAAGAAGAACGAAAAAAGGATGGAATCATAACAAAAATTTCCATGCCCTTCCAAGAAACACTTAGATATCTAAGAATGCATGTTGACAAACAACATGTGTGCCCATGCTACCTCAAGCCTGCCACAAGGAACTTTCTCCATAAAGAGAAGATCCTCCCCAAAAATATGATGGCTCGTAGTGGCCACCAACACTTGAACCATTCCCATCCTCGTTTCCCACACCATCAAGACATGTATCAACAAATGAGAATGGTGAGGTTTTCCCCGTAGCAATATGCAATGATCTTAGTCAATGGTCTCCTAATCGCTTAGTGAAGGGTGGGTCTCCTCTCGGATTCCTCGGATCAGTAGACCAGTCAAGAATTATATGTTAAAAAGATCAAGAGTAATCCTTTCATCATCGACCAAAAAAAGTCTAATCATGGACTCCATAAGCATATCATCTCCCTCAAGAGATGATCACTAGAACTCATTCAAGGGAAGTCCCAGTATTTTAGCATCCCTACCTTTCATAGGCGTTGTTGAACCAGGGCAATCATGCAATCTCATCTATCAGAGCATTGAAATTTCACTCACACCACTCAATCTCCATCTTAGTAGTGTAGGCTGCAAAACAAACCAAGCAAAAGATGAGTTAGTACATCAAAATTAACTTATTGAACTCAAAAAACTAAGAAAATGCACAATCATGCCACTATTTGCAAAACAATCGTGTGGTCATTGGGCTTACTTAGATTAGAACCTGCACAATATAGAGATGCAGAACAAACACCAAAGTTCGCACAACTATGTGAGTAACTTTGGAAAATGGTCGTGTTGTCATACCATGTTTCGCATGCACAATTCAACTACACTACCATGCAACTATCAACAAATAAATCTTGTTGGGTGCACGACTTTTTCCACTAAGAGGTCACATAGACTTATCGCGAGAAAATTACCCAAGTATGGTTATTTATTTATAATATTGTTTGCACTATTGAATTGCTTATCATGCGCATTATTATGCTATGGTATTTGTTTCAAATGTGCAGGATTTTGGTCAAACTTATTCAATTTCCTAGTTTTTGGCCCACGACCGTCGTATTTAGTATATCTTCTCAATCATGCATATAAAATTCAATCACCTATGTATACATTGCATATATCCAGTTATGTTTTTGACACCTTTAAAGCCTTCACTTCCCAGCAATTTGTATAATACCCTTCACTTCGCTATGCCTTTACCAAGCCATAACATTCTACCATCATGGGTGTACATGCCATTACAACCCCTTAGCCATTACAACCCCTTATATCTGAGCAGCCATGTCGCTTCACCCTAATACCAAGGAATCGGTTCACCATCTCACCAAGGAAGCCACATAACTCTCCTTTGAATCATTTTTTTGACGACCTCCTCGAATTTTGCGGCACTTTACAGTTACGATTCACAAATGGCCTCTCGTCCCCACCATGATTAGTATACCATTTGCATTCATTTCCATCTCAGCAACCCCAAAGAAGTCTCATAATGGGGCCCTACCCACTAATCATAACACCATTGACACCTAACCATCCATGTAAGAACTACTTGCATGGTATTTACTCATTGGGCACATATTTTCTCATTTGTACCATTTCCCCTTGTTATTTTATTCATTTGTAAAAAGATATTCCCCAATACACTAAAAACAAGGGAACAATTTCAATATAATTATTCTTTTTGGTAGCAACATTCATGGTCACCCTTGATCAACACAATCACATTGGATCATGTATTTTCCACCTATCAGCACCTTCATTGTTATCACTGTCACCCTACTACATGAGCCTCTTACTCATCTCAGTTTGAACATTACCAGCAGATTCCTAGTTTACATTATTTTCAATCCACCAAACCATTCTAACCCTGATTAACCATGTACCACTGGTTGAATATTGTTATCTAAAGTCAATTACCAATCCTTTTACTCTAATACAGGGAATTCATGAGACTCACACTTGCCAGCTTGTATCATCATAGTAATTTACAGTATGTTCTTGGTCCTTAGAAATGAGATTATTTTCTCGGTAGTGAACCTAACTCTCATCAACATTAGTACAATATACTCTGAGAGTTATGGCGATAGTGATTGTACCTTGGTTACTCCTCCATCAAGAAAGGGCTAACCTTGGACTGAGCATAGAGAATCATTGATGCTATTTGCCTCAGTAGTCTCCCCTATGCTCGACACCAACCCTTTTATCGCATTTGGTGGAGTCATACATTTTGACAGTGGCATCATTCCAAGTTATGCTTAAATACATCCAGATATGATATTTCAACTTGTCCACCCAACACCTTCACCATCATTCTGGTCCACCCACCCCATGGTTTGTTCGACATCATCAGCAATTTTCCCACTTCGGGCCTCATTACCATCATATCATTGCACTAGATAGATATACTCAGGCATGGGCCATATCCAACTGCAACCCTACCTTACCAGTTCAAAGAAAAGACCACTCAATCTTATGTTATCAATTTAATTTGACAAAATATACCAAGCACATGGATTCCTATCTCGTTTGTATAAACCATTATTTATGTGTCACCTATCATTTTGTCGCTTTACCGATTATCACCAACATTCCCCCATGGAATACCTTTTCACTCTCAACATGTTGACTTGCTATAACAGTAACATAATATCAACATGAAGGAAAGAAACAATGATGTATTTTGACTATACAAGTCCCTCCTAGCCTCACACTTCAGGGGGCATCTATTATCACCTAAATTCTATGCACATGCGACATTTCAGCAAATATTACAAAAAGACATCATCAACATATAACATGCAGATCTTAAATATCATTCTTCAACAAAATCAACTTCATGAATCTGTAAAAGGAAACCCATGCGACATTGCACGGAAAATCCCTCGATGCGGATGTACCAACACGTAAACCATTAAATTTTGCACCACATTCAAGACTTTGCAACCACATTTTGACTCCAAGAAATTTGAATTGACCTCCTTCACATGCTTGAACATTCAATAGCCCCATACTTGTACCTTGAGGGCACTTCATTAAAGGGAGCATTCACATGAATGAACTAATTGTTTGAGGACCACCTTTTGGCCTATAAATGGAATCCATAAGCATGTATTTTATAAAGAGAAATCAAGAGCAAAGATATGCTTCGAGAATTAGTTTGAGAGAATCATATTTCATCCTCATTTTCACCATCCATTGGCATTTCAATCTCACATAGCTTATTCCTCAAAAAGAAAGTATTTTCCCTTCTTCATTACAAATTAGTTAGCAAGTAATTTGAGAGAGATCAAAGGATTCTCCTAGGTGACACTATTGTATTCAAGCTTTTCCATTGGAACATTTGATCGAAACTCATCTTCTTGTTGTATTTTTATGTCATTTATGTAAGTTTTATCTTCCAAGTAATGTTGATATGTGTTATTATCCATTTAATATATTCATTATTATTTATTGGACTTACTAACCTCCACTTAATATATTGCCTTGTCTGCAACCTGCAAGGGAAGGAATAATTGCTCACCCTTGAACCATTTTTCTCACAATAATTACCTTAACTTGAAAGACTAAGGGTAATTCAACCAAAGAAAATACTACATATAACATTCAAAGTATATTTAAAAGGCCTACAACAAAACAAATAAGTGTTCATAATTACGATTGAAGTGTCTTTCTGTTATAAGTGCTTCTAAAAACACATCCATATTGCATACAACATTAAAACTCTATAAAATGGAGGATGAAATGGTCTATGACAAAACAAAGGATCTTTCATAATTCCAATGGTTTTTTTGTTGGAAGTGCTTCCAAAAAGAGATGCCTTAGGAGGCACCACATAACAGACTTCCTTTGGATTTAGGCCAAGTTCGAGAGGAATTTATTCCACCATCTCATTAGGGACTTGCACTTGGCCTCATTTTAACATGCCATTCAAGTGGAACATACTACAATGACAATGGAAAGCTAGTGTACAACTCAACAGCTCACAAATGAATCAATGTTAGGAATAACCATAATTATATTGTTTCCATACTATACTCCAATAATTACTTGAGAATTTTTCTCATGCCTTTATAGTTATATAAACTTAATTAAAGATGAATTATTTATAAATAAATAAATCTTTGGATACTGCTAATACTATTCTAGCTATAAAATAGCTTAACATGAACTTAATGCTATAAAAAAATTCTAAACCAATCCATCTATTCATGGAGAATTTTCCATTAGCCAAAATATCTTTACCAAAAAGGTTTTAGGTAAACTATTTTTTTTCAAAATGAATTGATCTCTAACCTCAATGCACATGTATATTTTCAAAGGACTCAAAAAGATCACACAAACGTGGCATTGTATTGACCTTTTGTTGACTTGATTTTCAACTCAACACCAACGATTTGCAAATCGTTGAAAATTATGATCATTGACTCTACTCTATTCTACTTCTTCATCTAAACACTGTCACCCCTGAAATGAAACAGCTGATGAAAGTGGGGGGTTCCCATCTAGGTCTTGAGGAGGAATAAGGGGCATTAAAATGATTTTGAAGGTCAATATGTGACGATTGGATTACACAATTTGGAATTCTAGTTCATCATGTCATGTTTAGTTGGTTATATGCTCATTGTTTTTTAGCACGTCACTTCTTGCACTATGATTCTTATGCCTTGAATTCAATAAATGTCTTATTTATTTTTTAGATAGTCTTGGTAGCTACAATGCAATATAAGAGCTACATAACCACTCTCATGTGTCCATTTCTCATATCTATGTGAATGGATTGAATATCGTTTATGCAAAGAGAATGCTTTAATGATATTGTTTAAGTTTGATGTTATAAAAAATATGCCTTTAATAGTGATGCACTATAGCACTAAGCACCTAGCTATGAATTTAAGCTTGAGAAACACTACTTAGCAAGTGGCATGATGCATAAGTATCGAGGTGAGAACCAACCATCGACGTGCATGTGAATGTACCGGTGAAGGCTTGTATTAACTACATGGTATACAATATATAGTTGTGCATGGTATGTTTTAAAGTTGGGATAAATAGTTGATGGTATGAGTTATATGTTTGTGTCTAAAACTAAAGCTCCTAGAAATTATATATTTAAACGCACTTGATGAAGCTTTATGATGAAGACTTATCTTCATGTGTTTCAAGTATTGGTTTATGAAAAAAAAATTGGTTAATCGGATCGATTTTATATATTATTCGATATGATATAGCGCTTCACTTGTTTCCTTATGCAATATCATCGATTACATGTTGAATTAATCTTTTGATGACCTAAAGACTGAGTTGACATATAGACCCTTTTAATGCATTCACGTATGAACCATATCAGCACTGTCAAGAGTTGAATTTGAAGAAATTATGATGAAATCACAAAATTCTCTTTGAAGTGTTTTTTCAAACACTTAGCAATTTATAGGTTTTAAGTTTAAAATAACTTTCAAATTTAAAAGACATAAAACACTCGTGCCAAGTACTTCAACTTTCACCAGGGCAAAACCCAAACAGAGAAAACCCTTGAGAGAGAAATTTTATTGAGAGCAACTAAAATTTCTTACAAATTTACTTTTCCTCTCTAAGAGAATCAGAATGCAAACATACCAAAACTCAATCACATTGATGTACCTTTTCTTTTTTTGCAGTATACCTCGAAATATGTGCATCAATACGGCCCCCTTACACGTGTTTGAAACTTGATGATGTATAGTCCAGTTTAGACTGAAATTAATGCTTACAAAACCTTGAAAATCGTGCCTAGAATGCCTTGAAATTCACCCCACACGTGCCAGAATTTATTGCAAGTATGATACTGTCAGACCCTCCTTGGAATTTATGCCACTATACCAACAATTAATGTTGTACGGTTCTGTGCATTTATTACTATCAGTCTTATTGGAAATCATGCTAGAAATATGCCCTAGCAATCTTGGAAATCGAGCCACTCAATAGATTGTTGAGTCTAGGAAATCGTGCCCTTTCTCTCCTTGCTTCGAAACTGCTCTTCATCAACCAGATTTATTTCTTTCTCTGTTGGTGTGTTCACTTTATCCCCTTTACTCTTCTTTTATACTTCACTTTCTATAACTAGCCCTAACTAACTCACTTTAAAGGTTAGGAATAAATCTTAAGATCAATGGTTCTCATTAAATGCACTTTAATTAATAAAAAGTAATTTAATTAAAAGTATAACTCATAATGAGACTTGCAACTTAAACTATGAAGTACAAATTTATTTATTTATATAAAGTCACTTTATACATAAATAAACACTAGGGACAACACTTTGTCCCCCCCCCCCCACAACTAACATAACCAAAAACTCATGAGGAAGACCTCCAGAGTTAATATTTTATAACACTCCCTCCTAACGAGGGAGGTCATCCTAATGCGGCTTGTATCTCCTCTACCTAGGTCCTTGTTCCCTACTATAGCTCCTTCATGCTCTAGAATATGGCCCAGAGATAAGTGTCTGGAACCAAATCGAAACTCTGAACTTTGAGACTCTACCCGAGTCTCTTGTACCTACTCATGATCATTCTACTGTCTAAGCCTCCTTCTAGTACTCTGAAGAGATCCAATCTCTTCATCTGAAAGCATAAACTGGCCACCTGCAGCTTCCGCTCCATCCTCTAAATCTATCTCAGACAACCAACCACTTGATCCTGGAAATACAACCTCACCCCACAGCACATAGATCTTGTCCCTCTTGTCTCTGAGAAGAATAGTAGTGTCAACTGTATTTCCTACCTGATAGAAGGATACATGTCCAAACCTGACCATCATCCCAAAACCATCATCCTCTAGGTATGAAATTGAGAATCTACTGACTCTAATCCATGGGACAAACAGGACCCCATCTACCTCTAGAAACTCTCTAAGCTCCAGTTGGAACCACATTATTCCAAATCCCCGCACTGCTTCCTGAGGAATACCTACCTCAGTCTCCACAGTGTCCAGGACCTAACTCGATGATACTCTGAAAGACACCATACACATCAGCCATATGTCTAGTTGACCCACTTTCAACTATCCATGAATCATAAAAACTCGAACTACCCACACTGGAATCGAAGGATGCCAAGGAAAACTCATGCTCAAACTGAGTAGCATATTCCTCCACTGCAAATAATGTTATATCCCTCTTCTTCTCTTTCTTCTCTGGACAGTTAGATGCATAGTGTCGAAGTTGGTTGCATGAGAAACACCTGAATTTGCTCAAGTCATTCTTCTTGCTTTTGGATTTGGTGGTGAGTGCAACGTTCTCCTCTATGTAATCATTGTTCTGACCATCTTGAGATCCCTCCCGGATCTCCTCCCAAGTAAAGTCATCCCACAACCTACTCCAACTGGGAAACTTCTCCCTTCCAACAATGCACTTGACAAAGTCATACCAGTTCTTAGGGAATCCCTTCAGGGCTATCCTCACCAACTCTGAATCTAGGACTATCTCTCCTACAGTAGTTAACTCGTCTTTCACCTGAGAAACATGAGTTAGGTAGGAAATCACATTTTCATCTTTTTCCATTTTAACATTATGCAACTTGTCTCTGAGTGCCATCTTGCGGTTTTCATTCTTGGTTTCAAATAGTTGGTTTAATGTGTCCCAAATTTCCTTGGATGTCTTCTTCTCAGCCAAATGTGGGATCAAATTATCTTTAACCATGTCTAGTATCACCCTCTAAGCCCTAGCTTCAAGCATTTCATTCTCTTCAAGCTCATCCTTGTCAGTGGGTTTGGTCACACTAGTGTTGGAAAATTTCCAAATATTCCATGCTTTAAGGACAGCGTTTATCCTTACCTTCCATGGTAAGTAGTTGGATACCCCGTCCAACCTGTCCTCAAATATGATGCTCATCATGGCAATCACTCCTACTCACAACCAACAAGAACTTCAACAATAACTAAAGGATTGTCACAAACTCTCTGCCCTACTCTGAAATTATTGTGTAACAACTCTACTTATAGCCTTGTTATAATAGGCTCTGATACCATGAAGAAATTATGACAAAATCACAACACTTAGCAATTTATAGGTTTTAATATTAAAATAACTTTCATATTTAAAAGACATAAAAAATTCATGCCAAGTACTTCAAATGCATAAATTCTGAACATTAACGATGTACATAGTAATTTAGGTCAACTTTGACCAGGGAAAAACACAAATTGGGAAAACCCTTGAGAGAGAAATTTTATTGAGAGCTAGTGCAATTTTTTACAAATTTACTTTTCCTCTCTGAGAGAATCAGAATGCAAACAGACCAAAAGTCAGTCACACTTTTGTACCTTTTCTTTTACAGCAGTATACCTCAAAATATGTGCAGCAATACAGCCCCGTTTCACGTTCCAGAAACATGTTGTTGCACAGTCCAATTCAGACTGAAATTAATGCTCATAAAACCTTGAAATATGTGCCCAGAATGCCTCAAACTTCACCCCACGTGTGCCATAATTTATTGCATGTATGGTACTGTCAGTACCCTCCTTGCAATGTGTGTCATTATACCAACAATTAATGTTTTATAGTTATGTGCATTTATTACTATCAATCTGCTTGGAAATCGTGCTAGAAATCTTCCCTAGCAATCTTGGAAATTGAGCCACTCAATAGAATGTTGAGTCTTGGAAATCGTTCCCTCTCTCCTTGCTTGGAAACTGCTCTTCATCAACTAGATTTCTCTCTTTCTTTGTTGGTGTGTTCACTTTGTCCCATTTACTCTTCTTTTATACTTGACTTTCTATACTAACCCTAACTAACTTCCTGTAAAGGTTAGGATTAAATATTAGGATCAATGGTTCTCATTAAATGCACTTTAATTAATAAAATGTAATAATTAAAAGTACAACTCATAATGAGACCCACAACTTAAACTATGAAGTACAAATTTATTTATTTACATAAAATCACTTTATACATAAATAAACACTAGGGACAATACTTTGTCCCCCATGTTTTCCCTAAGGTATGCACTGGGATGCTACAGGGAAAAGCTAGGGTATTTAAGTACAAGTTGGAATCAAAAATGAATTTAGGATTTAAGTGGTCGAATATTCTGTTAGCCTTTTAAAGAGTGGGTGAGGGAATTAAAAGAAAACAACATATCATGAATTCAAAGGCCTTGCAAACACTAATTGCAGAAGCTTGATACTTAATTCACTACCACAGTTTAAATACACATAGGATAGTCAACACATTCATAAATCCACATATTCCATATTATAACAACGTCGTAATTTGAAGGAATGACTGAAAGCAAAACAATTTCACGACTAATGAACAAATAAAGCTTAAGAGTCATTAATACTGGAAATGCATAGTTAAGCAGCACATAACACTTCTATTTTCAAACAGAAAAATAGCAGTAAAGTTAAATAAGAGACACACTGTATTCATCCACAAATGATCTTTAAACAGTCATATATATTACTATATCCAAAACTTACAAGTTCTTCACCACTTTTTGTCAGGCTATTCCAAAACTCAAACCCCCTCTTTTCCTTTGGTTTCCCTATATATAACTTCTTCTCGATTCCTTTATTAGGGTTTCGAAATTTCATCCAATAATCAAAAACAATTTTTAAAATCAAAATCGGTAATTTCGAAACTGGATCAGTTTTGGATCCAATCTTTTATGAATATGTTAACTGCTTAGAAAACGGCCCTAAACTAAGCTTTAATCACATAAGATATGTATTTTCTTACAAGCACATGAAATAAACATAAGTTTGAGATTTGCAAAATTTAGAAAATGATAAAAGATCATTTTATATGGTCCATGTAGGAAAAGAAACTTGTCTCGATCAATTGGAAGTTGCATTTTCGATCCTGTAATGTCCCTAGTTTGACCCCATTGCATTAAATGTAAATGATGTAATATTATTATAAAATCATGGTGAGGAGCTCAAAGCCAAGGCCCCACCATTGATTTAGTGATGCATATGGTTTACATGCTAGCCATGCACGTTGGAATTGCAAATATCATGTAAATATGCATTTTAATAAAATACCCACAACTAGCTATGCAATGCAATAAGAGATGGGCACATGATTTTACAAGGAATTGGGAGGAAACATTCAAACCCTTGAACCAATCAAGTCAAGCCAAGTGTCAATGAGAGAACCCATAAAACCCTCAACTACCCATGTTGACTTTTGTACCCAATCATTCATTTATCCCAAGAGTTGGGTGAAGTAGTTAATGCCTTGGGGAATGGGAGGTATGGCTATCCAAAATTCGAGTATGGGCAAGCCACCTTTCATAGAAAAACGGGTTTTTCTCCTTGGGAAAGAAAAGAGCCATGAATTGATCCCCAAGCCATTACCCATCAACCAGTTTTGTCTCTCTCGCGTTTTTGGAGCTGCCTGGGTGTTTTCCCTCCATATTTTTCCTGTGTTTCCTTGTTTTTAGTTGGAAAGAGGGCGTTTTTGGTGTGACAAAACTGTTGGGAAGAAGGGAGCTCGAATTGGGGTTTCATGGGGGTCGTTTGGGCCTTTTGAAATGCTCATAACCTGTGGGAGAAATTGGTTTTGCTCCTTGTGGTTGAATTCCCCTTTCCACAGTCTGTTTTGGTGTGCCCGCGATTTGGGGGAAACCCATGGACATCCTGTTTGTAAATCCCATTGTTGGACATGTGTATCCATGCCCAGTTTTTGAGTTTGTTGTGTGTAAGAGAATGTTGGGGTTGAGATGGGTATCTGTTGCTTTGGCTTGAGCTTGAGTGCAAGCATCCATAAATGAAGAGGGTTCAGATTTAGCCTGATAAACCCAATTATGGACTGGCTTGGCTTAGATGCAGTGATTATTGGGTTGTGTATGAGTATGAATGTCCCCTTTTCCTTGTATAAATCATGCCCAGCTCGGGGGTGGTCTCTGAGCGCTGAAAGAATACAGGCTGGGAAGAGACCTATGGTTGGGTGGAACGTTGCAGCGACATAGCTAGTTGCTTGGGACCATTTCACCATAAAGATAAGTGTTTTTATGTCTATGTGTTTACTTCTGAAATGTTATAATTTGATGATTGTTTCTAATATGTTGAATGCATATGAAATGTGTGTGGATGATGTTTTTATTCCGCTGTGCATGTTTGCTTGATTTGCATCTGCAGACATCTGTTTTATTGTTGTGAATCTAATGAATCGGGCTGAGTTTATGTAAAAGCCCCATAGATTGGTATCATGTTCTCTTCCATGAATTGGGTCCGCAGGAGGGGACGTTGCAGAAAGGTATCAGAGTGATGGTTGCAACATTGGGCCTACATGGGCCAACTTGAACAACTTGCAGAGGTAAGTATTGCTCCAGCTCAACACTGATCATTAAGAAAATTTCAAAAAATTTGAAAATTTTCTAAGTGTTTCTGAGTTTTCTGCCAAGACTATGTCAGCAAAGATAAGCCAGAAACGCGGAAATAGTCAGCAAGTTAAGCTCAGTTCCAGAGACGCATTTCGGTGAAAGTTTGCAAATTTTTTTGTGCGACAGGTCGACAAGATTTGGCGAAATCGCTGCGACACGGTCGACGATTTTAGACTTAATTGTTGTGACGCGGTCGGCGATTTTATCCTTAATCGCTACGACGCGGTCGAGGATTTTAGACTTAAGTGCTGCAACGCGGTCAGCAATTTTAGCCTTAATCGTTGCGACGTGGTCGGCGATTTTAGACTTTATTTCTGCGAAGCGGTCGGCGATTTTAGACTTAATTGCTACGACGCGGTCGGCGATTTTAGCCTTAATCGCTGCAACGCGGTCAGCGATTTTAGACTTAATTTCTGCGACGCGGTCGGCGATTTTAACCTTAATTGCCGCAACACAGTCGGAGGAGAAATTGCTAAGTCCGTCGAAACAGAGAATTTCAGCATTTTTCCAGGGTGAATTGGCAAGCCCCCTTGACCCCCATCGTCCCCCGGAGACAGTCGTTAAATGTATGAAAGGCATTCTCTATGCTTGGAATGTGCACTATGAATTGCATAAAAGGGTTGTGGAATCAATATCCATTATGGAGGATGAAAGAGGGAATGTTCTCACCTTAAACTATTTTTGTTTACAATATAAGAAATGTATGCTTGGAAAATAGCAAGTAGGAATGTTTTACATATGTATATGTATTGAATCGCTACTTGGTGAGAAATCACGACTAATGAATCCTTGTGTGCTTGGTAGGGAAGCCAAGAAAAGGATCAGCTATGATGTGAAGGAAGAAATCCATGTCATGATGGAGAATTGGAAAGGGATAATTCCTTAACTCCTCTCATGCTATTGTATTTATATTTCTTGAGTTTTATATACTAAAAATTATGGCATAGGGATGCTGGAAATGCAAGAGAGTAGCAGATTAAATATAAATTAGTGGGCATGATTAAAGAGTCATTGCATAGTGCATGTGAATTGCTTATGCATGAGCATGATGTTGCATATGGGTAAAGGTAGTGAAGTTACACATGCAATGGCCCATTAATGGTGTTTCCTATGGTTGATGACAATTAATGTTGTTGATAATGGTGGTGGGAATCAGACCATAGAAGCATGATTGAAAATGAAAGAGATTAGATAGACGAAATGAATATGCACTAGATGGCATATTAATAAACATTGCACAGTGCCTGTGAAAATGTTTGTGCATGTATATGATATTGCATATTGGTAAAATCATGGCGAGGTTTTACACATGCAAAGAACCACTTAAGATAATGATTGTGGTTGCTAATAATTAGTTGTGTTCGCATTGGTTGTAGGAACAAAGAAAACCGAAGCATGGCTAAATATGTGGATGACGTTGTTGCATATGACCAACAACCTTATGAGGAAAAGATGGTGCAACAAATCTATGATCATGAGGTTGGAAAAAGGACTATGTAGCCTTGGTAAGAGGCCAACTGATCAGGTAACATCAAGCGATGTTAATAACAGCCATGCAAGTAATGGTTATTTGTGCTAAATTGCATGAATGTTGAAAGAGGATTTGGTGAGATCCCTTCAACTATGTTGAATTGTTTGCATGTGAGACTGAGTACCTGAATGTGAATATAATCCTACCAAGTATGGTCAGGTGTGGGTAAGTGAAGGCAAGGAGCCTTACACCCTATAGTTTCTTAGAAACCTCGATGCATTCATATGAAATTATATCATGCCATTTGTGTATGTTGGTTGTGAGTTTAACAACCCAAGCAAGTGATGACTTATGGTCCTGTTGTAGTGTATGCCATATGAGATAGTCATGGTTAGGCCAAAATATGTTGGAATGCATAGTATTCATGGATTAATGCAAGGTTGTATTGAGGGATTATGCATTTAGTGAATGCCTATTAAAATATTATGTAAATGTTGTGAATGTGCATGCATATGTGTGGGTGCACATGTTGAGATGCATTGTGTGAATGCATGGTTGTGACATATATATGTCTCAATGCAAAAAGATAGTAGATAAAATGGTGAACTATTGTTAATTCTGAGACCATTTCATGAGATACTGCGAATGCAGGGGAATAGTTGCATGAAGAAGGTAGACATGTTGATGGGCTACCAGAGGACTCTGTTGGAAGGACAGAGTTGCATGAAATGTGAAGTAATGAGTATTTACAGTTTATTTAAATTGCACGGATAGTGTACCCGTGTCTTGCAATTATATGCATAGATACTCACAACCTGTTTGGCCGATCGAAGTTCAAATTTCAGGTAGAAAAGTCTTGTGTATGGCAATGAGGATGAGTCCATAGTAAAGACTGAGATCTACCATGTGCAGAAGCGAAAGGTTATGAGAAGGTTCTCATGGTTGTAACTTATGCATCAAAACAAATCTGAAAATTTTCTGGTTTAAGTTTATGAGAATAATCTCATGGTTGCAAATCTAATTTCTGTAGGAAAACAGATTTGTGAATTTTAGATTTGAAATTTTGCTAATAATTGCTAATGACTGTTCGGCTTATATAAAATTGTGTCAGGAGGACATGTTGTAGGTGGATGTTCATGTATGGTAGCAAGTATAAAACCATAATGGACAGAGTGATACCACTTATGAGAGCCAAACAACATGAGAATGGCCTCATGGTTAAACAAATCAATTTTTGTAGGAGACAGAGTTGTAAATTCATGTTTGAATTTAATTGATTGGTTATGAAACAATCAGATTTGAAGTTTATTTCTAAGTGTTGTTGACTTTTTGGCTATTTGATAAGTGTGCCAGAAAGATACATTGCAGGAAGACCATGTGTGATGGCCTGCAGAAGCCAAACTCCGTGGGAAAGACCCCATGCTTTGGAAATGGGTTTCGGGTGAAATGCCATTGTAAATTTTGATAACACCTCAGCTACACTGCATGTGAGTGAGATGGTAAAACTATGCCAAGAAGGCATGAGTGGATTATGGAACATAAAAAGATTGGGGTGGAAAACCAAAGAACTGTTGACTCAGAGAAGGGAACCCCATTCTTCGCAAATGAAGAAAATATACATCTGTAAAGAGGATGAGTATTCTGTAACCCTAACTAAGAATATACATGTCTGGTTATTAGATTTAATATGCAAATTATGTTTTATTATTTCGTTATTATTTCAGACTGCTTGAGTACGATTAGGGCCTACATGACTCACATCATAAAGCGATGCATACCTTTCAGGTGTTGGGTTATGTTAGGGTTGTCAATAGTGACTACACCCTAAGGGAATGGACGTATTCCTGGTGTTTCAATACTTGATAGTGAATGTTATGAAATTTGGTTACAATTTTTGGGTAGCAATACTGATGAGCCTGCTTATCCTTCTTGTGCTATCCTCTTACACGGGTGCAATTTGGTGTTGCATGCTCAGAGTAAAAGTGAATAAAGGGTGCGCAAGAGGACTGTATGGGCAGTGGTAAGCTTTCTACGCTCACACTAAAAGACACTAGAAGGAATGGATAGGCCCGGGGAGTTGTGTAGCAGAAAAGGGATATCATCCTTGTGTAGTGTGAGTGGGTATTGTGGGGCCATGCTAGCCTACAGTTAAGAAAGTCACCTATAGAGTTCCTAAAGGAAACCGTTGGTTTGCACAGGAGAAGGAGTGCCATCCTTGTGTGGATGAAGAATTGAGGTGTATGTGAAGGGTTGTAGTGATATAGATGAAGGAATAACATCTCTATTGGGACAGCAGTAAGGTGGGGTATCGAGACTGACTGAAAGTCCTGAGATGCCTATGGCTCCATAGTAGAGGCTTGACCTATTGGTCGGTGGAGAAGTTTCCTTCCATTGGCTTATGACCCAAACGGATGTGCTAGCACGGCAATGGAGAGGGCCAACCAGGTATGGGACTAGTTGGGCACCACCCAATGCTTGGTAAATCCAGTCGGCGTGAAGGTGTACTGGTAGGGCATTAACTACTTGATGTTGTGGAGCAGCATGCGTGCTGGCCAAACATCCAAGTCCATAGGCGATCCCAAGGCTTTCCAATCGAAGCAGGACCCTGTGGACCAGAGAAGAAAATGCACAATACAGATAAGTATTCATTTTCATTTATTTCTTGTTTGGAATAATGAATATTTCAGGTATAATTCTTCTAACAGCTAAGCTGATACACTATTGTTTCTTTGTTGGAAACCTTGGGCAGTGCAGGAAAGCAAGGACCCTAAAAGAACTATAAATTCTTGGCAAAACCAGAGAGTAACTAGTCGGGCGCTATAAAATTCCTAGTAAATCCAGAGAGTAACTGGTTGGGCACTATAAATTCTTGGTGAACTAGAGAGTAACTGGTTGGGCGCTATAAAATTCTTGGTGAACCAGAGAGTAACTAGTTGGGCGCTATAAAATTCTTAGTGAACCAGAGAGTAACTGGTTGGGCGCTATAAATTCTTGGTAAATCCAGAGAATAACTGGTTGGGAATTAACTACTCGATGTTGTATAGAAACATGTATGCTGGCCAAACATTCCTTAAATAATTGATAAACCCAGTCGGCGTACTGGCCTGGCATTACCTATTCGAATGGTTGTGGAGTAGCCTGCGTGCTGGCCCAACATTCATTCTTATATCCACAGGAAATCCAAGGCTTGTAAAGCAAAGAAGGAGCCTGTGGAATGAAGTGAAAACATCCAATACAGATAAGTATTTGGTTATCTTGCAGCTTCTTGCTTATGAATATACATGTGTATATGATTTGTTTATGATTTCTCAAACTCTTGTTTAGAGATAAACCCTATGAAAATAAACTAAACATGTGAATTGATTCAATGTTTGAGTGTAGGTGTTGCTGGAAGCAAGGACTATGAAGGCATCATAGGGATGCATGTGGACATGTGACCGTCCTAAAAAGCTTAGTATGAGCAGTAATGAAAGACGGTGCTAGTGAACATGTGTGGGTCATAGTAGCCAAAGGTTTTGTAGGCAACAATGAGGAAGGGTTCCCTAGTTGAAAATCCTTAGACGGACCTTAGACACTAAGTGTCATAGCCAAGAAAGGGCAAGTCAAGCATTCACATTGAAGTGAAAGAGGCTAAGGAGCATGAAACCACAGTGGTGGTGTAGCTCCAGAATAGAACAAGACTAAGAGGGGGAAACTCTTACTCTTCTCTTTCCTTTTGATTGATGCATTTATGAAACAAAGAATTGTTGAATGCATGTCATGACTGAAAATAGATTGTGTTTAATTGCTTGAAATAAATTGTGAATGTTGAAATAGTAAATTCCTTGTGAAAGGATGAGCATGAATGAGTTAATGTGTATGTTGGGAAAGGATGAGCATGAATGAGTTAATGTGTATGTTGGGAAAGGATGAGCATGAATGAGTTAAATAGATTGTGAATGTTGAAATAGTAAATTCCCTGTGAAAGGATGAGCATGAATGAGTTAATGTGTATGTTGGGAAAGCACGGAAAGCATGGAAGTCTCATGAGTAAAGCATGGACGTTCCATGTCAATTGAGCAAATAATTGACTAATTTTAATTTGTGTTATGCTTGGCCTAACAAGAGTTCCCATGATGAATTTCACATGTGATAACTGAAAGCCATTGATTGCAGTTGTTACCAGCCAAGTGTTGCTAGTGAGAAAAGTGAGATCCGGCTGTGCACATTGATCATGGAAGCAGACCAAAAGCTATTTGTTTTGGCTGAACAAAAAAAAAAAAAAAATCCTCAAATAGTTGTCAAGACAACAAGAAAGATGGCAGCCATGAAATTCCAAAATTATAAATCAGTTGGAAGGGCAATAAAGGGAAGGGATTGCTGTGGAGAAATGCCCACCTGCGGAACTAGAAGATCAAAGCTAGAAAGAGCATCTTGTGGAAGCCAAAGGACTTGATCCTAAAAGTTCAAAGTAAAGAGATGAACGCAGGACAAACTTGCCACCATTTATGAATTTTGAGGCGTGTAAAGAGGGTATTTATTCCTAAGTATTAGAACACCGAGGACGGTGCTATTCCAAGGGGGAGAAATGTAATGTCCCTAGTTTGACCCCATTGCATTAAATGTAAATGATGTAATATTATTATAAAATCATGGTGAGGAGCTCAAAGCCAAGGCCCCGCCATCGATTTAGTGATGCATATGATTTACATGCTAGCCATGCATGTTGGAATTGCAAATATCATGTAAATATACATTTTAATAAAATACCCACAGCTAGCTATGCAATGCAACAAGAGATGGCGGCATGATTTTACAAAGAATTGGGAGGGAAACATTCAAACCCTTGAACCAATCAAATCCAGCCAAGTGTCAATGAGAGAACCCATAAAACCCTCAACTACCCATGTTGACTTTTGTACCCAATCATTCATTTCTCCCAAGAATTTGGTGAAGTAGTTAATGCCTTGGGGAATGGGAGGTATGGTTGTCCAAAATTCGAGTATGGGCAAGCCACCCTTATGGAAAAACGTGTTTTGCTCCTTGGGCAAGAAAAGAGCCATGAATTGCTCCCCAAGCCATTACCCATCAACCAGTTTTGTCTCTCTCACGTTTTTGGAGCTGCCTGGGTGTTTTCCCTCCACGTTTTTCCTGTGTTTCCTTGTTTTTAGCTGGGAAGAGGGCATTTTTGGTGTGGCAGAACTGTTGGCAAGAAGGGAGCTTGAATTGAGGTTTCATGGGGGCCGTTTGGACCATTTGAAATGCTCATAACCTGTGGGAGAAATCAGTTTTGCTCCCTGTGATCGAATTCCCCTTTCCATAGTCTGTTTCGTGTACCCATGGTTTGGGGAACACCCATGGCCATCCTATTTGTAAATCCCATTGTTGGAAATGTGTATCCATGCCCAGTTTTTGAGTTTGCTGTGTGTAAGAGAATGTTTGGGTTGAGATGAGTATATGTTGATTTGGCTTGAGCTTGAATGCAAGCATCCATAAATGAAGAGGGTTCAGATTTAGCCTGATAAACCCAGTTGTGGACTGGCTTGGCTTAGATGCAGTGATTATTGGGCTGTGTATGTGTATGGATGTCCCATTTTCCTTGTATAAATCATGCCCAGCTCAGGGGTGGTCTCTGAGTGCTGGAAGAATAAAGGTTGGGCAGAGACCTATGGTTGGGTGGAACATTGCAGCGACATAGCTAGTTGCTTGGGACCATTTCACCATAAATATGTGTTTTTATGTCTATGTGTTTACTTCTGAAATGTTATAATTTGATGGTTGCTTCTAATATGTTGAATGCATATGAAATGTGTGTGGATGTTGTTTTTATTCCGCTGTGCATGTTTACTTGATTTGCATCTGCACACATCTGTTTTATCGCTGTGAATCTAATGAATCGGGTTGAGTTTATGTAAAAGCCCCACAGATTGGTATCATGTTCCCTTCCAGGAATTGGGTCCGCAGAGGGGACGTTACAGATCCTCCTTGCATCAAGGGTATATTCATTTAGCTTCAGTTCCTTGGTTCTGGAGAGGGTCAACTCCTCAATTTTGGAGTGTTTCTTTAGAACATGAGTGCCCAATTCAGTCAAGATACCCAACTTATCATTATTTTCCTGGTGATTCTTTCTTTCGATCAAGCATTCCTTCTTCCATTATTTCTTTTACCTGAGAAATTTTCCATTGTTTCTCTTTAATCCTTGGTAGAATTTACATAGTTTATTGTATTTAACAAGCAATTTAATCCACTCTTTATTGGTCTTGTATAACCCGACCTGTACCTATTCGTTCTCCAGCTGCAACTCCTTAACCAAACGTTTAGAATCCTTCAATTTCTTCTTGAAATTTTGATTAATTTGGCATTCTTCACTTTCGGGTTGTGGTGAGTTAACACCTTCTGGTTCTTTTACTGGAGCAGTCGAAGCTTCTATCCATGTTTTAGCAATATCATTAAATTCCTCATGTTGCATTTCTTGTTCTTCCCCAAACTTCATAGGCATGCAGGGATGAGCTATAGGTGAACAAGGAACTACGTTAATGGTATTTTCCAGAATGGTTAACAATTCAGCTACCTTCTTTTCAACCTCCATGGACGAATATGACCTTCATTAACAACTTCTCGGAATTCTTTAAGTTCTTGGAACTGCCCGCCCGTTTTTTATTTTGTAAGTTCAAGTTCTTTCATATGATCCATTATTCATTTTCCCTTATTAATTCTAAGACTATTCCTGGTCTGCATAGCTTTTGAAACTGAAGCTTTAGCCCTTGGTTTTTTCGACATCTCTAGTTTTTCGTCTAGCAGACTTTCAAGGTCAATAAATTTGATTTTTTTCAAGGAAGGATAAAAAATGGCCCTTGAATTAAGTCGAAACCTATTTGTGGCTCTGGTGTGAGGTCCTCTAAGAGGATAAGACTTCGGAGCATCTAGTTTCCTCTTTCTATTCTTAGTTCTTCCTTCATCATTTGAGGGATCATTAAATTGCTATGTTTTCTTTAACCTAATATCTTCAAATTCCCCATCCAACGACTGCTCGTGATCGAAATTTGAGTGAATATACAGGGAGATAAGTTGAAAATACGAATTGAAGAAGTAGTTTTTTCACTTTGACCTTTTTATCTTTTTACTTTTTTACCCAAAAATGGTGATTCATCCCCCATGGTTGACATCATCACCTTGAATCCTATTGGTTGATTTTTATAGTACATTTCTTTTGTTTTGAGGCTCATTTTTTACCTCAAAATTTCTCTAATGATTTATCTTCTAGGGTTTCAAATTCAAGATATAATATGAAATGGTCCCAATTCCTGTCGAATTTATTTAACTCTTAAATTATCAACAGTTTGACCGAGGCCTGATGAAAAATACTGTGGTGGCTCTTTGGAAAATTTCTAACCCTAGCCACCATCTTTGTAAGACTTCAAAAAATAAAAGGGTAAATTCATCTTTGAGACTCCATCCAAATGTAAGAGGAAACACACATGATATAAATGAACAGTAGCATACCTTCATTCCCCTGTAATGTACCTTTGAACCATATTCAAGAGATAATTGCATTCATGTCTTAACCAGGCTCATGGAATACCCTTACGCCAGTCCAAATTTAGGTGCTTGTCCTGAAGGAATCGGTTGCACTGGGAAATATCAACAACATGAAGTTTAAACCATTGTTCACCTTCCCGTGGGAGCTCGATTTCTATAGCGACGGATTTTTCCAAAACTATAAATGTTAAATACCCTACCATAACATTTTCCCATCGAAACCCTCTTCGAATGCTCTGGAAACCTCGGCGTGGTGCCCCTGTAACTTCTCACAATAGCGAAACTAGCCAGCATTTTTGAACTTAACACCAAATTCTATATAAGCTTCGAGGATTTCAGCCCCTACTAGCTCATATCTCACAACATTTCCACTTATGTGTAAAGGCATGGTTAATTTGTTCGGCTACTATGAAGAACTAGATTAAATTTTTGTGCACGATCCTTCACTTTCACAAAACCAGCTAACAATATCTTGAAAGGGATTTTAGTTAATAGTCTTCATTATGTCGACTACACTGATAACCATGAAAGATTATGGAAAAACTCCTCAAATCGATTCATAGGAACCCGAGAACATTACATGCACTTGGATCCATAATTTTCCATTTTGTTTTCATTTATCATAATTGAAGATCTTCAAAAGATTGACATGACAAGAGGCATTTCCTGCAATAATTATTCTGACAATTTTGTGTCAGTTCCATAGCGCAATTGGGCAGTTTGGTAGCGCAGCTTCTTTTAAAATTTCGTAGCACAACGAGCCTTTAGTTTTATCCCATGTTCATGCTTAACTTTCTCAAAGTAATTCTATTTGATCAGCAAACATGCCTGCAAGAACTAAGAATACAACAAAACCATACAAATGGTGCCTTCTTAAAACTTTACTAACTAATCATCAAAATTTGAAATTAAAGAATATGAGCAACACAATATCATAAGATAAAATACCAATGGGAAAATATTATATTGGGTAAATCAAATCTTTAAATGACCTTGGAAAGGATTGAGTTTGAAGGCTTTAAGGTCAAAAGGTAGTCAATTCTAAGTGCAAACCTAGGTGCTAACACTGGCTCCTACTGGGGGTAGCATTTCCCTGTGAAGTGATTAGAACTCGTAGATCAGTGTCTTATATGTTCTAGTAACCTACATTTTGGTAGTTTTTAACGCTTCTGAAAATCGATCACAACCAAACTTGCAAAATATGTACCAGTGCCTCCATTGGGTGTTGGAGTCTTATTGAGTAATTAACTAACTACATGTATTTACAATGATTATAGGCTATTAACAACCTCAAGCGAAAAAGTGTTTTAAGAAAACGCCCATTGCCTGAGCCTCTAGTAACGGTATCCCCATCAAGATTTTCAAGAATGAATGTGTTATTATGCAATACTTCAAAATTTTGAAATGGTCCAAACCACAAATTATCAAACTTACTATGCTTAGACATTTCCTCTCTTCGAGCATCCCATCTTAAAACTAAGTCACCTGAGGAAAAATAATTTATTTTGTTCTCTTATCAAAAACTGCTTTAACCTTATCACAATGTTTCTGAGTTTTTTCCAACAATGTTTCTCTGAGTTTATTAAGCTTCAATCCTCTGAAATACTCTTTGTTGGATTGCATTAGGTTCTTCATTTTCTTTATGCAAAAACTTTAACACAGGCAAGCCTAGCTGAATAGGAAAAAATGCTTCGATCCCATACACAAGTTGAAAAGGATATATACCAATAGATTTCTGAGTATTAATTATGTCTGCCCACAATGCATACTTAAGTCGTGTGTCCCATGTCCTTTTGTTTTCTGATGGCATTTTTTTAATACTATTGATGAGATTTGTGTTGGTAGATTCGACAAGGTTGTTCCCCTATGGATAATAGGGTGTAGATTGCTTAAGGGTAACATTATACTTTTCACAAAAATGAACCATATCGGAAAAATTAAAGACAGTAGCATTGTCAGTCAACAATATGTGTGGACATCCAAATCGTGAAAAAATGTGTTATTCTAGAAAATTGATTATTACTTTATTAGTTACTTTCCTTGATGGAATAGTTACCACCCACTTTGTGAAGAAATATGTTGTCAAAATACATCTATGTTGTCCAATGGATGGGGGATGAATTTCGCCAATAAAATCTAACCCCCACTACTGAAAAGGGGGCATCAACAACAATAGGTTTTAATGGTAATGGCAATAGTTTATGTTTTGCAACAAATTTTTGACACCCTACACAAGCTCTGACTCTAGCAAATACATCAGAAAATAAGGATGGCCAATAGCATTCAACCCTCAGGATCTTGTATGTTGTTGTTTTCCAATAGCGGTGACCTCCACAAACACCACTATGAAAATTTGTTATGATCAAATCAACTTCATTATGATGTATGCATCTTAATAATACACATCTTGGATCTTTCCAGAACAAGGTTGTGTCTACAATACAATATTTTTGAGCTTTCAACTTCAAAGACGTAATTTTTTTCTTATCAAGATCAGGTGGACATTGAAAATTTAACAAGAAATACACTATCTTTATACCATATTGACACGGAATATTTATCAATAATCTATGAGCCTTCATCATTCTTTTGTGCTAGATCAATAACAGACCAATTAAGGACCAGATTTAACCCCAATGCCTTGCAATTTGAATCAACAAGCAATTTAGCTAAACCTTGACCTTTTATCAATTTTATCAGTTTGATTTCAACATCATATTCAAGCAATTTAGCTATTCACTTACCCCTTTTACCTTCCTTGACATGTTGAATTAATATATCCTTCACGGTGTTGTTTGGGACATAGGCAACTATCTTTTATTGAAGAATATATAGTCTAAAAGATTTTAAGGTTTTCATTAAAGCATAAGCATGTTTCTCCAAAATATTGTACTTCAATTATGCATCTCTCAGAACTTTACTGAAAAAGATAGTAGGCTATTCATATCCATCTTCATTTTTTTGCAATAATACTACAACAATAGTATCTTTCGACACAAAAGAAAATGTCTAAAATTCCTTTGAATAATCTAGACTAACAAGTATTTGGGGCTTAAGTTAAAGCCTGTGTAATTCTCTCAAAAGAATCCCTAGCTTCTTTAGTCCATTTAACTTCAGTATCTTTCTTCAACATAATTGTAATGTGCTTGATAATTTCAGCGAAATTGGATACAAACCTTCTAGGGAAGTTAATCTTACCAAGGAAAGATTGAAATCCTTTTTAATTCCTAGGAAGATGAATTTTCAAAATTGTTGCTACCCTGTCTCGATCGATTTTGATTCTTTGCTGAGAGATAATATGTCCAAGAAATCGACCCTCCATCATTGCAAAATTTGACTATTGGGATTTAGAGAGAGACCATACTTCCTGCACTTCAAAAAGGTTTGCTTGAGATGCTTAAGGTGCTCTTCGTCTGATTTAGAAAAGACTGTGACATCATCCAAATAAATGGCAATGAATTTATTCTTCTCTTCTATGAAAGTTATGTCCATAGCCCTCTGAAACGTTGCTCCAGCATTCATCAAACGAAAAGGCATTCTGTCATACATGAATGTTCCCCAGGGGGTTACAAACGCAATCTTCTCCTTATCTTGTTCATGAATAGCAATCTGAGTATAACCTAAGAACCCATCTATCATAGAAATTTGTTGTACTCCAACTACCCTTTGTAAAATTTGATTAAATTCCGGAAATCAACACAGAGTCTGATTTCCCCATTTTTCTTCGTCACGGGCACTAGATTAGCAACCCAAGTAGAAAATCTCAAAGGAGCGATAATCTTTGCATCAAGCGGTTTATTTAGTCCTTTTTCAATAACTGGTAATAACATCAAATTCACTTGTCTTAATTTCTGCATTAATGGTTTGGTAGCGGGTTTTAAAGGTATCTTATGTTGGACAATACTTGGATCAAAAGTCTTTAAATCTTCATAAGGCCATGCAAATACATCCACAAACTCTTTCATTAACTCCACATACCTCTTTCGTTGTTCGTCTGACAAGGCTTTTGATAATTTGACCATTTTGGGGTTAGATTTTGTACCAATATTGCAATCTACAACACTATCTCCTGGAGGTTGAGCCAAAGGATTATGAAATATATCATGATTATCAAACAACTTGTTGAGTGGGACCAAACCTTTAGGTATAAAATTACTTTTGAGTTCAATGACATCAAGACCAGCAACTTTGTTAGAATAAACTGAATTATGTAATTCTTCAATTTCGTCTTCCTGATCAATCAAAGATCCTGAAAACTCACCAATTGACTGTAAAAATTTGTTAATTTCGTAATCATCCTCGAATACTCGCCAATTTTTAATGTTATCTGGGACTATGTTTAACTTCCACAGCATACTTAAGATGAGGCTCAATTGGCACCCTGAAGCAACTAGCAGCCAACACTGAGGAGTCTGCAATTTCATTGCAATTCTTGGGAATGAAAGAAATATTGAAAACTGAAAAATAATTTTCAATCAAATCCCACACTTCATTTCGATACACTTTAAGCCTTTTATGCTTAACCTGATAGATTTCCGTAACCTGTTGAACTGTCAATTATGAATCTCCATATACTGCCAACTCTTGTATATTCATATCTTTAGCAACTCTTAAACCCAAAACTAAAGCTTCATATTCAGCTATATTATTGGTAGCTTCAAAATTGGGTTTATAAATCAAGGTAACTATTTCATCAAAACAGGGGAAATAAGAAGAATACATGCTCCAAAACCTTCTCTAGAAGATGCTCAGTCAAAATACATTCTCCAAAGCTTATTTTCAAGTTCTATGGACTACCTTTTCAGGACTTTCAAACCTGAACTAAAGCTGAAATATGATCATCAAATTGTAAAACACATGAATCTATACCTTCATGTACTGCATATAAAGAGTGATTAGATGGGTTTTTGATGATCATTAACAATATATTGCAATTGGATTTCTCTATATAACCGTCTAGTCTCACCTCCATATACAAGAATTGTGGCATAAAAATAATCCATTTGTAATGTTCCTCCCATTTTCATGGGTCAAGACCTAGACAACAACATTCCATATTTTGAGGGAATATCAGCCACTACCACATCCAACAGAATACTCTTCATGAAGAGTTGGGCAAAACTGAGTACCAAATCTTTAATGACCCCCAAACATTTAACAGCTCTTGAATCAAAGGCATATAGATCATGGAATGGTTTGGTCATGTTTAAATCAAGTACTTCCTTACTACTTTTGGCATCAGATTCTGGGATGCTCTAAAGTCTAAAAGGCAATTACGTAACATCTTATCATGAACAAGCATTGTGACAAAAAAAGGATGGCATGCTTTTTCATCAACTCATTTATTATTATTACTTTTACCTTTCCCAAACAAAATAAAAATAAGGTACTCTTCCTTCTCAAAGGAATAATAAAAATCCCTCCTCAAGTTAACAATTAATTAAAGGAATCAATTGTAACTAATAACTACCCAAATGGAAGCATAAAAAGAGACTAATCAAAGGACAACGTATTTTGTGAAAGAGAAAATGGTATATGCTAAGAGCTTAAAAGTTTATTTTATGTTACTTCCATTTGCATTCCACAATTTATTTTCTATTGGCTTTAGTATGTTTGTTGATAGCAAGGAAAGGTTTACAAAGTGATAGAAGGTGATGTTGCAAAGGTGTATTCTACTTGATTTGAGAGGTATCTGGTTATTTGTCTTTGTCTGTTGTGATACAACTTCCACATCAGTCGGTAATGTTAATCAGTAGCATCAAATGCAAATAAAGGACTTGAATTAGCATCTTAATTTGTATTGATCAATCCGGACTATCTTTTACTTCGTTTATGTATTCATTTGACTGTTACTTGCACGATCCCAAAAACATTGGGAATATTTTGAATATTTCCTAGTCCAAGCCTTCACAAAGACTTGTAAAACATTGTCAAATAAAAAATGCTTTGTGAAATCAATTTATTTTAATAAAAGATTGCTATTGGGACTCTTACATTCTCTAGCGTTGAAGCAATTTTCTCTCTTCATACTTCTTTCAAACACATTTTTTATTTTCTTTATTTTGAAAATTTAACAGTTACTGTATTTACTGTATTTAGACTATTTTCCGTCACTGCAAGTCTTCATACTCTTTCAAACACATTTTTTATTTTCTTTATTTTGAAAATTTAACAGTTACTGTATTTAGACTATTTTCCATCACTGCAAGTTTTTTTTACTTGGTACATGCTTCATGGCATTAAAGCATAATCAAAAGCTTAACATGTTTGCTATAATGTTTTTTTTTTCATTTTATGCATTTTTTCTTGCTAGTTTTTTTCAATTAATGCATATCTTAACAAAGCTTTATAAATAACACTCTTAACAACTATATATCATTTTCCAAAAAAATATAAAAAATAAAAACAAATATCAAAGAAGAAAACCCCTTTTCATAGTTAGTAGTTGGTCAACAGTTTGAAATTTTTGGCAATTTTTTTTAAATTTAACTAAGTTTAAAATATGAAATATTTGAAAGAAAAAATAACAAACAAAATTAATTTAACTATGAAATCTTTGAAAGAAAAAAGAACAAATAAAATATAATGGTTGAAACATACTAGTTTTTTCATCATTCTTATGCTTGTGAGAGTATTCTTCTATGCCATTACAGTAACCAATGCTTTTCTCGAAATTGACATCCATTTAAATCCATATTTATGATGCAAGTGGATCTATAAGAAATGTCAAAAATGATAGTTTAGAATAAAGATAATTCATTTCACAGAGTTTAAACTATATTCCTAATTATCAAAAATAATTATCCTTGCAATTTAGAAGGCCGAGACTCGTAAGCTTGACCAAAATATAGAGAATACAAGGGTAAAGATTTTCATTAAACTATACCTTAAAATATTACAATTAAAAGTGATGAGATTTTAAAAAATAAATATAAATCCATCTAAGTGATGAGATTTTAAAAAATAAATATAAATCCATCTAAGTGATGAGATTCCAGGTAATAAATACAAAGGCAAAATCAAATTGGACAAGTAAAACCAGTTCAGCAAAGCTAGCGTTCAAATCAAATTATGGCCCGGTACAACCACATTCAGCTAAAAATAAGACGTCATTTATTATTTAGAAAATGCAAGAGCCCGATTCAAACTTTATTATTATAATCATCCAACTAATGTATAATGTATTCTGGGTTTAATATGCCTTCAAAATATATTATTATAATCATCTAACTAATGATGGAGATGCTATGTTTAAAATGCCTTCAAAATATTCCTTACCAGTAAGGTATACGTTATTTGATTAAATGAAAATACCAACAAAAAGATTAGCAAACAACTCGCCAATAAATGGGAAAAATGAGGAAGAGACTCCCCAATTATCTTAGGCAACAAAAATATTTATTTAGATGGGCTCTTCCCCATCGTGGTTAAGTCTTTATGTTTTTCGACCTTCCAAGAACATCACACCACTCCGAAATGCCATGTATGTGGCAAAAATGAACTCGTTATGCTTCTTTTAACATGGAGCTGAACTTGTTATGCTTTTTGTAACATGGCCCCAGCAGACATAAAAAATTGCCATAGTTCATTGAACATTATTGTACTTCTGTTATCCTAAGGAATATCATAGGCCAGACATAATCACCTCATTATCGGATGGCAATAGTTGTGAAAATATCCATGAAGTTAGAAATGATATGTGGAAATCATGCTTTCTTATATTTTTGTTACTAAAATTAACTACTAAATCGTTGCCAAATGTGCATAGTAAACAAATAGGGCACATGAGAGCCTTAGTTCGCCACCAGGGCAAAACACACAATGCCTTGTGAAGGGTGTCAAGGCACTTTTAAAAACAATATAAATCCAAGGCCATGGTGCGGACAAAGATAGCAGTTGAGGTGCCAGAGGCAATAATCAATAGCTCCCATAGCTTCCTAGAAACATTCATATACCTATTATATCCCGAAAGAGAAGACGGATGGAAAGCAACCAAAATTGATGAGTTTTCCACCTATATAGAGATGGGCCACAAATTATAGAAACGCCATCTTTTCTTGCTTCAATTTCAAGCAGCCACCGTATAAATGGGTCTCTGGCACTGTCTAACATGGATTCTCGTACTGTTATTTTAGCTTTAGTAGATTTTGAACTATTATTAGCCGAGAGGCTTAAGGTGTTTCATTATATCACCTCTTTAACCTGTAGGACCATTGTAAGTTAAAATGCTTGAATGAAAGTTTTCTTCATTTGCATTCTAGCCTGAAAGAAGTTTTACTCACATAAAATTAAAGTCTTGTAACATGGTGTTTTTACATAATATGCCATCACCTATTATCTACATTTCTGTTTCCACGAATCTGGTATCTGGTATCACGTTTCATATGCCAATTCAAAAACATCAGGGCACTCGTATTGCAACAGTACAAATCAATGTCCAAAATTCAAATACAAGATTTGGGAATCAAGAGCCATTTGTATATTCATTTGTATATAACTGCATTGTTTAACTTAGTAAAAATGGAGGATTAAAAAGTACCTATAATCAGGGTACGCCTAAACACAGAAGATAACCAACCACTAAAGTGGAACCCACTAGAGCTGAACTCAATCGCACTGAAAAAGTTCATGAAACTGTTTAAAGCAGCTTCAGTCAGTAACTTATCTGAAACTGCTTAAACCATATTACTAGCATACATGCATATTTGAATTGCATGTATACCTTCTAAATTTCTAATAAGAGATGTGCAGTATAATCTTACCTCAAAGTTAAAGATCCAGTAAATACTGCGTAGCAAGTACATTCATACCAGTACAAAATAAAATGGCAAATGCCAATTCCAGTGATGTAACTATGAGCGATGGCACAGTAAAGAGTTGCTCTAATGTACCATACTGATGCTTTAGATAATCAAATATTTACTTATCCCAGATTGTCTAAAAGATAATGGTGTTTGGAGTCAAAAACTGTCAGACCGAGGACAATTTTTAAGGACATCTCAGACTACCAGTGTACTCATTAGAACTTTTCAAAAAGACAAAAGAATAAAACTACTTCAATTTCGGGAGAATCTGGGTTTTTCCAGAAAACTGACCGAAAGAAATTAAGAATAAGACAACTTCAATTTTCTTCTCAGATTATTTCTGTTGCAATTCATAAATCATGGAGCTCATCAGAGGAAAAAAACTGCAAAAAGTAAAGAGCATTTCCCATATATGCTCGGTACATTAGGCTGTCAAGATAGTTCAACGTCTGTCAACTCAGAAGAAGGATTAGGTGATACAGGGACATCTGAATTTGATGAAGGCAGAGCTGTGTATTTTGAAACACACACATTAAGTGCTTCTCGCATCCAATCATATCTACACTGGTCAAGTGCCTCTGCAATTTCAAGCTGCAAAAGGAGAGACATACAATTGTAATAAAATGCAAGACTTCAGAAAGATATGTGCCTGACTTTATTCTTCATTCTGTTACTATTCATACATATTATCAACTTAGAATGACACTAAAAACCTATCCATTACCCAGAGTACCGTAATAACCAATGCCAAATTTGATTGCATTGTTCCCTCTACTTTTGCAAGGAATGATCGTTGCCCAAAAGTCATCTTACAAAATGTGACACCAGTGTCAAGTTATACAGTATTCAAAAAGCACAAAAACCAAACATCTTACCAAATATGACACTAGTACAATGTGTCAAGTTTCAGAATATACAGAAGAGGAAATACTTTAATCATCAGTACAGTAAATAATGGAAATCCATTCCACTTGGCACATGACAGATTAATCATTTATTTAATGTCAACAAGTTTGCAAAAATATGAACTCAACTTTGGCCTGTCGACAGGAAAGAAGGGTTATTTGACAGGGAAAATATAAACCAATAATGACAATATTAGAGCCCGAGGAAGAGATTAAATGTGAATATTATTTGTAGAAAACCTAGTTTTGAAAATTAAATAAATCAGATGTACATAGTGATTGACGAAAAACTAGCTTCACAAAAATGCAAAATACAAATCATAGATCTTGGGAAGAACTCGAAACTTATAAAAATGCTGTGAAGGATGTAAAATGTGAGAAGAAAAGCATGACAAGGATAAATAAATAACAAAACACAGCATGAATGCAATAACACACAAATTGGACTTATCCTACAAAGGCAATGTAAACTAACTGAACAAAGACCACAAAAAAGAGAAAATAAATAAAAAGGAGAATTATTGGATAGCATACTAACCCATCGACGTTGCCGTGCATCTTGTTCAGGCCAGGAATTCAGCTCCTCAGTAACACACATTGCAAACATCTCTGCTCTGCAGTAGCCATCTGGACTGTATGCATCTCGGTGACTTTTACTTCTGAACTCCCATGAGCCCAACCTTCCCTGCAAGAACAGGAACAAAAATATTAAATATTATTCACCAAAAAAAATTAATTTACACCAGTATATTTTTCTTGCACCATAACAGAGCTTCATAAACTTAACATGCAAAACATATCCAAACATTGCTGTGAGTTGTAAAACGAAAGATTAATTGCATAAAAGTAGAAGTTAGCTGCAAGGGTTAGGTCAGGTGGTCATGAGCCAGACGTGAGAGCTCTCCCCCTAAGTTGTGGAGGTCACGGGTTCCACTCTCTTGGTCCCCTCAGGTTTAGGCTCCATAATCAGGGACAAGGTTTACCCCATTTGGCATTTACAATCCATGGATCACGGTGAAGTACTCAGGATTTTCTGAGATTTATTCTATCACAAATATTTAAAAAATAAAAAAATAAAATACAAAAGTAAAAGTTATAATTCACATTAAGAACCTGACGGGAGACAAATACTGATTATTTTATACCCTAAAAGAGTTGCAATCAAGAATCTAGCTGTGAAGAAAATCATTTAGAACTGCAGTCTGAAATTTTCTTCGACCATTGTTTTAGGAATTTAAATGTAGATTATATCTAGCCTTTCACACAACTCCAAAACCATTCATAGCTAGGCCAATTGTATTAATTCACTGGAATCTCAAGCTCGGTTTCTTGTTTCTCTGGGACCTCAAGAAAGACAAAATATAAAAGTGCTGGTTTTTTGTGGGCATATTTTTAAATATTTTCAGTAGTACAAATTTTTACATTTTTTAGCCTAGAGAAAAATGCAATATTTTGAACACTCCTATCTTGTTGACATTAGCAAATCCAACAACCCCGTCAAATCCTATGTTTTTTTTGGTAATTTTTTAAAATATTTAGTAGTACAAATTTTAAATATTTTAGCCTAAAGAAACACTCCTTTGTTGCATTGGAACCAAGGAACACACCGTCCTGAAGAATACGGTTGGAGGCCAGAGATCTGGCCCCAGTGATCTGATTCCAGGAAGCAAATTGGAGGATAACTTAAACAATATACGAATGATTAAGTTATGAGTGGAAGAATTAATAGAACTGAAAACAAATGACTGAAATAAACACAAAGCAAATTAAATTGAGAACAGTTCTGTATATCGCTCTGAGAGAAAGAGAGAGAGAGAGAGAGAGAACATGCAAAAAGGAAAGATGCTTTGTTATTATGCCTATTATACACTCTGTACATATAATTACAGATCGGTTACAGACTGCCTATTCAGTATCCAAAGGCGATTCATTTCAGTAACTGTTGATGACTGTCTCCCAATGTGTCATTTGTGTAGATATAACGATCGCAATGACTGTTAGCATCCCTGTTGCATGTAGGCTGCTGGAGTGTGCACGCACAGGGAGAAAAGAGATACACAGGCAGGTGGCCGAGGTTACTAGTACAAAAATTAGCACACACAATGGAAAATTGATGCACCTAAATGTCGTATATGCTCTATGAGCACTGCCCATCAGCAGAGATGGTAGGCCACCAGCACTGCCCCTTGGACTGCTGGGGGAGGACAGCACATGCCATTCTTGGGCTGGAGGCTGAGGCTTGAAGAAGCTTGAGTGGCTCTAGAGAACAGTTCTTTTGGGAAATTGCATTTCCCAAAAACAGTAAGAAAATATTTAAGTAAATCTTCGATTGTTAGGTCTGCAGCTTTATTTAGAGTTGACAACTAATAATCATAACAGGAAATGACATTATTTTGAAAACTCTCAACTTCATCCTTTTATAAAAGGAATATGTGGAATGATCAGCCAAGGATTGTGGGTGTTTCAGACTCGAGATAGGGAAACTAGCAATATACAACATCAAACAATGCTTAATGGAGATCCCAAAAAAGTTGAGGTAAAAGGGTAACATGTGAGGAATGAGGATGAGCTGAGGAAATGGGAGGCAACTGTCGAAACAGGCATGGACGGTTTGGAAGAGAGACTGTCTTCTCACAACAACAGGATAAGAATAAAGTGTAACCTACAGTATATTGCAGTTACATTTAGATATTGAGAATCTGAATGGGCAAAGCTCTGACCCATCTGACTCGGATATATGGAATGCTATCATTCAAGCTTTTGGGGATGTGACTCAGTAGACCATTCAACTTCTGATGACTTGACTTTGACTGACATGGTGCAAAATCTCCCAGTAAAAGTCTCTTGAAGTTGGGGTATTGTACCTATTCTGTATTTTATTTCATAAATAGAAATAGTTTTTTTTTCAAAACAAAAATCTCTTAATAGATATTAATTCTTCTTTAAGACAAAAGCACTCACAAAATCAAGTGTTCTTGCAAAAGCTATTCAAAAATTGAAAAATTGTGAACAAAACAACGCCACCAATAGCATCATAAGGACAATTGTGCTTATTAATACGAAAAAAACTTTACCAAAACTAATATTGCATGCAAAGCATAATGCATGTTTAAATCCAACACTAAACAGATATGACCAAATCGACACTATTATCAATTCAGAGTCCACAGAGATCTCACAAATGCAAGCTTGAATGAGAGTTGTTTCCTAACCAAATCCTATCAGGGCTAAGTTGCATGATACGGGGAAATGGAAACATGTATCCGATACAGAAACACAGTGGAAACGCGACCCCCCAAAATTTACGAAATGGGGAAACACGATATATATATATATATATATATATATATATATATTATATATATATATATGCAAATTAGCAAGGACATTAAAAATTAAATGTGAAACATTAATGACAAGTGATAAATCATAATTTCAAACATCTAACATCACATTTTGCTCATAAGTCCATCTCTACATCATTAATAATTGTCATAGATGATTACATGATGCAAGTTGCCAAGCAGTAATATCCAAAAACAACCTTGGCAATACAATATATTCAAAATTTCAAAATCAGCCTTTATGTATGAGGCTACAATGCTACATATATCAAAATGTGAATAGCAACATAGAACTAAAACATAAGATAAGTCAATTTGGATAGTGTTGTAGCTTATTGTCTTCAAATCGGCTTTCTTAAGTAAGCCTTGCTTGCTCAAATCACCGTGTGAGATGAGGGAAGTAAAATCCTCCTTTTATAGAAAAAATGACTTTTAGAGGCTTCTAGAGGTTTCCTAAACCATCATTAACCCATTAAGAAACAACTTAACATATTGATTAAGCTAACGAGTTATTTTTTTGGATGGAAAAGCAAGAATTCGAGGAGGAAACATGACGTACGGACGCGGATGCAGCACGGAAACGCGTTTCCAGTCGTACCACCCATGTTTCCTCCAAGTGAAACGTGGTGGCACGGTCGGAACCGAGTTTCTGAGGAGTACCAAACGCGTTTCCGAGTTTCCTGCCTGGTAGTACCAAGTTTCCTGTAACTTAGTATCAGGGCAACAAAGCCTCGATAGCTTCAACAAACCATAGATCCTTGAAACAAAAAACTATTTTTACCATACACTTTTGTATTGAAAATCAGAACCATAAAAGGTATGAAGAAACATAACACTTTTGTACATGCGCTCAAAGTTGATACTTGTCATGTCAACAGAAAATTACAATGCACGCAAGAGTTTTAAGTTTTTAACTATCTAATTAGGACCCTAATTCTAATGCATGTATCTGGCCTGGCATTTTTTAACATCAATTACACATCCACCTAATTTACCCTTGCATGTAGTTCACCAGAAATACAGACCTATGTTGGAATTATTGTTCTAATCTATATATATGGCCACACCCCATATATATATATATATACATATATATCATTATGTACTTGTAATTATGGCTAAGTAGTAAGGCCATATTTTATTTCATTCCTGTATACCAGGCTCATGGCCAAGGCCAAGGCCAACCTCATCAAACTTAATATGTAGGCTCAAAAGTCATTACCCTCTTGGGGTGTGTGTCATTGCTATATGGGCTCTCATTCGTGTCAACTTGATTTGAAATACATGAAAGTGAAGCTTTCATTTGTGAAGAAGCAGTTGTTTGCATATAGCCCATATCATCAATAGAACACTTATTCGTGTTGTCACCAATATAACTCGTGAGAAATGGTATGTAGAAAACCACTATTTCTCATTTCAAAATTTTCAATCTAGTGCATGGGCCCATGCTCCTAATCAAAGGTGAAACACATCCATCTCCAGACTCCTGCTACAGTCTGGTTGGCCCCGCAACTAACAGGGTGGTTGAATATAGAGCGTATAATTTTGACAAGTTCATACTGTTAGTGTTTCATACCATTATAGCATAATAATTCAATTGCATAAAATCAATAGGATCACTAGAAGAAAGACAAAGCACAGAAACAAAGAACACGAGAATTTATCCTGGGAAACCCAATCGGCAGAAAACCCAGCAACCTTCATATAGAGATGAATAATTCCGAGAACAGAGTACAATGATGAGAGAGAAAAGATGGAAGTACTTTCCAAGTAGAAACCCCAAAATGTCTTCTCCTATCTGCAGGTGCAAATCTCTCTCCAAGTGATGCAAACTTGTGTTGAGTGAATGAGTAAATAATGAGGTGAACTTTCCCTCTATTTATACAAGTGCCAAACTGGCTTTTTCCTCAACAGGGCCGACTTGTCTAACTTGACTGGGCCGACCTGACTTGGGGGAATATAAAAAGGCATTTAATAATAATTTCTTTACTTGATTTTCTCCCCAAGGTTTACATTGTTCTTTCTAGCATTTACATGATTAATTACATCAAGTTCAACTCCTTTAGGAGGTACAATCAATTATAATAAAATAAAATAAGAATAACTTTTGAAGTTGCACAAATTCCAACACTCCCTCTCAACAATGAAGGTATTCTTCGATCATCATCAACATTAGGATCATCTAGGTTTCATTTGTACATATATACAGTCTCAATCATCTCTATACATACTAAAGGTTGTCAACACAGTCTCATTCCTTCTAGAAGTGTCATCATGCATCAACTCCACCAGTCCTTCGGTGAGTTCAAGAGTAGTCTCTCCATCCTACCTAGATGTTCGAGAGATAGGCTTTACCATATGCTACCTGTCTGTCTCATCTATCGATGGGATCCTCCCATACCTGGATGAGAACCTGGACGAACAGAGGTGCAGGACCATCTACTACATGTTCGTCTCATTTGTCGATGGGATACTCCCATACCTAGCTGAGAACCTGAACGAGTAGAGATACTTGTGCAAGCATCACATGACCATCTACTAAATGTCTGGCTCATCTGCCGATGGGATTGCTCCCATACCTAGCTGAGAACCTGGACGAGCAGGGCACCTATGTGATCATCACACGACCATCTGCTACCTGATGGTCTCATCTGCCGATGGGATTACTCCCATACCTGGCTGAGAACCTGGACGAGCAGAGGCACCTGTGTGTAACCCGACCATCTACTACTTGTCTGTCTCATCTGCCAATGGGATTTCTCCAATACCTGGCTGAGAACCTGGACGAGTAGAGGCACCTAGGTGAAACTCGACCATCTACTGCTTGTCCATCTCATCTGCCGATGGGATTTCTCCCATACCTGGCTGAGAACCTGGATGAGTAGAGGTACTTGGGTGAAAGCAAGGTAAACATCTCTATGTCGTCTCTCCCTCTAAAGGAGGGACACGTTCTCTTCCAGTCCAAGTATTCCACGAAAGTATTCAAACTTTATCCTGGGAAGAGGCTTGGTGAGAACATCTACAGTCTGGTCATCTGTTGGAACATACTGTAACTCGACCACACCTTTCTGCACCATATCACGAATGAAGTGATACAAAATCTCTATATGCTTCAACCGATCGTGGAATACAGGATTCACTGACATCTGCACACAGCTCTAGTTATCACAGTGAATCACAGTTGGCTCTGGAATCTGGCCAAACAATCCGGCAAGGAGTTTCCAAAGCCATACTGCTTCATGGGCTGCTGTACTAGCAGCCATATACTCAACCTCTACAGTACTAAGTGCTACTAAGTTATGCTTCCTGTTGCACCAGGAAATCACTACAGAACCCCAACTGAAGCAACATCCGAAAGTACTCTTCTATCTGCAGCACATCCAACCCAATCTGAATCTGTAAACCCCTGCAATCTCAAGTCACACTCTAAAGCATATCTCAGGCCATATCCCACAGTGCCACGCAAGTATCTAAACACATGTTTTGCAGCAATCCAGTGAATTTGCCTCGATTCACACATGAACTGACTGAGAGCATTCACAGTAAAAGATATATCTGGTTTGGTGTTCATCAGATACATCAAGGACCCAATTAGCTAGCGATACATAGTGGGATCAATCAAATTTGAATCTGAAGCAGAATCCCTCAGCTTCTTCAAATTTGCATCCATCGAAGTGGCCATGGACTTGCAATCCAACATCCCGAATCTCTTCAGAATATCTATGGTGTATTTTCCTTGACTTAGGAAAATTTCCTTTTGCCTCTGCCATACTTCTACTCCCAAGAAGTAATGCATCAATCCAAGATCCTTCATTTAGAACTCAGAGGCATGTTTCTTCTTACACCATACGATAAGTTTCTCACTTCCAGTGAGAAACAGGGCATCAACATAAAGGACCAAAATCAGTGCCTCATCATCCACAACCTTGTCGTAAAGGTTGGGGTCTGCATCACTCTTGGTGAATCCCAAACTCACCAGGAATTCCTCTATCCGTCCATACCAAGCACTGGGTGCTTGCTTGAGTCCATACAAGGCCTTTTTCAATCTGCATACGTGAGACTCCTTTCCATGGAAAATAAACCCTTATGGTTGTTCAATATATACTTCTTCCTCAATAACACCATTGAGAAAGGTTGTCTTGACATCCATCTAATGCAACTTCCATCCCATAGCTGAAGCAATAGCAATGATCGATCTGATGGAAGTATATCGAGCCACAGGAGCAAATGTCTCATCATAATCGACTCCCTCTTTCTAAGAGAAACATTTGGAAACAAATCTAGCCTTGTTTTTCAACACTCCCACCTGCTCCATGCTTGATTTTATATAACCATTTGGAAGTCATTACTGACTTCCCCTCAAGTCTCGGCACAACCTCCCACACATCATTCTTCATGATGGATTGGTATTCTTCCACCATGGTATCCTCCCAAACTTGTTGTTTGGATGCTTCTTCATAGGTGGTAGGTTTTGAGTCAATGATGTGACTCATCAATGCTACATAACTAGAGAACCTCTAAGGTCTTTTACTTTCTCGGAAAGTACCATGTGGAGCTTCATGCCCCTCTGCATCCTGTAAAGTTTGTTGTGCCCACTTAGGCCTTTTCCGACCTACTGCAATATCTCTGGGAACATCAATTGGCTCAATTGGATCAATGGAATCGTTGGTTGCATCCTCTTCTGCTAACTCCCTCTGAATTGGAGGGGGAGATAATCTCATCTCCTTTGGTTCTAGCATCTCCTCAGCATCGATCTCCATGTCTGATCCTCTGCCTTTCCTTGACAACCATTTCTTCTTCAAAGTACACATCCCTGCTGACTTCAATAAAATCAATAGGATCACTAGAAGAAAGACAAAGCACAGAAACAAAGAAAACGAGAATTTATCCTAGGAAACCCAATCGGGAGAAAACCCAACAACCTTCGTATAGAGATGAATAATTCCGAGAACAGAGTACAATAATGAGAGAGAAAAGATGTTAGTACTTTCCAAGTAGAAATTGTTGAGCATGGTTGTCATTGATGACAAGCCATTAATGACAAAGGAGTGACAAAGGTTGTGGTTGTTGATGGGGTATTTGAAACCCTTGGAGATGGTTAAAATGCTTAAGTTGGTATGATGGCATTGTGCTTGTTGATGATGACAAAGACTTGGGTCTTGGAACCCTACACATGGTTGAGATGCCCTTACAAGTGTCCTTCCACTCTTGAAATGATGGAGCCCATAATGATGAGTTAATGCACTTGCACCTAAGATGATGATTATAAATATATGAAGACACGAAACATAATAGTATGTCTTTGATATACTTGATGATGACGTTAAGGAAGCCAATTGTACAACAAACCTCTTATAAATGGCTTGAAGCCTTGCACCTTGAACCATTCAAATAATGACATGGAGAACATCGCACCTATGGTGCATATTTGAAACCCTTGATGATCTTTGTGTTTTTGGAGAAGTTTCCAACATAGACATGGTAAAATTTGTATCCTCCCACACGCAAAAAATGAAGACCTAAAAGCAGCCCTATATCCTTACTAAATAAAGATTTTAATTAATATTAAATTGACCAAATGTAAGGTCGGCTCCTTAAGAAAAATCAGTTTTTAAAATACATATATAACAGGTCGGCTCAGTGAAAATCCACGCTGAACCTATATAAATACACTTTTAAAACTTCATTTAAAGATCAAATTCAGCTCTGATTTTTCGGATCAGGTCTGAGGAATTTCGGGTGGGGTCTGTGACAGCCGCAGGAGTAGCAGGAGCAGCAGCCGCAGAGACAGTTTAAAGACATCCACAGATCTGAACTTCATATTATCAGTCAGCTGGTTTTTTTTTAGCTCTGAAATTCGACCAGCACTGAGGAAAATTTCGGTGGTGTTTTTGGAGCTCTGAAAATTCGTATGGTTCACTGTGGCAGCCACAGAGGAAAGTGCAAGAAGTATTGTTTTTCAGGTCTCATTCTCTGATTCTTGGATATGTCAGATAGATAGCAGCAGGAGCCGCAGGAGGAATATTATGTGAAGACAAGTTCCATGTTGTAAAAATTCTGATTATCTGTGGATAAGGACTGTGTGAGGCATATCTTTCAAGCATCCTGATTCTTGACTGTAAGTTATTTTACCACAAGTGTTTTAGCCAAACAGTATCCTCCAGTCACTGTGGGCCAAGCAAGATTGTATGTAGTTGAAACTTGTCTCAAATTACAGAGGTCTGAATAGTATATTGGCAAAAATCTCAAATAAAAAAACAATCTGAAAATTGTAATGACACAGTGTAGAGTCTGAAAGGATGATAATGAGTTCTGAGGCATGATGTAAATTGAAGTTAACAGTGACAAATAATTGAAGTAGTTGACAGTTGGTTTAAGCTTGACATTTGAAAAGTTGAAGATTTGCTAAGGCACATGAAGGATGTCTACCATAACATATTACAGTGACTTGAATTGACATAGGGAGCTTGACATTGATAACATGATATGACAACCTGATGTGTTGACAAGTAACAGTTATGACAGCCTAATGACACTTTGACATGACATACATCCATTGATTGATAGAGGCAAAGTAGTGACAGTCCTAGCACAACAGTGACAGCTGACAGATTGATATGACAAAGCAGTAATATAATTTGGCATGGCAGAACAACAATTATGACAAGTAGAGCAGGTTGATGACAGTGACAAGATGATGAGCATCAGTTGGCTTGAGCAAATGATGATGACATCCAGTTGAGTGAGTGCAGATGTGATGAGACAAGACATGAGCAGAGATGGTCAGATTGATGACTGTGGACAAATTGATGACAGAGATAGCTAAGTGATTATTTGACAAGTGACAGAGATAGCTTGTGTTGAGTGAATGAGTAAATAATGAGGTGAACTTTCCCTCTATTTATACAAGTGCCAAACTGGTTTTTTCCTCAACAGGGCAGACTTGTCCAACTTGACTGGGCCGACCTGACTTGGGGGAATATAAAAATGCATTTAATAATTAATTTATTTACTTGATTTCCTCCCCAAGGTTTACATTGTTCTTTCTAGGGTTTACATGATTAATTACATCAAGTTCAACTCCTTTAGGAGGTACAATCAATTATAATAAGAATAACTTATGAAGTTGCACAAATTCCAACACATACTCATGGTCTGCCAATATTTTCCCCTTATTTATTTCAGAAGATTCTTCAAATGGATCTCAGCATGCTTCCATAAATCATGCTTCTTCTTATTAGAGCATGCAAGTCCTCTTCCAAATGATTCCTAGTGTGTTTTGATGGACCCTTCTCCTTCACAGTATCATGTTGGTCCTCTCTCTACTTCTACAAGTATTTTCTCAAATACTCCTAAATTGTTGATGTGTGTAGCATCGGACAGATAATTCCACGTGGACAATGTCTAACAGGTGGAAGTCGTCATTAATGACTCTCAAACTCAAGAGATTCACTTTAGTAAAGTGAACTATTAAAGTGAATGGACTTTTGTAATGTACTTTATGTAAATGATCTAGAGGGCTCATGGTATTTGGTAGCCCAAGGTATTCGCATATTGTAATGCTATAAAAGGCAGCCTAGGTGAGAGGAGGTGGCACCTAAGTTAGCAGATTTGGCCTCCAAGCCTTAGAACCAGTATCCGAATCGCACAGGAATCGGGGATCCAGAGATTCGATTCTGATTCCGGGAGGATTCTCTGGATTTTTCAAGGGATACTGATCCTCTTTTCGGATTCGGTTCCTGTCATTGGGGATCCGGTTGCGATTTAAAGATTCGTTTCCATGATTTAATGAAACGGTTCTTAATGGAGGAATCAATTCCTGAAGAGACAGCACATGCCTTCATTACAAAGTAGGCCACGTGCATTCGCCTAGCGAAAATAAGAGGAGCAATGGCATCATGTGAAGATGCATTAGAACCCGTGAATTGGTATGTGAAGCTCCATTCAAGAGTGCACCGTGAACGTAAGAAAGAGTCGGCCAATGTCGATCCAATGCATTCCAGGCAGCGTGTGGACCATCACGATCTCATTTCCCAAAAACTGGCAAATTACATGTCATTATTTTACTCTGTCTAGGTTAAGTTCATACGCTATCTTTAGACAGTGACAAAACCGACTGGCAGAGTTAGACACGAGCTGTAGGTAGTAGCCGTAGGCGGAGGTGGTTGTGAGAACAAGCAAGCTGCAGCATGCAACCGCCGGCAGAAGGATTCGCACAACCGCAACAACCAAACCGTGGGCCAAGCGAGACGAAGGTACAAGCGCAAGCCTAAGGCCACAAGCAATGCAAGAGTGTGTTGTAGCAACGACAGTAGGTTTCCATTGATTGGCAACTAGAGAGGAGAAGCAGCCATGAAAGTGGCAGCTGCACAAAGATACAACCGTCGAGACATAGGAGCTAAGGTGACAACAGATGAGAGGTTGGTGCCAACAGGTAGCAAAGAAGCACCAACAAAGTCGAACCAACAGGGCCAAAGCAAGCTACCAATGTGGCGTGGAGCAGGGGACAAGAAAGCTAGTAGTGTGGAGTTGATCGCGTAGAGCTACAACGAAGACAGAGGTGGTGACGGGATTTGCAGGGAAGTAACGGGTGTTGCCACAGGTAGCTACCACAAGGACTAGGCACCACAAACAAGAGCAGCTTGCAGTAGCGTGGAGCAACAAACGTGTGGCACAAGCCGCCAATAGAGGAGAAGCAACCGGCGGGCAAAGTCGAGCTGTGAGCAAAAGGAGGATCCACAAGCAAGCAACAAGGCATGGAGCTGAGGAAGCGGAGCAGTCAACGAGAGGCTCAACAGGCTGTAGACAATCGCCAAGTCAACACAAAGACCCTAGCAGGCCCAAAAGCAATCGAGTAGACTTTAGAAAATTTCAAGTACTCAAAAAACTGCAGAAAAGACCTCGGGCAGCACCTAGGAAGGCTCAGGAAGCCCAATAAGTGGTTGGGCAGCAAGCAGAAAAGTACCGAGCAACCCATAAAAAAGCTTGGGCAGCCCAGAAAGGAATCTAGGCAGCAGAAAAGGGTTCGAGCAACAACAAAAAACTCCAGGAAGCCTTGGGAAACAATAGATTGCAGATCTAGGCAACCTACAGCAAGTCCAGGGAGTGAGCCAATTAAAGGCAAGTAAAAAATTTAATTGTTGGGTGGCTTGCTAAGCCATTGCAGAAGGTCGAGCAGCCAACAAGATGATCTTAAGTGGGTGAAGGACTTTCACCTAGAGATCCAAGCCACAAGAGAGCACATAGGAGCAAGGAAGGAATTCCACTCATGTCCCTAAGTCATCCACTTAGGGGCAAAGAAGGACATTTGCTCAAGTGCCTGAGCCACGAAGGGCAATGAGTCAAGGGGATCTCAAATGGGTGGAGGACTTTCATCCAGAGAGCAGGGGATGACAGGAAGACTCTTTGCATAAAGAGATCAAACAAAAGGAAAAGAGAAGCTGGCAGGGAAACAACAAACAGATCTGGTAACAAGGACAGATCATGGCAAATCTAAGGAGTTGATCTAAGCCGCAGGAGCTGTAGGAGTTAGCAGTGTTTCTTTTATTGAAATATTTAACTCTGAAGGTCCTCCCTCATGGTTTTGGTGTGTGTGTGTGATGTGGGGGACATAAAGGCCTTTTATTCCTTATGTTGTATTTATGTAAAAAGACTCAAGAGACATTATGTAAATAAAGTAATGTTTTCTACTTTAAGTTGTGGGTCCCAATTTAAGTGATGTATTTAATAATTAGTCTTTCCTTTGTCCCAATTTAAGGGACAAAGGAAAGACACCACTTCCAAGAAGAGAAAGAGGAGAATGTGAAGAAGAAAGGTTCCCAAGGTAAGATTGGGCACATTTCTCAAGAAGATTCAGCAACACATTTCCCAAGATAGCCAAGAAGAGTACTGTACAACTCTCTGACAGTACTGTACAGCAACATGTGTGGATAGGCCATACAACAGGTCGTATTGTTGTTCACTGGTGTTGTCGCCTCTTACGTACCTGGGATTAACGCAGCAGAAATATTCAAGTTGCTAGGTGCGTGCGTGGGGGCAAGTCTTAGTCAAGTACTGTCACTTGATCTTGACTCCTCTATTTAGGTTTAACTCCTAACGAAGCCAAGGGGTGTAGACCCTATTAACGTTACTAAGGCTTTAGGTACTTAGTTCTTTTGAATAAAAATTGTTATTTAGGAGTTTTTTGGAATTAAAACATTTATCAAGATGATTGCAAGATGAAAATCAACTATACAGCATATATGAATATAATAATCACAACAAAATATTGCTTAATTGAATGAAGCAAATAACATATATCAGGGACTAGTGTCGTGGAGTCAAAGTAAGTGTTGTTGTAAAGTAAAGGTTTTGCGATTGTGTTCTTAGTCAATTTTAGGAATTATTAAAGGATGAGTTAATTAAAAGGAAGATGGGAGCTCCCGATATACCATGAGGTCCAAGGAGTAATGTCCGGTAATTAGGCAAAGGTGGCTCCTCACAAAAACGTGTGGGATGGAGCGAAGTCTCCGGGGCGTGTTCAACACTACACCAACAAGTATGTAGTCTAACAGTGCCCTGAGGTCACTCTCCAGTGGTTCCTGCTTCTTTTGAGAAATTTGCCCACGCGTTACTTAATATTCGAGTGTCGGAATTTCACTGTGTTGAGGGTTCTTAATTTTATTAATGTGAGTTTTTTATTAAATGTTTTAAGAATTAATAAGTTGTTGCACTCTTTTCTGATTTCCCCAAGACCAAGCCAATGCCCACAAAAGGAATTAGCATACTTCGAGAGACAACAAAATGTTCGTTCAAATTTGAGTGCTTAAAGTAGAGAAAGCTTAACAACAATAATTTGGAAAAAGAAACAAATATACTCACCAAATCTATGTGTCACTTTCTGATCAACCACCACTGATCGACAATGCCTTTGAGTGGAGGTGACAGCATGCTTCGTGGCAACAAGATTGGCTTTATTTAATTATTTGTAAAATAAAAAGAAAAGAAAATCTAACTACTTAATCAAAGTATACACCTTGCACAAAGTGTTAGAAAAAATCACGCCACGAAAAGGAGAAACGCAAATCCCCCCAAGGGAATGGAGTACGGGCACTATGTAGCCCACTTGCTGCTTATTACGGTTTGTTACAAAAAAAGATTTTAGCTTTAAGAATGCCTTTGATTCTTATAAATCTAAATCAGGAAGGCTTACAAATATTTCAGACGAGAAACTTAGAAGAAAGAGGGGATCATTGAGCTCTGGATGGCTAAAATCTTCAAAATTTGGTCGGAGTTTCCTTCTCTTTTTTCTTTAATTCTGTAAAATCAGCAAGCTAAAATAGCAGAAATGTTAGTAGATTAGTTAAATAATACATAAAAAAATACAACTACTTAATATTTCTTCAAGACTAAAATTTTTATGAAGCACAAGTATTAAGTTTTAATGCTAGATTCAAGCTTAAAATATGAATTTAAATGCTTCTTTTGATCTAACCAAATATGCAACAAGAGATGTATGCTAAACTTTAAAAAGGATCTACTTGTTGAAGAGTAAGGGAACCAAGAAAAAATTTTGATTGTAATAGTGTAGAAGAAACAAGAACCCAACTTTGGTCTTGAAAAAGTAGGGAACCAAAGATGCCTGCAACTCAACAATGATTAGACCAAGACAACCAACACCAAAGGTGGATGAGGACGCAACTGAGCTCAACCTCCTCCCTCGGATTTCTATCCTGCACTGTCACAAACACTTGCAAAAAGAAATTAAATCTAGAATACATAATTAACAGAGATTAGAAGGGCATTAGTACAACTGAATACACTTGTTGCTTCACTATATCTAATTAATCAAGCATTTATAAGCAAATCAAATACAATGAATGCTTATACTATGGGCACAAAGGCCGTCTAAGCTAGATAAATCTACAATTATTACAAAATAATAAGTGATTAGCTATATATCACCTCAAAACATCAACCAAACGCACATCAAATAGGACAGCTACACAGCATATGGCCTTCAAAGCCTTTCAATTTTATTCCAAAGAGAATCATAAACAAATTACAAGAGCAGAGGTTCAATGCCTTCCTTCAAATGAGTGAAACAACCTTGCTTATATAGAAAAAATGAGAGAGCTAGGCAGGGGCGCACTTGATGAATTGTGAACTTGGCGTGAGTTGTAATGGGTTGGAAAAGGTTGCAAATTAGCTTCCTTCCAATTCCTAACTCCACTTCTTTGCTTTATCTTACAACTGCTATCTTTTTCTTGAGAGTTGCACCCTCTCAATGAGGAAATGCGCCCCACTCGGATAAGAAAAATCATCTTGCCTTTAACTACCGAGAAAAACACTCAAGAGTGTTTTAGAAACCTTAGGAATGTTTCCACTTTACTTTGACAACTCGGATAACTCACTTTTAGCATGTTTTGAGTTTTTAGAAATTGTCGGTTTCTTTATTTTCTCCATTTTTTCGTCTTTTTTACTATTTTCGAGTAATATTCAATTTTGGAGATAAATAATTACTCGAAAACTTAGGAAAGTGGATTTAGAGGTTAAGTGGGTGCTCTAAGTTAGAAAACGAGCACCCCCATGTGTAATTCTTCCTCCTAACCACACTTTTATAACAATTTTAATTTTTCCAATTAAAATATTAAAAAATAGCCTAAGTTTACAGGAAAATTTATTTTTGTTGGAACTGACTCAAACTCCTAGGGGACCTAGTGCATGTCCATACGACTTATTATTGATGGCTAGCATGTAAAAAATACATAGACACATAGGATTTAATAACCTCCTAAGGTTTAACCACCATGGTAAATACTTTAGCTTTGGAGGTGTGAGTGAAAAACTCAGGAATTATACACCACTGAAGCGCAACGCATAATTCATAAGGAAAAATCACTCTAGAGTATCACCATGATAGATAAACCTAAGGTAAGCCAAGCCTGTTACAAAAATACCATGCTTAGACCAACTTATTACAATTCTCCTAAGGGGGTCTGGACATGCAAATTTTACAAAAGGGCCTAAGAATGGCCTGATGAACTTTTGAACGCATGTGATGAACAATTGAATTGTTCCTGTCTTTGACTGCTCATTGGAAATCCACCTAAATGCAACTTAGTGGATAACAAAAGGCACAATTTTTGAGGTAGATGTTTGTTGTTATGTTAGATGTCAGTGTGGGAAAGAAGAAAAAATTATGTGTGAAGGAATTTTATGAGTTTCTTCTTTTGAATAAAATTTTCCTCTTTGGGTTTTCCCCAAGTTGGGGTTTTGCCCTGGTCAAGATTGACCACAAATAGTTGTGTTCAATGTGCTTGTTTGGTTTCATGGGTTTGAAAAGCTTTTAACATGGTGTTTTTAATTTCAAAGTATTGCAAATGGTTCTTTAATTAAAAACCTAGTTCTTGAAAGCATTTGATGAAATGTGTGAACCAGAATCTTGATAATTTTGTCATTTTCTTCATGGTATCAAAGCGGTACTGAACAAGGCAGTTTGCTAGTTTGTTTTCGAGTGTGTTGAAGTTTTCAATCTTGAAGTTTAATGGAAGGAACATATTGTTTTATTGTTGGAGGAAGTTGAACCATGGGATATAGTTGAAAAGGTGGTCACAGTACCTGATAAGACTGTTGATGCGGTCGATTTTCCAACCTATCAGAAAAGAAATGTGAAAGCCAAGAGGGTGATACTTGATGTTGTCAAGGATCACCTTGTTCCTCATATTGCAAGGAAAACAAATGCATTTGAAATGTGGACCTCTTTGACAAACTTGTACCAAAGTAGTAATGAGAACAAGAAGATGGCACTGAGAGAAAAGCTGAGAGATATTAAGATGACTGAGAAAGAGAAAGTGGCTTCATATCTCACAAGGATCACTCAAGTTCGGGATGAACTTGGTGCAATTGGAGAAGTCGTAACAAATGGAGAAATGATAAGAACTGCCCTGAATGGTTTTTCAAGTGCATGGAACACCTTTGTAAAAGGTGTGGTCCCCAGGGAGCATTAACCCAGTTGAGAGAGACTTTGGGATGATTTCATCCAAGAAGAGACTTGGGATGAGGCTCTTAAAAGACAACAATCCAAGAGTGGTGAGATTGAGGAGAATGTGGCTCTTATGGTTAAGAGCAAAAAGAACAAGAAGAAGAAAGATTTTAGTAAGATCAGGTGCTCTCGATGTAATCAGTTCGGGCACTATGCTTCCAAATGTCCGAAAAGATACTACCACATCTGCAATGGAAGAATATGCTGCAAACTTTGAACAGGAGTTTTCTCTGGCTTCCATTGACTCCAATGTTGGGAGTTCAATCTTTGAGCATGTCTGGATAGCTGACAGTGGATCAACTAGACATATGATTGGATTATATGGCGCATTCCAGATCCTTAGAGTTGGGCCCTGGGAATTATGTGCAGACAAATATCGACAGTCTGCAGGTAGCAGTTCGAGGTGTTGGAATGCTTAGGTTCCAATTGGACCTTAGTGAGGTCCTGGAGGTACATGGAGTTCTCTTTGTTCCTGGGATGGGAGTTAGTAAACTCTCAGTGTCATCTTTAGAGGATGATGGTTTTGGATTGATGGTCAGATTTGGTCATATTTTCCTTTATTGGTCAGAGGATCCAGTTGGCACCACAATCCTTCTTAGCGATCGTAGGGACAGGTTGTATGTATTGAGAGGACATGTTGTACATCCGGGATCGAGGGGGTTGGCTATCTGAGTCAGATTCTGAGGTTGGGGCAGAACTCAGGAGTTGCAATTGGTCAGTCAGTTATTTCTATTTCTTCTGATGAAGAGAGTGGATCTCTTCAGAGCACTGGCAGGAGACTCAGCTAGTGCAGTGATGATGAGCAGGTTCAGGAGGCTCACGTGGAGTCTCAAGATTCAGAGTTCCAATTCAAGGTCGGGCACATGTCTCTAAGATGCATTCTAGAGCAGGAGGGAGTTGCTTCAGGAATCAGCGATGGAGATTCCGATGATGCCAAAACGACCTCCTTCATTAGGAGGGAGTGTTGAAATATTTAACTCTGAAGGTCCTCCCCTCATGGTTTTGGTGTGTGTGTGATGAGGGGGACATAAAGGCCTTTTATTCCTTATGTTGTATTTATGTAAAAAGAGACATTATGTAAATAAAGTAATGTTTTGTACTTTAAGTTGTGGGTCCCAATTTAAGTGATGAATTTAATAATTAGTCTTTTATTATTAAAAGTGCATCTAATATGGACCCCAGATCTTGTAATCTAATCCTAGCCATTGATGAGTTAGTTAATGGTAGTTAGGGTTAGTTGGTGAAAATTAAAGTATAAAAGAATGGAAAGGGACAAAGGAAAGACACCACTCCCAAGAAGAGAAAGAGGAGAATGTGAAGAAGAAGAAAGGTTCCCAAGGCAAGATTGGGCACATTTCTCAAGAAGATTCGGGAGCACATTTCCCAAGACAACCAGGAAGACTACCATACAGCACTCTGACAGTACCGTACAACAGCACATGTGGGCACAAATCCCAAGGCAGCCACTAATGCATTCATTGTAGACTATCCAGACTGTACAGCAGATGTATTTTGGCACGTGTGGCACGAATTTCGAGGCAAAGAAGTGAGCAAGCCGTACAACAGGTACAGCAAGTGTGGACAAGACACACTGTTGTTCATTGGCACGATTTTTGAGGTAGATAACTGTTATAATAGTTTTCTGAAATTTTGTCAGTGTGGGAAAGAAGAAAAAATTATGTGTGAAAGAATTTTCTAAGTTTCTTCTTTTGAATAGAATTTTCCTCTTTGGGTTTTCCCCAGGTTAGGGTTTTGACGAAATGTTTGAACCAGAATCTTGATAATTGTCATTTTCTTCATCGTTTCTCAGTGGAAAAATAACATGACAAGGACACGTGAGTTGTTCACAAATTGGCCAGAAATAGGCTTAGATCTAAACGTGGAACTCAACATTGATGCCAAGTATAATGTAGAAGTTGGGGCAATGAGGTTCCATTTGGAGTCAAGAGGTTTTCTAGAGGTGGCAAATGTGTTGTATGTCCCAGATTTGAGGACAAATGTGCTCTCAGCCTCAACTCTGGAGGACAAGGGGTATGGGGTTATTTTCTAGGATGAACAAGTGCTCATAAATTCACAGAGAGCTACCCAAGATGCAACAGTGATGCTTGGTGTCAGCAAGGGTAAGTTATACACATTGTTGGGTCAACCTGTATGTGGGTCCAAGGGGATCTTGGATCAAGGATTGATGTCAATGACAGAGAGTGAGCAGGAGGATCTGAAGATTGAGTTGATACTGAGGACTCTATCTTCTAATCTGAAAGATGGGCGAGAGGCTTCTTCCACTACTATCAGGACCAATTGGTATGAACTGACATTGATGGATGCTAAGGAGCAGGTGGAGATTCCTCAAAGCATGGTTAGGAGGAACAGATCTTCAGAGCAAATTCTAAAGCAAGTGGCAGAGAAGTCTTCCAATTCAAAGGGAGCAGCTAAAATAACGAATGATGTGGTGGGATTGGAGATAGATCCAAGTGGAGGTTCTTCCAAAAGTATCCTCCTCGCTAAGAGAGAGTGTTGATGTTTGTAGCATCGAAAAAGTACTTCCACATGGACAATGTCTAACAGGTGGAGGTCGTCATTAATGACTCGAACTTAAGAGATTCTCTTTAGTAAAGTGAACTATTAAAGTGAATGTACTTTTGTAATTACTTTATGTAAATGATCTAGAGGGCCCATGGTATTTGGTAGCCCATAGTAATTGCCCAAGGTATTTGCATATTGTAATGTTATAAAAGGCAGCCTAGGTGAGAGGAGGTGACACACAACTATCACAAAGGGTGAGTGAGATCTCATTGAGTGGTTGGAGAAGAACTTTCAGATAAGTGTGCAGGTACAGGGGCAGGGGAAAGGAGCAAGGTGCAACAGAGAAGGTAGCAACCAAGTGATAGGCTAAGTTATCTTGCTATGATTGTATTATTCCTCAATGGGCCATTTCGTAGGACGAGAGCCCAAGATTTGTATTCTTAATCAAAATCATTGTTTATTTGTTTTTCCCCTGTTGGGGTTTTCCAGGGTAAATCTAAGTGACAAATGAAATGATTGTAATTTCCTGTGCTTTTTTTGCTGTGTGAATTTGTTAGATTTCGGTGTGTTTTCAATTAATAATTGTAGTAAATTATTTTCGACTGGTAGCCAGAGCTGAAATCAAGTAAATTTTAACATATAATATCTAGGTAAACTCCTATGGCTAATGTGGTCCCTATCAATGATTCATCTAGTATTGCTATTGCAAATGTCTAAACACCTTTTCAAGTCATATTGTCAATAGATCATCCAATCCTCATGTTGCAGATGACAATGCTCTTGTCAATGGTCATCCAATCCTCATCTTGCAAATTACTTTAACAGTTCAATTCCATTATTCAATGATGATAGAAACACCTTGCATGATTCATCTATACCATTTACTCTTCCTTCAGATAGGTCAAGGGCTATAGCTAAGTGGGCTTCTCTACTGGTGTTAATGCAACAGAGTTTCTTGTTGACCCATTTGTGTGCTACCAGGAGGAATTCGTGTGCTATAACTAAGATTGTTAATTGTTTTCAATACCAATCTAATGCACTTGAGTTTCTTGTTGGCACATTTGAAAACTATCAAGAGTCTTCTCCACCACAAGCATTACTAAGGTTTCTTATGTCCCTATCCAACAACATCTCAAACATCTCCCAGTTGGATCTCACTGGAGCTCAATCTCGATTATAGATAGTCTTGATGGTTTTCAAAAGGAGCAACATGGAGTTTAGGGGTATTGATTGTTGAAATTTTATTTGCACCAAGCAATTAATGCAAATCTAAAAATTCATCTTCTTCGAAGAAGGTTCCTCGGATATTAACCCTAGGAAATGGTTGCAACAGAGAAGGTAGCAACCAAGTGATAGGCTAGGCTATCTTGCTATGATTGTATTATTCCTCAATGGGCCATTTCCTAAGACAAGAGCCCAATATTTGTATTCTTAATAAAAATCATTGTTTATTCAATGATGATAGCAACACCTTGCATGATTCATCTACACTATTTACTCTTCCTTCGGATAGGTCAAGGGCTATACCTAAGTGGGCTTCTCTATTGATGTTAATGCAACAGAGTTTCTTGTTGACCCATTCGTATGCTATTACTAAGATTGTTAATTGTTTTCAAGACCAAACTAATGCACTTGAGTTTCTTGTTGGCCCATTTGAAAACTGTCAGGAGTCTTCTCCACCTCAAGCATTACTAAGGTTTCTTATGTCCCTATCCAACCACATCTCAAACATCTCCCAGTTGGATCTCACTGGAGCTCAATCTCAATTATAGATAGTCTTGATGGTTTTCAAAAGGAGCAACATGGAGTTTAGGGTATTGATTGTTGAAATTTTATTTGCCCCAAGCAATTAATGCAAATCTAAAAATTCATCTTCTTCCAAGAAGGTTCCTCAGATATTAACCCTAGAATTTTCAACCTTTAGGACTGTTGAAAACTAATGTGTAAAACAGCAGCAGAACAATCACAATAATTGACTTCTAGTAGCCCCAAAATTCACGACAATTCAGTGAGAAAAGATACCAATCATTCTAATGAGTTTCCAACCCTTTAGGGCAACTTCAAATGCATAAAGCACATCTGAAAACTCTTCTTATACAGCAGATATAACAACAAACACAACAGCAATAAATGGTTGTACTAATATCTTCAATCTTAGTGTTAACTCCTCTAATAGTTTTCTCTAAAGTGTGTCAAATCAGCAAGACAATTAAGAGCAGAAAATAACCATCACAATATGTAGATAGCTGGAAATCTTATATCTGTATGCCCAATGAATGTACAAACATACCACAACTTACTCTCAAGGCTAGGACAAAATCCAACCATCGAGGATGCCCTAGGGTTAGTCACCAAACCCTAGCTCCTCCAAGTGCTAAAATCCCTCCAACACTATATTCAAGGCAAGACAACCTCTTCTTCCCCAAATACATCCAAGGGTTTCCAAACCCTAATCTCTAGCCTCCAAGGGATGAAACCCTAACCCTAGAATCCAAGATGCTCCAAGAGTCGAAGAAACCCTAGGACCCAAGAGAGAGAGTGTGTGTACAAAGCAGAATGTCAAGAGAGAAATCATCCACCTCATATGCTCCAGTAGGATTTGCTCATGAACCCTAGTGCATCACTAAGAGAGCACTCCAAAAAAGAGATAAAAATAAATGTGTGTGATGAGTTATTTGGAAAGACTCTCTCCTTCTATTATTTATATGAGGTAAAGAAGGCCAACAATATAACATAGGTTGGTCTAAGCCTTAGAAGCAAACCTACTAAACATACGTAAGCCACATACAAGTGAAGCACTCCATTGCTAGAGTACAAATGTCACAACACTAATGCCCAACTTTTTCTTGTTGATCACTAGTTATCGTGCAGCACCACCCGCCTTTCGGCACAAACATTTGGTCGCCAGCACTTACTCGGCCATGGATTACACCCTTCACTCAAGACATGCCCATACCTTCACCTTGAACTATCTGTCCTTAGACCTACTATACCCAACCACCTTGCCCAACTCTTGAACTTATTATTATGTGTCATATACATGGTTGTGCTTAAATTGTTATGTTGCATAGCTCCTCATGCCATAAACACAAACAAGAACACAAGAACAATACATACATGTGCGGTGCCAAAACCCAGGACCGACAAGCCTTTTTATTAAAGTGTGCAAAGAATGATACAATGGAGATACAAAGCACAAGTTCGGCACCTTCCTGTCGAAGTGGGTGTGCCCAAGAAGAAGAGCGCCCAAAAGAGTGCCCAAAAGACAGCACTCAAGAGTGCACCCATAACACAATTTGCATCGAAAAATGCGTGCCTAAAAGACTAAGCCCCCGAAAGAGCACCCAAATGGTAGAAGCCTATTTGGGAGTGCAGGTAGTCGTCGAGACGATCCAACATAAAGCAGTTGCAACAGGAGGGCATGAGCTAATTCAGACCCTCCAAGAAGTCCAACAGCATCTCCACATGCAGATAGATGGCTTGTTGAGTTGGTTGCAAGGGGCGATAGATTGAGAAAATGTTCACTTGCAATCAAGGTTGGAATCCATCCAAGAAGGGGAGGATGCCAAGGATGATGTAGTCATTGCAAAGAGAAGCTCAGAAGTGCCTAAGTACATGGGCAAGAGGATTTTGGGGTTTTCTAGAAAGCAAAACCATGTGAAGGATTGTTCATTGAAGTAGAGATTGGTAGCCTTGACGGAAGTCCAAGGGCAGCAATCTTCGAAAGCAATATCACAAGTTTGGAGTGCCTTAATAGAGTGTTTCAGTAGGTTCACAACAGAAGTTCAAGAACAAGGTTTCCAAGACGAAGGGGTGAATGGACTTTGTTATGTGATCATGACATTCAACGAGTTGAAGGTGGTGGCATTGGTGGACACCAATTCTACCCACGACCTTAATTGCGAGCAAATTGCAAAAGGACTTCACTAGGTGGCCGAGGGTAGAAGTACCATGTATAAGGCAATGAACTCATCGATGAAGATGTCAACAAGAGTAGTTTAAAAAGGCCCATTGAAGGTTGGGGATTGGCATGGTACCTTAGACATGAAGGTGATTCCCTTAGATGACCACAAACTCATCTTGGGACAAGATTTTCTAAGGATGGCTCAAGCCATACTCATGCCCCACGTGAGTTGTTTGATGATCTTGGGACAAGATTTTCTAAGGATGGCTCAAGCCATACTCATGCCCCACGTGAGTTGTTTGATGATCTTGGGAAAGACCCTACAGTGTTGTGTGTCGATGATGACCAAGAAGAAGTAGGGGAGTGTCGCACAAATGTCGAGTGTGAGGCTGATTTAAGTTGTCAACACTCCAATAGGCAAACTTGGTAACTTCATGCAGTAACAACAAGAGAAGGGTTCAGGCAAGCATAACTTGGGTGCAAGAAACAAAGAAGCTTGTATGAGGAATGCAGTGGCAACTTGTTGCACATTGAGCAGTACACCAAAGAAGGGAATCCAAGAGATTGCCAAGTCTTCTAACGAAGACAACCCAAGTGTTGGGCACAAGTAGCACTTGATGGTTCTAAACAACAGCTCAGTTGAAGCCAAGTGTGGCATACTTGGGCTCACAATGAACACCCTTCAACATGACAGCATTACACCAAGATAGCATAATGTTGACCACATTTTGGTTAGCTCACGTAGCCTAGAGGACGTTGCAAAAGAGGCTCAATCAACAAGTCAAGGTTGGGCTAGACGACAAAGAGACAAGCCAAGAGAAAACGTGAGAAGCAAGCAAAGGCAGAGAAGGCACCCTTGCGACAACAAATCGAGTCTTTTGGAAACCAAGAAGGGATGGCAGATCGGGTGGGTGCATGAAGGACACGGTAAAGAAGACAATGGAAGACAGGTCGACAGCAGCTCTGACTGTGTGCCCCCTTCCAACCTAGAAGTTACATTGCTTCAACAACCCACTGTTCGAGAGTTGGGCAGCGGGCATATGGCTACCATGTTAGTGGTACATTGACAGGAAAAGAGGTAAAGTGTTGACCAAAGGTGCACGCTTGACATGTGAAGGTAGTGATAGCTACCTTGCCGAAGAAGAGGATGCAAATAGAGACCAAAGAGCAACTAGAATTGATATGACACTTGCAAGCATGACAAAGTGCATTCCCATTGCTTGGGCATGACGATTGGACTAGCTACCCAATCAGTGGATGGCATGACGAGTACCAATGTACAGGAGCATGGAAGAAAGGATTTGAGGACGAATGCAGCAAAGAATCCAAGATGTGCAATAGCGTTGGGCATGACTTAGACTTGCAGTAGAAGGTTAGGTCAAGCTAGGCAGAAGATCCTAGAGTGTCGAGGAAATGGTACAAAGGAGAAGATGAACAGCACATTCACAAGGACGGCACGAACTTTTGTAAAGTTGTCAAGGATGGCAACATCTTTGAGTGGGAGAGGATGCAACATCCCTGCAATGAGCAGGCGAACAACCCACACTCACTCACCCATCGAACAACTCGAGTGCATGGGAAACCAACACGCCCGACACGACCAAGAGATGGATCGATGCATTTTGGCAATCCAAGAGCACGCAAGGCAACTACGAGCAGTGATGAATCGGGCGTGAGCATGAAGCATTCGGCAACAAGGCATGTGACCAAGAAGCTTCAGTGAATTGGCAAAAGCCTTGACAAGAGGAGCATCGACAAGGGGCTTCAACAGACGACAAAAGGCATCGACAAGCAGCAAAGTGGAAGATAGGTGATCAAGTCCATTTGCCCAAGGCAAGGTGGTAAAACACCTCAATGAGGGGCAAAACAATTGTACACCACGCCAAGCACATGTGGATGCCATCGACATGAGACTCAGGTTCATGGACAAAGGGGCTCGAGTGCATGTCAAAGAATCGATAGAGTGGAGCACCTAACATAGGTGCACCCAAGAGGGCCACCGAAAGAAGCGCCCAACTATTGTAAATCAGGTAACACAATTACCAACGAGCCTCCTAGCTAACTGTCAAGAGAATCCCCACTTTCCTCGGGGTTTCCCAACGACACATCCTTGTGAAAAGGTGTTGACCAAGGGAAGTTTGAGCGCGCTATGCCTCGTATATATTAGTTGGGTGCACTTGAGCCAAAGGCATTCAAGCATGGAAAGTGAGACATGCTAGAGACCAAGGAAGAAGGCAAGCAAGCAAAGAGAACTGTTGGAAGGAGGCAAAGCACAATTATGGGTTGAAGGGTTGCCACAGGAAAACTCTCCATGACAAGTGCTAAGGTACAAGCTTGTCAATGGAGTAATGCTACTAGAGGCAACCCAAGAACGTTGATGACAAGTGTTACATGAGCAAACTTGTGGGAGACAACACAGCTTATCGACAATGAGCTCATGGGCAAACAATGGCATCAAGAGAATGTTCAAACAATGGCGTAGTTTCATCGAGAGCAAGCAAAACCATCGATAGAGGTAGGTCATCGACGATAGACTCACCCATCAACAAGCACAGTGGATGGACAGCCAAAACCAAAGTTTGCCCATCTGCCCAGGCATAGTTGTTGGTTGTAAGAGGGTGTCGACAAGAAGGTGCCAAACCCGTGCTTTGTATCTCCATTGTATCATCCTTTGCATACTTTAATAAAAAGGCTTGTCAATGCTCAATTTGAAAACAACACTAATATGTGTTGTTCATATGTTCTTGTGTATGTGTTTATGGCATGAAGAACTAAGAAACATAACAAGTTAAGCGTAACCAAGTAAATGACACATAATAATAAGTCCAAGTGTAGGTTGGGCAAGGTCATTGAGCATATCAAGTCCAAGTGACAAGTAGCTCAAGGTGAAAGGTATGGGCATGCCTTGAGTGAAGAGGCGCAGTCCACCATTGAGTAAGTGCGGGCAACCAAGTCCCCATGTCATAAGATGGGTGGTGTCGCACGATGGCTAGGAACCAACGAGAAAAAGTTTGGCATCAGGAGGGTGCACGCCCTAGGGTTGTGACTTGTGACAACAAGTGTCAAGCTTCAAGGATGATATCATGCACAATAGTAACCCAAGGTGATGTAGCTATGCAAGGCAAGTCCACCACTCCATCTTGAGCCTTTATGGAGTCAATCCATCCTCTGAATCCAAGTACTCCATTGGGGCAGCTATCCTCTCCAAGAACATTGTCAAAACCCCAAGCATCATCGGGCCGTCTCCAATCCTCCAAACATGAAACCAAGTTGCCACATGTCATCTAGAGCTTGTATACCTCCTCCACAATGCACAACAATCCTCATATCCTATGGGGCATTTTCCCACAACATGAATCCTCCATGTGGCCATCATGCAGGGCATTTTCCCACCAGGTGAAATCTCCATGTGGCCATCATGCAAGGCATCCACCATCTAGGGAACAGATCTCCAATGCCCTAGGGAAGAACATTGAGCCAGTGATCATTTCATGTCTTAACATCCTCTGAGCATGTTAGCACAAGTGTGCATATCTATCACGGACCATCTCTCATGCTACACTCCATCTCGAACTATCCAAGGGCTGAACATACACCATGTACACCAAATCTCATGAAGCACCCCAAACATGGAGTAAACACTTTCGAAGTAACCTAAAAGTCTAACACCGATATGGCCCTCTGCTTATAGCATTAAGTGGGGGAGCAAATCTTGTGTTGTAATAAATTTTCCCTATTTTGTAATGACTTTTCTCTGTGGCCCCCTGTTCAGCACAAAGGGAGTATAATTATTGGTGTATTTTATATCATTTATTGTTAACTAGGCTTATAGTTAACACTGACCAAGTCAAACTTAGTATGTAGGCTCAACTACCTCTTTGGGTGTGTGCCCTCGATATGTTGGCCCATAGCCCCTACTGGGAGAACACCTCACTTAAGTTGTGTATAAATACTATACAACTCAAAGCTCTCATTTGTATCATCTCATCTTGTGATCTTGATCTGAAATCCAAAGTGTATAGGCCTAAGGGCGCTTCATTTTGGCGTTCTCTCTTGTGATTGGCATCCTTTTCTTAGGCACACTCATGTATGTCCATTTTCAGCAATTGTGCTTGGCTTTTGCATTCTCAGTCTCTCTCTATCACACTAGACCTATCTCTATTGCACTTGTGAAGAGGCTATTTCAGAATTTGAGTGAGATATGGTTCCATTAATTCTTCTATTGACCCTTGTAAATCTCAACAATACAAGCCACACTCAGTATCATTTATAGGAGCAGGAAGCTATTCTCACAACCAACCCCCTGGAATTCAAATGATCTGCCTTATCAAGGAATCTTTAGTTCTGTAAGACAATAAATAACAGGAGAAAATATCATGTATGAGGATTGGGTCACAATAATTACAGTTTCTACTTGTAACCCATATTAAATTCAGAAAATCTCTTAACCCCTAAAAATTCTGAAGGAATTTTAAAAAGACGTACATGGCCAAAGGTTCCTTCATGTTAGTTTTTAATGATCCAGATTCGATTACTGTTTCAAATAATTCTTCAGCAAATTATTAAACAGAAATACATTGAATCCTAACTAATTTACGCAACGGAAATTCAACAGGAAATCAAACACATTTGACACTTAGATTTACCCTCGAAAACCTGAACTGGGGAAAAACCAGCAACGGATGATTTGTATTAATAAAAAATTCCTGGGATCCCTTCCTGGGATAATGGCCCGCTGAGGAATAACACAATGACAGAATGCTATCAAATCACGCCTCAAGATCGGTACTTTGATCTTGCTTGCTGCTAACCCTCAGCTGCCCCTTGTTCCTTTACTCTGACCCTGCCCTGACACCTGCACACTTGAATGGAAGTCCTTCTCCACCCACTCAATGAGATCTCACTCTGTGTGACAGTTGTGTGTCCTCCTCTCACCTAGGCTGCCTTTTATACCATTACAATATGCAAATACCTAGGGCCAATACCATGGGCCCTCTAGATACTTTACAGAAAGTATTTACAAAAGTACATTCACTTTAATAGTTCACTATACTAAAGTGAAACTTCTAAGTCTGAGAAGTAATAATGACGACTTCCACCTGCAGACACTGTCCACATGGAAGTACATGTCTGATGCCACAACCACATGGAAGTACATGTCCGATGCTACAAAAATCAACACTTCAGAGGTTGAAATGAAAGTACTTAGAAGCTTTAATAGGTAAAAGAATGTTAGATGCACACCACAGAAAAAAAAAAGTCAGATAACCCTGAGAACAGAGAATCATTGAAACCATTTCTAAAAGCTTTAACTAAACCAATGGCCCCTTTTTACCATAGATACCATATTGATTGACAATATAAAATTCAGCAGAATTTTGTGCTTTTTGCTGTCCAAAAAAGAATTGAATTCACTGGATCAAAAATTAATCAAGGAAAACTAGATCTTGGTGTTTCTCTAAGCAGTTGCTGCTGATATTTTCTTGGGCATCTTTTGAAGGTTTTGAGAGTCTGCACATTGCTGTAGACTGCAGAACTGACCGATTTGAGAATGAGTACATTGGTTGAGCTGTTTTGGATACCACAGACTCCATCAGCCACTGCCGTTTCCTTCTCAAATTCTCCAATTCTCCTTTGATCACATTGAATTATCAAAGATGTTCACAATATAATCATATTACTTATTTAGTTACGGCTATGCCATCTTTAGTATATATTAATTGAGTGAGTAATAAAGAGAGCTCAAAAGTTATTTTAATTCTTAATTTGGTCAGTTACATATAAGCTGGCTATCTTTATTTTAATAATTAATTGCATTCTTACATGGTAGTAAATATTTTAACTAAAATGACTTAGAATAAATATAATAATTATATACCAACTGGTTAGTAAATACATTCCAATATAAATTAAATATTAGCTAACTATTAATCAATACAACAATATCGATTGAATGTTTGTATTAAGACAGTAATATAACATGCATCATTAGGAAGGGTTTTGTTAAAAAGGTTATGTGAACCTTTGTCCTGACAAATTTTTAAATTTTCCAAGTACAGTGATTAACAAGACTGACACACAAGCATAAATTGCCTTTATCAATGGCCAAGAATTTTCCAAACTATCAAGTTTCAATACTACACTGGAAAGTTTGACAGCCTAAATTAAACAGGAAGGAATGATTTCTCCTCAAGTGGGCATAAACCATCAATACAAATGCTTCACAAATAGCCCAGCCCTACACATGAACATAGGCCACCTTCAAATGCCATATACCTATCTTCAAGAGATGCAAATTCTGCATCAACTAATCCTTTCGAGAAAAGGAAAATAGTTAGCTTCCCTTGCTACTGCCCCATCAAGTTTGGAAATTCAAATCCAATTTTATAAAGTTTCTGATTGCCTAGAGACCATAGAACTAGATATAATTGCAGTCTTTTAGAGAATTAGTTGCAGTGAAAACCCTTTTAGAGTCATCAGCATGCCACTTCACTGTACGATGGTTTCTGTTTTACCACAAAAAGCTCTGAAAGAAACATCCCTCACAAGTCCAAATCAGTCTGATGCTTCTGGCTTCTAGGCATTCTAGCAAGAAATTAGAAAGGCGTACATTACCTAGAAAATCACACCTTACATAAAGTGAAACGTTTCCTGCAGACAAGGAAGTATCTATATTACCAGATCCTTGCCCCCTCCTTGGATACTCCCAGATCCAATATCAGATCTAGATCCTTCATGGATACAGTTCTGATTCTCCATAGATATGTATGGAATCTCAAAGTTTGAAAAATCGAAATCGGACTCGGAATCGGTCGAGGGTCAACTCGGAATCGGAATCAGAATCGGTAATGAATCGGTCATAAATCGGCCGATTTGAATTTAATGAATCGGTTTACTCAAAAATACATAAAATATTTAAATTTTAAAGAAAAACAACATTTTCAAGATTTTAGGACTGTTGTTATGACCTAGACCTATTGTTTAAAGGCCAAAGAGCACCTTTACTTGTTGTTTAGGGCTGCTTTCATCCACAGTACTGCTCACAATTTATTTTTAGCCTTTAAGGTGATTTTCATGACTTTTTACTGCTACAAAGGTCATAACCTAAGTTGCATGAAATGGGGAAACAAGGACGAAACGGAGAAACTTCGAAACAGGGGGAACGTGACCCCCAAAATTGTGGAAATGAGGAAATGCAATATATATATATATATATATATATATATATATATATATTAAATTAATAAATTAGCAAAGACATTTACAAAAATGAATGTGAAATATAAATCATCAATCATACATGTCAACGAATCATTGCCTATATTGGGATCCTATTCATCAATAGCACCCTATGCGTACCTCCTCTAGGCTCTAGCCCTTGCCTCTAACTCGAATTTCAAAGTTGATCCTCCAAGGACATTAGTCAACGACTCAACACACTACAATTTTGATGAAACTTCCTAATCCAATCGCTAAAATAACGTAGAAAAAGCTTTCGATGCTTGATAAGTGATTTTGCATGAGTGAAGAGTACATTTTTATTAAGGTCATGACAGAGGAATTCAACAATCAACATCACCAACATCAAGGTACATATAGGGGTTGATGTGCTTGATTAAATGCCAATTCCATACCCTCATACATGATAGAATCTGGTGGAAACCTTGCAATCCTAAAATCCTGAAAACTATTAAGTCTGATGAATTTTGAATGGGATCTAAAAATCTACTTTTTGCATATGAAGTCCGATGAAGTTGGAACCACTCTCAAACATCCTGAAACAATTAATGGTAATGTTAAAAATTTAAGTAAAAGGATGGAAAATAAAAGATAAGGAGAATGTCACTTTTAAAATAAAAGATAAGGAGAATGTTGGAAAATAAAAGATAAGGAGAATGTCACTTTTAAAATAAAAGATAAGGAGAATGTCACTTTTACTTTAAGAATTTAACATTACCATTAGTATCACCAAGTACTACAGCACCATGGGGATATAGGTAAAAAATTCAAAAAAAAATTTAAAAAAACCATTTTTTAATGGCCCACAGGCCCACACCCAAACATCGGCCGATTTTTGTCAAAAATCGGTGGACCAGACCGGTTCGGTACCGAACCGGCCGATTTGATACCGAATCGGCCGGTTCGGTACCAAACCGGTCCTCCGATCCGATTTGGAGACCGGTTTGAACCGGTCTTGCCTTAAATCGGTGAATCGGCCGATTCCGATTCCGATTTCACCGATTTTTAAAACACAGGTATGGATAAGGGAAATAGCATGGATCTGCAAGGGATATGTATCAAATCCTCCATGGATATGTATTCGGGATCAATATAGTAGGATAAATTATTAAATATTAGATTCAATGTCATATCACGTACATGCAAGTCAATAATAGCCTCGTGTGTTAAGAAACATATCAAAGTATTGTTGGTTCTTGCTGCAAAGAAAGAATTTGCTGTGGCAATAGTAAGATAGTAGGCAAGCTCTAGTGTCTACCTATTTCCACAGAAAACTGCATAAGGAACATGGACGAAAATACATTTTCGTATATTATGTGGGGCTATTTTGACAAATAACTCTGCTTCTCCATGAATCAGATTTAGAACTAGTATCGTACTTTAAAACAATTATTTTAGGTTTTAAACATATACTTGTCATGTCTAGCCATAATGTATCCAATGTTCAAAACTATATATTCAAAAAAATCATCATAAAATTAATTAATTAATTAATTGGAACAAAAAACGACCCACAAGGGGTAGAGCAATTGGTTATGAGTAATTGAGATGAGAAATTGTAAATGGAATATCACAAGTTCAAATCACCATGGGTACTTACATAAAAAAAAATTGGAACAAAAAACATTAAAACAGTGTATCTGTATCCATCCTCATATCCACATCTGTATCAGTATCTATATCCTGGGAACATAGGAAACTATTCTTTACAGTTTACACTTATGCTCAAGCTCCATCTATCCAGATTTAAGGAAGGGATTGCTTGCAGGAGTAGACCTAGATTGTCTAGGATTAGTGTGGGCTCAGCAGTTGGACTATTACACTATCTTTCGAAGGACATGTTTCAAGTACAAACACCACTAAAAGTTGCCGAAGTGTAAAGTTTAATATGATGAAGAGGCACAAAAAAGAGAGAAAATAAGCATACAAATCATCAACAGAAAGACAACAAAAGAGGACCAAAAGAGGGAAAAATGATAAAGGGTCATTAACAGAGAGAGGACAAAAACAGGTGCCAAAAAGAGGGAAAGAATAAATACAGTCATTGGCAGAGGATGAAAAGCGGTGGAAAAACAAATTAAATTAAAATTAAACTTAGAGAGAATATGACTAAACTTTAAATTCTCTTCAACTTTAAAAATTTACCCTCGTTTCCATGCCTCTTAAGTTTTCATCATCTTTAATTTTACTCTTCTTCAGAAGCTGCAATTCATTCTTCTTTAAATTTAAGCCTTGAAGAAATATTAGCAGTTCAAGCGAGATTTTCCATGTTGCTTCTCTCTGAAAGACTGAAAGGAGAAGCTGAGCAGTTTAAGTGCAGATATCACCACAAATATGGACACTTGATGAGGATTTATCCAAAGATGTCAAAAAAATATAGAGAACTAGCTAACTACAATGCAAGAACATAAGTTGGAAGAAAAAAGGGAAGACATAAAATGACTAACCAATGTTGGGTAAGAAACATAAGGAACCAATTGCATAGAATGGATCTGATAAATTAAATCAATTGGAGCATTTAATAGACATAAGATTCAAGAAGCACAAGGAAACCAAAAAGAAAATCAATTGATCTGGAAGTTGAAAATTCGGGACAACATAAAAGAAATCTGAATACCAATATGAAAGGGCTGAATTGATGAAGATGATAATAAAGGTAAGAAACATCAAATAAACAGGGATAAATCAACCACTGGCTGATGGGGATAAAGGCATTCAAAGAACAAGCCAAGTGGTAAGAGAAAAAAACCATAGATCCTTAATGCTGATATATTTATTATTAACAGAAAGAGAAAAGCATAGAGACTTATATGGAAATAATGGACTAGCTAACTACAATGCAAGAACATAAGTTGGAAGAAAAAAGAGAAGACATTAAAATAATTTAACCAATGTTGGGTAAGAAACAAAAGGAACCAATTGTGTGGAATGTATCTGATAAATTAAATCAATTGAAGGATTTAATAGACATAAGATTCAAGAAGCACAAGGAAACCAAAAAGAAAAATTCGGGACAACAAAAAAGAGATCCAAATACCAATATGAAAGGGGTGAATTGGTGATGATGATAATAGAGGCAAGAAACCTCAAATAAACAGGGATAGACAACCAATGGCTGATGGGGATAAAGGCAATCAAAGAACAAGCCAAATATTAAGAGAAAAAAACCATAGATCATCATATTTATCATTAACAGAAAGAGAAAAGCATAGACACTCGTATATGGAAATAATGGACAGAATTTGTTAAATGAGTATGACAAGGAGATGAAAGAGGACCTACAACGAGGGTAGAGAGCTTCAAGGAAAGGAATTAGACGAATGAATAAGATGAGATAATCTTATCAATGTCCAATAAAAGACCACAAAAATAGGTCAAAGGGACTAAAATTTAAATAGTACATCCAGTGTCAATACAAAGTGGCGGTGTCAAGGCATCTCCTAAAACATAACAGTGCTTAAAGCAGAAAGATAATAAGATCTAAGAGCAGGCTAGAGAATAGGTGCTAAATGTCTAGCTAGAAGAAAAAGCTAAAAGAGACAGTATAAAATAAATATGCTGGTACAATAGAAACAATAGAAACTGAAGGATTCTGAATCTCTGTTCACTAAGCAGAAGAGAGAGAAACTGTCAATGCCTGCTGGGGCTGTCCTAAATTCTAAGTTAAATAAATGTAATTGAAAAGCATGGTCAATTATAGAAACATTGAAAGCTAAAGTCAAAAAAGAAAAACTTATACAAGGACAACCAAAGGCACCAATAGTATCAGGCAAACCTGAATAAGGTGATATACCTGTTAAGGAGGAGTTATTAATGCAATGATATACATGAAGGGGGGAAGAACTGCTCAACAATCTAGACACGACCAACACAATAATGGTACACATTACTCAAAAAATGGATATAACGGATGTATAGCCTAAGGAGGGATGGTATGCTTGGAAGTTGGAACAAATGGAGGAAGATAAATAAATAAAAATAGATAACAGAGAGCAGATCTGGGGTAGTCGGACCACCATGACCAATAGAAGAGCTTCTAAAGAAGTTCACTTCATTAAGAGGATCCCTAGAATTAAGATCACAGCTTGTAATAAATTCAAGCTGGAAGAGAATTGTTACAAGAAAGTCAAAAAGAAACTTTATATCTCCTTCCAGAGATGAACTCAACTTCAGATCCATATAAAGGTATAGATAAAAATGTTTGGAATAAGGTGTTTTTTCATACCATGGTAAGCAGATTCTACACTCAACGAATACTATTAAAACCCTAGGTGACTTTAAAATTTGAAACCTATCAAAACTGAAAACAGTGAACTTCAAATACTAGAATCTACAAACACACTGCAGAAAAATGAAAGCAGCAAATAAACAGATCTGGATCGTAATCATATCTATCTTCTAATGAATATGGAAAGAAATAATAGACCACACTGCAGAAAAAAGAAAACAGCAAATACACAGATCTGGACTCACAATCACATCTATCTTCTATTGAATATGGAAAGAAATAATAGACCATAATAGCTCAAAACAAAAAAATCACTAACCAACATATCCTTTATAAAATAGGTAAAAGAGGGAAGAAACAATGTATATGGAAACTTTCAAAAAGCACCTAGTTTAACTGTGTCAAGCCCTAACCCTAATCTGAACACCTTGTGTACCCTAGCTGCATGGATAAGAGTGCCTAGAAGTAAGCATTCCTTTGGAGATAACTGCATCAAGCGAACTACTGGTGCCTCCTAGAGTTCTGCACCCTCATTCCATAATAGTCAACTTCCATGCAAAAGCCTTAAGCAGCATTGGAATCTGCACCATGTCTAGGAATGGATCATTCACGCAATCTAAACTGAACTAGCTAAAAATGAAACTTCACAAATCAAACTGGAAATATACTCAGATTGGTGCAGCATGCACCCTCTACTCTCATACATAATTGTGCCTCCACAGAGTCCACGCCCTGCTGCACACAGGAACCAAGACCAAACATTGCCAATAACATGTTGTATAGATCTGTATGCACTGCTGCACCATACTGGAGCTGTATGGACCATAGTTGAAAAAATCGGCAAAACATCGGTAAAAATCGGGCCAAAAAAATCACGATTTTTCAAAAAATCAGACACTAGCAAAAATCGGGAAAATCGAGAAAAATGGGCAAATAGGGGAAAACATTGGCAAGCAAATTTTGACCCTAATAAAGTACAAAGTTTGCATTTTTTAATACTTGCCGCAGTTTGCCGATTTTTCCCGATTTTTTCCCAATGTTGCCAAGAAGTCGTATTCCAGACCCTCACCGATTTTTTGCCGATGCCGATGTTATCAACTATGGTACTATGGACCTGTAATAAGTGCACCCTGCTAGAAAATCTATCCACACTAAACAAGGTGAGAAATCTAACACTCCCTCTTAAAGAGAAAAGTGTTCTCCACCAACCCAGTCTCTCCCTTAACATCTCAAAAATCCCTTTGCCAAAGGCCTCAGTAGTCAAACTAGCAATATACTCAGATTAGAGCATCCATGCAGAAGGTATGCATGCCTCTACTCTCCTACATAATTGGGCCTCCTCCACACCCTGCTGCACACAGGATCCAACACCAAACGCTGCCAATAATTTGTTGTATGAATCTGTCTGCACTGCTGCACCATATTTAAGCTGTATGGAACTGTAATAAGTGTGCCCTGCTGGAAACTACTGTCCACACTAAACCTGGTAAGAAATCTAACACTCCCTCTTAGTGAGGAAAGTGTTCTTCACCAACCGAATCTCTCCCTAAGCATCTCAAACTTCCCTTCCACAGCTTGCTAATCTGTCTGAACATACAGCCACTACTTTCTAAACCCTGTCCCGAAGAAGGTGGTAACTGAGGTCAATGTGCTTGGACTGATCATGGAATACTACACGCTCATATGGATACAGGGAGGGAAATGGATGTGGCAAATTTTCAAAAAGGTTGGATAGGATACAGCAGGTAAACGGCAAACATACATACATATATGTTTAGATCGAAACACCATGAAACATACATAGTTCAGATTACCATTCATCAATTAGATTCAAAGGCATTCATGTCACTGCACCGAGAAGCGAGGTGCTCTACAGCCCAGTATGGGGGAGATGTTGTAACGTTTGTTCCTAACAAAATAATTAAAAAAATTCATGTCGGCTTCATAAAATAAAAATTATGGAAAGTATTTAAAAAAAATCCATGTTGGGTCATCAAATAAAATATTATGAAAAGTAATTAAAAAATTGATGTTCGTTTATAAAATAAAAACTTAAAACTTAAACCCCGATCTATCAATCAAGAGAGATCAAATTTAATGAGATTAAATTTTAAAAAAGAAATACACCTCAAGAAATTGGATCCCTCTCGGTGCTTGATAGATACGGCTTTAAGATGGATCTATACTGGTTTATAACAATTGAAATTAGCAAACTCAAATATTCTCATAGACAATATTCTTCTATCCCATGTGCCATAGATAAGCCAACCCCTGTAAAGCATTTAATCAAGAGCACGTCAGCTACTTCTAAACATTGACTTCTAAATCCTAATATTACTCGAAGGCTGAATCCAATTGGTAGCATCTAACGAGAATAAACCAATTGCACCTTTAGAAGTGTTGGGATTTGTAATTAAACACAATTTTGGAGGTCATTCAACAACTCAACTAAGGTGTATTTGGATTGGTCCACCAGCTGACTGGACAATCGACTAAGTGCTGTGAGGGTTGGTCGACTAACTGATCGACGCATAAAGGGCCTAAACTAACAAGATTGTCTACTTGTTTGGGACCAACTTGGATGATCAAAGTTGACTTAATCAGCCATGTTTTAAGGGGATTGGTTAGGCATGCAAGTATAAATAAGTGAGAGCTCAAGTGTTGAGCGATGTGATAAAAAGTGTGATGACATGCAATATTGCACTCTATGCTATAACACTATCTCTAGACACCACTGAGTTCTCTTGGATATGTTGTTTACATTTTATGGCTTATATTGATGAAAGTGCATGAAATAAGATTAAACATAAGAACAGGGGCATGAGAATGTACTAGAAATGAAGTAAATCGTGTCATAGATAAAGAGTTCAAATTGATTCAAAAAAGGAAAAGGAAAACATTGGAGATTATTGGAAATAAGTGATGGTCCATGTAACCCTTCATAAATGCAGTCTGCTATTTTGTAAGTGCCACCATATCAATTTCGATATGCAAGTTGTTTTATCACATATGCAAGTCTTTGGGGTTCATTTGCAACAAAGCTTGGGAATTGGCATAAAAACTAAGAAAGAAGACAATAAAACAGTCATTGTACTTCTACACTTGATTGTGACACTAACAGTCTAACACTTACTAGACAAGCATTTGATGCAATAAAATTCCCACAGATCAGTGGTTTTTTAAACCAAAAGTAAGCCTCGATCTTTTTTGGAAAAATACAATGAGAAAAAAGTAAAAACCATAAGACATAAAAATTCAGCTGACCATTTATCAATTTAGGAATAGGGTTTAGGTCTTGATTTATAAACTTTGAGGCTTTATATCTAAGTTTTGAGGCTCAATTTAGGGTAAAGGTTTTATAGTTTTCCTTTAGGGTTACTTATTTGGTTTTTTTGGGTCAAAAAGTCACTATTTCTAGTGGCAAACTCGCCCTATAGCAGCTGAAACGTTTCAGAAAGTCGGGAAACAGCTGGAAATGGCTTAGAATGTTTCAATTTTGGATACAACTTGGAAATGTTTCAAAGCCATTACCAAGCCACATCCCCTCCGTTTCAGTTTTCAAAACAAAGAACGACATATCCCACCTCTTCCCAAACATTTATGGTAACTTAGCACAGACTATGATACAACACTAATTATCACAGTTGACCATAGTAGCTCCAACATCTACCTGTCAGCTTTGCTATCAACCTGCGAACCAAGATGGCTTCACAACTAGCAGTGATGTCTACCATGTGCTATGTGATCGTTGAACTCGATGCCATTGATGCCTATTTCCTGTTCAAACAAGATATCACTCCTAAACATAAATTGAAGCAAAACCTAAAGTACTCATCCTGTCACTAGCATCCCCTGCCAAGTCAAAATCAACAAACCCACGTACCATCAACTCACCATCTCCTACATACCTCAAATCATAATATACTATTGCCTTCAAGTAACGAAACATAAGTTTTGCAGCCACCTATTGAATCTGCCTCAACTCAACCATACACTAGCTCAAAGTGTTCAATACATAACATATATCAAATCTAATATTAACCAGATACATCAAAGATACAATCCATTGTCTATACAGTATCCACTAAAGAATCTACCAAATATGAATGCAAGTCAACATGCAACTTCAAATTTTGTATCATAGGAGTAGCTAAGGATTTACAATCCATCATCTAAAACTTCTTAGAAATCTCAACTACATACTTACCATGTCTGAGGAACACCTCACCTAGACTCTGCCACACCTCTAGACCCACAAAATAGTGTTGCATCAGTCCAATGTCCTCCATCTCAAACTCATGTGCCAACTCTTGACTTGCACTGTAACAGCAAAAATGCTATATTTTGGATTTACGAAATTATATATATATATGATGATAAGATGATGATACAATAATGAGTGCCTCCATATATATAGGCCTCAAGGTGACTCGTAGACTCTTCGTAAAGTTGCATCTTTGCATGATGCACCTTTTCATAATTACGATAATATAAATATAATATAGTAGAACACTGTTATTTTATGTTCATAACATTGCACCTTCAATGTTACAAATATCATGTTGGGGAATATATCATCAAGGGTCTGGAAAGAAACTTATCGAAAAAATCGAGGAAAATATCGGGAATGATCAGAAAATATCGACAAAAATAAACTTAGACCTGAAGAATTATGAAAATATCGGGCAAATTGGCAACAAAAAACTCGGGAGAAATCAGAAATATCGGGAGGCATCAAAGATATTTGCAACACTGGCCAACTTCTTTAAAAGAGATTTTTGTCCTCAAAGCTATCTCAACGATCTTCATCTTCGAGACGCATAAATAAAACTAGAGAGAATCCTTTAAAACAATTTATTTTCTTAACACTTTTTATCTTTTAATACTCGTGTCATCTCTTCCAAGACGCCTTCTTTCTATGTAAACTTTAGACATCTAAAATAAATTAACTAATCCTTTATTAATTTAATACTAAAAAACTAAATAATGATACTTCCCTTCCATTTGTTTAAAATTTATCATTTACTTTAATACTTGTATCTAGATGAATACTTCGCACAAGAACTTGCATCTTAATAATATGTTAGTTGATTTGGTCACAACTTGTTAATGTAGATTCACATTGGTTTAATGAATGTACTGCTTCCTCTTGATAACATGTCGTCCAAGCAATTATGGTGATGCACACAATTCTATGATGCCCAGAAGTAAATGATATGCAATATGATGCAGAAACCCTTAACGCATGGCTACAAGTCCATAATAAAAACAACATCCCCTACACTGAAACCTATAATCTCCTCAAGCTTAACTATCACCCAACAGATGCTCACTGTATCTTCGTTATACACATTACCTGTTACACCCCGCAATCTGCCTAAACAGAAATGGTGGCTTAGTGGTTCAAAATTTCAATCAGTGTGAAGAATCCATTCACATGATGGAACAATCTTTTACACATGTCGCTATATTGGCAATTAAGACAAAGGAGATCTAAAGTTTGCTACAGAGCTTTCGAATCTCACAATAAAGTGATAACAATTGCAATCCGATGACTCAATGAGTTCATGTAAATGTTAAACATACAAGGCTAAGTTTGATGTCACTCACTAATCATCAAACTTAGCCTTGTACTTCATATATGTTAGACAAGAAACCAAAAGCAGATTTTTAGTCATACCAAGAACACACAATACCTTGTGGAGCTCCAGAACTTCTCTAGCTTCTATGCATAATGAGATAGAAGTTAGAACCCAACCCAGCCATTGGGTATTTGCCATCATCACCAAGCTCCACCTACATGTCTATATCTTGTTCCTCTAATCTTAAGAAAGTCTATTTGTTTGTTGTCATGTGACTTGAGGCTCCACTGTCAACATATTACCCATCCCCTAAAACTATGTTGGTGGAAAGGCTTAACACCATGGCAAAAATTGTATGAGGCCTAGAAATCAACTCGTCCAGACTTGAAGCTTTTACACTTCGAACAAATTGCTTATGTTGTTGTCGTTGCTTAGCCTTCCCCTTATTCTAAGGACATTGAGAAGCATAGTGCCATGTTTGTTGCACTTGAAGCACTTGATATGGCTCGAATCCTTCTTCTGCTAGTTAGAAGACCCCAATTCTTCCTCCTTCCTAGATCTTGCTTCCTTCCTCCACACATTCCCAATGACTTCTAATGATCACTCACTAATCAGCAAACTTAACCTTGTACTTCATATATGTTAGACAAGAAACTAAAAGCAGATTTTTAGTCAAAGCAAGAACATACAATACCTTATGGAGCTCCAAAAATTCTCCAACTTTCATGGAGAATGAGATAGAACACAACCCAATCATTGTGTATTTTCCATCATCACCACAAATAGATAAGATAATTAAATTAAGAAATAGATAAGATAATTAAATTAATGTCCAACAAATTACCACAAAAGTAGGTACAACCAATATGAATACAATGTGGGAGTGCAAAATCAACTCCTATAACACTGTCAGTGGCAACAGAAGACAAATAAGATACAAAATATACAAATATATAAGTGCGGTGGTACAATAGGAAGGTCAGGGAGAAGAGATCCCAATGTTGATCGTGAGAGAGAAAGAGATGATGTGAAGGCTTGCAAGTACTAGTGGCCGAGCACAGGGGGTGACCAAGGAGGATCGTTGTCAGAGTCGTTGATCACTTTGAAAGTGTTGATGCAATGGCAAATGACTGCTTGCAAAGGATGATCAACATTGACAAGGGAATGACTTTATGTTCCTTGGGGAGCATAGGAGCAAGGCAGTGTTGATCTCCTACCATCCAAGGTCGAAGGAAAGAAACTACAAATAGAATGTGACTATTCAACTAAATCTGGGGATTGATCTTGTTGAGCATTAGGTGCCCTACTTTGGATCCATCTAACACTAGTATGTTTGCATGCCTTGTGGTGCAATGCCTATGGCCTATCATGGCAACTCCTCACAGGCCTCAAAGATGTCAAATGGCCACTAGGAGGGGATCTCAAGGGAGGGCCCAAGGTCTCGGTGATATGTGGTCTAAGGTGTCCTAAACACAGTATATCGCTTGTTTCTCTAATTGGACGGGGCAACATGGAAGCATGAGGTGGTCCTCCTAGTGGTCTTAGGATGGCACGGTGCACGTAGAAACTAAGATCTATGGTTGAGTATGGTGAGAGATGGAGATCCATAGATTACGATACAAGCAATGGTAACAACCTCTGATTGCATAATAGAAGGGCCACCTAAAGATAAGATGCATCTTTGTCGTCTCGTGCTCTTATAATTGACGCATATGGCAAGCATTGTCTAGCCACGAGTTATGGTCATCAATCACTATCCAAAGTCTATGGGAGCCAACAAAATTACCCTAAGAGGATTCTAAGTGAATGCATCCAATGCCTCCAATTGTATGGAGGACAACCAATGATTCTATCCCACAACTTAAGAAGTGCTCCAAATAGAAATCCATCTACGCATCCAATGTCTCCAAGTCTATGGAGGACAGCCAATGATACTATCCCACAACTTAAGAAGTGATCCAAATAGAAAGCCATCTTCGAGCCAAGGTTCTCCGAGGGTGTGGTCCAAGTAACATGGATGTACAATCCAACATATCCTCCTTAATAACCCGACACATGGCCTTGGTTTAGGTTATCTTCTAAGGATAAGTATTTATGGGACTCTATGAGTTAGTTGTAAACAATCTTCTAAGGATAAGTATTTATGGGACTCTATGACTTAGTTGTAAACAATCTTCTAAGGATAAGTATTTGCATGTACCTTTGTGTGGTATTGGTTATCTCTATGTTTTATATTTCTATCATTCAGTTCCTTGAATTTTGTTGCTTATGTGAATTTTTTTGATGGATTGGTGTAGAATGATGGAAACATTGTGAATAATGTAATACACAATTGTATATTTGTGCATTTGTTAAGAAAGTTGGTAATGCAATACACAAGTGTATAGTAATGTTGGTAAATCCAATTGTATATTTCATATTTGTTAAGAATTATATTTATGCAATGTAATGCTACATTTGTTTTTGCATTTTCTAGGTTGTGAGAATAGAAGCCAAATGGGTTCACCACTAGTAAAACTAACTAATAAATGGAGAAGAACTTTGATACAAGTGCCCTAATTCCAAGAGTGGTAATCCAAGTAGACTACAAGTGCCTAGTTTAAAAAGAAAGACATCAGATGCATTCTATGTGCTTACAAATATATAAGCCTCAATAGAATTTTAGAGCAACATTACATTGGAATTCCCATGAACATCAAACAAAGGCAAATAAAGGTCGTATAATCATTAAGGGCCAGATAGTAGTGCAATGTTACATATGAAGGAGGAAAGGGAACAACTCAACAATCTACGCATCGCCAACATAATGATGGTAGACATTACCAAAAGGAAAAAACACATATAGCCTAAGGATAGATTGTATGCTTGGAAGTTGGAGCACTAGGATATATGGAGCTACTTCATAATGATAAATTAACAAGTTTATAATAGGTGGGTCCTAGTATATAGATAATATTGGTTTTGAATTGGTTGTACTTTAGGGCGGGTGGAGGGGAACCATTTCAATGGCTAATAAGATTGGATATTATTACACCCTTAGAAAATGCTCCAATCAAGTTAGAAAAAAATCTTAAAATGTGGTTTACACACCCATACTCCTACCCCTAGCCCCTACCCCATGAATTGTTGGTTCCTAAAGGAATGCAAATTAGAAAATTATGGCCCAAGATTTCATTCACACATGGCTTGGAAGCCAAGGAAAAATCATAACTTAAGAAGCTTCTTTGGAAGGCTTTGAAGGTCCAAGCAAATTTGTGAATAATAGAGGAAGCAATAATCATAACTATTTATTACTTTCATGTACTCAATTTTTTGGAAAAGGTTCTTGAAGATAAGGAACCATAAGATAGAGCTACCAACTATAAAATGTTGATAGACTTGAGAGAAACTAATTGGAAAGGCCTTTCAAATCAAGCATTCTCAAATGCTTGTTAAAAACCAACCTTAACCTGTATAATGTGGAAACTTTGGGTGGAAAGAAACAAAAGATCCTTCAAGTATGAATCCAAGACAATTGATCAACTTTGGTTCAAAGAATAGTTGAAATAAGAAAGCAATGACCATCAAGAAGGTCGAGGATAAACAACGTAAAGGAAATATAAATGAATTTGATCTAGGTTAATTTGGTTCAAATAATAGTTGAAATAAGAAAACAATGATCCACAAGAAGGTGGAGGATAAACAACATGAGGGAAATGTAAATGAATTTGCTCAAGGTTAATTGGAAGAATCAAAAAGTCAAGTTAAAAGCTTCAAACAAACAACTCCAATTGAATGAAGAAACAAGATAAACTTTAATGGGCTTTGAAGACTAAACCTCAATAACCCTATCTTTATAATGTCAAAAGTTTGGTTGAAAAAGAAATATAAATTTCATCAAGGATGAATCCAAGACAATTGATCAGCTTTGGTTGTGAATAGTAAGAAAACAATAACCTTCAAGAAGGTGGAAGATATACAAGGGGAAAATAAAATTCTGCATGTGTAAGTCTCAAACTAAATAGCTTCAAATGAACATGTCCAACCAAATGAGGGAACTCTAAAGATAAACATTTGATGGGGTTTTGAAGACTAAAACTAGGCAAAGCCATATGTAGGAAATAAAACGGTAAAAAGTTATATATTTACTACAAGAACATCAAATGTAACATAACTTAATGAAGGCCAAAAGCCTCCTAACAAGAACAAAGATGGTTGTGAAACTCAAGATACTAAGAGTAATCATGGAGGGGGGACTTAAAACTTTTAGTCAATTATGAACGTTAAAAACTCCTAAGGCCAATATTAATTGGGCCATCAATGCAAAGATTGAAGAAGTATGACAATAGTGCTCGAAAAGTTTTTGTGAATGTGAGAAAGCCAAATAATAAGACTATCGATGTATATAACAATTAAGTTGCCATGAGGATCAAGCTCACAAGGTTTGATGGTAGATGTGTTGATATCACAACTTGAGGAAACATGCAAAATGTTATAAATGCAATGAAAGACAAAGTTGCCTCCAATGGAAACCCAAACCATGATGTCAAGGAAGAGGTGGAAGAGAGGAATGTTTGTGGCATGGGAAGGGGCAAAGAATCAATCTAGACTTCTCTTAGAGAAAGTGCTCTCAAGAGAGGAATTATGGATCAATGTTCCAATCGCAAACGAGTTGGCTCTTTTAAAACCCCAGTGTTGGCTCAAGGGCTCCAAAACAAAGGTAGTGAGCTATATCATATACTTATTGATCAAGATACAAAATAAAGAACTAGATTACAAAGGATTTACAAACTTGGGAGAGAGAGTGCAGACTCTTTTTTCAAGTTGTGAAACCTACAATAGGCTCAAGAGACCCACAATAAGCCTTGGAATCTTAAGGGAGATCAACATATACTACTTCAAGCAACAAGTGTCAACCAGTGTGTAGGATCAAAAGCAAACCAAAGGCTCCAGAATAATCTATGTAAATAACAAAAGATAATGTATTTTATTATGGAATATAGGGTCCCATATAAGCTAGCAACATTGCTACAAGCATGTGTGATCCAGAAGAGAATTAAGATTATGATGAAGACTTGTTAGACTCTCCAAGAATGACTTACCTTCCTGCAATGGATATGATTCATGGATAATTTCTAGAGTTTTTTCAAATGGATCTAGCTCGAGTGGTTGAGAGAATAAAGATTATGATGCAGACTCGTTAGACTCTCCAAGAATGACTTACCTTCTTGCAATGGATACCATAATAATTTGTTCTAAAACATTTTGAAACCCTAATAATTTGTTCTACATAAGAAGCGGTCCAAATATAGATCCCATATAATTATTAACTGACAAGATTAATCTTCATAAAAATCAAAATATCTATAATTTATCTAGATAAGTTCTTAAAAGCTGAAAACCCTACTTACAGTAAATTATTGAGTACTTAACAAAATTTCAAGCATGATTTCAAAGGATGACGAAGTATTAATGTTACCAAGACTACAAACTCCAACAACTGAACCTTCAAACAAGATTAGTCTTAAAAGGAAATGAGTATCCAACAGGCACTATAAAAACAAACATAAGTAACTTCCAAAAAGAAAAATGCACGAAGACAACATAAGAGCAATTATGATTTGAGAGAAAATCATTTCAACTAGATCAGGAAAATGTAAGCAAGGGTAACTTCTATTCACTGTTATAATAGAGAAAACTAAAGAACTTACCATGATATCTCCTCGAACACCTGCTTCTTCTAATGCTTCTCGACAAGCAGCCTGCTCTACTGTCTCATCATTCTCCCATCCTCCCTGATTTCAAAAAAATAGTAACCCATACAGGGATAGAAAAAGATATTGATTAATTGCTGCATTTCATGAACAAACATGAAGAACTTCAAAAATAGAGCACACTTGTCTCATCATTCTCCCATCCTCCCTGATTTCAATAAAATAATAACCCACACGGGAATATAGAAAGACAATAATTAGTTGTTGCATTTCACGAACAAACATGAAAAAATTCAAAATAAAGCATACTTGTAAAAATCAGAATAGTCAGAAATTAGTAAACTAAAAATACCTCCGCCCAACCCTCAAATTGAGAAAAGTTCAATTATAGCAACTGGGAAATGAACAGAAGTACACATTCTCCTGATGTTAAATAAATCATGAATAGAATAAAAGACAATAGTGTCCCAGTACAGAAACTGAAGCACTGATTTTCATCAACTTCAAAACCTTTGTTCTCAGGAATGGAGCAAACAAAAGGCAACATGTCAAAGCTAATAGAGATGCACGCCAGTTTCAAAATAGATAGATAAACCAATGGCATTAAGCGGTGTATTTGATAGTGCAACAAAACAACAAGGTGCCTTGTCAACCTAGAACACACTAGATTATCATCAATAGCCTCTCTTGCTAACTAACTCTACATATATTTGTCAACAAAAGAAAACCAAATTAAAAAAATACAACAGATAATCAAAATAATATTAAAAAACAAATGAGAACCGTGAAGTTTAAGAAAGGGACTTAAATTCAATACCTTTGGAAAAAGAAGACCAGGTCCACTTTGCGAAGTGATCATAAGAACTTCGAATCTCTGCTTAGTGTTGCCATTGCAGGTATCATCAGCCCCTCTGTGCCTATAAGGAATACACCTGTCCCATTTACAATATACCATGTTAAGGCGAAATCTGATCAAAGAGATTGGATGGAAAGGAACTTCAATATAAGGATTGATAAAGCAATGCAATTTACTTAGCAAGTGGTGATTAGATCATAATTTCTATATTCACGTGGCATTACAAGAGAAACTTGCTTAAAAACTGTTATATGAAATACAAGACAATAAACATAGAAATGCAAGAATTAAATAAAAGAAGGTAGACCTGATCTAGCTATTCAGAAGCTATCAACACCATGGCCACTATTTAATATGAGAATACAAACAGAAAATAGTTAAAAACTGCTAAACATAAGATGCAACAAAGATTCCTACGCCCAAGGATGACATATTTGTGACATAAAGAAATGGGACTCTTTATGCAATCCTCTAATATTTGGGGCCTTAAACAATTGCAAGCCAGTGTGTAGGGCTTCTGGGGGGCAATTGAGAAATATGCAAACTGATTTAGACATGTCTTGCTTGACAAGAAATTTCAAGCCGATTCAAGCAATTTATTTTAACGGTGGAAATGTTGTGCTATTGCATAGCTCTTTACTGCAGTCTGCACCAATCTGTTTATGCCTATTGTCCACCTTCAATAATGTTAAATGAGATCGAAACAATTTTCAGATATTTCAGGGAATTACACCCAATTAACAACATTTGACACGATGACGCCATTGTTGTAAGGGTGTTCAATAGCCATGTATGTCCAAAAACAATATTGTCGGGAGGTTTAGGGCCTATTTTTTAAACTTGGGACTGACTGCTCCGACAAGGTTCAAATGTAGCAAAAAATTCCAAACTCGACACAAAGATTTCTCACACATTTTGCAGTCTAAAACTCTCGAAGTTCAGAGACGGAACAAATTTCAGAACAAAAACAAACACTCTATCGGAGATCCAACTAATATCCATATGCAAACTGTAATAGCGCCCCGTCAAAAAATGGAACATTTCTTGATGAAACCCAGACGAAAATTTATCAACCTACATTTTGACCTAAAGCGCGACGAAGCTCTGAGGCTTAAAACCCGAAATTTGTAGCACTCTGATCCAGAAGATCATTGAAAATCAAATTCAAGGACGATCTCCAGTGTAAAGCATGCATGCACACCCAAGACACAGAATAAATGAGGGCAAAGGTCGAATGTGACATGGGACAACATACTCCCGCCATTTTTAACATAAACTTAACTCTCCGGAACACTCCGCAGGGATCGAACATTGATCCCTAAGGGCTAAAACAGATCTAATTTCGGAAAAATTCCCGAATAAAGCATCAGAAATTCATTGAAAAGATATTAAAGAAAGTGTAACAGGGAGAATCTTACCCGGCGACTAGTCTGTAACCGCCTTCATACAGCTGCTGATGCCGACCAGTCCGCGCCACGAGGTCACCCATGCTGACTCAGCCTTCAACCAATTCCTCGACCCCTCCTCTTTCACTGCATGCTCTGCACAAACCACTGCACGCGATTGGCCGATGATTACAAATACCCCTTTCTTTTGCCCCTCCAACTCAAATTCCACCACTCAGCAATCCACGGCAACACTGCGGCGGAGTCTGGATCCCATGCATTCGTCGTCCGATCACCAAATTCACCAAGACGCAGTGTTTTCGTCAGAAAACCGGCATTCACACGGCACACTCAGGTCAGGTCAGTAACCGATATTCTGAGCCCAAATCCAGTCAGTCCTCACAGGGTCGGCGAAAAGGGGGCACTGTTATGAACAGCCTGAGCCGAGAAGGAAACAAATATACATCTATATATATATTTATATTTATATATACATATATTCTATATATATGATATATAAAGAGATTCAGATTTGAAGTACAAAAAAAAGTGTCCGAGAACTGAAAGTGTATGAATGGAAAGGAAGAAGCGACCACACCATGAGAATCCCAACTCAAGAACGGTAGAAAAATACCAAAATCGAAAACAAACTCAACCTCTCCCCCAAGCAAAGCCCCGGGCCTGCCACTGTAACCCTAACTACATGCCAGCCAACCAGATATTGTTACCCGTTGCTCGAGATATTATTATTTTTTGTGCCCTTTTATAAGATAAAAATTGAATTTTATAGCTGATTCCAATTAATAATGTTAAGTAAAAAGAAGTAAGAAAATTGAAAACAGTAACAAAAATATATTATAATATATGCAGCAATTTGGGAAAAATCTTACCCGTCAAAAATGACGGTTTTGACAATATATACACATGTTTTACAGGTTACTTTGTTTTGTTTTTGTTTTGTTTTTATGACGGTGAGTAAAAAATGTAGACAGTATTTGACGGGCAAAATGGTCCATGCATTTTACCCGTCAAATTCCAGCCCTGTATGCATGAAAGAGCTTTTAATTAATTAATGAAGTAGCTGTTGGCGTCAAAGACGAGGAAGCCGTATCGCCACCATGTGCAAACCAACCAACCAATATTGAAACTTTGTTGTACTTTTAGACCAATGTGTTTGACATGCCATATAACATGGACTTTTGTTATTATTATTATTGCTCATATTTTATTTTTTATTTAAATACAAAGAGTTCGTTTCCTATTTTTTTTCTTACATTTTCCCTTTAAATATGGAGAGTTAGTTTTTTATCCGTTTTCTGTTTGTTTTTAATATTGTTATTATTTTTTATTTATCTATTACATTTGTATTTTTTTTTCCTTGGAAAAAGTCATAATTTTATTTCAATAATGAACAAAATTACATTCTGCACATGTAATAGAATCTTAGAGATCCCTACATTGTTACATATATACTGTCTCATATGACTGTCCAAATAGCCCTCCTATATCCTAGTACATATGATTGTTCTATCACATTTGTATTAATTGGGAAATTTTTAATTTTGTTAATTATTTTTATTATAAAACTAAATAATTTTTATAAAGCTCTTTGTGAAATGCATTTAATAATGTTTTAAAGGTCGTTAAATTGATTTAATAATGTTCTAAAGGTCGTTAAATTGATAAGTAATGTACAATGTACCCTTTCAAAGTTTAATTTACTCATGTTGTTTTTCAATCATTTTCTATGTTATCCTGTATGGGTGGATGATCTCCACGCAATGACATCAAACATAGGTTATAACTTAAGTTTGATATCAGTGTGTGTGGGGATATTGATTATGGTTTGGTTTTTTTTTTTGCAATGTATATGATGAGTATAGTTGAGTGGGTTTTTAATGGTTAAGAACACGTGTTTTTTTTCTTTAGAGGTCATAGGTTCACATCCGAAGGGGGTAGGTATGTACACATCTATAACTTCTTTTAACCATGAAAATCGGTAATTTTTCAGAGTTATCTGGGCGAGGCCCAAGTTCAAAACTAACGGTTACCACTATAACCTAGGAGTATATCCAACAGCCTAAGAGCTAGATATATCAATATCTCGTGACTTAGCAAGGGCCGAGACGTCCTAGAGAGACACCCAATATGGGGCCCCAATCAAAGGGGAAACCTACCCTTCTAGCCTTATCACAACAAATCAATGTCTCATTAGGGATTTGAAGTCAGGTGGGGAGAGTACGAAACTTACCTCCTCACCATTCAAGCTAAATCGCTACACATAAGGGGGGTGCTTGTCCCACAAACAAAGGGGTCTCATACACTAAATTGGTGTCTGGCTAGTTCATGACCTTAAAAATATATTATTAGTAGTAGTCTTATTATAGTAGTTAGTATATACATCGATATGTTTGTATTTTTTAATGTGGTATGTTTTTTTGCATGTAATGTATATAAAGTGGTGTTTTGTTAGTAAGTACGATGTATAGACAAGAGTTAGTGAATGAGTAACTACATATATGTGTTCCACTCTTATATATCTAATTTTCCACTACAGTGTGTGTATCATGATGATTATGTGGGTAGCTTTTTACGTCCCACTACATCACTTTGATAAAAGTGATGATTATGTGTGTATTTGTTTAGATGTGATATGTCTTTTTACATATAATGTATATAAAGTAATGTTTTGTTAGCAAGTACGACATACAGACAAGAGTTAGCGAATGAGTAACTACATATATTGTTTAACAATTCTATCTTCACACACTCCTACTCATTTAATTTTTATAGTAAAGTATTGTACTAAGTGTGTGTATCCTGATCATTATGTGGGTAACTTACCACGTCCCACTACATTACTTTCACAAAAGTGATAAGATAGTGCAATTTGTTAAGGACTCAAATTCTTTTGCAGTAGATTTGAATCATATCCCTACTCTCGACCCTCCAGTCATTGCAAGCACTTCTTCCATGTTACATTCATGTGTGTCACTTGCCACATCCCACCACATCACTTTTATAAAAGTGATATGACCACGCAATTGGTTAAGGACCCAGGTTGCTATGTAATAGATTTGATTCATAACCCTAATCTCGACTTTCTAACCATCGCAAGCATTTTTTACATGCTAAGTTCACATGGATAACTTGCCACACTTTCACTAAGTACCCAATCAATTACGGACCTAGGTTGTTATGCTACAAAGTTAAGTTTGAGTTCAAGAATATAACCACCGAGTAAGCCAAAAGGCAAACACATTAGTTTAGCGAAAGTGTTATTTGAGTATGGTTGGTCATTAAGTTCAAATTACTCACTATTGAACAACATAAAAGGTTGTCTCGGTAATTTTGGTATAGCACTCAAACTAGTGGTAAAAAATTATGCTCAATTTGAATAATTGTTCAACTTGAACATTTAAAAGTGGTTGTGGAGAGAAGACCATCAACATTGACCTAGAACAAATTGTTTAATTTGTGGATTTTATAGGTTTGATAATAAGTTGACTGTCATTCTCTCTTTATAAATAAACTATTGTCTTGTGATTTTTCCTTACTGAACATTTAAATTTGTAGAAATGTACAATATGGAGTTGTTGAAACACCAATATGTAGGTTTACAAATTTAATAATAAGTTAATTGTCATTTTCTCTTTTTAAATACACTGTGTTTTGTGATTTTTCCCTTTTGAACATTGAAATATGTAATATGTGGAAATATACAATATGAAGTTTTGAAGCACTACCTAATTGTCATTTTCTTTTTTCTGATTTTTTTCTAAGGAAAAAATATCTTAATTCATTATAAAAATGAACCACCTTCTTCATGGCCAAAAAATAATAACCACGAATACAGAATGTAAGTCCTTAGACAAATTGTCTTAGATCTGGGCGACACGGATGTTAGCATGGGCCCGCAACCTCCCATAGCTCTCCACCTGGATGTGATAACCTGTTTGCAAGGCACCTTCTGCCAGCACATGAAACAAGGTGGCGGCGAGGCTCCAATGCGGTTTGAATGAAACCAAGGCATAACATTTAACCGGCACCATGCAAAAGTCGCGTCGGCGAGGGAAAACAAGCTGGAAGGTACCCATCGCATTAAGTTGTCACCTCCTCCAAGATGATAGCTAGCAACATTAATTCCACCAGCTGGGTTAAGGAGGGCATTTGTCTCTGCATCTGTATCATGGTTTCATACACTGCTCCTGCTCTAGCACGGGTTTGCACCGCTGCTCGACTGAGAGTTTCTTACACTGCTCCTGCTCCTGCTCTGGTTCGCGCCCCTCTCTGCTGATCCTTCACGATGATGAGACCAAGAGGAACTCCGAGGAGGGGTGGTAGCAGGCGTGGCACGGGCAGAGGTGCCAAGAACACCTCTAACTCAGTTGCTATGGATGGTTATGCCAATAGTGTCTTTGTCTCTACCCGCGACCTCATTGACAACTAGGAAGCTCACAGAGTGGCAGCCATTCTGGCCTCCAAGAGGCATGGAGGTAATATCAATTATTACTGGTTGATGAAAAATATGATGAGCACCCTTGTGGACGAGTTGACGGCGAACTGGAATGCCAACAAAGTCACACCCAAGGATATCAGAACCAACCTAGTTAAGATGGGAGAGTGTATCGAGGGCATAGACACCAGTCTCGTTTGGGATAATTTCTCCTTGGGTCGCAGTAACGAGTTTGAAGTTGTCCAGCAAGAGGAGGGCAATGATGGAATTGTAGGTCTCTCTGGTGGGTCGACGGTCAGGGATGTACCCACTACAGCTGACGAAGGTCTCCCCGGGCATGAGGCCTCCTTGGAAACTTCCCAATGACCCCTCCCTTCCTCAATGCCTACTACTATGGGCCCTCTACAGAACGTGTGCAACAAGGAAATGGGGAACGGTCTCACACCCCCAGGTTGCATCACCATGCCTATGGCTCCTACTTTCCCCGCTACAGGGTTGGATGATGACTTCTTTGGAAGTTGCCCCACTGTGGAAGAAGAGTCAAACCTACACAATGTTGAACCAAGCTCCTAAAAGATTTGTGAAGGCGCCGGGTTATTATTGTGATACTCGGCTTTTTTGGCATAACCTACTCTACTGTCTGGTTTTTAGTACTTTCATTCTGCTTGTTATGTATAAACTGAACCAGTCCAGAGCTACAATTGGGCAGGTCTACTCTCTCAGGCCTTTTTTTTATAACTTTAGTTTTTATAGCATCTTTGATCGGCAGCTTCACCACCTTAGGCCACCCCAAATTGCTGGCAGACATGTAATTTCTGATGTATTTTTTAGCTCCCTAAATTAATATACTTCTGCAACTTTACAACAACAAAAAAGTCCATAAACAAATTGTTTTATGATTTTTCCCTTTTAAACATGGAAATATATAAGATGTAGAATATACAATATGAAGTTTTGAAACATTACCTCATTGTACATGTTGCTACATGTTATTACCTAACATTATGGTTTACTCTTATTCAATATATATCCTTTGATTTTTATTGTTTTTATTTTCATCTTAATTTTATAATTTATGATATAAAAGATATTTTAATAATGTTTTTTATATATTGATATGATGTGAATTTTTTTAAAGTAAAGTAATCTAACACTTACAAAATGTAATATCACTATTTATTTTTATTAAAATAAAATAAAGATATCATTATTTCTCCTCTTTATATATATCACAAATAAACATGCTTCATTCATTACCCAGTGGTTGAAGCACTTCATGCATTACCATTAACCAAGTTGTTGAAGCACATGATTGCAGCTTGCATTAAGGAGGGGCATTAATAAGTGTGGGTCATTATTAAATATCTTTGAAAGAGACAATGTACCATGGATAGGGAGAGTTGCATGTAAAACGGCATTTCAACCTTTTGGGCTTCGTGTATTTCATTGGCAACCTTTATGGGACGCAACTTAGTTGCCAAAAATGAGGGAAGCATGTGACTCTAGATTCAACCTTTGAGTCCAAGGCATGAGATTGTGGAAGATGACACACTTAGAAGATTGAAAAGGTAGTGGAACAAAAGTATTAAAAAAACCAAAGAAGGAAGCTTGGAGATGTAGTGCATAGAAGTTAAAAGGAGAATATCACATTAAAGGAAACCCATTAGAAACAAAAGTATTAAAAAAACCAAAGAAGGAAGCTTGGAGATGTAGTGCATAGAAGTTAAAAGGAGAATATCACATTAAAGGAAACCCATTAGAAGTGGGTGGTGATAAGGAAGCAACAAACAAATATATGTGCATTGCTAAGTTAAAGATTGCCTAGGAGGCATAGCATTAATGTTTGTTTTTAAGTGATGTTAGTGTGGGAAAGATATTCTTACATTAATTAAAAAAAATGTATTTAATTTTTGATTGTGTAATTTTTATATACAACAAGTGATATAAATAATATTTGTATTAAAAAATTTATTTTATTATTATTATATATGTGAAATTATTATGTATATTGGATGTAGTTTACGTGGTTGGGAGTATTGATGGATAACTTCCTCATCCAGGTTCAATTTATTGTAAGTGACAAGTTGGGCTTTTGATTGAACCACCCTTGTTTGGACAATGTAGTGGCCCCGATCTCCGAGGCGTGAACTACATGAAAAAAAAATATGTGAGATTATTCACATCATATAAGATTAGAGTAATTATTAAAAATTTGTAGCTTGCAATAAGTAACTCAAAACAAATCAATAAAATATAGGTAAAAATGGATTATTTCAAAAGATTTAAACACAATTTAAAAATCTAAGTGTATCTAGAAAATCACAAATTTGAATTTAAACAATTCATAATTTTCAATGTCTTTGGTTTTATTATGTCTAGATTTATGAGACAACACATTTGAAGTGAATTTATGAGCTCACCATTTCCTCTCTTGCTTTCTCTCTCTCTCCCTATATAGTAGTTCTACGAAATTTACTCAAAGGAATAGAGAGAGTCTAGTGGTTGAATCTTATGTTGATATTGTAGCGAAGGTGGAATTGTCAAAAGTAATAGGAGAAGGATTCTCAAAGCAAATGAGAATGTGAAAGATGGAGAAAACTTACTTTATGATATCAAAACCTAAGTATTTATGTCTATATGATATTGTTTTAGGTTTTATCTTTATTCTTCCATAGTGGAAAAAAAAATTGGGATGAAGGCTTGGATACAGATTGAAATGGTTCTTTTTTACCGTGAATTGGTGAGGAAGCTTGATGGGTCAAGTTTAGCCTTTAGAGATTGTAAACAAAAATATTGTTAAATAAAAGAAGAGCAAGTATAATATTGGGCAAGAGGAGAAGGGTTGAAAGTCTCGAAGACAGAGGGAGAGAAATGGCTACATTATTGAATGATTTATTTGCATATTCCCGTCAGAAGAACAATGGACATCAAAATGAGAACAATAAGCTTGAGGATTTGTTGTAAATCCTTGTAGTATGGGAGAGCATTTTTTAGTTGTAAAGAAGGTCATGGAAGGTCGTTGCTTCAAGAAAAGAAGCACTGCACAACTGGTATAAGCAATGGGTCTATCAAATGTCATTATACCATGGAAAATGCCCAATATTGTTGGGAAGTCACTTTGATAAATTCCACATTGTAAAATGGTTCACATTTAATTTAATAATATATTTAAATGTGATTTTAGGTTTGGGTTTGTGTGTTTAAACCCGTTGTCTTAGAAAGGGTGGATATGACCTTTAGTAAGTAGAAGGGAGTTCAAATAGCCTTCAACATGTTTTTATATTTTTGGGGTGCTTGGTTGAAAGGGATTGTTGAAAAACATCATTCTTCATACTTGGTTAAAAAGGGGTGTTGAAAAACATTATTCTTCATACTTGATTGAAAGGGAGTTTTGAAAAACATCATCTTTGTACTTCAATCTATTATAAGTCATTAATCATGAAGTGACTAATGTTATGTGAAGAGACAATCTAAATAAGCAAGATGGTTATGTAATAGTAATAGCAAGCTCAAGTCTTGTGGAGTTTTGAAATATCTTGTAATGTATCTTATGCATGTAATAAAATGAATTCTTTATTGGTGTAAGTCCATCTATGTTGCATTGTTTCATTTCTTCACCACTTGATCTCGCTCTCTCCATGCATGTTAGTTTTCTAAAAAAAATATTCAAAAAAAATTGTTTAAAAACTCTAGAGTTAAGTTTTATTTATGCTAGTTTTTTATGATGAAAATTAACAAATGGTTGATATTTTTATTTTTTATTTTTTACATTAAATATTGAACCTCGAGGTTTCACTATAAATTATTAGTGTTACCGACCCACAAATGTGACACACCACCTCCATGTAGACTACATAGTACATCTCAATTCTCTCAATACCACTATGCAAAATTACTTGTTACATAACCAAGTAATGTTGGGAAGGGATGGTGGCAGAGGAAGAAGCTTGGGAATTTAGGGCTTTACAAAACCCTGGGCTAGATGAGGAGAAAATGGATTATTTTGTAGACCCAACCAAGGGCCCTCCTATGTTCTCTAATGGAATCGTGATGGGAAGGAGACAAGGGATAAACCTTAGGGTTAATGAACTGGGGAAGAAGGGGGGTTTTTTGTTATCCAAATCTCCAATCCCATTCCAAACCATAGGATATCAAGTATAGAAGTAAAGGATGAATGAGATGGGTGGAAGTGACAGGTGTATCAAGGTTATCAACTCTATAGTAAAGGCGACTTTAGGGGTTGGTGGCAATAAGACCTCAAGACATAATTATCGACTTATTGAGAACTGTGACCTCAAAATGAGAACTCTATCCCTAAAAACCCATTACTAGGGATTAAAAAAACACCAAAGTCAACCCTCAATCAAAAAGTGGTGCACCCAAAGTCACCCATTGGGTTAAAAGTACAACCTTTTGCAATCATGGCATTAAAACCCGGTAATGTTGGGAACAAAAACCTTAAAATCAACCCTTGAATCGAAAAGTGGTGCTACCAATAGCACCATTTTTTTTTGGGGGGGTGGGTTGTCAAATCACGACTAGTTTGAAACCTTGGGCTTGACAATGGGTACCATTACAACCAAAATCTTTAAATCAACCCCCAAATAAAAAAGTAGTGTTATCAAGAGCACCCTCTTTTTCCAAGGTTTAAATTACAACTTGTTTGAAACTATGGTCTTAACAACTAGTATAATCGAAACCAAAATCTTAAAATCAATCGTTGAATTAAAAAGTGGTGCCACTAGTAGCACACTCTTTTATTTTCGGAGTTAAGATTACAACTTGTTTGAAACCATGGCCTTGATAACCAAAACCTTAAAATCAACCCCCAAATTGTAAATAGGTGCTACTAGTAGTGCCCCTTTTTTATCTAGACTTAAAATTGCAACATGTTTGAAACCATGCCCTAGAAAACCAACATTTTTGCAAACAAAACATGAAAAATGGAAAAAAATAAAGAATAGTGGAAAATATATAATAAAAAATAGAGGAAAAAATATATAGGAAGAAAAAAAAAAAAAACTAGAGGGATATATATATATATATATATATATATATATATTTCAATGAAAAAATCCTCATATTTAATATTTCCAGGTAAGAAATCAGAATGCATATAATATTGTCTAGAGTATGGACTCATATTCCTTATCAAAACTGCTAGCTTATGTTTTCAATATAGCCTCCCCTTCAGTTAAATAATATATTTACAATCTTCATGGGTTGTCTGCCCTTTCCAAAAAAAATACCAAAAATTACATATTCAATGACATCTTGGGAGGGTACAGCTTCCCAATAGTCCATTCAAAACAACCTGACCATTCTTGGACTTAACGATTAACATAATACAAACGACTCCAAAAACATACATAAGTAAAGTGATGTATATGTAGGTTCTTGAAGAGTCCTCCCTGTGAAGACCTATTATGATAATAGTCCTTCTTGTAGCAACAAAGCTTCCTTTGATAATCTATCGACCTGTGAGTTATATTCCCTATAAACATGTGTAAAGGAGATTGCTTACAATAAGCATAGAGAAATTAACCAGTGAGTTGCATTAGGTTTTAGAGTCTCTACATTGTTGGATCTGCGCATGTCCTCTCTAAGCAGGGACAATGGTGCCCCCCCTCCTCCCACTCCTAATGAAGTTGCATTCATGGCCCTCCTAGCCAATCTCCCTCAAACTCTTCTAGGTTTGTCAAGCAACATGAAGGAATTCTAGAAATCCAAATCTAATCCAAAGCAAGACCTTTGGCCCTGCGATTTTCAGAAAATGGGTCAGTAGGATAGTTTGATATTCACGTATTTGAAAGTTAGATAGATGCATATGCTTTGGAAAAATGGTTAAATTTTCTAGAAGGGTATTTCTCAGTCCACCATTTTTTCAATAGGGAAAAAATCACCTTTGCACTCCTTAAAGTTGTCCCCCATGTCAAAATTTGGTGGGAAACTTACTATGAGAAAAACTCCACGGAGGAGCCTGAACTGTTTGGGGCCAATCCCACTTGGGCCACTTTTGTGGATACCAAGAAGGAACAATATTACCATTTTGGAAACTATGAATACCATGACATGAGATGGACCACACTGCGTCAGGAGAGGGACCAAACAATGTTGAAGTTCACAAATGCCTTCCATACCTTGTGCACCAAGTTGGGTATCAAAGATTCCTAGTGGCATTTGGTTCTAAATACCATGGGGGATTACATAGGTACATCCAAACCAAAATGGATTTTATGGACATCTTGTCACTGGGATCCGCTTATCATTATGCTGTCAAAATTGAGCTGAAATTTAAGCAAAAGAATAAGTAGGAGTTTGGGTGCCCAAATTCATCGCAGCGGAAGCATGGAAAAGGAAACCACAACTCACAGAATAAAGGGCGGGGAAAGGATAATCAACCTGAGAATAACCTTTTGAAGCCACAAGTAGAGAAGGGTAATGGGAAGATGAAGAAGTAAAATAGGAAGTGGTGCAAGTTCCACAAAATCCCCTAGCACAACATTGATGAATGCCACTCAAAGTACTCATTGGTGGCCAAGCCCAAAGCCTCAAAGTCTAATCTCGGTTTTGATTATGATTCAAAACCCAATGTCAAAATCGTATACAAGGGAAATTGGATCACTGGTGCAGAACTCAACTCCACTGTCGCTACCATAAAGGTCCATCTAAGCAAGCCTGAAGAGTTGGAGGAAGGTAAGCGACTCTTCCACTCACATATGTGGGTGAAGGGTTCTCCACTACATTTCATTGTTGACAGTGGGAGTCAAAATAAACTGATATCAGTGGAGGCTGTGAAAAGGTTGAAGTTTCCAACAACACCATACCCACAACCCTACAGCATTGGCTAGCTAAGCCAGGGTCGTGACATCCACGTCAATTAGCAATGCCGCCTTCCCTATGAAATCAAGCCCTTCAGAGACAAGGTATTGTGTTATATTGCCCCTCTTTAAGTTTATGATGTTCTTTTAAGACAACCATATATGTGGAAATGTCACACTCTATATGAGTCTAGACAACTTTATAGGATATTGGGGGTCGTTCCAACTATTGCAGTCTCTTAAATCTCAGCCAAGCAGTGCAAGAAGGTGACTTCCTAAACCGATAAATTCATCCTCTTCATGATTTGATTTGGAGGCGAACAAAATGTTGATGCAACATCCGTGATCTCTACCTAGAATCTTTCCCTACAATAGAAGCAGGTGGACAAAGTAGTGGAAGAATACAGAGATGTCTTCACCTCGTCATCTGGGGTGGATCTACATTGCCAAGTCGAAAATTCAATGGATTTGGAACTTGGTGCTCCTTTACCGACTAACTGCCAAGTATGTCGATGCTCAATTTTTAGAAGATGAAGAAATCAAGTGCCAGATTCATGAGTTACTCCAAAAAGGGCACATTTGATTAAGCTCCTCACCTTGCAGGAACCCAATTGTGTTGATGCAAAAGAAGGATGGTACATGGCGACTCTGCATTGATTATAGAGCTCTCAACAAAATCACAGTTAGGAATCATTATCCAATTCCGCAGTTTGATGATCTTCCAGACCAGCTCAAGGTGGTCAAATATTTTAGTAAGATTGATCTGAAGTTCGGATACCACCAAGTCCTAATTGAGAAAAATGATGTCTGGAAGACAACCTTAAAGTCTAGAGAAGGTATTTTTTGAGTTGTTGGTCATTCCTTTCGCCTTGAATAATGCTCCAACAACTTTCATGACGATGATGGATGACATCTTGCGGATCCATCAATTATTTTGTGGTCATATATATGGATGACATCTTCATCTTCAACAATAATTGGGATGAACATTTGAAGCACATTCAACATGTCCTCAGCACCCTGCAGTAGCATAAATTATATGATAATATAGAGAAATGCTCTTTTGGCATGCAAAAAATCCAATATCTAGGGTACATCGAGGAGACACATGGTGTGCATATGGAACCATCCAAGATCCAAGTCATTTACAATTGGCTGACCCCAACAACCATAACCGAGCTCCATAGTTTCTTGGGCCTCACCAAATTATGTAACATGGTTGTATTAGGGTTCTCACATATCACTTGGCCCCTCAGCCAAGTGACCAAGGGTGGGTCCAAAGCCAAGTTTGTTTGGGATAAGCCACAACAAAAAGCATTTGAGGATTTGAAACACCACTTATGTTCAACATCAGTACTCACTTTTCTAGATACACCACAACCCTTTGAGATTGAGACAAATGCTTTAGCCTATGTTGTTGGTGTAGTCGTTACTCAGCATGGCATACCATAGTGAGACACTCTTATATGCAGTCTACAAATACCCCACTTATGACAAATAAATGTATTCCATCGTCCAAGCTTTCCACCAATGGAAGCATTACATCATAGGCAAAGAGACAATCACCCACACTGATCACATGCCCTTGCAGTTCATGCAAACACATGGGAAGTTATAGAATGATCACCACCAAAAGTGGTCCATGTACTTACAATAATTCCACTTGAACATCAAATATAAAAAGGGAAACACCAATCGAGTAGCCAATTACATGAGTCGACCTCTACTTGCATCCTTGACAATGGTGCTCTAATCTTGTGGCCATGACACCTCAAGATGGTCTCGACTATATGAAAATGATCTTGATTTTTCTACCACCCATTGAACACTATATGCAAGCACACTAACTACCAAATTTTATGTCCAGGATGGGCTATTATGCCACCTAGGCCATATATGCATTCCTTCAAGCGAGAGTGTGAAGCTGATTTGGAAAGCTCATTATAGTTAGGTGGCATGGCACTATAGCATAGAAAATATAGTAGCAGTAGTGCAAAAGTATTTTTATTGGTTGGAGCTCCAACAAGATGTCAGCAAGTATATCCAATCATGCACTGCATGTGCCATTGCCAAACTCACCATTAAGAAGCAACAGTTGTACACCCCTCTGCCTACTCCCAATAGTCCTTGGGAATTCATCTCCATGGATTACATGTCAGGAATACCTTCAACCAAGCATGGTAATGACTATGTATTTATGGTCATTGATCGCTTCCCTGAGATGTCTATTTTGACAGCCTGCAAGACGTGTATCACAACTGAGTTTTCTACTAAGATCTTTTTTTAGCGTATTTGGGTTCATTTCAAGCTGCCATAAACTATGATTTCACTGATGGACACCAAGCTCACCAAATCAACTTCCTTCCACCCCCAAACCGATGAATAGATAGAGGTGGTCAACAGGAATATTGTGCATATTCTAAGAATGTACAATTCTAAACATCCCCACACATGGGATGATAATTCTCCATATGTTCCATATAGCTACAACAAAGCCCTTCATAGCTCTATTGGCCACAGCCCTTTTTAGGTGTTCTTGGGGTTCCAATCATTGGCCCCAATCAACATAACTTTTCCCATTTCATCCACACAGGAGGAATCTGCCCATGTTCAAATTGAGGCTAACAAGGCCACCATATTTATTGAATGGATTCATCACATCTTCCAACACGTCCATGAAATTTTGGAAAAAACCAATGCCAAGTACAAGAAATGACATGACCAGCATCAGGTTCCACATAAGTTTTAGGTGGGTGATAAGGTTTGGTTGTATTTACAGAAAGAGTGGCTCACGGGACCCCATCGCAAGCTTTGTCCACTTCGATATGGATCCTAGAGCATCACCAAGGTGATAGGTGAGAATGCTTTCAAATTAAACATTCCTCCATTCCTTGGGCTACATCCGATATTTAATGTGGAGCTCCTTCATCCATATTATCCACCACTATTGGACACTTTAGAGGCGATAGCGTAGTTGGCACCTACAAAACTCAACCTTGACTTCTTGGATTAGGATACCATTCATTGGATCATGGATACATAGGTAAATGGCACTCGCTGACAGTGCGTTGAACTCCATTAGGTCGTCAAAGCAGAGCAACTTCTTCATTAAGGCAAGTGGTTCTCCAGGAGTCAAATTCGGCAAAAAAATTCCCATCTGATGAGGGAACTTGATGCAATGGAAACCATTGCTTCCTAATGGGGGAGGACTGATCCATATGGAATTTGGTGGACACCCACCTAGTCCACTGGCTCAAAACATAGTTTTCCATCTTGGTAGTTTTTTACAGTTTTTCAGGTCTTGATCTTTTGGGGCCGTTTTGAGGCCCTAAATGACTTTTTTTGACACTACAATGCCCAGTAGATAGCCATGGGCATATACTGTTCCATTCAAAATGTGTACTTCTCAGCTAGACCTTTCCGATGGGATATGAAGCACCTCAAATAGAGATTGTTTGCAACCATTACACCCCCATATCAACTAACTACAACAAGGCCCATAAACCTTTTGGCGTTTCATCTTATGGGGTTAGGGTTTTTGATGTTTAGGTTTTCGCATTGATTATTTATGTTAAAAGGTCCTTTGGCCTCATTGTAACTCAAATTCTTATGGATGAATGTAGCCACCACATCTCTTCTGAGAGGTCAACTACCACCATTCTAGGTATTTTGTATTATGCATTTTATAGTTTGTTCTATTTCATTAAGTTATAGAGTTTGATTTTACCGTAACACTGTGTTCTTTGCAATATATATCTATGTACTATGTTTTGTACACATTCTTTCATTTCGTTCTCACACAAACCCAAATTGAATGATCCCAGGTTAGTAAAGGAAGCAATCCGCTCGACAAAGGGTAAACTATGGAAAAGGGAAACAAAAGAAGAAATGGAGTCCTTACGGAAGAATGAAACATCAGATTTGGTCGCATTACCAAATGAAAGAAACCCATCAATAGTAACTGGGTATTTAAGAAAAAGATGAATGCAACACATCAGATAGAGAAGTACAAAGCTTGTCAGTAGCGAAGGGATATTCCCAAGGCGAGGGAGTTGACTTTGGTGATATCTTCTCTCCTGTTGCAAAGTTAAATTCCCTTAGGGTACTAATGTCCTTAGATGCAACATTTGATATTGAAATAGAACAGATGGATGTGAAGACAACATTTTTTCATGGTAATCTTGAAGAATAAGTTTATATGAAGCAACTTGAGTGTTTCACAATGAAAGGAGAGGAGGAGCTAGTTTGCAAGCTCAAGAAGTCTCTCTATGGTTTAAAGCAATCACCCAGGATGTGGTACCAAAAGTTTGATATGTATATTTAGCAGATAGGGTTTGTGAGAAGTTAGGTTGATCACTATGTGTATAGCAAGAAAGTCGGTGATCACTTTATATATGTAATTTTGTATGTCAACAACAGGTTATTGGTTGATAACAACATGGATATGATTAGGGAGGTGAAAGACACCACAAATTTGACAACCTAACTCATCCCCCTAGTCACATAATCCATATATCCATTTTTGCTTCATATTTGACCTCCAAAAACCCAAAATCCCTAAGTTGGAAAGCAAATGGGCAAAAAATCATTATTTCCCTAAAAAAATTAATTAAATTTCTCCAAAAAAGGTCAAAATCCCCCCAAAAAAGAAAAATTAAATAAAAATAAAAATAAAAAGGGAAAATATTCAAAATAAAAGAAAAAGGAGGGAAACCATCAAATACCACTGGCCAATACTAGTGGTTGCCCAATACCACGGGACAATATACCACCATCCAAAATTGCTATAAAAATGTGGTGGAGGCCCCCATTTCCCTACCGACACTCTGCCAAAATTCCTACTGAAACCCTAGCATCCCTTTGAGCTTGTGTTTCCCCCATTTTAGTTGAGTTTTGGCTAGCCGTGAGCATTCAAAGGAGAGCAAGAGACATTGGAGACCCGGAGCACCACCATTTCTACGGCTGTAAGTGTCACCTACCCAAATTTATGAAAATTATTATTTTATTTGCAAAATACTTTATGTTAAATTTAATTACAAAGTTTTGTAATTATGATCAATTTTGATCAAGGATGAATGTAATTATTGATTATTATTATTTAAATAAATTAATTAGGAGACAAACACCCAAGGTGACTGTTAAATGAGTGTTCACTGACCCACTAGGAGGAATGGAAGTTGTTGGAAGGTATGGGAAAGATGGCAGCAATTGCACCACACCACTAGCTGTTGGTTATGGGACAACTACCCCTAAAAATGTGGCATTATCCCCCAGGTGGTGGGAGTGGGCAGGCAACTCATTTAATGACCCAGTAACAACTAAGAAGGCCTAGGCAGCCTACATAAGGCAAATTCGAATTGAGCAGGCAGCTCTTACACAATATTTTCTGCAGAAATATTTCCTCATGTGCATCAGGCGATCACTGAGAGATTCGAATAGGGAGGCTAGTTGTGAGTGCAATCATAAGTTTGCAAACTATTGGTGAAGGAGAACCAGAGGTGCTAGAGCAGGTCCCTTGGACTGCTAGCTCTTGAAGATACATAAGTTATTTTTTACTGCAAGAAGAGATCCTAAATTCCTAAGTTTCTTCCTCCTGGTGGTTCAATGAACAGGCTCAGGGGTCCTAAGGCAAGTACTTGACTGTATTCAGGAATTGGTTGGGTGGAACAGTCTTCTTGGGCTGTTTGTTCCCTACAGATTTTATCCAGGTTTTACAGTTTCTACTTTATTTCAGTTATTAGTTTTGTTTAAGTAAAATTATTAATCTCTGTTTTGAAGAAGAAATGTGTTCCGATTCTGTTTGAAAGTATGCATGTTAAAGTTTCAATGATGATTTGAATTGATAAACCAATATCTACATTTTTCCACATCCTGTTTTATGCATCGTACTCTAGTGTAGATAAGCAAATTAAGAATAGATGAGAAGATAGGCAAACTGCCACTGATTCGATAGACAAGTACAGTGATTGAATTGTGTTTCCATTTTCTGCCCTATAATTAACAGTAGTAATTACTATACAATATCTATTATAGTCAAGAATATTCCATTGTTTTCATGGAAGACAAATATAGATTTTTACTGTATGATTTCATTGTGTTTTTCCTATCCCTATTTTTATAGGAAATCAATGCATTTCAAAGTTCTGTACATTTTAATTAGAAACAAATATTGTTGTTACAATAACTAGAAGTGCTAGCTATGATCACAAGTCACAAATTACAGTATTTACACACGTCACTCATACTGTGTTTTTCATTACAAATTTACTGATAGAATAATTTCCTAAAATCATATCAGTATTGTCAGAACTAAAACAAGGAATTGTAAAACCTATATTGTTTACACTTATCATTTTACTTTACAGATCGCATGTATTATTCAATCTGAGTGTTGTAATTTCTATTATATTACGAACTGCATATAGTACTAAAATTATAGAATCGTATCAACTATAAAACCCTAGATCGTATTGTTTTAGCCTTTTATTATCATTATCCATGGTAACATAAAAACACATATTATATCCACATTTAAATTATAGTACAAACCCTAGCTACATCATAAGGGCTATTCCGAAGTTACATATAAATAATATCTTTCTGTTTCGAAGACAAAACTAGAATCTGGGCGTGGCCCTGTTCTTTTCCTTTTTAAACATTTATTTATTTTCAAAGACAAAACTCAAACTAGGGTATGACCCTGTTCGTTTCCATTACAAACGAAATGAAAACCATTTCAGCATCACATAATGCAGAGTTATCATCTACGACAAGCATACATACTCTGGCCTAGCTCGAAAATCACGATATCAACCTCCAGTAAACAAACGTATAACACAAATGAATAGCACCAAAAGAAATAGCATTTTTTTCTTTGCCGAAAAGAAAAGTATAGTATTCATAGTAGACGAGCCTCGGCTCTACTCCTCATTTCACATACCATAAACCAACAGGGTGATTTATTCAAAGTTTTAAACCATTGCAAGATTCCAACGTCAAGAAAGGGAAATCAATGTTCCCAGAAACAAAAACATTACATTATGTTTCCAAATGAAAAACGCATGGGTTATTCCCTTGCTCATACATTTTAAAACATGTTCAAAAACCCTCAGCATTTGACGAATAACATAACTCCCAATTCGACGAGATAGACATCAAAGTTGAAGACCGAGTATCTTATAAACAAACGAAGGGCACAACCCTATACAAACATTGTTGAATAACAGAAGGGCTTCAAAGTTTTTCAACTAACAGACAATGCCGAGGCATGGTGGAACACTGGTTACTCATCCTCTTGAAACCACAACACCAAAGTCGAAAGGCACCTACGAGGGTTTGAGACCCATAGCTTACCAGGAATGGAAGCACACCGTTCCTTTCCAAACCCTTGCTCAAAGTCGTTCTTCGAACCCTGCAACTGACGAAAACCAAAGCTTAGAATTTGACAATAGTAATATTTTATTTTAAAAACTGAAAACCGAAACTTCAATAAAAGAATCATTATTCTTTTCTAGGACGCTTACCTTCTCAACCAACGGCCAAGTTCTTTGCATTCACCAGAAAAATGACAAGAGCTTTGCCGTAGATGAGACCGGGGTACTGTTATCATTTGCAGGATGGTGTGTTTCACTCAAACTCTAAAACGAAAAGCTTAAAACCATCGACTCAATAACACTCTGAACCAGAGACCCAATCTTTTTAGCACAACGCCATCACAGTGAGAAAGGACCTGCAACTTCAACCCAATCTACAAGTCTCGAGGTCGAAACCTATTACAAGCTTGCTAACCCTAGAATTCGGCAGCCTGTCGGCCACACAGACAGAAACATTAGAACAATAAACAACATTCAAATCTCTTTAACCAAAACAACGACAAAAGTTAGGGTTGCATCTAACGATCCACATTCATCACTATCAACGATCATAATAGTGCCAGCGAGATGGAATTGGGGTGAACAACTTCTGCAATTAATGCCCCATCCAATAGTACAAGTATGGCAATGCCACTTTGGCACACGGAGGATCGATCAATAGCCAACTCGGAGGAGTTCACTATAGAAACCATTACTCAGTGCTTGACGCAGTTGCTAATACATCGATATTACACTACGTGGAATTGTAACATTCCCTGTCATGCTGAGTTGTGAACCGAGTTTTTAATGCAGGATCAAGACACGATCTCCTTGACAACTCGAGGCTTATGCTATTAAATGACCGTCAACTCACCACCCTATCGACATAAATTCATGCCAGTGCCATCCATTCAAACGATATAGTTCCAAATTGATTTTCACAACTTTAAAGAGAAACATTATCGTGATTTTTGCATAGTAATTATGAGTTCTAAGTTATGGTTGTAATTTCGATATATTATTTTGGATATTAATACTTTATATAATCACATATTAAAGCTCCATTTTCATGTGAGTTTAATATTGTGAACATTTTTACATATTGTGAATAGTTTTAAAAGGTTAAATTATTGCTTAGGATAGTAATACATAAGGGGTACATTGTTAAGATAATAATCATAGTTCTCATTTTTTATATATATGAGAGATAAGAGTTACATTTCTTTAAATTTCAAATAAACCCCAAGGTTTGGATAATAGCACTTAAACCATGTTAATACTATGTATTTATACCCTAATTCCTCATTACTAGTGCATTTGTTGGCTAGCGATACAATCACGACATTAATACTATGTAAGTATTAATTATCTTAAGACGATGACCAAAGTCAAACTAGAACAACATTATGGGCTTACGACAACAAACGTAAACAACATGTATACCTTCTAGACATCGTTATTTTTCAACATTGTAAAAAGGTAAGACAACATCAAGAAACTAGGAACAGTACTAAACCATCATACTTGCAGTTACTTTGTCTTCGCAAAAAGAATTCACAACATTTATTATCCGACGTTGAATTGAATTATACACGTATTGTAAAACTATACAGTCATTGAACTTCTTACCTGTCGTCTGCACATAGAACATTCAAATGCTTTAGCGTTGCAGCTAAGTAAACTCTAGAGTACCTCGTAGGACACCCTTGTTCATAAAAAGTCAAACTGTCAGTATCATTCCAAAAGAAAAGTGTCGCATCATAGTATAACCTGTTAGTTATTTTGTATTTAATGCCATTTTCAAAAGTTTTAAATTTTTATGGAAATTCGGGATGTTACAGTAAGGGCCCCCAACACCTCACCATTTTGAGGTAACCCACATTGTAAATCCACTCTTATTACAATGAAAAGCATTATTTGATTCACATGGCATATATTTGATTCTTGGGTGCTTATGTTTTAGTTTAGTCTTTGTTTTAGTAAGGTAATTTCAAACATTTTTACTTCTTATTTGCATGCACATCACACTTTCCCTTACGAATTGTTAATAAGAGTTCCACAATTCTTAGTAAGTACATTTTTGTACTAGCTAGTGTGAAGAACCTAGCTACAATTGTCCTTCAAGTTCGACGTGAAGGATATCGGTGCAACTCATTTAATTCTTGAAAGTGAAATAAAGAGATATCAAGCAGGTAGAAAGATCTGATTAAGTCAGAGTAAATATGTTAAGGAAATTCTAAAACACTTCAACATGCAGGAGTGCAATTTGGTTAAGGTCCCTCTTTCTTTAAGAGTTAAATTATCTGTTGAACAATGTCCTAATACACATGAAGAGATAGAGTGCATGGCACATGTGCGCTATGTTAGTGATATAGGTAGTTTGATCTATGCAATGGTATTTTCTCGACCTTATATTTCCCATGCAGTGGGAGTATTGAGCAGCTACATTTAGAGAACTAGAAAAGAGCACCGAACCATGGTTAAAAGAGTTTTTAGGTATTTGCATGGCACAATGAATTATGCAAGTTGCTACCAAGAAAAACCTGAAACTAATAAAATAATAATTGTCCATTGTTTTGTTGATTCCAACTGGGCTGGAGATCTCGATCGTAGAAAGTCAACCAATGGATATGTTTTCAAATTATTCTGTGGGACAATCAATTGGATGTGTAGGATATAGTTAGTTATTGCACCGTCGACTACTAAGGCTAAATACATTGTAGCTATGGATGCAAGCAAAGAAGCCATCTTGTTGCATATATTGTGCTCAAAGGTTGGGTTTAAACAACCAGTTGTTAGGTTGAATTGTGGCATTCAAAGTGCAATATTTATGGCAAAGAACCCAACATACCATTCAAAGACAAAGCATATTGATGTATAATACCATTTTGTGAAATAAATGATGGAGAAATAGAAAGTGTTGCTAGACAAGGTAGATACGGTTAAGAATACTGCAAAGTCACTAACCATGTCTGTGAACATTGCTAAGTTTACTTGGTGTAGGGAATCAATGGACCTGTCAGGCCTAGTCAAGGGAACTAAATTTCTGAAATATCCTCTGTATACAAAGAAAACAACAAGTGGGAGAACGTTGGGAATGTTATATTATTTGCATGTTAATCAAAAATCAAAGTTGATAGTCGGTTGGTCAACAAGTTGATTGGAATTAAAGTCGACAGATAATGTTAGTCTGGTTGATTGACTGGCTGAAATAGTCGATTGGTCGACAACAAGTCGACAAACATAAAGCATGAAAGAATTCGACAAACACTTGGACAACGAGGATCTCGAATGGCTAGCGACCAAGGTTGAATCAGTCAAGTTAACTGTAACAAAATAACATAAAGTTGTTAAGAAGTTACGGATCCCCCTTAATGGAGCAGTTATATGTCATACATCTAACTGTAATTAATGGAGCAATTAGATGTCATACATCTAACTGTGGTTAATGGAGCAGTTAGATGTCATACATCTAACTGTAGTTAATGGAGAAATTAGATGTAACTAGATTAAATATCAATATGTTAAAGATTAGTGTGTTATCATGAACTAGAGTGTATTGCATCTATAAATATGATGTAATGTGAAAGGATAAATGTACTAAGCACTTGTAACAGAACTTGTATGAGTTAAATTAGGTGTAAGTGAATTCACACTTGAGCTATTGTGATCTTATAAATCACTATTGTAAACACTGGTTAAGAGTGTCGTTAATAGATGAGCTGTAAAGCTCACTGGTTTTCTGGGTTTTCCCTATAAAAGGTTTTATAGGATATTTTTTTGTGTATTATGTGATTGTGTGTTTTTTCAATTGTCTAATTTTGTTTAACTCTGAAAATCATTATGCATACGTGACTATAATAGGTATTAGAACCCAATACTTCTTTCTATGGTTATTGGATTGGAGAAATTTGGTTTTTGAGAGGTCCGCTAATTCATGAGGCCAATATAGGTTCATCCTAGAAGGGATGCACACTATTAATACATCCCATATTCATGCAATGATCATCAAGATGGATTTGTCTAAGGCCTATGATCGGGTATCATGGCTCTACCTGAGACTCTTGTTACTTCATGTTGGATTTAAGCATCATAGTGTGAAATGGATCATGGGATATCCTACTTCCTCTACATTTGTGGTATTAATAAATGGATATGGTTCTAAAATCTTAAAGCCTAATAGGGGATTGATACAAGGGTGCCCATTGTCCCCCTATATCTTTCTACTAGTGGCCAAAGGTTTGAGTAGGGAAATTCTTGTTGTTAGGAGGCAAAGGAAGATCCAGGCGATATCCTTTGGAGGAAGAGAATGTCTAACCCACCTTTTATTCGTTTAATGACATATTGATATTTTTCCTTTGCTCTATGGAGGAAGGTAGACAATATAATTTTAGAACAATTCTGCATGGCTACATGAATGGAAACTAATCATGAGAAGTTAGAAATGTATATTATCCTAGAAGAAGATGCACAATTAAGAAATATATGAGGTAAAGCCTTTCACTATACTACTCATTCTTTAAAGGGTGATGATAAATATTTGGGATATAACCTCAAATGCAATGAATAAGGGGAGGAAAACTAGTATTGGTTTTTTTTTAAGATTGAACAAAAAGCGATTTTTAGGTGCAACTATTGGCTCTCTAGAGGAAGGAGCTTGGTTCTCGTTAAGTCTATATTGGAATCCATTGTCGTATATTGGAACCTTACAACCCACATTCCGAAAGTAATACGTGATTGGATCCAAAATATTTATTTCAACTATTTATGGAAGGGTAGTTGCAATTATAAAGTTTCACACTTAGCGAATTGGATAGTCATGGCCTTCTCGAGGGAATAGGGCAGTTCAGGTTTAAAAAATATATTCCATTTCAATCAAGCTCTTACAACTAAGTCATTATGGATTTTTTTGATCTAGATTATTTAGAGAACAAAATGAAGGAAACGATATAAAAGGGGAACACACACACAAATATTAAGCAGAGAGAACAATAGTACTGTAAAACCCAAATTCTATTAATGAATGGAATGGAAAAACATTGTAAACTGCAAAGCAATACAAACTAGATCAGATGGTGGTAGCTTACCTATGAAGAGAGATGTGCCAACTACACTCATTAGCAGGAGCTCATTAAAAAGAGACAAAAGGGTATTTTTATCATAAGAATAGAGTAAAAAACCCTAAACAACAAAAAAACTAACCGTAGGAGATGAAGCACCAAACGTATTTTTGGCCCCCAAGGTGGCTACCTAAGTTCCTGGTGGCATAGATTTTACATATGATCTCTATTTAGGGTGCAAAATGGCTCCTTAGAAAGAACTAGCTGAGAAATACAACCTTTGACTAGGGATAGGACATGCCATGGCAACAACTGCCCCCCCCCCCGAATGACCAAAAATATCATTTATGGCCTGAAAATGACCCCAGATGTTCGGTACCCCGAAAAACAATATAAATTGCCAAGAAGATGGAGAACTATTGTAACTCAATGGAAAATGTAAGTGGGAACCAATATCCACCTGGATCATTCCTCCTGCTTAGGAAGCAATGGTCCCCATTAGATGGGGAAACTTCAATTGAAATTTCCTCCATCAAGTTCCTCCATCATATGGGGAAACTTCTATTGAATCTGACTCCTGGTGAGCCACTTTCCCTAGTGAAGAAGCTGTCCTGCTTTGACGACCCTATACAGTGGGATGTTTTGTTGACAAGTGCTCTTCATCTCAGTGGCCATGACTTGGTTGACTACCACCTGCTCAATGTAGTCGGGATTAAGTTTCTTAGGGGCCAAGTGCTTGATTACCTATGAAGTGTCAAAGAGAGGTGGAAAATTTGGTCAAAGCAACCCTACATTAAATATAGGTGCAAGCCGAGGAAAGGAGGGATACTTAACTCAAAATCATTCTCATTCACAACCTTGGTGATGGTGTAAGGCCCATTACATAGTGGTCATATTTTTCGATGGCATCCCGTGAGGCGCTCTTTCTACAAATGCAACCACACCTTACCTCCCACTTGGAACTTGTGTGGAACCCGATGTTGGTCGTGGAATTGCTTATACTTATCATTTTATTTCTGCAAAATATCATGAATTTTTTTGTTGGATTTGATGGATCTGTTCAACAAATTTAATTTCTCGATCATCCTCAGTTCAAGCGTGGGAGGATTTATCCCATGTAGAAGCAATGGACAATGCTACATCAATTGGGTCTAATGGTTGGAACCCCAAGCAGACTTGAAAAGGGTTGTGTCAAATAGAGCATGAAGGGGTCTGTTGTAGCTTTTTTGAACATAAGGAAGGATCTCATCCCAAGTGCTTGGATGTTTGGATTTGTACATCCTTGGGATATGCACAATCATCATGTCGACCACCTTTTTCCTTTCCATTGATTTGGGGGTGGAAGGTAGTCGATTTTCTAAGCTTGGTGTCCATCATTGACCATATACTAGACCAAAAACTACTCAGAAATATATTGTTTCTATCCAAAATAATGGTTTGTGGGAGGCCAAAGTGAACCCAAACATGGTCAAAAAAGAGTTTATTAGTGTCCTTTGCTGTGATGCTCTTCTTACAGGGAGTTACAATTTCCATATTAGAGAACCGATCAACAATCACAAATACACAGCCGTTTCCATGCTTGGTTGAAGTAAAAATAGACATGTAGTCAATGAAGATAGATTCCCAAGGTCTATCCAGTGTAGGTAATGAAATATACAACCCCTGCTTCTTGATGGTGGGTTTGGAAATGGCATAGGTGGTTCATGATATGATGTACATTCCAACGTCTTATCAAAGCTTTGGCCAGTAGAAGCACTTTTGCAATATTGCCACAGTCTTCTCTATGTCGAAGTGCCTTGCCACTCGACTGTAATGTGCCTCCCAGATCATATTCTTATGCTCTTCTAAAGGAACACATCGATGGCCAATAGGCCATGAAAATCTCATCTTAGAGATTAATTTGGGATTGATCTTCCTGCACATAATGTTTGATAAGTAACAACAAAGTTCAGGTCACTATCACTAGTACAATTTGGAAAATTTATGACTACACGACCAAAATTTTTTGTCATGACAGTTTCTTTAAGCTAAATACTACCAAATTAGATCAATTTTCAGTGATACAGCTAAAATGACTAACTTAAATGAATAATTTAGTCATGAGAAAAAAAATACGACTAGATAGTAAGTGGCACAACTAAAAATGACTAACTTAAACTACTAATTTAGTCCACAGATAAAAATATGACTGTTAGGATCATGGTGGATGGACTTCACTAACACCTTGGGGTTTTGTGTAATGGTTTGTATCCTCTGGTATCATAGCCTCGACCCAAGTTCGAGTCACAGAGTGGGTGGCAACGTCGGCATTGCAGTGTTCATTCGGGACTCATACGGATCAAAGGGGACACCACCGTGCGAGCACACATCCATCCTAGAGTCTTGACGACGAAACGTGGTGGGATGTTAGGATCATGTTGGGTGACCTTCACTAACACCTTGAGGTTTTGGTGTAACGGTTTGTATCAATGACTAAATAACAACTACAAGAATAATGACTAGGATTTTTAATGTTGAATTTAACTTTGTAGTATATACTAATTATATGCATGGATGTGATGTATGTCCAACAAGCTTTAGCATATTCCAACCCGACAGCCCATGAGCATGTAATTTGACATAAATCATGACTAAGGGGATTATATGCATATTATATTATACATATAACTTGCTAATTAGCCAAAACTTGATCATCAAGCCTTGACTCAATATAATATATACATGAGCAGTCCCATTGACTTGCTTTTGGTCATTTGACGTTGGATGTAAATGATTAATGTCTCATCAATCTAATTATCTTATCCATTTATAAATTAAGCCTCGTGATTACTTTAATCTCCTTGGGCCACATGGCTTATGCGATGATTAACATTTCTAATTAATTATAAGGTTGATTAAATTATAATATATTATGTCCCTATGGTTCTAATTATATTACTACATGACTAATTATATTATTACATGACCACTAGTATGAACTTAATTAATATTATACCATATGGTACTAATATTACACTATTATGCCATATGGTCATAACTATGCCACTGAATTACCTTTTTTACCATATTCGTGAACCTTAAATCACTCTTTTAGAACCAGAGCAATATCGTACTCCATGGCGGTGTAGTTGACAAGAGTCAAGGTGTAGTTGGACAAATGTTTGGCTTAGGGGGGAGGTTACTATTATTACACTATTATTGCATATGGAAATTATACCACTCACTTACCTTGTCTTACCATTGCAAACCCAAAATCTCTGTGAGAACCAGAGTAATACCATCCATGGCAATCCAGTTGCAGGAGCCAAGGTGTAGTTAATGGGAAAATCGTTGGCTTAGGTGGGGAGGGGGCATTTTAGACTAACTTACTTACCATTTCCAATTCCCTCAATTGTGTTCTAGTTGGACAAATCTTTGGCTTAGGTGGGAATGGGGCATTTTGGACAGACTTACTAATTACCATTTCCAATACCCTCAAAACCAGAGCATCATCCATGGCAGGTTTCGACCAGAGGGTTTTTAATTGGTGTTTTTAACCAACTCCTCATGATGCCACGTGTTAACACTAACAAATTCTTCACCATGTTCATCCCCTAGTGACATCACCACATTCCTTATTTTTCACCGTTAAAACCCTTCACTAACCAACAAAGCCTAAGTAAAAAACCCACAAATTTGCTCATAATGTTTTCCCTCTCTAAATAGGGAAAATGGCTTTATTCCCTCCAAAAAGGTAAAAAATCCCCCAAAATAGAGAAAATTCCCCCAAAAAGGCAAAGAAAAAAGAAAGAAAATAAGGGGAAAAACATTAAAAATTTCAAAAAAGGAGGGAAATCCCTAAACTGTCGCCCAAAACTGAGAGCCAATACCATGGTTTGCTTAATATCACGGGTAAGAAACCTAAGGCAAATATTTCTATAAATATATGGTGAAGGACAACATTATACAAAATTCAGTCATTACCTTACCGTCACTCTGCCGAAATTTCACCAGAAACCTTGAAGCCCCCATTTGACTTCTAGTTTCACCCATTGTGAGTTTTGGCCACCATTAGTGACACTTGTGTGGAGAACAACCCGAAGCTGCTTGGAGACCAAGGACTCACTTCAACCTTCTGCAAGGGCCCTCTACTCACTATATTATAGGTAACTCTCAACATTGTATTCTTTTCCATTTAAATAATAAAATAAAAACATTATTTCCCTACTCTCTCGTATGTGTGGAAGAACAAAAAAATATTTAGTTTAGATTTGCTTTACTTATGTTTTCTTCATGTTAATAATATAGTTTAGTTTTTATTTACTGTTATTTATCGTTTCTATTGCATGCATGCCACACCATTTTCGATTAATTACTAAGATTTACACAAGTTTTGTAGGTGCATTTTTGCACCAGCTAGTGTGAATAACCTAGCTACAGTATTGACGACTCCAACCAGGTCGATCTCCATCGATATGTGGTTTGGTTAGGCTGGTAGCTTTTCCAAGTTTTGCATTCTTGTTTTTTCACTTGCATGGCCATTTACTTATGTTATTAGAGTCGTCTGAGCCTTTATGTCAGTTCTAGCATAGGAAACGAGCTGGTACTTGCAAGTTTGCCCTTACCAATGCAGTACGTTTTAAAATTTTGTTTTTTTTGCTTGGGCCACGTCTGTTGGACCCCGTTGTGTGCCTTAGAGCGTGATTTTTTCTTCAAGAAGCACATCCATCCACTTCCAAGCTAGGGTGCAACTTTTCCTCCCTAAGATGCACTTAGGTCGCGCTTTTCTCCTCAAAAAGCATTCTCCAAGCTGTGCTTTTCCTCCTGAAAATCACACCCCAGTCCCTATTACTTTCTGCAGCCCCCCACACTATTGGTTTTCAGTCTACAGCGCCCTAGGTCGTGACTGTGCCCCTAATAGACGTGACCTACACCTATTTTTTGCTTTTTTTTAGCTATTTTCCTGCATCTTCAACCTCGGTTTAGCTTCTTCCCATTACAGCCTGCTCTTAGACGTCCGACATCCTGTTTGCAAAACCCCTCTCTTTCTATTTGCTTGCTGTAGCACTTGTTTGGATCTCTCTTGCATGCCTCCTTTTTAGTCCTTTGTATTACTTTGGTTGTTGCATGTTGTGAAAAGCCATATATCTTATACATCTATGTTTTACATTTCAGCAAGTTGATTGGTTCAAAGTTTGCTTGGATACATTAGAGTTTAGATGCTTTATTTTCATTGAAAATCAAAAGAAAAAAGTTTATTTATGTTATTCCAGTTTTATTTTAGCATCTATTTTCTAGTCGCTTACCACATAATCACACAAGAGCACACCTTAAGTATCAACGCTTGGTCCATAACCCCAAGCTGATCCTAAAATTTACATTAATCAAACACACATTACACCTCCCTTTAGGATTAAAAGAATCTAGTAGCTAGGTAGGGAATTGGGGTTAGGCATCCAAACAACACCCCTTTTTCATTTTCATTTGAGACATAGTGGTTGTCCTATAGGGTACCAAAATCCTCTGGTATTTATTAGCACGATTTACACATATTTGGTGGGGGGGGCCTCTCCTCTAGGAGGGAAAGTGGCAAGATTGGTTTCAGAATTTTGGTTGGAATGCCGCTCTCCACTCTGTACTGAAGGACACCAACTCGTTATCCTTGTTGTGCATGCTGGCTACCATACCGGGCGTGCAACGACCAAAGGACTGAAGCTGCGGGACACCTTTCCAAACATGCTATGAAGGAGGTAGCTTAGTTTCCAGTATTTTTTTGGGCTCTTTTACCTGGGATCCCTATGGGTAGGGGGATATCCCTTAGCCATTTTGGTCTTCCATTTTGTATCGTCTTACTGTGGATTTCATCACCCTATAAAGGATATGATTTGTGTGGGCTTCCATATTTTAGCTAGGAGACTGCTTGCACCCATACCCCATAGGTTAGTGGGTCATTTTATTTTGATAGGTAGTCTTCTTATTGGTTTTATGACCACTTTGTTGCCGATCACTTGCTGTAGCACGCGGTTGCAAGATGTTTGTTTAGCTTTATTTTTGGCCTAAGCACCCCTTTTATTGTGATCTCTCCTCTTCCACACTTAGTTGCACTGGGATTTTTGAGTTGTTTTCTACGACCCTACCTCTTCAACACTCATACACCTTTCACCATTGATCCCCCAAGATACTCCTGTAGACTACGAGGGCAGTTACCACATGATGGTCAGCTGGACCCTCCTAGTCGCGCACCTGATCATCTCTATAAGTTTTCCTCGAGGACCCTTATTTCACTTCTGAATCCTCCCAGTTAGATTCATGGATACATTCACCCCCACATATACCTATGGTCGGTGAAAATCCTGACCCATTCTATGGAGGGATAGTTGGCAGTGGGAACAATAGTGGCCCTATTGCCACTACGGCCTTCATTCTAACCATTGGATCCACGGGAACCATATTCTTGGTAGCATTAGACCTACCCCAATAACTACAGTGCATCCAGCCACTGGGTCCATACCCACAGGTAGTAGGCCCATGACCACAGTCTATACCACTACTAGATTCATTCCTTCTAGCAACAGTCATACCCCTATGACTATAGTCCCTCCAGTCATAGGATTTATTACTAGGGGAATTGGACCCTCCTTCTAGGCTACACCGACCCCTGTGGTTAGTTCCAGGGTTCCCCCCATGACGACCATGACCCCTCCACCCTTCTGTGGAGGTGGCCCCACGATCACTACTATGGCCAACACCTAGGTCGGTTCTACAATGTCACATCCTCCTGCTAGTTTTCCATTCATGGCCAGTCTCAACCTTCCTGACCCAGCTAGATTGACCAACAACCCTATTTGACATGAACCTACATGGCCTCCCATGCCCACTAAGCTCCCTTCAGACATCCCTAAGTTTGAGGGGAAGGGTGGTGAGCACCCTCATAATCATATTATGTCATTCCACGTATGGTGTTCCTCTAACTCTATAGTGGACGACTCTATTCAACTATGCTTATTACAACAAATCTTCACTAGCACCGCAGCCAAGTGGTATATCAATCAACCTGATGGGGCGCATTCCAGCTTTGCATCCCTAGCCTCGACTTTCCTCCAGTTCTTCCAATTACCAGTTCATTATGACGTTGGTGTTGAGATCCTACATTCTTGTAGACAGACTACGACCACCCATATCACAGACCATATCCATGAGTGGTGTAGACACCGAAGTTTATGCAAGATCAAATTGGACGACTGAATATGATTAGATTGGTTCCTAAAATCTGTTATCCCAACCATTGCCAAGGATGTGGCATCAAAACGTCTCTAGACCGAAGAAGAGGCCATCCTCAAGGTACAATAGTTTGACCTTATCTACGCTTAGTCGGGCTATTTATATACTATTTTTCTTAATGCCCCTTGCGGTGATTCCTCTCAGAGAAATATGTTGGGGGCATCCCATGCTGCCGACATCGTCATTGGTCGACATGTCGCATCTATCGAAAGGTTGTATGTGCCTTTTTCCCTTGCACCAACTCCCGCATAGAACCCCAACCCTAGTACTGCATTGTCAACGATAAGCTGTGGCCCTGATCTCTCACGCGTAATGACTCACTCCGGAGCGACAACCTCGTATGTGTCTCCATCCCCAACTCCCCATGTCCATGGACCCACCTATGCAGAACCTAGTTTTAGTAATCATACACAAGGGTATGCTCCCCCTCCAATGCCTACCACTTACTACCCTTGCCCCGACCCACCGCTGGCCGTTCCTGCACCCGTCCAAACTCAAGCTCTTCCTGTTCCTCAAGGACAGGTTTATGCTCAGTAGAACCAGGCCCAACCCAAACCATCCCCCCAGAATTAGCAAGGGAAACCCAATAGGAGAAATGGTAAGAACTTTGTTGACAACCCACACGAGGGAGGGGGTGGACAACCTCCCAACCCTCCAGATGATAATGGTGTGAACCATAATAATCAGAACTCGATCAACCACCCAAGCAAGGAAATAACCCACAAATTCATACCAATCACTCGTGTTCTTTATGTGATGTCTACGGTCACTATACGCACCACTGTCCCCATTTGGCCAAAGCCCACCAGTTGTGGGACGAGGCTAACCGTCGAGAGGCCACTGTTGCCCCACAGGCGCAACCTAATCCCCCACAACCGCCCACATAGCCGTTGGTGTTGCAAAATCCCCTACCCACACAAGGGGTTGTCACCACACAAGCACCGATTATGTGAGATGCATCTTCGAGTCAGCTACCCGAGTTAGGATTCCACCACCTCTTAATGATATCTTCTTCCAAAGTCAACTTACAGACTTGTCATAATCAATATGGTTTGGCTACCAAGACCATACTCGTAGATAAGGTTGCTGCATCGACCCCCGTAAACTATTCTTTATGCCTCCCTCACCGATTGATGCGGCCCCCAAAGCCCCAAAATTTCCTTTGCGTTGCATTACCAACAATCCCAATGCTTGAGCTGCCCCCAACTATAACATCATGGATGATTTGGCCTAATCCCCCGCCACCATGTCATCCTTAGAAGTTGTATAGAACTGTCCGACGCAATGAAAAACATTAGTTTCTGGCTTAAGTGAAATCGACCCATTTGACTCATGTTTGATGGCATTTGAATTGGATCAATCTGAACCCTGCATGCCTTCATCCATCGTGTTTCAAATCCTTGTATCGATAAAAAACTTGGTCATACATTGATGCATCGTCGATGAGGGAGCCTCTACATGCATCATGTCCACCTTCGTGTGGCAGAAGCTTGGCCCCTGTCGTTGCAGTATTCCACGATGACACTACGTGCTTATGTTGGTCGTGCAACTCAACCACAAGTCCTTCTCCTGAATGTCCCTGTCGAGTTAGCCGAGAAAACCATCCTAATTAACATTGAAGTTGTTAATGCCCAACTTGACTACAAACTTCTTTTAGGACGCAGCTAAATGTATGCGATGAAGGTCGTTGCCTCATCCGTGTTCCAGCTCATGATGTTCCCCCATGAGAGACAGTTTGTTAAACTTGACCAACTCACCTACTATGACCCCAAAGGGCCAGCTACCCCAGAAAATGTCCTCCCTATGGTCGACAACTCTGCCCTTGGTGTGTCCATTCCATTGATATCTGTCGCAGGTCCAGGTCTTTATTGTGAGGCTCCAATGATTTCCACATTTGCAGCCTTTCCCCCACCCCCCTTAGCTATTGAAATATCAGACTTATGCACAGTTTCTTCAAGCAAATCAGTCCCTGACGCACAGTCCACCGCTCAACCAGCATCCCAACCACAACCTCAGTGGAAATCCCAATCTCAACCACCATATGTACCCAAGCATGTAGGAACCACCTTGATACACCCAATCCCCTTCTTGTTCCCACCTTAAGGAGTCATTAGCATGCCTACGATGGCAACGTTGAACCTCCCGGGATTGACATAAGGGCTTCTTGTCTGGTACTTACCTGTACCAAATCCCACCCTGACCCAACAAGTTGTTCTATAATTGATCCAACCAATTGACATCGCCAATCATGCACCTCCTGGCGTGTCTGGAGCAACATCCTCCAACTACGCCCCCCTCCTGTGAAGAAGGTTAGAGGCAAAACTACAAATACCAATGCCCTGAAAACTACAAACAAATCCATGAATCCTCCTCCTCCTGCCTCAGCTTGAGAACCTTCACCTTGCGCTTTGTTTGATGACTTAAGTTACGCTACCCAAAACTGTCTGCAATTTCCCATCCTCCACACTCACATACAGATGTTGGATGATGGTGAGAACATCCCGGTAGTTCAAGTGCTATCCCCTCCTCAGTTTCTAGCCTCTATGCACAAATCATTTGTGCGTGGTATCTGGCCTCTACGACGATTACTCCCACCATTTCCCCGATTTCCCGGAGTATCGCTCGGTGCTGGCTGAGTTCCGCAAGCTGTCCTGGGAGTCTCAGATCACCATTGTTGAAGAAATCCACCCCCCAAATTCCTATTCAACCAAAACAAACACCATTTATGTCATTTTGACCATGAACCCAATAGTCACAACGTTAGCTCCAACTAATCCCTTTGATCTTTCCACCTGATGCTTTCAAAGTGATGAAGAAATACTCGAAGCACTATCTGAGCCCAACTTTTCTTGGGATGATATGCATCATCGTGCTTACTTTATTCCCGAGGAGCCTACCACATCTATAACCAATCAGTTCTCGGTTGAGTCAAAATATTTTATTCATGGCAACGTGGATTGGTTCAAGAACCCTATCCCGGCCCCAGAAACCTTCGAGGAAGGTAACATGGCCAACATCTCAACCACTATCCAAGTGGATATCTCTGCTAAACCCAGTGTCATGGAGAACATCACATTAAGTGCTTCTTGCACCCATGGAGAAGTCACTTCCTATAAGAGACTCTTTCAAGAGTTTTGTGAAGTCTTCGCCTGGTGCTACACTGAGATTCCTAGCCTCTCCGCAAAAAACAATGACCCATCCACCCATCCAAAATGGTAGTAGTAAAGGCTGAAATTGAAAAATTGTGCCAAGCTGGGTTCATATACCCAATTGCATATACTACTTGGGTGTGTAACCCTACACCCGTTAATAAAAAGCAAGGTGCCATTCGTGTTTGTATCGACTTCTGGGATATGAATTTGGCATGTCCCAAAGACATCTTCCTAACACCATTTATTGATCAACTCATTGATGCATGCACCGGCCACAAGGTTCTTTCCTTCATGGATGGTTTATCTGGTTATAATCAGATTCAGATCCGCAAGGAGGATCAGTACAAGACTGTGTTTACTACCCATTGGGGCACTTTTTCCTATCGTGTTATGCCCTTTGGCCTTAAAAACATTGGAACAACTTTCCAGTGGGCCATGACTTTTTGTTTTCATGACTTGGTCCTCATTATTCTGGTATACTTGGACGATCTCATTGCTCGATCCAAAAAGAGATCACATCATCTACACGACCTTTGACAAGTCTTCCTACGATGTCGCAAATACAACATCTGCCTATTGTCCAGGCCACCACTCCGTTACCCCCACGAGGAGAAAATGGCCCTTGCCGTCATCATCTCAGTTCAGAAACTTCGCCATTACATTCTTATGAGCTAAAGTACAGTAGTGGCAGACTCCAACCTGATGGTCTATCTCTTGAGCCGTCGACTCATTCAAGGTCAGGTGGCTAAATGGGTCGTTATTCTTCAAGAGTATGACCTTGAATTCGTCACACCCAAAATCACTAAGGAATTCTCCTTGACGCAACTCATGACCGACTTACAATCTTCATCTTCATCATCTTTGATCACAATCAATCTGCCTGATGAACACCTTTTACCATTTCTTTGGATGAACTATGGTACCGATACATCCTAGTCTATATACGCATTGAAAAATTCGGATCTCACCTCAGTCGCGATGATTGACGTCGTATCCTCCATCAAGCTCCTCAATATCTTCTTATCAGCAATGTCCTTTATCAACATGATGTTGACATCATTTTACGCTGATGCCTCACACATGATGAGGTTAAGTAGGTCTTGAATGACTGCCATAGTGGAGCCTGTGGTGGCCACCTCTCAGGTATGGCCATTGCCCAAAAGGTTATTTGCGTTGGTTATTTTTGGCCAAATTGTTTTACCGATTGCATCATGACAGTCAAGCACTGTCTCAATTGCCAACTCTTTGCCCCAAAAGCAAGGACCCCTCCAGCATCACTCCACGTATTCGTCACCGTTGGTCCTTTTTTCAAATGGGCCATTGATCTCATCGAGTGTAATCGGACCTTTGCCGGTGCCTGTAAATACATCATCGAGGTCGTCGATTACTTCACCAAGTGGGCCGAGGCCATTCCCACTTTCAACTGCCAGGTTGAGATTGCAGCACGTTTTTTCTTCAACCATGTTATTACTCATTTTGGGGTCCCTTAGCAACTTGTATTAGACCACGACAAGCATTTTGAGGATGTCGTCTGGAAGGAGTTATCCACCCTTATGAAATTCAAGCATGAATACGCCTCCTCATACTACCGGCAAGGGAATGACCAAGTTGAGGCTCTCAACAATATGCTTAAAACCATGCTCCAATGCACTGTGGACACGAATAAGTCCAATTGGAACCACATGTTTTTTCCAACCTTATGGGCCTACCGTACGTCTACAAAAATCGCAATGGGATTTACCCCATTCCATCTAGTGCACAACATGGAATCTATTCTCCCCATTGAGTGTCAGATCCCAACCTTACACATCGCCGTCGAACTCCTCCCAGATACCCAAGCTCTTGAGCAACACTTACTGATGTTGGAGCAGGTTGATGAAGATCGATGAGCCATCATATAGATGATCGAGGCTTCTAAGAATCGGTTTAAAACCCACTATGATACCCATGTCCACTCCCACACCTTCAAAGAAGGCGACCTTGTGTTTGCTTATGACCAATCCCATGACAAGCATGGGAAATGAAAGTTCGAATCGATGTGCAAGGCCCATACGTCATAAAAACCTTCCTCGGCAAGGGGGCAAACGTCCTCGCCGATTTCAAAGGATGTCTCTTGACCAACCCCTGTAATGGGTTGCACCTCAAGAGATTCTACCCGTAACCCTACTGGACACATCGTTTTGGTCTATATAGTTTTCGTTCTTTTTGTTTTCCACCTTTCTTACCGCTTGAGCCTTATGGTTTACTTCTGTGATTGTTACCGGATGGATCTCGCTCCCCCTGTTTACGTTGAGTTAGCTGACGGTACAAGTAGATGGTATCCTAACCTCGCCTCGATGGCTTGGGTGTTATATTCCCCTTCACAGGAGTTGATCCACCTCGACAGAGTGTGTATTTGTGCTGCTACCAATAACCAGGATGAGTACGATGTTGTGACCGACCTCTTAATTGCATCCCTCTAGTTGGACATTCATCACCTTCATGTATTTTTAGAATCCCAGCTCCTTGTTGCTTAGTTGAACAACTATTACCAGGTATGCAATCCTTTCCTTTTTAGAAAATTCATGTGCACTAAATAATTGGTTATACATTTTGAATTCATTACTTTCACACATGTCCCACAAAATCAAAATAATGTTGCAGACCAAATGGCTAATGACACTAGTAGAAAAAGTGAGATAAATGACTTAAAAAACTTCTAAAAATTGCATATAAATGACTAAAATTAGTCACGTGACTAATAGTCATTTATTGCCAGTCACTGATAACGCAACTAAATATGTGACTAAAAAATTTAGTCATTTATTGGTTGTTTTGATTGGTCAATTTGGTATTATATTTAGTCGTTGTTTTAGTCATTAATTGTTGTTAACTGATCATTTATTTAGTCATTTATTGTTGTTAATTGGTCATTTGTTTAATCATTAATTGTTGTTAACTAGTCATTTATTTAGTCATTGATTGTTGCTAATTGGTCATTATTTAATCATTGATTGTGGTTAACTGGTCATTTAGTTAGTCATTAAGTACAATTAACTGGTCATTTATTTAGTCATTGATTGTTGTTAATTGGTCATTTATTTAGTCATTGATTGCTGTTAACCGGTCATTTATTTAGTCATTGATTTCAGTTAACTGGTCATTTAATTAGTCATTGATTTCTATAGATAGGGAATGAAAGAATCGAACCACCAACCTCCTTCCTGTAAGGCAGGTGCTCTTCCATTGAGCTAGCACCCTTAAATAGAATCAAAGTTCACACTAAAAGAAATAAGTTTAGTTAAATATATAAATCACATTTTATTTTGACTATTTTTCATAAAAGAACAAGATGTTCCAGCGTCGATAAACTTATGAAACCCATTCCCCTTCCCCTCACCTGTCTTGGCAACACATTAGTAAAATCAATCAGGTAAAATTAGTCACTTCTTAATTTTTTACTACAAGAATTCATCAATGCAATGCCACCTCTACTTTCATGTTTTTATGCAATGCTTTCAATTTTAGCAATGATACCAATATCATTGTAGAGAGTGAATTAAACTAGTGTGGTAAAACTTTGGATTTTGATGTACATGTTTATTAAATGCTAGAGAAACTAACATTTGCCATAAAAAATAGAAGTTTGACATTAAGGAGAGGAAACATTGAAGTTGGAATAGTGTAAAATCAAAATATAAAACCGTGGATCAATTTCCTCAACAACTATCTTTGTATTGTAAACAATAATGAAATAATCTTTACCTATCACGAGATCTAACAACAATGTAGCTCTTCAAATGTTTGATTACTTCCATCAATTTCACAAAAGATATTGCAATGAAATCAAAAACTTCTACAATTCCAAAATCTATATGAAGCCAATCTTGTGACAAAAAATGAATATTAGGGACCGTTACAATTTCATGTGAAAAGAAAATGGCTAGAGTTTTCACAATGAATAAAAACCAACCTTTAAAGAAATTGTGGTAAGCATAACATTCCTCTCATGCACCAATATTCCCTGCCTCCAAAATGTAGGATTAACACGTGGTAATAGAAACCCATGATCTCTACACTGGCACTTGACATCTGGACCTTGTTTCTTAATCACCTCAAACCTCACAATACCACTATCCACAACTATTTTGTCACCATATTTTACATCTGGTCAATCGAGAGAAAATAGGCATGTAAAACCAAACATTGCATTACCAATATCCGAACTTCATACACTAGGAAAAGTATAGTATGGTGGAGTTTCCCATACAATAAATGTACTAGAGCATTATTAACCCATATCATTTCCAAGTTATGCACTAAACTTGTTAATTAGAGCTTTAGTAAAATAGAAACCTTAGTATAAAAATTCATGATGTTAACCCCAAAACATATTTTGTTAAAGACCTATGATGCCAAGAAGTGTTACATGCCTAAATATAAATAGGTGAGGGTTGTAAATATAAACTTAACTATACAAATATACATATTTTAACCCTTCAAATCCATTATTGAATTCTACTCATCTTCTCTGGCACTTGAGAATGCAGAAGAGAAGCAATTACTCCTATAATTTTCTCAATCCAATCCACCCTTCCAAAACAAGCCAGTTTAAAATTCTTTAGCAATGCCTTGGAAACAAACATGGCTTGAACATGCTTTGGAACCTTGAAAGTCTCTCAAATAATTTATTTTTATACTTGCACATAATAGCCTTCATCAGGCCGAATAGTGACTTCAAAGTTTCCGATCTAGGTGGAGATACCGTGTTTTCAAACATATTTCTGTTAAATTTTCTCAAGCAAAGACTGGATGTTCCGTTGGGGATAGTGGAAAGCTCTAACAATCAAAACATAAATAATTGCCTCCAACCCGATTGAATTGTGGTGTCTACTCACTCTCTGATGAACTACTGCAGTTGGCAGCAACCATACGAAGAATTTAGAAAAGATGGTCTTCATGCAAAGTTGTGGCTCACATGCACCCCTGAATTAACTATGGTGTCTCTCCTTTCAGGTATACATTGTGATAATAATAGGCACCTGAGATTCCAGTGTTTTTTTCACATGAAATGTTGCCGAGGAATTATATTACAATGTCAGAGCTTGATGTTCTATTGAGGTTAGATTAATTATTTCCACATACTTCACATTGGGTAATGCCTCTGATATATTAGGGCCAGCTCTACTTTGATGTCTTATAGATTCGTCAGTCAGTTATTTAATTCAATTACCGACTCATTTGTTCCAACCCCCATTGGACGTGAAGCTTTATTGGTTTACAGATTCTGATTTTCCTAATTATGGTCAACAATATAGTGGGAAAAGATTCCCCGCACATTTTTTTTGAAAAAAATCTCTCTGGAAAAACATGGTAAAAAATTATGCATTTCAACATCAAATGAGTTTGGTAATTAGGAATAAAATTGATGGTTCCAGAACATTAGTGGGATTTGCATTATCCATCTCTTTAGCAGATTGGTTGTTGGCAGGACAATGCAGATTGGTCCCGGATATCAATTTGAAATTTGAAGAGCTTGACACGACAATCATCAACACCACACCACATTTGGATATTTTGAAGGTTGGTATGCATTATAGGCAATGTCATGTAGGAATTTCCAGCTATACTTCTGACAACCTATAATGTTTTTTCTTAAAGGAACTCCCCATTTTGTTTCTGGAAATGCTGCTTACCTCTATCCTTGGCTAAGCTGCTGCACTACAAGGGAAGTTTCTATTCTTCAAAATCATTCAAGGCTTGCACTTGTCCTCATATGCGCCCATTCAAGGGGTTTTGAACCCTCGTCTCATCATTAGTATAAGTTTGATCATCTATGTTGCAGTCCCACTACCTCCCACCAGGCTGCAATCTAAACAGAGCACACAACAAATGCAGAGGAAGCAAACAAACCAATTGACACAAGCACAATAGAGGAATTTAAAACAGTAACCAGTCGTTTGATTGAAAATTGGAGAGATAGACAACATTACAGATAGGCTCGTTGAGCTTGGCATTGCTATTACAAAATCTGAGTTGATGCTTTGTGAAAAATGTCAAAGTGGATGCGTGTTAGTCTTAGTATCAGACATCATTACTGAGGTTCACGAGAGAAATATGGTGGGTTTAGTTTACTTATCTGTAGTTAATCATGTGATAACACTAACTTTCCCTTGTTCTCTTTCTATTAAATTTTCTCAGGCAAAGACTAGATGTTTCGTTGGGGATAGTGGCAAGCTCTAACAGTCAAACCATAAACAACTGCCTCCAACCTGATTGAATTGTGGTGTCTACTCACTCTCTTACGAAATACTTCCAGTTGGCAGCAACCATATGAAGAATTTAGAAAAGCTAGTCTTCATGCAAAGTTGTGGCTCACATGCGCCCTGAATTAACTGTGGTGTCTCTCCTTTCAGGTCTACATTGTGGTGATAATGGGCACCTGAGATACCATTTTTTTTTCACATGGAATGTTGTCAAGGAATTGTATTACAATGTCAAAGCTTAAGGTTCTATGGAGGTTATATTAACAAGTTTTTATCACTCATAAGGGCAATGACTGAACAAGTTCATATTATATCCTTTAGGTTTATTATTGGATCAATCAGATAACCCCCACTCATGTGGTGATTCCAAAGAAGGAAAAGTTGATCCATGTTGGCAACTTGGCACAATTATGAGATGATAAGAAAATGTTTGAACTAAGTCCCATAGAAACTAAGGGTTCATAATATTTTAATGCATAAATGGATTCATCACCATTGAATACCCCTACTGCAATCGAATTATGTGATGTTAACATTGATTCCACCAATCCAAAATTATTCTTGCCAGATTTCAAACCAAAAATGCCGGTTTTCCTCCCCTTATAAGGCCAATTCTTACATGTTTAAACAACTTGAAAAATTATATATTACTCTCAAGGCAAGTGATATCAAATCAAACCACCCAATTTTTGTTTACCTTCGTACAAAGCTTCAAGATAACAATAAAACGAAGTTACAATAACATTCCCCATACATCTTTCAAAACTGACAACAAATACTGTTTGGAATCAAGAGCTCTGGAATGTTTATACTGATATTAAAGTGACGCAAATGCAATCAACATACAAATTAAACATAATTCAAATTGAAAGTAAAAAGCCTTCGTACAAGAAAATAATGTTTAGTTTTTAGTATAAAAATATATGTAAGGCTAGAATAATTTGAAAAGGATTTCAGGATTCTAGAAGAGAACATCCTAGCAATCCTGCTCTCTCTTGAGTTTTATCTGCCAAAAAACAAATAATCCACTTTGAAGCAATACATGTAACATGACACATCAAAATCATAGTCAAAGATGAACATGTTTACCTTAAGAGTTAACTTTCTTAAACTTAGGGGCATTTTCTCTGAATATATGATGCACTGTGCTCCTCATATCTATTCCAAAAAAGAATGGAGATATTATTGGCTAAGAAAATAAATTAATCATTTTATACATGTATGGTGTGTGTATATAGGTATTTACGGACGGAATGACCTTGGCAATGATATATGAGATGCAATTAAGCAACAAATATAGTTAAAATGTTCTAATTATTGCAACTAAAAACTACGATCACAATCCACATGCAACTAAAAACAACATATTCATAATCCACACTTAGATTTAGAAAACCACATCAGTTGAAAAGATCCTAGAGATGCCAGAATCCTGCCTCCAATCCACATACTGTTAACAAATTGCACTGAAAATATTTTCAATGTCTCATACAAGGTCATAGTTGAAGTACTTTCTAGAAAGGTAGAACCTAGAAGTGCAAGGATTTTCCAAGAAAAATAAGGTTTTTATTAATGTCCAGTTCATCTTGGACAACCTTATTACACAGCCTGGGAAAGCATTGAATGTGAAATGGACACTGATCAACAAGCACTCTTCTTGAAGATTGACCTTGACAAAGCTTACAATATGATTGAATGAGAGTTCATCCTTGATATTCTCTCTTGGTTGGTGTTTGGGAGTTCTTTCACATGATCTGTTGGCATTCCTCTCTCGAATGTCTCTAACCGAATCTATGTTAGTGTCTCTGGTGAGCAGAATCATTATTACTGACAAAACTTGCCAGCATAACATGTTTTTATTCCTCCTTTCCTTCTTAAGGATACATGAAGCTAGAATAATATTTAAAATATTTCTATGGGGGAAGAGAGGTCATTCACTAGTCTCAACATACATATGCATCTAATAAGAAATGCTTGAGGACTAAGAATATAAAACAATGATGGTAGGAAAATGCCAAAAATTCGTTTCTAATCTAGAGAGAGGGAACAAGCCTCATTAAAATCACTATGAAAGATAAATGGAATGACAACAATGTTAAAATGTCCCCCTTCTAGAAATAGAAACAATGGTTAGTATTTCAAGACTCGAGTTGTCATGTGAAGCAAGAATTGCATTTAGAAAAAAAATGTAGAACAAGATTAGAGTCTCAACTCTAACAAATCAATAGAAATATGAAACTAGCTGTCTGACTTGTTATTACAAATTCCTTTGGCTTCCTGTGACTCGTGAGTCACCATATAATCTACCCTTGCAGCTTTTCATGCAACGTTGTATTGGTAAGAAATTTTTATTGCTCGCATGTTCACTCCAATGCTTCCAAAGAGATGACCACCTTATTTTTTTAGATTTACAGTTCTTTAGATTGACACAATTATTGATCTCCTAAAAAGATAACCTGTTCATCTCTATGATCATACCCTACAAGAAAACTATGTGAGATGGCTAAAAAATATCCTAGCATTCCCACTTGCTAAAATCTAGGATCAAACCCTCTGCTTAAATTGAGAATGTAATACAATTAATAAATAAGCGGCCAAGATTTTTGTATGTGAAGAATGGGACATAAGCTTGCTTTCTTTTATTTACTCAATAAGATGTAAGAACCAATGTACACAAATATTTTGCAAAGAATTACTTTATAGAGAATTAAAACATGCTTAAGCAATTTAACCATCTTCTAGCCTACCGAGCTTGGGATGCTTTCCAACCCTTTCATTTTCATAAACAAGTTACAAAGCTCTGTCCCCACTACTCTTGGAAAATTTTTGTACTTTTTCTGTATATTTTTTTCCCTTTTGACCTACAAACCCTCCATGAGCACTCCACATTTTCCATTCTCAACATTGGGTTTTCCTCTTTGAGTCCTGGGTTTTCTACCCCAAGCCTAGGATCCACTTCTCTAAGTTTTGGGTTCCCACGATATTATGGCTAGTTGTTGGTTTGGAAGAACATCTTGGTAGCTGCAGAGGATAGGTCTCAATGTTCTCAATAGGAAATCGTGAAGCTGAAGATGTCAATGCTCTGGTTGGAAAAGGCTAGGCTTGGATTGATTTAGACAAGAATTGAATGCTATTCAATTTAGGATGCATAGTGGTGTTTGAAACTACTACTCTGCCTCTTGTTCTGGTTGCTAAGGTGGGAAACAACTAATATCTTACTTGTTGTTTTCTTGCTTTCAATTGCACTGAAATTTATCTACTACTTAGAGATGGAGGATGTATTCCCTTTGTTTCTACTAAGGATGGCATATTTCTTGGAGAATCATAGGTCAATGCTGTCTATTTACTTTGGTTTGAAGTTTCAACTAAAATATTTCTGTTACTTATGCAGAACAATTATGTTGAATTTATTAAGCTTGTAGATTTGTTGTTTGTGATCAGGGGGAACCTTTTGAAGGAGAACCATTGGAAGAGATTTATTTTTTACCCTGTCTGGACCAAGGATAGCATACATAATCTGTATGTTCGATTTGGTGGCTCATGCTAGGGAATCGCTCCAATAATAGTTTTTATTAGCTGTAAGTTCATTGAGAAAGTAGCATTGAAGGATTAGAATTGGTTAGTGTTAAGGTTATTTATTTGTTATGGATGGGATTCAAAGAAACATTCTAAACCAAGTGTGAGCTATTGCTTATGGTTTATCTTTTGGAATTCACTTAATCACAAAGGCTGAATCTAGCCCGCGAAAAAGAAGGATCTTCGAGCGAGAGTGTGTGTTTGTGATGAAAGGCTTTCATTTTCACTTCATGGGTAGTGATCTAGATGCTAGGATAGACAATGTTATTAAATAAACCATATCTATTACAAGGATCAAATTCATTACAAGTTTGCAAGTACCATGAGCGAGATTGATAATTGTTTTTAGCAATAAAAAAAATTTGTAAACCAAACTGGCAATTTTATATTTCCCAAATCAAATTGGAGTTTGGAGTCTAGACGAATAAGTTCATTTGGATTGTAATACAATTCATTTTTGTCTATGATGTTTGGGCACAAAGCCATACATCTGACCTACAATATACCATCAATTTATTTGTGATGATCTTAGATATGAAACCACTCATCTAGTCGTGAGGTTAAAACAGTTTAATTCTGTGGAGAATCCATTTTACTCATTTAAAGTTAAAATGATTTACTTCTGTGTGAGCAGAATCAATATTACTGACCAAATTTGACAACATAATATGTTTTTATTCCTCCTTTCCTTCTTTAGGATACGAGAAGCTAGAATAATATTTAAACTATTTATAAAGGGGGGAAGCAAGGAGGGAAGAGAGGTCATTCGCTAGTCTCAACAGACATATGCATTTACTAAGAAACCTAGGGGCAATGCTGACAGTTAAATTGATTGTTACATCAAAGAGTGGGGTGGCTTATTGGAAATCCTTGTATGACACACATTATTATCACTACTCAAGTAAGGAACACTGAAAATCCATTTTGATTTTTGATATATTTGGTGTTGTTACTTTTGAACTTTATGAACAAGGTATCCTTATGAGGATTTGGTGACTTGGAAATAAGTGAAAAAAAGATCCACTAGGATTTTGACAGCCCTAGAAGTGGAAGGGATCAAACCAAAAGATCCATTCAAACCTCCCCTTTGAATGAGGACCAGAATGCATGGAAGGAATTAGCCAAGAAGTCTTCCGTAATTGGGGGGATTTGTGGGACAAAGAGATTGGCAATTGGTTACTTTGGAGATCTATGAATCGCTCTCAAAGACTATAGACTGTTGATAAATTCACCTTCATAGAGTTTTGTAATTAATTCAAGATGAATTTGGTGGCTTGGATATTAATGTGGAAGGATTGGGTAAGGTCCTATGGGAAACATTTTTTGGCATCACAACTAAGTAGCTCAGCTCTATCCCAAGATTTGGTCAGGATCAAATCATGTAGTTTCCGATCAACTTAATAAACAATGGGCTATTTAAGATGATGAATCAGGTATCCTGAGAGGTGCTACAATATCTGGAAATATCATGGTTTTATGACCAGGGTGCATGGCTGGTTGGTACTTAATAACATTAATGCAGTTAAAGACAGGCTACACTACTTTGGTTGAATGAACAATTGAGGGATTGAGATGTTGTTGAGTTCAATATTCAAATTATCGCCCACTTCATTGGAAACAACTCATTCTTGGGGACAAATGAATGATCTAACAATCTTGAAAAAGTGTTTGGATCTCCCTAAGATTGGCATGCTTCTCTTTTTATGGAAAGAGCATTGAGTACATGTACAAAAGTACTTGGCCCTTAGAATCTAATACCACTTGATGATACTCACATGAAGCAAGATGGTGGATGTAGCAATATGGAATCCACAAAAATAGGACATGGGTACATGCTCATGAAGTGGTTATGCTTGTATTACAAGAATGAAGTTCAATGTACAATAAGAAAATAATTTCCTTATCAAGAAAGGACTCGTCTGGGATCACTGCCACCTTATAGAATAAAAGTGAGTTTTGTGATGCCTAGCAAGATAAAAGTTAGTTACATAGCTGAACATAACTGACCTTCACTATGTGCTATCAAATGCTTGACTAACGTAAAATACAACACTAGAATATAATACAATCATAAACTATACATGATGAACATGACTGATATCAGGTGGAACATAAACTACCACATATTCAACTTTCTAATAAACATTCTAATCCAAATTCATTAAGAAATTGTGACAACTTCACAATTCGCAAATCCCATTACGATGTCGAAGACAACAATAATAAAAATGATGGGTAGATTAACACCATTCCATAGGATGCATCTCAATCAAGAAATGATATGGTATAGTAAAGGAAGATTTGCTTTACCGTTTAAAATACTTTTGCGTTTACAAAGAATTTTCAAGAAATAGTGGATCTTTCTCAAACCAGAAAGTCTTTTAGGAGAAAAACTTGTTGGAAAAATAATAAAGCTTTGGAAGGCCACAATAATTCCCTAACCTCTTTTTTGCTTGTTTTCCATCTTCTAAGAAAGTGAAACCTTTTGAGTTGAGGCATGCTACTTGAATACACTAAAAAATAATTTTGGTTTTGAGCTGATAAGACTCCAAGTTTGAGACTAACTCCATAGTTATTAGGCTCCCATTTCTCATTAAAAGCTTGGGAGGTCTAGATCGATTGTGTAACAATGAATGTACAGGCAACAAGTGGCACACTACAAATCAACAACTCTTGTGAGAGAAGGAATGGTAAAACCCATTAGGTCACTTTCGCATACCTTCAGGAGAGGGAAGGCCCTACCAACCCATATTGATGCAGGAACATCAATGCTAATTCAACAATGTGATTTTGTGCTCACATGTTGTGGCTATCAAGAGGACAAGCTGTCATGGAGAGGGAAGGAAAATTTGTTTACTAGGTATTTTAGTTTTTGCGAAATATGTAACCGACTAGTGTGTTGTCAGTTTTTGAGAAAATAGGACTTAGTGGCAAGTTGATACTCCCTGCGTGGAGGTCAAGCCAGATAGCCAGTTTGTTGATGAATGATAGTGACTCCTTCAGTGATGGAGGGGAGTTTGTTAGCTAGTTTTTTTTTTGTTCAACCATTCAGTTTTGGGATTTCGAATGGGTGAAAAGGGGAGAGTTAGGAACTCAGTAAGGGGAGCCCTGCGTGTGGAAGAGTCGGTGGGATATTTTCTTGAAGATCAGAAGAAAATGCGACTGGATGAAGGGATTGTTAACAGTTAATGAAATTAGCAAGTTCTGTGTGTTCAATAGTGTTGCTGTGCAATTGAATGAGAGAGGAACTGAGATTCTATCAGGTAGAGTTGTGTGAAAGCGTTAACCTGACGTCTGTGTGAATGAATCTTCATTTTCATGCTTTGTGTGAACTCTCATGTATATTCAAGAACACCCAAGTCATTTGTGAACCGACTGTCACCAAGTAACATAGGTAATTTCTTGTTGCATTCAGTTTCACATTGGATCCGGACGAAGGTCGAGTGGGATTGATCGATTCTCTGATCAATCAACAAAAATCGTAGAGTTGCAGTCAAATCAACCAGTAGAGTTTGAATGGTTAATATCAAATCCAACAGGGAGATCGACAACGAGGAAAGGATCTGCAAGGTGAACATGCACGGGAGTTAACATTTCCGCAAGCCGATGCGAAGTATTCCATGTTGATCATTGATCAACGAGCGAGATCAAATATACAAGAGATCGATGGTTGATACAACGTTCCGCATAAGGAAGAAGCTCGAGAGTTAATGATGGGCATTGCGGAAGTCACATTGCGGGAGAGTTGTTGCAGAAGTCTTTTCAAGGAATTACGAAAGGCGCACCCGCAACCCGCAATCCGCAAATTGCGGAAAGGAGGCGTCCGTATTGAAGGAGTGAGATTTGTGGAAAGGAAGTTGCGGAAGGACTCGTTGCGGAAAGGCTCATTGCGGAAGGGTGTATTGTAGAAGGACAATTGTGGAAGGACGCCGCAACTGCGGAAAGAAGGCATTTCCTTAAGGACGTTGTGGAAGGCTATTTCTGACAGGCAAAACATCGCGGGAGACCGATTTTGAAGGTAAGACCCACCACTGAGAAGGACCTAGCTGGTTTTTAGCTAAGGTTAGTGGTTCAATATCAGAGAATCACAATATTTCCTGGGAGAAGCGAGTTGGATTGGCTTTTGTCATTCCCGCCTGCATCATTTTTGGTATCAGAGCAGGCTTTTCTCAGCACAACAGAAGAAAGACATGGCTATACGTGTAGGTAGAGCAAGAGGTCGTGATAGAGGGCAACCAACAACGAATGTAGAGGTCGTGGAGGAAATGAGAGAACTACGAGCACGTATGGAAGCTATGGAGATGGGCAGATGAAGAGATCCAGAAGCAGGGGATGTGAGTGAGCTCGAAGAAGAGAAACCAGGAGAGGAAGCAACACCCATGCAAGAGACACCTGAGCTAAGACACTTTCGGTCAATTCTTGGAGAAACTTCAAGGCCAAAACCTGAGTTGCCTACCTATGAGGGAAGCATCACTGCTGAACATCTCATTGACTGGATCAACGAGTTATACAAGTACTTTGAGTATGATGAAATTGAAGAAAACAAGAAGGTCAGATTGGCAGTGACAAGGTTGAAAGGGCATGCATCCCTATGGTGGGATAGTGTGCAGGTTGAAAGGAGACGGAAGAACAAGCCATTGATAAAGAGATGGGATAGGATGGTGGCGAAGATGAGAGCCAAATTCTTGCCCAAGGATTACCAGCTGACTTTGTATAGACAAATGCAGAACCTTAGGCAAAGGTTATTGACTGTAAGAGAGTATACTGAGGAATTCTACAAAGTGAACCTAAGGATAGGCTATGTGGAAGAATTCGCAGAGAAGGCTGCTAGATATGTCAATGGTCTAAGGATGGATATTCAGGATGAGATTAGCATGATATCACTGAGAACAATGGAAGAGGCATACCAATGTGCCTTGAGAGCAGAAGAGAAGTTATTGAGAAAGCATAACTTCATCAGGGCAATAGGTTCAACCAAAGGAAGAGGGAAAAAAACTGGAAGAGGAAGGTTTGCAGCCCAAAAAGGAGAACCCAACAACTCAAACCCACAGAAGCTGCAAGATAGAGGAGATGACTCAAGAGGGAGAAGACCTTACCGAGGAGGTAGAGGTAGAGGAAGAGGCAGAGAGGCTGTCTACAGGTGTTACAAATGTAACAAATTGGGACACAGGTCCTTTGAATGTCCTGAGAAGGAATACATAGGACAGAGAGGAGCCTATGTAGCTCAAAATGAGCAGCAACAAGAGCAGATGCCAGTAGCAGAAAATATGCCAGAGATGGGGGAGGCTTTGATGATGAACAAAGTCTTATTGAAGTCTGAGAAGGAGAAGGTGGAACCCGCTCAAAGAAAGGCTTTATTCAGGACCATGTGTAAAGTCAAAGGGAAGTGTTGCAAGATGGTGATTGATAGTGGGAGCACTGACAATCTTGTTTCCACAGAGATGGTGGAGAAACTAAGTTTGAAGAAGACCAAACATCCTGTTCCATACAAGGTATCCTAGCTGCATAAAGGACATCAAATCCTGGCAAGTGAACAATGTGAAGTTGATTTACAAGTGGGTACCTGTAAAGATAAAATTATATGTGATGTTATGCCCATGGATGGTTGTCATATCATTCTAGTAAGACCATGGCAATTCAATAAAAAGGTGATGCATGATGGTAGGAGAAATTGTCATAGTTTTGACAAATATGGGATAAAACATGTTCTTCTTCCTTTGCAAGAAGGGAGTACAACAGGACAACAAGCATGTAAGGTCCTAATGTTGACAAGGAAGGAGTATTTGCAACAAATTGATGAGGAAGAACTTAATTATGCCGTGGTATGTAAACCTAGAGTGGTAATAATGAAGACCAATATTACAGATCTGTATGAGGAGATCCAGGAGACGCTAAGGGAGTTTAGGGACATTGTGGTAGATGATTTACCCAATGAGTTACCACCAAAGAGGGATATAAGTCACCATATTGATTTTATTCTTGGAGCAAGCTTACCAAACAAGGCAGTATACAGGTTGACACCTCAAGAGAATGAAGAAGTTAGAAGGCAAGTACAAGGATTGTTAGACAAGGGTTCGAATCAAAAAATTCTGAGTCCATGTGCGGTACCGACAGTACTCACCCCAAAGAAGGATGGTGAATGGAGGATGTGCACTGACTCCAGGGCCATCAACAAGATTACCATCAAATACAGGTTTCCATTACCCAGGATGGATGACATGATGGATTGCCTGAGTGGGGCAACACATTTTTCAAAATTAGATCTCAAGAGTGGATACCATCAGATCAGAATTTGAGAAGGAGACAAGTGGAAGACAACCTTTAAGACAAATGATGGGTTGTATGAGTGGCTGGTTATTTCGTTTGGACTATCCAATGCGCCAAGCACTTTCATGAGATTAATGAATGAAGTCTTGAGAGATTTCATAGGTAAGTTTGTAATAGTTTACCTTGATGATATTCTGATTTTCAGTCAAACAGAAAGGGAACACTTGGAGCACCTAATATGTGTCTTGGAGAAATTACAAAAGGAAAATTCGTTAGTAAATGTGAAGAAGGGTACATTTATGAAATCAAAACTAGTGTATTTAGGTTTTGTTATCTCAAGAGATGGTTTGAAGATGGATCCGAAAAAAGTGCAAGCAATTATTGATTGGCCTTCACCTCGGAGCATTTTTGAGGTAAGAAGTTTCCATGGATTGGTAGGTTTTTATAGGAAATTCATAAAGAATTTTAGTGGTATTTGTTCATCAATCATTGAGACAATTAGAAAGGAAAAACAACCATTTAAATGGATAACAGAGGCTGAAAGTAGCTTTTAGTTTTTGAAGAAAAAGATTACTGAGCAACCAGTGTTGAAGTTACCAGATTTCAAACACCCTTTCCAAGTGAAATGTGATGCCAGTGGAGTAGCAATTGGAGCTGTACTCAGTCAGGAAGATAGACCTATAGCATATTTCAGCGAGAAGTTGAATGATTCAAAACAGAAATACTCATCTTATGACAAGGAATTTTATGCTATTGTCCAAACACTAAAGCATTGGAGACATTATCTGATGCCTAGGGAGTTTGTTTTGTTTTCTGATAATCATGCATTGCAATACATCATGCAGCAACCTAAATTGAATCAGAAGCATGTCCAATGGGTTGAGTTCCTGCAGAGCTTTACCTTTGTGTTGAAACACATAAGTGGGCAATCAAATCGAGTAGCTGGTGCTTTAAGTAGGAGACAATTGATTGTGCAAGAAAATCAGATCCAAGTCTTAGGATTTGAACACTTAAGAGGTTTGTATGAGACTGACATTGATTTTCAGAATGCATACAAAGTTTGTAGCAATCCCGTGGAGTTGGACAGAGATCCATGGATGGAGTATATGTTGCAAGATGGCTTACTCTTTAAAAATGATAAACTTTGTATTCCCAAATGTTCCATGAGAGATAATTTGATACAGGAGAAGCATAATGGAGGGATGGCAGGTCACTTTGGGAGTGATAAAACCTTTGGACAGTTGAGCCATTTCTACTTTTGGCCAAGAATGAGGTCTGAGGTTGAGAAGTTTGTGAGCAGCTGTAGGGTATGCCAGCTTGCCAAGGGAAGAAGCCAAAACACAGGCTTGTACATACCAGTGCCTATTCCAACTAGGCCTTGGAATTCTGTGAGTATGGATTTCATTTTGGGTTTACCAAAAACTCAGAAGGGAAATGATTCTATTTTTGTAGTTGTGGATAGATTTACTAAGATGGCACATTTCGTCCCATGTTATAAGACAAGTGATGCCACACACATTGCTAACTTGTTTTTCAATGAAGTTGTGAAGCTACATGGTTTTGCTAAGAGCATTGTATCTGACAGAGATGTAAAGTTCACAGGTCATTTCTGGAGGACCTTGTGGAAGAAATTGGGTACCAAGTTGAACTTCAGTTCAACATATCATCCACAGTCTGATGGCCAGACTAAGGTGGTAAATAGAAGTCTAGGTAACATGTTGAGAAGTCTGATCGGAGAAAATCCAAAACAATGGGACAAGGTGCTAGCTCAAGCCGAGTTTGCATATAATGACTCACCAAACCGAAGTACATGAATGAGTCCATTCCAAATTCTGTATGGTATGCATCCCAGAGGGGTGTGTGAACTTCGTGATTTGGGTCAATTGGAAAAGAGAAGTACAGATGGAGAAGAGTTCGCAACAAGTATTAGTGAACTACAAGAGCAAGTTAAAGCAAGGTTGCAGCAGAGTAACAATAGTTACAAAACAAGAGCAGATTCCAGGCGAAGAGAGAAAAACTATGAGGTAGGAGATTTGGTTTTAGCACATTTGAGGAAAGAGATATTTCCAAAAGGAGAGTATAACAAGATGAAAATGAAAAAGATTGGGCCTTGAAGAATACTCAGAAATTTTTTGGCAAATGCCTATGAGCTAGAAATGCCAACATGGATTGGTATCTCACATATTTTTAATGTGGCAAGCATGTATACTTATGTGGCCGATGATACAAGGAAAATGACAGAAGACATGGATCTTGTGGAAGATCTTCAGTGGCTGAAGCAGATGCCTATAGCCCAACCATCAGAAGCTGAGTCTATCTTGGATACTAGAGTGGCAAAGAGTACCAGACATAGAGACTACCTGGAACACTTAATCAAATGGAAAGGACATCCTGTAGAAGATTCTACATGGATGAATGCTAAAGAATTGGAGACAAAGGGTTTCTCCATAGTTGATTTACTGAACAGGGGTTCAGAGTTTTAACCTTGGGAGTCTGATGTAGGAGCATCAATGATAAGTCAACAATGTGATTGTGTGCTCACATGTTGTGGCTAGCAAGAGGACAAGCTGTCATGAAGAGGGAAGGAAAATTTGTTTACTAGGTATTTTAGTTTTTGCGAAATATGTAACGGGCTAGTTTGTTGTCAGTTTTTGAGAAAATAGGACTTAGTGGCGAGTTGATACTCCCTACGTGGAGGTCAAGCCAGATAGCCAGTTTGTTGATGAATGATAGTGACTCCTTCAGTGATGGAGGGGAGTTTGTTAGCTAGTTTTTTATTCCTGTTCAGCCATTCGGTTTTGGGATTTCGAATGGGTGAAAAGGGGAGAGTCAGGAACTCAGTAAGGGGAGCCTTGCGTGAGGAAGAGTCGGTGGGATATTTTCTTAAAGATCAGAAGAAAATGCAATTGGATGAAGGGATTGTTAACAGTTAATGAAATTAGCAAGTTATGTGTGTTCAATAGTGTTACTGTGCAATTGAATGAGAGAGGAACTGAGATTCTATTAGGTAGAGCTGTGTGAAAGCATTAACCTGACGTCTGTGTGAATGAATCTTCATTTTCATGCTTTGTGTGAACTCTCATATATAGTTAAGAACACCCAAGTCATTCGCGAACTGACTGTCACCAAGTAATAGAGGTAATTTCTTATTGCATTTAGTTTCACATTGGATCCGGACGAAGGTCGAGTGGGATTGATCGATTCTTTGATCAATCAACAAAAATCGTAGAGTTGTAGTCGACTCAATCAGTAGAGTTTGAACGGATTAGATCAAGGCCAACAGGGAGATCGACGACGAGGAAAGGATCCACAAGGTGAACGTGCACGGGAGTTAACATTTCCGCAAGCCGATGCGAAGTATTCCGCGTTGATCATTGATCAACGAGCAAGATCAAATCTGCAAGAGATCGACGGTTGATACAGCGTTCCACAGAAGGAAGAAGCTTGGGAGTTAACGGCGAGCGTTGCGGAAGTCACATTGCGGGAGAGTTTTTGTGGAAGTCTTTTCAAGGAATTACAAAAGGTGCACCCGCAACCTGCAATCCGCAAATTGTGGAAAGGAGGCGTCCGCATTGCAAGAGTGAGATTTGCGGAAGGACTCATTGTAAAAAGGCTCGTTGCAGAAGGGCGTATTGCGGAAGGATGCCGCAACTACGGAAAGAAGGCGTTTCCGCAAGGACATTGCAGAAGGCTATTTCTGACAGGAAAAACATTGCGGGAGATCGATTTTGAAGGTAAGACCTACCACTGAGAAGGACCTAGCTGGTTTTTAGCTAAGGTTAGTGGTTTGATATCAGAGAATCACAATATTTCCTGGGAGAAGCGGGTTGGATTGGCTTGTCATTCCCGCCTGCATCACATATTCAACATGTTTCCTCTCTTAGAAGAGAATATTTTGGCAAACTAAATTAACCCACTGTCATGTTTCAAAAATCATACACATTCCAAATTACGATTTCATGTTAAATGGGCACTAGAACCTTAAAGATTTCCTCAGGTCAGATGGGAATCTTATTTCTATCCAAATCTCTCCATGGATATTATCACGAGTGCACTTGTTGACTACTTAGGATCATTAAAAAATACAACAAAGATTTTCCTTTAGTTTGATGCACTTTAAGTTTACAATGTCTACACTTGAAGATTGTTGAAAATTGAGAGTGAGGAATCATATTCCTATAGGAATGTTTTTTTGTCCAAATCCCTCCATGAAGTGGTGAGTGCGCTCAATCAATAATGAAGATAAAAAATCAAGATTAATAGGATAGTTTTCCATTTCATCGAAAGAGATCCTTGGAGGTTGATGGCCACTGCACTTTATACCTATTGAGGATGTTTTATTTTTATTTTAAGCTCGCAAAGCTCGGACCTTAAATCTAACTCCATGCTCATTAGGCACTCATTTTCTCACCGTGGCTTGGAAGGATAAGGAATCAAATTGAATAGGCAAGATTTCATTTTGGGACTTGTCTAAGGGTCTCCTTATTATGTTGTGCTTAATAAATGAAGTCAAAATTGGCAAGCTGTAAAACTGAAAAGAAAATTCAGATCAAATTCTTCTCTTCACAAAATAACATTTTGACCTGCAGGGGAGAAGAAGAAAATCCCTCCTACAATAAATGAATAGGATTTAATGGCATCAAGTCTTTAGATTTGATCTCCTTCCCACCTGAAAAACTTATATAAAAAAACTATATTCTGACATTAAAGCTACAAAAGGGAAGACAATGAAGAACCATAACAGAAGAAAAAGTATGCGCATCTACCTTGGCTGGGAAGTCACCTCCGTATGCTCTCACAAGCTCCTTGAGCCTCAACAAGGGAGCAATATTAGGATTGTCCTGGATGACAATAAAATGGTTCACATTGAAGAGATCAATGTATTATCAAGTGGTCAATTCAACCTCCAAAAAGAATACTATGGTCTGCAATTCATCCTTGCGACTTTTGCAATTATGCTACAACCTCTATAGATGAAGAGATGGTCCTCCACAAGCAACAATGGGCTGGGAATGGGTCACACGATTTCCCACAAGAGAGAGAATGATTCACAACAAGGGAATACAACGAGGTTGACTAAATCGCTTCCCATATTTGAGAGATGTCTGCTAATGAAGTAGGGACGCTAATAGCAACAATATATCACGGCCTTCGAATAGATCTCATCTTGAAAATATCAAATTGATTCCCTCTTAACTTCCTTTCTTGCCAAGGAAAATCTATATGGTCATGTTTTCATCAGGATTCGAGGCAACCTAGATCTAGGGTTTCATTTCCATCGTGGTTTGCCCCATTGAATGGTAAAGTTAAAAAAAGGGATGTGGCAAGGTTTTAGGGTATAAGAATCGAGCAATTTTGGTTTGCCCCATTTTCTTGCCAAGTACAATCGATATGCTTGGATTTTTATTAGGATTCGAGCCAACCTAGATCTAGGGATTGATTTCCGTCCTGGTCTACCCAATTGAATGGTAAAGTTAAAAAAGGGACGAGGCAAGGTTCTACGGTAGACGAATCGAGCGATTGAGTTCTGTCCCATTCAAATGGTATAGTTAAAAGGGAGATAAGGCATAGCACTAGTACCAAGTGATTGTTGTGGAATAGATACCAATCGAACAAGGCATCAAACCCAATGCATTTCTGAAAGAAAAAAATAAGAATCCTCTCAAACCTGGCATCTAACCCAATGGGTTTTTAAAGAAGAAAAAGGCTTACCAGCTTGGTGGACATATTGTTAGCGCCCATTGCATTACCAGGAAAATCCTTAGTAGGAATCGATCACAAATTGCTGAATTCTGTATAAAAACTAGTGAACAAAAATCTAAGAAAGGATCATCTATCTGTGGCAAATTAATACACCAGGTTGTTTGAGATTCTGAATCTCTTTGGCACTGCACAAAACTTGTCAATTTTTCCCCAATTTTCCTTCTCTCAAAATATTTTTTCTTACATGTTAATTTGACCTTTTAAATTTGTTAGTATTATTATATGATATATAATTATTATATATATAATAATTATATTAATATATTATTAATTATTATATTATATATAATAATGTTAAACCCCTAGACTAAATTAGTCCTTTTTTTAGTTATTAGCAATTGTGTAACTAACTATTTAGTTATAATTTATATCCGATGACTAAATTAGTCATTTTTAATTGTATTGCTCTAATTTAGTCATTTCAACTTAAAAACACTCTCGTGACTAACGTTTTTAGTCACGTATTCATTTATCTCACTTTTTCTACTAGTGTGCCATTCTAGAATGGCATATTAATCACCGCATATAGGAAGTAAATCATTAACATGCATCATCATATCATTTTGCATCCACATGTACATACATATCATATAGGCATCATCATAAAATAAAAGACTCATAAACATAACACACCATAAAGAGTGCATCCACGTGCATATATATATATATATATAAACTCTCATAATGTCTACATCATCACATAGGCATGTCTACATAGAGGATCCCCAACAAATTCCTTGTCATAAATAAAAGCTGAGTACAATAAAATTCCCCATGCCCATAGCATTGGGGGGCAGCTCCATAAGTTTCCAATTACTCATCGATTCCTCTCTCTCGTAGTACTCATCATACTCTTCAGTATCCTCCTACGTGTCCTCCTTCACCTCATCATCTAGAGGCACGTCACCCTGTGCCATGGCTCTCACATTCTCGACCACCACTGCGATCCAACACATGATAGACCTCCACTCAGGAGGATCCTGGTAGCATATGGTGATCAAGTCCTTGTCTAGATGCTTCCAACCATAATCTACAACTCCCTCCAGAAGTTGGTAAATCCCTATCTGTAGTGACTCAAGAGTTGCAAAAGCACTCCACTAACGCTAGTGCCCACGACTGGGAGGGTTGATACCCTCTACTCTGCCCCTCTGCCTCTGATAGCCCGCTGGGGGCACTAATCCAACATCTACACACACATGGCTAAGTCATCAGTACCATCACTATATCAAAATATCTAGCTACCATATATGCTAAGAAGTATAATATATGGTACTATAAAATCAGCTACATACATACCGTCGGGTCCCTAGGCTTGACCGGGAGGACGAGGCATCTCTACATCTCCCTTTAAATATATGCAGGTGTAGGGGTAGTCCCCAATCATAATCAACAACTGTCACCACCGAGTAAAAATATCCTGGGTAAATAACCTCCCCACCAGTCCGTCGCCCCTGTGGGTCATCATCTCTCCCCACCACCGCATCCTTGAATGAGTGGGCCCGCCAGCCAAATAATCCAGTTCCCATAGTGGAAGAAACAATAAACACCGAGATCCTTCCTAAACCTACTCAATAGTCTGCGCCCACTGAGAAGAGAAAAGAAACTACTCATTTAGAAGCATCAACAAAGAAGAAAAGAAAAACATCCAAGCCCACTCTGGTTTGTACACTAACTGGAGATGATATTAAGCAGATTGGCATAGAAATCATAAATGAAACAGAAGAAGCCATATAAAATATGGTGACAAAAGAGGAGGTTGAAGAAATGGAATAACAACAAGTAGAAATCATACTGAAGATATAAGAGAAGTTTGCATCCATAAAGCAGCTAATACAGACTACCAGGGAATTAAACAAGAACAATGAAGCTCATCTAGAGGCACATCTAAGTAGTTCTCAATCACACACTAGTGCGCAGACGAAGGGAACATCGCCACATCAGAAACTGAATATCTCATCCGTATCCTTGGAACTTCCCACTCAGGAAATATAGAATTCGGCAAGTCATGTATAATTAATTATGTCACTCTTACATGTGAATGAATTACATGCACTGCATACATTTATTGCACAAGAAATAAGATGGATCCTATGAAGCTGATACCGAATATTGGTACAAAAGTCAGAGTGGAAAGGAATCCCTACAAGATGAATGGATGAAGTTGAAGACAGATAAATAAAAGAATGTGCAGAAGACTTCAGAGTTGGAAAAAGAAGCAAAAAAAGCAATCACAAGAGGTAATAATCTGAGGTAGGAAGTGGAAGAGGTAAGGTACGATGCCTTAAAACTACAAAGGGCAATGGAAGAAGTGTTCAACACCCTTCTAGAGGTTGAAAACGTTGAAGATACTTCTCCAGAAAGGAAAATGGTAAAGATAGGTTAATTTATTCAAGGTCTACAAGCTAGAATAGAAGAACTGTCACCAAAATAACCACGAGGAACACCTCTAGAAGTCAAAGCAGAACTTGAAAACAAGTTGGAAAGAGAAAATATTGCATTTGAGAACATCAAGACTCTGGACTTGAAATGCACAAAGCTACATGAAGAAAGCATTCAACTATGGACAAATATTATTGAAGACGAGCAACTGAAGGAGGTAGACAAGAAATTAAAGGTTGCGTAAGGACTATAGAAAAGGATTCATGATAGTTTGGCTTCTCTTCCATCCATTGAGAAAATGAGTAAAATGGCATAGTTTAGGAAGCATAAATAAGAGGTAAATAGGTTTTGGGAATAACATCGGAAGTTAATTGATAAGCTTGAACCCGTACAGGAAGAAGCCTTCAACATAACATAATCCCTTCCGCAACTACAAAGGGAAATCAAAGAAGAAATTAATGGTTGCACAGAAACTTTAGAATCATTTTCTGATAAAGTGGAAGCAACCATCATGGTCAAAGAAGAGGAACTGAAAGGAAAAGTTGTAGCTGCAAGGACAACTCTGCAAAAGCTCAAATCTATAGTTCATTAAGGCACATAACCAGAAAATATCCTTGGCAAAAGAATGAAGCATGAAGATAGGGGAAGTTAACCTTGTAAGTAGATGAGTGAAAACCAACACACAAAAAAGGAGAAACAATAATTGCGCAGTGATGGCAACTCTTTGCCATTGATGTCAAAGGGGGAGAAAGAGCATGAAGCTGATGAGAAAGTGCATGAAGTTGATCATGAAGCATGCAATAGTGCAGCGAAGAAAGAACATGAAGTTGATAATTAAAGAGCATGAAGCTAATCATGAAGCATGCATTGGAGCAATGAGGATGATCATGAAGCATGTGATATGTGTAGAAGTAATAGAAATAAAAAAAAGCATTGGCAGTAGAATGCACAGATGTAAAAGGTTCAAAATGGAAAAGAACATAGAGGAAGTAATGCGAAAAGTACAAATGAAGCATACAAACTTCAGAAGACAATTATGCACAACTTCATAAAGTGTTGACATCAATTCCAAATGGGGAGATTGTTGAAATTTGGTTGTCATTGATGTCAACTGATGTAAAAGAGGAATCAATATTATTGTGCCAGCCTGAAGAAATATATGAAAGGCCACTTTGAAGAAGTATATGTTTGTGCCATTTTAAAGAAGTACATGAAATATATTGTGAAGAAGTATATGGAAGCCAGTATGAAGAAGTATATCCAGAAGTGCATCCAGTCTAAATAAGTATATCCATAGGTACATCAAGCATATCCAGTTTGAATAAGTACATAAGGAATACATCCAGTACATGCGGTACATGAGCAGGACTCAAGTCCACCCAGTCATAGTCATTTAAGGTAAAACCCAAAGGATTAGTTGTAAAAATGTTTGGGAGTGCACAAGCAAGTCAAAGGATTGGTTGGACAAGGTTTCAGAGTGTGCAGACAAGTCAAAGTGTTAATTGGACAACTGTTCGAGTGCACCAGCAAGCCAAATAATTGATTGGACAAAGTTCGGGAGTGCACAAGAAGCTTGGAACAAGAAATGGTCAATCAGTTGTGCAAGTCCTGAAAGTGCGCAAGACTCACCAATCGGAAGAATATTTCAGTTATTGAAGCACGCACAAGTACCAAGAAGGGTGTGGCAGTTGAAGATATCATATCCATAAATTCCACATGCAATGATACATCAAGGGCGCAAGACTGCACCGCAAGGGTAAAAGTCCCACTAAGTCAAGGACCATGTATATGCAATACCCACAAGAGATGACACCTCAGTGGTGCAGAACATGACATGTGGCGGAAGCATGAACCATGAATCAAAGAAGAAGGAAATCCACAACCAACTTGTGGACATACAATCTGTGCAGGACAAGTATAAATAAGAAGCAAGTTGGAGACTTGAAGTAAGCTTGAGAGTAAGGATGAAGAGCTTGTAAGTGGAAAGTTGTAAGATACATATTTATAATACTTGGGGCATCAAGGGCTCATGGAACCAAAACAACATGATCTAGTACTAGAGAGCTGAGTGCGCACAAGCAAAGGAATGGAATAGTTGATGGCATCGAGAAGGATGTCGTAGATCTGTGACAATTGCGGAAATACAGAAAGGCAGAATTACAGAAGATGCACAAGTGCATGAGGAACGAATGACAATATTGCAGACAACACGCAGATAGTCACATATGTTCTAATACAGAAGCGCAAAGACAGAACTGAAGTATATCTTGCGATGCATGAAGAGAAGAATTTTTTCTGATGCACTCAGACTGAGTTGATGTGTGCAAAGTAAGGAATACCATCAGATGCGCAAATACAGAGTTGCAGCATAGTGAAGGATGGGCGTCATGATGAGGATGATCTGAGACAAGTGCGTTAAACAGAAAGGACGAATCACATGATGCACAGAAGGTCACAAATTGTCTAAAGGCCATTGCACCTAAAAAAAACTGACACATCTAATAAGGTGTGCAGTTCCATCTGATAATGATGCGCGAAGTCAGAACAACAAGATATCAGTTGATGTGCAGTATCATTTGAGAGAGTAGATGCACAGTAGCAAAAGGGAATATTGAATCTTGTTGCATGCTACAGAATTTGATGAATTTGCACATAGTATATGAAGTGTGATGTCAGTTGAAGTGAAGTGTCAAGGTTGAAGTGAAGTGATGTATGCAGCACAATGACAACAATTTTACGGCATACAGGAGTTTCCCATAGCATATTAATGGCGGCGTCAGTTGAATTGAAGCGTTGAGTGTAGTAATGTATGCAACACAGTGATAGTAATACTATAGCGTACACAAGGTGCGCACATCATAAAGAGCAGTAGTATATCGGAAGTGTGCACGGATAAGAAGTTCAACAGAGTAACATCTTATTCTTATATATCTAGGCGGCAGTATGGGCCAAGGAGCAGGGGGTCGTAGCCTCCTTCTAGATGGTGCTGGAGAACTCGGGGAGTTGTAGCTTCCTTCAGGTCGATGCCTGTAAAACCAGGGGGTCGGTGCCTCCTTCCAGTTGGTGCTGCAGAACTTTGGAAGTCGGTGTTTCCTCAAATGTAATCTTTTCATTATAAAAGAGCATTTTGTGGTTTTCTCCCGTTTGGGTTTCCACGTAAAAATTATTTGTGTTATGTGTTATGTGTTTTTGCGCATATGTGGATGAATGTTTTATTTATGGTGTATGCATAGTTAAATTTCATATTAACCAGTTAAGAAGTTAAAAATTGCTTATAACTGCACTAATACTGATTCACCTCCCCTCTCAGTATTAAATAGATTCCAACCCTTTATATCTCTTGATGAATGTTTTCATGGTTATTGTAATAATAATCCTCATATAAACTAACAATTAAAACCAAATTTGGATTAATCCTTATATTTATATATATCCAGATAGTTTGATGAGTTCTACAATAGGAACAATATATATAGTTCCATTTCAATAATCAATCAAAGCACTCTAAAACTACATGTTGTTAGTGTTGTTACATGGATAAATTGAAAAATGATTAGCTAATAGTTTTCAATTAGATGAGAGTTGTCAATGTTATTTCCCTCGTTTATCCAAATCAAGAGTGTTATCAACACTCAATAGTGTTTTTAACCCTATTAATGTATTTTGGTTTATATAAAAATTATCACTAAACCACAAATGGCGTTTTCTCTTTTTTTCTTTCAACTCGTTTTATCCATATTTATAGGTTATTCTAAATGACCATGATCATTCTACTAGAAGAACATTTCACTACATGCTTAGATATATATGCACGACTATATTAGCATGGAACCTATCAACTCCCCCTGAAATGTTTTTTTTGCTTATGGTTTTGTTAATCGCTTAATATCAGCAATAACTCGTGATTGAAAGTTTGTTTTTACAAATAATTTAGAAATACAAGGATTATCTACAAAGATGGAAGGATTCAATAAGCCTTCAAGGAATCGTTTTCATTCGTTTCCTTATTTCGTTGAAGAGGCGCATTATACAACCCAGCAAGGGGATGTGTAACTCCTTCTATGCTCATCTTATAGCTAACATGTGTCCTTCAAAAAAAACATATTATAAAAAATAACACGTCGGCTCAAATTAGATTTAACACATTTACATCGGCATATATAAAACTACAAAAATTAGATAAATTAAAACCCTTCCTCGACATTTGCACTCTAAAAAGGGGTTTGCACCTCGAGAGATTTGATCTCTCTCGACGCTTGGTAGATCCCCTTTTAAGATGGACCTATGTTGGTGATAGGTGGATACCAAAAAATCTAACAAGATTCGAACATGTGAATCTGAAGGATTAATGTGATACATTAAGAGAGGAAAATGGAAAACAACCCTACGATGCATGTCCTAGGATAAATGGAAATGTTAAACGGGATTCGAACATGTGACTCTAAAGGATTAAGGTGAGAAATTAAGAGAGGAAAATGGAAAACAACCCTATGATGCATGTCCTGGGATAAATGAAAATGCTAGACCTGATGGAAAAGAGGTAAAGAAGTATCAATAACATTAAGCTACGAGATCCATAGAGACAAATATATGCAATTGTTAAAAAAAAAAGTACTACAATTTGAAATTGGGGCTGGTAAATCTAGGCTTGAGAGTATATGTCCTCATAATATTCTTAAGATGTAAAAGACATGTAACAATATTACCAATGAAATCCTTTTTATGAATAAATGGTTGCACTATAACCTTTAAAGGGGATGATATAACACATTACACTATTTACTTATTTCATCTTGGAATTAAATGTAAGTGAAATGTAGATTCCCATTTCAGATCTTGAAATGGAGGGGATTTGCTAGTAAAATAGTATTGAAATGTTTCAGTGACATTTTAAAAATCTAAAATGTCAAATCAAACTTTGGAAACATTTTTGGCATTTTCAAGAAATTTTGAAACATTTCAAGGAAATGTGAATTGTTTCTGAGAAATTGTGAAACATTTTTGAGAAATCGTGAAATGTTTTACATTTCTAGCATGCATTTTGGGGTGAAATTTGGTTTTTGTGAATATAAAATTGTATTTTAAAGCCAAAAGTGTTATACAATTGTACTCTAACCTTAAAATCACTTCTAAAACTTATTGGTTTTTTTTTATGTGGGTGAGAGAAGTTGGCACTAGGCTTGATTGAGTGTTCAATTGCTTGGAGTCTTCATTGCTTGAGGGTTTAATTATTGGGAGGATGGAGTTCTTTAAATTTTTCATTTTGAGAGTTGGAAAATTGAAGTTTTAAGTTCTCTTTTTCAGGTATGTACATATTACACCAACTACCATCTAGACTCTAAACAACCTATAGGATGTTAGTTGTTAGCTTGTACACCATCTAATTACATATAACATCTACCTATATGAGAACATTATATCATTTCATTAAAAAAAAAATTCATGTACAAAAATTTAGAACAAACAAGAAAAAAAATTAACGGTCCTTGGGTGTTTTTTATTTTTTATGCTTAAGATTGCCTATTTCTTGTTTTGAAAAAACATAAACGAAAAAGCAAAAAGAGTCTTTGTGAAGTTTTAAAAGCATTATTTGCACACACTTTGCTTTTTGTCGAAACCATTCCACACACTTCACTACCCTTCTTGAGTAAAAAGTAGCCTCTAAAAAGAAAATTTAATAAAATTAATTAGCAGCTTTTTCTTTTTAGGTATGACACAACATCAACTAGCTTAGGCTAGGGTTTCGGGGTAAATCACCATAAACTACCCGAAATCGGTTTCATTACTCAACAATCGTAGTAAGACAATCTCTTAGGTAAATCCACCTATATCAAAATATCTTGGGAACGATCTACTCAAACCAGAGTTAAGAACGAGGCCGTGTGCGACTGGAACTGTTGAGGATACCCCCTCACTTTCCTTTCAAACATAAACCAGAGCTGATTTGCGTACGAGGGTCCACTAGTACTTTTAAGTGCTTTTGGATTTCGAGCTTTGCTACCCTGCCCATGCGTCTTGGCTAGGTTGATGACTGTTCCCCCATGTATTTTTGTATTTGTGGTATCCTTAGTATCATAACCCTAGGGCTCTACATAGGTAGAGTGGAAGGATATTTCCACTTCACCTCAGACAGACACGGAAGGTAACCCTTTGGCAGTAATCTCGGGAGGGCGGCTTGGTGATTCAAACGCTTGCACCCAGAGGACCTCCATTGGATGCTGTGTAACTGACCGTCGATACTCTATTAGTTTGTTCTGGGCCCTCATCATCCCAAACTTGCTTATGAGAGTATTAGCCTTGTTTTCCTGGTTTTGATCACTTAGGGAATTTTTAGTGGTATGCCGTTTGCTCCCTAGTCGTTTTAGTAGCCACTAGGTTTTATACTTAGTTTGGTTTTTATATAGCTGTGGAGGACCAACCTCTTCGTAGGTCTCAGAGGTCGCAAAACCTTCCCCCACTCATTGTGGAGCCTCCACCACCACCGCGACGCCGGAGGACGGATTCCCGTGGTTCATACGAATGTACGGGTGAAACTGAACTACCTGGAGAACCACAGGTCATATTTTAGGATCAACAAGTCTTTGATACTGTTGAGGTTGAGTATTTAACTTCTCGAGAGTTTAGCACTCCTTTTAACCCTCCTCTAGCTGGACCAAACGATCCGTTACTCATAACTGTAGACTCTCTAGGCCAACCTGAGTATAGTGCGTACTGGTTTACCCTTGGTTATCACATGGCTAGTTCCGGAGATGAAACTGGAGTTCCCCAAACTCCTTATGCAACCATGGTTATGAGATCTCTCTCTCATTCTTTCACAATCACGTCGGTATCCACCTCATTGCAGGTGACATCTACCTCAACTCCTTCTTTTAGTTTCAGTACTAGTACCATAGGTATGTCTAGTTCTCAACCTTCGACAACATCTACCCCTCTTGGTGCCACTGCTGGACCTTTTCAGATCCTTGTCACTTGGATATCCTCGATACCGTCTACTTCATCTCCTTTCATGCAACAATCCCAGGGCATTCCACAAACTGCTCCTTTTGGTCAAGGTTTCCCTTGGTTTGGAGGGCACACAGCTCCCTCCATGCCCTTTGTAGGCTCGATGCCCACTCTATCCACAACTATAGTAGGCTCGATTCCTGTGCCGTCCATTACATCTACACCTGGGTTTAACCCCTACACAGGTCAGAATATACTTCATTCCAATGTGCAGACATCTCATAAACCTGTAGGGAGTATCCATTTTTCACTGTTTAGTGGAGGAGGTGGTAATGCGTTTAACCCACATTACGGAGGGGCTAACACCCAGCCGCAATGGACACACACTCAAGGGAGTAACCTTCTCTCTTTTGGTTGGAGCAATTTTAGCAATGTGTTTGCTTCACAACCAGTGGCTGGGGGCAACCCCAACCAACAGTACACGAGTCAGGCTTTAGGTGGTTCTGCCTAACAAAACCCTGCTAACCAAGTGCCATCGACAAGACCTCGTTTACCTTTTCTGGCAACTCTGAATTTTCCAGACCTTTCAAAACTCACTAACGATCCGGTGCAGCATCACCCCGCATGGCCACCTGTCCGAACCAAGCTGCCTTCTGACATTCCATTCACCTATTACGATCCCAAGGCCCCCGCCACACCTGAAAATGTTCTCCCCATGGTTGAACAACCTGTTTGTGGTGCAACTACCTCATTCATTTCCACAGTAGGACTCGGACTTTACTCCGAGGCGCCGATGACCTCTACTTTCCAGGCCATTCCACCACCGTCACCAGAGACCCACGTCGTGAACCTCTGTACTCTTTCACAGAATACACAACCACCCGGTAATCAACCACCTTTGTTCCCTAAACCACCATTGGTCCCTAGTCACATCGGTGTTACACCCATCCACACAATCCCCTTTCTATTCCCTCCTTCGGGCGTAGTAAGCGCCCCGGTTATGGCTACCCTTAGTCTCCCCGGGTTAACATTGGGATTACCCGTGTGGTATATTTCGCCTCTTGTTCCACCGCCGACACCAAATGTCATCCTACAACCGGTGCAACCCATTGTTACTTCTACCCAACCACCTCCCGGTATCACTACTCCTTCGTCATCGACGAATCCCTCTCCACTCATCAGACCCACTGGGGGCAGAGGCCCGCAACCATACACTGCGGTACCCCCACCCAAGGCAGTTAGACCTCCCCCCGTGTTTCGTGCTCCTCCAAAATGCTCGTTGTGTGATGAGTTAGGCCATCCAACTCATCAGTGTCCACAGTTACCTGCATTACAGGAACATATGCAAATGTTGGACGATGACCCCAACATCCCGGTTGTCAAACTCGATCCAAACCCCATGCCTCGTGATAAATCACTGCATACCAACCACCCATGTGCGATATGCGGTATTTACGGCCACTACTCACATAACTGTCTTGACATCCCAGATTACAGAGCAGCTCTCTACGAGATGAACAATTTGGACCTTGAGATGGCACCCCCTACTATCGAGGAGATCTACCCTCCTGCATCATCCTCATCCGGAGAGATTAACACCATCTACATGATCTCTTCGACTACCACTACCTCATCACTTGATTTGACAACTCAAAGCTCCCGCAATGATGAAGAAATTCTTGAGGCTCCTACTGCCCTTAATCATCCTTGGGAAGACATGCATCATCGTCCATACTTCCTCCCGGAAGAGACTTCATCCACCACCGCTACCCAATCCGCGGTTGAGTCCAAAGATTTCCTTCCTACTAAAGTCGACTGGCTAATGGATCCCATGGCCGATATTTCTCCCGTCATCCACATTGACATCTCTGACCCACTTGGTGCCCTTCATACCATTACATTAGGAGCCTCCCACAGTGAGCATGAGATCGGAGAATACCAACGACTGTTCCAAGAATTCACTGATGTCTTTACTTGGTCAGATACCGAAATGCCTGGCCTTGACCACACCATTTACACGATTTCCACTGGATACCCCTTTGTCCGGTCGACCCCTTCCATTGATCCCTTTGACACACATGTTCAACCCTTTCAAATCGACGAGGAAACCACATGTCCACAACATGGGGGCAGGCCCAAAAACCTTGCCTACTCATCATCATCGTGATTCTCATCAGAGATACTGGGGGAATCCACACCACAAAGGGAATCCCCCATCATCATATCATCACTTCAGTATGCCACCACAGCCCACAGCCTCATGGTATAACACCCCGCCAACAGTTGCTCAATGCCCTGTTGATCTCTCTCTGAGACAACATCTGCACCACATTGACACCTCTGAGTTAGGGGGCATAATAGATTACCTCGACCCCGGTATAGGGGGCATGATCAATCATTTTGAACCTTCCCCATCATCTCTATCTCAACACCTCAATGAGCCCATCGTTCAAACCAACACATATGTGATCCACAATCACAAACCCCATGCACATAGCATGGGGGCAGGTCATTAACCCTGCTCACTTTTTCATATTCGTGATCTCAACAATTTTTGAGGTCACATGTCACTTGTATATTTGAGTTGATTTTATACACATAGTATTTCCCCCCGCGGATCATCATTTCTCCCCACCACTGCATCATTGGCTTGGTGGGCTCACCTTTATTTGTAGCAATTTTTTAACCTAGTTATTTGCTTTGACCATTCCAGAGTCCTTATGACCTCCATTTTTTCGCACCATTTGCACCGCCGGATTCATATTTCCGTGCTCGTGATGACGCTTGAGATCATTTCTCGCTCTCACGCCTGGATTTTTCGGGCATTTTTCCCATGCCCCCTCGTTGCCTCGGTTTGCATTCCACATCGGCCGTTCTCCGTTTTTGACGAGTCTTATATCGCCGGATTCAGTTTTCCGCGCTCATGATGATGCTTGAGATCATTTCTCGCTCTCACGCCCAGATTTTTCTGGCATTTTTCCCATGGCCCCTCGTCACCTCGGTTTGTGTGCCACATCCGCCGTTCTTCGTTTTTGATAATCCTTATACCGCCGGATTCAGTTTTTCGCGCTTGTGATGATGCTTGAGATCATTTCTCACTCTCACGCCCATATTTTTCGGGCACTGTTTCAAAATGCCCTCCCATCACCTCAGTTTGCGTGCCACATTGGCCGTTGCCCCTTTTTGACAATCTTTATGTCACCGGATTCAGTATTCCGCACTCATGATGATGCTTGAGACCTTTTCTCGCTCTCACCAATCCCTTTTTGTTCAGTATAATTTTACCCCTTTTTCGGGCCGAGCAATCCCTTTTACGAAAAAGGCACTTAGGGAGTTTCTGTTAAGCTCTTTTCTGACTCCTAAAACAATGAAAAGATCACCGAGCAACCTTGCTTCCTTTCATGCTCGTTAAACGTATCTGAAAGGGCGTCTACCTGGTATAAGTTCACCCCTTTTCCGGACCTTGTAGACTAATTACGAAAAAGGTATACTCTAGTCACATCGGCTAGAAGAGTTATCCATTTTGCATCATTTTATGCTTTTTCGGGCCTTGGAGACTAACTTACGAAAAAGAACACCAATGGAGTCCACTTACCGCTTTCAGACTCTCTAAACATGAAAGCGACCACGAGCAATCACCATCCTGGGCTCGTAAAACTAACAGGACAGTAGTCATAACCACTGCAGAGTCTTCTTATCGTTTTCAGACTCCTTAAAAATGAAAGCACCAATGAGCACGAACAGTCCTGGGCTCACAAAATCCACAGGACAGTACGATTTCAGAGCACACTTTTATCCCTTCTTAGAGCTCATTAAAACTACGAAGAAGGACCCAATGGTGCTTCTCGGTGCCACAACAGATCACGTCTACTCATATGGCAGCTTCCCCATTTTGGTCGCCTTTGTTCAGAGTATTCTGCAGTATGTCACCCTGAGAACCCCTCGACAGCACCCATCAGCTTGACCCCCCCCGAGTCAATACATACCCTTCAGTCCCTAAAAAGCAATGATACCCGCACCTATAAGTCAGTTCCCTACGCTGCCAGGTCAACCATGTCATCATGCTCTGAACAAAGGAAGTTTGAGTCTACCCACTATATGACCCCAATTACTTCCCATCCCCACAAGTATGTCAGTCCTACCATCAGTACTACCAAACTTCAGTTGCACACCTCGCGCTCCTATCAAGGAAACATCATTGCCTTGTTAGTTGTTGGTCTCCCTCTGTCGACGACAACAAATTTATTCCAGAGGATAGACCTAGAGGTCCCTGTGTCTTGGACTCATCACCATTTATGATGAGTGCCTATGAATCATTTCGAGAAGAGTCCTCAGTGCCTCTCCAAATGGTTGTTTCTCACATGCTCGACTTCAACACCTTGATCGCATCGTTGAGACTTGCACAGGGCATTGGTCCACTCAGTTATTAGTCGAAGACTCCGGATACCTCCTGACTCCTCCACACTTGAGAGTCTACCTATGGATACAACCAGTTACACCTTTTCTATAGATATCCGGGTTGCGCATGGCAACAGTATTCAAATGTACACCAGTTTTATACTCCCTCGAGTATATAGTCACATATACTTCCCAGAGATGGCTCATAGCCATGCCGTCCCTATAGATGTTGGACACCTTCAGTTTCAGCAGTTCATCAGTTTTTCCTGTGTATCAGTAATTGAGATCAGTCATGTCATGATCACGAGTACATCCCAAAATAATGTCCCCTCTGGACCATTATGATGTACCAGTATATTTTTTTATGTATTAGATCCCCCTTCTTGGGACTAATTGTTATGTATATGTCTTGATATGAGCATAGGTATGCCCGCCTCTTCCATTATCAGAGATTATCCCTCATTCATATTGAGGCCATGTAATATTTGTTTATTTTTCACAGCTTCCATGGGACGCGGATCCAGTCTCCAATTAGTCTTTTCTCCTCCCCAAAACCCCAGAAAAAAGACAAAAGAACTATGATGTCTATTGGCCATACGATGAGCTCCTGCCCTCACACATCAGGGGGCAATCTGTTAACACCTAAAAAGTGCTCACTAGCTCATTCCCTTATTCACATGACCCATTTGTCCACTTTTCCACCATCTGAGCCTCTGAAGCCAAGAAAAGGTCACCAAAAGACCTTAGTACACTCCTTTTTCCCACTCAAAAAGATTATTTTTCCTAAAAAAACATAAAAAATCCTCAAAAAGGGTCCAAATTCCCAAAATATTAAAAATGGAATAAAAATATTAATTTTATTCAAAAAAGAAAAAAAGGAGGGAAAAGTACCTAAACCATGTTGGTCAATACCATTGGTTTCCACAAAACCACAAATGGTATTCCCCACCACCAAAACCTATAAAAAGGTGGTAGGGGCTCCTCATTTCACATCCACTCATATTCCTATCCTCATGCTGCCAAAATCTCCCTTGAGTATTTGGCCATTGTAGCAACCTTGGAGAAAGGACCCATTGGAGATTGGAGCTGCTCACCATTGGAGCCATTCAACAACCTTCATCACTTGGAGGTATTGTTATTGCAAGCATTTGCTTGCCCCATTGTCAATACAAAAAATTATTTTTTATGTTTCTTGTTCTTGTTTTTTAATTCAAAATGCACATGCTAGTTTAGTTTAGTTTAGATTTGGTTTATTGTTATTTATTTCTATTGAAACTGCTGCTACTAGTTAGCAGGTGCCCATAGCACTAAGCTTGGTTGCAAAACCAAGCCAACAGGCGCCCCCCTGCGTTTTCTCAGGATGCACGATGAAAACTTAAGAGTCATGCAAAGAACTATCTCATCATTTCTGACATTCTATACAGACGTGGCATATATTCTATTTTACGTCGTTGTTTGACCTTAGAAGAAGCCGAAACAGTATTGAATGATGCTCGCAATGGAGCCTGTGGGTGTCATCTTTCTGGGTTGGCAATAACCTAGAAAATACTACGTGTTGGTTATTTTTGGCCCACAATCTTCAAAGATTGTGTGGAAGCTGTGAAACGCTGTCAGCGATGTCAGTTTTTCACCAAAAATATGAGAGCACACCCAACTCCTCTCCATCCTGTGATTACAGCAGGCCCTTTCACCAAATGTCAGTTTTTCCCTACCAGGAACTAGGAGGGAAATATTCAAACCCTTGAATTAATCAATTTAAGCAAAATGTCACTGAGAGAACCCATGAACCTTCAACTACTCATGTTGACTTTTGTATCCAATCATTTATTTCTCCCAAGAGTTGGTTGAGGTAGTTAATGCTTTGGGATTGGAGAGGTACGACTGTCCAAATTCGGGTATGGGAAATCCACCATTTTGGAAAAACGTCTTTGGTTTCCTTGGAAAGAAAATATCCATGAAATTTATCCCCAAGCCATTCTTCATGCAAGGGTTTTTCTCTCTCATGATTTTGGAGCTTGCTGGGCGTTTTTATCCATGAATTTTATGTGTTTCCCTTCATTCTTAGCTGGGAGAAGGGTGTTTTTGTGATATAGAACAGTGGGGAAGAAGAGGAATCCATTTTGGGGTCCATGGGGTTTCATTGAGGCCGCTTTTGGCCATTTGGATGCTCAAATACCCATGGGAAAATCGTTTTTCTCCCCGTGGTCGATTTCCCCCTTCCCACAATCCGTTTTTGACTGGCCACGATTTGGGGAAAACCCATGGACATCTTGTTTGGGAATCCCATATTAAAAATGTTTTCCCTATGCCCATGATATGTATTTTGTTGTGTGTGGGAGAGAAGGATGTGGTATGAGTTATGGGTATCCATTGCTTTGGCTTGATTTTGAGTGCAAGCATTCAAAAATAGAGGGTTCATATCTGGCTTGATAAACCCAACTATGGACTGGCTTGGCTCAGATGTGATGTTCATTTTGCGGTGCATAGTTTTGTAGGTTCCCATTCCTTGTGGAAATCATGCCCAGCTCGGGGGTGGAAACTATGTTGAGATATTTATGAGCATAGTTGGCTTATGGATGGGTGGAACGTTGCAGCTGCATAGCTAGTTTCTTGGGACAACTTCACCTTCAAGATGAGTATTCTCTATGTGTTTACTTCTGCAATGTTTTAATTATTTGATGATTGTTATCATTATGTTGATTACCTGTGAAATGTGTGCGGATAGTTTAATTTCGTTGTGCATGTTTTTGGCATTTGCACACATGTGTTTTATTTGTATGAATCTGATGAATGAGGTTGAGTTTTTGTAAAATCACCAGAATGTTAATCATGTTCCATTCCTTGCATTGGATCGATAGGAGGGGACGTGGCAGTGTGGTATCAGAGCCACAGGTTACAACATCGGGCCTGAATGGGACAACTTGAACAGCTTGCAGAAGTAAGACCCCTTCCTGATCACCACTGATCATCAGGAAAATTTCAAAATTTTCAAAAAATTTCTATGTTTTTGAGTTTTTTTTTGCCTAAGTGTATGTTGGCGCAAAATTGAAAAGAGTGATGAAACTATCGACGATAGAATGGAAGGGTCGCCAATACATTTCGGTGAGAAAGAAAAAACATTGTCGAAAAGGCGTTTCAACGCAAAAATCAAAAGTGCATCGACCGGTGAGAAACTAAAAGTGCGTTGATCGAAGGAAAAACAAAATGTGTGCCGAAACAGATCAGCGACAAAATGGAAAATGCTCCGATCGACAGAAAAATGAAAATTTTGCGGAAATAGGTCGACGAAAAATTGGAAATCGCGTCGATCGGAAAGAAAACGATAAGTGTGCCGAAACAAATCGGAAAGAAATGAAAATTGCACCGGTCGGAGGAAAACTGAAAGTGCGTCGATCGACGACCAAAATAAAAATCACGCCGAAAAGGATTTCGGAGCAAAATGGAAAAGTATGCCGATCGGAGGCAAAATAAATTTTGCGCCGAAACAGGTCGGTGATAAAACGGAAAATGCTCTGATCCTCAGAAAAATGAAATTTCTCTGAAATGGGTCGGCGTCAAATTAGAAAGTGCGTCTATCAGAGACAAAGGGATAAGTTTGCCGAAATAGGTTAGGGAAAAATGGAAAAGTGTGCCGATCGGAGGAAAAATGAGAAGTCCGCCAAAACAAGGAAATTTGAGCAGTTTTCCAGGGAGATTTTTAGGTGTTGGAAGATGAAAAATGGCATTGAACTTATGCACCAGATTCAATGGTGATGATAGGATTCATGGAAATGGAAATGTTGCACAGTGATATTAGTCTAGGGAAGAATTGTGCACAATTATATTTTGAATGGGGCGATTCAAATATTTTTGTAACTTGACAGGAATTGTCAATTTGGGTAGTCCCCATAATACTTGATTTTTTTTTTTTTTTGTGTATCTATGAGAATTCAATGAGGCTAAAATGTAGAAGAATAAAAAAAAGGATTCTCATTTTGAAACGAGTTTCCAGTTGTTTCAAATAACAAGTAGAGGAAATCCTTTAGGCTTGATTGAGCAAGAAACTCTCATTGTGGGTGACCTCCAAAGCAACCAATTTTTTTGGAAAGGCCTTACATGATCATGCAGGAATACTAGATATGAAACTAAATCTAGTGTGTAAATTTTATGATATTAGCATCATGGTAATGGTGCTATAAAAATAAAGTGGAGGCACATTTGGGATCATGATCATAGTAAATTTGCTATTTAGCTAGCAATGTGAAGAATTGAAGCAAGCCTGGTTGGATGCTTAGTGACAAGGTAGTTCCACTAATGAGAAAGGATACTCGATTGAGAGTATAATGGTAATTCATGTTAACATGTGTAAAAACAAGTTGAATGGATAAGAATACACTCTTGCATATTGTATTTTATAAGCACAAGATGGAATAAGGGAACTAAAAGGAGGTGATGTTCCTTAGCCAGAATGTGCAATATGAATTGCATAGAGGGGTTGTGGAAGCCTTATTAAGAGTAATTGGTTGTAATATTCATTATGGAGTAGTGATAGTCATGTCTAATCATTGGAGGATGAAAGGGACCAATAATGGACATTGGTGCCTTGGACAAGAACGCATCCAATGTACTATTGTTAGTAATGTATGCAATTTGAATTCCAAGGAAGAGCCATGAGAGCTCTTGATTATCCAAGATGGAAATTGTATTCCATGAAATAATGCTTAACAAGTAATAGAATAGGTTATCAAGTAAGGGACATGTAACTTGCAAAGATGATGGGTAAATCATCCTTGTGGGAAAGTGCATGCATGATCAAAGAAGTTGCAATATATGAGTAAGTAATGAGAATGGGTAAGGCAATTCCATTCTCCCAAAAGTTGTCACCCATAGGAATAAGACATCCCAATATGTGGAATTGGCATGTGGCTTACAATAGTGATATGGTGGCCTTGCAAATGATGCTAATTGGGGAATGAGGCATTCCCATATGTGAATCAAGTATGTGGTTCATAATTGTGGCAAATATTTCCATGAGAAAGGAAAAAAAGTATCATAATTGAATAAGGTGCAAGGGAATATAATGGACCTTCAAAAGACTCCATATGGATTTGGAATTGAACAAATTGTAGTACTCATACACATGAAAATATGAACCCAAAATCCAATGGCATATATGTCCGATTTTCGACATCACGATGTCAACAATCCGACAAGCCTCTCCTTTTTTAAACGTCGGTTGACTTTCAACGGATATCTGACAACAATATGGTCTCGTCAGATATCCGACATGACGACCATCGGATATCTGACCACAACTCTTTTAATATACGTGTCATATATCCGACCACAATTTCTTTCTGGAAGGTCGGATATTCGACCACACAACCGTCTATATCCGACCCACATTACTTTACAGAAGGTCAAATATCCGACCTTCTAGAAAGAAATTGTGGTCGGATATCCAACCACATGGACATCAGATATCTGACCCATACTACTTTATAAACCGTTGGATATCCGACCCATATTACTTTATAAGAGGTCGGATATCCGACACATATTACTTTATAGGAGGTCGGATATCCGACACATACACCCACAAACAAAAGACAAAGTCCGACGATGTGTACCGTTGTTGGTATAGCAAGGTCATCAAATTCTTTGGAAGGGACGTCGGATATCCAACCACTATGGGGAATTTAAAAAAAAAAAATACTAGTAGAATTGAGCATTCTTCATCAATTATTTCCACCTTCTTTACATACCTTGTGGGCACATTTTGGAGTTGCTTAAAAATCAAATGCTTTGGACCATATCCATTGAAGAATTGAAAGTGGTTATTCAGAAGATAGCTTCTTTGGATTTTTGATTTGAAAAGGGACTTGGAGGGCATCATGACATCTTCTTGTGGTCACATCCCCTTTGAATAATCCCTTGGAGCTTTAGAAATTTCCATGTGGACATCCTTGAGAAGTGCACCCTTTGGAAGGGGATTTGGAAATTGCTTTGTAGACACATTTGATGGGATGATTTTCCTTGTGGACATATATTGGGGACTTGTTGGCCATTAGTATGCATTGCTTGTTAAATAAGTTCCCTTTTGAAGGGACCTTTGGAGGATTGGTGTGGACATCATTCAGTTGAAGGGGCCTCTAGAGGAAGACATTTTGAGAGTGGTAGAGGAATCTAGAAATTTAGGAAAGGTGCTAAGTTCAATGAAATCTATGACATATCCTTAAAAATAACTAGATGAAATCTATGCTAAGTTCAGTTCCCACTATCTCCAAGATAGAATGCATGGTCAAATGTGACTTGCTTGGACAAGACCTTGAAACCAGGGGCTTTGAAATATTTCAGCATGAAAAGTGTCAGAGTGTAGATACTGAATATAAAACAATGCAATCTAGTGCCCTATGGGATCAATATTGTCCCGATGATGCACAGTCTGGAATCTTCGAAGCAAGTGGTGAAGGAAACCTTCATGAAGAAGATAATGGTGCTTGTTCAACTGAAAAAACATTTTCTTAGAAATGTTTTGAATGAGTTACTAGTAACAAGGTCTGAGATTTATGTATCTGTATGTTGTTTCCAACTCATTGATGATAATGGTTTTCTTGGTGGATATGTGGAAGGATGTATTTCAATTGATAAAAACTTAGATACATAGTCACATGTGTGAAGAACCTGCAACAATTAATTAATAAAAATGCACAATATATGAGATCACATAATATTTTATTGATCGTAGGCCACTTCGAGGGGGAAACCTCCTTTGAGCAAGCTCAATACAAATAACTTCACGGTGCCTTAATAGGCCTCAACACACACTTATATACTAAGTCTAGGCGCCAATACTATGGGTCAAAACTATGAGCGCCCAATACAAACTATGGATCAACAATACTACGGGCGACTTACAAAGCATATGCGCCAACAACAATAACACAAACTATGGATCAATAAATACTACGTGACGACTTACAAAGCATATGCGTCCAACAAGAATATACTAACAAAGTAAAGACATGGGTTCCTAACATCCCCTCCCCCTTAGAAAAAGCTTTGTCCTCAAAGCTTCAGATGTGGAAATTGTTGTTGAATCTGAAGGAGTGGTTCCCATGTAGAATCCTCTGGTTGCATGCCGTGCCACTGAATTAAGACTTGTGTGATAGAGCGAGAATGAAGCTAACGAGTGCGCTTATTGAGGACGGCCTCCGGCTCCTAAAGGACGGATCCTTCATTATCTAGTTCGGGTAAAATAGTTTGTCCTTTGATGTTGGTGCCAAGAACTTTCTTCAGACAAGAGACATGAAATACTGGATGAATGCGGGAAGAAGGAGGAAGTTCCAATTTATAAGCAACGAACCCAATATTCTGAAGAATCCGATATGGCCCATAGAACTTTGGAGCGAGCTTATGACGCCCTTTTAGTTTCAGGGAGGATTTCTTGTACGGATGGAGACAAAGAAAAAACATATCACCTACTTGAAAAGTGCGCTCAGAACAGTGCTGATCGGCTTGTTGCTTCATGCGATTGCTTGCCATGTGAAGATTGTCCCGCAAAATATGAAGAATCTGATCGCGGTTTCGAAGGATTGTGTCAACTTCTTGAACTGGTGAACTGCTAGGGGTGTATGGAAGAAGAACTGGCGGTGTCTAACCATAGGCAACCATAGAAGTTTGGCTTGGATGGCTGCAAGTGCTTCTTCCATGGTTTTTGCTCTTGCGCGGGTGACAACCATAACCAATATTTGTTTTTTTGAGTGGGTAGAAAAACAAAAACAGAAACTGTTTCAGTATAGGAAAATCTGGATTTGGGAAAAAATCAGAAGGGTAATTTGGGTTTGACTAGGTTTTGGACACCATCGAATGGACAGGGAAGCAGAAAATGAGGATCTCAGAAGCCGGGTGAAAGAATGAGAAATTTGGCAGAGAGGGACAAAGAAGCATAATTAGGAAAGGAACTTTGTGGTAAAATTTGAAGGCAATTGGGTGAAATCCGAAGAAGTTATGGCAAACCCTAAAAATAGACAAATGTGGGATTTCGGGCTTTGGGAAGTGGAATTTGGGATAGGGTCCTTAGGAATGAAATATGCAGAATGGGATTACAGGGGTGTCAGGGAAGTTTCAAGGGAAACGGAGACACCATGAATAGATATTGGGAAAATTTTGAAGGGTTTCAGGGTGGAGATATTGAGTAGGTATTAGTGCACATCATAAATGACAGAGAGAAGAGGTTTCGTGAAATAGTGAGAAGGGGCATGCTAAACAATGAAATCAAGTGTCTAGTGAAGTTGTTTCCTACCTCCACATATGAATTGACCAAGATGGATGGTGTCATATTCCATGTGGGTTGGTAGACATGGACAATTCATGTGCACTAGTGGTCTCCCTCCTTTAATAACCTAGTGATAAAATAACTTGTGCTCAATAATTTTGTCTAGAAACAACTAGAATTAGTGTTCTTGGTGGATTTCAAAGTAATGTCAGATGCAAAGAAGTGAACACGTATGGGATTGTAATGAATGTGAATCAAAGGAAAGAGAATTACAATAAGGAAGTAATAATCAAGGTAGCATATGCTCAATATGAAGAAAATGATTTTATGGGGAGAATAAAGGGATTATCTAATTAACAAGGCGTTGAAAAAAGATAAATTTGGTGGCCATGTAAAGAAAGAGGTAGTGGATTAGTGAATTTTGCACTCAATAAATTATCTTGTTTGAAAGATGAATTTATTCTCATTGCATTAGAAACAAGGGTTGATTATCCAGATAGACATTGGTGGCCACCCACCTAGTCCATTGGCTCAAAGACACATTTTTCTAGCTTGGCAATTTTTTACATCTTGCTCTTTCGAGGCTATTTTGAGGCCCTAAACAACGTTTATTTTGGCCATGATGGTGCCAAGAAGAATACTGATGGTGCCGTCTGGGCCATAAGCATATAATCCTTCTTGGACAAAATTTTCATAACAGGCCCCCAAAAATTGTCAAAATTTAGAAAAAACACGAGTGGGTTGTAGAAATGCACCACCATAGCTATTCATTGAGGTCCTCTTTGTTTCGAGAATAATTTAATATTCTTTACTGAACAGGGCCAACCATGTGAAGGTGGAAGCTCTTATGGCCCCTCCCCCCCTCGCTCACATCACTCTCAATTCCCCATACCCAATGGTTGTACTTGAAAAAAAAATTATGTGCAAACATGCAGATTTCATCATAAAGAAACATTTACCATTCATTCAATAAAAGGTAACATTCATTAAACCATTCATTCATGCAGTAGGAAAAAAATTATGCATGACATTATATTATCAAAATTAATTACACAATATTTCTTCAGTCACTTCTTTCTATTTTTTTCTATCTTTACAAAATCAACAAGAAGCTCATCTTTTGGAACTTGTTGTTCAGTTCTTGGTGCTTCACCAACTTGTCGTGATGTCTGCCTATTAGAGTACTCGCAACATGGATTTTGCGGCAAGGGGTATGGTTTTGCTGCAATAATGTGAAAATATTACATTGATATATTTTGTTATTATAATGACAAGTATTTCATTTAAAAAAAACATTACAAAGGTGTTTTTTACCTGTTGTGGCCACATCATGTTCTTCATAATCCTGTCTAGGCTCAACCTGTACAGTGTGACCCTCTACATGCTATGCAGTTGAAATATGGAAAAGTACAATGAATGTTCACCATTTACAATGCTATATATAAAATTGTAGCATATGAATAAATTCATTACCGGGATTTGAAGCATGATCTTAAATTGGTTGTTGTCCATCCTTGACATTAAGTGGATTATTGCTTTCCTGCTCAAAACAGAGTCAATATTTTATGGAAATTATTTATAACGAATAGATTGCACAAGTAATAAATATTCATTAAACTATATAGATTTTATATACATGTGCACAAGATGGATCACCAGAAGGCTTTGCTTTCCTAGATAATCTTTTTCGGTATTCAACAACAGCTCCAAATCCGTGTTGGAAGCCAAGCTTCAAGTCTTCCTCAGTGGGCACTTCTTTGAATCGGTCAGCTTGCATATTTGCATAACGTCATGAATTTACCTTTTGCGGTGCAATAAAACAAAAATAATTTGCAATTTATTATTTGTATGCATTATTGTTTTTTTCAATACTTACAATTTGTGCCGCCAAATTCGAACAACCACCAGGCCCAAGCTCGTGCTGACCAATTTTTTCTTGTCTTGCCTTTGTGGCCTTTGATGTGCCTGACAACCTATGAAAGTGTTGAAATACGCTATATGTTCCAATTTTGATATAAAAATTAATAATAATAAGGTTTAGAATTACATTGTGGAAAGCATTGCATACCTCCTTGTGCCTGGTGGTAGCTTTCCTTCTTTTATGAGAGCCCTCTCCTTTCCATCTTCCACTAGGGCTTTCCACTCTCTTGTTGGAATCATCAGAGGGCACTCATATCCAGCATTCCTTTCTAGGTGAAACCTATATTGGTCCTGGACAATCTTCGTATGTTGTCCAGCCTTCTTTAGGACCGCAGCTCGATTGAAGGTCTCATTGCCGAACAGGCCAACCAATCAAGTAGTGAGCTCATCTTTTAAATTTTTAATCTGTTTATCCCACCTTGTGCGGATGGTGGGCCCAAAGATATCCAAGGACAAATCATTTAGATGTTTATAAAAAAAATAATTTCCTGCTTAATTTTCTTTTGATCTTCTTCTCTCTTTTTTTTAGATGTTTATAAAAAAATAATTTCCTGCAAAATTTTCTTCTGATCTTTTTTTTTTTTCTTCAGGAATGGATCTGCAAGGGCGCGGAAGGGATCGGAAACAGATAGAGCTGCAACGACGCGGAAGTGATCGGAAACAGAGGGATCTGCAACGACGCTGAAGTGATCGGCAACAGATGGATCTGCAACGACGCGGAACTGACCGACAATAGTTCTGGACAAAGGAAATCTACGATTTTGTAGCTGAAAATAGATATGGAGCCTAGGTATGCTTGGATTCCTAACAGTTCAGGGGATTCACTCCACCAATGTTGTCTAACGGCTTGCATATTGGGGCAGTACCCCTCACTCCACGACTCAGGTAAAACTGATAACCGCTTTGCCACAAATGATAGCTCTTGGTTTACCTCACGGGTGGGAACTAGTCAATCAGGTAGGGGTCGTTGCCCTTTTTGCTGGCAAGCCCTCTCAATGGGCCAACTACCTCGGGGTTCCTATGGTACTCCTCACAATTAGTTTTAGGGATTATGCCCAAGTACTTCCCACAGTTAAGCGGATAGGGGATTATTCCCAAATCCGAACCTGCAACAAATGCGAAATTTTTTGTTTGCAGAAATTTCACCCAACGAGCCCAAGAAAGTGCTCTGATACCAGATGTGAAGAACCTGCAACAATTAATTGATAAAAATGCACAATATATGAGATCACAGAATATTTTATTGATCGCAGGCCACTTCGAGGGGGAAACCTCCTTTGGTAAAGCTCAATACAAATAACTTCACGGTGCCTTCATATGCCTCAACACACACTTATATATTAAGTCTAGGCGCCAATACTATGGGTCAAAACCATGGGACAATACAAAGTATGGATCAACAATACTACGGGCGACTTACAAAGCATATGCGCCAACAACAATAACACAAACTATGGATCAACAAATACTACGGGCGACTTACAAAGCATATGCGCCAACAACAATAACACAAACTATGGATCAACAAATACTACGGGACGACTTACAAAGCATATGCGTCCAACAACAATATACTAACAAAGTAAAGACATGGGTTCTTAACAACATGCAAATTATTGTGGGAATGCAACTAACAAAGAAGTTCTCAAGAGAGATCTCCTTGGGTTGAAGCTAAGCTGCTTGTTTCCAAGATATTGTGTAAACAAAGTTTTGATTGTGGGTTTCTTGAACAATCTTTGGATGTCTCTGTAGGATCTTCTCAAGATAAGTAGGTCCGAAATTATGACATTGTTTTTGGAATACAACATACGGTATCACCTACCTTTAGTGATTTGCAATTGGATTGATGTATAACTATTGGCGTAGGTAATCGTAATGGAATGTTTTATATCCCTAATGCAACTATAAGAAAGGAAAACGCGAATCATGATAAAGATGTTAAAGTTGGGTTATACTATCAGAGTGCATTGGTAGAGATGTTGAACAAAGAATCAAAAGGTATTCAACCAATTTTGACATTTTCCTATGTGCCACCTTCTACTCTAAAGGTTGAAGTTGTTGAGAATAATGATTCTAGGGATCTTTCTTTATTGAAGAAAGAATTGGATGTCAAAAATTTAGAGCCACTACACCCCACTCAAGAAGATATTATAATAAATATAAATGACTATAGTGATGGAAATAAAAGAGCAATGGAGTCTAATGATCCTGTAGGTTTCTATGAGCATCCTATTTTGGTTCTTTCCTTTCTGTTGAGTTTTTGGGGAAAGGATGTTCATCTCTATGCCAATATTTTGTATTTAACTTGCAATGAATATCATTCCATTACTTGTAAAGCACAATAGTAGTATTGGGATCCTATACTTAACAAGCTAAGACACAATCATGCAAGGAAAGTGCACAAGACACACCAAATTTGTTAATGAATCGAGATTGGTATTGGATTTTGATACACATCCTAGAATGATGCATAAGATTTGATCATATAACAACACCAATTATGGAAAGGATTTTATCCCCAACATAACCTAATTTTGTAAAATAAATTATCAACATTATTTATGTGACTATGCATGTATATTATACACAAATTTGATGCATGAATATACTTTGCACCAATCACCATAAACCAAATCTATAATTCTCAAAGATTCAAGCATGCACTATGGCCTATATTTATGAATGGCGTGTATGCCGACATTAGATATTTTATGTATGTAACCCCCTATGCATGTTGGGAAGTATGTGTACAACCTAATGTATTACCAATATAGGCCAAACCCTAATTCATAGCATTGATGCACATAATATGGCTTAAAGTGAAATTAACTGAATATATGGCTGTAAAAATCCTATAATGATATAATTACCATATGACCTTGATGACCTTAAAGCAATGACAATGACCACCAAATGGCCTGAATAGCATTACTTTTGAAATTTTAGAATAAAAAGATTCCTAGCCAACTAGAATTTTAAAACAAAATGTTTACAATGACCTTGTAAACACTAGAGTTCTGGTCATGTCTTCAAAACAAAGTGTGTTAATGTCTCTTAAATTTTAAGAGAGAAAATTGCAACTCATTGACAATATCAAAATTTTGAAGTTCATGTACAAACCATGATAACTTGTAGTAGTTGAATCAATGCAAGTTTTGAAACATACGGTAGATCAGAAATGCAATAAAATAGTCAACATTAGATGCCATTAGAAGAAAAAGAAATTTGGATGTTTGAAAGTACACATCATTACCAAATGAATGCATAAAATATAATTGTAGTGTGACAATCAAAGACTGTATGTAGGACATATGAAAATTTCAAAAGTTTTAAGATGTAGAATAATTAAGATGTCCTTACCATGTTTATAGAGGTGGTTTTCCCATCACCATTGGGTCCAAGCATACCAAAACACTCTCCTCGTGGAGAGGATGTTATGGAGAAGATGTTCCAAATAAAATCTACATGTATTTTAAACTAAGTTTCATGAAACTTGGAAATAGGTATGGGTTCCCAAAACTGGTACAACAAGGAAACTCAGATGCAAAAATTTTAGGGAAAAATGAAATGCAATATACCAAAAATAAAAAAAAATATGATTAATTTATTTTCTTTTTAAAATATCAAATTAAAATGAAATGGTCCATCATCTATGGTGTTTGGAATTTGCACATTAATTCTAAACTCTTTTCCATATAATTTTTGGACTTTGGAGCCACAATGCATTATCTTGATACAAAACCAATACTGAAGCCTTGAGTATCTTAGGAAATATGTGAACATCTTAAATATCTCGAAACTACTACATCAAAATATCAAGGAAAAACTTACCTTCTCCTTAAAAGGCTCATCATATTGAGGAAGAATTGATTTCACTCAATTTATATCATTTTGAAAATTGTCATTGAGATCAAAACGCGTTGGACCTGTAATAAACAAGAGCATTGTGATTTACATTAGAAGTATAACATAATTAAGATAGTTATCATTTTCTTCTACAAACTTTCTAAATAATACTATTATGTTACTTTTTTCTATTAAGCTATGATTGCATCAAAATAGCCTCCCACCTTGCCTACCCTTGCAAGCATGGCAGGTGAATAAGATCCAACTATGACTTTTAGCTTTTCACAATCTTATCTCTAAGGCTATCAAATGAGTTGAAAATTGAAGATATCTTAGTATCCAATTTGCTCACAGGAGGGAACACATATACCATTTACCAATTACACTTCACATTGGAATGCCTTAAAAAAACTAAGTCATTAATCTTCAGTTTCTTGTAGGTTGGCATCAAGGTCATATATAAAAAAAAATGGGAAAGAAGGAAAACAAACCTTTAGCAGCTCAATGCTAACATGATTTACACCTGACAACTACACCAGGTTCTATAATAATCCTTTGTATATTTTACTTTCATGAAACTAAGTGCCTTTACGGGAATTATAATACTCATTCAACACACATGTGTGGCATTTATGCTTCCATAAAATTGGATTCTATCTACCATATAACAAGTAACTTGAAACACTCATGAATTAAACTTTTAAATAATTTTCTAGTTGTGAAAAAATAATATATACATTTGAATCCACTATCATTATTATCTGACTTTAAACTGCATTAAAAAACCTCATCTATAATTTGTTTCATTTCCATTGCTCATGATTGTAGAAAATTAACTCAAAATCATTAAATTACCACATTTTTTAGAACACATCTATCATGTACTAAAAGAAACAACAACTATGATACGTTCAAATCTAGGCATTTATTTGAATATAGTTTTACCCTTGTGTGTGTTTACCCCAGAATTGTCATCATCCTAAGAAATAAGGCTTCCAAGAGAATGTGCTGCAACACTCAAATGCTTGAAATTCACTAATTTTCTAAATTATGAAAAACAAATATGATGAAATAATGAAGCATACCAAGAGATTTGAAGAACTTTAAATAAAAAATATACCTTGATTAGCTGCACTATATGGCTCCTCACTTGTTATCGTTTCCATGATGGACTTTCAATATGACCACCATGAGATGTTTATCTCAACTTTAATTTTCTAGTAAAGGAATGGGGTTACAAGGATTTGAAGCATTTCTACTAAGAAATAACCCCCAAAAAAATGCATTCAAACCAAAAAAGTCAACCCAAATCCAAATGTGTTAAATCCATAATTGAAACAACAACCATATATAAAATAAAGGCAAAACATATTTCCACTAAACCTCTACTATCTTGAAAACCATATACAAGTTTATAGGCTTGTTTATAATAAATTCCTACCACTCAAAGAAGCTTTTGTCACCCCTACTTCTTTCATCATCATCATACATATCATTTTTGTAGCTCCACAACCAAACTCTCCATGGTTTCCCTATGAAAACAACTATAAATTGAAAGAAGCATTAGGAACAATCACGACACAAAGGAAATACATACAATCACAACATTATGGATTTAAATTACCTTCGGTTTGTTCAAAGGGATAGAGAAATGCCGAATCCCATCTCCAAATTGTGATTGATTTATTGTGCAACTATAAAAGTCCATTGGATGGCCAAAATTGGTCTCCAACATCGGAAATAGAACATTGCACAAGGGCAAGGGATAAAGCTTTAAGAAAAGTCAATGTGAAGTGAACCATCAATAGAACATGAACAATGTAAGGTAGATAGGAAATTAAAAACATGAGGGAGTTCCACTAGTAGAGACACCATGAATAGATATTGGGAAAATTTTGAAGGGTTTCAGGGTGGAGATATTGAGTAGGTATTAGTGCACATCATAAATGGCCGAGAGAAGAGGTTTCGTGAAATAGTGAGAAGGGGCATGCTAAACAATGAAATCAAGTGTCTAGTGAAGTTGTTTCCTACCTCCACATATGAATTGACCAAGATGGATGGTGTCATATTCCATGTTGGTTGGTAGACATGGACAATTCATGTGGGTTTCTTAGGGTGGTGCACTAGTGGCCTCCCTCCCTTAATAACCTAGTGATAAAATAACTTGTGCTCAATAATTTTGTCTAGAAACAACTAGAATTAGTGTTCTTGGTGGATTTCAAAGTAATGTCAGATGCAAAGAAGTGAACACATATGGGATTGTAATGAATGTGAATCAAAGGAAAGAGAATTACAATAAGGAAGTAATAATCAAGGTAGCATATGCTCAATATGAAGAAAATGATTTTATGGGGAGAATAAAGGGATTATCTAATTAACAAGGCGTTGAAAAAAGATAAATTTGGTGGCCATGTAAAGAAAGAGGTAGTGGATTAGTGAATTTTGCACTCAATAAATTATCTTGTTTGAAAGATGAATTTATTCTCATTGCATTAGAAACAAGGGTTGATTATCCAGATAGACATTGGTGGCCACCCACCTAGTCCATTGGCTCAAAGACACATTTTTCTAGCTTGGCAATTTTTTACATCTTGATCTTCCGGGGCTATTTTGAGGCCCTAAACAACGTTTTTTTTTCCATGATTGTGCCAAGAAGAATATTGATGGTGTCGTTTGGGCCATAAACATATAATCCTTCTTGGACAAAATTTTCATAACAGGCCCCAAAAAATTGTCAAAATTTAGAAAAAACATGGGTGGGTTGTAGAAATGCACCACCATAGCCATTCATTGAGGTCCTCTTTGTTTCAAGAATAATTTAATATTCTCTACTGAACAGGGCCAACCACGTGAAGGTGGAAGCTCTTATGGCCCCTCCCCCCCCCTCACATCACTCTCAATTCCCCATACCCAATGGATGTACTTGAAAAAAAAACTATGCGCAAACATGCAGATTTCATCATAAAGAAACATTTACCATTCATTCAATAAAGGGTAACATTCATTAAACCATTCATCCATGCAGTAGGAAAAAAATTATGCATGACATTATATTATCAAAATTAATTACACAATATTTCTTTAGTCACTTCTTTCTATTTTTTTTTTTTTTTGTCTTTACAAAATCAACAAGAAGGTCATCTTTTGGAACTTGTTGTCAGTTCTTGGTGCTTCATCAACTTGTCGTGATGTCTGCCTAGCAGAGTACTCGCGACGTGGATTTTGCGGCAAGGGGTATGGATTTGCTGCAATAATGTGAAAATATTACATTGATATATTCTGTTATTATAATGACAATTATTTCATTTAAAAAACACATTCCAAAGGTGTTTTTTACCTGTTGTGGCCACATCATGTTCTTCATATTCCTGTATAGGCTCAACCTGTACAATGTGACCCTCTACATGCTATGCAGTTGAAATATGGAAAATTACAATTAATGTTCACCATCTGCAATGCTATATATAAAATTGTAGCATATGAATAAATTCATTACCAGGATTTGAAGCATGATCTTAAATTGGCTGTTGTCCATCCTCGACATTAAGTGGATTATTGCTTTCCTGCTCAAAACAGAGTCAATATTTTATGGCAATTATTTATAACGAATAGATTGCACAAGTAATAAATATTCATTAAACTATATAGATTTTATATACATGTGCACAAGATGGATCACCAGAAGACTTTGTTTTCCCAGACAAGCTTTTTCGGCGTTCAACAATAGCTCCAAAGTTGTGCTGGAAGCCAAACTTTAAGTCTTCCTTAGTGGGCACTTCTTTGAATCGGTCAGCTTGCATATTTGCATAACGTCATGAATTTACCTTTTGCGATGCAATAAAAGGAAAATAATTTGCAATTTATTATTTGTATGCATTATTGTTTTTTCAATACTTACAATTCGTGCCGCCAAATTCGAACAACCACCAGGCCCAAGCTCGTGCTGACCAATTTTTTCTTGTCTTGCCTTTGTGGCATTTGATGTGTTTGATAGCCTATGAAAGTGTTGAAATACATTAGATGTTCCAATTTTGATATAAAAATTAATAATAATAAGGTTTAGAAATTACATTGTGGAAAGTATTGCATACCTCCTTGTGCCTGGTGGTAGCTTTCCTTCTTTTCTGAGAGCCCTCTCCTTTCCATCTTCCACTAGGGATTTCCACTCTCTTGTTGGAATCATTAGAGGGCACTCATACCTAGGGTTCCTTTCTAGGTGAACCCTATACTGGTTCTGGACAATCTTCATATGTTGTCCAACCTTCTTTAGGACCACGGCTCGATTGAAGGTCTCATTGCCGAACAGGCCAACCAACCAAGTAGTGACCTCATCTTTTAAATTTTTAATTTGTTTATCCCACCTTGTGCGGATGGTGGGCCCAAAGATATCCAAGGACAAATCATTTAGATGTTTATAAAAAAAATAATTTCCTGCAAAACGATCATGCCATCATTAGTTGAAAAACAATGTTTTATCGATATATTACAATCAAATTATAAACACTAACTTGAACACTGTATAATTACCTCGGATCTTATCTATATTTATTGGAACGAGCTCTTCGTCCACCAAAAATGTTTCCTATATTGTACCCATTCTAGTGACACAGGAAAATCCAGGAAATGTTGCTTCAACAATATCAATACTAGCAAGCTCTGCATCGAGCCCTTCTTCTGCATGATCCGGTGTGCGCCGGTCACTAGCGGGTGCACTCACGGCTGGCCTCGGGGGTGTCTCGGAACGTGTTTCTGATTTTCAGTCGACAAAAATGGCACATGAGATGTGCATGGAGTCGTTTTCTCATGTGACGACTCTCCATGAGCATCACTGGGGCCAACACTGCCTTGACCACTAGTGTGTGGTCGCAGAAAATCCTATAAATACAAACCATATTTTATAAGTTCACTATCATATAAAAGTAAAAATTATGAAGTACTAAATGAATTTATATTATGAATCAAGATTCCGCAACTTACTTTCAAGGCATGGGATCTCTTTACCAAAACATCAACCTTGGGTCTAATCTCATCTGTCTGTGGCTGAGCAGATGAAGGATATCCTCATTAATTTTTCTCAAGGTCTTCTCTATCATCTTAATCGGGTCTAGAGAAGAACCAATGTTATCATCGCACATCAAAAGCTATTGATTTATCTGGTGTTGGTTCATACTCCGAATCAGTGGTCCGCAACAAAAATATATAAAACATTACTACCATGAAAGCAATAGACCAAGGAAAAATGTATATTAACAAAACATATTGATCCTGATAGATTCCTAAAATTACAGTTAGGTTTACCTGATGCCTCGATGCTGGTGTCATCTGATCCACAGCTGGGGACTTGCCTTCATCATCCCCCTTCCAAAAAGAAGAATAAAACATTATCAGGATGAAACCAATATACACACGAAAAAGACATAACAAAAAAAACATTATGCTCCATATGATATTTGTACAATTCCAATGAATTATAGCTGTTTCCTTGAGGATCATCTACTCATCAGATCAATGGTTATAGGGGACCTGCCCCGATCTACTAATAGGGAGGTGTCCCGATCAGAACCCTACATCAAAAACATAGAAAAAATCATCTAAAAGAAACCAAAATACTCACAAAAAAATCTTAATAATAAAACATGTTGATGTATTTAAATTGTACAATTACAATCAAGTATACCCGTTTCCCCGAGGATACTGTCGTCTGAACAACAGCCGGGTGGTTTCCCCGATCAACACTCTACAACAAGTATATAGACAACATTATCTAAATGAATCGAATATACTCATGAAAAAACACAACAAAAAAAATGTGTGTTCATATTAAATTTGTACAACTGCATTGATGTATACTTGCTGCCTCGAGGTAGGTCTGGTCTACTGCTAGGGAGGTTCCCCTTATATCACCCCGCATCAAAAACATAGAAAAAATTATCTAAACGAAACCAAAATACTCACGGTAACAACATAATAATAAAACATTTTAACGTATTTAAATTGTACAATTACAATCAGGTATACCTGTTGCCCCGAGGCTGTTGTCATCTGATCAACAGTCGGGTGGTTTCCCCGATCAACACTCTGCAACAAGTATATAGATAATATTATCTAAATGAATCGTATATACTCATGAAAAAACAAAACAAAAAAAACTTTGTGTTCATATTAAATTTGTACAATTGCATCTATGTATACCTGCTTCCTCGAGTCAGGTCCACAATTATCTACTGCTAGGGAGGTTCCCCTTACAACACCTTGCATCAAAAACATAGAAAACATTATCCAAACGAAACCAAAATACTCACGGAAACAACTTAATAAGAAAACATTTTGACGTATTTAAATTGTACAATTACAATCAGGTATACATGTTCCCTCGAGGCTGCTATCGTCTAATCAACAGCCGGGTGGTTTCCCTGATCAGCACTCTGCAACAAATATACAAATAACATTATATATTAAACCAAACGAATATACTCATGAAAAAACAAAGCAAAAAAAATCATTTTTCATATTATATTTGTACAATTACAAACATGTATAGCTGTGTCCTCGAGGATGTTGTACTCCTCTGACCAGCTACCAGGGAGATGCCCCGATCACTACCCTGCGAAATAAATATAGAAAATTTTAATGAAATTATAACAATAGACTAACGAAAAATACATAATATGTTAAATTCATTAATAAAAGGTTGGGTAAATTTTTAGATGTACCACTCCCATAGTAACCGTGTTTGTATCTAGTTGATTCAATTTGTAATTAATAAGTAACTCTTCCCCTGCAGCTATTGATTTAATGGCACATACAAAAACATGGTTTCCTTCATGCCCCTCAAATATGCAGTTGGGTTGCTTAATTGTAGACCCTGGTTGTGTACTGTTTATAAAGCCCGCAATATTCCCTATGGATTTTGGCCTTCCGTTAATGTACAACGTTGCTCCTTTATTTTGATCTTTGTCTTTAAGCTGTAAATAATTTGCTGACAATCCATATTTGCGCATAATTCGTGTATATTGGACTAGGCGCATCCAATATTTGTAGTTGAAACAGGGTCCAACATACTCCATTAATTCTGTACATCTGTCGTAACCGACCTTTATGCCATCCATGCAAAACAACCCCAAACCATGTAATGACGATGGTGCAATTTGATATATCCTCTCGTTCACACAAAAATATGTGTTTAGTTGAGGAAGATCCTTGGGTGCCCATTGTTTCACTAGATGTTTTTACCTCAAGGGAACCTCAATGTCGCCTATTGTCTCATCATTATAGGAACATGGCCCCCCTTCAGCGAGAAAAAATTCCATGCGTTTATGGAATTTTCTTCTGATATTTTGACATCTAGTTGATATAAATCTTGTAGACCTACTGGATGTCTCACTTTCATCTAGTCTTACTAAACTCCCATCGCTCGAGGAAGAAAGATCATACAAATACATGTTTGGTTCTACCTGTACCATGGGAAAAAAGTTCAAATAGGACCTTGTTGGGTATGCATAATTCATATTAGAAAATTACAAGGCATTTAGGCATGCACTTTACACTATCATCATACATAGTTAGCATGTCTCCACCAATCTTGAAAATGCATATGTTGATTAGTAAGGGATTTTCCCTTTAACTGTCTTTCATGTTCAAAATTGGAAAAAATGGCCAAAAATAATTTTTGAATGCCTCGAGTTCGTATAAGAAGGAATCATCAAAATTTTGAGCATATGTGTTGTTAAACTACGTGAGACATAGTTTGAAATCATCATGCAATATGATTTGAGATTTGGATATAAAACAGTGGACATAACATAATGGAATATGCTTTGAGATTTGGATAAAAAAGAGTAAAGGTGATCCCAATTATAAAAGAGGATGATGATATGGTGCTCTAAGGTGAATTAATTCCCTTGCATGAGAAAAATATGTCATGGATCATGTCATATTATTAGAAAATCCATAGAGGTAGACACCCTTGGGTGTTAAGATATGAATGGTGGTATGCAAACTCCTTTCTTTTATTACATCTAATAAACAAGTACTGAAACTAAATAGTACAACAGTAACAAAACATAATTTTCATCTCTTTCAACTTTTCCACATTAACACTACCAGTTGGCTCATTGTGTTAAAGTAATCTTCAGTAACATGTAATTACTAACAATAGTTAATCAACATTAACATGAGTAAAGAATATAGGTTTAGGGTAACTACACCGTAATGTGGGACCTTCTTGTTAGATACTCATAAATATTATTTTCAGTCAAAACTGTACCTCTCAGAGGTCAACCAACACTAGGAACCCACTAACCCTACTAAAGAGTAAGTACAAACCAGAGAGAGAGAGAGAGAAAGGTTGTATGCAACAGTATTTAGACAAAGATAGTTACATTCATAACAAAATTTAAATAAAGCACAAATAATGATTACAACAAAAGTCTTAGTGCAAGTAAAAGCTTAACAAAAAAACACAGATCTGATCACTAACGATGTTGTCTGACAATCAAGAAAATTTTAACATATCACAGGTTGGATTCAAAACGCGACTGGTAGCAGACGGATGCTAGGGTTGGCCTGCGACTGAGCTGCTGAGGGAGTCCGACTATGTCCCCGTCCGGAGGAGGTCCGCCTCCTCCTCATTCAGTGGAGGAAGCAGCCTTTGAGAGGTTGGTCAATATGAGCGGGAAAAAGACAGACGCTGTTCCGCCTCCCAAATTTGTAAATAAGTTGGAACTGATCCCTGAAATCGAGCTGCCGTCGGAGAAACCCATTCACCTGACTGTTTCCCTGGCCGACAGAGCCCTTATTGGGAAGTTTACTCGACTGTGGCCATCTCCTCGCTCCACTGAAACCTGGATCCAGAACAACTGGCGGCCCCTGATTTCACAGGGAGTCCAAAGCTACGCAATAGGACGAGGGTATTTTTTATTCGATTTTGTATCCAAAGATGACAGGGACCTAATCTTCAGAAGCGGCCCCTATTTTATGGGCCCTCAGGGTTTATACCTGAACAGATGGACTCCTGACTTCAATCCAGCTCTGGATATCCCCAAAGCTGTTCCAGTTTGGGTTCGATTGCCAAATCTCCCAATGCATTGCTGGATTGAAGAAACCCTAAGGTTTATTGGGAATGTTCTAGGCAAGTATATTGACAAAGCCGACCTAAAGGGTCAATACTCCTTCGCTCGTATCTGTGTGGAAGTAGATCTTGAGGCGGGGCTCCCTGAAGCAGTTAAACTGTCAATCAAAGGATGGAAACATTTCCAACAACTAGACTATGAACAGCTACCCTTCAAATGCAGGCACTGCCATGAATATGGCCACTTCCAGAGGAACTGCCCAAAAATCCAAAAGACAAAATCAGAAAAAAATCAGGAAGAAGAGTGGCAACAAGCCAAGAGGCATAGAACGAATCCCAGAAGAAAGGGTACCAAGGGAAACCCTCTGGCAGGACCGTCGAAGGAACACTCTAACAATGCTCAGGAACTAGCGAAAGAAAATGAAAGTAACCCTAAGATTGGAACTGGAAATAGTTTTTCTATCTTGGAAGAACAAGAACCGCAAGGCAATCCAAGTGAACAAAGGGGCAAATCTCCAATGACCTCCTCCTCCCTGATCAAAAGAAAGGAAGCAGAAGATGTCGAAAATATGGAGGAGGATACAGAAACACCTCAATTAACAAAGGAAGATCAGCAATTAGAACTGGCAAACGAGGGGGAGACAGAAGAAGAAGATACGGATGAGGAAGAACCTGACCCAATGAAACCCATTAAAAAGGATCGTAGAGGAAGGAAAACGGATAAGGAAAGAAGGGAAGCAGCCTCATATAGGGATCGACTAGCTGGAGTTCAGTCAACCCTGGAAAAGCATATTATCCCCAGAATACCAGACAACAAGGTACTGCCTCAAAAGGGGCAGTCAACACCAGCAAAGGTAAATAATGCAGAAAGTCTCCTGGAACTACAGGGGGTCAGGAAGCAACTCGAAAATATTATCAATGAAAGATTTAATCAGAATTTCGAAGCCCTCCATCCTCCTGATCCAGGAGACAAAAATGGAAGAGCAGGCCTTTCTGCAGGCTGCCTCTTCTTTCTGGAAACAAGCGGAATGCATAGCTGTTAGTTCAAGAGGAGCATCTGGGGGCATTGCAACGCTATGGGACCCGTCTAAGGTTGGAATGGTAAGTCATACTAAGTCCTCTCATTGGATTTTCATAGAATTTCTTTTTAAAGAAGATAATCTGTGCCTAAGCCTCTTCAATATCTATGCCCCAAATGCTATCTCCGAGAAACAAGCCTGCTGGGCCAGTGTGAATGAACACATGTTTTCTACTCAATTGGATAACTATGTAATAGCTGGGGATTTAAATCTCACCCTCAACTCCACCGAAGAAAAAGGGGGTAATATTGTAAGGGACCCTGCCAGGGAATGGGTGGAAGACATTATCTCGGATTGGGATATGGAAGACATCAAACCCTCCAAAGGGAAATTTACCTGGACTAACAAAAGGATTGGCCCGGGCCATATTGCTGCAAGGCTGGATAGGTTCTTGGTCCAACAGACTCTTCATGTGCATGGTTTCGACCTCTCCTCAGCCATTCTCCCTTTCTGTGCCTCAGATCATAAACCCATATCTCTCTCCTTTCTCAAAGACCAAAATCTGGGACCTATACCCTTCAGATTTAACCCTGCTTGGATTCAAACGGATGGCTTTATGGACATAGTAGCAGCAGCATGGAAAACTGATATCAGAGGGTCTCCTTGTTATGTTTGGGAAGCAAAGTTAAGGACCGTTAAAAAATCCCTCAAAGAATGGGAAAAGTCTATTAAATCGCCTAAAAAGCAAAGGATGGAAGCAGAGAAAGCCCTGGAGGATCATATTCTCAGCAGTGAAGGGAGCCTCTCTCAAACCTCTCTTGACAAAGAAGTCTCTCTGAATAATAAGCTTCATGAAGCCCGTAGGCTTGAGGAAAACTATTGGAAAATAAAATCTAGAAACACCTGGCTCCAGGAAGGGGACCAAAACACTAAGTTCTTTCACAAGCAAGCTGAAATCAGGAAACATTTCAAGGCTGTCAACAAGATTGACCATATGGGGAAGATGATAACCGAGTTTGATGAAATAAAAAAAGCAGCTCATGATCACTCGAGGAGATGTACACGGAATCGTTCCCGGGGATGGAGTTCTCCCAAACCAAGTCCCTTGATAACATTCCTCACCTTGTTTCTGACCAGTTAAACCTCCAGCTTCTCAGACCTATCTCCCGTGAAGAAGTTAAATCTGCAGTGGATAGCATGTCTCCGGACAAAGCCCCGGGACCTGATGGTTTCACTGCTAGATTTCTCACTTCCTGTTGGCCCATAATCCAATCTGATCTCTTCAGGATGGTCAAGAATTCTCAGACTCGCTCCAAGTTAGGGGGAGGCACAAACTCTTCCTTTCTTGCCCTCATACCCAAAGAAAAAGGAGCCTCCTCCTACTCCCGATTCCGTCCCATCTCTCTCTGCAATATTGGGTATAAAGTTATCACCAAAGTTATAGCCAACAGATTGAAAGCGGTCCTTCCCCTCATTATCCCTGAGAATCAAGGAGGATTTATCAAGGGTAGGCAAATTTCGGACAATATCATCCTTGTCCAAGAAGCCATCCATTCCAGTGTGTCGAGAAAAGAAAAGGGAATGGTCATAAAACTGGATCTAACCAACGCCTTTGACAGAGTTCGTCATGGCTTTCTGTATCAGGTTATGACCAGGTTTGGGTTTGCACCAGGCCTAATATCTTGGGTCAAGGCTTGTATAAGCGCCCCCTGGATTGCCCCATTGGTAAATGGGAGAGCTGCTGATTTCTTCCAAGCTTCTAGAGGCCTCCGGCAAGGATGTCCCCTCTCCCCTCTGCTGTATGACATTCAGGCTGCCTCGCTTAGCTTTCTTTTAGAAAATTACAGAGTCCAGGAAGATCTGCTGGGACTAAAGATTGTGAGAGGAGTTAAGGAAGTCAATCACACCCAATTTGCTGATGATACTCTCCTCTTAAGCGGAGCTAGCCCTACTAACGCTAAAAAGTTCAAGGAGGTACTGGATATCTACCAAGAGGCCTCTGGAAGCAAAATCAATCATCTTAAGAGAAAAATTTATAGCTGGAATTGCTCTCCCCTGGAGCTGAATGCTATATCGCGCATCTTGGAGATAGAAGGAAAGTACCAATGGACGGAATTCAAATATCTTGGAGTTCCGGTCTTCAAAGATAAAGCCAAAATCTCCAGCTGGGATCCGCTTATAGAAAAACTGAATTCGAAAATAAAAGCTTGGGGGGCTTCTTGGCTAAACCTTGCAGGTAAATCCGTCCTCATCAAATCGGTTTTGGCAAGCATGCCTGTCTTTCAATGTTCTCTTCTTTTAGCTCCCATTACTGTCTTGAAGAAGATTGAAGCCCTTCTCAGAAGATTCCTGTGGAAAGGAGGGAAGCACAATGAAAACAGGCTCTCCCTTGTCAATTGGACAAAAGTCACTGCCCCGTATCTTGAAGGAGGATTGCATATGCGTGATCTTAGAGCTCAAAATCTGGCCATGGGTGCAAAGCTGCTTTGGAATATGGTGACTGGGAAAGCCTCTTGGAGCAAATAGGTACTGTGGAAAAAATACTTCGAGGGGACTAGGTTAAGATGCTTGGATCAAGGGCCGAAGGTGGTCAAAGGTTCTCCCCTCTTCTCCCTCTGCTCCAAAGCTCATTCCTTCTTTGCTGAGGACCTCACCTGGATCCCGGGGAAATGGGAGAAAAATCAGAATTTGGGAAGATTCCATCTCAGGAAACCCTCCTTTGGAAAAAACCGGGGGAATGGAGGGCATTAGAAGGCACCTTTCAAATCTTGGGATCACCAAACTTCGGGACATCTCAAATTGGCACCCTGAAGAACACCACAGATGGATTGGTTGGAACATTCCGGACTGTCCGCCTAATCTTGAAAATGAAAAAGCTCTCCTCCTAAGCTGCTTGAATGGGAAATCCCTGGTTGCTAAGAATTGTAAAGACGTCCGAGGTTGGGGCTTAAAGTCTGGATACTACTCCGTTGCTGAAGGTTACAGATGCATTAAAGCTACTCCTAATGTCCCTAGAAACCCTGCAATATGGAAGTACATCTGGTCTAACAAATCGCTTCCCAAAATTGATCATTTCATCTGGTTGCTAGCTCATAATAGCATCCTCACCACCGATGCTCTTCGAAGGAAAGGATGGGAAGGCCCATCGTGCTGCCCCCTCTGTTCTGAAGAGGAAGAATCGTCTCCCCATCTGTTTATCTCCTGCCCCTTTGCCGCTGCTGTTTGGAATCTTGTCTCCCTCCCCTAGCACTTCCCCTCGCTCTATGATGATATCCCATCCTTCCTCTGCAATTGGCCTTTGTCTTCCCCTGTCAAGGCCCATGCCAAAGACCCTCTGGGCATTGCGTGGATGGTTCTCCCGAAATTTGTTTGCTGGAAACTCTGGCTCGAAAGAAACAACCGAATTTTCAGAGGAATTCGCTCATCCCCTATCCAAGTGGTAACTAAAATAAAAGCCATGTTAGGGGACTTCATTAGATCTAAACCACTCCTAAGTCTGTCCTCGCCTCTGTCTAACGATGAAGCCATCTGGTTCTACAACCTAAATCAGAGCTCCTTAGCTAGTCTTCCTGTTATCTCCCCCCAACTGCACAACTGGGAGATTAGATCAGAGGGAGAGGATTTTGATCTATGGTGCCAAAAGCTTGGAAAACATAGACTGCACTTTGATGGAGCTTCGAAAGGGAATCCAGGGGAGGCAGGAGGGGGAGGGGTAATCTTAAACCCCGATGGAGAATGAATTATCACATACTCCTGGAATTTAGGAATCGAGTCCAATAATGTGGCTGAAGCTCTGGCTTTGTGGTAAGGACTCAATCAAGCTATTAATCATGGTCTTCAGGCCCTTTCGGTGGTGGGGGACTCGAGATTGGTCATTCATAGTTTAAACTCTATGAATTTGCCCCCCTCCATACATCTTCGTCAAATTCTCAGAAGAACCTTCCTCCTATTACCTCTCTTTCAGGATATCAAGTTTTATCATGTCATGCGCAAGAACAACGAGCAGGATGACAAAGCGACTAACGAAGCAATAACCCTTGGGAAAGAGATTCTAAAAGTCAATAATGAGCAAATCTTGGTTACCATTCCGTAATACTATGGGATCGGCTAAACGTTGGAAGAGACGTCATATCAAGGATTATAAGCCAGGTGGCTCGATCTCTTGCCGACGGTTGGGAACCCACTCCGCTTGCTGCGTGGATCCTCCCCACGTGAAACCTACTTCATTCCTTGTCCTTCCTCCGTCTTCGCATCAGAATGCCCGTATTCCTTTCCTCAGAATGATGTTGCCTCTGTCCTTGCGGATGACGATCGGTACCAGTCTTAGTACTTTGACCCTGGAGCAGTTAAGCAGAAGGATCTCGCAGATTAAGGAAATCTCGCACTCATCAGCTCTCAGGCGTGCGAAGTCATTCTCATTAAGGCAAAACAACTTAAGCTCCTTAATTACCAGAGCCTTTGGGCTTCCTGGACCAACGATCTGGGATAAGGATAACTAGGGCAATGATTACCGAGCGGCTCCCTCCTCCGATAATGAGAGAAGCTATTTATGGACTTGTACGGGAACTGGGAATAATGATTCTAGCAGGAGGTTGAAAGGCTACCCACCCTGCCCCATTTCGACGGCATTTAATCTCCATTTAAGCCACAGAAACGTCCCCAACACTATTCAGAATTTTATTAATCAGCCACCTTTGAATTTGAGAGGTGATATCACGTTGAAGGCGGTCGCTTCTGGGTGGCAAAGTTATCCGGAGCTCCTCTGTATCTCCCATCCTCTGTATCCCCTGGGGAGCATTTGGTGCGCGCTCGATATTATGGCCTACTCTGGGGACTCTGCTGCGTCCTCCCCAGACCCGCTCCTGGAGCTGGAAGCCGACATCAGGGTTCTTCGCAGGCGGGTAAGAAGACAGGGTGAATTTATGCGGCAAATGGATGTGCAGGGTGGACATAGGCTTGACAGAATGGACGAGGAGATAGGTAATACGCGAGCAGAGGTTGAAGCAGCTCTGGAGACTCTGGAGACGAGGGTAGCAGCAGCTATTGAAAACATGAACACCAGACTGGACAAGATGGAAGACACTTTAGCGAGGCTGAGGGCGGACGGCAATCCAGAAATTGGCAAGAACCAAGCTGATGGCAACCCTTCCTCAAGGGAAAAACAGCGCTAATCTCAGTCTATCCTCTGACTCCTTTGCTTTTCAGTATGTAAATTTCCTGAAAGTCCTGTTTTTGTTAATATACAGGCATCTGTACTTAAGGACCGGAAGACTGATAGGTAGTTCACAGTTTACAGGTTATTGATAGGTAGTTTACAGTTTTGGAGTTGTAACTTTGCTGGTGACCCTGTCACCCTTTTTTAATTCAAAAACTAGCTGTTTATGTCAAAAAAAAACAATGTTGTCTGACAGGACAAGTCTTAACTACTTTAAAATACAAAAAATTAAATATAAAATTAAAAATAAAAATTACAAATTAAAAGTAAAATAAAAAAATTACAAATAAAATAAAAAGGAGTCATAAATAATAACATAAATCATAAGTGGGGTACTAGGGTCATTTAGGGGACAAACAACCATAGTACCCAAAGGACCAAAAACATTAAAGGGTGGTACAGACAACTCAAGATGGGTTAAATGACCCTACTAACCACACGCCAAGGACAAGGTACCACAAGACCAATAAACAACAAGGTGTAAGGAACAAAAGTAAATCAACCAAGGTGGGGAAGGTACAACCAGTCATCTCTCTCTTAAATGTACAAATGTTCCATATAACCTGAAATTTCATCATAACTGTATGAATAAGGGTCCACACGGATCATGTGGTCATGATGAGGTATATGTGTTGTAGGGACCCCCCTTTTTCAACGCATACTTAAAAATTATTAGAAACTTAAAAACACAATATAACCATTATGATGCATAATCATTAATAAAACTTATCAAATTCGAGAACTAACAAAAACAAAAAAATTGTTATTGCAGGTCAAATCTGTTGTTGGAGGAGTAGTCTTCGTCGTCAATCCGTTCCCACTTTCCCTTGACGTCCGCCTCACTCATTGTGTTTCTCTAGCAGAAGCTCATTTAACCATAAGCGCATCAACCATTAGCTTCTCCACCCAATCGTAGTCTTATGCTTTCAGTCGCATAGCCACCCCCAAGCTTCGGGGTCGTAGAGCTCACACACACCAATACTAGAGACTTAGAAATGGGTCCCCCCCCCACTAGAATCTCTCTCCAAACTCCAATAGCAGCAAGTCACTCTCTTCACAAAAATTATGATAACCATCCAAACATTGGGTCCCTTCCCCAATCCCCAATCCTTCCTTAAGTAGGAAAATTCATTGCAACACATGTCGCTTTATGCAAAAATGCCTAATTTTTAAATATTCAAATGTAATTTAGCTCACCTATCCATGTGTCAAGTTTTCTAAGAGAGTGCACCAAATTTCCTAAATTTACTCAAGTTTGTCTCCCTGATGTTCCAACTAATTTCTATTTTTGTGGGTGCAAGTGGTGTTAACTAAATGCTCAAGCCTAGTATTCCATTTGCTTCTAAAATAATAATTTCTATTATTTTAAATACTAAAAATGCATTTTCATGTGCAAATGGCCTAAATGCAATTTATAAGTTTTATGCATAATGTTTATCAATTAATCCCTGCTAGGACCTAGGTACCACACCGTTGGGTCCATCCGGCCTTTATGCTCTTTTGTCGATATGGTACCACTCCATCGGTCCCACTCATCCGTCGTTTCCGTTTATCGACAAGGTACCGCATCGCCGGGTCATATATTTCGTTAATGAGTTATTCATTACGTCAACATGCATTTATTCATCAGATTCAGATAAAGTATTCATTTCCCCAATTGTCATTCAATTCATAGTTTTTCGTTCGTCAATAGTCGTCATGCATATCTTCAAGTGTTTTTCGATCATTAAGACGTATCAAGACCCAAAAGACCACTTTATCAAAGTTGTTCAGCCGGGTCACTCGACATGTGCCCTTAAAGTCCATAGTCATTCTAGGGGCATTACATGTGTGATGAGGTATATCGGCCATGGGAATGAGTTTGATGCTAAACAAACAAATATCATACATTAATGCCCATAATTGGTAAATGAATGTCCATAATTGTTGGGACACAATTTGGAAAAGAATTAAGGCTTGAGTCTGTCAAGCACACCCGATATATAGAGTATGAGCAATATAACAATTAAACTAGCATATTGGATACCAATTTTACATAAAATCATGACAATGTGTGGTAACCATGCATCCATGCAATAGCTCCTTGTAACTACCTCTTATTTGACCTTCCAAAGAGATGGAAGGTCAAATAAGGTCAAATATATGCAATAGCCCTTGTAACTACCTATTATATGCAATAGCTCCTTGTAACTACCTCTTATTTGACCCGCCAAAGAGATGGAAGGTCAAATAAGGTCAAATATATGCAATAGCTCCTTATAAGGTCAATTCTAGAAGGATAATTCCACAAATCCATCCACATGGCTAGAAAATGTATTGATTTCTCAATCATACCCTCTTAACTAAACAATATTGAAATATAGTATATAGAGTAAAATAAAGGAAAAAGTTTAGGTGGGATTTACATTTTCCAAGATTTTAGCATGCACCCTATTGTGGAAGTTAATAAATTGACAAAAATAGTGCAAGAAAAAATACTAAATAACACTCCCTATTGTCACCTAGTAACTACTCTTATCAGAGATTATATGGGCATTTAAATGATAATTTTCATGCCTTGTAGGACAAAATACAAAGGCTCCTTATTGAACTGTAACAAGAAATCCAAGAAACTACCTTTGGGAACAACAACAAAAACCTGAATTCAACAATATAGGCATAAGTCAGATCTGTTTAGTATTTCTTGATAGCTTTCTGGTAGGTGTATGCTATAGGTAAGTGCATATAATGAACAGTTTATTACCATGTCAGTGAATATTGTGAGGTTCATATCATAAAGTATTCCAAACCCAATTCTCTTCATTTAACACAATAGGAATAACCTCTGAAAAACAATATGCTCTATTAATGTAATGATGGTTTCCTTCACCCTTTGTAATAGATATAGTACTAATGTCACGATTGTGGGTTTTTGGATGAGCAAATTCATGTCATGAAATTTATGTGTCACCATCCTTATCTTTATCCCATGGGGAAAATACTCATGTTGTCTAGTCATGACCGTTTGTCAATATAATCTGGTTAGATTTTGCTCATCCCATATCTAATACTTATGGCAGAATGGCCAAATAACTAGTTGTGGTTGCCTCTGCTAAGATGCATAATAGGAAAATATTCATAAATGGGGGAAACAATTAGGTGCATAATTAGGAGGGGATAGTTGGTGTTGCATTCATATTTGGGTTTGTCAACCATCCATATAATCAATGTTGTTATCTTAAACCCCTACTTTTTAGATTTGAAGCCTTCCATAGTCCAAGAGGAACATCCTTGGTGACCTAAATCTCAACATCTATCACATATGTTAATCATGGAAATTTCCTTCCCTAGGGCATGTGTCATGATCTATGGATTTATGGATGAACCACAAGTCATATAATCAACATTTCAGATAGAAATTGCTTATTTTTGGCCTTGAATAATGTCCTGGGTTAGGAGACTACTCTTCATGTGACAAACCTTTCAATTGGGTTTGTATCCCACTTGTGGGACAAATATTAATGCTAGAGTGCATGTCTTGTGTTATGGCCCCCTATTAATAAACCATGAGCCCTAAAAGCAACATGTAGGACCTAATCCCTTGGTTATTGACTCCATACCATTTCCTCTAAGAATAATATGTATTCTAAGCCTATGGATATTAACCATGAAGTATTTAATGGGAAAGAAGACCCCTCCCTAGTGTGAAAAACATTGCAATCAAGTATGTGTCCCACTCATATTCCAAATATTCCATCCAAAGGTTTTGTCTTGTGGTTAAGGGCCTCATGAATATACAATGTATCCAATAAGTAGCTCGTTCATATCCCAAGACATTATATTTTGGTGCTAAATGATTCCATTGGTAAGAAGACCCTTTCCTAGTACACCAAACATCAAAATTTAGTTTAATGCATCCGATTATTGGGCCAAATATATCATTTAAAGGAACTATTTTGTGCGCTCTTATGAGAACAGAGGTGTGCTCTTATGAGAAGTCTGGTTAGACATATCGAAAAATATCATAATCTCCACTTTGAATCAAATGATGCTCAAATGCAAATTGACATCAACTCCTTTATTTGGCACATGTTTAGCCACCTTGTTACATTCCTTGAAACAATGAATGGACAAAGTATTGCCTAAGTGAGATTTAAGATTGCATGCCTCCACAATAATGGCATTGTGACACCATTGAGGGTTTGATCCTTTTCTAATTGCACTATCTATTACTGTGGAATCACCCTCTAGGACAAGGCTAAGTGCCACTCCTAAACATCATACTAATGTTTGAAATTGTGCTACATTGTTTGAATTGAGGCCTAGATCAGTGGCATAGTAAATAATCACTTCTGCTTCTTTATCTATTAGATAAGTGGTAAAGGGTTTGACTCCTAAGTCATCATCATATCAATTTATACACCACATTTCTTTGTGGGTAGGTTGGGTTCATTTATAGAAGCTACGATGCCCATGGAACCTTTTTTTGTGCCATTCAAAAGTGATTTGACTCTTTAGTCTTTTCACCAAGTGGTTTTGCTATTTTTTCGCTTTTTAGCTTGAGAAACCTTTTCCTTCAGACAAGAAGCTACCACATGCCCATTCTCAAATAGAATCTTCAATGAAATAAATATGTTAATAATCCAATAGTTATGCCCATTTAAGGATATCACACTCCAACACAATTTTATTAGGAATACCTTTGCTCTATGTAAATGGAAATTTGGGCAAATGTTGTGGTTGTCATGCCCCTAGTTTTTGGGCTGAAGGTAACAAACTTACCCAAGGAATTTCAATGGTCAAGAGGGTCTTTTATCTTCAATATTCAAGAGTCTAGGAAGTCTTACCCAAATCGTTACCTTTAATAATAAGTCAAAATGTAGGTTGAATAAATGTCGTAGCATTTTGACAATTTCATATTGCCTTGGATAAATGCCGTATCATGTTGGATGGGATACATATATTCCCCTTTGATTCAAATTTATTTTTTCATCGTTTGACTAGAAACCCTTAGATAGATGACTAACATGTGTATGCACTTTGGGGCTAGATATTGCCCAAGATGGGTCAACTAGAATTCTTGTGTAGGACTATGTGTGAGTATGCCATCCATATGTTACATTGTCAAGAGGATCACAAATTCCTTGACCTTGTGCAATATCCTTACGTAGGGATGGAATGGCAAGGGTGTTTAAACCATCAATTTACCACAACTGAGCCACAAGAAGAGAATGGTAATATTAACTTGATGTTTTGATGTTTTTATAAAGACAAACCAAGATAATATTTCAACATGTAAAGTAGCACTTGGATCATTCAATTAAATGTAATTTTAATGTAAGAGCATGTAGACAAGGTATGTTATTAGATATATATAGTAACATTCAATGATAGATCACAAGATAACAACCGTTAATTATCCAACGTTAGTAGGGTCAATGAGAGATCCTAATATAAAGATAAATCAACATGTACCATAACAATAGTAAAACGACATTACTCAAAAGATCATAACCATCACTATCGAAATGCAAAGATCACTTGCCAATGCAAAATTTATCATCAAAGTGTAGTGTTGAATGCAATAATGACCAAACTATCAATAATCAACATTAACTATATAAAAACAAGGGAAACAAATATGATCTAATCCCAATAACCTCAAGGTAACTTTCGGATCTGCATAAATAAACAAATTTACTCTCAAGCTTTTGAATATTTATAGAACACAAAATTAGCTTTTGATTACTGTGCATCCATAAATTGAAACCAGTATTAGCAATTATGAACATTAGAATTATTGAACTGATTACAAACTAGTCTACATTAAATTCTAATCTTTGTCTTGTGTGGTGTGCAGATGGAGGGAAGGGCACACAAGGTCTGCAATTTGTAATTGCAGGCCTGTGTAAGGTGTAAGAGAGGCTCGTATGGGCATCCAAGGAGAATGGCATCAAAGATGAGGTCATGGGGAAGAAGGAGGGACAAATTGTTGAAGGTAAAAGGTAAGCAGACTGTGGAAAAAGGGCAGCAGGTCCAAAGTTATGAGGGTGGCCAGCGAAGTAGTCCAAGAGGGGCCCAAAGGTATGGTCTAATAGGTGAAGGGAGGTTGAGTTTGGAAAGGTTACACCCACGGATGCCGAATTTGCATGCAAGAAAATAAATGCTATACCATCATCCATGCAATAACTCCTTGTATTTACCTCTTATTTGACCTTCCAAAGATATTGAAGGTCAAATAAGGTCAAATATATGCAATAGCTCCTTGTAACTACCTCTTATTTGACATTTCCAACCTCGTTTGACACAATGTAATAGCTCCTTGTAACTACCTCTTAATTGAAAAGCCAAAAATTACAAACTTTAGCACTTTGAAGGTGAACATAAACAAACAGAAAAAAGAAGCATTTCGTATTCTAAGGCCAGAATTTGATGAAGATACCAATTCCAATCCCCATTTTGATCCAAAAATGAGTATTAATAAAACAAAGTTCTTGAGGCCTAAGAGGATGACATTTCAATTTGTTGAGGAAGGCAAATGGTCAAAGGAGGAAAACATATTGAAATTTAAGAGTCAATTCGAATAATCACAGGAAAAGGAGCCGAAGCTCAAGCAAGCACAACTTTCCAAGGAAAAGGTTGAGCTTTATATAAATCCTAATCTGATTGAAGTGTCACAAAGAGTTCCTACAAAATAAGAGAAACCAAAGGATCCTATACCTGATGTTGAGTGGTGGGATATGGTTCTTTTACCCTCTGGTAGCTACACAGATGTCACGGAAGGTGATTTAAAAGTGAATATGGAAAAACCTACTATATATGTAGAGCACCCTTAGCTAATTGAGCCTCAAGTTGAACCCCTTCCACCTCCACCGCAAGAAATCAGACAGGTAGGTCAAGCTCAATAGACTAGGCATAAAAATTGAAGAACTCGGGCAGGTTAAATCACATTCTCCTCTCAAGAAATAAAATAGTTAAGGAAACCATCCTCCCATGCTCCCATTCTCCCCCATGAAGCTCCAATCACATTAGTGCTGATTAATTAACTTGACCATGAGCAACTTGGGATAACTATCCCCTTGAGATCATGCCCAGTCTAAGGCTAGTACTTCCTCATGTCTGCATGAGTCTCTAGTGGACACTTCCAGGTTATCGAAAAAATTAAGAGGTTTATATGCTCTTATTTCCAACATGAGGGACATACTTTCAAAACTTGTCTCCTTTTTTTTCAAAATATTGAAGATAGCGCTTGGAAAACCACTAAGCTGACCAAGAAGGAGCAGAATAAATTGTGTACACAACAGTGCCTTGCAAAGGAAAAAGATAGATAGGAGGTGATAAGGCAGGGTTTGAATGTACTTGGTGTTGAAGCAACCCAGGATCCAACATGGCTCGAAATGGAACCCTCCCAAAGAATTTGTGGCCAAAGGAGAGAGATGGGCCCTAAATATGAATCAATTTTCCATTTATATTGATTTTTAAGGGAAAACAAATAGATACAATAATAAAATCAACCATTCAAACTATGAAATATTGGACCCCATAAAATTTAGGGCTTGGTACTCACAGACTTGGGAGGCATTGCCTCTTCTCAATGGGTGCACGCATGAGAGGCTAAGGCCACGGACAACTCTGTTCACACAGCTCAACTCAATCAATTGTTTCATAGAAGCCATAGACAACTCTGTTCGTAGCACACAGAAATCAAAGGGTGCACGCGCGAGAGGAAGATGCACTACCACAATCCAACACAGCTCGGCGAAAACAATGGCTGCACAGGAGCCTGGGAATGCTCTGCTCAGAGGTCACAAAACTCAAAGGGTGCACGCGCGAGAGGCTAAGTCCAGTTACAATGAAACAAGTCAATTCGCGGGAGGTAGAAATAAAGGTTATTTTGTTTTTGTTTTTTTTGTATTGTTTGTATTTTATATAAAATGTTGTTTGTTAATTTGCTTTTTTATTATTATTATTATTATTTTTTAATTTATTTAAAATATATCTTGCAAGATCTCCAATTTTCTGAAGACAAGCAAGGTAATACTTGAAAGGATGGCCCTAAGGATAGTAGCCACCTATGACGTTTATCTTGTGTGAGGGTTTTAATTATTCCCCTTACCCAAGTTAGACTTAGATTTAAGTGGGGTTGAGATGGCCTTTGGATGGGCTTGATCTCGAGGGTGTAATTTACCCATATTCCTCAAAGTAACTTGATGTTGAATGAGATTAGAGAAAATACCCTCAAGAGTATGAGCTATAGGATTGTTGACAAATAAATAAATGTTGTAGAATACAAGAGCAAAGGATTGGAATGATGGAGAGACATTATTCAGAACAATACTTACAAGTTTTGGATCTGATTTTCCTATTTATCCCACTTGAATAAGGTTAACCTTTATATTTTAAACCTTGCAATATACTCCTCAATCACATTGAATTCATCTATTTATAGGTTGGAGAGTTCAGTTTCAAGTTGGTTTACCTAAGTAGTATTCACTATTTCAAAGAGAGTTTTGAATGTATCCCAAATTTCCTTTGCATCTTTGTTATCCTTGGTATGATGAATGACATAATGCTCGACATGAATAATGATCTACCCAAGAGCTTCATTCTACTTCAAACACATGACTTTCCATACTTATAAGTTAATTGAAAGGGGTGGTTAACTTTGCAATTTCTTTGACAAAGGATGATATGGGTTAGAGAACCACCTTGTTTTCTTGCTTATCTTCCAAAATTACCGTGTTTATATGGTTTAGAGAACCACATCGTCATCATCATCATCTTCATTATCATCATCATCGCCATCATTATCATCATCGCCATCATCATCATCATCATCATCATCATCATCATCTTCTTCTTCATCTTGATCATTATGGTCGTCATCATCATCATCATCATCATCATCATCATCACCATCATCATCATCACCATCATCATCATCATCATCATCATCATCATCATCATCACCGTCATCGCCATCCCCATCATAATTGTAATCATCACTATTCATCATTACAATCGTAAAAAACAACAACATCATCATCGTCTCCATCATCGTCATTGTCACCATCATAAGCATCATCATCAATGTCGTTGTTGTCATTAATCGTCATCATCATCACCATAAACTACACCATTATCGTCGTCGTCATTGTAATCGTAAGCATCATCATTAATGTCATCGTTGTCATCAATCGTCATCATCATCATCATCATCATAAACAACACCATCGTCATCGTCGTCAATATCATCATCATCATCATCATCAATGTCGATGTAATCACTATTCATAAGCACAATCATCACAAACAACAACATCGACATCATCATCATCCTCATTATCATCATCATTGCCATCACCATCATTATCATCATCATCACCATCATCATCATCATCTTCATCTTGATCATTATGGTCATCATCATCATCATCATCATCATCATCATCATCACCGTCATCGCCATCCCCATCATAATTGTCATCATCACATTCGTAAAAAACAATAGGTATAGGTATGGTTTTTTTATGCTCCATAAAACGTTGACCCTGTGTAGCACATTAATTAATATATTTTCTCGTCGGATTTTGGGTTCATGTATTGAGTGCATATACTCCTCCAATATTAGATAGTATGAAGGTCCATGAGAAAGGTATTTTGTGTAAAATTGTGTTTAGTTATGGATGCATTTAATTGTGAATGTTTAATTTTGTATGCAACGATAGATTTTATGTATATTGTTTTGGAAATAGAGTTATTTTACTTTTATTTTTTTATCCATATTCAATATATCCATCTTTAAGATGTCCTTACTATTTCCTTGTAGGAATATTGTTGTACGTAAGAAGTTAGGAGATTCATGCCAGCTGAGATTTGAGTCAAGGGATGTGATTTCTAACAAAATGAACATTGCATGTCACAACTCAGATAATGTCTTTCAAATCAATAACGTACAATTTTTGAAACAATGATAAAATTCAAGTTATACCTCAATTTTAAAACAACGATTATTATGTATTTATTACTTCAAGTCTTTAAATTTAATGCCATCACTTAAATATCAAGATACATGGGAGTGTCAATGGCTCTATCATGTGGGAAAATGAGCAGTAGCACATAGTTAGTCAAATAGGTGAGGGGAAAGCGTGGGAAAAGCGAGGATACCATCTATTGTATAGGTTTGAATAAATACAATAAGTGGATATATTTTGAAATTGAAATGTTTTTTTTTTTTAAATTTTTAATCATAATCATGTTTTCTTATAATTATGTTTCTCATGTTTCCATGGCACTATCATGGGATTTCATGGAAAACTAAGATACCATATACTCAATTTAATTTTGATGATACACACATAACTTAACCAATATTTAAAATTTTAATATGTTAAATTTTCTAAATCCTTTGTGACTATTATTTTTAAGTTCTAAAATAAACACAAACTTGTTATTTAATTGAAGAATTTAAATTCTCTCATATAGCATTAATTAATCACATTGTCCCCGTGTAGCACATTAATTAATCTATAGGTATGGTTTTTTTATGCTCGAATTGTTAGTGTCAATCATGTTTGAGTTTGGAAACCCTCCCACACCGTCAATGCATGCGTCTAGTCTAACCATGCCAAATTTCAGTCCAAACAAGCACAAATTTAAAAAATTTCAACGTTTGCCCCATGTAGCACATTAATTAATCTATAGGTATGGTTTTTGATGCTCGAATTGTTAGTGTCAGTCATTTTTTAGTCTGGAAACCCTCCCACACCGTCAATGCAAGCGTCTAGTCTAGCCATGCCAAATTTCAGTCCAAGCAAGCACAAATTTTAAAAAAATCAATGTTGGCTCCGTGTAGCACATTAATTAATCTATAGCTATGGTTTTTGATGCTCAAATTGTTAGTGTCAATCATGTTTGAGTCTGGAAACCCTCCCACACCTTCAATGCGTGCGTCTAGTCTAACCATGCCAAATTTCAGTCCAAGCAAGCACAAATTTAAAAAATTTCAACGTTGGCCCCGTGTAGCACATTAATTAATCTATAGGTATGGTTTTTTATGCTCAAATTGTTAGTGTCAGTCATGTTTGAGTTTGGAAACCCTCCCACACCGTCAATGCACACGTCTAGTCTAACCATGCCAAATTTTAGTCCAAGCTAGCACAAATTTAAAAAATTTCAATGTTGGCCTCGTGTAGCACATTAATTAATATACAAGTATGGTTTTTGATGCTTGAATTGTTAGTGTCAGTCATGTTTGAGTCTAGAAACCCTCCCACACCGTCAATGTGTGCATATAGTCTAACCATGCTAGATTTCAGTCCAAGCAAGCACAAATTAAAAAAAAATTCAACGTTGGCCATGTGTAGCATATTAATTAATATATAGGTATGGTTTTTTATGCTCAAATTGTTAGTGTCAGTCATGTTTGAGTCTGGAAACCCTCCCACACCGTCAATGCATGCATCTAGTCTAACCATGCCAAAGTTTTGTCCAAGCAAGCACAAATTAAAAAAAATTCAATGCTGGCCTCGTGTAGTACATGATCAAGCACACCATTTGGGTCAGCATGATAATTGTGCATTGCCTTACTGAGTTTCTCTTTGTTTCGAGAATAATTTGATATTATCTAATGAACAGGGCCAACCACATGAAGGTGGAAGATCTTATGGCTCCTCCCCCCCCAAACATCACTCTCAATTCCCCATAACCCAACAAAATCTATGTAAAAAAAAAATTAATTGTGTTTTTTGTCATACTTAAGAAGAAATGTTTCTAATTATAACATATGCCAACATACAGGAAAATGGAAAAAAAACACTAAGAAACAGTTAATTTATATGTACCAATAAAATTCAATAATTCTATCGCAATATTAAATCAAAATATATAGAGTAGATATATTAAGGCATACCTCATACACTTCAATGGACTTCATAATCTTCTTCATCCAATTCATCATATGTATCGTATGATCCAGAGTCAACATTGTAAGGATTGGCCATATCATCATCGTCATCAATGTCAGTTACGATCATCATGTCATCGTCGATATCATCTTCATGGACATTGTATGCTACATCATATGGTTCAACTAATTCTTTGACATCTTCTTCTGGAACATGATCATCTAACTCATGTTGATCATCTTCAACATTGTCTTCTTCTTCGAGACCCTCTTCATTACCTTCCGCTACGTTATACTTTACCGGCCTTCCCCTTGGATTGTGTCTCACAACAAATGATCAACCCCCTCTACCTGGAACCTTAGAGTAAAATACCTATTCACATTGGCTTGGAAGAACATAGGGCTCCGTTCTTGGCTCAAACAACCTTGTTTTAACAATGGTAAATCCATTATCATGTTCAATAATAGTTTTATCCGGATCACATTGATTCAATCGTAACCTGTACCATTTGACAACAAACAGAACTACCTTGAAGGAGTTAAAGTCACACAAAAGAATATCTTCCAAATACCCATAGTATCGATTTTATGAGAAAACTGGATGTCTGTCACTTCTAGAGGAAACATTGGTCACCTCAAATACTACATATATCCCACAATCTGATGTTTTCTTCGTTTCATCCAACTTTTTGATGCAATATTTACATCCATTGCACCACATAGCCTTATGGTGTTTTACCTACAACAAGCCATACACGTAAATATCACATCATGATCCATTTATGATTAAGTGCATGTTTATGCCCTACAGGGAAAAAAAATCAACGTGTACATCAATATGTTTGCAAAAAAATTAAATAGTGTGGTTGATTAATATGCTTGCCTGCTTATCTTTTAAACCATATGCTAAATCGATTTCTCTTTGTGTAAGATTGGTATCTCCATTGTGATGTGTTTCTTTAACCAATGAAGCCACACCTTCCCATGATATTCCATGACCAGATTGTTCACATCATTCAATCCATACCTTCATCCAATCAATATTGTTTGCGATGTATAAATGAAGTGCATCCCACTCTCGACCAACTGTTTGATGAAAATAAAATTAAAATTCAATACAAATGTATATTCACTTAACAAAGTATACACTTTTAATTGATGCATATTGAATATTAAAAATAGAATATGTATGATATATACATAAAAATCAACAGTCAAATGTATTATATTAATTAATCTCCACTAGATAATAATTACCTTTCACCTTCCTCAATCTACCTTTCCCCTTCAGGTACTCCCCTTCAAAATTGTTATTGGAGTCTGGATAAAAAATGCGACCTAAATTGAGCTTTGACGCTAATTTAGGAAGATATTCACTAATATACAACATGTTTTGGTATACCATATATCCCTCCATCATAGAACCCTTAGGACGTGCTCGTTGTCTAACCAAACCCTTCAAAAATTTCAAGTGCCTCTCAACCATCCACATGGACATTGAGTGTATAGGTCCACATAATTCAATCTCCTCAACTTGGTGTATGAGGTAGTGTTCTTGTGCATTGAAAAATGCTGAAGGTAGATGCTTCTGCATTTCACACATGAGATGAGGAATTTATCTCCTCCAATACTTTATATATTTTTTATGGATTTCTTTAGATGACAACCATCTACAAGTGATGCAAACCAATCACGGTATTTAACCAAAAAAGCATTATATTACATAACATGAATTAGTGCACAACAATCAAATATAAGTTCTACAATGAATTAAACAAACACTAATCGCATGCAAAAAAATCACTACTTACCTCATGTATTTCCCAATATTATATATAACTTGTTTGACATTGTTGTCGAAGTTGTATGGGAGAGAGAGAGGTAGAACATACTGTAACAATATACAAATTGTTTCATTTTTTTTACAAAATGTAGACAAAAAAATACCAACAATATGCACTAGAATAAAAAAATATAGCAATAATTATATGCATACCATAGTAATTACCTTCATGAAGATATGCCAATCATGCGTTTTCAACCCCGCAAAACCACCTTTCTTTGTTATGATATTCTTCATGTTCGAACAAAATCCGATGGGAAATTTAATTTTTCGCATGAATTCTTTTACAACATTACTTTGCTGCTCCGTTAACATCCATGGAAGTGAGTTTATATTAATTTGGTCTCCGTTGCTATGAAATTGAATGACGTCTTTCATTGCATGGTTTCCTTCTTGAATGCCTTTGCAAATGTTGACAATTTTTTCTTTCTCACTCCTTCCATCCAATATTCGCCATAATGTTTCAGTCACATTCTTTCCGATATGCATTGTATCAAACATATGAGAAATTTTTAGGTGCTCATAGTAGGGAAACATATTGAATTGTTTAGGATAACTTTTCATTCCTCGTGGAATCCCATTAATTCCTTCATGATCACGACGACCATCATGAATCATAGTTTATAAAGAAATTACAGAAATCAATGTCAATTACAGTAAACAACACACAATAAAAAAAATACATAACATTTCATATACGATGATTCCTACATACCTTGGCGATTTCTATTATATGGCAACTTCCATAGGTGAGGTGTCATTCTCTGCGGTTTTAATGTAGTCTCTTGCTTCCCATTGAACATATTTTTTTCGGTAGTTTGATACCTATGATTCTTATAGATGAAGTGCATATACTCATCAAACACATCCTTTCCTAAACTTTTTGAACGACGAGATTTATCTTAGAACCAAAAAATGGACATGCAAATTTTCCCTTTGTCTGAAGACCTACATAAAGAGATGGATTATCTATGTCAATTATAATTATATATAAAATGAATGGATTATTTAAAAAAACATGCGTGCAAAATATATTAACTAGTTCATAAAATTAAATGCAATTAAAGTGGAACTTTTAATTACAAACCGCAAAAATGGCTTAACCCTGGGGCATCATGTATTGTCCATACAAGCATTACATGGAATTGAAATTGCCTTTGTTATATTGGTCTAGATACGCCATACATAGTGATGTCATTCCATAACTTTAGTAGATCATCAATAAGAGGTTCGATATATACATTCATATCTTTAACTTGGTACTTACCTTATTGATTTGAACATATAAAATACATAATTATTACAAGCATTTAGATATATAAACCATACACAAGAGAAAAATAAAGTATATATATATGACATTATGCAACAAAATACGACAAATGAGATGACACTACATTAAAAAAAAAAATTGTAGACACATACTTGGAATAATCACTACCAACATTATGTGCTCCTTCTTTATTGACAACCATGTGTTGATGTATATGTAACTTCGGAATGTATTTCATATATGTATATTGTATTCCTATAGAGATGTTATTATTCCTCTATACAGAAGTGTCGTCATTTATATTGTAAGTGTCGTAACTTATACTTGATGGGTTATTAGACCACCTTGTTGGGGTCGGCCATGTATAAGTCATGTGCGTTAAAGGGTTATTAGACCACCCTATTGGGGGCCGTCCATGTGGGTCAAAGGGTTATTAGACTACCCTAGTGGGGGTTAGCCCAGTCATCATTATGTTAAGTGGTTAAGTTGAGGTCGACCTAGTTGAGTAAAGGTCAAGTCAAGTTAGTGTATAAATAGAGAGTGTGCCTCTCTCATTTTACACATTCTATTCTCTCACTCACACTTTGGAGAGTGGCGCACTTGTGGAGGAGGAGGCTCTGCTGCTAGGAGAAGACTATCTCTTGTATTCTGGTTGTATCATTGCTCTATCTATCTTTGAGGAAGTTATTGGGGTTTTTCACCTTTATGGTTTTCCCCAAGTAAACTCTGTGTCTCTTGTGTGCTTGCATTATTGTGTCCATGATTGATATGCTGTAGATTTCCTGTACATGTTGTTCTCTCAGTTAGGATCCTAGAGTAGATTGAAGTAAATTCTGAAAATTTAACACCATGGAGGAATGTTATTGTTGATAACAAAAATAGGCCACACCGAGTAAACAGATCTCATCTCTACAAATGGATTGACACCATCTGCTGCCAAAGAAATCCTAATATTACAAGGTTCTTCTTTAATGTGAGGCCATTTTTCCTCCATATCTCTAAATGCAGACCCATCTGCAGGCATTTGAATAATGTCATCTTGACTTATGTTTCGTGCATGGTAATTCATAAATTGCGCTATGTTTTTGCACCTGAACAGTCGTTGCAAACGTGGAATAATGGGAATATAACGAAGAAACTTGCGAGGCACCTTTTTTGTTACTTGATCTGTTCGATATTTATTGATATGACATTCTGGACATTCCGTTTCAAATTCATGCTGATTATAATACATAACATGGTCATTAGGGCATGCATGAATTGATTCATACTGCATTCCAATTTCTTTCATGATGGCAGATAAATCTCGATATGTGCGAGGTAAAATATTTGACGGTGGGAACAAAAATTCAGCTATCAAGCTACAACAAATTAGAATAAAAATCTAGTTAATATAATATATAAATAATATTAATGAAACACATTTCATCCGTATTAATTTGACTTATGAATTAACAATAATTTTATTAGATGAACAATGATAACCTTTAGCATGATCATATATATGTTATGGAATATATTACATACCTTAACATCTGTGTGACTGATGTGTTTGAAATACCATTCATAACCTTCAAGTTCATTATCAACAATATAACAGAGAGAAGATTTGTGTTGGAGCCCTCATAAAGGGGTTTGTATGCCTTCTCAAGAAGAGGTAAATCATGAACATCATCAAAGTCATCATTTTCATGATCATAATCATCATCATCCATTCTAACATTAAATGTATCATGGATCAATGTACTTGTACCATCATCTTCAACTATGTTATCAGTATGATCATCTTCTTCAATATGATCATTAACTTGTTCTCCATAATTCATAGCTCCATGTTCCTCCGGTACTTGTTCTAAAAGCACTTCCTCCGGACGATATGTCGTAGGATGTCTTTCCTTTATAATTATATGAAACCATCAATAGATATTAGTTAATATAATAAATATTAAAATAATACATACATTTACAAAAGCAATCAATATAAAAACATATATAATGCAAAACTTACAAATGGATGATATTCATGCCCCCCCTCAGCGTGTCCATGTTCCTTACAATGTTTTATGGATGTTGTGATCTTTATTCTTCTCCTTTTCAAGCCCCTGCATTGACTGCATGGACAATAACATTTCCCATCACCCTTTTTTTTAGTCCATCCCACAATCTAGCAACCAATTGCTGATTTTGTTCGTCTGGATCAGGAATATTGCTATTTGACATTTTCTCATACAGAGCTTGAATGAAGATTATCGATCATAGAAAATCAAGCTCCACACTTCACTATTTTTAATCACAAAAATAATTGTGTATTCTTTTATGGAAAATAGTCCGTGCGAAGAATATAATTTCCACAAATCGTCGCTTGTATAGCAAACATGTCAGAATGTTTCCATAATTTATAGTTTTTAAAATTTAAAGTTCGTCGGATATCCGGCGATATGACCATAGTTACCGTTATAATATATGTGTCGGATAACCGACAAGCATTGTCGAATAACTGACGGTCGTCGGATATCTGACAATGCCATGTATCAATTAAAAAAAATTGATCAAAATTCATAATTTTAAAGGTGAAATCCGATGACACAGTCAATTTCGTCAAATTGTTTCGTCGGATTTTGGGTTCAAATTTTGTGGTGATAAGTGCAGGGAAGTCCGAGAAAGGTCATGTTGGACTTGACCATAATTTCTTAAAACAATATGAGCAGCAAGGCATGTGAACATAGTGCAATGAGAGATATTGCACTGATAAAGGAAATCTACATAGGTCTATTAAGATGGTTGCAACATAAAATGGAGAATAATCTCCAAAGGAAAATGTTGATAAAGAGGAAAATTTCTCACCTTAAATTATTTATGTTTATAACATAAGAATTGCATGCTTGGAAAGTAGCAAGTATGAATGTTATACATATATATATATATATATATTGAATTTCTACTTGGTGAGAACATCATAACTAATAATTGCTTGTGTGCTTGGTAGAGAGGCCATGAAATTAGATCAGCTATGATGTGGAAGAGGAAATTCCATGCTATGATGAGGAATTGGAAAGGGAGAATTCCTTAACTCCTCTCTTGCTATTGTATTTATACTTTATGAGCTTTATATACAAAAAATTATGACATAGGAATGTTGAAAATGCAAGAGATTGGATAGATGAAATGAATATGCACCAGCGGGCATATTAATTGACATTGCACAGTGCATGTGAAGGTGCGTGTGCATGTATATTATGTTGCATGTTGGTAAATCTAGCGAAGTTTTACATATGCAATGAGTCACTTAAGATAATTATTGTGGTTGTTAATAATTAGTGGTGTTGGCATTGGTTGTAGGACCAAAGACAACCGAAGCATTTCTAAATATGTTGATGATGTTGTTGCATGCGACCAACAACCTTATGAAGAAAGGTTGGGGCAACAAATCTATGATCAATAGGTTGGTGGAAGGATGGTGTAATCCTTTGCAGGAGACCAATTGATCAGGTAACATCAAAGATGTTAATGGAAGCCATGCAGGTAATGGTTTGTTTATGATTGTGTACAAAAAGGGGATTGAGTAAGAATCCCTTTAGCCATACTTAGTAATCGTAAATTGGTATGTATGTGATGATGAATGCATTTATGCGAACATTATGCCACCGGGTACGGTGAGGTATGTGGTAGTAAGGGAATGGATCCTTATACCATCTAGCTGTTTTGAATTGTAAATGCATTCATATGAAAGAATATCATGCCATGTGTGTATGCTGGTTATGAGTTTAATAACCAAAGAAAGTGAGGACTTATGGTCCTGTTGTGGTAGTGAATTCCATATGAGATAGTAATGGTTAAGGCCATAATGTGGTTGGAATGGTAATGCTATGGTGCTACACAAGTATCCCATGAAATCCACATTGGTTTTAATTTGGGATGAGACCTATTTGCCAACAACCAAGGAGTGAGAAAACTCATGATGTGTTGTTCGGGTGGAGAAGGAAGGCACCCAGATAAGTTAACCCAAGTGATTGGGGAGATGGTTAGGTGATGTGTTAAGGAATTAGCTAGACCTTCCAACACATCATGGTGGAATGCATGACATAGCATTATGGTATTCATGAATCAATGCAAGGAGGCATTGAGTGGATATACATTAAAAGATTATGTAAACCTTGTAATTGCTTATGAATATGTGTGGTTCCATATGTTGAGTGACATTGTGTGAATGCATGGTTGTGGCATATATTTCATTTCAAGTCATTAATAATTGAAATGATAGAATTATTGGAAATTATGAGATCATTTCATGAGCTGCTATGGATGCAGGAAAATGATTGCATGAAGGGGTAGTCATGTTTGATGGGCTACCAATAATGCTCTGTTGGGAGGACAGTGTTGCTTGAATGGATACGATTGTGTAATCATGAGAATTGGAAGTTTTATTTAAATTGCATAGATAATGTAATTGTATCCTGCAATTTTATTGTGATAATGATGCACATCAAGTAAATGTATTTCATTGTCTTTGAAATAATAACAACTGATAGTGTTTGAATTATCGAGTGTTATAACTCTGAGCTCACTTCACTGAATTGTAAATGTTTCAATGAAAAGATTATTTGCAAAGATACTCACCAAGTGTTTGGATGATTGAAATTTTCAGATTTCAGGTAGAAATGTCTTGGGTGTGGCAATGTGGGTAAGTCCATAATAAAGACTGGAATCTACCATGTGCAAAAGCCAAATTTTTTTATGAGAAGGGTCTCATGGTTGTGAAATTTAATTTATGTACAGAACAAATTGTGAATTTCAGGTTTGAAATTTTGTTAATAATTACTAATGGTTGTTTGGATTCTCTAGTATTGTGTCAAGAGGACGTGTTGTAGGTGGATGTTCATGTTATGGAAGCAAGTGTAAAACCATAATGGATAGAGTTCTACCACTCACGGGAGCCAAACAATATGAGGATGGCCTCATGGTTAAACAAATCTAATTTATGTAGTAGACAGAATTGTAAACTCATATTTGAATCTGATTATTAATGTCATTGATTGGTTGATTGTTTGTGAATTGTGTCAGGAGGACACAATGCAGGAAGACCATGTGTTATGTCCTACAAGAGCTAAACATCATGAGAAGGACCTCATGTTTTGGAAATCTAGTTTTCGTATGAAACATATTTGAGAAATTCTAATTGAAATTATTATGATGAAATCTCATGTGAATTGCATGCTTGTGTGTAATGCAGGTGAGATGGTGAAAAAAATTCCATTGGGGCAGATGTCGGATGATAAAGCTGAAAATGAAAAGTGTTGGAATATTCTCCCCATCATTTTTTAGTTCTGCATGCATCCCAGTCATCAGTCCTAGCACCTAGCCCTCAGTTAGCTATCCCCAGGAGCTTCTCACTGATCATTTTTAGCCCTCCTAGTGCTTAGTGCGCCCTGCATGTGGTTGCATGCATCTCATGCATCCTCTCTCACCGACCACTCAGTTGCACTTCAGTTAGTTGAGTTATCTTTAGCTCTTTCCTTGATTTAAGGCTAGACTGACTCTCAACTGATTGTATCACTCTGATGGACCTCCAGTGAGACTAGACTGCCCATTCTGACTCCAGTTATCTCCTCATGCGCCCTCCACTGAGCCTCCTTCATTTAGTTAGTGCCTACATGTGGCAGTTACACCTACCACACTCAGTTAGACTCAGTTAGCCACACTTGACTGACTGTTACCATTGATGACTGATACATTGACTGGATGATGACTCCACTATTATCCAAGCCAGAATCTGAGTTATGAATTCGAATGCCCTACTTGGCCTATTCGAATCCTATATTATGCACGTTACTGTTCTATTGTACTCATTCACTTACATTCTTATTCATTGTATAATATTGAGATATTGTTCTATTCTACTGTGTTTATGAGTCATCATTGCGTGTCTCCTTCTCTTCTTCTTGCAACATATTTGTGAGTTTGATTGTGAGTTGATACAGCTGCCAGATCTCTTGCAGATTCTTACATGGTATCAGAGCAGGAAGCAGCTATTCGAATTGCAGTAGTTGCAACATTTCTTTGAGCAGCTATCTTTCACTTGTGCACCAGAAGCCTCTGAGTTTCCACAGAAAATCCTGGTGCTATTACTTGAATTCATTGGAGAAATATAGTGAGGTCTAGCTAGGTGTGAAGGATTTAGTCCATGTGCCAAGTGTCCTTAAGGTAGTGTTCAGTCGAAGTGTAGCATTCTCCATCAACACATCTTTTATTGTTTTGCAGGTTTATTCACCCGTTCGGAATCTTCTTCAACTATTCGACTTTCTCTATTTAGATGGATCTAAAGCTTACATATTCCAACTATGTTGTGTGGAAATCCAAAATGTCTCTCTTCATGAGATCAAAGAGCTTCACCCGAATACTCAACGGAACGATGGTAGAACCAACTAGTGCAATTGAAAAGTCCAAGTACTTGGATTGGCTTGATGAAGCAATTGGTCTCCTCCTTGTCTCAATTTATGATGATCTACACTTTCATGTCATCGATCTTACATCTCCTAAAGAGGTGTGGGACAAGCTCGAATCTCTTTTTGGGCCAAAAGATGATATGGAAGCACACAAATTGGAGAATGAGCTCATATGTTTGAGTCCTAACAGCTTCGAATCTATTACTGCGTTTCTCACCAAGTTCAAAAGATTGATATCCCAGTTGAAAAGATATGAGATAGTGAAAGAAGACAAGCAGCTTATACTTTCCATTCTCTCAAAGTTGGGGGAAAACTTCTCAGTGTTTGTCTCTACTTTCCAGTTAGCTAGGTTTTCCATTCCAAAATGGAAGTTTCCCTCATTTGATGATTTCACACAATCTCTTACTCAAGAGGAAGAGAAGTTGATTTCGATGGGAATAATCAAACCCAAATTGGATTCAGCTCTTATAGTTGCAGAGAGAGCGAATGGTAAAGGCAAGCAAAATATTTCTGACAAGAGATCAAATGATACAAGGCCTACAGATAGTTCATACCAGTCAGATGGGGATTCGAACTCAAGGAAGACCAAGCATTCTCAGAAGAAAAGATCCAAGTGCCCATATTGTCTTAGAGGTTATCATCCTGAGAGTACTTGCATGAAGAAGACTATAGATTTGATGGCTCAGTTACTTAAGAAGAACAATATTCCTATACCTACATGTACAAGGAAGAAAGATCCTGATACTGAACCTTCTGGATCCGAAGACAAAGAAAGATTCCATGCCTTCATGGCAAGTGCATCAACAGATTCTTCTTTCACTATAGATTCAGGAGCATCAAGACACATGTCTTCCTCCAAAGATCTCTTCTCCAGTTTCGAAAGCTCAGTTGGCCATTCCATCAGATTAGGCAATGATTCAGAAGTCTCCTCCCAGGGGAGTGGAAGAATCAATCTTGACCATGGTTACTTTCTGATGTGCTTTATGTTCCTTCTCTTGCAGCAAATTTACTTTCAGTGTATCAAATGACTCATATTGGAGAACCCAAAAGAGTGATCTTTTCTCCAAATGAAGTCGAGATACAATACATGGTTTCAGGGGAAATCATTGCAAAAGGAGTTGCAAATCATGAGACAAAACTCTATGAGTTTTCACACTTCTTACATCTCTTAAAGGAGTCTGCTCTTCACTCTCATACTCATGAAGAGAGTAGACTATCTCATCTCAACTACAAGCTAGCTCGAAATGTGGTTGATGGTCTTCCAAATAGCAATATTGCTCGTGGCACCTGCAAAAGTTGCTTGAAGGGAAAGAATCGATCTAAGAAGATTAAGAAAAAGAGGACTCTTGAAGAAGTGCGAATGCTAGATCCAGATACACAAGAACCTAAAGATCTATCACCTATTGGTTGAACTCCTATGGTCAAATGGGCCATCACTACAACATCCACTAGTGATATTGTTGAAGATCCATCATCATCAGATTCAGAGTTTGGAAGTGATGATGAGCCAGTTTCACTTGCTTCTTCACATGAGTTTTCAGATTCAGAGTTTGTATGTGATGATGAGCCAGTTTTGCTTGCTTCTTCACATGATATTTCAGTTAGAGATGACGATGAGGGAATTCTAGACCCATATCCACAAGAACCTGAAGGTCTAGCAACTAATGATGAACATGAGTGAATGAGAGATACAGATCCACAAGAACCTTAAGATCTCTCACCTGATATTCCTCCTCTTTCTCGATGGGAAGCCACTACACTCCGATCTGCCAGTGATTTGGTTGGTGATCCACATGATCATAGAAGAACTAGATCAGATTTCAGAATGGAAGGTTTCATCCTTCTCACATTGTTGATCCATTTTCAGATCGATCAAGCCTTCTTCGGAAAAGAAGGACACTTACCTCCTTCAGGGGTGATTAATGATATGCTTCTTTAGCATCCTCCAGTCTATTTTGAGGGAGGGATTTCTTCCCAATGGGTTTTCCCTCTTTCTTCACTTAGTTTATTTAGATTGATTGTACGGGGTGACCTTTGGTCTCAGTAACCAGGGCCCTATCTTGCTATTTTCAGGGTGACATTTGGTCTTAATCACCAAGGCCCTATTCTTCAGTTATTTCCTCATAGTATAGCTTGTGGGGAGGTGTTGGAATATTCTCCCCATCATTTTTTAGTTTTGCATGCATGCATCCCAGTCATCGGTCCCAGCACCTAGCCCTCAGTTAGCTAGCCCCGAGAGCTTCTCACTGATAAGTTTTATCCCTCCTAGTGCTTAGTGCGCCCTACATGCAGTTGCATGCATCTCATGCGTCCTCTCTCACCTACCACTCAGTTGCACTTCAGTTAGTTGAGTTATCTTTAGTTTTTTGCTTGATTTAAGGCTAGACTGATTCTCAACTGATTGTATCACTCCGATGGACCCAGTGAGACTAGACTACCCATTCTGACTCCAGTTATCTCCTCATGCACCCTCCATTGAGCCTCCTTCATTTAGTTAGTGACTACTTGTGTCAGTTACACCTACCACACCCAATTAGACTCAGTTAGCCACACTTGACTGACTGTTACCATTGATGACGGATACATTGACTGGATGATGACTCCACTATTATCCAAGCCAGACTCTGAGTTAGGAATTCGAATCCCCTACTTGGCCTATTCGAATCCTATATTATGCACCTTACTGTTCTATTGTACTCATTCATTTACATTCTTATTCATTGTATAATACTGAGATATTGTTCTATTCTACTGTGTTTATGAGTGATCATTGAGTGTCTCATTCTCTTCTTCTTGTAACATATTTGTAAGTTTGATTGTGAGTTGCTACAGCTGCCAGATCTCTTGCATATTCTTACAAAAAGGAAATGCCAACAGTGGCTTGGGTTTGAGAAACCATGCAAAATTCTGTATGTGTGCTTGACTCTCTGCAGTGTTGTTAAACCCAGTAAGAGCATGGGTACTCAGGAAGATTTCATGGGCATTGGTAGCCTTTCTACGCTCACACTTAAGAGAACTGGAGGGATGGGTACGCCCGATGGACTCTGTAGAAGAAAAGGGGTACCATCCTTGTGTTGTGTGAGTGGGTATTGTGGGGCCATGTTATCCTGTAGTCAAGTGAGTCACCTATGGAGTTCCTGGAAGGAACCATTGGTTTGCATAGGAGAAGGAGTCATGTGATTGTATTATTTTGTCTTATTTCCTGACAAACCCAATAGAGATGTTGGCTTGGCAATGGTTTTTGTATGCTTGATAAACCCAGTCGGAGAACTGACTTAGCATACTGGTTTTTGTATGCTTGATAAACCCAGTCGGAAAATTGGCTTAGCATACTGGTTAATGGAATGCCTGATAAACCTAGTCGGCGTACTGGCTTGGCATTAGTGATTTCAATGATGTGGTGCAGCCAGTGTATTGGTGTAACATTTGTTTTATACATATGCACATGTGATCCGAGGCTTGCAGAAACTTGGTTACCTTTTGATGCACACCATGAAGAGCACTGGAAGGGGTGGGTATGCTCTAGGGACTGTGTAGCAGAGAAGAGGTACCATCCTTGTGTTGGGTGGGGAAGGTCTTATGGGTTCCATAGTTGTCTGAAGTCAATGCGGGATACCTGTAGAGCTAAAGGAAGATGCTCATGCAGATAAGTATTTGGTTTATCTTGCATCTTCTTTCTTATTTAATGTGAATATATGTGTGTATATGATTCGGATATGGTTTTGAAACTCTTATTAAGAGATGAATCCTATGAAAATGGATTTGACGTATGAATTGACTCAATGTTTGAGTATAGGTATTGCTGGATGCAAGGACCTTGAAGGCATTTTAAGGATGCAATGGACATGTGGTTGTCCTAAAAGGCTTAGTATGAGCAGCTAAGGATTGGAAAGAGATCCAATGAACGTTGATGAAGAGAGAGAAGGGCATTACAGTTGCAACTGAAAAAGAAGGACATGGAACCTTGCCAAAAATAAAGATAACACTGAGGACGGTGTTATTCCAAGGGGGAGGGGATAGTAATATCCTTATTTTGACCCCATTACATTAAACATGTAAATGATGTAAAATTATTATAAAATATTGGTGAGGAGCTCAAGGACAAGGCCCCAACATCGATTTAGTGTTAAAATTGATGCATAAGGTTTGTGTGCTAGCCAGGAACAATAGAAATTTTAAATATCATGTAAATATGCCTTTTAATAAAATACCCACAACTAGCTATGCAATGCAACAAGAGTATGGGGGCATGGTTTTTACAAGGAATTGGGAGGGAAATATTCAAACCCTTGAACCAATCAAGTCAATCCAAGTGTCAATGAGAGAACCCATGAAACTTCAACTACCCATGTTGACTTTTGTACCCAATCATTTATTTCTCCCAAGGGTTGGTTGATGTATTTAATGATTTGGGATTGGAGAGGTATGGATGTCCAAATTCGGGTATGGGAAATCTACCATTTTGGAAAAACATTTTTGGATTCCTTGGCAAGAAAAGAGCCATGAAATCCCCCCCCAAGCCATTCTTCATGCAGGGGTTTTGCTCTCTCACAAGTTTGGAGCTTGTTGGGCATTTTTCTCCATGAATTTTATGTGTTACCCTTCATTCTCAACTGGGAGAAGGGTGTTTTTGTGATATAGAACAGTGGGGAAGAAGAGGAATCTGTTTTGGGGTCCCTGTGGTTTCATCAAGGCCGATTTTGGCCATTTGGATGCTCAAATGCCCATGGGAAAATCGTTTTTCTCCCTGTGGTCAATTTTCCCCTTCCCACAATTTGTTTTTGACTGACCACGATTTGGGGAAAACCCATGGACATCTTGTTTGTGAATCCCATAGTAAAAACGTTTTCCCTATTCCCATAATATGTCTTTTGTTGTGTGTGGGAGAGAAGGATGTGGTATGAGTTATGGGTATCCATTGCTTTGTCTTGAGTTTGAGTGCAAGCATCCAAAAATAGAGGGTTCAGATCTGGCTTGATAAACCTAGCTATGGACTGACTTGGCTCAGATGTGATGTTCATTTTGCTATGCATAGGTTTGTAGGTTCCCATTCCTCGTGGAAATCGTGCCCAGCTTGAGGGTGGAAACTATGCTGAGAGATTGATGAGCATAGTTGTCCTATGGATGGGTGGAAGGTTGCAGCTACATAGCTAGTTGCTAGGGACAACTTCACCTTCAATATGAGTATTCTCTATGTGTTTACTTTTGCAATGTTTTAATTATTTGATGAATGTTATTGTTATGTTGAATGCATGTGAAATGTGGGTGGATATTTTAATTCCGTTGTGCATGTTTTTCGCATCTACACACATGTGTTTTATTTGTATGAATATGATGAATGGGGCTAAGTTTTTGTAAAAGCCCTAGAATGTTAGTCATGTTCCCTTCCTTGCGCCAGATCGATGGAAGGGGACATGACATGGGATATCATTTTTTAGAAAAAAAAACTAGGGAGAAAATAAAAAATAGTGAATTATAATGGATCGTGATATTAGATTATGGTTCACTATACTTTCAAAGTGATAGGGTGTGAGAGTCAAGGCTTTCTACTAGTCTTGAAACTAGTATCAAATGGGTGTTCTCAATGAAATAGTTGTAAGGATTAATATATTCAACTCTAAATTGAGTGAAACTAGTTGAATTGGGAAGTATTCAAACCAATGTGTTCCTAATCAAAATTTCAGACCTGGAAGTGAAGTATTCACGATGTGTCATTTCATACAAGTGCACTCTACTAAAATAGGGTAAAGCAACAAGTTCTAGTAATGAAAAAATAAGTTTCTCTCGGGAGTTCCAAAGTAAATAGGACTAGCAGGAGCCTAAATTTTATATCGCATAGTACATCCTATAAAAATTTCATGAATAGGGTCAAAATTAGCGAAATTGTAATAGGTTGGAGTTCATTTTATAAGATAGTCCCCAAATAAGGGTTTAAAAAGGTATGTTAACTTGAAATTTTCAATTATTTTTATCAAAATATCTTTTTGAGATGATTCACAAAGTGTGATAAAGAGAAAAGAAAGAATAATTGTAGGTAAATGTTATTTTTGGATCACATGGAAAGGGGATTTAGAAAAAATTACACACCCGCTAAACCTCCAAATATCTCATCCATGACTCATGATAAAAGTTAGACTTAGAGAACCAAGCATCCAATTTGTAGGTCTAGTATGAGTAACTCGATAATATAATGTTGAAAAAAATTGACATATACATTTCCATGAAGATATGTCATACTTTTTCAATTGTAACAGAACATGGAACAAATGAAATTTAGGATTATATAGGCCCTAGATGAGAGGGTTTATAAAAGAGATAATGGGAGCCAAGGAAAGGAACTCATAAAAATAAAGATACAAAAATATAGGTTGAACAACCTTCAATTAATAATCATAGTCTAGGAGGATTTAAAAATAATATTGGAGATCATCATGGATGGAATCCTAACGGTATCCACTTTCCCAAGGTTGAATTAAGGAAGTCTGGTTAAACAAATGTCTTCATCGTTAAGTTAAAATACCTAACCTCTCTAATTTGGGATTACATAGAAGTTAGTAAATTTATGTATTGGGATATATTATTTGAATAAGGCCCATTATGTAGTTAGTGGGTAGCTAATTTTAAATCAAATAAGTCCCACTAGGTGGTTGGTACTCATTAATGACATAACCACAAGTAATTATGTTTTTTTTTTTTCTGTTAAGAATCCATTTATAAAACTAGAAGACTATGTAATGTTTTTTCATATGTTGTTATCGTAAATGGTGCTCTCTTCATAAGAGGTTGCCTCCTCAAAGAGGCCCGTGAAAAATTCTTAATCTTGGAAAACATTGATACAAGGGTTATATTTCACATATTTCACCTCATTATCTCTTGTATCTACTTTTTATATGTATATTTCTTTGAATATATTGCTTATGATTTATTTTTAAGGATTAGCAATCACTACAAGTGGTATCATATCTCTTTCTTGAGATAATATGCTCTTGGATTTTAGAAAAAAAAATATTATTTAGGATAGATGCACATTCCAATCTCTTTAAATACCATATAGATTTGTCGTTTAGTAGGTAAACCTATAGTTTGGAAAGAATACACATGGAAAATACAAATTTCGTCACCTTGTTGGGAACCCTTGCAACCTCTCTCGGTATCCCTTTGAGTAATACTCCTACTGGTATTAGAAATAAAAAAATGGGTCTTAACATAACCATTGTAGGAGACCTACCTCAAAAGATTCCTTGCAAGGTGATGATCACAATGGTACCAATATCCAACAACAATTACATTATGGACCAGACCATACCATTGCAGGGGACCTATCTCAAACTAATTCACTTATGAAGCTAACCACATTGGTATAATTCTTAAATAACCCTTCTAGTGGACCCAAAAATTCCCCGTGATGACCACTAAAAATACATCCATAGATAAAACCAAAAAATGCCACATGTTGACCACTCAAAACACATCCATGGAGAACATTTTCAACAACATGGAAAACAATTTTTTAGTATCTCAAACAAACTCCTATTATATATGCCATACAATAAGACATTGACAACTTACAAATAAACCTTTTATGCATAAAACATGAGTTTTTTGCAGCCAATAGAAATGTGTAGTCTTTCCTTTCCATATTACATCCAAATGGGCAATGATCAGATCCACCCATATGGAAAGAAGGGGTTGATACCTCCACATGTTATGGGAATCACATAGGTCCACCCTTTTGCAATATTCAACCTCATATATGGCACAAAATACCTAAATTCAACCTAAACAAATTTGATGATTATGTCCCTATAGGATGGGTTACACAAATTGAACATTATTTATCCCTCCAAGGTATTACCGATGACCTAATGAAAATTAGAGTGGCGGTGTTATAATTGGATACAAAATTTTGGAAATGGTTGAAATGTCATAAGAAATCATATGGGGGCTAGATTACAGAGAGTCATTTTGGGAAAGCCATCTATTCTTGTTTCGAAACAAACACTCACTATTTGAGATAGCTAACCAAGTTATGTCAAATATGCGTAATGGTATATTTTATCATAGCTCTTCGAGCAATTGGAAATACATATAGAGGGCTTGACTAATTTTTCTTAAATAATGTTTCATTAGGGGTTTCAAGGAGGATATTAAATCATAGGCCATGATGAAATTTCTAACCACTTGGTTGGAGGCCTCTTAGAGAGCTCACAAATATGAGATGGTGATAAATGCATAGGACAAAAATCCCTCATTTATTCCCTACCCTCACCCTCCTTTGGAACCTGATACCACCCCATCCCCATATCAACCCTTAATAAATGAAAAATTTTCACTGTAAGAATTTGAGAAATATTAACACCTCAAACTTTGTTATAATTGTTATGAGCAACATTTCAAAGGGCATAAATGTAAAGAAAAAAATAATTCCAAAGGGGTATGTCCTCCCAAGACTAATCGAAAGACACTCTCGCATAATACACTCCATAATTATAACCAACAAACACCACCCCTCCTCCTTGGAAATAAATAACCTTAGAATCTCCTTTTGAGGAACCCCAAATTTCTTTCCATGATCTATCTAGCATTTCCTCACCCCAACCTCTGAATTTGGTTGGTTACATCAACAAATGCATGGTGATTGTTTTGATTGACAATCGAAACACCCAAAAATTTTATTCATAGGAGAGTGTCCAAAGAAACCCATTGCTATGTCCATTTAGTGCATAAATTTGAAATAATTATAGCTAATGGAGGTATGATGAAATGTGGAGGCCAATGTGAAAATGTGAAACTTCAAATGGGACACTATCAACTTAAATTTCACATGTTTTCTATTGAAATGGGTGGTTGTGATGTAATTATCTATGCATAATGGTTACACACTTTCGTTACTATTACCATGGATTGCAAGTATTATACATGATATTTTATAAGAAACAACCTAAACATACAGTTAAGGGGAGTAGTTCAAGCTTCCATAAAATTATCAACTCTCACCATATGGAGAAACTAGTGAATAAATACCACTATGGAATTATTGCCTAGTTTAATGCCACACAAGCTTTGGACATCCCCTCATGGGAGATTCACCCTAATTTGAATATGGTCCTAAGTAAGCATCAACAAGTATTTGAAACACATGATGTATTAAGTCCTTCACAACATGAGCATGGCCATGGTATTCCCCTGGTTCCAAGTAGTCAACCACCTAAAGTGTGTCTATATAGACACCCTTTTCCATATAAGAATGAAAAAGAAAATATCATTTAGAAACTATTGAGGACTATATTCAAATACCCCAGTACAATGCCTTACTCATCACTTATATTCATGGTATTAAATAAAGAAGGAAATCAGTGAATGTGTTTTGATTTTTGAGATCTAAATTAGTTAACCAATAAAGACATATTTCTCAACCCAACTATCTACGATCTCTTCGATAAAATTTAGGGAACCAATTTTTTACTAAAATAGACCTTCCCTTGGGGTACAACCAATTATAGATGAAGGAGGAAGACATCCCTCATACATCCTTCCACACACATGAAGGTTATTATGATATTATAGTGATTCTCTTTCAAGTTTACAATGCTCCATCCACCTTTTAGAACCTTGTGAGTAAGAGATTTTTACCCTTACGCATTTTTGTACTTGTGTTCTCGGACTCTCCCAAGTAGACTGTTAGGGTTAAGAATTCTCAAGGGAGGACTTGGAAGGTCTTCAATAGGGTCTCAAGAACTTCATAGGCCTGAAAGAATAGGAATTTTATAATTAATGAGCTTCAATTGACACGTATTGCAAAACTAGTCAAATTACATGTGTTAATGAGCTAGTCTTGGTTAAAAGACATACAAACAAACTATGAGGCTTTCCAATTTATCATTTGAAGCACATAATGACTTAATATAATATATAGGAGCAGTAATAAACGAGGTTCAAGAGTTTGATACATCAACAGATAGCATTACAACCTCATGTTTTCTCAATGAACCTCAAATACAATGAAATCTTACAATACTGAATGTGGATGTCCTCTAAACATAAAGAAGAGCAAGATATCCCACTGGATATGCTATGAGGATGAATATAGACTGGATGGATGCTCTTGAAAGGTGCAATAAACTCATTATATTCTTCTAGGTGAGCACTCAAACAATTGGTTCTCGTCTGATTAAAGCTCCTCAGGATCTCTCTCTGATTGAACTGACACTAGGAACCACTTCTGAATGGCTTGACTTCTTCAAAGATAGTTGATACTGCATGTAGACGGGCTTCAGGATCTGCAATAGACTCAGTGATGAAGACTGGATGTCATCATCCTCTTAGTAGAAGCAGGGGCACATCTCCCGACTTAGACTAGGGGCACGTCTCCCAAGTCAATGAGGAAAAATTGCTCTCAATTCAAACATCAAACTATCAAAAGATGGGCGAGTGGTTCACTCTTCTTCTTTAATAGACTTGGGTGACTTGTTGAGAAAGTAACTAGGCTAATGTGCCCTCATGGAGTGGATAAGGTTGGCTTTCTTTCTGCTTTATCTTTTTCCTTTGCTTTCTTGTTTGCTTTGCTTTATGCTTTTGCTTTTTCTTTCTGCTTTTGCTTTTGCTTTTACTTTTGCTTTTGCCTTTGATTTTTCTATATCCTTATTTTGCTTTTATGTCCTACTTTTTTCTGCTTTTATACCTTATCCTACTTTCCTATTTTTCTGCCTTATCCTGATTTTTTGCTTTGTCCTGTTTTTTCTTCTTTTCTGCCTTATCCTACTTTCTGATTTTATCTGTTTTTCTGCTTTATTCTGTTTTTCCTAAGCTTTGTTGCTTTTCTGCCTTGTGCCAAATTTTCTTTTATTTTTCCTACTTTCCTAGCTTTGACTTCTTTTATCTTTTCTTCCTTTGCAATCTATCACTTGGTCAATCCTTATCCTCTAATGTGCCCTTGTGCATAATTATCCATTTTATTCCATTGAAATAAATACTTGTTAATGAAAAATACTTCCATCAAGTGCATTTCAAACTTAGGAAAAGAATAAAATTAAAACCTCCTAACTAATTAATGCCTTAAATTAACCCCTCATTAATTAATTAATTCTAATCTGTCACTAGGATCCATGGGGTTTGATCTGCTTCATGGTGCTGACAAAATGGGAACATGGCATGTTGTCAAGGTGATTACAATAATAGAGGACCAAAAATGGGTCACTCGATTATACTTTTGGGACATGGATGAAGGCAGATTTGATCCATGTTAGAGTAAATAACCTTGGAAATGTTGTGGAGTGATGAAGAAGCGATACTGTTGATAATAATGATAATATCACGGGGGTGAGGGTCCAGTATGGTTTGTGAATTTTCCTGAGAACTTCACTAGGCCAGATGGACTACTACCATGATTTGTAAATGTGAACACTGCTACCTTCAAAAGTACATTTCCCCTTGATGTGATAGATGTTTTGACGTCGAGCATAGGGGAAACCACTTAATTAGGGAGCACTAATGACTCTCCCTACCAAGTTCGAGGTGATCCCTTATAGTGATTGAAAGGGATCCCAAGGTACAACTAAAACTACTGCAACTCTCGAAATGTAGTGTTTTGATGTCGACGAGAGATGAAGTACGTGATAATTTGAGGGTATTACCTTGAGAACCAAGATCATGTTGTAACCAATAGGGGGTGGACAAACCTAACACAAGACTAGTTGATAAGTGTGGGGATCATAACTTCCTTTGATCGATGTAAAAATGAGGAGTGTGGACAGAACCTTCCTTTCGAAATGGTACAGATTGAGACAGATGGAAACAAACTGCAAATGGAAAGGCTTTGATGGAAACAAAAAACGGAGAGTAATGGTGACCAACAAAACGGATATTGGTGAGGATATTAGGACTTAAATACATCGATCAAAGGAGACCATGGGTTGCTACCAAAAGAATAGGGTGTTCCCGCAATGTGAGGTGATGGGGAATTGTTGGTCCCCACAGTTTTGGGTGTGTTGGGGGACCAATTTTATGATGGGCGAAGTCCCCACGGTTTTGAGTGGATCAGGGGATGCTTTCCAAGATGAAGTGGGGGGTTAACTTGCAGAATCAAAGATGGGTTCCCCATGAATCAATGCTATGCAGTGTATGGTTGCAGGACAATTGAATATAATTGGTTACTTTGGATGGTGGAGGCCCCATAGGTGTCTTCACGAAGGTGATGATACGAAGAAAATTATGGAAGGTAAAGTGCTTGTGGAGGTGTGAGGGGTCTTTGTGAATATTCAGCGTAACATGGGTAGGGGAATTTGATGGTGTCTACTCTGTGGAGTAAATGCACAAATCTAAAATGATAAGCTAAGGGGTAATCTTTTGAAGATGTATCAGATTCATCAGACTTGTGGGGGGTCGACATATTTGGTGTCAATTTAATGACTGAGATTGAAATGGTGTGCACACCCATGGGGGAACGTGCTATGCCCAGTGATGACGTTGATGGCACAATAAGACTGGGAATGAGGGACCTATGGTTATCAACGGGAATATTGGTAAATGAATTATAAATGGATGGGAAATAGTGCCTATATGCTAGTTTCGAAATGATACCTGCGGTAAGGTGCCCAACACCATTGTTGTAGGATGGAACCTTATTCTTATAATGGAAAAACAAGAGTCTTCAAATTGTTTTGTTCAAGATCCTGCACATACGGCGCACATACCCAAGTGTAGTAAAGGTCACAACCAAGGTATTGATAATGCAGAAATAACATAACCAAAACAAGACGTACCTAAGGGGTACCCATGTATCAGGGGTAGAAGCATTTAAGGTCCAACCCATTGACAAGGATATCGAGGGTGATATCTTCAGGGTTGGTTAAGGCATATGCCCCTTTGGGGAGACATTACTTAACGACATAAGGACCTGTACATTTAGATACAAATTTATCGGGTCCTGGTTTGTTGTCTTTCTTGGCGTTGAAGACTAGGACAAAGTCGCCTTCACTGAAGGTGTGAGGTCGCACTTGTCGATCATAGTGTGCCTTAGATTGAACTTTCATGGCCTCATTTTTTTTTTAAATAGCCCCAACGCTCTTCATCGAGGTGTTCCAAGGTAAATAGGCGTTGCTCAAGGGTGGGGGTATCTGGTAGCAACTCGACAACGTCTTGGAGGGTAGATATTTGGCACTCGATCGGGAGGACAGCTTCTACACCATGGATAGGGTGGAATGGGGTAAATCCTGTAGCGGTCTTGACCGAAGTACGATAATCTCAAAGGGTATGGAATAGCATGCGGTTCCAGTTAGTTTTGTTCTTATTTACTGTGCGTTGATGCATAGTTTTGAGAACTTTGTTGACAGCTTCAACTTGGCCATTTTCCCGAGGGTAGTAAGCTGTTGAAAACTCGTGTTTAAATCCTAACAACCATGACAGCTCCTCAAATGTCTCATTTCGGAAGTTGTTTGGGTACTCCAAAGAGGGAGATGACATGGTTAAAGAAGAAGCGTGCGGCTATAATGCCTTTACAATCAAATGTGGGCATGGCTTCGTCCCACATGGTGAAGTATTCGACGACGACAATGATATATTGGTGGCCTTGCACTGAAGTGGGGAGACACTCCATGAAATCGATTGCACACTTACAAAAGGGGCCAGCAGTAATGACCAGGTATAGGGGCGTAGGGGGAGATCACGTTTTGCAAGAAAATACCCTACAATTCACACACCACTTGACAGCGTAGACATAATCTTTGAAGACGAAGGGCTAAAAATGCCTTGCACGTAAGATTTTTTAGCAGTGGCCAATCCTGAGAGGTGGCCACCGCAAGCGCCACTATGGCAGTCATTGAGAACATGTTCATCCTCCTCATGTGTGAGACACTTTCGTAGAATAGTATCGATACCATGGCGGTACAAGGCATCCTCGATGAGGAGATACCTAGGTTCCTAGTGACAGATTTTGCGGTGATCATCACAGGATAAGTGCGGGAAAAGTTCTGAGTACAGAGATAAGCAAGGATATCGTCATACCATGGGTCATCTCCATTAATGAGTAAGATATGCTCATTAGGTAACTGATCCTGAACAGATTCACCCGGGGTGGTAGATGGGAGGTCTGTGATGAGCTCAACTAGTGCCATGGATTTCTTGCTTTTAGGAACAACAAATTCAAGTTCAAACTCTTGTAAGATGACGATCCAATGCACAAATTTACTATTGATAAGCATGCGGAAAAGTATGTATTGGATTGGGTTGGAGTCAGCGACCACATTTTTTTTGTGGATCGAAATATAGTGGTGGAGCTTCTGCACGGAAAGGATGAATGTGAGTGTCAGCTTCTCATCATTAGAGAGATTTTGAGGTCAAAAAAGGGCCTCCTAAGAGATGTACTACAAAAATATGAGATATATTAAAATATTATGAATTGGGGGTTTTATGGGGTAGGTATATATGACAAGTCACCTCCCACACTATTTTCTATGCACAATATAAATAACCACGGTTGAGTTACTTTTCAAAATTCACTAGAAATAAAATTAATAAAATAAGTCTACATTGATGTGACTAAGATTCATTGTAAATTCCCAAAAATGTATTGTCTTTTAACATTTATTTGTCTTGAACTTGCAAATGAAATTAAATAATAAAAAACATTTTTAAGAGTTTTTTTTAAAATTTTATGTTGACTTTTTATATTTAGTACTTTTCTCATGAATTTAATAATGTAATTTAATTGAGAATTTATTTACATGTAAAATGTCAATAATATTATTATAATCCACATTGCATTATTATTATTATTATTATCATTATTATTCTTTATTAGTTTGACATTATGTTATTAAATAGAATGGAGTGAATATATAATTTAAAATTAAAAACATAAAAATGATAATATATTATTTTATAAAAAAATGTGAAAGGACTTTCTTTATGAATTAAGAGTACTTCACTTGAAAATGACAATAATATTATTTTATGTGAAAGTGTGAAAAGACATTCATTATGAGTACTTTACTTGAAAATGACAATAATATTATTTTATGAAAAGACTATCATTATGAGTACTTTACTTTATGACTTAAAAGTACTTACACCACTACCTTGGTTAACTATGTGTTTTCATCCACCATAGAAAATTTGACAAATAAACATTCTTAACTCATGCAATGCCACCTCACCAAGGGGGATGATGTCATCTACTAGAATGTGATTGGTTGTATTTTATAGTACATTTTCTTTGTTTTGAGGCCCTTTTTTGACCTCAAAATTTCTCTAATGTAAGATTGTAGTTGAGCACTGGTCCAGTGAGATTTTTGCTAATAGAATAAATGACATTCTCTTGGTGGTCCTCGGCAAGTTGGAATAACACGCTAACCACAACGGAAGCTGACGCGGATATATAAAGGATGAAATATTTGTCAAAGTTCGGAGGGGAAATGGGGGGATCTGACAACAATGCTTGTTTAAGGGAATCGAAGGCGTTTTGGGCATAGTTATCCCACTTAAATGGGATATCCTTTCTGAGGAGTTGTCAGATTCCATGGGCCTGAGTGGCATAGTCGGGGACAAAATGATGAAGAAAGTTGGATTTTCCTTGGACACACTGCAACTGGCGTCGTGTTTACGGAGGTGGTAGCTCCAAGATGGCTAGAACCTTCGAAGGGGCGACGGTGATGTTGTCTTCGGAGACAATAAATTCTAATAGATGGACGTCGGTGACACAAAACACGCACTTAAGGGGGCTCAAGCGTATGTTGTATTTGCGACATCGTGTGAATATGGTACAAGGTCTTGAAGGTGGTCGCACCATTTTTTGGATTTGGAAGTAAGGTCATATAGAAAGGTGAGGATAATGTGAACCAAGTCATTAAATACATATTCCATTGCACGATGGAAAGTGGCCCCCGCTTTCTTCAGATCTAAGGGCATAACTTTGTATGCGAAGGTGCCCCATGGTGTGGTAAATGCAGTTTTGTACTGATCTTGGGGGCGGATGTGTATCTGATTCTATATGTGATCCGAATTTTAGGGGGCATATGGTCTAAATTCGGATGTATGAGTCATAAAATCATTAAATGGAGAGTCCAACCTCTTCCATTCATCATAAAATCATTAAATGGAGAGGCCACCCTCTCCCATCCATGGTTTTGGAATATTCCATGCAACCCATATTTTAGAATACACCCATCCATGGTATTTGGAATCCCATGGTTTTGTTCCATGGTATGGCTTCAAGTCACATTATAATAATATTATATAAAGGGCTTTATGCCTTCTCAATAAAGCAAGCTATTATTTTTGGCATCCTACCTTTACCTTATTCTATTGATTTATTATTGGGTTATTGGTTCCGAGTGCCTTTCTTAGTATAGTTTGAGAGGTGAGGCTCAAAGAACCCTCTTTAAACCTCACCCTCTATGTGGCATATTTACTCTATGTTTCTTCATCTAGGCTATTCATAGCCCAAATCTCACTTATGTGTCTTTCTCACAGCTAGTCCATTTTCTTCTACAACCTTGAAACTATTTCTTCTCCTCCTCTCTCAGCATTCAAGCCTCCCCGGTCTCAATCCCCAAGATCTAGATCAGTGGTATTAGAGCAGGTAACCATTCCATGGGAATGAGGTTTTGAGCAGGAATTTCCAACCTCCTTTTGGCACTCTCTGAGTCTATTTTATAGGCCGTACACTGGCTTCTAAGCTACAGTTGGAGGTTCCATGATCTCTACAACAGCCCATGTTGCTCTACAAACCCTTGGCATCCTTTGGAGGATGACTCAATTCTGCAAAATTGAGAGGGATATTGTGAACACTACAGGATGTTTCAAAGGGTCTATCATAACTTATTTCAAATTTTTCTCTGCCAGCTCAAATGGGTATTTCACGGAATTTCATTTTGCTTCCTCATTTGTGAGATGTTCTAGTTTGAAGTAGCACATGTTTGTACACAATGCATCTGCACGTATATAAAATTTAAACAAGTTATATAGAACACATAGAAGGTTTCAAAGGCTCTACCATATCTCATTGGAAAGGTATTTCTGTCAACTAAAATGGGTATTTCACGGTTTTTCATTTGGATTCCTGGTTTGAGAGATATTATCGACTGAGGAAACATGTCTACAAAATAGTGTGCGCGTGTCTCCTCGTCTTCAACAAACATTTTCTCACTCCCTGGGCCACCACATAGAAAGTATATTATATGGATATAAAGGTCTCTTCGATATATAAAATGGGTATTCAACGGAATTCAATTTCATCACCTACATCAGAATCTATGAACGGAATTACAACAAGACATCAATTGCACCAAAGATAATGATTTTTTCAATATTTGGACATTTATTAAATCCTATTGTAATCATGGTTATGGGTTAACCACACAAAACCCATGGTTATGGGTCAACCACTCAAAACCCGCAGTTATGGTTCAACCACACAAAACCCACAGTTATGGGTCAACCACACAAAACCCATGTTTATGGGTCAACCATGCAAAACGTTATTCAACAACCACACAAAACCCATAGTTATGTACTGTAATCAAGGTTATGGGTCAACCACACAAAACCCATGGTTATGGGTTAACCACACAATATCCTCCTCTTCATTGATAACTAGCACATTGTAATCATGGGTCTCTTTTAGCATGAAATGATGGGGACCATCATTTGCTAAGGGGGGAGGAATGATCTAAATTTTAGGGGGCATATGGTCTAAATTCGGATGTATAAGTCATAAAAGCATTAAATGGAGAGGCCAACCTCTTCCATTTATCATAAAAGTATTAAATGGAGAGGCCACCCTCTCCCATCCATGCTTTTAGAATCTTCCATGCAACCAATAGTTTAGAATACACACATCCATGGTATTTGGAATCCCATGGTTTTGTTCCATGGTATGGCTTAAAGACACATTGTAATAATATTATATAAAGGTATTTATGCCTTCTTAATAAAGCAAGCTATTATTTTTTGCATCCTATCTTTCTATTATTCTATTGCGTTATTATTGGGTTATTGGTTATGAGTGCCTTTCTTAGTATAGTTTGAGAGGTGAGGCTCAAAGAACCCTCTTTAAGCCTCACCCCTCTATGTGGAATATTTACTCTATGTTTCTTCATCTAGGCTATTCATAGCCCAGATATCATTGATGTGTCTTTCTCACAGCTATTCCATTGTCTGCTACAAATTTGAAACTATTTCTTCTCCCCCTCTCTCATCATTCAATCCTCCCAGGTCTCAGTCCCCAAGATCCGGATCAATATGGAGAACCCATCCATAAAGGATAACATTTCACTACCGACACATGAGTCAACGATTTGCTCGATGAATGGTGTTGGAAAATTGTCTTTGAGGAACGCTAAATTGAGGTCCTAGAAATATGTACAGACATGAATGGTTCTTTTCTTTTTGTTAACCTAGATGGGGTTAGAAACCCATGATGTGTAAGCGATGGGAAAAATAAACCTGGCATGTAAGAGTTTCTCGATCTTGGCTTTGATTGTGGGGGCCTTAGAGGGGTGGACCGGGCGTTGTTTTTTTCGGACGAGAATGGCGTTGGACCAAGTGTCAATATGATGTTCAATAATGTCCAATTCAAGGCCTGGAATTTATTCATAGAACCATGCAAAAACGTCACAGAAATCTTTGAAGAGAGCGAAAAATCAGTGATTTCTTGTGGTGAGAAGGAATCCCCAATGGAGATGTTTTCGACGACTCCTAGTGTAATGGATATATCAACCTAGATGTTGGGGGAGATATTAGCAATATTTCCATCTTCGACAGCATCCAGGGCGGGAATGGGTTTCTTGAACCAATCGATACGAATATGGGGTAGAAAATATTTTGACTCAATTGTATATTGTTGTTCGATGGACGAGGTGTGTAGTTCCTACGTATGAACTGCTAATGGCATATGGTGGAAAGTGTCCCACGGACGTTCATTAGTTTGCATGGATTTGATTATCTCTTCATACGTGGAAAATAAATATTCTTCTAACATGTCTTCATTCGAGGAAAGGGGGTCTTCGGTAATGGTCTGCAAGGGGACTGAATCGAGATGCAGGATGTCAAGATATTCAGAGGTGCATGGGGTGGGCGCGAGGATATCTTCCTAAGGAAAGATTAAGAGATCTAGAAATTCGCATGAAATTGGTGATGGAGGATCAAGATCTCATGGCGGCTCTAATATATTTGGAGTGTTGTTGTCGGCATCGTACTCAGTCGGTTCAGTATCCTCCTCAATTACCGTAGGTAAGCATTAGAGGAAATTTGAGGTCTAAAATGGGCCTTATAAGAAAATGAGCCAACCATAATTTCTTGATGAGTTGGAATTCAAGAACCAATATAATTTCAATAAAATGAGTCAACCATAATGGTTGACTTGAGATATTTGTCATAAAAAACTACTTTTTTGTTCGTATTTTCAACATATATCCCTGTGTTTTTACTCAAATATCTAGTGGGAGCACTCGTTGGATGCGGAATTTAATTATGAATCCAACGAGTACCCACACTACATACTTTTGACGGACCTTGATGCCCCAAAAATAAGAAATACCTGAAAAAATGTCATGATGGAAGGACCCCGTTGCCCCAAAAACAAGAAATACCTGAAAAAAACATCACGATGAGGTCATCATGATGTTTTTTTAGGTATTTCTTATTTTTGGGGAAGCGGGGCCCTTCAAAAGTATGTAGTGTGGGTACTCGTTGGATGCGGAATTAAATTCTACATCCAATGAGTGCCCTCGCTTGAAATTTGAGTAAAAATACAGGGAAATATGTTGAAAATACGAACAAAAAAAAAACTTAGTTTTTTTCTTTCTTACTCCAAAATTAATAAATATTATTTTATTATTTTCCTTAGGAGGCCCATTTTAGACCTCAAATTTCCTCTAATGGTTGTCCCGCAAGCGGTGGGGTTATCTGCTAATCAACTCTAGGTTGCACGCAAAGTACGAAATGCGGCTACAAGAGAACATTGGGATGAATGGTGAGACATTAAGTTGCATGAACAACACGGTTGAGTGGCGCTGGTGTGGTTCAAGGCAATGGTCGGGATTTATGGGCGTCGCGGCGATTGTTGGTTGGGTATGGAATCATCCCACCATGGGGAAGGGCTGGTTGGGATTACCATAGTAACTGTATTGATAGGGGCCTCCTCCGGAGGTATCTTGTAAGGGTTGGGTGACGCGAATGGTTTCCAACGCCTCCCGAAATCAAGGTAGATCGGGGCAATGATGCGTGCAATACCCATACTGAGAACACGAGGCACATGCGTGATTTGTACACAGTGTCTTGGATTTAGGTGTGGACGAGGGAGATGTGCCTCTTTTTACCGTTGGTGGAGCATGGGTTATGGTAACAGGGGTGTTATGAAAATTTCTTAGCTTCAACAAAGTGGGACAAAGGTTGTTCACATGGCTTTATTTCCTGCAAAGAGAACCTGGTGGCGCAACTCTTTGAGTGGGAGTTGTAATATCCTCTGGGTTATCCCCTAGACATATTATTGTTGTTGTTATGTTGTACATAGTGGCACAAGGTTCCTATACTATGGTTTGCACATTATTATTATTTTTATTATGTTGAACATTATTAATTAATAAAATAAAATAATCGGATCGACCGATGCCACAAAAGAGAGTATGAGGAACCATGATGTTACGAGCAAGGGGTTATGGGAAAAGTCCTACCTTGTGTTTTGACCTATGTGGATGTGATACACCCTTCTTTTGTACTTGGTGGACCCTTTTGATTTATGCACCCTCACGTGTTATGCTACCCCTTGGTTTTTATTTTATTCTGGGATTAACTTTATTTTGAGTTAGATTTTTCCCTCACCTAATGTGCCCCTCATGAAAATTAATTTCTAACTCCCACCTTGATGAGGACTCTTCTTCTCCCCTCTAATGCACCCTCTTGAGAAGTGTAACTCCCATTTTTTCTAATTCGGGAATGTAACTCCTCCCTTGTGTCTCCCTCTCTCCCCCCAATTCGAATGTCTCTTGGTAAATGGGATTTGGGTGGATGGGAGCTAGTCTCTCTTGGGTGGGTTATACATGCTCTTGGATATTGTTTTGCTATGGTATTGGTGTGATTGGTTTTGGTTTCTCTTGACATGATTTTTTGCTGGTTGGTGTGCCATTGTTGAGCCTGTGCCCAAGTTGAGTTACTATGGAATTGTCATTATTTCTTGGAATTTCCTATGGAGATCCTGGATTGGAAGTGATGTGGAATCCACTTGCCATTGGATTTGAGGTTGGACTGATATATTTCTGAATATTTTTTCCTGGAGCCATTAGAATTGCCCTGGATTGGAAGTCAAGGAAGACTTTCCATTGGGTTGTGGTTGGACTGATTTCTCTTGAAAACTTTGTCCTAGAATTGGCACTGGAGATCCTGGATTGGAAGTGATGTGGAATCCACTTGCCATTGGATTGTGTTTGGACCAATGTTAGATGGTTTTTGTGGTTGAATTCACTCTTGCTTGTGCCATCATGGTCCCAACTCAAGGGTGACCATTGCAAAGTAAGTTTTGACTTGCATTGTGTCTACAACTGGGTGGAACGTGGCATGGTCGATTTAAGTTGCGTATTTTTCAAGATAAGTACTTTATTTCATGTTTATTTGAATTACTTGGCTCTGATATTATTTTTGTCTACAACTGGGTGGAACGTGGCACGGTCGATTTCGGTTGCGTATTTTTCAAGATAAGTAATTTATTTCATGTTTATTTGAATTAATTGGATCTGATATTATTCTTATATGGTTTCACATGAAATGTATGAGAAAATATATGAGATAATCATGTAAGAAATCTCTCATAGATTTTAGTTACAATATGCTACTAGTTTTTGGGAAAAATAGCTAACTAGTTTTTGGTATTTTCTGAGCAAGTGCTTGAGAAAAATGTTTATTTAGAACCTCTGCTACAAATCTGATAATTGTGCCTCTAATATTTATATTATGTGTACTTTTATTGTGCAATATCTTAGTAATAATTGGAAACACCTCTCTACTGTGTTTCTAGCCTCTATTTGAAAACTAGTTCACCAGTTGGGTTGTTTTATGTAGTTTCGAGACTTGGTATGTGAAAAGTTTGAGAAAATGGCTAAGTGAGATAAATTATCTTAGATATGATAATTACACTTCAAATTTATGAATAAATGTGTGGAAGAGTTCCTATATAGTTCTATATTTGCTTATCGAAATCCTAGTTTTGTTTCCATTCACTGGCTCCTTCGAAAGAATTGTTTTAAATGGATTTATGACTTTGCATGAGAAGTGTTTGACGAAATGTTTACATGATTTATACCTCTGATAATACTGATAATACATGGTATTTAGATTTGGAATGGCTTCCGAATGACTGCAAATTGTTTATTCATTTATCTTACTTGATTCCTCAATTTCTAGCCAATTTGGAGAAGTAGATTTAGCTAGTTTGATGAATTAATAAGAGGATTGTTTATGAGCAGAAATCTACAGCCATTTGTCTGTAGTGGACCTGTAATATTATTTCCACGAGCTACAGTATTCAATACTTTCTTACTGTTATTCATTCGGAAACTAGAAATGGAAACTAGCTTCAAATCGGTGGAAATTGGTAACTAGTTTGTAGATTGAATCTATGTTTTCATAATTTTTGGAATGTAGAGACATATGATCTGTTTTTGGTACTTTAATTTTGTTGCAGAATTATATTTTCAAGATATTTACCCTCGCCTCTATGTGCTCCGTAACTGAGTACAATTGATTGGGTTAAATTCTTAGCATTGTTTATTAACTAGTTGCATTGATTTAGCTTGAAAGAATCATCATTTATGTGAAAGGATCGGACCTGCAATTGAAACTTTATTTGGTTGTATGTGCATAATTAAATATATGTATAATGGTTGTAGGTTCACATTTTGTTTCATTGTCATGGTTGTGTGTTGAATTCGTGCAACACTAGTTGTTTGTGTTAAATACTAGTTAACTAGTCTTGTGGAGTTACTTTTGTAATTATTTTGTTTAATTAATTGGAAAATGATAATTAGGACTTATTTACATGATATTAGGTGTTAATTATCCATTGGGATTGATAAATTATAATTAGGTGATAAACAAATGAATTTATGTTAAGTGTCGTCAATTATGCGCTAAGTGTCGCTAAGTATCTCAATTAGTACACTAATTACTAGTTAATCATGATTAAGTGAAAATGACATTTTTAAGTGCAAGTGACCTGTGTTATGGCTTTGTATGGGTGAATAATGATGTTATATAGTGTTGGATAATCTTTCCCAACCTTGGTTCAATTTGATTAATCAGTTATGAATTTTATTTTAATTTATTTGGAATTATCGATATTTTGTCATAATTAAATTGTAGAAAATGAAATTAAATATTTATAAAATTATTTCGATGTGATAAAATATTCTGCTTATCCCTAGAGAGATAATGATATGTCCCTAATACCCTTTTATATCCTTGGGGGACATTACAGGTGGTATCAGAGCTATGGCTCCAACTCTATAGCTGTTGGGCCTATTACGGACTCATAATTTTATGTTTATGTGCATTGGAAATTTATAAATGTTCTTTGTGAAAGAATTTTAACCTCCCTTATGTTAATGGAAGAATAAGAAGCCTCGATGCATAGATCAGTTTGTTGTATGCTTTAGAATTATTTAATATTGCATATTTATTGCTCAATAGACTGATTGGTAAGTACTATGTGGTGCGTATCTAATAATCGAGTAGATTGATTGGTTGATGCATGTTCACCTTGCATTGCCTCCTTTATTGTTCAGTGATTTGATTGGTCGATGCTTGTGCATTGCCTCTTTTTGTAATGCACCTGCAACAATTAATTAATAAGAATATGCGAAATAGCAGAAATAATAGAACAGAATCACTTTTATATTGATCACAGGCCACTTCGAGGGGGCAACCTCCTTTGAGCAAGCTCAATACAATTAACTTCACGGTGCCTTCAATGACCTCAACACAAACTTATATACTAAGTCTATGCCCAATACTATGAGTCAAAACCATGGGACATATAATACTACGGGACGACTTACAAAGCATATGCGTCCAATACTATGGGTCAATACTATGGGCTAATATAAACTATGGATCAACAAATACTACGGGACGACTTACAAAGCATATGCGTCCAACAACAATATACTAACATAGTAAAGAGAAGGGTTGACATAGGCTCCTAACACTTTTACTGCTGCAGTGATTTGATTGGTCGATGCTTGTGCATTGCCTCTTTTACTGCTGCAGTGATTTGATTGGTCGATGCTTATGCATTTCCTCTTGTATTGTTCATTGACTTGATTGGTTGATGCTTGTGCATTGCCTTTTTTGTTGTTCAGTAACTTGATTGGTCAATGCTTGTTCATCGTGCATTGCCTCTTTTACTGCTCATTGAATTATTAATATTAAAATGCTACATGTGGTATGATTTATTTACGGGTACATTATGATTATTAATTGATACGTAAATAATTGTCATTATAATAGTATGTACTATGTACCATTATCAGTATTAATTTAATAATAAGTTATTAAAATGATATATTTTAATATTATTAAATATTAATATGATTTATTAAGTGGCATTGATACCTTATATGGATTTTGTATTTTCTATTGATAGTATGCTTTTATAGGCTTATTTATGCCAGTTGGATGGTGGTGGTTACATTGATAAGTAACTCCTTTTGTATTTTGGGTAAATAGGCCACCTTACTTAATAGTGGTTAGATTTTCCTTTTTATTTTTTAATTTTTTCCAATGTATGTGAGTAACTCCTTGTCTATTTTTGGAGGAAATGAGCCACTTGTCTTTAATGGTTCATATTATCTTCTACTTTATTTATTTTATTTGTGGAGATGTAACTCCTTGCCTATTTTTGGAGGAAATGAGCCACGTGTCTTTAATGGTTCATATTCTCTTCTATTTTTTTATTTCATTTGTGGAGATGTAACTCCTTCTTTATTTTTGGAGGAAATGAGCCACTTGTCTTTAATGGTTCATATTCACTTCTATTTTATTTATTTTATTTATGGGGATGTAACTCCTTGCCTATTTTTGGAGTAAATGAGCCACTTGTCCTTAATGGTTCATATTCTCTTAATTGTATTTGTTTTATTTTATTTTGTGTATAAGAAAGTAGTGTATTAGTGTATGATAATATTGTATGACATAATTTTAAATATGTATAACATAATATGTGATGTAAGATAGGTGAGGGGTATATGATATTGAATATAGCATAATATAAATGTTATATATAGTATATATATATATATATTATATATATAATTGTATAATATGCATGGTATATATATATATGACTGTTAAAAATATATATATATGACTGTTAAATATATATATATATATATATATATATATATATATATATATATATATATATAAGCACGTTAGTATATATTGTAATATGTATTTTAAAATATGCAATAATTATTAGTATTACGTGTATATGATATTGTGTATATAGCCCGGTGGGCTAGCTCAAGTGGTTGAGTGTTGTAAGTTGTGAGCAGAAGGTCTCGGGGTCAAATACCTGGGTCGTTATACATTGATATATAAGGGCCTCACTTGATGTCCCCACCAGGTTAGGCCCCGTAATCAGGGTCGATGGTTTACCTTGGGTACCATCCTCAAAATAAGGGGAAGTACCTGAGGGTTTCCCCATGACATGTTCCAATGAAATATATATATATATATATATATATATATATATTGTGTATATACTATATGTATAGATGTGAACATGTGTAATGAAGTAAGTATAAAATTATTTGGAAGTGTTTGGAAGTGTTTAGGAGTATTCGGAATATTCGAAAGTGTTTAGAAGTGTTTGAAAGTATTTGGAAGTTTTTGGAAGTATTAGAAAGTATAGTGTGATCAGAAGTATTATGTTAGTATATATGTTATAATGAATACCTAATATGATAGCATTGGATTAAATAATTATGTCGTTGTAATTGTATGGATATTATGGTACAACATAATAATTATACGAGTGTATAAAATATTGGATATATAGGCTATATGACTAATATGATGTGTATATGATTAATAACAATATGATATATGATTGATTGAATAATTATAATATGCATGTAGACAAATGAGCGTATGTATAGAAATAATACATGGTAAGAGTAAGTATGGTGTATGGTATGAGTGTATGATGATGTGTTGTATAATTAGTAATTATTTTATCGCAGAATGTTAGAATATTTTGGTTGTAGGATGTTTAGTTTCTTGAGGTGACTATGAATGTACTCTGGTTGATGGTATAAGTAGTGTGCTACGTGTAAATAATTAGCAACGTAATGTATGATTGTGTATATGTTGAGTGTTTACATAAGAGCAGTATTAGTAGTGTTTGTGTGATGATGTTGGTTGCATACATGTATTATTAATATATGGATATTATATATATCATCATGTGCTAATAATTATATATAATGTTGAGATAAATAGTAAATATTCAAAATGATTGCAATGGTCGATGTATGATGTTTGAATGGTTGATTATGTTGTTTGATACTATTGGTTGTTAATGATTGATGTTGGTTGATTAATGGTTGATGCAAGTACGATATTGTCATTATTGTATGTATGGTTATTATTGGTTATTCTTTGTTGTTATGGTTGTTGTGTGTATGATTGATGAATGATGCTTGATGTTGAGTGGATGATGTATGGATTATATGGTTATTCATATGGTTTCTATTGGTTTCTATTGTCCTCATTGGTTGATATTGGTATTATTGATGTTATTGGGTGATGTTATTGAGAAACTAATCGATCTTTATCAGATGTGGGATATATGTAATTGTTAAATATTAATGTAATTTGATTATTGTATCCTGATTTGATTGATGTATTATGATTGATGTATTCTGATTGATGTATCCTAAATTTGATTAATGTATTATAATTGAAGTATTCTGGTTGATATTTTTTTTTCAAATTGATGTATTATGATTGATGTGTTCATATTGATGTACTCTACTCGATGTATTCGGATTGATGTATTTTGATTCTGGTTGATGTATTATGATTGATGTGTTCAGGTTGATGTACTCTAGTTGATGTATTCTTATTGATATATTTTGCTTCTGGTTGATGTATTTTGCTTATGTTTGACATGTTCTGGTTGATGTGTTATGGTTAATGTATTCTCGTTGATGTATTCTGGTTGATGTACTATGATTGATGTTTGTATGATCAGTTGATGCATGTATGATTGTCATTGGTTGATATTGGTGTATGATTGATATATGGTTGATGTATTATGAATTAATGTATTATAGAATGGCGCCTGTATGACTGATGTATGATTGATATTGGTTGATATTACTAGTTGATACTAATTACTATTAGTTGATGTATAATGGATTTTTGAATGTTATCTAAAGAATACTTATGCTTGTGTGGAGATGAAAGGTAGTATGTTTAACTACTAGTCGTTATGGCCCCTTTTTGTTTTTTTAGTTAGATTGGAATTGTTGTATATAAGTTTGCTTACTTGTTACATTAAGTGCATAAAATGTTCAGGTGATCTTTTCGATATTTGATAGAAAAATATCTTTGTGATATTTATCTTTGTGATCTTCATTAGAAAAGTATCTTTGTGATATTTGTTGAAAGGTATTTTGGTGGTATCTGGGTGACATTTCATGTGTAAGTATTTGGTGATATCCTGGTGCTATTTCGTATGTCTTGTTGAAAAGTATGTACTAATTATATGACCGATTAAAGTATGATTCAGGTACCTCTGTTGAAGATGTACTTCATGTATCCTTATATATATCCAATACTAATACAAGTATCCTTGTTAGAAAAATATCCTTGTGATCTTTGCTGAAATTATCTGGTTAGAGTATCCTTAAGGTATATCAAATACCTTTGTTGAAAGGAATCTTTGTAAAGTATCATGGTAAATCTCATGCATCCTTGTAGGGAAAGTATTTGGGTGATAAATCATGTAAAAGCATCTTGGTAATGCATCTCGTGTCATCGACTAATTGGAATGCATTTCATATACCTTAGATACATTTCATGTATTTTGTTGATAAAGCATATGCATGATGCATTTCATATATATGTAGGTAAAGTGTATGCATTTCATGTGATTGATTGACTAGAATGCATTTCATGAAGAAAGAGTACACACTTGATGCATTTCAAGGGATTGAATGGTATACTTGATGCACTTCATGAAATTGTTTGATACACTTGACGCATTTCATATGATTGAAATTGATTAGAATAAGATTCAGGTAGATGCATTCCAAGTATTGTGTTGAATAATTATCTATATCTCATGTACCTTGTATATACTAATGTATTTCATTTCATTTAATTAATGTATCATGTACCTTGAAGATGTATTTTGTGTATCTATATGAACAGTATATATATATATATATATGCTGCTAACTGTGTGTTGTTGGAATGTGAAGAAAGTATTCTTGATTAAGAATATCATGTATCATATATTTGTATGCCTGATGTTAATCATATGGGTGATTGAAATATGATTTTCAGGTGGATGTATACTTGTTGATGTTTGAATTCCTTTAAATATGTTTGAAGACATTCTCATGGGGATTGAAGATCAACCCTTTCTTCCTTGAGCCCACTCTACTAGTCTCGGTTCTCCCATGGGCAGTGGAGACGGACAGGAAAGTAGGTGGTAGTGGGAAGTATTGTGGTTAGAAAGATGTCATCTTTATGAGGCATGTATGGGCATGTTTGTTATCCTTTTGAAAAGTCATGTATGTAATATGCATCGAGGACGATGCATGGTTTAAGGGGAAGGGGATGTAATATCCTTTGGTTTATCCCCTGGACATATTATTATTGTTGTTATGTTGGACACAGTGGCACAAGGTACCTGGACTATGGTTTGCACATTATTATTTTTTTTAGTATGTTGAACATTATTAATTAATAAATAAAATAATCGAATCGAACGATGCCACAAAAGAGAGTATGAGGATCCATGATATTACGAGCAAGGGGTTGTGGAAAAAGTGTTAAACACATATTTCATTAAATTTGGAATTATACAAGGGATCTAGAATTTAGAACTTCAACAAGATTGAGTTTTCGAAAAATGAAAAACCAAAAAATTACTTAATTCACTCATTTCAATCTTTATATTCACCATTTTTTTATAATATTATCAATATAAGCTATATAAAATCAAATTTATATAAAGTTGAAGCATATCTTCCGAATATTAATCTTAGATTCCTTACAATATATATAAAATCAATCTACATTATTATTACAATATTATCATTATCATTAATTTACCATTTTCAATCTATATATTCACCATTTTTTTTACAATATTATCATTATAAGCTATATAAAATCAAATTTATATTAATTTGAAGCATATCTTCCTATGCTTAAACTTAGATTCTTTACATTATTTTATTATTATAATTTGTAATTTGTATTAATATTTATTTCCTATTAATTTATCTAATGGCATTATTTGTATGTTGAAAGTATTAACCATTTTATTTATAATTTGATAAAGCATATATTGTGCATGTGTTGAATTACCATATTAGTAGGAGATTGTCGCCATTTTAAAGTGACCTAGAAAGCTATTTAATGACATAACAGTCAATGTGTTTGTTACTATAACAAATTTATGTATTGGCATAATAACTTAGTAATTCTCAATCTTGATAATGGATGGCTAGAACATGGGGGGTTTTGCTCAACTTCAAGAGACAACGAGAACTGGAAATGTCTAGGAATTAGGTGAAACCTTTAATACCATGAAGACGTATTAGCTCCTGTAGTCATTGTAATATTGTACTTGTGGATGATGACACTACCCCTAATAATCTTTAGAATATTGACTAGAAAAATAATCAATAACATATCTACGAGCAACAACATCGAAAATTAGGTCGTACTCTATTTTATTTTCTTCCCTTTATATGTATTGTCTATTGTATGCCTGAGGACATTTTTGTCAAGTATATAGCACAACAGATACTTAGGCACTTCACTTATTCCCTTCATTTTATGGGATTATTATGAGCCCACAAGTTTCTACATGTTTTGGACATTGTTAACTATCAATTATTACTTTGGATTATGTTGATTGGTTAAGCCTAGATTCCTTTTTATAATATAAATATAATCATCTAACATTTAAAGAAATATTCATTATTCAATACTACTATATATTATGATATGCGGTTGGCACTATTTTAGAGCCAACAAGAGAAAATATTGTATTGGATAAAGTCTAAGTATACCGATTAAGGTCAAAAAAAATTATTAATTAGAATATAAATTTTATGGTACAATTGGTTTTTTTTCAAATACATGAAGAAAGAGGGAAAACCCATTCTAGTTATTGCAAGTGTCCAGCGTTTATTTTTGAAATGTTTGAACATATTACATTGAAAAAACATTAACTAGCTACTCCCATAGTAAAGTTTTTATAGACAAAGTCTATAATATGTTGTATGTCCAGTATTTATTTTTGAAATGTCTGAACATATTACATTAAAAAACATTAATTAGCTATTCCCATAATAAAGTTTTTATGGACAGTCTATAATATGTTGCTTGTAAGTGCTTTACTGGACTACATTTGAAATCAATGAATTAGAATAGAAACATTGAAGTACATTTTTGTTTCTTACAAATACAAAAGTGAAAACCCACTAAACTTATTAAAAGTGCATTTAACAATCAATTTTTTTTATAAGTATCTCTGTGTCATTTAACAATCAAAATCAAATTATTATGAATAACACTGCTGAATTCTGCAGTCTTTGGCAAGGATTAAATATTGCGCGTGATCAAGGAATTAGCAATTTAACAGTCTTTGGGGACTCCAGGATTCTGATCAGAGTCCTCATAACCAAGAAGACCCCTCCGAATGTCAAACTGCGCCATATATTTCAAAGAATTCTTCAGGTGAGCAAACATTTCCAAAAAATCAGATTTTACCATGTGCTTCGGGTGCTGAATAAGCAAGCAGACATGGAAGCAAACAAAGGGGTCGAGCTGGCTCAAGGCATATTAAGCATAGATGGCTCGCGTCAGCGATGTGACATCCCATAGCTGCAGGGGATCCTGTATCTTCTCACAGCACGCTCTTTGGCTTCCCAAAACACGTTTTTCATGCGAATGCAGAGATTCCCTGCACCACAGCTCAGAGACAGGTCCTTGCGCCCTCGGGAGTCTCCCTGTATGCTCTTAAAGGAGCTCCTCCCCTATCTCGAACTCATTCCTCTCTATCAGCGAGCTCTGCTAATAGGCTTAAGGTATCAAGCATTTCGAGTTCCCTCTGTCAAGTCCGAGCTCAGATCAAGGTTCGCGGTGTGCTCCTGAACTAGATGGCGTCGAACAGCTCTTCGAGCTCCGGATTCACAGCGGAAGAACGGATTGGAGCCCTGGAAACTGCCCTGGGGCGTCTGAGGGCAAAGCACGATGACCAGAAAGCAAAGTTAGAGGCGCTCTCCAAGGCAGGAGAGCAAACCTGGGACCTGTTGAACAAAGAACTCATGCAACTCCGGGCAGACTTCTCCGAACAAATGGATGATATGAAAGATGAGACGCGAACTGGTTTCAAGGATGCTGCGAACACTCATGGCAACTTCGGCCATAGGATCGCAGCACTTGAAGCTGAAGTCACCACTCTGAAAGCTAAGCTGGAAAAATGAATATCGCTCCAGTAGTATAATACGCCTTTCTCCTCTGTTATAGCTAAATAAAATCTGGCATTTGGGAGTACTGGAGCCCTGCCAAGTTTTGGGCGATCTCTGTAAGCTCGCTGTACTTCTATGGAGGTGTACTGTATCTGGGAACTCTATGTAATTAGCATTTGGTTGCTCAATACCGGCACTAATACAATCTACCCCTATGTTACTGTCAAAAGAAAAAACAATCAAAATCAAATTATTATGAACTTTTATTGGTAATTTTTATTGGAAACATTTTACAGATGTCAAAAGAAAATATTTAATAAGTCAAGGCGTGTTTTTTAATGATCAAAATAAATAATTTTGTTATGAATTGGAATAGAAACAAACTAGTACAGTTTAATTTATTTTATTATAATATACATTCATGAAGTGTTTGAATGTATTATATTGAAAAGAATACGAATTATCTAGCCCAACATTATCGTTTTAATAGATCGTATCTAGAAGATGATGCTTTTAAATGTATTATTGAACTTGATTATCCAAGTTTGATGGAGTGAGAAGTTATGTCGATCTAGACAAAGCATTGGAATTTGTAATTTCCATGTTAGATATTGTTTGGTGTTTGAACGTATTACATTGAAAACAATGCTAATTAACTCCAATATAGTTTTAATATGCCAAATTGACTCCAGTATAGTTTTAATAGGCCAAAACTAGAAGATATTGATTTTAAGTGCATTATTGGACTTGATTATCCAAGTTATGGGAGAAGTTATGTTAATATAAACAAATCATTGAAAGTTTAATATTTCATGGTGTCATGTAATTTGCATGATGTATCGTCACATGAATACATTGCAATTTAAACAAAATTTTCATATTTGTACCAAATAATATAAAACTCCCCAAATAAATTTGAAGAAAATATTCAATATACAAGAAAAATTGAAAAATGTTTCTTCATGTATTAATTGGTCCTCCAAAGAACATAATTACATCCATGAATCATCTCCACCTAATCTCATGTTATTCGTTCAAGTAGGTCAAGGACAGCATGTACACCATGTTTATTTATCTTGGCCTTCTTGCAATGTTCTTTCTTAGCCATCCATGCCCAAACTATGGTATCAATTGGAATAGATCCAAGCTCTATGTCATCAGGATTTGGTACCCAATATTCCTCTAATACTTTTCCATTGTATTTCCCTGAACCGGGCTTCCACCAATCAACTTTAACATGAAGAGTATCACTTTCATCATCTTGAAATATATTTGAGGTGGCTTTTGCCATCCAAATCATCTCCCCTTCTTCCTCGTTTCCTGATCTAACTAGCAACATCTTTCCTTTCTCAACATCATTAATAGGGTTGAATGTTGTCTTTGGCTTATTGCACTTGGGTCCAACATACACGGGTTCACCTGTCATAGTATCAAAATCCCCATCCATAATATTTGAGATTGCATGAAGCGCATTACGACCAACATCTGGAGTTTGCCTTGTCTTGGGCCAGAAATCCTCAGAAGATGAATCATGATCATTGTAATCTTCATATAAAGTATCAAGAACTCTTTCCCAATACTCTACCTTATTTTTCCATTCTGGTGTAACAATTGGCAATTCCTCACCACCCATTGTGTCTTTCCACATTTTTATGTATGATGTTATTCCTTCTTTTAGTTCTTTTAAATAGATTTCATTCTCTTTGGGATGTAAGAAAGATGGCTTCCCTATGGGCAGTTTAGATCGACCTTCATCGTCTGTATTCCATAACTCAACTGGTTCTGACCACTCAACATCTCTTATGGATTCTTTATATCTTAATACCGGAACATCATTGAGTACAAGAAATTGGAAGTACTGAACATTAAGATGTCCAACTAGTGCATTTTTTCCTTCCTTGATGTATCCATTAAGGAAGATTTTGAAGTCATACACCTTATCAATCAGTTTAGGTGGAAACACTCTTTTTTCTTCAATTTTGCGATATGTATCCATCATCTCAGGTAGAGAATATATATCTTTACTTTTCAAGCTGGAAGACATTCTCCCATAGGTCCCGTCTATGTCTTCATGGGTGTGTCCCACGAGCAAGAACCCAACCTCAATAGTGATGAAGACACCAAGTGCAGTGAGAAGTGATAGAAACATGAAAAGATAACGGTTTTTATTATCACTTGCTGCATTATCCAATTGTAACAATAAATGTGGAGGAAGAGGTTTAAAATCGATATCTTGATTTTCTAATCTTCCATGAGATAAAAATTCATCCTTGTACACTCTACATTTTGAGTAAATAGAGGTGTCAAGTAATGCATTTGAAAGTGGGCTTCTTGAACTTCCACTCTCATAAAGAAGATCACCATACATATCAAGATGTGGGTCTTCAAGGTCCCTAAAGCACTTAGCAAGTGATGTAATGGTAAATTGTGATCCCATATGTACAAATGGTAGGGAGAAATGACCAAAACCTCCTGTCTTATGCCCATGTGTTAGCATACCTGTCAATGACAAACCCAAGTTTATTCCTACAATAGATTTTGATTTGACGCGTAGCCTTGGAATTGAAGTCTTTGTTTTATCCATTTTATCATGGATAATACTCAAATACTCCTTTGGAAACCTCTCTGACATGATTCTGTGGGCATAGTAGCAATGTCTTCCGCACATAACGATCTTGTTATGTTTGTTCAATCTAGCGCGTGTCGTTTCTTCCAACTCTTTTGTAGTTGCTGACTTCATTTGTGCTTTCAACACAATACATTCACCACATTTACTGAAGTTGGTGTTCTTTGAGAATGCCACGTCTCGAAAATGAGTGTTCCAAATCTTGCTCATTGTTGGTTGTGATATTAATGGACAATTGAGCTTTTCCAAACCCACATTGATCTCTTTTAACAAAGAGCTTTGTGTGTAAGTCGAAGGCAACAATCTTAGAGGAGAAGAAGTTCCATCTGCTTCGACTTGACGTGTTTGGTTTGGCGAAAAATCTGAATTGTCCATTACAATTTTATGCAGTATTTCTATGGCCGCCACAGTTTGTGCACGTGCTTTACATCTATTGGTGTTACCATGAATGGATTCCATATGTCCTTGTTCAAAATTATGTTGGTAGCTATAGAAGGTGCTTTGAGGAATCTTATGTATCTTGTACCATGCTTTCTTACAAATAACATTACCATCAAATCTCATGTCCTTTACTTTTCTAGTAATAGGAGGTAGGCCATGGCCATGGCTCATTGACATGATAGTGTTTGAAACAAGTGAATTCAATACAAATTCCCTGATACCATTTTTCTCTTTGCATTCCATATCCCTTCTAGCATTTGCAATGGCATTCCTATCCACATGTTGAAGACAATCTTGTTTACAACATTCATCTGCAGCCAAAAGTCGGACTTCTTTCTCTTTATCTATCTTGGTTTGACGTTTTGCAACTTTTTCTCTTGTCATAGCTCGTTTAATCTTTTTATATGGCCTCGATGCATTAAGAACATTGACATCTTGATCTTTTTGATTATAAAGATACCCATCCCATTGGTATAAAGGACTTGTATCCTCTATAACATCCCATATCAGCATTTCCATGGGTGGCTCTTTGTACTTTGTCTTGACCCTTAACATCTCACCTATGTTGTCCACCAATTTATGTATTGGCCATCTAACCAATCCATGCATAGACTTATCCCCAATCTTGCATCTTTCACAATACCCATGTATCTCTTCCACAAAAACACCAAAGTTATCTTCACCTAGTGTTTCACCCACAACCATGTCATCCTCATGGACATTAACTATCATTCCTTTGGCAATGCACATAATTGTTCCTATGCATCCATGTGTAAGAGAAACCCTTGTACATGTGAATGCAGCCCTATCTTGTGGAATATTTATGGGTTGATCTTCACAATGAGGTTTCAAATCTATTTCTGGCCAAATCTCATAAGATTCTATTGCACCCCCTAGTGTTTCCTCAAATCCAGTTGGATGTGGTAAAGGAGCATCATTTTTTAACACCTTCTCAATTCTAACCACTATGCATCCTTTCTTTACAATCTTTCCATGAACCTTATTCCCAAGCTCTGTATTGAATATGGAGCCCTCACCCACCTTCACTCCATGTTGTAAAAGATCTACTTTGTCTCCAATAGAAAATGTTGAACAAACATTTGCACCTGTACACCAAACATAACAAACTTAGTATTTTCTCAAAAAAACATTCAATAAACTATGAATAATTCTTAACACATGCTTTGGTGTTTGATTTACCTATGGTGTGCCTCAAATCTGTAGTTCTCCATGGATGTGTGTCCCCTTCATCAACATATTCCACAATCAAATGTGGTTGAGTGACATCAATTATCAAAACCATAACATAACCTGCAACAACCCTTCCTCCACCATAATAAGTTCCAACTTCTGTAGATTCAACCTTTCCTAGCCCAATAACTTGACCATTAACCAGGAGGTCAACATAGTCCCCTTTTGTGAAAATTATACTTGCAGCCCTATCTTGTGGAATATTTATGGGTTGATCTTCACAATGAGGTTTCAAATCTATTTCTGGCCAAATCTCATAAGATTCTATTGCACCCCCTAGTGTTTCCTCAAATCCAGTTGGATGTGGTAAAGGAGCATCATTTTTTAACACCACCTCAATTCTAACCACTATGCATCCTTTCTTTACAATCTTTCCATGAACCTTATTCCCAAGCTCTGTATTGAATATGGAGCCCTCACCCACCTTCACTCCATGTTGTAAAAGATCTACTTTGTCTCCAATAGAAAATGTTGAACAAACATTTGCACCTGTACACCAAACATAACAAACTTAGTATTTTCTCAAAAAAACATTCAATAAACTATGAATAATTCTTAACACATGCTTTGGTATTTGATTTACCTATGGTGTGCCTCAAATCTGTAGTTCTCCATGGATGTGTGTCCCCTTCATCAACATATTCCACAGTCAAATGTGGTTGAGTGACATCAATTATCAAAACCATAACATAACCTGCAACAACCCTTCCTCCACCATAATAAGTTCCAACTTCTGTAGATTCAACCTTTCCTAGCCCAATAACTTGACCATTAACCAGGAGGTCAACATAGTCCCCTTTTGTGAAAATTATACTTGCAGCCCTATCTTGTGGAATATTTGTGGGTTGATCTTCACAATGAGGTTTCAAATCTATTTCTGGCCAAATCTCATAATATTCTATTGCACCCCCTAGTGTTTCCTCAAATCCAGTTGGATGTGGTAAAGGAGCATCATTTTTTAACACCTTCTCAATTCTAACCACTATGCATCCTTTCTTTACAATCTTTCCATGAACCTTATTCCCAAGCTCTGTATTGAATATGGAGCCCTCACCCACCTTCACTCCATGTTGTAAAAGATCTACTTTGTCTCCAATAGAAAATGTTGAACAAACATTTGCACCTGTACACCAAACATAACAAACTTAGTATTTTCTCAAAAAAACATTCAATAAAGTATGAATAATTCTTAACACATGCTTTGGTATTTGATTTACCTATGGTGTGACTCAAATCTGTAGTCCTCCATGGATGTGTGTCCCCTTCAACATATTCCACAATCAAATGTGGTTGAGTGACATCAATTATCAAAACCATAACATAACCTGCAACAACCCTTCCTCCACCATAATAAGTTCCAACTTCTGTAGATTCAACCTTTCCTAGCCCAATAACTTGACCATTAACCAGGAGGTCAACATAGTCCCCTTTTGTGAAAATTATACTTGCAGCCCTATCTTGTGGAATATTTATGGGTTGATCTTCACAATGAGGTTTCAAATCTATTTCTGGCCAAATCTCATAAGATTCTATTGCACCCCCTAGTGTTTCCTCAAATCCAGTTGGATGTGTTAAAGGAGCATCATTTTCTAACACCTTCTCAATTCTAACCACTATGCATCCTTTCTTTACAATCTTTCCATGAACCTTATTCCCAAGCTCTGTATTGAATATGGAGCCCTCACCCACCTTCACTCCATGTTGTAAAAGATCTACTTTGTCTCCAATAGAAAATGTTGAACAAACATTTGCACCTGTACACCAAACATAACAAACTTAGTATTTTCTCAAAAAAACATTCAATAAACTATGAATAATTCTTAACACATGCTTTGGTGTTTGATTTACCTATGGTGTGCCTCAAATCTGTAGTCCTCCATGGATGTGTCTCCCCTTCATCAACATATTCCACAATCAAATGTGGTTGAGTGACATCAATTATCAAAACCATAACATAACCTGCAACAACCCTTCCTCCACCATAATAAGTTCCAACTTCTGTAGATTCAACCTTTCCTAGCCCAATAACTTGACCATTAACCAGGACGTCAACATAGTCCCCTTTTGTGAAAATTATACTTTCCATTGTCGCTCCTACAAATTCTGTAACACACAATTGAATTATAATTTGTAGTTAAGGTTAAACCATGTAAAGTGTGCTCTTATATTTTAGGCAAAACACAATCTACAAAAAAATAATGTACTTGTAATAGCTAAAAAGGGTATGGCATCATTTTGTTGTGCAAATTAAACCTTGTTCCCCACCATTTAGTCCCCACCGCCAAAAGGGACTTTACATATAAATTATGATGGAGCTACAAAGCGTAATCAAAACAAGATTGGTTATCAATGTATATAATCTTAATACAAACACAAAACTATTCTTAGAAAAACTTGTAAAAATGTCTAAAAATTTTCCATACTTAAGAACTTGTAATAGTATTGAAGGTAGTTATTAAGTAGGTTGGAATCCAGCCATGATCGATCATGCAAGTTTGTATAATCATGGAACTTGTAATAGTATTGAAGGTAGTTATTAAGTAGGTTGGAATCCAACCATGATTGATCATGCAAGTTTGTATAATCATGTCTCACTGAGATTTATTTTTTGTATCAATTGTTCAAAGTAAATTCAAATATCCTTGATTGGAGTCATCCCTATTTTAAGTACTCCCGAAAATAGTTATTTGGTGTCTTCTAAACCTATATTGTAGATTAGTGAAGAATAACATCTATATGGAACTAGAGTCCTACAAAATCCCAAGCCACTATTAGTATACTAATACATAATAGAAGTTTTTTGAATTATAAGCGACTCCTAGCTTAGCGACTACTAGCTTTCCTTCTAGCATAAGCATTTCCTTCTAGCATAAGCACACATGCTTATGCTAGAAGAAAAGCTAGCACTCATTAGCTTTCCAGAAGAAAAACCCTAGGCATGGTGATTGGTGGTTGCTAAGTTATACCTTGGTCTTCTGCCATGTACTCTATTTTGAAATAAGCACATGGCACAAAATCAAGAAATGCTAGAGACTACTAGCGTTCGTTCTAGCCTAATCATTTCCTTATAGCATAAGCACACACATTTATGCTAAAATGAAAGCTAGTAGTCGCTAGCTTTCTAATAGATAAACCCTGGGCATGGTGATTGGTGGTTGCTAGCTTATACCTTGAGCTTTTCTTCTTGCATAAGCATGTGTTTATGATAGAAGGAAATTCTTATGCTACAAGGAAAGCTAGCAGTCGCCAGCTTTCTTTGATCTGTTGCCATGTTCTTATTTCAAAATAGAGCACATGACATGTGTGGTTATGCCAGAAGGAAATGCTTATGCTAGCTTTCCTTGATCTTGTTCCGTGTTCTTCTTTCAAAATAGAGCACATGGCACAAGATAAAGGAAAGCTAGCGACTGCTAGCTTTCTTTCTAGCATAAGCATTTCCTTCTAGCATAAGCACACATGCTTAGAAGGAAAGATAACAATTGCTAGCTTTCTAATAGAAAAACTCTAGCCATGAAGGACAGCTAGCAGTCGTTAGCTTTCCAATTGATAACATTGTCCGTGGTGATTGGTGGTTGCTAGCTTATACCTTCAGCTTGCGCCATCTGCTCTATTTTGAAATAAACACATGGCACAAGATCAAGGAAAGCTAGCGACTGCTAGCTTTCCTCCTAGCATAAGCATTTCCTTCTAGGATAATAACACATACTTATGCTAGAAGGAAAGCTAGCAGTCGCTAGCTTTCCAATACAAAAATCCTGTCCATGGTGATTGGTGGTTGCTAGATTATACTTTGAGCTTGTGTCATGTGCTCTATTTTGAAATAAGAACATGGCAACAGATCAAAGAAAGCTGGCGACTGCTAGCTTTCCTTGTAGCATAAGAATTTCCTTCTATCATAAACACACATGCTTATGCAGGAAGGAAAGCTAACAGTCGCTAGCTTTCCAATACAAAAACCCTGTCCATGGTGATTGGTGGTTGTTAGCTTATACCTTGAGCTTGTGCCATGTACTCTATTTTTAACGAATGCTACCTTTCCTTCTAGCAAATGCATTTCCTTTTAGCATGACACACATGCTTATGTTAGAAGGAAAGCTAGCAGTCGCTAGCTTTCCAATAGAAAAACCCTGGGCTTGGTGATTGGTGGTTGCTAGCTTATACTTTGAACTTGTATCATGTACTCTATTTTCAAATAAGCACATGGCACAAGATCAAGGAAAGCTAGCGACTGCTAGCTTTCCTTCTAGCATAAGCATTTCCTTCTAGGATAATAACACATACTTATGCTAGAAAGAAAGCAAGCAGTCACTAGCTTTCCAATAGAAAAATCTTGTCCATGGCGATTGGTGGTTGCTAGCTTATACCTTGAGCTTGTGCCATGCACTTTATTTTCAAATAAGCACATGGCACAAGATCAAGGAAAGCTAGCGACTGCTAGCTCTCCTTCTAGCATAAGCATTTTCTTCTAGGATAAGAACACATATTTACGCTAGAAGGAAAGCTAACAGTCCAATAGAAAAATAATAAGAATCTCTTTAAGTTCACATTTCCTAAAGATTCATAATAGCCTATCCCATAGAGACCATCATTTAACTCGTTAGATGAATAACTTTTGGACATGTCAACATGAGAATAAGGTTCATGGAAAGATTGTAAAGAAAGGCTGACGCTGAGGCAAACAGGGCCGTGCTCCTGGGCAGGAGTATTTTATCTATTAATGACAGAGAATCAATATGCAATCTCCCTTAAGACAAAAAAGACCCTGACAAGGAATATCTGCTGGACTGCCGTGTTATTCGCTTATCTGTTAAGCTCTACGGTCAAGATCGCAATCGAGCCGGATCTCCACAATAGTCTATTTCAGTCTAAAAAAAAGAAAGGATGCATAGTGGTTAGAATTTAAAGCTTGTCATTTATAAACATTTATAAACACTATGCTCTGTATTGAATATGGAGCCCTCACCCACCTTCACTCCATGTTGTAAAAGATCTACTTTGTCTCCAATAGAAAATGTTGAACAAACATTTGCACCTGTACAAACATAACAAACTTAGTATTTTCTCAAAAAAAACATTCAATAAACTATGAATAATTCTTAACACATGCTTTGGTGTTTGATTTACCTATGGTGTGCCTCAAATCTGTAGTCCTCCATGGATGTGTGTCCCCTTCATCAACATATTCCACAATCAAATGTGGTTGAGTGACATCAATTATCAAAACCATAACATAACCTGCAACAACCCTTCCTCCACCATAATAAGTTCCAACTTTTCTCCATTGTCAACTTTGGAGAAAATAGTGAATATTTAAATGATATAAAACGAGGCATAACCAGTATGAATCTCGAATTATTTCAGACATTCATTTAAATATAGAAGAAAAACATAATGGAAGATATAACAAAGGAAGTGAACATGCACATATAAAGATAAAGAAAAAACGGACTGTAAAGCTGATCAACACATGAATCTCTGGTCTCAAAAGATGGGTATTTTCACTGTACTGCTTTTATTTATCAAAAAATAGATCTCCAAACATACACTGTCTCTCAAAAAATTTCCAACCCCCTCAACAATGACTCTCATTGTTCTTATACAAAATTTGGAAGAAGCTTGACATTACTGCTTCTTTTAACTAATAACTGAAAATATTTTAACTTAAAAGATAACTGTCTTTGAGCAATAGATAACTGTCTCCAAATAATATTACAAATTTAAAATAAAAGTATCTTTTTGCCACTTGGCAAAATTTTTGAATATCATCTTTTCGCCACTTGGCGAGAGTTTTGAAAGCCTCTATGAATGGACAGAATATCTTGTCCTTCCATATTTTTCCACATAAGTCCACTGGTCGGCCGCGGGTAAGTCATAGTTGGTCATTTCCTTCACCAAGACTCGCATTTCAACATGACCTGCATAAGAAACAGGAAGAAGGTTTCCACAGGTTGAGATTACCATATTTAAAATTTCAAAATCCTCTGATATTTTCTCCATTAAAATTTTCCCTGTAAGCATATGATCAAGCTGGTGGAACTTTCTGTGATCCATCCTTATATCAAACAACAATCTCTTATAATCATTCGGAGGAATTAATTCATTGTTTTCATTCCAAAAAGTAGGGAACCCTTTGTTTACTAATTTTTCAAATTGCTTTTTGAACTTTACTACTTCTTCCCGTATTGCTCCAGCTTTAGCTTCAACATTCTCAACATGCGAGTATTTACCCAAGATCCTTCTGGCCCATGTGATGACTGAAATTCTGTTCGTTATATTCATGGCTGTCAGGTCTGCTTCAGTTAGACTGTTTAAAAATGTTATTGCTTTCTGGGCTACGTCTTTTGGCTTTTTATTTAAGCTTTCCCTGACGGCTCTGCAACTTTCGAAGGCATCTTTGACCACCTTTTCTTTGACTCTTATGTAATCCAGATATGGTCTTAGTTTCTCAACTTCTTTTATAATTTGGTCCCACACCAGGTGTTTACAACCTTGCATAGCAGCTTGCCCTGTCACATGAGCTGCTAATCCTTTATTATTATTACTTAATTCCTGATTCTTTGTTTGCAAGGTTTTTATTTATTTATTTTTTATTTCATTCTCTTCTGTCAGCTTCTGTATTTCAACCTTCAATTCTTTGATTTCATTTTCCCTTAAGCTTACCTGGGACATAGCCTGTAAAATATCATCTACTCCCGTTTTATCTTCCTGTGTGTCTGTTTGTACTTGTTGCTGACCACTTCCTGCTAATCTTTTCCTCGCTTCTGCCAACTGTTCTTCTAAAATGATTTTCTCTTTTTCCCACCGATCTTTTTCATCAGAAAGCTTTAACATTTTAGCAGTAACATCATTGACTTCATTAGATAATTCTTCTTTTTCTTTTTCCAATATTGTCAATTCTGCTCCTTGGATGAGTACAGTGTCTGGAATTTTTAATTTTTTTCTCAACATTTGGATCGTATCGTCTTTCTCTTTGAGCAGTTTGGTTGCTGCATCTCCTTCTTTATTTATCAAATCTGCTTGCAATTTTTTAATCTGTTGCTGTCGAGACTTATTCTCTGCCTTCTCTTGTCTCAATTGATTGTTCAATTTATCCACTGAACTTTTCAACTTGTCTGCTCTTAATATGGCTCCCAAATAGTCTGAATATATGACTTCTCCAGTTTGTCTATGCAATAAAATTTTATCCGGGGCATTTATTTTAGACAAATCTAAATTCATTTCTGAAATCTTATTTTTTGTGACAACTGAAAATTTCAAGGTATTTTCCCTGATATTTCTGCTAGTAAATAAGCTTACATCAGTCTCAGATATACTTCTAACCTTCGGAAACAATTGACTGGTTTGTTTCGCGGACTCCTGTTTATTTCGACTATGCTCATCAAACACATCCATGATACTCTGGGGTCTATTTACATCACCCTCTACAGGGGTTTCTTCAATGTTGTACTCTTTAACTGTAACCTCTGGTATTTCTTTTTCAGTTGTTTTAGCCTCTTCTGAAATTGTTGTTAACTCTTGTGGTTCATTCATTTTCAATCTTTTACCTCTTTTTGTTTGTTCATCTTCAATTATCATTATGTCCTGTATGGGTCTTTTAGATCCAACCAATGCACTATCTATTTCGCTTTATGTCCCTGTTGTTGTGTCAATCAATGCCATTTCTTTGTCGGATGCATCCGGAATGATTTCTTCATTATATTCTAGCCAATTGGCTCTGTCCGACATTCCTTCGACAATCTGATGGTTCAGGGCCTTGATACGATGCTCCGTTCTTCGTTTTGATATGATGTTTAACGGGTCATACTCCATAGCCGCATCTGACTCAAAATTCATATCCGTCAACAAATTCTCTATATACACTACAGCATTCTTATTCTTTACTGTGAACGGACCAAATGTGAATGGGTATTTAATGTCTGTAGCTTGTCTGTGAACCAAAAAATTGTTATCTTCCACAATCAACTTTTGTCTTAAGAATTCCAAGGCAAAAACCCTTAAAGTAAGAAAAGCTGGTAACACATAGGGTTTATGTCTGAACCCATATAATCTGATTACTGTACTGTCTTTCGACAAAAACCAGTCTCCTGTTGCGTATTCTGTACTCAATTGCATGGATGCCTGCATTTCCGGTAGTACTCTAGGCAGATTTTTTCCAAAAATCATTCTATAAATCTCTGAAAGCATGTAATTGGTGTAATTGAACATGTTATTTTCTAGTAAAGTCGTGAAAATGATTTCTGGGAACTGCAACTCGTCTTGACTGGCTGTCATAATCATTTTCATCAAAAAGGCCTGAAACCTGAAATGTCTGAGAGTAGGAAAATTGACCATCTGGTCGTGAATCTTTTCTGTTAAAAATGCTTCAAAATTAAGTCGAGGGATTTGATTTTCACCAATCCCTGACTGGACTGTACTCATTTTGTACAATAAACTCAATTGAAACTCGGTTACATACAAATCCGTATCCAAACCTAGAACTACGGCCAATAATGTCAAAACTAACTGGGTATTTTCATTAAAAAGCTTGATATCTATAGGGTATGGGACCTCCGAAATGCTGGTCTCTGGCTTGAGACACGATGACAAAAACATTTCCCTATCATTTTGAGAAACATGATGATAATTTTCAATAACGGAGACTTCAGAGAAAACCTCAGGGTCAAGGGTTTGGGAACAATCTACTTCTAGGGCTTTAATTAACTCTGCTGGCTTTAATTCGCAAATGACTTGGGTCTTTTGGCTGTTTAGAACGACTTTCTCTTCCCGGGAGTAATTTTCGACACACCATGATACGAATTCTGGGAAAGAAGGGATTTGGTCGGGGCAAAAGGCTATCAAAGACGACTGGTGAACTCTGTGGGGGTCTGTCCCTTCCTTTAACAATTCACACAACCTAATTTTTATATCAGATATTGGAAACCTAATTAGGGTATCGTAGACGTCTTCGTCTCTATCCTCTAGGGCTTCTTTTGATTTAAAAACGTCTATATCGTGCACAGTCTCCATTTAAACGTTTCTTTAAACAAAATTCTGTTTAAAAAAGTAGGACAGGTAACCCGACCCTACCTGTATGTACCCGCCTTTCGCCTTCTGTCGCAATCGCAGATCTCCACCAGTCTTCAGAGCTCTTCTGGATAGTGACACATGCAGAATGCCGTTATGTGGAGCCTATTTTGTTTTATATGACTTTTGAATTAACTTCCCTTCACCTTTATGAATGCGGTTCATATCTGACCATTGATCTCGAGACTTTGTTTTGGACCGTCAGATCTCGCCTCCCTTTATTCCATCTGGTGGTATCCGCGATCAAAACGCTGTTTTCTTTTCGGGTTTATTTTCTGCGCGGATCAGCCACCTGCTGACACCTGTTCGAGTGGTTTATTCTCCGCGACCGCTCTTCCTCATATCCAGTGTGCACCTTCCTAGATGCAGATGAAACAATGGCCGTTGATTTGACTAAGGTTTATATCGGCCCTCCGATTGCTACAAAGTATACGCCATGTGATATGACCCCGCCACGCTTGCTCTATCTGCCACGTATCAGGTCCCACCCTGCCACGTGTACTGACCCCACCGCGCTTCCATATTTGGTGGTTCCGCCCGGCGCTATGGTGGTTTCCTTTACCGCTATATTACATATGCGGAAGGATGAGGTTTGGACACGTGTCCCGGCGGTATTGAGTCCGCTACCGCCCACATCTATTTGCCGCCGATCACTTTGGCGATGCGGGAAGCAATATCGGCCGTTGATCGGGATTGTTGACATCTCCGCCACCGAAACTTGATCGGGGTTTAATCTTTTCACAAATTTGCTTTCGGACTTTGCATAAGTGGGTTTTTTCCTCTTGTTTTTGAATTGTCAACCTTTTCTTCAACCTCCTTTGTGATAATTTCTTCCTTTTTTGGACATTTTAGCAAACTTTTTGGATTTAGTCATTCTCAAACCTTAGTGTCAACACATAGAATGCCAATCTTTTCTCTTTACATGAGAATTAGCACCCATCTGCATTTCATAGTTCAATACATCTTCCATCCTCTCAAATTCCTGGTGTATTTTCTCTATATCTAAAAAAATTGGATTTCTCTTTTATGATGGTCTACCTCTATACCAAGCCGGTAGATGTTGCAAGTTTGTTGAATTGTAGCAACAAGGGAATGCAAATTGTAATTAATCTATACCTTAGTCTAATTAATTTTTGTCCAATAATTATGCTTTGATCATTACACCACTCTCAACTTTTGTACCTATTTTTGGCATTTCAAACTCCAAGCATTCCAATCTCCAACTAAGTATGACATGTCAGTTTCCTCGGTATGCACTTGTCACTTTGTTGTAAATGTTGGTGAATTAAAATTGGCATCTTGCCTCTCCCTGTTCATTCTTCCGTTGTGGAAGCCCATCCCCTGCATTTGCTTCTCAACCAAACATCTCACCCTTCTGCAGCGAGACCCCTGCATCTGCTGCTCGAGCAGGTTCTATTCTACTCCATGTTTTGTTCTACTTTTGTTTTATAGTTGCATAGCATTTCCAATGCAAGGCAAACAACTACAAGTTACACACCAAATTGGCGATCAATCCTAAATCTCTCTATAAACTTAATAGGTAGGACTAAACTATTATGACCCGACACTAAACTTTTCCATCTAGTTCGATTGATCCATAATGTAACGTCTGGAGGGATCTCATGGTCAGTGAACCATAGATTTTAAATGGCTAATGTCCCATATATTTTAAACGGTTAATGCCGCATAGGTTTTATATGGGATTTCCATGAGAGGAAATAAAAATATTCTACTCTAAATGCCATCTTTTTGCAACTTATAATGTGTTAAACCATATCTTTATGGTTAATGCCTCATAGATTTAAAATCATATCTCAATAGATATCAGTGATTTAGCTAATTTGGTGCACATGGATCCTTTCACTCATGATTCATACAAAGAGGAAAGAACATAAGATTACAATTTCATGAAGATATTTCATGGATACAAGGCCAAAGTCATGAAGAATCAATTAAAGTGACAGCAAGATTTAGTATCATCTCCAAGATGCATTTCTCAACAAGATATATAAGTGTTATACACCTATATAGGTGAGAGGAAAAAACTAATAACAGAGGCCCATAACTCTAATGTTGGAGGCCATTTTGGTTTTGAGAAAACAAATAATAACTTGTAGATATGTGTCTTGTGCCAAATTCAGGAAGATGTAGATTGGTTCATTAGAGGATGCATACGCCATTGCTCTAGTAAGACCAACAATGGGAAGGAAGGTTTATATCAACATATACATATAAGTACTAGACCATGGGAGAACAATGCATTTTGTGGGAGGTTTTTCAAGAAGCATGTTACGGATTTTGTAAATAAAATAGCTTAATAAAATAGAGTATAAACCAATGTACACCAAATATGAGAGTGAAACATAAATCCTAAAGTTATAATAGAGATGAATTAAATAATAAATCCTTATATTTATTCTCCATTATTTCTGGATTCATTGTGTTAAGGAGGGGTTTATCGATGTTTCATACCTACGATACGCAATCCATATTCTTACCTATCATGAAGATGGACTACATATCATAGGTCCGAAACATCAATAAACCCCTCCTTAACACAATGAATCCAAAAATCATGGAGAATAAACAAGCACACTGTGAAATCCTGAGAGAGAAAAATCATTATATTCATTAAGAGAATCCTTAATTATAATGATTGTAACTACATTCTCTATATAATATTCCCTATCTCTCCATATCCCCAATTGTACTTGTGGATCCCCTATTAGGGTTACCCCTATTAAATATTCATGTAACCACATTACCTATATATTCAACCCCATATATACATCCCATGGAGTTATAACATATCACCCCATAAAAAGGATTTGTCATCAAATGTTTGTAGCTAAGGCTTTTATATGTGATGAAACCTAATAATAATAATGGTTATTTATATCTGTTCTCTCTTGCTACTACTATTGATTATCCATCCATCTATATTTTAATTTTTTTTGTCAATTCTTCATGGCTTCCTTTCCTTTGATTGCATGTGCATTATTATAGCTTCTCCAATTTGTTATAGTTTTTGTTCTTTGATAACATCACATTAAATAATGGTCCCTTTTTGCCTCATTATATGAACCATTGATTATTTCATTTTCATCCTTTGTAATGTTGACACTTATTGTATTTTTTCCGATATTTCATTGTAAAGAGGTATCAATATGGTTCCACCATTAATGGTGCTTCGTAAATTTTGATGCCCTTATCACCCCCTCTCCTTTTTGGTACAATGACATGCTCCAACTATTATAATTATTGACCTTCAATTGCTTCTACTTTTGAGATAATAAGATCATATTTTTCCTTCATATTCTGAAGATGATGTTCAAATTCAACAATTATTTTATGGTGACCTTCTTATACCTTCTCATCCTTCTCCTTTTGTACTAAAATTATGGTTGATGTTATCCATCATTCTATCCTTCTTCGATTATAAATTGAACTTTTAATTTGACATATATTCAAAATTTAGGGTTTCTTCAACGTTCTTGCCAACATAATATTCAAGTGTTTAGGTAGTTTATTCATCTATAATCTTTCAAAATACTAACTAATGACATTGACCATATCCTTAGTCATATTATATGATTCCTAAGAGTGATCTCCCCGCAAAGTGATATTCTTAGCACGTACTATAGCAATGTAAGATAATCGAAGAGTTTATGGAAGCATGGGTATAGGCGAAAATAAGGGACTTCCTATATACCCAAAGGCACATGGAAGATTAAATCTCTAAGCATATTTTATGTAATGTGGTACTAATTGCTAGATACCAACATAGGTTCACTAGGGAGCCCAACCAAGTGACTCAAATTTCCTACATGTATGTTTCCTAGTACTGTTTTTTTCCTAGTAAATATCATATATTTGTGTTTAAAGATGCTTGAACATGTTTCTAGCTTTAAAAAAATATGTAAAAATTGGACATGTGCTAGCATTGGAAATGTAACAACCCAAACAAAAGGAATGCAGAAATTTTAAAACTTTTATTTCCTTTTCTTCAACAGGAGTTTGGCATAGGAGACAAGGGTGACAACTAAACCCTTAAAGTACATATGGACTCTAAGATTCAACAAGAAAATGTGAGAGGCAGGCGTCGAGCAGAAAAGAGTTGTCACATAAATGAGCGATCGCTCAAGGGAGTTAACCAAACTGTTTTTCTCCGCTAGGGTCAACCTTCAAATATTATGAAAATTATTATGAAGATTCTACCACAAGATCTGCGATCGAGAACCGAGGGGGTATTAATTCCCAACTATATCGCACCATCACCATAATAGACTGATTGTTTTCTGCCCAAAACACATCACTCAACTGCTGCATCACAACCCAAAAATAATGGGCGGATCTCACAAGGAAGAACATGGAAACGCCGAGTTGACAAGTAGGGAAACATTCCAAAAAGTTATTGAGGGTTCTTGTCTTTCACTTAACAGTAAGTTCACGAAATTTAACAGTTATTTGCAGACCATGACCATCTGCACATCGCATGCACTCCACAAACGTATTACACAGGCCTTAATACCACAATTCACTTGGTACTTAACACACAATCACTTCAAATATATAAAATAATCGACTTAACCCTCCAACCTTTAAATCGAGGTCCCTGACACATTTCACAATCTTTTGATAGATCGGTCTAGGGCTCGCTTCCTGCATTTCACATACTTACTTAGGCGAACGAAAGGATTGAACACATATAACAATTCTTGATTGTAACCATATCCGAGAGCATTAACATGATCATACACAAAGAATTACACTGAATAATAAAATTTGAATGAATTCATGTGCTAGCTAGAGTTAATATATAAGGGAAAGCAGGATGGCAAAGTGCGCAGGTATTTCCCATGAGATGTTGCAGTTGTTTCTATGAACATTCCACGCACTAAACCCGACTAGACCAGAAATTGGATAGTATTTGGTTTAGGGAATGAAATTTTGTTAAGAAAATGCCAGAGAATTTGATGAGACAAGAATGCCTTGTAGCACTAGGAGATAGGATGACATGGCAGAGAGATGTACCTGGAACTAATGTGGTGCTGTCAGGATGATTCATGGAGATGGATGAAACACCGAATGAAATGCTGCTGGCCACCCACGCTCGTGAAGGTTAGTTATTTCGGCCTGCCAACTCCTGTAAAAAATTCATTACACATATCTTGAGAGCTGGAGATACCAAGAGAAGCAATTTATGGAAATAACAACAAATAATGCATACGCTGAGGCTATTTAGTTTATATACCAGTTGGTGCAAGGAGGAAATGTGCCCTAAGCAGGCATAGACTGGATCTCGTAGTTGAGCATGTGCCTTGTAGGATGTGTGACAACTGTTTGGCAGCGCTAGATTATGAGAATATATAGCAAATATTTCCAGACAATGCTCGCCCCAAAAATCTTATGAACTGTTGCAAAATGCTCACCGCCTTCATCATTGCCTTAGTATGGAGAGAACAGCATCCTTTCACCCATTTCCTTCTAGGAAACTTGCAAGCCCTGAAGGCGCTCCTCCAATGCACAAGATTTGAACTACCGAGTCCCGACGGTGAGTTTTCTGAGGTATCCTTGACGGATCTTCTGCCATGGCGAAGAATGGAGGAAATTGGTGAGGAACCGTCCTTTGGTAACTTTCGTGGAGCGCGGGCATTTGAGTTTTGAAATTCAAATTCGCTTTTTTGAACACCGTGTCTGAACATTGAAGGGACATGATATAGATATTATGCATTATATGCATGGACTTGGTATATGACATACATTAGATTCTTAATAAATTTGTGGTCAAAATAGGTTATTTTGATATAAGATTATTTTATTTTTTATATATTTATTTCTTCTTCGAATATAGGATCAAAATAAGATTGAGTTACAAATTTTTTAATTGAACTAGCTCAGACTTTAGAGTGCTAACAATATATTAAATGAACTAAATCTGTGAAGTTGGTTATTATTACAGCAAACTAAAGAGTTGATGGGCATAATTCTATGAAATCATATTTATGCAGACTAAGTACAATGCTTCGAAAGATATAAGTTGAAAATAGAAAAGCACTACAAACATAAAAGTTGAAACAATTTTAGAGGGCATACAAAACCAAATTATAATAAGGGAATTTCTCTACTCATTTTCATTACTCAAACATAACAATATATATACACATTTACAACATTTGCCTTACCACTATGTTTGAGGTCCATGGTAGACTCTCTCAATTGCCATGTCTCAAGACCATCTAGCTAACCCCTCTCAAATGACTACTCGTGGTGCAGCTTCCCCTACGCTTCATCCATCTTCAACTACTCTTTAACTTCCATATGAATACTTCAGCACATATTTGTCGCTTCAACTTCCACATTGATATTTCATCTTCCCTTAGTGCACTTCATATGTCATGCACAGTTACCCCATGCTCATCATGTGCACTCATTGTCATGCACATATTTGCTCACATGCACTTGACTCATAGTTGGAATAACTAACTTGCATCCTCCTTGGATGCACATTCCACTTGAGCACACCCCTCAAAGTATCGCATGTTTTTTTTTGTTAATCCATGATCGACATTATGTTATTTTCTCTTGCCGTACCACATTATATCTTCTATGTTTTCTTTTGTATCAAACTTGCTTGTGTAACACTAGCATGTACCAAGTACTGGTACATGCTAAGTACTGTACTTCCTTGAAGCCTGTACCAAGTCGCTTAAGTAGTCCTAGTCCCCTTGTTGTTACAACTATGTTTGAAATTCATGCAGGCAAGCATTCTTTGACATTGGTGTTCGTGGAAACAAAAAAGGGATCTGATTCATTGGAATACTGGTTGTGTTCCAATAGGTTTCCACTGTTCCAGCAACCAGTATTCATGGAGACAGAAGCCAAAGGAGCGTGAGAAAACGACTTCAAGCATACAGCTATTGACTCATCAACCGTGCGAGCTCCATCGACCATTCAACCAATGTTACATAATGATGTGCGGGCTCCATCGACCATTCAACCAATGTTACATAACAATGTGCGGGGTCCATCGACCATAACAATGTGCAAGCTCGACTCTTTGGATGGTTTAGGGGTGAAACAAACTGAGGGTTTTCATCAAGTGGAATTTAAGCTTATGGAATCAGGGATAGTTTTCTCACTCATATTTTGTCAAACTTTTCAAGGATGAATTGCTTGTACAGAAAGAATAAGCAGTAAGGGTGGGGGGGTTTACTATATCCAAGTGTATGGCATGATAATAAAAAAACCTGTAAAGGAGAAATATTAGACATGGTATGATAAAACATACCTTATAAGGACTCCGTCCAAATTGTAGTTGTATAGACATCATTAAAGAGTAACAACACTTGGATCAGTGGCCTTTAGCTCAAAATTTCAGGTGGGGCCCCACATCACATAACTTGGGGAGTTGTTGAGGGATCAATAGATTATTACATACACCAAAGGAGAAGCTCGAACTAGGCATAAAATTACTTGTGGAAGGTATTCCAAGACTAGGAAAACGTAGGGTTGGAATGTGTTTGCTAATAGATGGCATTAAGAATGAAGAGACATTGGAAACATGTGGCATATGGGTAGAAGAAATGATTTTGATAACTAAATATACATAAGAAGCATTCATGTTTCCTCAAAAGACACTAGGTGTAGTGGAAGTACATCCCATGCTTGTTAGATTAACCATAATTTGGTTCTAGACATATTATGTTGTACATTTTGAACAAATTTAAAGGGATCTATGGGAAAAGGTACATCTAGTTGTATCAAGACATGATCGTCAGGTTGGGTCAAGGGAGGATTATAATGGGTCAGTGTCTAAATGTCAATAACTTCAATTTAAGGTGTCCCTAAATATTCGGTTAAGTTTGTATTAATTTTGTATCAGGTGGATACACAGTATGATCAGGTGGATCATGTATGATGATATGTATCAGGTAGATACTTGGTATGCATCAGGTAGATGCATTGTATGAATTGTGAAGTATGTTGAACTTGTGATATTCATTGACATTGATTGGTATATTGAATTACGCCTTTTATATTACTTATTTGTCTTTATTATCCATTGTTGACTCCATGCAAGGCACTAATATTATCCATAATGATTGTAGAATGGTATTTCCAGGTGTGTTGGTGCTTACAGGTGTTATTCCTCCATTAGGGACTCTCCCATGGGTTTAGGACTTAACCAAAGAAGATGAGGAGTTAGGTTATGGTGACATTGGACCTATGTCCTCCCCACTTACTGTAACTAGCCCCTTGGTCCACACAGCCTAGGTGTTCTAGGGATGATAGTTTGTATAATAACAGGGAGGAGGAGAGGGGTTAAAGAGAGAGAGGGAGAGAGTGTGGGAGTTATAAAGGAGGGGGGTTAAAGATAATCGGAGAGAGAGATGGGGTTAGAGAGAGAGTGGGGGGGGTGGGGTAGAGAGGTGGTTTGTTATGGAAAAGGGGATAGAAAGGGGGATGAGAGGGAGGGAGGTAGCATGGGAGGCATAGATTAGCAAAGGGATAGATCTAATGAGTATGGTGGGAAGTATGGAGGAGGGGATTTTTGGAGGGATCGTGAGGTTAAACCGGGCATCTAGCCCCCATATCCATTCATTAAACAAGCATTCAAATGAAAATGAAAATATATATATACAAGTATATGTTTATACAATGGAAACACAACGGAAGTTAACTAAATGTTGTTGATATCTATCATACATTCAAGACTCTATAACAGCCAATTAAAGACCTTTGCAGATTTATAAAAGATCATATGGAATTGCATAAACTCGTAAAAACACAGCGGAAGTAAAATTATTCATTTACACCATCACCCTACATTCAGATATCCATCAATTAAATCTTTGCAAGAATATACAGGAGAATACTTATCTCAATAAGGCAGTCCCAAGCAACTGGCTATGCAACTGCAACGTTCCACCCAACCATAGGCCAGTGTGCTCCTCAATCTCTCAGCACGACTGCCACCCCTGAGCTGGGCATGATCTCTACAAGGAACCAAGGAACAGCAGACTCACACATAGCCAAGCATACACCAAGATGAGCCAAGCCAATTTGCAATTGGGTTTATCAGGCTGCTAGGACATGGGAGGGAAGATTTGCTAAGCTAGTGAGCTCCAGCACAGAGCCAGGGATAACCTTGCAAGATCTATCTAGCTTGGCACCCACAATACCTACACACCCAGCACAAGGAAGTATTCTCTTCACTGTTGTACAGTCCCTCAAGCCATACGCAGTAGATCGACGATGTGATAATTTGCCATAACATTCTCCAATGATTGTTTATGTTTAGATATATGCAAATGCCTAAAGTACTCAAATGCATTTCTAAGTAATGCTCTAGGTGCAAACTTATATGTTTTTATGCAGTTAAGTTTAATAAGCATTTTCACTAGGAGCAAGCGGATCAGTGCTTATCTGCTCAAGCGTGGTATTCCGTCAGAAGTCGACATCGTCGTCGCTCTCCCTGTGTGTGATTTACCCGTACTCTACGACCCTTCATATTCCTTTGTGTGTCCGTCGGTGAACCGTTTCACCTGTCGCTACACACATTTCTCACAAACGTAAATCATAGGGTTATTTTATTAATGTTTCAAACAGTGAGGTCACTCAGCAGGTGCCCTCAATGTCTACAGTAGTCTAGGGGCACTACATACACCCCCTCTTAAATAGAACTTCATCCTGAAGTTAATTTTTGTTCTTGTACTTTCGACACTAAACTTTATCTTAATTTCCTATTACCATCTTCTTTCCATTCCCTTCTATTTTTCTCCAACAATCATGGCCATATTAAGCACAAGTGGTTCTAATCATTATTATTATTATTTTTTTTTCCAACATGGTACCAATACATTCTCAGGAACTCAATCATAATTGTGTATAATATCAATTCGATAGTACATTCAATAACTGTCGGTCCCAACTAGATTTTCGATAACACTTATTCTTGTCATTAGTATCATCATGTTCAGCTCCATGAGCTTATAATGTATTTCCCTTATCTCTTCGTTTATGTTATCATAAGACCACTTCGACAGATTCATCAAGTCGCACAAAGTGTCTTCTTAACCCCATCAAGTTCCATCTCGAGGGCTAGTTGTCATTTTATCATGTTTGATTATGACCTAAGGTTAGCTTCATTGCGTTCTATTTATTATGCTAATCGTCTCCATACTTCGTTTTACGAAACATTGCCTTCATTTGACCATTTCGATACCATGGTTAAATTTCAAGTTCGTAGTCATGAGTTTTCATAAATGGTTTTGTCGTAATGCAAAATGCATGTCGTTGAGTTCAGCTCATCATACCAATCACATTGATATCTCGTTTTCAAATTTTAAGTTGGTTTCTCTTCCTCGACAATCCGTCAAAGTCTCGTCAATCTGAGCATCTTGGTGTCTTATCATTTAAAATTGATCAATTTTTCGTCATTCAGCAAATCCACCGATTATATCCATCCACTTGTTTTCTCATCATGGCTATGTAGAAAAAGGTTTAAAATATCGTTGGTCTTTGTTCCAATGTAATACCCCAATTTTGACCCTTAGAAAATATTGGCTTTCATGTAAATATTGTATACATGTAATGTATGTTTTCCTAGCGTGGAGCTCAAGGCCAAGGCCCCGCTAGTATATGTTCGGATTTTATTTAAAATGGGCAAGTATTTGATATGTTATTACCCATGTGCTATTAAGCCATGGGATATTGTGAATTGATGTAAATACTTGATATTGCAATAAAATACCAAAACTGGCTATGGGAGCAACGAATGAGAAGGGGCCATGTGTATCCACTAGGGAGTGGTGAGGGGGTTGTGGGGATGAATCATATGCTGCCAAATGTCATTGTGAGAACCCATTTGACTTTCCTTGCTGACATTTAATTTTGCTGTAAGGAAGGTATGGGCTCTATTTTTCTTGTACCACAAGTCACTCTACCTCATGGGAGTTGCTTCTTCCTCATCCCCATTCCATTGTGAAAGTTACCAGCACCATTTTCCATCCAAAAACAAATGCCCAGCAGTGAGAAAAACCAGAAATCGCGACTTTGCAGGAACCCACGTTTTGAAGAGCCATCAACACCCAAAATTGGTATTTGACAGTGAAATCCGATGGGGGATCCATAGATACGAACCTTGGGGCGAAATTGAGAGCATTAGCTACCCCGACATCCATTGGAAAACCCAGTTTTTTACAGCCTGGAAATGAAGTGACAGGAATTGAGTTATTGAATAACAGAACTGTGAGAAATCCAAGTGTGAATGACTGAGCAGAGGTTGGGTTTGCTTGATAAACGCAGTGAAGGCTAGGATCTCAAGGATTAGCAGCTGGACCTTTCTATGCCCATCCTGAAGAGCACTAGAGGGAAGAGTTGCCTAAGGGACTGTGTAGCAGAGAAGGGGATCTTCCTTGTGTTGGATGTGGTAGGTAATGTGGGTGCCTGACTGTTGAGTTCACTTGAGATGCCTGTAGCTCTGTGGTTGAGCTCACTGGCTTAGCGTTACCCTCCTCTATCTTCTTGAATGCTTGATAAACCCAACGGTGTGTTGGCTTAGCATAGATGATGACCGAAACCATGGCTGTGAGTGAGCCCAACTAGTTACTCCTTAGTGGATACATAACCCAGCTCGGGGGTGATCTCTCAGGTAAAAGAATACAAGCTGGACAGAGATCTATGGTTGGGTGGAACGTTGCTCTCACATAGCTAGTTGTTTGGACAGCTTCATCTTCAAGATAAGTGTTCTATGTATTATAAATTATTTGCATTTTGTGTTCTGCAATATGTTAAATTGTCCATGTTTAAGGAAATGAATTGATTATCCTAATTTGGAATCTATGCATGGCATTGGAACGAGATTGAGTCTCTATATGCTGAATCATCCTCTGCTATGATATATATATATATGTTAGGCATTACTGTTTGTGTGCTTGCTAGTATGTTATTCCACTGTGTTTATTTGAAGTATGAATCTGCACACAAGAAGTTTTAATAATCCATGCTTTTCTTAGCAATAAATGAGGCTAAGTTTGTCAATACGCCCGGTATTTGGTTAACGTTTCCTTCCTGGCACGAAATTGATGGAAGGGGACATTACATCCAAGTTTCTCCGAGTAGATTTTTCTTAAAATACAATTTTACGTTATTGATACCATCTCTATTCGACAATTTAATGCTCGTAGTTAGTGAATGATTTTTTTTTTCTTCTTCTTCTTCTTCTTTTTGTTTTTTTTATACTATAAGTGTCTACTCCTAAGTTATAGTTCTTTGGCTTTCCAAAGCATTTGTTCTGGAACAATTATTCCATATGTGAATTGGCAAGGATCTCTATCATAGTTGAAATATATCTTAAATAAGTAACACTTGCAAACGGAAACCCTAAGGGTACAATTTGACAAAAAGGAAGGCTATGTCTTTAATCTTACAACCTACAATCCCCTAAGTGAACTGTGAAATATAGGCATGTGTTAACTTTTCATCTAGTTCATTTTATAACATCAAGAAAAATATCATACCAGTATCTTATCTTTCAACCAGTTCATATTATCATATAAACGTAGTATAAATATAATAATACATTAGCCTTTCATAGTATCCCATAAAATAATTATGAACTATAAACAAGGCATTAACCTTTCCTTTACATCTTGCTATCCCATTAACGAAATATGAAATATGGTGATGCATTATCCTAAATTTACCTATTTCATTTCATCACATAAACGTAATATAAAATATAATATAATAATACATTTAACTTTTCAAATTACATAAGAAAGTACAAAATATAGACAAAATATTAATCTTTCTTCTACTTCCAGTTATCCCCAAAAAAAAATGTAATATCACACTACTTTATACTATCATGCATAAATAAAAAATATTACAATATCTTTCAACTAAATCTTATAATTATAATAAGGTATTATAAAATATAATAATACATTAACTTTTCATCCATGCCATAAAGAAATATGAAATAAGAACATGCCATAAAGGAATATGAAATAAGAACATACCATACATTATCATCCATTTCATGTCATTGCATAAATGAGAAATATTGCAATATCATTCAACTAGTTTTTATAATTATAATAATGTATTATAATTATTGACGTAGTACCACACGAAGCGCCATACAGTCCCATCGAAAACGTGCAGCTTGATCATGAGCCAGCTGCAGCCATATCCTGGAGATCTCATCGTACACAGTCTCGCTCCCGCCATATTCTCAAGGTTCAACGCCCACCTACCTGCATTCAACGCCCATCTACCTGCATTCAAGGCAGTGCAGTCCATTGCAAAATGCCAAGAGACCTGGTCCTCATTCTCGTCCTGCAAATTCCTATAGCTGGAGCTGCTGAAACATTGTTCTTGTCCTCTGCAAATTAGAACCTGAATCCTATTGCGAGCAGCTGGAGTGGCTGAATCGTCCTCCTGTAAATTAGAACTTCAGGTACTCCTCGTCCTACAAATTCCTATCATTCTCGTCCATTTAGTTTAGTATCTGGATTTTGTACAAGGCCCATGGGGTATGGGTATTTTTGTGCCTTCTTCAAGTTATAAGAGGTTGCATATTTCAGTTACTGGAGATATCTGCGAGTCTGTTGTATGCTTGAAAATCTTGATCTGAACATTCCCATATAAATTTCGTAGCAACGTTTAAATTTGTAGTTTGTATGTTCTTATTTCAAACTTTATCAGTTTTTAGAGGTTTGTACTGGACCGTTCTTATACTTTGTAGTGCAACTTATAACGTAGCATGGATTTATATTTAGTGTACCTGACTATTGCTCAAGGGACGCTCCCTCCAGTCACTCATCCTAGTACTTTTGTTTAAAGCACTTCCCAGCACAGTCTTTGCAAGGTCGGAAAGCCCCCCTGGAACAGATGGAAAAACCTTTTGAAGGTCTAATTTAGGCGCTTCACAGTAGCGAAAACACTCCAGCTCTCCATAGGAATCAGAAAGACACTTCAGGTCAGAGTGCAAAGCATACCCTAACTTCAAAATGCTAGTTGAATGATATTTAAGGCACAAGTCCAGTGCACCATCTCAAATATAAAAACCTTTTTTGCAGTAGCAATCTCTGATATTGAAACCTACAGAATTGAAGGTAATTCAAGGTTCCAAAAAAATAAAAGACAAATCATCCTTGGTTAATCGAGACGATGGAAGGGATGATTTTCCATAACTTGATTGCAATTATCTTTTTGAGGATCTTGTATTAAACGTTGTAGAGGGAGATGGGCCTAAATCTATCTACAGATGTCTATATTAACGTCGTTTTCCATGAAACCGTTTTCCTGTATCGCCCATTTGAATTTTGAATTTTGAAATTTTTTGTTCCGCCTTACTACCAGATACAAGTGACATTGCCGCTTCCCGCCCTCGTTTGAGTTCGAACATATTCATAGATAGGAGCACACGATATTTTTTTGTCACTGGCCTGGTGAATCTTTACCGCCAACCTTTACAGGTTTTGTAAATGGGAGTAAAATGGTACTAGTGTAGTGTTCTTCCGTAAAAATATATTAAGACAGGGTTCACTCAGGTGTAGAACTATAGACTTTTGATTATTCTGCCAACTCAATGCAAGTTTTGGTTACAACTCTTTTGACATTAACATGGTTGGAAACTTTTAATGTCAAAAATAAAAATGTCTTTTATTTTTAGATAATTTATTTTTTATTTATCAAATTTAAAAAATGTAGATGTTATAAATAATTGTGAAAACTTCAATTTTATAATACCATGAATCTGAGTTTTTGACAAATGGTACTGATATGATAACCTGATAGTAATTTCACAATTGCATTTAATATAGGCCGTTATTAGGTTTTCTTAATATAGGCCGTTATATATGATAACCTCTTCTCAATTGAAATATATACTTATTGTTGTGCTCCAAACTAACTTTATATGAGTCGATTGAATTGTAAAAGTTTGTAACTTCATATGAGTAGGCTGATTTGTAAAAGAAATATATACTCATTCTTGTGTTCCAAACTAACGGCATATGACTGGGTTGAATTGTAAAAGTTTGTAACTCCATATGAGTAGGCTGAATTGTAAAATGAAAATGCAATTTCAACGATCATGAAATGCAATGAACCAAGAATTGAAAAATTAAAGATATTGTAATTTTTTTTATGAGAAATTGTAATTTGACCATCCAAAAATTATTATATAATTACACCTACATATTTTTTGAATTTTTTGAATTTAATTTTATGTAGGATGTTAAATATAATAAATACTAAGACAATTTGATTAAATACATAGATTTATAAAACCCTAGATCTTCACCAAACCACTTAAACCACTCTTTATTATTTATTTATTTATTTCTTTTCCAAAATTTTAAATATTTATATATATTAAATTTAAATATTTTAAATTTCTCCCTTAAATATAAATTATAATTTAAATTTTATCTATGCTAATTTAAATATAACTTCACCAACCACTTCAACCTTACTATAATTGACCTTAAAACTTTAAATCTATGAAGAACTTTTAAATTGAAAGTTCGTGAGTAGCTTTATATTTTTAAATATTAACTTTTAATTTTTTAAGAAACCTAGGTTATAACATTATATGGAATCTAATTAAATTTAAATAAAATAATACTAGCGCTATATAATTATACACGAAATTTAAATAAAAATATATATGAAATTTAATTAAATATAAATAAAATAACACTAGCATTATATAACTATATAAGAAATTTTGCCGAAACCCCTTTTATTTTGACATGGTATTTTTTTTTTTTTTTAAATTCTTATTAACAACTAAATTAAATTAAATTAAATAGTAATTAATAAAAAAAAAAAAATTAAATTAAATTGAATTAATTAAAAAAAAATTAAATTGAATTAATTAAATTAAATTAATTAAATGACATTAAATTAAATTAATTAATTAAATGACATTAAATTAATTTAATTAATTAAATGACATTAAATTAAATTAATTAAATCAAATTAAATTTAAAGTCATTAAATTAAATTAATTAAATTAAATTAAACGAATTAAATGAAATTTTGCCGAAACCCCTTTTATTTTGACATGGTATTTTTTTTTTTTTTTTTAATTCTTATCAACAACTAAATTAAATTAAATTAAATAGTAATTAATAAAATAAAAATAAATTAAATTGAATTAATTAAAAAAAAAAATTGAATTAATTAAATTAAATTAATTAATTAAATGACATTAAATTAAATTAATTAATTAAATGACATTAAATTAAATTAATTAAATCAAATTAAATTAAAAGTCATTAAATTAAATTAATTAAATTAAATTAAACGAATTAAATGAAATAAATGTTAAGAGACACTACATTAAATTAATAAAATAAAATTAATATTTAAAAAACATTAATTTAAAATAATAATAAAAAAAATTAAAACAATATAAAACGCAAAAAAAACCCTTTTCTTTTACATGGTATTTTTTTTTTTTTTTTAATTCTTATCAACAACTAAATTAAATTAAATTAAATAATAATTAATAAAACAAAATAAAAAAAATTAAATTAAATTGAATTAATTAAAAAAATTTAAATTGAATTAATTAAATTAAATTAATTAATTAAATGACATTAAGTTAAATTAATTAAATCAAATTAAATTAAAAGTCATTAAATTAATTTAATTAAATTAAATTAAATGAATGTTTTTTAAATATTAAATTAATAAAATTAAATTAATATTTAAAAAACATAAAAAACATTCATTTAAAATACTAATAAAAAAAATTAAATAAAAATAAAATTAAAACAATATAAAACGCAAAAAAAAACCTTTTCTTTTTCGCATGGGGATTGACGCCAAGGCAGGATCGACGGCTCTCCTTATTCCGCGTTAGCAACATGCACGCATGGTAAGGGTGGTTGGTGGTCGCGGAAAGGAAACCACCATCCCACGTGTTCATTCCTTACTCGTCCGCATTCCAATAAAGCGGTATAGTAAACCGCTCATGGGCAACGCGGAAACCGTCTCACGTGCTGTCAAAAGTATGCCTATTTAAGGAGGAAATAAGGTTTTATTTGGCATTGTAGGGTGGCAGATTCAAGACCCGAGGGCTGGGGCTTGTAATTTCACTGCAATTTTTAACTTTGGACACTCGAATTATGACATAGGCGGCCTTGTGGCAGGAGTGAGGCTGCATTCTCTCCTTCCCAGCCAGGAAAAACACACTTGGAGATACTACGAATCTGGGGAGAGCTTGGTTATCGATTATTTTTTTATGTACCTGGACGTTTTATATCTTGTTGGGTAATTTCTTGATGTAAAGATTTGAAAGTCTAGACTGACTGTTTGTTAATGAATGAATTACAGACGAGGCAATGAATCCAACATTACTGAGCTAGTATTTGAAATTGGTGGGATCTAACGCGGAAACCGTCTCACGTGCTGTCAAAAGTATGCCTATTTAAGGAGGAAATAAGGTTTTATTTGGCATTGTAGGGTGGCAGATTCAAGACCCGAGGGCTGGGGCTTGTAATTTCACTGCAATTTTCAACTTTGGACACTCGAATTATGACATAGGCGGCCTTGTGGCAGGAGTGAGGCTGCATTCTCTCCTTCCCAGCCAGGAAAAACACACTTGGAGATACTACGAATCTGGGGAGAGCTTGGTTATCGATTATTTTTTTATGTACCTGGACGTTTTATATCTTGTTGGGTAATTTCTTGATGTAAAGATTTGAAAGTCTAGACTGACTGTTTGTTAATGAATGAATTACAGACGAGGCAATGAATCCAACATTACTGAGCTAGTATTTGAAATTGGTGGGATCTAACTTTAAACATGGATCAAACTTTGCATGCGTTGCTTCTACCATTAATCCAACCGCCACCACTTTCCCTTTGTTTGTTGAAGTAAATCATTTTAATATATTCAGAGCTGAGGCTATGGATATATTTTCCCAAGGTAAATTTTTCATTTCTATTGTCATTTTTCATCAGCATAGGTTTATCTATTTGACTGGTTTTTTAGTCTCTCATTTAACACAGTTAGTGTAGTTAGTATGGGGAATTAATCAAGCCCTCAAATTAAACTAATTTTTTGGAAATCTATATCTAAAAAATGGATAAGTTTTGTAAAAAGAAAATTGCATCTAAACTGCAAAATTGTCTTAATTGAGCATAAATATATTTCTATTTCCTTTAAATTATTAAATTCGGAATCTTACTTTCAATATATTTTAATTTTTTATGAAAATTACAATTTTATTTAGAGTCTAAACTGTAAATGTTGGTTAAGAGGTTACCTTATTTTTGATAGGCCCAGCCGTCGGCTATTGTCAACCTCCCACAGCCGAATGTATTTGACAAGGACCTTTACTCCATGGACATGAGCTAGAACGATATCTCACACTCCTTCAGTTCCAATATCAGAGAGAACCAAATAAATACCCTGGCCATTCCCCATATTATTAACAAATTAACATCTTAACTTAAGGTTACTACGGTTTTCTTCGCCAATGGAATCTTATTTTCTTCGCCAATGGAATCTTATAATTATAGCTTTAGCTAATGGACATTTGTAATGTTACTATTTTGCAAAATTGGTACCAGCAAGGGGGTTGAAGTTTCATGGTTCACAATACGGTACCTACCTCTGAGAAGGATGTTTGCCCCAAGAGCCCGAACCCTTGCATTCGCAGCGATTTATTGGAACTTGATGCGGATGCCTATGGGCTGTAGCGAGAGTCTCCCTTCAGCATAAAGTGCAATCAGCCGGAGTACCTGATCCGAAATCCTTGATGGTCCAATTTGGTTCCAGAAGCTCTGGTCCCCCGGGGCATGGTTGTTTCAGTGCAAATGATGTTTGACTGCCATAGCTTATTGGATAGCTCAATACCCTGGAGATAAAGTCTGCCAAAATTTTAATCTGCAACTGGAAAATGTGTGCCCAATGCCATGAATCACGATGGAAGAAGCCGGGAAATGGCATTGGCAACACATTAATTATGGTGTTCATTCAAAATTTATTATCTGTACGATGGAAAGATGTGATGTGAGAACCAAAGATTGCACAACAGTGTATTAGGTGAAATTAATTAATGGCATTGGCAATTACACATTAATTATGGTGTTCATTCAAAATTTATTATCTGTACGATGGACAGATATGATGTGAGAACCAAAGATTGCACAGCAGTGTATTAGGTGAAATTAATTAATTATAGCTTTAAAAAGGGGCATGCTTGAGAGACACTACATTAAATTAATAAAATTAAATTAATATTTAAAAAACATTAATTTAAAATAATAATAATAAAAATTAAAACAATATAAAACGCAAAAAAAAACCTTTTCTTTTTCGCATGGGGATTGACGCCAACGCAGGATCGACGGCTCTCCTTATTCCGCGTCGGCAACATGTACGCATGGTAAGGGTGGTTGGTGGTCGCGGAAAGGAAACCACCATCCCACGTGTTCATTCCTTACTCGTCCGCATTCCAATAAAGCGGTATAGTAAACCGCTCATGGGCAACGCGGAAACCGTCTCACGTGCCGTCAAAAGTATGCCTATTTAAGGAGGAAATAAGGTTTTATTTGGCATTGTAGGGCTGCTTCGACGATGGGAGATATGAAATCCATGGGACCCGCCTGGCTTGGCATTCGGTTCCCTGATGAGTCCTCGGCGTTGAGCACAACGCATCTTTTATATATTCCCGTCCTCTTATGTGAACTCAGTGCATGGGATTCGATGGTGGGCATTGATGTGTTAAGTGCGTGGGCCAATTGGCTCTAGTTTTTGAGTTCGGGCTGGGCACAAAGGAAAGAAGAAAAACGCTTGGAGGACAATTGATGTGGCGTTGGGCTCCGGGCGCTTGGTACACCTGGCTTGAGCGCTAGGGTTTCAAAGGAAGCAACATTTTGTATGAAATTCGTTTCGGACAAAACAAGCAGCAACAATGGAGAGCAGTATGGAAATCGTTTCATGCATTTGCCATGCTTGTAAATCTTCTTAGTTATTGGTCAAAATGGATCATATCGAGCTCAAATGAAACGATTTCTGCGTCGAAATTGCTGCGATGCTTGTATTATAAACAATATTGCAGGCAACAATATTATTTGAATATTTGTTTTATGCCACATTTATTGAAATGAATGTTTAAAGCAAAATGTTACAGGCAAGAAGGCAGATCTGCATTAAAATAATAGGAAATGAAAACTGATCACTTTGGCTGCAGGTCTGAAATTTGGAGAACCCTCTGTAAATCCTGTGCGAGACTCATTGTTTCGTATTTATTATGAATACAATTTCTTTCTATAAATGCAATGAAGTGTTTTTTTTTATCCCAAATGCTTTAGCATTGGATTAATATTAGGGTTTGAATATTAAAAGAGTGTATATAGAAATGTTGTTGTTTTTCTGGAAAGGTTTGTTTAATGGGGTCTAGACTGAGCCCTAAATAAGCAGTTATATATATATATATATATATCATTCAAATTCTGTTTCTGTTACGCCTTACGAATAAATGGGAAAAGGCTCTTCAAATTATCTTTTTGCAGCCATCATACTGGTTTGTTATTTTCTAGTAAATTTTACTAAAGTTCCAGGTGTAGTTAGGCCCTAAGGTCTCAGTGTCTGAGCCTTGCGCTCTGATACCAACTGTAGTTCCCTATCTAGGCACTGGGTCTATTCCGGGTTATCAGGTTATACCTAGTTTTTCCCTTAATTATTGTTAGAAGAAAACAAGAGATTCAACCATCTATATTTCTGTTTCTGTAAATGTTTAACTGTCTGTTTTCTATATGTTTACATGTCTCTGCAGTTAAATAAACATAATCCTAAAACTTTCCATTTAATTCTGTTCGTTTGACATGCATAGCTTGGAAATAAAAGAAAATACATTCTAATTAAGCTGGTTCAGAAAAATACCTGAAACCGTCGATTGCAGTAAGATAAGAAGATTTCTGGAATGGATTCTGTAAGTTACCTTAAAAACCCCAAACATATCCTACATATTCAAACATATCCTTTTAATTTACTTGGGATGATTCCGTCCGTTAATTAAATTAATAATTTATTTAATAAATTCATTATTATTCAACCCACTATACTTTATAAAAGGGATTATTATCATTATTATTATTAATTAAATAATATTAATAATATAATAATAATAACAATAACAATTAATAATAATAGTAATTAATTTAAATTGTGAATAGTAATTTAAAATATTTATTTGGTTAATGGATAAGTGTCAACATAGTACCTCTGTGTATAAACAATGAAATATAATAAATGATTTAATTAATCATGATCAACAATTATATAGCACACTCCTCTATTATTAATGTTTAACTTTTATACTTCACCTTGAAGACACCTTTACTTGAGGATACTTACAATTAATGACATTTATTTTACACATGAGAACTTGATAATCTTTTACTAATTAAGTCATCCACTAAACACTTAATTGACTTATCCATGATAACTTATATCATTGTTAAATCTTGATAAGTAGGAAGAAGTTCAACGTGTCTCAACGTGTTTGAAACCAATAAATTTAAACAGTATTTATAGATAATCTGCTGGGGTTAATTTTTTTTAAAGACGTTACATGTCAGGTCATATATCAGATCCTTTTTTAATCCAAAGAATTGGGTGGGTTTAATTTTGGTTTAATTTAGTTACCTCATATATGTCGGTTAGCTATCTTGTTGGTGTATGAGACTCCCTTGTTTACCCTTAAATACGATAGCTACTATCATTTAATATTCATCTTTAATAGGACTAATAAGAAGAAATCCTCAAGTCAAAGATGTAGTTCTTGAGCGTATGAAAATGAGAATCTAGAGTATGATTGATTCCTTTGAATTCTTCCAATTGTTTCATACTTGATGGAGAAACAATAGTTGAGAAAACATGGTTGCAAATAAGGTTGCATGTTTACCAAAGGGGAAACTAGTGGAAAATGGGGACACCCCCAAAGGGGGTTTGTTACCATAGATATCATGAATTGAGTTGTATGCCAAGGAAAGAATCCAACACTGTCAATGCATGTTAATCGTTCCTATGAATGTATATAAGTATATGGCATTACTTGTACATAAAAATAGTTATCAATTCTATGAATGTATATAAGATGTAAAATAGCTAAATAGCTAGTGTTTTTTATATTTAATTATTTGATATAAGTTTGTAACTTACAGATAGTTTCAATATATTGTACAGTTTCCATTCAAGTATTCTTGGCTTCATAGCTTCTAGATTATTGTCTATCAAAGAAGCAAGACCAACTAAGATGAAGATGAAGTTATGGGAAAAAATGGCATTGGCATTGGCATTAGCTTTAGTCTTAGCCAAACAAAAATTAAAGAAGAAGACTGGATTAAAAAGAGGTTGAAAATCTTGGTAAGTCTATAGATTTTTTTTTACTTTTACAATTTTATTTATAGATTTTTTTTTTTTATTTTTACAATTTATTTTATTTAGTTTTTTTTACATGGTTTACATGGTTTATTTAGTTGTTTTTCTATTAGGTTGAGTTGCATTATTTTCATTTTAAAAGAAAAGCCTTTTCATTTATATGCAATATCTCATGTGCGCTCAAAACCGTCACTTTCTTTGATGCACACACACACACACAAGAAACTCTCTCGTCAATCACTAAGTTCAAAAATAGCTTAAATCTACTCACTTAATACTTCCATAGGAGGGCACAAAAGAATCTTGTAGTTTAGGTACGATTTTGGGGCTAGGCATCCAAAAACATAGTTGTTGTCCTTAGGGTGCTTTATAAATCCTTCTAAATCAAGTGGTCGTGTATAGCCACATGGGGCAAGTGAAAGAGCGGCGCCGCGCCATAGGAGGTCAAACCCAAGGTTGCGGGTGTATGTTCTCTCAAGTGGGCTCACCACCACTTGTTGAAAAGGAGACGACCCAATACCGTTCGAGGGATAACTGCTCTTTATCCACTTGACGAAGGTACTTAGTGACCAACTTAGGATGTCATTCCTTATAGGTGACTGTCGTGTATATAAGATGTAATATATAGCATTACTTGTATATAAAAATAGCTAAATAGCTAGTGTTTTTTATATTTAATTATTTGATATAAGTTTGTAACTTACAGATAGTTTCAATATATTGTACAGTTTCCATTCAAGTATTCTTGGCTTCATAGCTTCTAGATTATTGTCTATCAAAGAAGCAAGACCAACTAAGATGAAGATGAAGTTATGGGAAAAAATGGCATTGGCATTGGCATTAGCTTTAGTCTTAGCCAAACAAAAAGTAAAGAAGAAGACCTGATTAAAAAGAGGTTGAAAATCTTGGTAAGTCTATAGATTTTTTTTTACTTTTACAATTTTGTTTATAGATTTTTTTATTTTTATTTTTACAATTTATTTTATTTAGTTTTTTTTACATGGTTTATTTAGTTGTTTTTCTATTAGGTTGAGTTGCATTATTTTCATTTTAAAAGAAAAGCCTTTTCATTTATATGCAATATCTCATGTGCGCTCAAAACCGTCACTTTCTTTGATGCACACACACACACACAAGAAACTCTCTCGTCACTCACTAAATTCAAAAATAGCTTAAATCTACTCACTTAATACTTCCATAGGAGGGCACAAAAGAATCTTGTAGTTTAGGTACGATTTTGGGGCTAGGCATCCAAAAACATAGTTGTTGTCCTTAGGGTGCTTTATAAATCCTTCTAAATCAAGTGGTCGTGTATAGCCACATGGGGCAAGTGAAAGAGCGGCGTCGCGCCATAGGAGGTCAAACCCAAGGTTGCGGGTGTATGTTCTCTCAAGTGGGCTCACCACCACTTGTTGAAAAGGAGACGACCCAATACCGTTCGAGGGATAACTGCTCTTTCTCCACTTGACGAAGGTACTTAGTGACCAACTTAGGATGTCATTCCTTATAGGTGACTGTCGTGGAAGCCGACAGTACCTGAGACAGATTTTGTCACAAGATCAAGGAAAGCACACGTCACAAGATCACATACTTATGATAAGAAGAAAAGCTAATAGTCAGTAGCTTTCCAATAGAAAAATCATGTACATGGTGATTGGTGGTTGCTAGCTTATACCTTGAGCTTGTTCCATGTGATGTATTTTGAAATAAGCACATGTCAAAAGATCAAGGAAAGCTAGCGACTGCTAGTTTTCCTTCTAGCATAAGCATTTTCTTCTAGTATAAACACACATGCTTATGCTAGAAGGAAAGCTAACAGTTGCTAGCTTTCCAATAAAAAACCATGTCCATGGTGATTGGTGGTTGCTAGCTTATACCTTGAGCTTGTGCCATGTGCTCTATTTTGAACGAATGCTAGCTTTCCTTCTAGCATAACACACATGCTTATGTTAGAAGGAAAGCTAGCAGTCGCTAGCTTTCCAATAGAAAAACCTTGGGCATGGTGATTGGTGGTTGCTAGCTTATACCTTGAGCTTGTGCCATGCACTCTATTTTCAAATAAGCACATGGCACAAGATCAAGGAAAGCTAGCGACTGCTAGTTTTCCTTCTAGCATAAGCATTTTCTTTTAGGATAAGAACACATATTTATGCTAGAAGGAAAGCTAACAGTCGATAGCTTTCCAATAGAAAAATCATGTCCATAGTGATTGGTGGTTGCTAGCTTATACCTTGAGCTTGTGCCATTTGCTCTATTTTGAAATAAGCACATGGCAAAAGATCAAGGAAAGCTAGCGACTGCTAGCTTTCCTTCTAGCATAAGCATTTCCTTTTAAAATAAACACACATGCTTATACTAGAAGGAAAGCTAACAGTCGCTAGCTTTCAATTAGAAAAACCCTGTCCATGGTGATTGATGGTTGCTATCTTATACCTTCAGCTTGTGCCATGTGCTCTATTTTAAACGAATGCTAGCTCTCCTTCTAGCATAAGCATTTCCTTCTAGCATAACACACATTCTTATGCTAGAAGAAAAGCTAGCAGTCGCTAGCTTTCCAATAGGAAAATCATGTCCATGGTGATTGGTGGTTGCTAGCTTATACCTTGAGCTTGTTCCATGTGATGTATTTTGAAATAAGCACATGGCAAAATATCAAGGAAAGCTAGCGACTGCTAGCTTTCCTTCTAGCATAAGCATTTCCTTCTAGTATAAACACACATGCTTATGCTAGAAGGAAAGCTAACATTCGCTAGCTTTCCAATAAAACACCATTTCCATGGTGATTAGTGGTTGCCAGATTATACCTTCAGCTTGTGCCATGTGCTCTATTTTAAACGAATAGCTCTCCTTCTAGCATAACACACATGTTTATGCTAGAAGAAAAGCTTGCAGTCTCTAGCTTTCTAATAGAAAAATCATGTCCATGGTGATTGGTGGTTGCTAGCTTATACCTTGAGCTTGTGCCATGCACTCTATTTTCAAATAAGCACATGGCACAAGATCAAGGAAAGCTAGCGACTGCTAGCTTTCCTTCTAGCATAAGCATTTCCTTCTAGTATAAACACACATGCTTATGCTAGAAGGAAAGCTAACATTTGCTAGCTTTCCAATAAAAAACCCTGTCCATGGTGATTGGTGGTTGCCAGCTTATACCTTGAGCTTGTGCCATGTGCTCTATTTTGAACGAATGCTAGCTTTCCTTCTAGCATAACACACATGCTTATGTTATAAGGAAAGCTAGCAGTCGCTAGCTTTCCAATAGAAAAACCTTGGGCATGGTGATTGGTGGTTGCTAGCTTATACCTTGAGCTTGTGCCATGCACTCTATTTTCAAATAAGCACATGGCACAAGATCAAGGAAAGCTAGCGACTGCTAGCTTTCTTTCTAGCATAAGCATTTCCTTCTAGGATAAGAACACATACTTATGCTAGAAGGAAAGCTAGCAGTCGCTTGCTTTCCAATAGAAAAATCATTTCCATAGTGATTGGTGGTTGCTAGCTTATACTTTGAGCTTGTGCCATTTACTCTATTTTGAAATAAGCACATGGCAAAATATCAATGAAAGCTAGCGACTGCTAGCTTTCCTTCTAGCATAAGCATTTCTTTCTAAAATAAACACACATGCTTATACTAGAAAGAAAGCTAACAGTCGCTAGCTTTCAATTAGAAAAACCCTGTCCATGGTGATTGATGGTTGCTAGCTTATACCTTCAGCTTGTGCCATGTGCTCTATTTTGAACGAATGTTAGCTCTCCTTCTAGCATAAGCATTTCCTTCTAGCATAACACATGACCCTTATTATACATCATTTGTGCAGATCATGGTCTGGATGGATAGATGTCTTCTTGGATACCTTCTGTCCAAGAACAGATCACATGGCAAAAGATCAAGAAAAGCTAGCGACTGCTAGCTTTCTTTCTAGCATAAGCATTTCCTTCTAGCATTTTTGAGAAGGAAAACTTTTCTTTTTAATGAGTCTCTACTTGTGCTAGATGCAATGGATTTTTATTTATCTTTAAGTATTTAATATGTTTCCAGGACACATGACCCTTATGTTGTTTAATGAGTTAACAAAATGTAATGATAAAAGAACTACTTGGTTAATGACATAAAAATATGATGATTTAACGGTCTTCTCTGACGGACAAGGGGGTTCGGTGCTCCATTAGGAACTGTTAGTGCTCAGTTGCATCCTTAATTGCTCAGCGCGTGAGGGTTCGTGTAGTAATTTAACTGCTGATTCTTTGCTCAGGCAGTTTGACTGTCTTCTTATTTCCTCTGATTTTGGCAGAATGCCTCAGCCAGGGGACAATACCGGCATCCAGGACATCAAGAAATGTTTGGGGCGGCTGTATGAGATAGTCTCCATAAGATTTATGGATAACAGGGAGATAGCCTGCGTTATAAAAAAGATGGAGGACACTGTGAGCTACACTTCCCTTCAAATCAGCAACCATGACTCCAGGATCGATGATAATGAAAGCTCCTTGCGCGAGATGATGGGGAAGGTGGATATGATCCAGGAGGAGGGCAGCAGGAACAATGCAGTAACTGTTGAAGGGGAGCGTCAGATGGAGGAAGAATCAGTGGTGCAGCCAGTCCACTTCAGGGGCCACCTGTAATCTGGTTTTTAAGGATATATGTTTTTTTGTCTTTTATTATGTAAGATATATAAGGGTATATATTGCCCGTTCTATTAGTCATCATGGAAGAACTCTGTATATAGTTTTTTGGACCCTTTGCAGGCTTAGTCTACAATGCTCTATCTCTGCTCTGAAGGACTATTCTTCCTCTCTTTTTGCTATGGCTGTGCACAGCCCCTTTATAATATACTCCTTTTTAGTTTCTGTTCAAAAAAAATATATGATGATTTATAGTCTATCATTTATATGGGTTCAATTTATTTATTTTTTTGTTCACAGGTCTTTAAGTAAACCAATAAACTTAATTTGGTATAAAAGCTATAACGAAGGAGGTTTTCTTTATGTATATTTTACTATGTTTATGTCTATTTTTGCACTAGAGGTAATCTATGTGTAACATTTAATTGTTATTAGCAATAGAAAACTAGAGGTAGTGTCTCTGTATAATTTACTTGTTATTAGCAATAGAAATTATCTCAAAAATTATATTCTTGGTGTAGCCTCCAAGCTTCACATGAGGTCACAAAACATAAATTAGTTAGGTAAGGAAAGCCTTGAACTTCTGCCATGTACTCTATTTTCAAATAAGCACATGGCATAAGATCAAGGAAAGCTAGCGACTGCTAGCTTTCCTTTTAGCATAAGCAAAATACTTATAGGATAATAACATATACCTATGCTAGAAAGAAAGCTAGCAATCGCTAGCTTTCCAATAGAAAAATCCTGTCCATGGTGATTGGTGGTTGCTAGCTTATACCTTGAGCTTGTGCCATGTGCTCTATTTTGAAATAAGCACATGGGTAAAGATCAATGAAAACTAGCGACTGCTAGCTTTCTTTCTAGCATAAGCATTTCCTTCTAGCATTTTTGAGAAGGAAAACTTTTCTTTTTAATGAGTCCCTACTTTTGCTAGATGCAATGGATTTTTATTTATCTCTAAGTATTTAATATGTTTCCATAACACATGACCCTTATTATTCTTGTGCATGTGAATAAAAGACATGTAATAGAATATTATTTGATAATGCTCATTATTTCATGTATTTTTAAAACAATTTAAACTTATAGTCGACTATTTATTATTGTTTTTAGAAGCTATGGACTCTGGTGCAATGACAATTCCAAGGAATAATTTGAAGAAAAAACGAATTGCAAGTGACACACAAACAACGTCTCCCCCATGTGGTATGGTGGTTTTAAATATTATTCTCTCATTTCTAAATGGTTAGACTAGAAGACTATATGGTAATATTTGTGATTTTGATTTCATTTTATTTATAGTAATAATTGCTTATTATTGTTTTTTGAAGCTGTCGTCTCCAAAGCAAGTAAAATGCCACAATCAGCATTCAAAAAACAAAAGCTTCATTCAACTCAGATTATAAATTCAACAATGGGTTCTAATTTTGAAATGATTAAAAAATTCAAAACATCTGCTGCATTTGAGTATGTCGAAGATTGGTATGTTGAGATTGAAAGTCCCATGAATATGTTTCCAGATATGTATCTATTTGGATCCATGGATGGAAATGATATACAAAGGCTAGGGATAATTGTTAATTGCTATGCTCTCAATCATAGTCAGATCGATTTTCAAATGGAGGTAATTGAAGAAAATGAAGTGAAATTATTTTCCTGCCAAATTGATTACACAAAATTTAGACCAGATTTGATTGATACTAATACAGAATTTCCAGAGTCAATAAAAAAGTCACAGTTTAAGTTGGACAGTTTTGAGAGCTTCAATGAATCTGGTCTAAAGAGTTGTGATGATCTTGAACAACGTATTACCAACGTTATGAAATATCGCTTTGTGAGATGTAAGAAAACATCATCCGTGTTTCTTTATTTGCAACAAAGAGGTGAACTACTTGATAAAATACCAGATGATAAACTCGAGGCTCAAATGCTTGCTTTGAGAAGGGTATATTTAGTTGAGCTAGAACAGAGCATTAAAGAAAGTGAGTTCATGCCTACTACAGAGTTTGTAAAATCTCAAAAAGAAGACTCTCAGATAGAGAAGCTTGCTGACCAATGCGATGAAATCCATGAAAATTTCAAGGACAGTTATTTATTTTCAAGCTCTTTTACCATGAAGGTGGATGTTCGAAGATGTGTAGAAGCACCCAAGTTATATAAATTGAGATCACGGGATGATTTAAATGTTCGAGTATTATTAAAATCGTTCCTACAGAAATTTCAAGCATCATTGCCTGATGCTCTTCTGATTCCATTTGACAAAAAAGAGTCTGATCCGATTGGAAACCCTGTGAAAATCATGAATGAAATGGATATAAATGCCAAGAACATCAATTTTTGGATAGTTGATGGGCAACACACCATTCAAGCAGCAAAAGAAATATTATCAAATCCTAAATTCAGTCTATCTGGGGAGGCAAAACAGAAGTACAAAGAACGTAATGCTCGATTCTTAGATCCATTAGTTGCTCCCAGTGTGGTGATTCGTATTTGCTGCCAGTTAAATTCTGCAAACACAATGTTCTTCAAAACTCCATTCATTGATTCTGTGCGATCTGCAAGACAATTCCTAATTGCCACAAATAAATTAAAGAAACAAAAAAGTGGGAATGCTAAGACGGCTGAAGACAAGGTGTGCAATTTATTTTTTTTTGCACTTAGTTTATATTGTTATAACTAAATTCATGGCTATTTTATTTTTGATATCACATTCTTACTAATTTATATTTGTTATTTTTTAACAGGTTGATGATGAAATGTTGTGCTCTTTCTTCGATTGTCCACTAACAAACTTTGCTGAAAAAAAAGTCTTGTTATATCTTGATGATACTACTTGGGATAAATGGGAAGTTGTTTTTAATTGTTACAAACTAGGGACATTAATGTGTTCTCCAAACCAACCTAAGGATCCAAACTATAAGACAAATAGTCTGAACAGTTTGGTATCAAGTTCTTTCCGTCCCCTTCAGGGACTAACCGCTGAAGAAATGTGTTCTGTAGCAGATAAACTATTGGATGGAACTGTCTGGTTTTCTATTCCAGTGAACCATCCAACCAATGCCATAAAAATGAAAGATTATTGTTCACAATTGAAAACCAAAAGAACAATTTTGGAGGCAATGGTAACATATTGCAAAAGTCATGATAAGAATCTGAATGATAAGATTCTTACAATATCCAATATTCTTGAGCATTATGGAATTACTGATATCATATTTGCCAACTTCTGTAAGACAATGGAAGGGTGTAAATATGTAAAAGGATCACGAAATACAAAAATAGAGTCCCTTTCTCCACAAGCGTGTGTGGTCCTTGATAGAATAATTGATGCATCGACAGATATACAGGAAATTGAGAACAGTTTTGAATTCGGTTGTCATTATGGGGGTCCTAGCCTCTTGTCAACACTTTTGCACTCTTTTCCTTGTCTGTTTCAACCAATGTTATACACTGACTTTGTTGTGTTGGATACATTGGCTTTGAAAGATGAATCATTCCTTAAGGATCACTATATTGAATTGTTTCGATTTTTAATCGAAAAAAATGGGTTGAAAGATTTTACTATGATTATCTTAGTAGAAATTTGGTCTTGTAAGGATGTACGCCAAGCTCTGGAGATTGTTGTCAAGGACTCAAATGTCAACTATAAAATGGCTACCGGTCTTTATGAATATAAAGAACAAAATAACTATAGTTATGATATAGTTTTAACTATATATTTCTATAGTGAAGAGTCTAAAAGTTTACAGGCCTCAATATACTCTCACAGTTTTAGAGACATATCTGATGAAAAAGAGAGAGATTTTGAATTCTGGGAAGAATTATTGCAAATGCATCAACAACATAGTGATCTAAATTTGATTATTTCTCTTTATGCGGGGAAAAATTTACAGCAGGCTTGCTGTACATATGGAAGAAGAATGGCATGTGTCGTAGAAAACGAGTTACAAAGGACTACCATGCTGACTAACCAAGAATCCTTCCAATTGCAAAAACCAATGTCTAATATATTGCTGTTGGAATATCCAGGTATTGTACTTTTTTTGTTCTTTCTCTAGTGATTCGTTGGATTCTATGCTATTTATATATCTTCATTAACAAGGTGTTTACTATAACTACTAATGGCGGAAATTGTAAAGAAAACAACGACACTTTGCAACAAAGCAATGATCAACATAGTGTGCACAATGTCGAAGAAGTTTTCGAGATGCAAATACAAGACGAAGAAAATACCATACCAGGTACATAATTTATTTTGTTTCTTTTGTTGTATTGTACTTGTTTTGTTCTTTCTCTAGTGATTCTTTGGATTCTATGCCTATTTATTTAATGAATTTCATTCGTTGATACATTTTATAACATTTCATATGTTTATTACAGTAGCAAACGAGGAGAAAAAAGACAGTGATCAAGGGAATGTGACAGAAAGCCATAGTCAAGAACATGATATCATATCAGGTACTTCACATGTCTCTTATTTTCAATTAAACATAAAATATGTCTTATAAAAAAAAAATTGATTTAAAGAAGTATTATTGGTATTCGATTGAAGGTTTGTTATTTTGGCTCTAGGTTCTATGAAGACAATACAAGAGAAGTGTGGCTTATCAATAACTAGTACAAAAAATACTCAAAGTGAGTGTATTTCTTCAACAATTTTTTTTAATAATAATTTATGTAGCATGAATAAAATGAATTTACTATGATCCATTGTTGTTTTGCAGCTATTATAAGTCAAAAGAAATTAGTTATTTTTGAATTGAATAACATTTTCTATCAGAGCGTTGATGGTGATGCATCACAAAAAGAATTTATCGAGAAAATGGGAAGGGCCGCAGATTACACGATAGAGAAAAAATCATTTTGGTTTCGTCCACATGCAAAAACATTTCTTGAAATGTGTTCCAGAAATGAATCTCTTGACATTGCAATTTGGACGACATCTTTGAAACAAAACACAACAAGAGTTATGAAAAAGCTAGTTTCAGAAACATTACAAGCTAAATTTTTGTTTACATGGATTGCTTCAGATTGCAAACAACAAAAGGGAAAAAATGACATTGATAATTCAACACAAGTTATATACAAAAAACATCTGAAAAAAGTGTGGAGAATGTATTCTCAATATGATGCTACTAACACTATTCTAGTGGATTGTTCAATGGAGACAAAGAAAGAAAATCCCAAAGAAAATGTGATTATTGCCCCTTCGTTTGATGGAAAGAATGAGGATAAATGGTTGATCGCTGATCTGTGGAGCTTATTGAATAAATTGTACAAGGCACTCGATGTTCGAGATATTTTGAAGAATCTTCAATGACTTTTAATAGTACATTAAGATGACTGTTATTCATTTCCTCTATAAACAAAATCTTGAAGTTTATGATATAAATTCTTGGTCATTGTACATTTGATGACTTAATTCTACATGTGATGTGTTATTACTGTGTTTTATTTTATTATCAATTTAATGTCTATTATTTCATAATACACATATAAGGATTGTTGTTGTGTCATTATTATAAATTAACATATTATTATTTTGTTTATTTATATTGAGATATTGAGTTATAAAAAGTTAGTGATTTGAATAATAGTCTTATGTGTTTGCATAAAAATGTAGTATTCCATATTAATTAAATAATTGTATTAGGTTGTATGTATAAATTAACGTACAATTACTATGTTTGAGCAATTGCAGTTTATTTATCAATTGCGTCTTAATTGATCATTATAACTCTTACAAATCAGTGATTTGAATGTTAGTTCAATGTTATCATATGAAATTTTCTTATTTCTTAGAAATTAAAAAAATGGAAAATCATATCAGGTTGTATGTAAAAATTACCTATAATTAGCTTGTTTAATTGAAATTTAAAAAATTGTAAATCTAGGTGGTGGGTATAAATTAACATATAATTGGTTTGAATTGGACCATTGTAACTATATTTTTAAATTGTGATTTGAATTTCATTGCAATGTGCTTATATGAATTTTTCTTATAATTTCTTGAAAATTAAAATATCGTATGAGGTTGTATGTAAAAATGAACATATAAATAGTTTGCTTGATTTAAATTTAAAAACTGTAAAATTTAGGTAGTATGTAGATATTAACATATAATTAGTTCAAATGAATTCGACTATTGTAATTATATTTTTAAATTGTATTTTATCTCATTACAATTCTTAAAATTAGTGATTTGAGTAGTAGTTGAATGTGTTTGTATAAAAAAACTATTCCACTGAAATTACTTTTATTTTTTTCATTAAGTTGTTTGTTTGGGAGTGGAAATAAATTGGATATGTTTTGATGCCATTTAGCAATGAAGTTTTGAAGTGAAAATATGTTAATGTTATATATGTGGCAGCAATGCAGATGGGAGTTAATATCAGTCGGAAGATCTTGTTGATCTTTGAAATGGAAGGAGTATTCTTCTCGTCGTATTCCAAAGATGATACGAGTTGTCAAATTCAAAGAAAACCAGATTGGGAGCTTGGTGATAAATCCTACTTTTGTAGGCCTTTTCAACTAGAAGTATTAAAATATTTCCTAAAACATTATGATGTTGCGATATGGACATCAAATGTTACTAACAAGTACATTCGACAAGTACTTGAAAAATCAAATATTGATACAAGTGACTTTCAATTCATATGGGATAGGTCCCATTGTCACTTGCAAACAAAATTCAAATCATGTAGTATGATACGGTTTTATGAGAAAAGGCTAAGCGACGTGTGGTCCCAATATGGAAATAAGTACACAGAATCAAATGTATTGCTAATAGATACATCAAAGCCTACTTCTCAATTCCTCGGATATCGGTCAAACTGTATCTTAATAAAGGCTTATATAGGACATGAACACGATACTTGGCTTGTGCAAGTTCTATTCCCCTTTTTAAAGACACTTCATCGCATCAAACAGAAACGCAACTACATTCGAATGTTCAATAGAACATTGAGTTCTTTGTATTAAGTGAAGATATTATTATATGGAAATTTGTTGACGATTACATTGCAATATTTCAATACAAGTTGGACACATTTTTTAGTGAATTAATTTGTATGATTTTATAACTTTTATAGATAGATGATAATTGACAATGATATATAAATACAATTATTAGTATTATTTATGATTGCTTTTAGATTGACAAGTTTTTGCATCATACAACACTTGATTTCCCCATTCAAAATATTTTCTAAATTTGTGCTCTTAAATCAACTATTTGTAATTTAAATCATCTCATAAAAGCCAACAAGGCGTGCAAGAAACTCTCTTTAGTTTTATTTATCTATATGTATTAATACAAGTGCATTACAACACTTGATTTCTCTATTCAAAAAATTTTTAAATTACATACTCTTAAATCAATTATTTGTAATTTAAATCATCTCACAAAAGCCAACAAGGAATGAAGTTCTCTTTAGTTTTATTGATCTATATCGATTAATACAAGTGACACACAAATTTTGAATTAAACCTCCGTCTATATAAAAGCACATTTCTTACAAAAAATATTACTTCAATGATAATGAGTGCTAAGTGTACTAGAATTTAGATTGAAGCATGATGAGTCATAGATGAATGATTTTGAAAGGTATAGGCATTTGATTTCCCAATCTATAACTTATTGTAAATGTGTATTCTTAAGTTAATAGTTTATAATTGCAATAATCTCATATAAGCCAACTGGACATGAAATAAATTATTGACTGTTATTAGCCTATATTCATTAATATGAGGAGTTTATCAATGCAATATGTAATTTTTGAAATAAAACCCCATATAATTGAAGTTGCAATTGTTTTAAAACACAAAATTAATTGCTAATGAGTGCTAAGTGGTATTAAGGGTAGTACGAGATTGGTCATAAGTGAGTGACATTGAACTATAAGAAATTTGATTTCTCATTTCATTTTTTTGTAAGTTTGTATTATTAACTCAATTACGATTAATTGAAATAATCTCATAATAGCCAACAAAGCATGAGATACGCTCTATCTTTTATCTTCTTGTATGCATTAAATGAATGTATAAATGTGATGTATTTTTTGGAATAAAATACAATGTAAAAACATTCCACAAGTAGTTGAAAAATCAAATACTGATACAAGTGACTTTGAATTCATATGGGACAGCTCTCATTGTCACTTGGAAACAAAATTCAAATAATGTAGTGTGATACAATTTTATGAGAAAATGTTCAGTGATGTGTGGTCCAAAACAATGCTCAGGCCGACAATGCCGCAAACGAAGCAATTCCCCTTGGAAAAGGGATTCTTAAAATCAACAACGACCATGTCCTGGATCCAATCCCGTAACATTATGGGTTCGACGTTTATTTGGGAGCTACTCGTTGGCAGGAACCTCATGACAAGTGGAACGATTTCCAGGCGACGGATGGGAACTCTCTCCACTCGCAACGTGGCAATTCCAAGTGTGATAGCCATTTCTAACCGCGCCACCCCTCCTTCCTCGCATCTGAACGGGTGCTCACCTCACCTCAGAATGATGGCGTCTTCGTCCCTGCGGATGACGTACTGGAGCAGTTACGCAGAAAGATCTCCCATGCTAAGTAAATCTCGCATCCTCCTCCCGTCAAGCGTGCGAAGTCAATTTCACCTCAGCACAGAGATTTAAGTGCCATAACTTCCAAAATCTCGCATCCTCCTCCCGTCAAGCGTGCGAAGTCAATTTCACATCAGCACAGAGATTTAAGTGCCATAACTTCCAAAGGCTTTGGGCTCACAGGGCCCGCGATCTGTGACATGGACATTCGGGGTACTGATTACCATGCGGCTCCCTCTCTCTGTAATGAACGAAGGCATTTATGGAACTGTACAAGAACCATAAGCAAGAGCATGAACATGTGGTTAAAAGGGCCACGTCTCATCCTGAAGGCTCTCTATCCGCATTATGGACAGAGAAATGACTCCAGCACCTCCCACAAAGCGCCCCTCAGCCCATCCCTGAATTCGAGAGGCATTTCCAAGCTGAAGGAGGTAGACTCAGGTTGGCACAGCTATTGGGAGCTCTACGCTTCCTGCAATCTGGTTCCTCAGAAAAGCGATTGGAACCCGCTGGACAAAATGGCTCACTCAGAGGACTCGGCTGTGTCATCCCCTGACCCGCTCCTTGAACTAGAAGCAGACATTAGGACCCTTCGCCGGCGTGTACGAAGACAGGGGGAGTTCATGCGACAAATAGATGTGCAGGGAGGACACCGGTTGGATAGAATGGAGGACGAAATTGGAAGTTCGAGAGCAGAGTTTGCAGAAGCTCTTGAAATGTTGGAGACGAGGGTAACCGCTTCCATCGAAAGCATGAACAAAAGGCTCGACAAGATGGAAGGAGTTCTGGTGAAGCTGCGTGAAGACGCAGGCAAGGTCTCAGAAGAAGGCAATCGCTCCTCAAGGGATTAACACCGACGCCACCAGTCTGTCTTCCAACCCTGCTGTTTTTTGTATGTCTATTCCTAGAAAGACCTGTTTTTGTTAATACACAGGCATATGCTTTCCTAAAAGTCCTGAATATGTATAATCACAGGCATCTATTGCTTTAAACAGTTTCCAGGATAGTTAGTTTACAGACTTTGAAGTTGTAATTTTGCTTGTGGCTCTGCCACCCCTTTAATACAAAAACTAACCGCTTGTGTCAAAAAAAAATATTATTTATGATTGCCTTAAGTTTGACATTTTTTTGCATTACACCACTTGATTTTCCCATTCAAAATATTTTTTTAATTTGCGTTCTTAAATCAAATATTTGTAATTAAAATCATCTCATAAAAGCCAACAAGGCACGCACAAAGTTTTGTAAATGTGTATTCTTAAGTTAATAGTTTATAATTGCAATAATCTCATATAAGCCAACAAGGCATGAAATAAATTATTGACTTTTATTTGCGTATATTCATTAATAAGAGGAGTTTATCAATGGAGTATGTAATTTTTATTGCTAATGAGTGCTAAGTGGTATTAAGGGTAGTACGTGATTGGTCATAAGTGAGTGACATTGAACTATAAGAAATTTGATTTCTCAATTCATTTTTTTGTAAGTTTGTATTACTAACTCAATTATGATTAACTGAAATAATCTCTTACAGGCCAACAAAGCACGAGATATGTTCTATCTTTTATCTTCTTATATGCATTAAATGAATGTATAAATGTAGTATGTAATTTTTGGAATATAATACAATGTAAAACCATATAATTAATTGATAATGAGTACTAAGTGGACTATTTAGACTCATTCGATATGTGCCATAAATAAATTCAAAAGAGCATGGGGTCATATATAAAGTTCAACTAAAAGATTTGAAAAATATGTTTCAACATCTATTTCTTCGACATTTAAAAATCTTATCATTTTCTTTGCCTTTTGGTGAAAGTAATTCTCGGCCATGATTTCTTAATTCGATTTCTTCACACTTTCATTGTGTATGTATAATGTTGTACCTAACAACTATCCCAATTTTGACGAATTTATAGTTATTATTTGGTGACATCAATACATTTCTTATAATTTATTTTATTTTAATTTAATATTGTGATTTCCTTCCAATCATGCTATATTATAATATGTTATTTAACAATGAAAATATTTAATATGATACTTTGTTCACTTCAAATATAGATAGAGATCTTCTTGTAATAAAACATGCAATTATGTGTGCAACTTAACTTCATTAATCCTACATTTTATATCTTCATGAATATTTTTTCTCACGATTCAACAAATTACAGATTTTCATATACTCCTCCTAATTTATGGCATACCGAACTAGTTATAAATGATACAACATTTCATTTTTTATGATTGTATATTAAAAACAGTTGGAGTAAATAAAATTTGTGATCAATAAAAACATTCTTTCTAGGATTAGTTTTTCCAATTTTAATGGAATATTTCTTTAATGCATAATTTTTACAAATTAAATGAAATAAATAAAATATTTACAAAAAAATTCAATGTCATAGAAGTCCTTGTAATAGAATTTTTCTAGATTTAATGAAATAGGTGTTGTTACCTTGTGTTTTGACCTATGTGGATGTGATACACTTTTATTTTGGACTTGGTAGACCCTCTCAATTTATGCACCCTCATGTGTTATGATACCCCTTGGTTTTTATTTTATTCCGGGATTAATTTTATTTGGAGTTAGAATTTTTCCCTCACATAGTACACCCCTCATGAAAATTGTAACTCCCACCTCGATGAGAACTCTTCCTCTCCCCTATAATGCACCCTCTTAAGAAGTGTAACTCCCATTTTTACTAATTCAGGAATGTAACTCCTCCCTTGTGTCTCCCTCTCTCCCCCCAATTTGAATGGATCTTGGGAAATGGGATTTGGGTGGATGGGAGCTAGTCTCTCTTGGGTGGGTTATGCATGCTCTTGGATATTGTTTTGCTATGGTATTGGTGTGATTGGTTTTGGTTTCTCTTGACATGATTTTTTGTTGGTTGGTGTGCCATTATTGAGCCTGTGCCCAAGTTGAGTTACTATGGAATTGCCATTATTTCCTGGAATTTCCTCTGGAGATCCTGGATTGGAAGTGATGTGGAATCCAATTTCCATTGGATTTGAGTTTGGACTGATATATTTCTGAATATTTTGTCCTGGAGCCACTGGAATTTACCTGGAGTGGAATTCAAGGAAGACTTTCCATTGGGTTGTGGTTGGACCGATTTCTCCTGAAAAATTTGTCCTGGAATTAGCACTGGAGATCCTGGATTGGAAGTGATGTGGAATCCACTTGCCATTGGATTGTGGTTGGACCAATTATAGATGGTTTTTTTGGTTTATTGCACTCTTTATTGTGGCATCATGGTCCCGGATTTGGTGACCATTGCAAAGTGATTTTTCGCTTGCATTGTGTCTACGACTGGGTGGAACGTGGGACGATCGATTTCGGTTGCATATTTTGAAAGATAAGTACTTCATTTAATGTTTATTTGAATTACTTTTATCTTATATTATTCTTATATGGTTTCACATGAAATGTATGATAAAATATATGAGCTAATCATGGAATAAATCTATCATATATTTTAGTTACAATATGCTACTAGTTTTTGGTATTTTGTGAGCAAGTGCTTGAGAAAAATGTTTATTTGGAACCTCTACTAAAGATATGATAATTGTGCCTCTAATATTTATATTATGTGTACTTTTATTGTGCAGTATCTTAGGAATTATTGGAAACACCTCTCTACAGTGTTTCTAGCCTCTATTCGAAAAACTAGTTCACCGGTTGGGTTGTTTTATGTAGTTTCGAGACTTGGCATGTGAAATGTTTGAGAAAATGCCTGAGTGAGATAACTGATATTATATATCATAATTACACTTTAAATTTATTAATAAATTTGTGGAAGAGTTCCTAGATAGTTCTATATTTGCTTATCGAAATCCTAGTTTTGTTTCCATTCACTAGCTCCTTCGAAAGAATTATTTTAAATGGATTTATGAATTTGCATGAGAAGTGTTTGAAGAAATGTTTACATGATTTATACCTCTAATAATACTGATAATACATGGTATTTAGATTTGGAATGGATTATGAATGACTCTGCAAATTGTTTATGCATTTATCTTATTTGATTCCTCAATTTCTAGCCAATTTGGAAAAGTAGATTTAGCTAATTTGATGAATTAATAAGACGAATATTTATGAGTGGAAAGATGCATCCATTTGGATGTAGTGTACCTATGATATTATTTCCATGAGATATAGTATTCAATACTTTCTTATTTGTTTGCATTTGGAAACTAGAAATGGAAACTAGCTTCAAATCGGTGGAAATTGGTAACTAGTTTGTAGATTGAATCTATGTTTTCGTAATTCTTGGAATGTACAGCCATATGATCTGTTTTTGGTACTTTAATTTTTATTTCGAATTCTATTTTCCATATATTTACCCTCACCTATGTGTGCTCCGGAACTCAGTACAATTGATTGGGTTGAATTCCCGGCATTGTTTATTAACTAGTTACACTGATTTAGCTTGAAAGAATCATTGTGTATGTGAAAGGATATGACCTGAAAATGAAACTTTATTTGGGTATATGTGCATGCTTAAATATATGTATAATGGATGTAGGTTAACATTTTGGTTCATTGGCATGGTTGTGTGTTGAATTCGTGCAAGACTAGTTGTTTGTGATAAATACTAGTTAACTACTCTTGTGGAGTCATTTTCGTAATTATTTTGTTTAATTAATTGGAAAATGATAATTATGATTTATTTACATGATATTAGGTGTTAATTAGCCATTGGGATTCACAAATTATGAATAGGTGATAAAAAATGAATTTATGTTAAGTGTTGTCAATTATGCGCTAAGTGTCGCTAGGTATCGCAATTAGTACACTAATTACTAGTTAATCATGATTAAGTGAAAATGACCTTTTTAGGTGCAAGTAACATGTTTTATGGATTGGTATGGATGCATAATGATGTTATATAGTGTTGGATAATATTTTCTAACCTTTGTTCAATTTTCTTGATCAGTTATGAATTTTATTTAATTTATTTGGAATTATCGATATTTTGTCATAATTAAATTGTAGAAAATGAAATTAAATATTTATAAAATTATTTTGTTTTGCTAAAATATTCTAATTATCCCTATAGAGATAATTATATGTCCCTAAGACCCTTTGATATCCCTGGGAGACATTACAGAGTATTGGTCCTTATTGGGGATTTTAACCGTTGTTGGTTGATGCCCCCTACTTTAGGCTTAACGACGTCTCGCAAGCCAGATGTGGGGTTTTGTAAGAGGGGACCTTTCAACTTTGGTTTCTTGGTGCCCCCATTGTAGTATTTATGACGACTGGTTGTGTTTTAGTCATGGATGTCATAGGTTGGGCTATTGTAACTGAGGGTGTCACGGACCTTGTGGGCACAGCAGCCGAAACATGGACAAGTTCATAATGAGCTACTGGTTTGGAATCCATTTCTGGGTAAGGTGGTGTAAGGTACCAGACCGGGATACACAAAGTGAGCCTAGGTAGAGTAAATTGATCCATAACCGATGTCCCTTGTACACCTATGGGAGGGTACAAGAATGGAATTTGGAAGATTGGTGGGACCGATGGACTCAACGTTTGTTCAATGCCATGACTCAGCGTCGATGTTGATGATGGTGTTGAGGTGGAGGCGGCTCCATTTTCAGCGGTGAAAATTGTGCACATTAGGGCATCGTTTGAAGTGGGGATCTTTGGTGGTGGTCCCAAATACACTCCTAATAAATTGGATTCAGTGTACATACCAGGAGCAATGTCAACATACGGTTGATCAGTGCCGAGGATAGTTGGAAAGACATTGTCAGGATTTCTTATGGTGTTGGGATCATAGTAGTTAAGTTTTTCGAGGGTGACGACCTTCCCATTTAATGGAAACTTCATGATACGAGAGACGGAGGAGGTGACTGCCTTCATGGTGTACATGTAACTACGCCCCAAGAGGATGTTGTAGTCAAGTTCTGCGTCGACTACTTCGATATCGATAATAACCATCTTGCCCCCCAGATTGATGGGGACATTTTGGTGCAATCCTCTTGGTTGGGATGGTCTCCCATCATATGCGCGAAGAGCAATAGATGAGGGGACCAACTTAGGTGACACTAAACATTTCCAGACTTTCGAGGACATTACTCAAGTGGATGCGCCTTTGTCGATGATACAATGATGGATCATAATGTTCTTTATTGTGACTGGAACTTGAAATGCGACTGACAAGGGTAATCATGATTCTACTTTTTCAATATCAAATGTCATGAGACACAATTCGGAAGGGACAACGGAGCCAAGTGAATTGAGTAATGCATTTCATTGGGTTGGGAATGACTTTAGTACTTCTAACGTGAACATGGGTACAGGTGATTGAGCCAAGTCATCCACAATACTGTAATTGTGGGTGGCTTTCATTTGAGCGTTATTAGGGGTACGTCAGAGTGGAACCTTGGGAATCTGTGGGATTTGTTTGGAACTTGGGCTTGGTATTTGTAGAGGGCCCCCCAAGGGGATAGGAAAATCTTCCACTTGGGTGGTTTCAGGCCTATCATAACCCTTGGCTCGAGTCTGTAGATTTATATCAAACGTGTTGATATTTTGAAAAGAGCCATCATCGGGGGGGTAAGGATATTTTTGTTGTGTAACGAACCCTTGGTTGGAAAAGGGTTGTTGTAACACTGCGGTTTGGGTTTGGGGAGGGTTCGCATCCTAAGGAGTATTTTTCACTGTCTTCTTATTGGATTCCATTAGTTGTTGGCAGTCAAGGATAAGAGGGAAACGATGTGTGTAATGACCATAGTCATCGCAGATGGAGCAGCAGTAATTGGTCCTAAGGTTTCCATTATTCCCTTGTTTGGGGGGTTTTTATTCCTCATGTTTTGGTTACCTATATTTTGGTACTGCTGGGGAGGGGTGTTTCCCCCTTTCCTCGATTGTTGGTTTTTCTTTTTCTTCCCTTTCTTCTTCCCCTAAGTCTGCGGATTCTAGGGGTTTGCGGTGTTCAATTGCTCAAATCGTTGAGCTTATTGAACATAAGAAGGTTGAACCAATTTCACCCCCATGTGGGGTGCAGGATGTTGAACAGTCGAGCATGGGAATGGTTAATAAGGGTCGTATCCCGGGGGTGGGATAAATGTGGTTTTCACTCCATAAGAGGTGGACGTAGGAACAACTTGTGCCATTGGAAGTGTAGGAACAGTTTCCATTTTCCTAACGTTGGGGTAAGTAGGACTATAGGTTCTATACTGTAACTGACCAACTGGTGGGGTTGGTACCGATGCAAGGGGTATCGACACAAGTGACATGGATGGGTATTGCGGAGCCATATTAAATGGCGTTGAAGTGGTAGGAGGAACCTTTCCTAAGTGGGAAATGGACCCAATAATCTCATCCGTCGAATGTGATGATCCCGCAAGTATAAGATCCAACGACCGATGTCGAGGGGCATTAGGGAGGATAGTGTAAAGGTATTCGAATAGTGCATAGATGAGATCGAAATGTTGGGCTTTCAGAATTGCCTCATCCTCACTTTGTGGCATGGAGGTGACGACATATTTAGCTATGGTGGGTTGGAGTAATTTAATAAACCAATCCAACAAAAATGGTGGTTGTATTTTGATTTTACACAAAGTTCGAAGCCTACGCCACTCATGGATGTGGTTCGTGATGTGGGTGGATGTATTTTGTCAAAACTCTATGATAATTTCAAGACCAAGGTCATGTCGAATCAGAAGCTGGAATTAAGTGATAAATGTGGTGTCTAATGTCGCAAAGGTGGCATGGGTCGCTCTCGATCGGTTTACATACCATTTGGTTGAGATTCCAATTAGGGTACGCTGGAAGAGGCGAACCCTCATAGGGCCATCCACTATGTTGTTAGATGAACATCATAAGTGGAAAGACATGACATGGTTGGCGGTATCGTCCTCTTGCTTTCCTTCAAATTTGGGAATGTCGGAGGGAATTTTACCTCGCACGGCTGGCCAAGTTGGACCATGTGCAATAGGGTCATTGATCAGTTTGGCCAAATCAGGAAGATTTAAACTAGCCATGAATGGTAAGGTAGGGGTATTTTTCCTTTCCATTTTATTTTGGGTGTTGTTTCCTTGAGGGGGAGACCCAAGTGGTTTTGAAAACAATGAGTGACCTCCTACGTCGGAGGAGGAATCAAAGGGGGCCAAAGGATCTCCACGAGGAGAAGCCAGAGGGGAACCTCTTCCAGTGGTGGAAGAGGTGGAAGGATTCTCACTTTCTTCAAGAGGAGAGAATGTACTTAGAAAGTCTCAGCCTCTCCCAGATGATCCTATCAATGTCGCTTGGGAGAGGCCTCAGCTAAAGTACCTTCCACGTGAACCACTAGGGGAAGGTGTTAAAACACCCCTTGAGAGAGGGGGTGAGGCCTTGCAGTCTCTAGGACTGCCTTAGGGGGTTATTTTGGTCCTCAATGGTGAATCCTTTGTATCAAATGAGAGTGATTGTGGAATTAAACACAATTGAACAAATGCAAAAATATGCCAACCACAACATATGAAATATGGTGCAATAAGTGAGTGATATGTGCAAAAATCAGTTTGAGTGCAAGTGTTTCCACATGTAGGTTATTTTTAATTACAAGTTAGTGAACTTGTAGTTAAAAAGAAAATAAATGTAAATTCCTTAAAAAGACCTAACATCCTTCCTCTCAAATGTAACTAGGCCTCCCAAAGGTACGATTGATGGTGACAATGGGGTCCACGCACCAATTGACTGGTGGAGGTAACAAAGAGCTAGTTCTACCGGCAATGGGGCCAATGTTCCAATCAAGATGACTTGGAAACACCTAACAATGGCAATAACTAACTTCAGGAGTCAATTTCACTCACAATTTCTCCTTGGTGATGCCTTAAGTTTTGCTACTAAGATACCTTGCATCAAGTGTGGATCAGCAGTTCAGCCTGCACGGTATAGTGTCGTATCCCTACAACAAGTTGAATGACTTATAGGGGAGAGTGGGACATCTATACCTCATCTTTCATCTCCTTGGTCATGACGCACTTCTGATCCGGGTTTTCTTTGAACACTTTCTTATACGGGATTTTTTAAGTACCCTATGAGTCAACAATGCTATAATTCAAAACATCGCTAATGAAACTAGATTGGTGGGCATTAATGGATGCCTAACCCAATCAATCCTACCTAATTAAAATATTGTTTTGTGACCTCCTGTGGAGGATTTTAGTTGGTTGGACAGTTATAAAGTTGTTTTTAATGGGTTTGAATTTCACTTAGGGAGTGTAAGAGAGGTATCCCACAATCCCTATATTCATGATTCACCAAGATCACAAGAAGTGCGAGGTAAAGAGCATACTCGAATCAAAACAGTCTTTAGGTCGCTTAGTGTGTGCTAGTGGTGCAAACACGTGTGATGAAATCAAATTGATTGTCGAAAAATTAACTAGAAGATTATATAAAGTAGATGCAAATGTACTTTTAACTCTAAAAGATGCTCATGGTGCTTTGCAAATCAAAATGCTAACTAATACAAAAGTGTGCAATGTAGGTATTTCACACTTCTCACCCTTTTCTGATTCACCAAGCTCACATGAATTACAAGGTGAAGAGCATACTTAGGGGACAAGAGTCTTAAGGTCCTTGCTTGTGTGAAAAAAGTGGATTACACACTAGCTTTAATCCTAAAAATATGTCAATTGTGCATAAAAAAAAATGGTCTTGAATACTAGTGACAACAATGAGGCCCATTGAAAGCCTCAAAGTTGGTGACCTAGGTAAATTTCGAGAGATATGAACTCTTTACTTCCTAATCTTGGTATAGGTGAACTAATTACTAGAAGACTAAGTAATTATTGCAAATTAACTTAATTTAAGTTCATTAGTGAGCAACAGTGGAGAGGAGAGATTTTAGCATGCAGATAAAAAGCAAATAAAATAACTATAGCGCAGCCAAATAATACTTTGCGGCGTGGGTAGCGCGGAGAAATACAAAACAGGTACTTTGGTAGCGCGGGTATAACACATATCAGGTGTGCGGGTAAACCCACGGTAGGTCACACGGGTCATGAACTGATTACATGTGTGGGTAGCACATATGTCGAAGTTGTTTCTGCACTGGTAGCACGGTCGAGAGGCCAAGATCCCCACCATTGTGTAAAAATTAATTTTGTCCAACTTGGGGCCAAATTCTGGAGCAAGAGGTGGAAAACCTTATCTCCTGCAAATGATAAACAACCGGAATTAATTACTTACCAGAATTAATTACTTATCATAAAACAACCTAGTTAAATAAGAAATGAACAAAAATAAGTGGAGTCACGATTAGAATTGTTGTGGAAAAAATTGCACAAGTGTGCACTCTTCCACTTGGTGAGGGGATAAGCCTTGTAGGATGTAGCAAGGCCTTAGTCCTCGGATCCCCTATGTGTGGTTGGTTGGTTGTCCTCCAAGTGATCCTGCAATAGATTGTTAGTTGAATTCACATAAAACAATGAAAAATGGATAAAATGCAAAATAAAAAGAGATGGGGGGAGAATGCAAAATCCAACAACAATCCAAGGTATGCCAAACCACTTTTGTATTTCCCAATGGTCAATTTGTACAACACCTAGGAGGTGTGGGATTCAATGGAAGCCAATAATCTCCCTTAGGGAGGCCTTTTTTGTCCAAACTGTATGCTAAGTCAATGGTAGAACAATGGAGAGGAACTCTTGCCCCTTGAAGGAAGGTGGAAAGGGAGATTGGGAATGCTTACAATGATAGGAAGAGTTGGGTTATGAGGAAGCTCCAACACAAATCTAACAACATAACCTTGTTATTGATTTCTCTCTACAAAATGAATTCCAATCGCTTCCTTATATAGGCCAATAGGTGGCCAACAAACAACTAGATCCAAATGTGAACTCATATCCTCCATGAACTAGTTCTAAGGTACACCAAGGGGCCTATTTAAGGAGCCGAATTTGGGTTCTTGGAGGTGATGGAGCCTTCAATGCGTCGTGGGAAGTAGGTGGTCCCATCGTTTTGACAATAGCACGGTTATCGAAGGAATAACCGCGTGGGTATCGCACGGGCACTGAACTGATTACCTGCGCTATAGCGCAGGTTGGCAATGGTTCAGCCATGTGACCTCTTGTTTTGACTGTTCTTGGGAATTTTGGACTCATGTTGTCTTTTGGATTTGTTGAGGATGCCTGTGGTGAGATGCATTCTTTATGTTGATGATGCCTTACTAGAAGAATCTTCGAAATGTCGCATGTGTGCAAAATTTAGGCGATAACAGCTTTATCATGGAATATTGAGAGGAAGAAGGATATCTCATTTCCTTATCCTTATCCATTCTCAATTGGTTTCATAAATCCCATGAAGAATGGATGGCAAATGACATTGTAGCTGAAATCATCAAAAGGCTTTAGGAGGTTTCCAATCCCCCTAAGGTCTATAAATGGAAACAAGATAAATTGAAGTATAAAGGGAACCATTTTATGGTGCAAAATTCTTATTTAGAATAAATGGTCTTAGAGGACTTTAATTCATCTCCTATTGTGGGTTAATATGGATTTCAAAAAACATACAAATGAGCTAAGCACTCCTTCTTTTGGGAAGGCATGAAAATATACATATAGGATTTTGTATATGCATGTGGCACTTTTCAAAGGAACAAGGGTGAGATCATGAAGACTCCCAAGGAATTACAACCACTATCAATACCAACCATTATCTAGATTGATTTTCCATGGATTTTATAATGGACCTCCCAAAAGTACGCAACAAATTGGTCATTGTGGTTGTAGTAAATTGCCTTTACAAGCATGCTCTATTTTTTGTCCTATCACACCTATTTACTCCCTATAAATTTGATCAAGTTTTCATGTATCATATTTTTAATTTATATGGCATGCTCACTTCTATTGCGTTGGATTGAAATCCATCAGTCACCATCAAATTGTGATAGGTGTTATTTAAACTTTAGGATACACAATTGAAAATGTGCATCACTTATTGTCCCCAAATTAATGGTAAAAAAGAAGTGGTCAACAAGTGATTGGAAACTATTTGATTTGCTTTACTTTAGAAAGGTAGCACCACTGGGCATAGTGGATACCCCTACAAAATGGTGGTATATTACGACTTATAACATTGCTACCAAAATGGCACCATACAAAGTTGTTTATCCCCAAAAACCCTTATCAGTGGTTTCATATCTACAGGGCGCATCCAAGGATCATGAAATGGATCACATGCTTAACACTAGAGAAACCATTCTGCACACACTCAAAGACAATTTGGTTCACTCAAAATTGAATGAAGAAACAAGTTGACCAACATTGCTTAGAGTGTTCTTTTGTATAAAGGGATCAGGTGTTTCTTTTCCTTCAGGCATCTCTCAAAGACAAAAGCCACCAAAGTTCTATGGACCCTATCCTATCCTCCAATGCATTGAACAAGTTTCCTACAAATTGTCTCTTCCAAGATACATCCAATATTCCACGTGTCTTGTTTGAAGGAGGTAGTGAGATCAAATTGTAGGGTGAAAACTAGATTTCCATCACTTGATGAAGAAGGATTCATTTGCCTAAATTCAAAAGTAGCATTGACCACTAGAGAATGTAAAATACACCAGTGAATTAAGGTTGATAAGTATTGATCCAATGGAAATATATGCACCTAGAAGATTCCACTTGGGAACCAACAGTGATTTTACAGTAGTTTCCACACTTCCAACCTTAAGGACAATGTTTCATTTAAAGAAGGAGGGCATGATAGGGTCCTACCCTAACATCCCTAATTCAGGGGAACTTAGTTGTTACTTAATTAATCTACAAGGCCATCCTCTTTGAATAAATCCCATTAGATAATTAGCAAGTAGTTACTTAGTGTAAAAGGGACATCTCTATCAAATAATTCCCACAAGGTGTTTGGTAATCATATATGATGGCACCACAAGTAGTTTGGATTTCTCTCTCTCTCTCTCTCTCTCTCTCTCTCTCTCTAGAGATAGAGAGAGAGAGAGGATAAGGAATATTTTGTCAATTATTGTTGTTCTAAATGGAGTTGTACTCATTAGGGGTTGTCCCCTCGAAGCGTTTCGTGAACATTGCTCACTCTTTTGGAAATCATTAATACAAGGTTTAGATTTCACATATTTCATCTTATTGTCTCTTATTTTTTATTTAAGTATTTATGTTTCTCTAAATATCTTGTTTGTGATTCAATTTTAAGGGTTAAGCAATAGTACATTTACATGGGTGAACCAAATAGAGAAATATTTTGAATTGCATAAGATAATGGATGATAAGCAAAGGATTTTTTTATCAACTCTGTATTATGAGACAAAAACATACCAATGGTATCGATGGATAGTTAAAAGGAAACTTGTTCTTATAATATACTTAGGGTTTGTTTACAAGGTACCTAGAAGAACAATATGGTTAAATTTGGGAACAATACTACTTTAGTCAATTAGAATCAAGCATTTAGGATCCATTAAGGATTATAATTCATAATTTTAGGTTTTAGCTACAAGGGTGGATGACATAAGTTGTGAACATCTGTACCCTTAGCATGATATATAATGGATTCCTCTAGGATAACTCATGATGGTGATCCCAAGACTTCCTAAATTAATCCTACCATTTGATGACCTTACATCGGGAACTACCTCCCCTTTCTCTTGTTTTCTCCAATGGTACTTCTTCCAATGGTACTTCTTAGAAATTTTGGTCAGTGTTTGTTTTTGTGATCACTTTTCTACGTCGAAATTCCTTTCGTCGTGGAAATGATTCTTTCGGGTTAACATTTTATGATGGTCACATATCTAGGTCGTTAAAGGGGGATTATTCCCATCCAAAAGATCACCTTCCATTCGGGATTCCTCTTCCAATGCCTTCTTCCAGGATTATCTCCATGGAAATCCCATCGACCTCTAGTAGATCACCTGCGATCGCTTTTTCTTAGGGCACCCCATCCTCAAGAGTTCACTTTTTAGCAACAACCATCTTGATTCTCATCACCTCCCCCTAATTTTTTTCTAATACATAACTTGATCAACATAATCATAACTCATGATCCATACTCGTACTACCCAAACAAATTGAAAATTCATAGTCAAAGTTTTTGTTCCAATTCAAACTTCAAATGGGGAATTAGTTCTCCATACAAGCACTATCTTGTTGCATATGGTACAAGAAAAATGAATTTACCTAAATAAAAAAAATTGCAATCTTGCCATCATACATACATTGCTCCTTCCATCTAAACCGTGTTGTTGTCTGTGGGTTCGAGATTTATTTCTACATCATGATTTGGTGTCTGGATTTCCCTAATGCATCAGATTGTACCTGTTATGCCTTAGAGTATCTGCAACATTCCCAATAGGTCCCTCAAGGTAAGGGGCTAAAAAAAATTGATATAAAGGCCAACGTGAAGCACGGAGTGTTGATTTGGGGATAAATACCCCTAATCATGTCATGGATGGTCCGCTTGATTTATGTCTCCAAGTGGTGCTCACCTTGTAGGGGTTGGTGCCCTTGGGGATCTAATCACTTGGACGCATGAACACACTCGTTTATTTTCCATGTAAAAGGTGATAGCGTTTGTTTAGCACACATTATTTGCTCACTTGGACCGATTTTACCCCTCCTCTGGGTTGTGTACCCACAATTTGTACTTTCTTATTAAAGAAGCCTACAAGGATAATGAAGGAGGACGTTGAGGGAACACATATGTTGGGGTTAGTTGGGTCACGATGTACTCCTTTTGGAACACCTAGCTCTTGGTATAGCCTAATTGCACTTATTTACTACTTTCATGTCTTTTAGAGTGGTTTACCCCCAAAGTTGTGGGTGAGCAAGCCCAAAGTTATATTTTTTACATTATCTTGTAGGCTAATAGCTTAAAATTAGGTAGAGGCTGAAAGATATAAATAGATCCTCACCTTCATTTTAAATCATAAGACAAGGGTTCACATATGTTCTTTTCTCTTTTTCTCCTACTCTATGAGTTATTGATGTGATGCGCACTTCTCTTGGGATGCTCTTTCTTGCTTGAAGGTGGATGATGGGATGTTCTAGGGATTAATTTTGCACATGCTAAAGGTTGATGCTAGACTAGTTGGAAGAACTCATGCACGGGTGTGACCTAAAGGCTTTTCTTTGCTCACTTCTTGTTGGATGTTGGTAAGTTATGATCCTAGCTAGGTTAAATGGTGCTTTTATGGTTCATTTTTCTGAAATGTTAGGGATTTTTGTCAACATTCTATCAAATTTTTATGAAGAGAACGCCCTCCTAAGGAGTTCTCTATTGCTTATTAGGGCCTTGGACTTCTTCATTTGCCCTAGTTAGGCTCTCCTATCGAACCCTAGAGGTTGTTAGGTGATGCCCTAGCTTGCAAGTGTTGAAAGACATTTCAAGAGAGGGACGTTAATCATTGATCTCTGAATGCCCTATGGATTGAGACAAAAATCATATCCCCTTGTGTTGGGGCCAAGGTCGCAGCTATAGTAAAAGCTGCGAATTTTGGGAAAAAGCATGAGTATGGAAGGAAAGTGCTAATTTTGGGACAAGCACTAAGTTTTGGGTAAGAAGGAGACGGTGCGCAGTACGGTGCCAGATGGATGATCTCAGCGCAGATCACGGACCGGAAATTGCGGAGCTCGCGCGCACGTCATCGAAGAATGAAGGTGGCTCAACTACCATAATAAATAAGGTGATGGAGTAGAGGGCTTAGCTACCCTCATTTAAAGGCTTAGTACAGAAGTTATGGTTGCTCGAATCAAGGAGGAGCAACGGACCAGAACATTGAAGGCGAAGGACGATCGCCCATACCCACAATCTGCGCCGGAATTCACGGAGCCTGCAGGAAGCGGCGACGTGACTGCAAGCGGCGCCTACAGTACACCTAGCCATGTGCGTGGTTAGGGTTTTTGGGAGTCACTGTTGGGAAAGGCCCACAGTTTTGTAAAGGTGTGACCGTCATGGCTACCTATATAGATGAATCATTGTAATGGGTAGAGGCTTCTTCCTCCCTTCCTTCAGTTCCTTCCTTTTGGAGAGTTAGAGAGTTAGATGCTAGACTGTTAGAGAGCCAGTCTAAAGGGATAGATCATGTGTTGATTATCCTTCACTGTAATTTCTACCTGGTGTGTAGAACTAGAGAAAGGAAATCGGATAGCCGAGGAGCTAATCCCTGAGTTGCCAGACAGTCTGAGTCGACGTCTGTGCCTTTGTAATCTCCATAGAGAGGAGACAAGCTTGAGAAAAGGGCTCCCAGCTGTGTGCATGGAGTTTCCTGTAAGTTCTAAGGCTGCAGCTGTGTGCGCAGCATATTGTATAACTCTATCATTTTCTGGTTAATATAAACTCCTGAGGACGGGGTTTTCCTCGAGGAGATGAGCTTCACTTATGTCTTCTTGTTATAATGTTTGGGTGAATGATAACTATTTCGAGTTCATTATTTGTGTATGCAAGACTTCTGTCTTATCTTTGTGACTGTTTGAGCGCGTTGGAAAGATCCCTTGATAACTATAAGTGTCTTAAGTACTAAAGAGGTAGTAACGCACAGTCGCTGCGGCGAGAGCAGACTGCGTTACTGCGCTAGATGCGAAGGGCCAGAAAGTGTTCCGCGCGTCGACCCAAGGAATAGTTTCCTGCTGCGTTGGAAAGGAGAAACTGCGCAGTAGACCTGCCAAGGAAGGGACCCGCGCAGCTGCGCCGAGCGGCCTGCGGGAAGGTCCGACCGCCGATTTCGCAGGAGCCATTCAAGGAAGAGCTATCTCCGCGTCACCCCGGTTAAGGAAACCTGATTCCTTAACCCCCCCATAGCCACTTCGGGTGAGACCTCGAGCTGCCGCGCAGCTCGTTGCCGAGAGGGCCAGTGCGCCAAGGGGTTTTGTTGCTGCGCTTCATTAAAACCCGGGTCTGCCCAAGAAAGCAGCCAACAAATGGTTCCGTTGCCGCGCGAATGAGACTTGTTATTTTGGCGACGCGCGAGATAGAACAGTGCAACAAATGGTTCCGTTGCCGCGCGAATGAGACTTGTTATTTTGGCGACGCGCGAGATAGAACAGTGCAACAAATGGTTCCGTTGCCGCGCGAATGAGACTTGTTATTTTGGCGACGCGCGAGATAGATCAGTGCAACAAATGGTTCCGTTGCCTCATGACTTTTTGATCACGTCACTTCCGTTGCTCTGAACCTTGTTGCTCAGCCAACAAATGGTTCCGTTGCCTAGTGACCAACAAATGGTTCCAAATGTGTTACTGGAATCCTACAACTAAGGAAATTGGAGATTGGTTTGATTTAAAGGCTAAAGAGTTTGCTGAACAAGAAAATAGAAGCCCTACGCTTCAAACAGAAGATTGGTTACAGAAGTATATTTATGCTGACCTTTACGAAATTTTCTTTGTTACATTTGCATTGGAGTTACACGCTTGGATAGCCAAGTTAGCAGATTCTAGACCTACGCTGCATGTTGATCGACCCGTCACGTGGACGCCTGAGCTAGCTAGTATTGTGAAGCGGATAGACAATCCTGTGTCCCACGCAGTAGACTTTTGGTTGAATAGTCTACTGGAAGGTTTTATTACCGAATTTGCAGTCGATACAAGAAAGAGTTTCAGTGAAGCTGAGAGGAGTTTCTTCCAAGTACACAGAGGTAAGTTCTTAAATTCTCTGAACTTATGGATTAAAATGCTTCTGTATGAAAAAGGAAAGCTATGTATTGCTTCTGATGAATAGCATAGTCAAGTAATGTCCGTAGATTCTGATAGTGACCCTGAAGTTATTGGTTGCACTCGTAGTGGAAAACGATATAAAGTAGGCCTTGACCAATATCCTTTTGAGTCTAGCCCAGACAATCGCCAAGTCCCTAGAGCAAGCCATATAGAAAGACAGGGGAGTGCTCATATCCCGTATTACCCCTTTACACCGCAAAAACCAGACGGAGCTCAGTATAATCCTACAGTAACACCTTCGAGTAGCCCACACGCTACTTCTAGTACCTCTGTACCACCTTTGTTTAACCATCCCGGAGGCACTGCTACAGTACCTCCACCTCAAACCCGTGCAAGAAGGATGGGTGATGACATGAAACTACCAACTTTTAGAGGAACAGGGATAGAGGACCCTGAGCAGCACTGGTTCTTATGTGAAGCCATTTGGACAATTAAGCAAATTAATGATGATGCTGTTAAACTGGTTCAGTTAGCAACCACACTAAGAGAAAGAGCCTTGACTTGGTTCATGAAATACTCAGCAGCACAGAATAGGACGCTTGCTGAGGTAAGAAATGCCATGATTAGAGAATTCAAGAAACCTAAGTCAGAATCACAGTGTATAACAGAGCTCAAAGACATCAAACAGTTACCTACAGAATCAGTATGGGATTTTGACCAGAAGTTCAAAGCTTTGATAGATCAAGTAAGCTTCGAGTTTGCACCACAGCAACATAAAGAATGGTTCATTGCTGCGCTGCTCCCACACATTAGACTTCCTCTTATGCAACAGAATCTCAATACTCAGGAACAAGCTCTAGAAATGGCTATGAAACTAGAAGCTTCGCCAATTGCAGGAACAAGCAACGATGTTGCGCATTTACAGAACCAATTAGCAAACTTAACCTTGCAAGTGCATGATATTAAGAAAGGCAAGGAGATTAAGGAACAAATTTGGTGTACAAAATGTAAAGCCCAAGGTCATTCAAAGGACCATTGTCCTGTTTTCATAGACTACATTGCAACTGGAGCACCTAATCCTTTACCACAGGCACAAGGGCCTTGGTGTGAAATCTGCAGAACTAGAGGTCATAGACCACAAGAATGCCACTTACTTCAGAAATATGTACAAACTCCAAAGAATCTATATTGTAATTTCTGTAAATCAGTAGGTCATGATGAGAACAATTGTAGAGCATATGATCTTATGATAGAAAGAAAGCATGATGTTTATAGGGTACAAGCAGAGACACAAGGACCCACAGCAGGTCCACCTTATGACCAATCTCGGGACGCCCGAGCAGCAAATTACAGAGGACGCGGACGCACAACAAATTTGGGTCGTGGAAGAGGACAGATCACTTGTTATAATTGCGGAGAACAAGGTCATTTTGCTAGGGATTGCCAAAATCCTACAACCCTCTGCAGATATTGTAAATCTTCTGACCATATCATCGAAGAATGCCCTCAGTTACAGGCTAAGATGCAAGCAAAGACACCACAGGTCAATCAGAATATCCAGTTGATTGGAGCCGAAAAAAGAGAACCAGACCCTACAGTTAATATAGTGACACGCAGTGGAGCTACAACTGGTCCGCAAGAGATGGGAACGGGAAAGCAAGCGACGCAATGGGTGCGCCGCGCTAACATTAAACCAGCCCCACTTAACCTACCGAAGCAAAAAGAAGCATTTAAGCAAGCTCAAGAGTATTTCTCAGATCCGAGAGCTTCGAGTTCTACCGCAATTCCGCAGAACAATAGTAGATCGCAAGTGCTAAGACAAGACAACTTGGTACAAGAACAGGCCACTACAGCTGGAAGACCTGACGACGATAAGGAGCATGCCCTAGGCAGTGTTCATGCGTTCCTGCGACAATGTTTAAAATTGTTGCGCAATGAACAAGCAACTCTAGAACTCCAACACCTGTTGGATCGGTGCCAAGACTCTGCTTCGACGAACACACCACAGCGTGCTGTTCACCAGATTAGGAGTCACATTAGAACAGGAAAAGAGATGAGGCTCACAGCGCAGATTGGAGCATTTGAAATGGACGAAGTCATGTTAGATTTGGGCTCAGAAGCCAATGTTCTCACTATGCAGACATGGGAACAGATGGGAAGCCCTCAGCTTACAAGATCCCCTATCCAGCTAAGACTCGCAAATCAGCAACGAGTCTCTCCATTGGGCAGATTACCCAATGTACCTATTGATATTGAAGGAGTAAGAAGCTCTGCAGATTTTGAAGTAATCAAAATTATGGATGATAGTAGACCATACCCAGCGCTGTTAGGAATAGACTGGGCACTTGATAATTTGGCTGTCATTAACCTGAAGAAAAGACAGATGACCTTTGAGGATGACCAGATCAGGGTCATCGCACCTCTTGATCCTATTCAAGGACCAAGATATATAGAACCTATTCGCGCAGAAGAGGAAGCGCGCCACATGGAAAGCTTGTATCAGATGACCACTAACCACAGTGACTATGTCAACCCCACAGCAGACGGCCATATCAGCTGGCGATGTGATAGCTCGTGCACATCAGATTCAGATGCAGGATTGGAAAATTGGCAGAATCGTCTACATGAGGTTTCTGCAAGACGTTGCGCCATGATGACTAAATCCATTCGATGGATTGGCACAGAATTAACTGACACTCCAACTTTTGATGGTCTAACCAAAGTAACTAAATTCATACAGGAATACGAACAAAAGCTTCCAGAACCACAGCGCATCCAGGCACTGGATATAGCATTGCGCGCTACACCCGCAAGATGGTGGATTGCGCACAAGGAGAATATTCATACATGGAAAGACTGTCGCAGATTGATACTGCGCAGATTTCAGGACACCACAGCCGAAGCGCTACGCAAATATGAAGGACAGAGTGACCCCAGGTCACACATTGAAGCATGTATTCAGCAATGGTCAGATATTCGGGAAGATGAATGGGTTCACCAATTCATCCACACATTAGATACAATTCCAAGGAATTGGTATACTGAAACAGAATTGCGCAAAGGCACTCTTACTTGGGCTCTTATGATAGAAAGTTTTCAACTTACATTCAGCTTTGAGTCAGAGCATCCAAGCATTGATCAGGCTCTGAAGTGTATTAAAAAGAAGGTATTTGAACCAGGTCTAGTAACAGAATATTCCCAACCAGATTGGGCTGTTCAGATGGAACATGCCCTGGAATGTTATAACTTTACCGCCGAAGATGAGGAGGACGATCCTCGCAACCTCAATATCCCAGAATCAGAAGGGACACGCAATATTGAAGGTCCTGAGCTTGATATTCCTGCCATCGCAGAACACGTCAAGCTCAAGAAAGTTAACATTGGCACAGAAGCTGACCCAAAGTTTGCTTCTATAGGAGATTATTGGGATGATGAAACCGTTGCGCATGTTTCAGATTTATTACGTGATTACCAGGATATCTTTCCTACCAAGTTCACAGAAATGAAAGGCATCCTAGGAGACTTAGGAGTGATGCGCATACCTCTGAAACCAGACGCCAAGCCAGTAAAGCAGCGCCCATACAGGTTGAACCCGCGCTACAAAGAAAAAGTCAAAGAAGAAATTGATAAGATGCTTGCAGCAGGTATTATTGAGCCAGTAGAGGAAAGCGATTGGATTAGTCCTATGGTGGTCCAAGAAAAGAAAACGAAGGGTGAAATAAGAATTTGTGTCGACTTGCGCAAACTCAATGATGCATCAGCGCACGACCCATTTCCCACTCCTTTCACAGATGAAGTACTTGATAATGTTGGAGGACAAGAGGCTTACTCTTTCACTGATGGATTTTCGGGATATCATCAGATTAGAATCCATCCGGATGACCGCCACAAGACTACTTTTGCAACTGAATGGGGCTCATTCCAGTACACGGTAATGCCCTTTGGTCTTAAAAACGCACCTGCTATCTTCTCTAGAGTTGTTGTTGCTGTTTTTAAAGAATTTATCCACAAGTTTTTAGAAGTCTATTTTGATGACTGGACTGTATTTGGTTTACTAAAGAACCATATTGCGAATCTGCGCATGATGCTAGAAAAATGTAGACAGCATCAGATTTCCCTTAACTTGAAAAAATGTATATTCTGTGCGCCCTTTGGTATTTTGTTGGGACATATTGTATGCAGACAAGGACTCTTGATGGATCCTGCGAAGGTTGCCATCATTGCTAATTTACCTGCGCCCAACTCAGTTAAGCAATTGCGCACTACATTGGGACATACAGGATACTACAGAAAATTCATCAAAGGATATGCAAGGATCACAGCGCCTATGGAAAGATTGCTGAAGAAGGATTCGAAGTTCCAATGGACAGAGGAATGCCAACAGAGCTTGGACACACTTAAAGAAAAGATGATCACAGCGCCTATTCTAGTTTTCCCAGACTGGAGAAAACCTTTTCATGTTCATGTTGATGCTTCTTCCATAGCATTAGGAATCGTGCTTACACAGTCTGGAGAAGGAAGTATTGACCACCCAATTGCTTACTCCAGCAGAAAGTTATCTACAGCTGAGAAGAATTACACCACTACAGAAAGGGAAGGACTAGCCATGGTGTATGCCCTACAGAAATTCAGACACTACCTGTTAGGAGCTCACTTTAAAATGTATACTGATCATTCTGCTTTGAAATATTTGGTCAATAAACCAGTCTTAGGAGGCAGAATTTGCAGATGGCTACTACTCTTTCAAGAGTATGATTTTGAGGTTATTGTAAAGCCAGGCAGATTGAATGCAGGGCCTGACCATCTATCCAGAATAGAGTCAGGAGAGGAACCTACGAGTCTGGAGGACAATCTGCCTGACGCACAGTTGTTTTATATCCAAGCAGCAGACGAATATTATTCTGATATTCTTAAGTTTCTCACTACCGGACAAGCGCCGGCTGCGTTTACAATCCAGCAGAAGAAGCAACTTGTTGTTCGAGCCGCAGACTTCACTTTGATAGCAGGCCAGCTTTATAAGTTGGGCCCTGACGAAATTTTGCGCAGATGTATCTTACCACAGGAAAAGAGCTCTATCATCGCAGAAGCGCATTCAGGTACCGCAGGAGGCCATTTCGCAGGAAAGCCGACTGCGCAGAAAATATTAGCCGCGGGACTTTGGTGGCCGACATTGCACAAGGATACTAAGGAATTCTGTAAATGTTGCGATGTGTGCCAGCGCACAGGAAAACCCTCAAGGAGAGATGAAATGCCACTAAGACCCCAGATCACACTACGTGCTTTTGATAAATGGGCCATTGACTTTGTAGGACCTATTAACCCACCAGGAAAAAGAACTGGCGCAAGATATATCATTACAGCTACTGAGTACCTCACCCGATGGGCTGAGGCGAAGCCAGTTAAGAACTGCGACGCTGCTACTGCCGCGCAGTTCATTTTCGAGAACATTATCACTAGGTTTGGATGCCCAGTGATCCTCATGAGTGATCAAGGTACACATTTCCTCAATGAGACTATAGAGGCCCTTACTGAAGAATTTCAAATTAATCACCATAAGAGTACACCCTACCATCCTCAAGCTAATGGTACGGTGGAAGCATTCAATAAGATCCTTGAGAATGCCCTGACGAAGATCTGTAATCAACAAAGAGATGATTGGGACCTTAGAGTCACAGCTGTATTATGGGCTTACAGAACCACTTGCAAGAAATTAACAGGTCACACACCTTTCAGCTTGGTGTATGGACAAGAAGCAGTTATGCCCATGGAATACATTGTTCCCAGTCTCCGAATTGCGCAAATTACAGAAATGGCAGATCCTGACACTATGAATGAAAGACTTTCGCAACTGCTTTCTTTAGAAGAAGACAGACTTATGGCCGGATTTCATCAACAGGTACAGAAGGCAAGACAGAAAGCTTGGCATGACAGGCACATTAAGCATAAGCACTTTGAAGAAGGAGACTTGGTACTCCTTTATGATAGTAAATTCATCAAGTTTCCAGGCAAGTTTCGTGTGCATTGGTTAGGTCCTTTTCAGGTAATAAAAATAACAGACGGAGGCGCAGTTCAGCTTGCGAAGCTGAATGGAGAACTACTACCTACAATGATAAACGGAAGTCGGCTTAAGCTTTATTGCGACGGCCACTCCGCCCTGTCGACATAATATAGTACTCAGGTATGCAGATGCCCAGTGTAGTTGAAAGAGACATCGCATTTAGTCTACACGGAAGCTGCGACACACCCCCAGTTTCCAGCTTCCTGCGCAGTTCCTTGAAATATCCGCGCATCCTGAATAAAAATTGCTTGAACAAAGCTTAGCGGTCCGCTCTGGCGAAGTTTTGCTTTATGGACCATTGGACTATCGCTCTTGCGAAGTCCCCTTTCATAATTTGCCGCTGAAAAGAGTTTTGTTGTGGACCCCTAGAGGCACAGTTTCCTAAGTTGAAATGACCCGCCGGAAAATTTTGAATTACAGCAGTTATGTAGCCGCGTTCGAATAAATGAAGGATAAGGCCGCTATTTAATTCTACCCGTTCTGACGGATTCGGATTAATCTCCGAAAGATTTGCATTTAACTCAGGCGCCGAAAGCATTAGCTTCTCCCGGAAGGCTGTCAGAACCCGTCCATCACACTAAATGCACCGCTACGGCAAGGAGGATAGCGTGTTGTCAACTCATCTGTAGCCGCCTATAGCTACGTAACCCCACTTGGTCGCATTTACTAACCCCGTTGGCTATAAATACCTCACACTTGTATCAATTTTGGGTTACTGTCTCGAGTTGCATAAGTTGTCTTTGAAGATCTGCATTATTGTTTTCAGAGCCGAGTGTGCAGACTATTTTCCCTTGTTTTCAGAGTCTATACCCTACGCAGTTCCGCCATTTGCTGTCCAGAGTCTTGTTATTTACATTGGTTCACAACGGAGAATTTATCGACTGAAGAAGTTATTCGTCAATTTCTACGCCGAGGCTTAGATTTCGGCATGGCCACTCCGGTGACGCCGTCGGCCTACGTACACCCTGGTGCTACTGATCCCAGAACATCTCCAGGCACAAGAGCATCTCAGCAGCAGCCGGAGGAACCTGTTCCAGAACCGCTCGCGTCTATGGTGAACTACCTTCCGCCGCGTCCAGACGATGCGCCGGATGTCCAGATTCCGAAGAATGCAAAGTATCCAATTCCGCTACCGCCACTACCGGCTAGTGTGCGGGTAGAAGGCCAACTATTGGGAAACATTCCACTGGTTAAATTCTCTGATTTTAACCTTGGAGACTATAAGACGTATCCTCAGTTTCAGTTGGACCGATATTTGGATATCGCCCATAATCCCACCAGAAACGTTGATGAGTTTATCCCGAAGGGATTTGCAGCAAATCTTGAGCGCCCTGGACTCTTGAATTTGTTGAAGCTACCGCACTTTGGGCGTAGCAATGAAGTGAACGCAGTCGTTAAAACACTGCTATCCTGCGTTCATGGAGGTTACCTTTGGCTCGGGAGGCCAATTGATCTAAATGTTGATTTGATACACCGTATCACCGGCCTATCTAAGGTTGGTAAGGATCCCAATATCCATTTTGCGGGAAAGGAGAAGGACCGAAAATTAGCTGCAAAGCTGGTCCAGAAATATAACTTGACAAGAGGAGGTCGGGCTTATGACCTCACGACCGTAGAAGATGAGGCACTTCGCTTCACAGGAAGTCTGCTTGCAGGCAGACTTCTCACCAAGTGCCGACCAAAAGAAGTTACTGGAGCTGTCGTAGAGCTCGCTATCGCAGCTGCGGAGGGAGAACAGTACAACTGGTCTCTCTTCCTGCTGAATTCTTTTTTGGCTGATTGCCTGAACGTGCAGGACAATGCAGGCCAATCATTCCATTTTTCATGGCTTTTAATTCTATGTGCTCTCGTCGGGTGGAAGGAGCCCCCGAATACTCAGTTCCGTCCACGCCGCGCAGGAGAGGTTGCCGGCATGCGCTACATCAACCTCTGGGATTCCCCTAATCCCGCGAAGCGCAAGATGAATCGCGCTGTTTTTTGTGAGTATTACTATCTCCTCCGCGATACCATACAAGATATGCCAAGGCTGAGCGCGGAGACAGCCACATTGTATGACGGGAAGTTGGCTTTTACTGCCGACATCCATCAACTCTACCTTCGGCCTTGCGACATTCCAGGTGACTGGGCGCTAGGTCTTTACAGGATGACCACAGAAGATGTCGAAGAAACCATTAAGTCTTGGTCGGACGAATGGAGAGCAGCAGCTGACATCGCACCTGCGATGCCACCCGCCGCTGCGCAAGAAAAAGATAAGGGCAAGGAAGCCCCCGAGCAAAGAAGCGATGAAGGCTCAACAGAACCAGCCACAAAGAAGCAGAAAGTGTCGCATCCCACTGAGGCCATTCCCTCGGAGGTCGACAAATATTTGAAAGAGCAATTTCGTGAGATGCGGAACATGCATGCTCACATCCGAGGTGCTCTAGACTTACAATTTGTAGAGCTAAAAGGTCTCGCAGGAAGGATTGCGCAGACCCATGCACCAGCATCTACTTCGCAGGCGCCCCAAGAAATCCCAACTGGTGAGCGAGTTGAAGAACTCACAGAAAGGCACACTGTCGTCCATATTCCGCCTACCAGCATGACCCTTCCAGATCCCCTAGCTGAACTGCAGGTAAGCACAGTTGGACCTGTAGAAATTAATTTGTCTATGATTCCTATAGAAACTTTACAGCTAGTACAAGAGAAAGTTTCTCTTGAGTTGAGAGCTAGAGAGCTCTCTACTTTCCAGGCAAACCAACGACTGCAATCGCAGGAGATAGTGCTGAAAGAAAGTCATAAGAATATCTCTGCGAAGCTTGCACTCTATGAGGCGCAAGACACCGGCATCAGAAACGCAATAGAAGAGATTGCTCAGGAACTGCCGGCTTGCGAGATTCAACCAGACCTCCCTCTGGTTGCAAAAGTTCAAATTATTGGCGAAAGGGCGAAAACCCTGGAGCAAGAAATAGCTGCTATGGCAGAAGGCCATAAAACCCAGATCGCTGAGCTAGAAGCTCGCGTTGCTGCGCATCTTACAGATGATGCGCAGGTACAATTGGAAGCATTGAGCAGAGCTTCCACACGAATGAAAGGTCGAGTACAGGAAGCCAAGAACCTGATGAACCAGGCTATGGAAGCTTGGACAGAGCTTGTGAACCTCCCTTTTAAAGTGGGACTATCAGAACAGGTGCAAGCTGCAGAACAGTCCCTCACTGTTCTGAATGAAGAAGCCAAGTCCTTAACAGGCTTGCCAAAGATGAAGAAAATGGGCGAAGTGCGCAAAATGCAGCAGCAACTGCACAAGCTCAGAACTGAAGATGAGAAGCTCACCAACAGCATTCAGCCATTCATGGATGAGTATGCTGAAATCGTTGGCCAGATTGAGACAAAAATCAAAGAGATTGCCGAGTCTCAAGAGATCATTGATACACTCACTAAAGGCGAAGCAACCGCAGAAACAGTGCAAACAGCTGATCAGTGTATTGAGGAATTGGACTCCGCTATTGCGCAATGGCAGAAAACATTCGCGGAGATTCAAGCAAACGCAGATGCGCAAATCCAACGACCACGCGCTAGTGCGAGTGGCTCGAGGGCGAGCCACAAGTGAGTGTTGGGGGCCTGTTGGGGCCAAGGTCGCAGCTATAGTAAAAGCTGCGAATTTTGGGAAAAAGCATGAGTATGGAAGGAAAGTGCTAATTTTGGGACAAGCACTAAGTTTTGGGTAAGAAGGAGACGGTGCGCAGTACGGTGCCAGATGGATGATCTCAGCGCAGATCACGGACCGGAAATTGCGGAGCTCGCGCGCACGTCATCGAAGAATGAAGGTGGCTCAACTACCATAATAAATAAGGTGATGGAGTAGAGGGCTTAGCTACCCTCATTTAAAGGCTTAGTACAGAAGTTATGGTTGCTCGAATCAAGGAGGAGCAACGGACCAGAACATTGAAGGCGAAGGACGATCGCCCATACCCACAATCTGCGCCGGAATTCACGGAGCCTGCAGGAAGCGGCGACGTGACTGCAAGCGGCGCCTACAGTACACCTAGCCATGTGCGTGGTTAGGGTTTTTGGGAGTCACTGTTGGGAAAGGCCCACAGTTTTGTAAAGGTGTGACCGTCATGGCTACCTATATAGATGAATCATTGTAATGGGTAGAGGCTTCTTCCTCCCTTCCTTCAGTTCCTTCCTTTTGGAGAGTTAGAGAGTTAGATGCTAGACTGTTAGAGAGCCAGTCTAAAGGGATAGATCATGTGTTGATTATCCTTCACTGTAATTTCTACCTGGTGTGTAGAACTAGAGAAAGGAAATCGGATAGCCGAGGAGCTAATCCCTGAGTTGCCAGACAGTCTGAGTCGACGTCTGTGCCTTTGTAATCTCCATAGAGAGGAGACAAGCTTGAGAAAAGGGCTCCCAGCTGTGTGCGTGGAGTTTCCTGTAAGTTCTAAGGCTGCAGCTGTGTGCGCAGCATATTGTATAACTCTATCATTTTCTGGTTAATATAAACTCCTGAGGACGGGGTTTTCCTCGAGGAGATGAGCTTCACTTATGTCTTCTTGTTATAATGTTTGGGTGAATGATAACTATTTCGAGTTCATTATTTGTGTATGCAAGACTTCTGTCTTATCTTTGTGACTGTTTGAGCGCGTTGGAAAGATCCCTTGATAACTATAAGTGTCTTAAGTACTAAAGAGGTAGTAACGCACAGTCGCTGCGGCGAGAGCAGACTGCGTTACTGCGCTAGATGCGAAGGGCCAGAAAGTGTTCCGCGCGTCGACCCAAGGAATAGTTGCCTGCTGCGTTGGAAAGGAGAAACTGCGCAGTAGACCTGCCAAGGAAGGGACCCGCGCAGCTGCGCCGAGCGGCCTGCGGGAAGGTCCGACCGCCGATTTCGCAGGAGCCATTCAAGGAAGAGCTATCTCCGCGTCACCCCGGTTAAGGAAACCTGATTCCTTAACCCCCCCATAGCCACTTCGGGTGAGACCTCGAGCTGCCGCGCAGCTCGTTGCCGAGAGGGCCAGTGCGCCAAGGGGTTTTGTTGCTGCGCTTCATTAAAACCCGGGTCTGCCCAAGAAAGCAGCCAACACCTTGCTTGTCATTTAATTACTTGTCTTTTTATCCCTTTATTTCCCTTTTATTTGCTGAAATTTTATGTTAAAAAACCCTAAAAATTATATATCGTCAAAAAATCCCTATCAATTCAAAAAAATTCAAAAACCCAAAAATATTTGCAATATGATAATTTTGGTCCACCCTAAAAATTCGCCCTAGTGGATTTATACACAGATCTCTAAGGGAATCCTCATTGGATATTGAAAAAACCCTAAAATCTAAAAAAAATCATAAAACCAAAAATATTTGGAATTTGATCATTCTGGTCCACCCTAAAAATTTGCCCTAGTGGATTTATCCACGGATCTCTGAGGGCGTCCCATTTTGACCTAGTGCATTGGGAAACGCAAAATTGCTCAATCTAGGGTTTATGTAGGGATTTTACAGTGTTGTTTGGAGCAAACAGTGTGCCCCAGACCACTTAACATCCTCCCCTTCAAAGCACACTTTTATGATGCATTGCCTTGGGAGGTGTGAAGCCCTTCCATGGGGATTCGTGAAGTATATTGAAACTGGTGATATTGATTGATAAAGTGAATTAACTCCTTTATTTTGATTTATGTGTCCATATCATTCATTGTTGACTCCACACAAGGCACTAATCTGGTTACAAGGTTGTAGAAAGGTATTTGCATGTATCTTTAAGGGCTCTCCACTAGGTTTATGAGTTACCCAAAGAAGTTGAGAGGCTAGGTTGTGGTGACATTTGGGCCTAGACTTCTCCCATATGCTTACCTATCACTAGCACTCGACCACACATAGTCTATTCTAAAAGAACTGCTAGTTTGAACGGTAACAGTACATATGTCCATTGAAAGGCTTGTTGGGGTTTCCCCAACTGGTGCATAATTTTTTTTGTTACCATGGTCCTTCTTCAAGGGATATTTCCTTAGTTAATTATTTTCAACATGTTCTTTTTTAATTTAATATTTGTTTCATTAATTTTTTATAATTCGTCTTTTATTGGAATGGAAAACAACTTTTTAATGTATATGAAGTCTACGTCATGGTTTGCATGTACCCATTCTTATAGAACTCTATTGGATTTATCTCCAAATGAACATTATAGGTGTAATAGTACTTTAAATTCATTGGAATCAAGTTCACCCTAATTTCTAGCAAGTACAAATGTTCCATATCAAGGTGTGGGTATGTTGGTTCATATATGTTAATTTCATGTGTTCCTCGTCTACTACCCTTTTTGTTTTATCTAAGGGAATAGATTACCTTTCTTTTGTCTTTTCTAAAAAACAATACTTCTTATTGGAATATATAGTGCCCTTCATGGCATAAATCTAAGGTGTGCCAAAAAGTACTTTGTATGAGTCTTTTAGTAATTTGATTACCTCAACTATGATCCATGTTTTAATATTGTATGCATTAATTTTTATTGTTTTTAATCTACCCATTGTTGTACAGATCACATGATTAGCTACCCATATCATGATGTTTTTTCTATGTCAAAGGTGGTTTGGGCCTATTTCCCCTCAAAATTTAGAGAATGAGTTTATTTATATGTGCCCTTCAACTCCTACATTAAAGATTGCCCTCCATGAAAGAGGGTATTTGTATTTTTTGATTGTTAAATAAACCAGTCATTCATACTTAAACTATTTGTTGATCATTGTCCACTTGTTTGTGATTAGCAGACCCTCAAAGAAGTCCTTGATTTTTCTTAATTGTTGTTTCTTAATTGTTTGTTTTTTAGTTAATCTATTATTGCTTTTTTATTTTTATGTTTCCAAATCCTTCCTAATGGTGTATTTTCTTAGTGGAGTTCCCCTTGCTTCCTTTTTCTATCATTTTCCCATTTCTAGTGGCCAACATTGTCTCATAAATATTGTTTTGTTTTCTTAAATTCATTTAGTGTTCATTTTCTTCCCTATCGAAGTGTCTTCTTATGTCTTCTTGTGTGTCCCTCGGGTCTCTCCCTGGTGGTTATTAATGCTTCATTCCACTGAGTCATCCTTGTGACTTGAATGAGTTCACAACTATTTTCCTAGAGTTTTTTCAAAATGATCGTTGTTGTGGTCTTCCAACCTATAATGAGCATATATCGTGACAATGGGTATACTATAAGTGGACATATTATTGTATCCATATCTTCAACAAGCAAAGTATGTGATAGCTATATTCTCACATGGTAGAGTTTGCACATTGGGGTTGTTCTATGTTTGGGCTCAAAAGACACTCTAACTCTTGTCTTTTTGCAAATCCCAAATTTCTTGGTGGTTATCTTGGTTGTAGAAATCTTCACAAGTTGATTGGGTTATCTATGCAATTATTCCAAGATTGTTCCATCATGTTGTATGTTCTACAAAATTTAAGTCTTGTTAATCCATGATGCTCATTTTTATCATTTTGGTTTTCCTTTTGTTTTTTATCGATTTTTTCTTTGGTACACTTTTTTTGCTTCTTTTTAACTTATTAAAATATGCTTCAAACTTCTTTATTCTTTTATCATTCTCCTTGTGTTCTACTTCATGTTAATAGTTTCGAAATCACTTTCCATATAGCTTGTTGCTTGGATTCCATCCTTGTATCATTTCAAATTTGGTTTTCATATTTGTTGGTCATTGTCCACTTGTTTGTGCTTAGCAAGCCCTCAAAGAAGTCCTTGATTTTTCTTAATTGTTGTTTATTATGGACCAATTGTTGTAGTTGTTCTACTATTGATTTTTATTTTTGTGTTTCCAAATCCTTCCTAGTGGTGTATTTTCTTAGTGGATTTCTTCTTTCTCCCTTTTTCTTTCATTTTCTTATCTCCAGTAGCCAACATTGTCTCCTCAAATATTGTTTGTTTTCTTAAATCCAACTAATGTTCATTTTATTCTGAATTGAAGTGTCTTCTTGTGTCCCTCGGGTCTCTCCCTGGGGGTTATTAATGCTTCATACAACTAAGTCATCCCTCTAACTTGAATGAGTTCACAAATATTTTCCTAGAGTTTGCTCAAAAGTGTTGTCCAAGGATTATTGTCGTGGTCTCCTAGCCCATAATGACTATATACCATGGCAATGAGTATACTATAAATGCACAATATTATTTGTGTCCCCATCTTCCACAAGCAAAGTATTTGATAACTATCTTCTCACATGGTAGAGTTTGCACATTGGGGCTATTGTGTTTGGGCACTCTTGTATTTTTTCAAATCCCAAATTCCTTGGTGGGTATCTTGGTTGTAAAGTTCTTCACTAGTTTAATGGGTCATCTATGTAATTGTTCCTATTAAAAATCTCGAAATATGTCCACTAAACTCAATTACAAATTTCGTCAAACAATTAGCAAACTCGTTGATTTCAACTTCAATAAAACTTCAACAGTCATGCATTAGCCCAAATACATGCTATTGTACTTTTATAAGCAAAAATATAACATCTAAGAAAATTTGGAAATTGCAGTCGAAATAAACAGTGGATAGTAGTCACATTTCACACATTTGACACGGGAAATTTTGGTCAATAGACCCTAGAGAAACCCCAAAGGAAAAACCAGTTAGAATGAGGAAATCTTTAATTAATGAGCAAACCCGAAAATCTACAACAAGTACAAATATCATGAAATGCAACTTAATCTCCTCGTTTCTTGTGCCAAAACACTCACAAAATGTACCAGTAAAAGTATGATCCGTAGAGGCCTATACGACCCTCCAAAAATCAGTTTTCTACCTCAAAATTCATGTACAACAAATGCCTCTGTTTATGTGCCAAGTTGCATGGATTTATATGCAATTGTTCATCTATAAATCCTCCTCAATTTTTGTGCATACTTCAATGGTACAGCCCAGCAATACAACCCTCCTTATCTTGGCTTTTGTGCAGCACTTATAGTCTTGGTTAATGTGCCTCCCACCTTGCTTGGGTATCTCGTCGTCCTTGGGAAATGTGCTCACTCTTTTTCTGCTTTAGATTTCCTCTGCTCTTCTCTATCCTCAAACTCTCACATCAATGACTCTCATTAATGCATTCCTCTCACACTTCTCTCCAAAACTCTCTCTTGGAATGTGTGCCAATGAGTTTCATTCAAGCTCTTTTTATTTTCCATTTTAGGGTAACTGCCCTAACTTTTCATCTTCCACAATCAAGATCGAATCTTAGCCCAGAAGATTGATGAATGTGATTTAATCGCAATTTCACATGACTTAAGTCATAAAACTATATAAAAATCATTTTTCTCTCGAAAAGTCACTTTACCCTAAAATAATAAAAAGAACAACTTAACTTTATAAAGTACAACTCAACTTAACTTTATAAAGTCACTTTATAAAAACATATCATAAAGTCACTTATATCACTTAAGTGAGACACCTTGCTTGGACCCCTACACCTAGTCACATAAGTGCAGAAGTACCTATGAGCTACAAAATATATCTCCCTCTTAGCGAGGGATGTACTATTGGCACCTCCACTTGGATCCGTCTCCAACCACCTCACTCCAACTATTGAAGTTGCTCCCTCTGAAACAGAAGGTTTCTCTGCTACATGTTCTGGATCATGCACTGAAGACTTGTGCCAGACAACTCTAAACTGAGAGTTCACCTCACTCTCATGCTCATCCTCTAGAGTCATCTCGTACCAGCTCGGTCTCCTCACTGAGTTGGAAGAAGCCTCTCCACTAGCTACCTTTGGTACTGTCATTGAGTCTGATATCCATCCAGACTCACCATCAACAGGATGACCGAACACCTAGTACGTCTTGTCGTCTCTAATGCCGAACACTCGCTCAGCATCCAAGCTCTCCCTCACTGGATATATAAAAACATGTCCATCGCCAAATAGGACTACATATATGTTATCATTCAGAGCTGATATAGAGAGCAAGTTCTTTCTTAGCCTTGAGCTGAGAAAGAACAACACCCAATCCACCTCCAAATATCCTTCTAACTTGAGCTGTAATTTGACCCTTCCAACTCCCTCTACTACATGGGTGACGTCAAACCCATCCTCAATAAGCATCTCTCTATCAATATATGTCAAATGTAGGAACATAGCTCGTGTTCATGCCATGTGGCGTGTTGCCCCACTGTCCACATACCATGCTCTGGTTTCTGCACTCTCTACCACATTGCTACTCGAAAGAACTGATACCAATGAGAACTCCTCAAACTTCTTGGTGTACTCTTCCACTTCTGCTGAAGCGGTTGCCTCTGTATCTTCTTTCTTATTTCACTTCTTGTTTGGACACAGGCCTACATAGTGGCCAAATCTATAACAAGCAAATCATTTCACTTTGCTCATGTCTTTCTCTGATGAGGCTCCATTGCTCGAGCCTTTCGTCTTCTTGCCCTTTGTTGAAAGGGCCACGTCCTGCTCATGAGTACCATGCTTGTCTTCTCCTGAGACCCCTCTCGGATCTCATCCTGTGTAAAGTCATCCCATAATATTTCCCAAGAGGGAAAGTTCTCCCTTCCAACCACACATTTCACAAACACATCCTAATCCTTGGCTATCTTCTTTTTACTTATTAAAATATGCTTCCAACTTCTTTATTCTTTTATCATTCTCCTCTTTTTTATTTTCTACTTCATGTTACTAGTTTTGATCTTGCTTTCCATATATCTTGTTGCTTGGATTCCATCCTTGTATCATTTCGAGTTTGGTATTCATATGAGTGTAGTCCTATAATGGACCATTCAATTTCCTCTCTTTTTGTACTGTCAAACCCCAAGTTGTCCAAAAACTCAATGAAGCCTACAATCATAGTAGATTATCGTTTAGCCTAGTAGTTGAACTATTTCTCTCTAGTGTGTGAAAGCCAAAGGTTTATGTGATGGGCATGCATCTACTTTCCTAAACTTTGTTTACATCTACCCATGGCTTAACTATGGCATCTTTGTCGCGTGCTCGATATGAAGTCAATGTCGCTTTTTGTCGTGTACCTTTGAACATGGCCCAATTATTTTTCTCTCTGATTTCATCACTTTGATCCCATAGCAACTGCAAGATAAACAAATGGTCAAATGGTATTATCATCGTATCAGCATTGGTCATTTCCTTGTTTTTCGGGTTCTTTCATTCTCTCTCTCTCTATCTTCTTCTACAGGTTCTCTTTTTTATTGGTCATCGGAGATTTTCTTTGTTCCTTGCTCCAAGTCATTATGTAAATCATTCGTGTCTTCTTTCTACTCATCCTTTATGGCTTCTATATCTTCGAGAGTTTGACTTTGGGTTAAGATCTCATGCAACGATATGTCTTCCTGAGGTTTGTTTCTTGACTCATTTAACTAGTTTTCCCCCGTAAATGTTATCAAGTTCACCCAAAAGATGTCTAGATCATTTTTATTAGTGGTGTTGAGCCCATCATTTTTAATTTTGAGAATGGACACATTGCGACAATATGAAGGGACAAGGTTGTACATATTTTGAAAAAAAAAATGTGCCATGCCACATGAAAGGGATAATGTCAGTAGCATTAACGAGCATTGGCCATGAAAGGAGATCAAAACCAAGATAGTAGGTAGGATTCTAAGCAATTGAAAAGTGTAGTGGTGAAAGAAGAGAGACACCTAACAAATATCAATTGGTTCATAAATCTAAGACCGAGAGTAGGCTAATAGCTATACTCGATTTGAAGGTGCAAGAGTATAAATGTAAAGTTTTAGGCCTATAAGGAGGTCTTTGGCACTCGTACAATTGTGGTTATTTTGTTGTTATTCTTATTGTTATGTCCTTGTTGGTTCTATATAATATTCATGTACTTTGTTGTGTTGTGGTATCAAGATTAAGGAATAGTTATGGTTGATGTATTGGATTATATTGGAGATGAATGGAATGAAGCTTCCCTTTAAAAAAATTGTCTTTACTTTGTATGGTGATGATGGATTTTACTATTGTTCATTGTTTATGTTGCTACATAATAATAATTTACTTGAATATATATTGCACTCTTAAGTTAGGTTGATGGACGAGGTTATGATTATATTTAATCACTAAATAAATATATAATGTCTTCAAACTAATGGTTTAATACTTATATAATAGTTAAGGTGGAAGTGTGGGTAATCGGTCGGGTGTTAGTGGTGATAGCCGTTTGAGCCTTATACAAGCTTTAGTCTCAACATGACACTTTGGGTGAGGCATTACCATTCATGGGAATTGAAAATTCCAATGTCGAGACTACAACAAACCCCCTTAGTTGGACACCAATGTGCACCCTAGGGTAAACTTAATCAACAAATGGTATATCTACTCTTGTTGTGATAAGGAATACAAAACTTAACCAACAAATGGTATATCTACTCTTGTTGTGATAAGGAATACAAATTCATTGAAATTCCCCCAAATGTTGATTACAAAATAGTCACCATCATCTACAAACTTGTTGCAATTATATTGTTCATCCATCCATATCATAATATAGAAAGAAACCATCCAACACATTCACTTTACTAACCATTGAATAAAACACAAATAAGACTCCATTTCAAATAACACTATCATTTACAATATGAAAAACCTCAATAATCTTTAGCTAATATCTTTAATTTATCCATTGAATAAAACACAGATAAAATAACATAACAGGACCATTTACAATACGAAAAACCTTAATAATCTTTAGCTAATATCTTCACACAGATAAAATAACATAACAGGACCATTTACAATACGAAAAACCTTAATAATCTTTAGCTAATATCTTCCATCTTAATAGAAACCAAAATATTCTTCAAAAGAAAAAGTTCTACAAAATATTCTTAAAAAAAAAAATTCTACCTTTATTAGAAGTCTTATGCAAATTCCATTAAGTTTTCCAAATGGTGAATGCATTGTCTCCATTCTAAACAGCAGGAAAAATCTCATCCGTGACAAAGAGTTTAATGGACATGACGGCCTTTCCATTCTTGGCATCATATTTGGTAAGTATCTTCATTGGTTTCACTCTAGATTTCCTTTTTGGAAATCATTATTTAAACACCTGCACACAAAAATCACAAAAGCATCTATTGTTTCCATGTTTTAAAATTTTTGCCATTAAACTTTTTGGCTCCCTTCAAGCTTGATACAAGGCCAAAGAAAAAATACATGGCAAACCAGTTAACGACAACTTATCAACAGAAGACAGATCCTTATCATACGACAATCAAAATAATTATTTAAAAAAACAACTATTCAAGAATTATGTACGCTACAAATTAACAAGCATACAAGCAACTATTACTCTGCAAATTCCATACCGTGGCTTAGAAATGGTTCAGAAAATTGGATCGCACATCAAATCAAAATCTGTACAGTACGACGGCTCTCCAAATTATATAACATCATTTCATTTAACTTCATTAATTAACTTAAGGTGTAAAAATCATTTATTTATTAACTTGAAGCACATTTTAAAATACCTTTATTTATTTAAAATTTAAGGTGTGGGCTTCAATTATTTATTAACTTAATGCACACTTTAAAGTACCTTTTAATTATTTAAACATATATTGATGTTTACTAAGAAGAACTATACTATTAGTTACAATAACACTCTTACTCTTAAAGAGAACTTGAAATACGACTTAAATACAGTTAGTATTAGTTACAATAACACTCTTCCCCTTGAAAAGAAAACTTGAAATACGAAGTGAATGCAACTGCAGTCTAAAGCTTCCTGCAGGAAGGCAGCCAGATTTGAATGTCTGAAAGATGTGAAAAATGTTTTTTTTTATCAGATGGATGTATACACCTCTGAATACCGTTCGCATCTTATAGAATGGTACTAACGCAAAAGTGGTATCATTATGATTTTCCAACGTCGTATCAAATTTAAACTGGCCAAATGGTTCAGAATCAAATAATTAGTGAAACACTCGATAAATTTTAGTAATTTACAATTTAACAAAGCCTTTTCAATATTTTTAGTGAATATCCGGGTTTTTGAATGAGTGATTCCATCATTTTGTAATACTTCAATGCTTTTAACTCATCTAATGTGAACTCCATCCACAGAAAAATGTCAGAAAAGGCAAATAAGTAGCTTTAATGATAATAACATCTTTGCTACGTGTATCAAATGAATTATGACCAATTAACAAATTGTGTTTCTTAAAGGTAGTTAAGAGGTTCAGGCCATTGATTAGAATGACATTAAACAACAGCTTATCGTAGCCCTAAATCAGCATTCTTTATTCAAATGTTGCCAATCGTGCAAAAAGTACATGAGAGAAAGAATGAATTTATATGTTATTAATGGGAAAGATATAAACTGCAGGTAGCTAACCATTGCCTTCTAGTTCAGCTATTTATATGTAACTCCCGTGTTTTGAGGGCAATCGAGAGATTAATTTACAGAGCCTGCTAGCTAATGTCCATCATACATTCTCAAAGTACAAAGAAATAAACGATGCAAAAGTATTATCCAATTCACAGAGAAACTGCTTTCTCCCGACTCTTACAATGTTTCTCTGCCTTTTCACTAGCTTTTGCCCCTAATAGAGGGTACATCTGCACCTTATTGTCATATACCTTCAATAAGGTAGTATACTCTTCCATGCTTGCATACATTGTGAACAAGTTGGATTTGAATCCAAATATACAGCATATGTCGAAAATTAAATCTGGGTCTGTCTGCATGGTGCCTCTGCTCCCATACAGATTGTTGGATTTTGACAACAAAAAGGCTGTTGCCCAAGGCCACAGAGACAGTGTGATCCACTCAGCTTATATACACTCACCCTAAAGGGAGTGCCCTGGATCATATAAACAATGCCAGTGTCTAAAATCAACTGAACAAAAACTCTTTGCAGTTTCATGGAAAATACTGCTCTTTGAAGACATGCACTATATTCTTAACATCAAGGAAAGATCAGTACTGAAAATATCAATAACATTTAAGTTCAGTATGACTAGTCCAGCAGCCTGGAAGCCAATTCATCCACCATAACATTTTCAATTTTAATGATTACACAAGCTCCTGCATTTGCAGAAGTGCATTCTTGCCCCTAAATATAAACTTCAACCTCCCATGGCAATCAATAAATTGTTTGCCTAATATGAACCTTTCCCTGGTCAAAGACCTTCCAGAGAGGCATTGTAATAAAAGCAATTCTAAATTCACCGATCAAAAACCATGCAAATCATGCATTGTTCAAGAAGACGTAAATCAGACAAGTTTAGCTGCTACTGCCACCCCACCTCCTTTTTCGAGCAGGCCTTTCTTGTTTAACTTCATCTGTCTCATTTTCTAAGAGAGTTTCATTCTCAGCCTTCTTTTGGGTTTCCTTTTCATTTGGAATCGGTTGTTTAAAACGCTCCCTACGCTTTTCCAATTTAGCTACTGTCTCAAAATGTTGTCGGTTTCCACTCTGATCTGCATCTGACCGAGTACCATCAGCAACATGAACAGGCTCACTCGAAACAGCCTCCTTGCACTCCTGATTTGCAGTATGATCATCTTGCTCTCTTGAATGCGGACGCTCCTTTCCAGGTTTCCTTTTCAACTCTGTACCAACACTCCATTCCATCTTTGTTTGCTCTTCTTTTCCAGCTGCAGATTCTTCATGATTGATAGGTGTATTCCGATGTTTGATTGCATCATTGTCCCATTTATTAGCATCGTCCCTTTCTTTCTGACTGGCCCAACGTTCCAATTTGGAGCGACCTCTTTTGACATGTTCTTCCTCAGAAGCACTGTCATCAGCAGCAACTCGTTTCAATTTTGAAGCATGGCGCTCTGTCATTTCCTGCCCATGCATCCTTTTGGAAAGAACTGGAGGCGTTGTGTGGTTGCGGGTTCTACGATCAGCATGGCCACCCCAAACACTTCCCGATTCTTGGTCTTCAGTGCTTCTCTCCGAAGGCTGTAGAAGTAAAGAATTGTTAGAGGCTTCTAAGCACAACCCATTACAAATAATATTTACGGAAAACCTAGATTCACAATGAAATCTCTTAAGCATGACAAAATAAAGAGAGGCTAGCCTACAAGACATAAACGAATTTGGAAAAGGCATCATAGGACAAACATTTTTTTAATGGCACAGGCCGAAAGTTGAGACCATGAAAGCGTGGCACTTCCAACAAAAATTACAAAAAAAATAAACCAGTACAAAAGTAAAGATAAAACAATAGTTAACATCTTCCAGATGTAAGTGTTTGAACCGAAAAAATATGCTATAAAATGAAATGAAGAGATGTGTCGCAAAAAACTTTACATACAAAAATCTTACACTCAAAATACATGAATTTAACCCTCAAATACATGAATTAATCCATATGTATTTACTATTTAGTTTCAGATAACCGTTGAAAAAATATTTACTCAAGTCAAAAACATAAAATAATAATCTTACCTCAACTACATAACATAAGAAGCTTCACGAGACTAGAGAGTATAAAATCTGAGAAGTCATAAAATACATGAATTTAACCCCCATATATATAAATTAATCCATATAATTTAGCTTCAGATAACCATTGAAAATTTATTTACTGAGGTCGAAGACGTAAAATAATAAAATAATAATACTACCTGAACAACATAACATAAGAAGATTCATGAGTGTCTATAAAGTCGGCTCATCATTTAAATTGTCTCATGAATTCCTTTTCATAGCTATAAGTTCCAATATCTTTAGAAGGTCCAGAGATTTATCTTTTGGGACTCCAGTTCTTAGTATCAAATATAAAGAAACACGGAGATTTTGATTTACAAGTAAATGTTAAACACGAAGAGGTAACGAAAGCACTTCCATTCACAATGAGATCACTACAACAGAGCAGAAAAATGTGTTGACCTACAGAAAATAGAAGAAATGATAATCTGAAACAAAACATCATAGGGGTTTCAAAACATACATTTAAAAACCTTGTAAAATTTTCACCCTAAAACTTGACTCCAGTATTAGAAACTTAAACGAGGATCAAGATAGTACAAAAATAATGCTAAAATTGAATGAATTGATTTTTATGACCACTCACCGTAATAAGGAAAATAACCTAAAAAGCAAGCAAATCACTGGTATTCCTAATACAATATCTTCAGCTGAGGGAGTTTCAGTTCTTTCGCCACTAATACTATCTTTTGTTTAGATCCAATTAAAAAACTTCTACGCAGTTCTATCCAGAAGAACAATAACAACATGTCCAACTGAGAAAATCAGCATTCTAAAAAAAAACAGGCAATGCTGTCAAACCAAACAGTATCAGGCATAGGGCACTGAAGTTGAAGGGACCACCCACTAACAGGGAACAGAGGCCTTATTACATTGTGTGATCAACTCACCGGGATTTCCTCCATATCATACGATTTGATGAATAGACATCAATATAGTTCTGGTATTATATAGGAAAGCTTTCCTGAAAAGAAACCATGGTATATGAGACTTGAAATTAAATCAAAAAATAAGGGTAATTACAAAAACAGCCTGCACTATTTTCAAAACCATATTTCTGCCAGGAGATGAACTACAAAAGTGTACCACCACTTTCCTCTACAATCTTCTCCCCATCAAAAGCATTCCATTGTCAGACGAAAACATAGATAAGCATAAGAGATAATAAAAACCAAAAACATAGTCCTACTCCCAGAATGAGAATAGATAAATAGTATGTAAATTGTTGGTGTCCTTAATATAGAAATTTAGAGACCAGAGAATAGCATAGAATTCCGAGTTACACTATTTTGGCATGAAAAGTTTGGAATAAATTTTTAATGGTGTGAAATACCAAGTTGCAAATTAAGGCAAAATACCAGTCTGCACATTATTGGTGTTATAAAATCTATAAAACCAACCTGAAAACAGCTTTCGGAAAAGTCACTTCATGAAAGCTACAATTTCAAATACCGATCTAGGCCAATTCTCCAAGGCCAGAAACTGTTGTACAGATGTTTTCCATTTGTCTCGGAATATCAAACATTTGTTCTTAATATGTGTGACTTGAGGCAGATAGATTGGATAGAGAAAGATATGATTATTTTATCATTGTCCATCAAAAGACCACAAAAGTGGTCAAAGGAACTAAAATAGTACATCCAGTGTCAGGAACCAGTAAAAAGAGATGATGAAAGGAAGAGAAAATTAACAAATTAACTCAAAGACATCAATCACGAATCAGATAACTATTTTAACTGATGGGCAAAGCAAGATGAGCAGCAGAAAAATCCAGTATGTGGAATGAAGGGATCTGAAAATGCTCATATGAGATGATAACAGATGGAAATGAACATTGCAAGGGACTTGTGAATGTACAGGCAACAAATACAACTCTTGAGAAATAAAAGGCTTAGCCTTTTTTCAATTTTCGTTGGGAAATGTTGCAGTCTTTTGACATGCAAATGTTTGTTTCAATGATCCAAAACTGGATTGCATGGATTTTGAAACAGTGACAAATACCACATATGAATTTGGACAACCCTAGGCATAATCCTGCATCTAAATGGTGGAAAAAAAGTTAAAACCCTTTGGAATTGAGCAAGATTGGAAATAAATTTCAGAGATGGTTCAAACTGGATATACAATTTGCAGGGAGAATCACAATAGCAAATAGAACCTTACCAGCAGAATATATCCATTATTCCTCGTGCATCTTTACTAGGGAAAAAGGACAACTGAAGATGCTCCTTGGGCAGTTCTTATGGGGTTTAAGGGGAGGAAACCTAAAGAGCTTAGAGAGGTCTACAACTAGCATTACAGGACATTTATACATCTAGGAAGGCTGGATGGCTCAGTTTAAATGATATATGGGCTCAAAGGGCAGTGCGGGCAGTGTGGGCAGCAAAATGTATTGCAAGGACAATGGATGGAAAAGCCCCTTAACAGATTCTTCTTCACAGTTGCATAAAGAATGCAGTCTGTGTGGGTGAAACAAAGGGACCTTTTGAATAAGTGATACAGTTAACAGAGCTAGCACTTCAAAATTTTCGGGGTCAGGCATTTTCAGGTGACTTTGGCAGATATCACAGTATGAGTAATATTGGGACTTTTTTGCCAATGGGAGCTTGGTTGGTTCGTATATCAGGGAGGTTGTTTTTCTCCCCAACAAAAATGCTCACATGAGATGATAACAGATGGAAATGAACATTGCGAGGGATTTGTGAATGTAAAGGCAACAAATACAACTTTTGAGAAACAAAAGGCTCAACCTTTTTTCAATTTTCATTGGGAAATGTTGCAGTCTTTTGGCATGCAAATGTTTGTTTCGATGATCCAAAACTGGATTGCATGGATTTTGATACAGTGGCGCATACCACGTATGAATTTGGACAACCCTAGGCATATTCCTGCATCTAAGTGGTGGAAAAAAAGTTAAAACCCTTTCGAGTTGATGTGTCTCCACTCTCCAGCAAACTCAGGGAAGCTGGACTTGAACAATATCAAAAACAACTTTCAGAGATGGTTCAAACAGGATATACAATTTGCAGGGAGAATCACAATAGCAAATAGAACCTTCCCAGCAGAATATATCCATTATTCCTCATGCATCTTTACTAGGGCAAAGGGACAATTGACGATGCTCCTTGGGCAGTTCTTATGGGGTTTAAGGGGAGGAAGTCCAAAGAGCTTAGAAAGGTCTACAGCTAGCATTAGAGGACATTTATACATATAGGGAGGCTGGGTGGCTCAATTTAAATGATATATGGGCTCAAGGGCCAGTGCAGGCAGTAAAATGGATGGCAAGGACAATAAATGGAAAAGCCCCATAACAGGTTCTTCTTCACAATCGCATTAAGAATGTAGTCTGTGTGGGTGGAACAAATGGGCCTTTCAAAATATGTGATACAGTTAACAGAGCTAGCACCTCAAAATTTTCAGGGTTGGGAATACTCAAGTGACTTCGGAAGGTATCACAGTATGAATAATATTGGGACTTTCTGTCAATGGGAGCTTGGTTGGTTCGTAAAGCAGGGATGTTATTCTCCCCACCAAGGTTCAAATCCAAAAAAAAATGTTCGCCCCTCATGGGCAGTCCCTGCATAAGCAGACCATTTAATGTAGTTGGGACCAAGTGAAAATCCTGGGCAAATTTGCAGAATAGATACCCCCAAGTCACAGCATCTTAACAAATAAACAACCTCTGTGAGTTGTGAGATGTATCTGCTTCGTCGTAACAATTAATATCACAAGCACCAGTTTGGAAGGATTGGAAGCCACCCCATGACAAACCTTTTATGAATTACAAAACTAAACTATTTGATGAAAAGACTCATGCCAAAACCTCAATTGCAAAACGGCTTAATAAAAGATGGGCTCTACAAGATGTTCAAGCCAAATTGACTAGGAGGTGCCAAAACGTTTGGAAAACCATCCTTTAAGCCAAAATACTTGGATGGTTTCTAGTTTCTACTCAATCAACACCTAGCGGTGTCACCACTCAGATCTAACAATTAAATTGTGTGATTGTGTGATTGTATAAGTAGAGACTATCAAACATGTATAAGTTGCACAAGTGTTTTCGGAATGGATTGCCTTTTGAGTACATCATTCCTTTTATCAATCCTCTACATTGGAAAGGGGTCATTCAATATAACCAACCCAACCTTATATTGCTTCCCCCACCTACCTATCCCGATCAGAAGGATCAATGTAACCTTCCGTCTTGAGGCCATGGAAAACCAATCTAGGTTGGGAAATTCCCCCTTTCAATAGATTGCTTGGCATTATTACCTACATTCATTCTTCATTAGAACTATACACTCACACACAAATAGTTCAGAAAGAGGTAATGACCAACAGGCCTTGCCTTCAACTGCACTTAGACACCAAATATTTCTCATATTACATGAGCACTGCATGAATGATTCTTTGCTTTTCTTGGCCTGGCCATATATTTTGTAGAATGGTATTTCCAGATTTGAAACTCATGGATAGTATTCTTAATGTGTTATAAACTTATATCTTAATTCTTGGCCTTGCCTTCAACTACACTTTAAACGCCAAATATTTCTCATATTACATAAGCATCGCATGAATGATTCTTTGTTTTTCTTGACCAGGCCATATATTGTGTAGAATGGTATTTCCAGATTTGAAATTCATGGATAGTATTCTTAATGTGTTAATCTCGTGATTTTTTTGCATAATATATATATATATAGAGAGAGAGAGAGAGAGAGGACCTCTGCATCTTAAACCTAATGTGTAGGAACCTATGTTATGGACTGAGAAGCCTGCACAAATGCAGCATATTAGATGCCTAGTAGGGGAAAAGGATGAGACCAGTTCCAAAACACACACTCCCCTTAGTTCATCAGGCAACGATTCTACCATTTTTAGAAATAATCATAAGTCATAAATAGACCTTAACAACCGTTTAGTTATGATTCAGTTGTGAGGTTGTTATATTGAAATGTATTATAAATGTACCCTTGATGTACATATGAATTAATCAAGTTTGTGCCTTTCCGCCATGTTTTGGTCTTCTTGATTTTCTTGGTTTTTCATTGTAACAGTGGTATCAGAGACATGGTGAGTTGCTACCAAGACCAAGTTTGGCATACCAGCCGTGTTGAGAGAAGCAGTGCAGAAAAGTCGACCACAGAAGGAGCCGAGTAAGAGCCATAGAGGAGGCATTGTGCAGTGTGAAGAGCAGAGTTGCGCCACCAATTCAGAACAGAGTTAACCCTGCGTTGTGAAGAGCCATCAAAAGGAAACTATAACCGCAGACTGAAACTCCCGAGCCGACCTTGAATATGACATTGTTTTGGTCTTCTTGATTTTCTTGGTTTTTCATTGTAACAACCATTTTGAAAACAAGATATTCTGTCCATCCTAGGAAACCAAAACTTTCCAATGAGCTGAAATGTTTAGGAGGAGGTATCAGCCATGAGATGTTGGTACTTTGGAAGTTTCTGAAATCCCTGCTATCATTGGCACAGAAAAGTCAAGCAAGAGATACATATGGGGAAACAAAAAACCATAAAAGGGGTCCTTCGAGCAGGGCGTGCCCCATGCCGGGTAATGATCATTCTCTCCTTTAATGTTAGGGGTAACGGCAGTACCCATAAAAAAAATCTCTTAAATAAATATACAATATTTATAAACATGATATCCTACTCCTTCAGGAGACTATGGGGGAAGGCTCAAAAATGGAAGCCATATTGTCAATTTGTCATCATTCTTCAAGGATCGGCAGATCAAGTCTTCAAATTCAAATGGAAGATCCAGAGGTCATGTGTCAGGATGGAATTCTCCCTTCAAACTGACATTTTCTTCTGTGCTTGATAGAGGCATTCTGATTGTTTTATAGTTTACACTCTACAGAAAAAGGAAAAGACATTTCAGTGGTAAACTTATATGGGCTATGCAGACAGCTTTACTAGGAAATTTCTTTAAACAGGATTTCCTTTCCCAAGAGAAAATAATCACAGGAGGTGATCTAAATTTTATTACAACAGAGATATGGGGAACAAGAGCTTTTCTAAGAAATTTCTTTAAACAGGATTTTCCTAGAGAGAAAATATGATGTAAAATTTGTTACAAGGACAAAGATTTGGGGAACTGCTTGCACCTTCGCAGATTTTTTTCTACCTAACATCAAGGTGGCTAGGCTTTGTGATGTACAACCAATTGAACTCAAGCCAACATGGAGAAACTTCAAGACTAGAGAGGGGCATATTAAGAGATTAGATAAATTTATACTTTCAAAGAGAATAATGTCAAGAAGCAGACAGAATAAGAATTTGGGTCAATAATGGAGGTCTCTCTGGCCATGTTCCTATTCTCCTTCAAATGGAAAAGGATAATAACAAACCACCAAGCCCATTTAAGTCAACCTGAAATGGCTAGAACATGAGGAGTTTTCAGACTTGATCAAGAGTGAATGGAGACCCTACAATGGGAGTGAGAATGGCACTGTTATGTTTAAATTTCTGAGACTCTGAGAAGAGTGAAGAAGAAAACCATTTTTTGGGCCACAGAAAAATACAAGACCTCACAACAGAAGATATTATCTCTGGAAGAGGAGATTGCCTTGATGTTTGTTCAGAATGTTGCAGGGATTTTCTACGAGGACATATGCAAACTGAAGGACCTAGAAGCAGAAAAGAAAAGGTTGTTGGACTAGGAAGACAGCAATCAAAAGATGAAAAATAGAGCCCTAGGCCTAACAGAGGGATGCAAATACTAAATTCTTTTATTCTTATACAAAAAATAGGAAGAACAAGAACAAAATCTGGGAAAATGAGCAAAGAAGACGAGAATAGAGTTCGAAGCTTTCAGGATATAGCAGCACTTGGTGTATCACACTATCAAAATCTTTATAGGGAACCACCAATCAATTCGTGTCTCACACTATCAAAATCTTTGTAGGGAACCACCAAAAGTCAACTTTGTAGATATAATTTGGATGACCTCCTACTTCCCTAGTTTTATTGATGATGAGATTAAGGATGAGTTGATGGCATAAGTTACAAAGGAAGAACTTAGAACAATATTAGAACCCTTCCAGAAAAAGAAAACCCCAAGGCCAGATTGCTTGACTATAGATTTCAACATTGGCTTTTATGACCTAATTGAAGATGACTTCGTTCAAAGTTGTAGAAGAGTCAAGAACTTCAGGTAACATGCTGGGGGGCTTCAATTCTAACTTTATAGCTTTGATTACCAACATAAATCAGAGCAATTTAGGACAATTTCCTAATGTAAAGTTACTTATAAAATCATTCCAAAGGTCATTGCCAGTATATCGAAAAAGGTACTATTAGACTCCCCCTCTTCAGAGCAGTTTGGCTTCCCCAAAGACAAACGAAGCCTGCAATGATAACTTGACTGTTTATATCAAAAGATAATAACAGAGTCAACTAGTTGTACATCGGGATGATGCTTTTCCATGTAGGAATGAGATTAGATATGATAAATCGGATAGGGAGCTATCTTTCTTCAGTTACTTTCTTTGTTTTAATAAATGGATCATCTTCCAAATTCTTCAGTCCATCTAGAGGACTAAGGTTTGGGCTGCCCTCTTTCACCTCTATTATTCCTTATTATAGCAAAAAGACCAAATAGGACAGTCTTGGAGTATAAAAGGGTAAGGGCCATAAAACAGTATAAAAATTGGAAGAACATTATATCTAACTCACCAATTAATGTTGATAATGTTCTCCTTTTCAGTGATGACTCCTTAAAAGAGGTGGGTAAGTACAAGGAAATCCTATAATTGTATTATACAGCTATAGGAATGGAGGTTAATGTACAAAATCAGTTATCATGTTTAATGGTGTTCCAAAAGGTTAGGTAAGATTCATTCATATGCAGTAGTGGCCTTACAATATCATAGATTTGAACAGTAACTTTAAGTACTTGGCATTCCTCCTTAAACATAATGGACACTATTTTAGGGATTGGGGACAGCTTTATGAAAAAATAGAAAAAAGGGTCTTGTGGTTGGTATTATAGATGGTTGTCCCTAGGAGGAAGACAAAAATATGCGTTTGAAGCCATTTTTTATACTGCCAGTCTCTAGGACATGCCCCAAAGGGAATGCTTGAAAGAATTAGGAAAAGAAGCTTCAAATTTTTGTGGTCTGGTAGTAAGGGCAATGAAGAGTTGCCTCTCATCAAGAGGAAAAGGATTGCCAAACCAAAAGAAGAGGTAGATTGAGGGCTACATAGCATACACCTTCTTTGGGAAAGCACTTGCAGCCAAAACTGTGGAGAGTTCTTAATAGAGAAGGTTTATGGAAAAAATATGTCGATCCATTATCCTCAAAGAAAATGGGTTAGACTCCCGTCCATTGCCAACGTTTCTATAGTATGGAAGTCCTTGGTACTCTCCTTTTCATTGTTGGGCAATTGGTTAGCATGAAGAATTGGGATGTCGGGATGATAATGAGACCATGGATCTAAGGTGAACACTTAAACCAACCTTAATCCAACATAAACCTTGATCAGAAATATCACATAAAGAAAAGTGAGACCATGAACAAAAAAACAAGAGATATAGTGACCTGAATGTTAAGTCTCTAAACCTTGGTTCATTTCATTGCTCTAGGTATATTATTATTTTCATTATAGGTCGAATAGGCTCATTTATTGTATTTTACCCATTATCTCCTATATATACCAAGGAGATCTAGTTCTATAGATCATCAACAATTATTTGCAAACATGGGCTGTAAAGGAGGTTGCCCACCACGAAGTGGCATTGCTATCCATCCAGCTTTTATCATTCTCAAGGTGTGGCATTACTTATACTTTCTATTTTTATGCTATCAAGGGCATCTGGTCCATAATATTTGGTATCAAAGCAGACAATCCTGGATTTGGGCTCCTTCAAATGAGTCATCTTACCATTTTAGTTATAATAATTTTTGGGTTATTTTCAGGATAGATAGAGGAAATAAGAACTAAATTGAGTAAAAATTTCAAAATCTAGTTCGCCATATTTTCAAACTTATGGTCTATGCAAGTTAGGGTTTTTGTCTAGTCCTTAAACTAGGTTGAAACAAGGGCTTTTCGGAAAACAATCATATCTGAAGATTGCAGGATCCAAATTAAGTGCCAATGGTGGCACTGGAAAGAAGATAGACAAGGGTGTTTCAGGTAGAAATTTTAGACATGTGAGTGAAGTATGTAATATACTTAACCCATAAATTATAGAGCAAAATAACAACATGTGGTAGAATACCATAGTTGAACATAAAACACAAGAAAGAAGTAGATAGAATCTCAGAAAGAACCCTTGTATTAGTGATGTCCAAAAGAGAGAGCAATGTTCAATTGCATCTTCAAGGGGACAACCTCCTATGAGCACAGCTCCAAATACAATAACAATCCTTCTAAACAATATATAATGCATCCATAGCGAAAACCCTAACTACCGTTGGGTTCCATTATTAAAGAGGGCCAACCACCTAGTGGGTCTTAAATTTTAATTAATAAAGAGACCATTTTACATTGACTAACAATCAACTAACTATCTAATGGGCCTTATTCAAAGAAGATGGCCTTGTACATCAATAAAGTACTCCTCGGTATGCTCGAAGTAGAGGGGTTAGGGTGGGACCCTAACATATCATCCACCTCCAAAAGCAACATTGTCCCCAAGGTTGAAGATGGAGAAACTACTACCAAATGGTTGTCAGATCCCAAGTAGCATTTTCTAGTTGCAGTCAGATCTCAGGTAGCATTTTCTGGTTGCATATCCTTCCACTAAATGAGAACTTCATGGATAGGGCGCTTGCGAAGGCATCACTCTCAGGTGCCAAAATTGCTTTTGGCTGGAACCAAATGGAGCCTTCTTCATCAAGTTCCAATAAGATAGTCTGAATACGGCAATTCTGCCCCATAAACTTCTCCAAACAAGAAACATGAAATTCTGGGTGGATCTTAGAGTAAGCTAGAAGGGCTAATTTGTAAGCAACCTATTCAATGCGTTGTATAATCTGATAGGGGCCATAAGATTTTGGCACCAACTTTTGATGACCTTTAGCTTTGAGAAATGTCTACTTATAGGGCTAGAGATGAAAGAACACTTTACCCCTACTTCAAAGGAGCATTATGAACGATGTTGGTCTGCCTAATGTTTCATGTGATTCTAAGCCATAGCCAAATTTTCCTTAAGTATGCAGAGGATGGCTTCATAATTGTGAAGCATACTATCCACTACATGCAGTCATGCACCATTGAGGTCCCTGGGATATATGAAACTATCAAAGGCAGTTGTTGGCCATAGATTGCTTTGTATGAGGTCATTTTTGTAGCATCATGATGAGTGGTATTATAATGCCATTCAGCCATAGGTAACCACTGCACCCATTCGTGCTGCTTTTTCGAAGCAGAAAGTCTCAAACATGTTTCTAGACACTTATTGACTGCTTTTGTCTGGCCATCTGTCTAAAGATGATACGTTGTGCTCATTCGCAACTAGGTGCCCTATAGTTTGAAGACTCTTGCCAAAATTGGTTGGTAAAAGTGGGATCTTTATCTGACACAATGGAAGTGGGCATACCACGGAGCTTAAAAATTTGATCTAAAAAAATTGGGCAACAATGGTTGAAGTAAAGGAGCCTTGTAGGGTACAAAAGTGAGCATATTTGGAAATTCAATTGACTATGATGACTAATTTGTTGTTTGCTTTTGGAAGAACTACTATAAAATCCATGAAGATGTTCATCCAAAAAGTGCCTAGGATTGGCAATGGCTGCAATGCCCCTGGAGTCTTCATTGTCTCGCACATGTTCCTTTGACATGTGTCACATTCAATCACAAAAGTATCTATATCCTTTTTCATTCTCGGCCAAAGAAAGATTGCCTAGTGCAACATAAATTTTCTAAAATTCTAAATGACCTGCTATAGGAGATGCAACACTTATAGTATCATGTGTTTCAAAGTTGAATTTGGTACCAAGAAAAGGAAACCTTTATACCGCAAGCTCTCTTGTCACCATGTGTAGCCTTTGGGAGGATTGGGGTCCACTTTAAGTCGTTTAATGCGCTGAGACACCTCATCATTGGTAAAGCACGCCTAACATGCTTCTACTAACCATTCTGGTACTATTGAGGATAAAGAAAATAGAGATCCATCTTCCTCATATTTTCTAGACATGGCATCTACCACCACATTGTCTTCACCCTTTTCATAAATGATCTCATAATCATACCTTGGTATCTTAGTGACTCTGAAGACAATAACCCCACTTGTGTTGCTCGAAGACAACAACCTATGTTCCAAAAAATACTCCAAACTATGATGATTTGTTTTGACCTAAAAGTATCTTCCAATGAGAATAAGATAGGCACGCCAAGTTTTGACTGCATGAAGGATGGCCATCATCTCTTTCTACAGGATTTACCCAAATTTCAAATGCACAATTGTTTACTAGTGAAGGCCATGGGGTGCCCTTCTTGCATGAGTACTACTACTAAACCACGACACAATGCGTCTTCAATAAAAGAGTCTTTGTGAAATCAAGTACTGCTAAGACTAGTGTGGTATACATAGCTTCTTTAAAAATTGAAAAGGCTTTCTTTGTAGCCTCAGCTTAAACAAAGACATCCTTTTTTAGCAAGGTTGTTAATGGGGCAACTATCTTCCCATAATTTTGCACAAACTTTCTGTAATAACATGTCAGCCCTAGGAAGCCAAATAAGCTTTTCAATGTTGTGAGCTGTGGCCAATCTTGGATAGCCTATATTTTCTTAGGATTCACTCATAGCCCATGTTGACTAACAATGTGACCCAAATATTAGACTTCAGAAGCACCAAAAGCGCATTTGGATCTCCCGAGAAATAATCGATTGTCATCGAGTAGTTGTAGTACTCTATCAACATATTCAATATGTGCCTGCCAATTTGCACTATAGATCAAGATATCATCAAAGAATAACAATACAAAGCAACGTAGTAAGGGTTGACTCTGGAAGGTGGATGGGGTGTTGTAAAATCCAAATGGCATTACCAAAAACTAATAATGGCCTTCATGTGTGAGGAAAAAGCAATCATGGGTAGGTCAACTTCATTCTGATTTGATGGTATCCAAAGCGAAGGTCAAGTTTGATGAAGAACCTGGCACCATGAAGCTCATCGAGGAGGTCATCAATCACTCAAATTGGGAACTTCCTTTATTGTTATCTTATTGATAGAAGAAAAGTCTGGGCACATGCGCTACATGCCTTCTTTTTTCAAGACCATAACCATTGATAATGAATAAGGGTATCTATAAGGATGCACATTCCAAGGTTGACAACTCAGAATCAACAGAATACTGTGACGATGTTCTCAAATACATGATCATGGTTGTTCAAAACATGTTGTAAGTCAAAGTGGATTTCTTGTGCAAGGTTGTCCACAACCTATATGGCATTGAATTGGGCAATAATGCGAGAGTGGCCTATCTTTAATAACTTCTCCATATGGTGAGAGACAATTACTTCCGAGGAGCATAAAGGAGGGTGTGTGTATGATCCTCCTTAGTAAAGCTCATATATAACTCCTTGATATCCATGGTGACTAGCCCCAAGGTGTGTAGCCATTTTTCCCTCAAAACTATATCAAAACAACCCATATCTATCGCAAACATTAAGTTTTGAGCTAATAATTCCCCCATTGGTGTTTCACACTTTCAATATGCCTCCAAATTTCACCATATTGTCATTAGCTAACATAATTTGAAAGTTTTTCACCGAATGAACATATCCATGGAATTCTTTAGCCATGCACACCTACCAATAAAATTGTGGGTGTTGTCGATGTCAACCAAAACAGTCACTTTTTTGTGCTTGATGTAGCAAAGAAGTTTCAAGGTTTGAGTGGAATGTCAAATAAAGCATGACGACATATTAGGGGTTCTTCCTAACTAACTTCGAGCTAAATGTTTGCTTACATGCTAGGGTTGTTGTCGTCTACCTTTAACTCAAGGGTATCTTCCATGGTTATTTCTTCTCACTAGGGGGAAGAGGTGACATCAATTTGAAAGTGTATGTAATTACATTTATGACAGCGGACATAATTATAGTAGAGTTGTGCCTTTGATGCTCCACCATTTCGATTGAGGATTATTGTTGTCTTGTGAAGGGTGGGTGTGGGGCTTGAAAGAGGGTCTTTTGGCTTGTGCATTGATTATTGTCTCCGCTTCTTGAGCTCATTGAGAGGCCTCCAACCATGTAGCAAGTTTCTGCATCTTGAATTGTCCTCTAATATCTTTTTCTGAAGCCATTGATGAAGCATTCTTTATAAAAAGAATCAATTAAGCCCTCTATACCTATTGCCAATTGCTCAAAGGTTGTGATAAACTCTACTACTAAATCTGTTTGGTGCAATTTGGTCAATTGTCCCAAATAATGAGCATCTTTCTCAATACGAGCATAAATGGCTTTAACAAATTGACTCCGTGCTATGTAGGCCCCATATGATTATTTATGCCATTCCCACCATTGCCATCATTTCGAGTCCAAGTATAGCACCCCGCACTCTAAGTTTCATCATGCGACCCAACCAGAGGTGCCAAAACCATCAATCTTGTTCATATCCACTTAAGGAAAGTGGCTCCAATAATTATCAGTGAAGGGTGATTTACGAATATGATGACCCAAAAAGGGTTGTTTATTGTGCAAATCTCTCGTCTTTGAAGATTCCTCACTAGCTCTCTCTATATATGGTTCATTCCATTGGTTATCAATTGGGAGGCAGTGAGCTCCTAGCCGACTAAGTTGGTCTTACATACTCACCAAAGGGGCCTTTGATTTTTGCAAGTTTGTGATTGATTCTTGTATTGTGGCAATCTCTTGGTTATGTTCGACAACAATGTCTTTGAGTTGTGATTGAAGCATGCAGTATAGGAGGTTGTCATATTATCGAACTGCACGGTGTTCCAACAAGTAGTCATGTTGTCCATGGGTGCCCCAAAAATGATTACATGGGAGTGAGACCACGACTATTAGTGTCTCACAATAAGTCTGATGATGTAGGTCGTACACAAAGGAATGGTCCAATCCACCAAAAAAATGTTAGGTAACAAATCAACACAGAACAAGGAGTCTTTTGAGATAGGTCTCATGTAAGGTACAATTGGGATCCATATAGGATTACTACTGTGGGATTTTTACTCCCGTCTAATTAATATTGCAGTGACGAAATTTCCAAATTCTTGATATTCCAAATTATGTAGGAATTTTAGGCTTGTGTTTCTTGATATTCCAAATTATGTAGGAATTTTAGGCTTGTGTAGCAAATGCTAGGGTTTGCAGGGTTCTAGGGACAAGGGAGTGTCAATTGCTATAGCTCTCTAATATACTAATGAGGTACAACAATAACACTGGACAAAATATCACATGGTGTAAATTACGAAGGCTTGATTGTACCCTTAGCCATACTACTCAACTTCCCAAGTATTTAAAAGTAATCTTACCGAGTGATGTGCTCGATGCCACTATAGCAACAAGATGATCGAACGAATGATCTAAAGTTTGTTTTAGGTATCTTCGGGGGGCATCCAATATACCCAAGAGTACATGAAAGTGCAATTTCATATACAAGTGTTGTCTAATGCAATAACAGTTGAACCAGTACCAACATGGATTACAAGGTGCATCGACACGTATTTCCTATGTGTATTCTTCCCCAACCGCAATTTTACCTACTATATGATAGATCTCTATGTTATTTGAGAACACTAAAACACATCTCTATCCTAAAAATATATATAAAATTTGGGTGCAAGCTTGGCTAAAGAAGGTGCTTTGATAACACTTCTAATGTACTTAAACTCCATAATTACAAAGCAAAATAGCAGAATGTGATAGAATACTATACCTAAACATAATAAAAAGACAAGAGAGAAATAAATAGTACCTAAGAAAGAGCCCTTGTAATAGTGATGTCCAAAAGAGAGAACAATGTTCACTTGCCTCTTGACAAGGCAACCCCTACTAGGAGAGCTTCAAATACAATAACAATCCTTGATCACATTACACAACCTTCTACTTTGTATAGTGCATTAATAGCAAAAAATCCAACTACCTACAGTCCCACTATTAAAGAGGTTCAACCACCTCGTGTGTCTTAATTAATAAAGAGACCATTTTACATTGAGTAACTATAAATTAACTATCTAATAGACCTTAATCAGATAAAATGGCACCATACATCAATAAAGTACTCATATGTATCCTCAAAGTAAAGGGGTTAGGATAGGACCCTAACACGCTCTTCTGAAATAGGGCAAAAACAAGAAGTTATGTTAATTCAACCATAAATTTCCTTTGGAAACTCCCAATTGCATGGGATTTCTGGCATAGTTAAGAGGAAATCTCAGACTGTATTTTGTGAAAATTTTAGCAACCATAAAATAGAATTGGAGAAGTTACAACAAGTTAAATTTTGGCTAGCAAAATAATCCCCAAAACCCTATACCCATCATATCCAGACATAATCAACCAAACGTGACTCTTAGAAAAGCTTCTAAAGGCCCATCCTTGAGACAAGAAAAAAATGAAAATGTATCGGAATTTAAGGTGTCCAAGGTGGAAAAGAAAATGGCAAGCTCAAAAGATAAATGGTAAGAAGGTTGACATCATAAATATGGCAAGTAAAAAAGAGTTTGAAGATTTCAAAAATGACCTTAAAGAGATGGCCAACAAAGAGATCTCACAAACATCAAGGGGTACCTTTTAAATGAACAAGATTCCTTTGTGCCCTTAATTCATCTTCTCAATAAAAGGATAAGGAGAACAAGAGGGTGAAGTCCCAATCACATATGGAAAAAATTGCAACACATTTGGAGAACAAGAGGTTCGAGGATCAGGGAACTAGATCGTTCCCAAGATCAATATGAGGAAGTTTGATGGTAATGATTCCAGAACATGGATATTTAAAAGCAATTCACTTTATCTACACCAAGTGTCAAATTGATAAAAGCTATCTATTGCATCCTTGTATTTAGAACCTGATCAATAGTTGGTACCCATGGCTTTGTGATCGCAAGGAAGACTATATTGTCTCTTAGTCCATTTTTACAAATGATTTGATAGCACATTGTAGGGATATTCAGAGAAACATCTTTAGCCAAATAATAAATCTCAGGATTGGGAGGTAGCTGCGGGGGGGTAATCTTCGACCCTGGTGGAAATATAGTCACTTCTTTAGCTTGTGGACTCGGGATCAGCACTAATAATCAAGAGGAAAACTATGCTTTATAATTGGGATTAAATGCAGCAGTTTCTGTTGGAATTAGGTCGCTTGTGGTGATAGGTGACTCCCTCCTTATTATGTCAAGAAATTCAAGATCAGATAGCTGGCCGTCTTCACAAGTGTATCATTGGATTGCTTCAACAAATTCCTTCTACTCAGTTGTTCCATGTTTAATGTTAATTTAATGTGGTAGTGGATGACCTTGCTAACCAAGCCCGGAGCATTCCTAGAGGGGGCATTAGAAAGCATGGGGAACAACAAACTTATTGCTGGCTCCCTTAAAATTTTGTTTATGATCGAATTCATGCAGATTATTCCCTTTGTCATGTCAAGTTCTAGTTATTACATTTGGCGGCAGGGTTCATTTATTTCCCAAGACATGTGGAACATTCATCATTTACGGAGGATTGTACACCATTCCATTATCTTGAACCGCATAATCAGGTATTTACTGAGGGTTTCTGACACTGTCTACAAGCTTCAACAAGAAGTTTCCCAATTCATTTTGTATAGCTTGCTCCGTCATTCAAACAGTGCTGGAGGTAGGCAGTTTGGTGTGTTGGGAAATTTTGGAATGGTGATGAATCATAAAAGGAATTCTAATGTCTTCTTTTGTGTGCCTGGAGATTGGCTCCCTTAGGTCTTCAGAACTTTTAGTGTGGAGGATCTCTCAAAGGTAACTCTCTGCATGCGCCTGGATTCTGCTTTATCTTTTATCTGGGAGGTTTGGGATACTGGGGAGTTGCTGCTTTGTATAGAGTTTCAGTTGGCTTGGGAGGATAGTTCCACTAGGTGGATTACATACGCTCTGTGTGATCTTTTTTTGCGATCCTATTGTGGCCATTTCTTGCTTGTATTGGTCGTTACTGGTCATGCTATGGCTATTGAGTATGTTATGTGCTTTAATTGGGTTGGTATTCGAATTGTCTTTTGTGAGGGAATTTAGAACAATTCCCCTGAAATGGATTTTCAAAACAAATTGGAAGACCTTTCAGACAGAATTAGTATTTCTCAGGCATAAATTCATGATATTCGTTCTCAACTAAGATGGATGCAGTCTCAGATGGAAAGTTTAATTCTAAGTTACCAGGATACAGATACGGATCTGCCAAATTTTTTAAAACCCAGAATCCGGATACGGCGGGGAAACGTCAAGTACAAAAAAATTTAAAAATATGTATATAATAAATGAAAATATAGAGTGAAGAATCAAAACTATTCATGAAACACAAGAGTAGAACTATAAGTTATTGCCAAAAAAAAGAGTTCATGTACCATAACTGATAATTTGATGAGTTGTAACCATGACTGATATTGATAAGTTTAAAAATGATTTCAACATCAACTTGAAGCAAGTCATAATAGAGTTTTTGTGAGCCACATCAACATGTCCATATCAGCAGGGAATAAAGTGGTTTTCTTGAAGGATATGGCAAGATCACATAACAGTGTAGGTGACGTGAGCAACAACATAGCATATAAAGATAGATCAGCCCTTGACAACAGACCTTGACCATAAAAATAAATCAAATAAAAACATTGAGAGCATAACTTGATATTGATATGTCAGAGTTCAAGAGCAGATCTTGACATAAGGATAGATCAGACCTTGAGCAGGAACGAGTTTTACACTTTTAGCCATTATTTAGGGTTTTTAAGTTTTTCCTTCGAAAACAATTTTTTGGGGGATCAATGGGTCATAGAAGCACCGGAAGTTTCAAGATCCGTTTGAAAAATTCAGGAATTGTTTGATTTTTCACAGGATCCGTTTCATAGGACTAAGATGCGTTTCCTTGTGCAGGGGATCCATTTCCATGATGGATCCTAGGCGGATCTGATCCGGATACGTATCGGATCCACGGATCCTACACACTGGGGTGGCGGATCCGGTAACATAAGTTTAATTGCAGCAATCCATCAAGTTACTGCTCATATTCCTGTTATAGATACCCAACTTAATGATATTGAGCAAACCACCCATCGGATTTCTAATGTTACTTCAAGACTAGATGCCTTTCTAGATGTGGTTGAAGGATCTTTCCGCTCTTGTGATGCACAGGTGACAGCAATGTCTAAAACTCTGATGAAACATGAAGAAATTATCGTTGGCAAAAATTCTCTCTTGGGCGAGAATTCCAAAGAAAGAATGTGTAAGACTCTATCATGCAGCCTGTGGTTCATATAACCAGCTCTGATGAAAATGAAGATGACAATCAAAATATTCACGTTACAGGCAGTGAAGATACGCCAGAAGGAACTAGAGATACTCATGATGTGGAAGTTGATGACACTATGGAAGATATTCAAGATACAGAGACTGATGCTCAAGATGGTGATTTGGAGAACAATTAAGAGGAAGAACGAAGGAAATGCTCAGGAATTCCAGGCCTTGGACAATGATACCAACTCTTAAGTCTTGTTTTTTTTATGAAGTGTTTTTGTAGTTTGCTCCTCGGGCATTATGTAAGAATCTATAGTAGTTTGGGGTGTTCTTGTAAATTTCCTTAAAACCCACTCTTGAGTTACAGCATGCAAGATTTTTTTATTCAAACCCCAAATTAATTATTGTTAAACACAAATGGATTTCTTCACAAATATTGCAGCAGAAAATAAATACTGAGAGAAATAGAACAGCAATCACATCAATAGAGACACCAATATTTTTGGGTATGAAAACCCCCGGAAAAACCCAAGATGGGAAAACCGGTGCAACAGTCTGAGGAGATATTTTTATTAGCAAGATATAGAACAATACAATCCAAAAATCGACTTTACCCAACCTGGCAAAATCGTACAACCGAAAGTCACAGAGAAAACCCCAACAAGATCGTACGGCCTCCCTACGTCAGCGTGTACGGCCCCTACGTTAGCGTACAGCCTCCTATGTCAGCGTACAGCCTCCTGCGTCAGCGTACGGCCGCCCTACGTCAGCTTGTACGATCAGCCCTACGTCACTAAGTACGGCCTTTGCATCACTTGTACAGCCTCTTTGATTTGCCTATGTCGCCCTGTCAATCTTCGGATATAAGTTCTTCAGTCTCACCCTCTGCAAACTTCTCTTGCAAACTCTCTTTCTCACTCTCCGGCTGAAAGCTATGAGCAAGAAATCCCTCTCTGACAATGTGTGTCAAAGCAACTATGTGTGTGCTCTCTCCACCAAATCGATCTTCCTTTTAACTCAATGGCCAAGCAAAAACCCTAACTTCACACTATGGATCAATGGATGAGATCCTCCGGTGAGATCAATGGCCGAGATTAGATTAGCCATCACTTAAATTATTTTCACTTTAACTTTATAAAAAGTAACTCCATTAAGTCAATTAATAATTAGATCACATAATGCAATTTTCCTAAGTCTAAACTTTGGATAAAGGCATTAAACCATTTGGCTTCATGTTTTATGTCTTCCATCATGCAAGGACACGTGCAAAAATCTTTCAGCTTTTATCAATACAATATAACCATTCATAATAAATCTCAGGAAAGAGGTCTAGTTACAAAGCACATTCAACAATTTCAAAATTTTCAAAAATCGAGTCTGGAAGTGAAGAATATTATGGAGCATGAGGAAGTTTGATTGTGATGATTCCACAACATGGATATTTAAAAGCAATTATTTTTATCTACGCCAAGTGTCAAATTGATAAAAGTTATATATTGCATCCTTGTATTTAGAACCTGATCAATTTGTTTGGTACACATGCCTTTATGATCGCAAGGAAGAATTTATTGTCTCTTGGTCCATTTTTATGAATGATTTGATAGCACATTGTGAGGATATTAAGAGAAACACCTTTAGCCAAATATAAATCTTAGGAAAGAGGTCTAGCTACATAGCACATTTAACAATTTCAAAAATGGAGTCTTGAAGAATATTGTGGAAGATAATTTGTTGAATATTTTTATGAGCACTTGAAAGGGAGAGCATTAAAGATGAGGTGTGTTCCTTAGAGCCTAAATCCTTAGAGAATGCATTCAGTGTGGCAATAAAAATTGAAAATAAAAATATGGTTGCTAGAAGGGCCACCACTAACACCACGTATAGAGAGGTGCAATGTTTGCACCCCTAACCTGACTCAACCTACAAGGTTGATACCTCAACAACTAGATAAAAGAAGAGCAAAAGAACTATGTTTGAATTGTGACAGCAAGTACAATAAGGGGCATAGGTGTGGTGGGAAGAAATTATTCTAAATAGATTGTGAGGAAGAAGAAGAAAAAGCATTGGAACCTTCTCCAAATCTAGAAATAGAAGAGACTACTCCAACCATCTCTTATCGTGCTTTGGTCAGCATTAACATTCCTCAGTCTTTGAAAATAGAAACAAAAAAAGGTAACAGTGTTGATTGATTTTGGTTGTACCCATAACTTCAGAGCCAAAATTCTCAAATGCTTTATATATCCAACACCAAAGTTTCAAGTAATGATTGCAAATGGAGGCACCATAAATTGTTAAAGGAAGTGCCATAGTATTAAACTCACTATAGGGGAACAAATCTTGGATAGCCCAATGATTCCAATCCAAATGGGTGGCGTTAATGTGGTCTTAATGATCCCATAACATGGATATTCCAAAGGAATTATTTTATCTACACCAAGGTCAGCTTCACAAAAGCTATTTATTGCATCCTTGTATTTAGAACCTAATCAATTTGTTTGGTACCAATGACTTTGGGATCACACGGAGGAATTTTTTGTCTCGTAGTATCAAATCATTCATAAAAATGGACCAAGAGACACACCCAACTTCACAATAACCTTTTTTGTGAAGTGTGATGCCTCAAGGCATGGCATTGGTGCAATTTTAGTTCAAGAAGCAATATCGCCTGCCTTTGAAACCCAACAACTTAAAGGAAAGAACTTACTCAAACCCATTATGAGAAGGAAACATTAACCATGCTACATGCAATTAAGCAATAGCACTCTTACCTAATAGGTACACTTCAAGGTAAAAACAAAGTGTCATAGTCTAAAGTACTTCTTGGAACAACCACTATCTTTAGAAGAGCAACAAAAATCGGTTACAATGATGTTAGGTTATGACTTTAAAATTATCTACAAAAAAGGGAAACAAAATGTGGTGGTAGACGCACTTTCAAGTAAAGAAGAAGACATTGAGGACTTATTTTGTGTTATTTCTATTCTACAAGTTGATTGGATGGAAGAAGCAAGGATAGAGTGACAACTAGACCAAAACGGATGGAAACTCATTCAACAACTACAATAGGACCCTAATGCATCAAATAGGTTTGTGTGGAAGAATGATTCACTTTGGTATAAGTATCGCCTACGTCTATGCAAGAATTCTCAACTAGGTAAAGGGAGCTTCTAGCTTTAAGTCTAAAAGAAAGTGTCGTTGAAGTATGTTGGTCAACTAAAGAAGCACCAAGTAGCACAATGTGTTGAAAAGTAAAACTACAACTAAAAGTACATCCAAACATAACCAAGTTCATAGTGGGGAATGGCAAGATCCATGTGAAACACTAATGATCTTGCATATAGTATGTCCAATAAGGACAAACAATATGGTGTGGAAGAAAAAGATCCACACCATCAAGTAGATCCACTAAAAGAAGCTAAGAATCATTTGTAGAGTCGTTAATAAAATAGAGTGGGAATGCATCAAAGGTGTTCAAGGGGTCTCCCTTTGCAAACAACCAGCTATAGGCTTATTAGAGGTTACTGTAAATCATCCCCAAAAGCTAAGGAGTAGGCCTCACCTCACCAAGCACATCATCCAATAGAAAGGTACCAACAAAGGATGTCTCCAAATAAGGTGGTGTCATTACCAAGAATATTTTTTTTGAATATGGTACAGCCCGATCTACAAAATACATTGCCATGTTTGTCAAAGAAACAATCCATCTAGTCCAACAAAAGAAGTCCTTGTAAAGACCTCAAAAAAACCCATTGATGGGAACAAGGGTTTGAAACCCTGCAATACAAGTTGATCCAAAAACCCTCGTTCGACAACCCTTCGGAAAAATACCATTAGTCAATAGTCTCACAAATCAACTAAATAAGACAAAAAATTCTATCGCCAAGCAATCGTATGGATCAAATATGAGAAGTGGTCTCCCCAAAGGGCCCTAAAGAAATTTTGAACCCTCGGTTCAGCAATGATAATGCCATTTGCAAAAGCCTTAGAAAAAAAACTAACCTTAAAAACACGAGAAAACTATACAATACCAACATTGTTCTAGAAAATAGCGAGGAATATCGACGTAAACAGAGAGAAAAAACAATCTTAACAATACTATTAAATCATATGATGATTAGAGAAACTCAATTTCTTGGTATAATCAACTATACAACATTTTTTACTAAGGATTAGGGTTTCTTTTCGAGCAATGTTCGCCATGACAATTCCAGATTCGATGTAGTGCCCCCTAGCACCCGACAAGCAAGCCTTCAAGTTGATAGTTGCCTCAATTACTATGGCAATCTCCAAGGATCCATGCCCCAAATTTGTAAAGAAGCTTGAAAACTTCCCGAAAGTGGATCTCCCGACAGCTCCATCTAGGCAAATGGCTTTGGCCTCATTGGACAATTTACAAGTATGTGACCCTCACCCCACTCCATGGAAATCTAGTTACCAAAGAACTGGCATGTGCTGATAAAAGGAAGAATGAGTCATTATTTATGTGGAAGAGAGTTTTATGCTTTTCTGTTCGAAACAAAAGAGGACCGTGACCTCATTTTTCGCAGAGCGTCATACTTCTTCAGTAATCAAGGTATGTATCTCAACCGTTAGACCCCACACTTCAAACCAAAACTAGATGTCCCTTCTGTCGTGCCTGTTTGGGTTCGTCTCCCCCACCTTCCTCTTCATTGTTGAGGAGAAGATTGTCTAGCCAGTGTAGGAAGCAAGTTGGGAAATATTTGGACAGGGTTGAGCTGAAGTCCAACATGTTTGCTTGTGCCAGAATTTATGTGAAAGATGACTTGGAAAAAGGGTTAACGAAAGCCATTGTCCTCAATTTGGACAACTGGAAGCATGTGCAGAAGCTAGATTATGAACATCTCCCTTTTAAGTGCAAAGCCTGTCACGAATACGATCACTTCGTGAAGGACTGCAAAAAAAACCCAAGCAGCAAGAAACAGAGCAAAACAATGAAACCACATGGAAAAAAGTAAAGCAAAAGATGGGAATTAGGCAGGAAAATCAATCTATACAAACTGAAACAGCCTCCAAGGTTGTTGGGTTAACAAATGCAGGACCTTCCTCTTCCCTGATTACCCTTCTTGTCGATGTGGAAACCCTTCCTAAAGCCTCATTCCCTGCATTGAAATCCCCCCACACCTTCCTCTCACTATTGGGGAGAAGATTGTCTAGCCAGTATAGGAAACAAGTTGGGGAAATATTTGGACAGGGCTGAGCCGAAGTCCAACATGTTTGCTTATGCCTGAATTTTTGTGGAAGTTGACTTGGAAAAAGGGTTAACAAAAGCCATTGTCCTCAATCTGGACAATTGGAAGCATGTGCAAAAGCTAGATTATGAACAACTCCCATTTAAGTGCAAAGTCCGTCATGAATACAGTCACTTCGTGAAGGACTGGAAAAAAAGCAACAAGAAACAAAGCAAAACAATGAAACCACAAGGCAAAAAGTAAAGTGAAAGATGGGAAATAGGCAAGAAAATCAATCTATACAAGCTGAAACAGTCTCCAAGGCCGTTGGGTTAACAAATGCAGGACCTTCCTCTTCCCAGATTACTCTTCTTGTCGATGCGGAAACCCTTCCTAAAGCCTCATTCCCTGTATCGAAAGCCCCTCCCACCTTCCTTTTCACTATTAGGGAGAAGATTGTCTAGCAAGTATAGGAAACAAGTTGGGGAAATATTTGGACAGGGCTGAACCGAAGTCCAACATGTTTGCTTGTGCCAGAATTTTTGTGGAAGTTGACTTGGAAAAAGGGTTAACGAAAGCCATTGTCCTCAATCTGGACAACTGGAAGCATGTGCAGAAGCTAGATTATGAACAGCTCCCATTTAAGTGCAGAGCCTGTCACAAATACGGTCACTTTGTGAAGGACTTGGAAAAAAACCCAAGCAGCAAGAAACAAAGCAAAACAATGAAACCACATGGCAAAAAGTAAAGCGAAAGATGGGAAATAGGCAGGAAAATCAATCTATACAAGCCGAAACAGCCTCCAAGGCTGTTGGGTTAACAAATGCAGGACCTTCCTATTCCCCAATTACCCTTCTTGTCGAAGCGAAAACCCTTACTAAAGCATCATTCCCTGCATCGAAAGCCCCCCCCCCCTCTAATCGTTTTGAAATCCTTTCCCAAATCGAATCAACGAATGACGTTCAGGTTCTTCCTAATCGTTTGTCTCCTGTAACCCTCTCTTCTTCGACCTTTGTAGAAGTTGTAGCTCCTAATGTAACCCCTCCAGGTTCAGCTTTCCCGCCAAGGGCAACCTCTTATAAGGCTAAAATAGATCCCGCAGGAACGTTGGTAGAAATAATGGATTCACAGGGAACTGTAACAGGGGTCCTAACAAGAAGGCAATCACAACAGCAATCAAGCGACCTTGAAGAAGATGTTGAGAAGGAAATCCATCTTAAAAGGCCTAGAAGAAAATCAGGAAAAGGAGTAAGAGAAGAAGCGGCTCAAAAAGACAAGGCGATGGGAAAGCAAGCAACAATCGAGCAATCCATGTCGTCAAGAGGAAAGAACTCTACAAGAAGCATTGTGGGACACCAGCGAGCAGGAAGGGCAATGAACAATAGTGGTAAATAATGAAAGTGGTCTTCTGGAACTGTAGAGGCCAAGGAAGTAAATTCAAAATTAAAGTAGTAAGGGATCTTATAGCAACCAAGCAACCTACGATTCTTCTTGTCCAGGAGACAAAACTTCAAGTGCAGGAAATGCAAAATGTAGGCATATATATCTAGAGAAAAAGCAAGCAAGTAGCAGTAAATTCTAGGGGGGCTTCAGGAGGCATAGCTACCCTATGGGATGGAAATATCCTAGAAAAAAGACAATAAAAAACTTCTCAACATTGGATCTATACAGAGTTGGTTGATTAACAAAGTGGAAAAGTCTTTAGAAACTTTAATATCTACGTACCACAACACTACCCATAAAAACACATCTGTTGGAACTCTTGCAGAAATGAAAGGCGAGACAAACACAATGTGAAGCATCTTCACGAGGGATCTTAATGTCACCCTCTCTTAGAAGGAGAAGCGTGGAGGCTACGTGGTCAGAGACCCCTTCATGGAAAAGGTGGAAGATCTTATAGCAGATTGGGACCTATCTTATGTCCCCCCTAAAAAGCTAAGTTGCACTGAAGCGGATACGGATACGGATACGGTGGGGGGGGGGAGGGGGATGGATACGAAAAAATTTCAAAAAAGCCAGAAACAATACGACAAGGAAACGACCTATCTGATGTCCCTACTCTACTGAGCTTACATCATTTGGACTGCCTCTTAGGCTACATCAAAGCAAAATGTTGTTCTTTATCACTTCAAAAAACTATTGCAAAACATTGTCTGCTTTGAATACTTGAGCATCTTTCTTCCAACTGTCGATAGTGTTTTTCCATGCCTCCTTATTCATCTTACAGCAAAATAAAGGACTTGGTGACTTGATCATTGCTATGTTCCTCTAATTCAATAAGACCTGGTTGAAATGCTAATGCTAATTTGGATAGCATATCTGCCTCTGAGTTGAGTTCTTAATATATATGTGAGAAAGATATAATTTCGAAGGAGGCCCTTAAAGATATCGTTTTAATTTGTTCGTCCTTAGCAATGTTTAAAACTGCCCATAGAGCTGCTAATTCTGCTTTGCTATTGGTAGTTTTCCCGTGGCAAATTTGATGCACAGTTTTTTTATTTTCTGAAAGATATATGACACCTCCCACTCCTCCAAGTAAAGGTTCACCTTGACTTGCTCCGTCAAAAAAAGCCCATGGAAGGCTCTTATTTTCAAAAAAGCTAGATACAATACGACAAGGAAACGACATATATATATATATATATATATATCGTCATCATCATAAATATTATTGTTGTCATCATAATAATCATAATATTATCATTGTACATCATCATCATCTGACACTACTATCGAATATCATTAATCATACATGTCACATGATACTATGAAAACTTTTAACTAATATCATCTGAATCCTCATGCTCAGAGTTAGAATCATCATCTATGTCCTCAACAAAAGTAGATCGAAAATAGGGATCCCGAGCCTGGCTTGATTCCCTTGGGCTTGAAGGCACTTGTCCAACACTACTGTTCACATCCTCTGGCTATGGAAGTGGGTCCAAGTCCATCCAAGACAGAGGAGTTCAACAATCAGCACCACCAACATCAAGGTACATATAGGGGTTGATGTGCTTGATTGAATGCCAATCCCATACCCTCATATATGATAGAATCCAATGGCAACGTTGCACTTCTGAAACCTTGAAAACTATTAAGTCTCTTGAATTTGAATGGGATTAAAAATTCTACTTTTTGCATATGAAGTCCAATGAGGTTGGAACCACTCTCAAACATCCTGAAACAATTAACGGTAATGTTAAAAATTTAAGTAAAAGGATAGAAAATGAAATACAAGGAGAATGACACTTTTACTTTAAGAATTTAATATTACCATTTACTTGAAACGTATCACCTCTAGGCCGAAACGTATCCAAAACCCTGCAAAAGTATCCATACCAATCTGATGTGTATCAATGACGTTTCAAGGTTGTATCCCCTCCATTTCAGGATCTAAAACGGGGAACAGCGTTTCACCAAGGCTGCTAGGGCGTTTCCCATAACTTAGCTAAAAAGGGACGTTATACATGGTCGAACAAAAGGCTAGGGAAGCATCATATTGCTGCTAGACTTGAGAGGTTCTTGATTCTAGCTCCTCCTTAGAAGAAGATCAAGACATTTCCTCTGCTATTATTCCCTCATCTATCTCCGATCACAAACCTATTAGCCTGGTTTTAGCGGAGCCGGAACGTTTTGGTCCTTTGCCATTCAAGTTCAATCCCCTATGGCTACAATACCTAGAAGCAAGAGAAACACAAAAATCAATTTGGTCGCATTAGTTTATGGGTTCACCGGGCTATATTTTGGAAAGCAAGCTAAAGGTTGTCAAACATGCTCTCAAAAGCTGGGCAAAGAAAAAATACATGGAGTCGAAGCTGGAGAGGAAATCATTGCGGAAGAATCTGGACCAGCTGCCACAGAGCATGGAAGCTGAAGAAATCAGCAAAGCACATCTCCTTTCAAAAAAAAAAATTATAAGATATACAAGGCCCATAGAAATGAAGAAGAGAACTGGAGTTTAAAATGGAGAAGTTTATGGTTAAAAGTCGATTATAGAAATACAACTTTTTTCCATAAACGAGCCAAAGCAAAAAAGCAATGGAATAATGTCAAAGAGACAAGAGGGTCAAATGGAGAGATGCTAAAAGATTTGAAAACATTAAAAAAGAGGCCTTGACTCACTTCTCCACTTTGCTCTCGAATGAAGAGGTGGAAGACCCTAACAACATCCCCGAGATGCTTCAGAATATTCCCTGACTTATCAATGAGGATGACAATAAAATGTTGACGAAGAAAATACGAGAGAATGAAGTTCAAGCTGTCATGTGGGGTCTCAAGGCTGATAAAGCCCCAAGCCTCGACAAACGGCCCGGATGGGTTTTCTATCTCCTCCTTCAGGCATTGTTGGGATATAGTCAAATATGATTTGTGTTGAATGCTGCAATGGTCTAGGAAGAGTTGTTGGGGGGGATACAAACTCCTCCTTCGTAAGTCTAATTCCCAAGGAAAAAAAACCTCATCTTTTTCATGATTCCGGCCTATCTCCCTTTGCAAGTCCTCGTACAAAATTCTGACCAAAATCTTGGCCAATCGTCTGAAAAGCCTTTTGCCTAACATTATCTCCGAAAATCAAGGGGGTTTTATCCAAAAACGTCAAATTAATAATTATAGATAACATTATTCTAGTTCAAGAAGCTATACACTCTAGCAAGGCTAGAAAGGAAAGTGGCATGGTGATTAAGTTAAATATGGCCAACGCTTTTGACCAAGTACAACATTCTTTTTTATTTGTTGTTTTAAATAAGTTTGGATTTTCTGATCATTTTATTGCTTGGATAAAAGCTTGTATTGGTGGGCCCTGGATAGCCCCTTTGGTCAATGGCCATCACACTGCCTTTTTCAAAAGATCAAGAGGATTAAGACAAGGATGCCTGCTTTCTCTTTTGCTCTATGTTATTATGGCTGACTTTTCAAGTCGAAATCTAGAACAAGAAAGAGTAGAAGGAAACCTTCCGGGCATAATAAAGGCCAGAGGAGTGAAAGAGCTCAATCACTCCCAATTTGTTGATGATACCCTCCTCCTTGGGGGTGCTTCTACTATCATAGCGGAACGCTTCAGAAGAATTCTGAATATTTACCTTGATGCATCTGGAGGACATGTTAACAAAGGAAAAAGCAGAATTTACAGTTGGAATGTCATAGTAAGAAAGGCAACGATGATAGCAAGCTCCCTTCAGTTCAAAAGCCAAGAAAATTGAAACCTAAATTGGAGGGTTGTGAACATATCATAGAAAAAATAAAATCAAAAATTACTCTTAAGGGGACCCAATGGATAAATCTTGCGGGAAGAATGATTCTTCTCAAGTCAGTGCTCTCCTCCCTTCCAATTTTCCAATGCTCCGCTCTCCTGGCCCGACATGAATTCAACATCAAATAAGTGCTCTAATGAGAAACATTTTGTGGCAAGGAGGGAAATCAAATACAAAAAAATTTCATCTTGTTAAGTGGGGGACAGTCACGGCACCCATCGAGTAGGGTGGAATAGAAGTAAGAGACCTCAGTTTAATGAATAAAGCGCTTGGGGGAAAAATTCTTTGGAGATTGATTGCAGGTGGTAAAGCATGGTGGAAGTCAGTCCTATCAAGGAAATACTTAAACAGGAATCGTCTATGTTGCCTAAACAAATAGCCGAAAACAATGCCTTGCTCCCCAATTTGGGCCTTGTGCCGAGTCTCCCTCGCTCTCATTAAAGATCATATTTCCTGGATTCCAAGAAATGGGAGAAGAATAAAAATATGGAATGATAAAATTGTTGGTCATAAGGCGCTCAACAGTGATCAGGATCTAGAGACCCTGAAAATCTGGATGAATGACAAGGGTATCAAGACACTTTATGACATATCATATTGGGGCCAAGATGAGGAGTGGAGGGGCTGGAAAGTTGATCAATTGCTGGATAATATAGAAAAAAGTTGGCATAAACTGCATGAAAATATCAAAGGCAAAGCCCCCATCAATCTCTTGACCCTGGACATGAGAGCCTGGGGTCCAAGGGGGGGGGCAAGTATTCGATTAAAGATGGATACAAGCTTCTGCTGAATGAGCGAGCTCCTCAACAGAGGCTGGCCATCTGGAAGGCTATCTGGAAAAGCAAGGCCATCCCTAAGATCAAAGCTCCTCAACAGAGGCTGGCCATCTGGAAGGCTATCTGGAAAAGCAAGGCCATCCCTAAGATCAAAGCCTTCGGTTGGACTTGTGCCCATGGAAGAATTCTAACTAAAGACAATCTTAAAAGGAGAGGCTTTCAAGGCCCTTCAAGATGTCAGTTGTGTAAAGCAAGTAAAGAAACAATTCTTCATCTTCTGCTAGGATGCCATCATGCAAAGGAAGTGTGAGCAATTGCACAAAAAGGTTTGTTGAGCAATCCCTTAATCCCTCAAAATGTAACCGAAATGTATCTGGCATGGCATAAGTCTTATCCTGGAACCTTCAAAGGCAAACCACTTAAAAAGGGTGTGGAAGGCCCTTCCTTACTTCATATCATGGAAGATTTGGTTGGCCAAAAATGCTCTGATATCCAGAAGGGAAGAAATAAGCCCAAGACAAGTAGCGGTGCAAGCTTGGGGATTAATGACAGAGACAATTCATCAAAAAGGCAATACAAAGCAAGTCGTGGATGCTTTGGAAGTCATAGAAAGGGACTGGTTGAAAGCCATTTTAATTCTGCCATTTGATAAACCTCCAACAAGGCCAACAACGAAAAGTTGGGCCCTCAAGATGACAAATGTGGAATTTCAAACCTGGATACAGAACAGGAATCAAAGCATTATATTTTTTGATGATGCCTCCAAAGGCAATCCAAGGGTGGCAAGAGTTGGGGGTGTTCTTTATTGCCACGAAGAATCTCAACAAACAAAATATGCGTGGGGAATTGGAACAACATATAACAATCAAGCAGAAGCATTGGCATTGTGGATGTGACTAAATCTTGCTCTGAGCAAAGCGTGTCAAAATCTCATCATCAATGGAGACCAGAGATGATTATACGATGTATTAAAACCAAAACTCCTCTAAAAGACCCTTATACATGCAAGTTAATCTCCATAATAACATCATGGATTCACGATGCAAAAAATTTGCTAATCTCAATGTCTATCATGTACTAAGAAAGCATAACAAGGAGGTGGATGGGCAAGCCAACCTTGCATGCCGTATGAACTTGAGGGGAAGCAAAATTGGGGGCATAGTTCTTCAAACCCACATCCCCTAATCTTCAAGTGTAAGCCTGATCCTCGTCACTCATGTAATTTGTTGAATTGATAAGTGTATTCACCATCATTGTCATGACGATAAGTGGCACATGTATTCTATACTTCCCTCTGATGAATCACGGTACAAGGTCGTTAATTACACTAATAGGTGTTTATATCTTAGAATTTGGGGTGGACTACCATCTAGGCTTTTCCTAGATTGAAGGAGGATGGGACAAGTGTAGTGTTCAGATTGATTTTATGTTTGTCGTTCAAAATTTGAAATAAACAATTATAAAAACATATATAAAAAATAACTGGCAATTGATGCATGGTTAGCTTGTAACTCATGCATGGATAACAGGTATTGACAAACAACCCATTTAACTGAAGAAAACAGGTGATTACAACTAAGCATGGAGAACAAGTAACAGATAACTTGTTCATGGCACTTAACTTATGACCTATCGGTGTTCACCGACCACAAATTAAGTGGCTGTGCTAGTGCATTTATAGGGCATAATGAACTTGTCACCCATATCTGCAAATGTGTGAGAATCAGCTTAAAGGGGAGATGACAAAGGTTGGGGGATTTCCAATCACACCGGTTGCTTTGCAGAGTGCAAGAGACAGAGGGAAGCCTCATAATTCAATTTTATACCAGCTTCATTTCAGGGAAGGTGTCGTTGTCGTTTACCGGCAGCAATTTCATCCATTCCGTGGTGTCGATACAGCAGCACAAGAGGAGAATTACTGATTTGGAAGAAAAAACTAGGTTTTTGCTGAGTAATTTGGAGTGTTGGCAGAGGGATATAGAACTTCGCACAGAACAGGAAATCTGAAGGGCAAATCAGAAGACTAACGAAGCTTATGGCAAGTTGGAGAGGGCAAATTCTAAAACTGTTATGTTGGAAGCAGAATTGAGGTGTTTGCGAAATCATGGAAGGGAGCAGGGGGGAACAGATCAGAGAATTGCAAGAAGCAAACCGCCTCTTGCGTAGAGAGGTTGCCCCCAGACTCAGAAGGGTGGTGCACCGAGTGAACTTGTCTGTGGGCTCCCCAAGAACTTTCCAGGGACCTGATAGAGAAGAACCATCGGTCAACAGAGCTGCAGAGCAACAATGGCGCCCTCAGAAGAGCAAAATCCAGTCAACTGCTCTGCGTCAACCAGCAAGATTGGGGATTTTGAGACCACCAGGTTTTTCAAACTACCATGTTTTCATTTAAGCAATGTTTTGTAAATGTCTATTTTGCTGCAATAGCTTCATTAGAATCTATACAAATAGGCTTGCAAAAAACACAAATAGTGCCAGGGAAAGATGGATGAACTCTAGAGAAGTTGGCAATTTTGATTCAATTCAAACATAACTATTGTATCTATTTTTGTTTCTATTCGCTGGACAATCAGCCACAGCCCCTTTTAATGTAAATTTCCTCGGTTTTGGTTTTCAAAAAAACAGAAAAAACGAGAGAAAACTTTACAATACTGACATTATTCAAAAAAAAATAGCAAGGAATATTGGTAGAAACAAAGAGAAAGATAGGGTGTGTTGCTTTAGAAGAGCATTGATCCGCAAAAAGAATCCCATGAACAGACTGGAAAATCTAAAAACACCAAAAAGAGAAGGGAGTTGGTGGTGGGAGATAAGTCATTGAAGAGTCATAGGGCCCTTCCCTTTGAAATATCTTGGGTTGTCTGGTAAATAGTTCCAACATTCCAAGTAATGCATCAAGTTAGATTTTCTTATGAAGGCATATGCACAAAAGTAAAAATGAAAAGTCCTATTGCCAAATCAATGTGTTCGGAATTTTTTAATGGAGCATGTCAATGGGGCTCCAAGCATTTGTTACTTCTCTTATACTCATGTATACAAGGAATTAAATCAACAAGCAGATACACACTTCAAACAAGGTCTAGAAGTAGCTATTGGTACAATCATCACTGCAAAAGAGACAGAGGGAACATGGGGCTACAAGTAGCCTCAAGATCCTTTTATGATTTTTCCATCTCCAAATAGTAGGCCACACCTACTGATGGACAAATAGATGATGTCTTTTGCAAGACCATTATGTATCTATAGAAACTTTTTGTACCAATTAAGAGAACAGTTTAGATGTTGTATGTTATTCAAAAGGTACAGCGCTATATGTATATCAATGGGACTATTAAAAGAGGTTAGAAGACTATTTCTATGACCTTTTTTTATGCTTAGATGGAATAGTTTTGAGATGCCTGAGAAGCTTGAGTGGGCCTAACAACTATAAATGTTTACTCCTAGGAGGCCACATGTTCAAATCTAGAGGGGGCTATGTACACCATCATAGACATAAGCAATTAAATCGCTATGTGGAGGGGGTCCCTTGTCCCATAAACAAGGGGTCTCATACATCAATTTGTTATCTGGCTAGGCAATGACCTTAAAATTGATATTATTATTATTACTATTACTATTATTATATATATGTCCTGATGATTCTATTATTATTATTATTATTATTATTACTATTACTATTATCAGCCAATACCATTTGGAGTCTGGATGATTCTGCAGGTAACTCTTGGTCATCCTTCGAAGGAATGTCCTCGGTTGGGATCTCTCATTTCAAGGACCTCTTCAAAGCCAGTGAGAGAGTTAATATTGGAGATATAATACAGGTTGCCCAGCTCTTTCCCCGGTTTGTGGAGGACGCGGATAACAGGAATTTGATGGCGCCCATCACTGAGGAGGAATTAAAAAAGGTAATGGCCAGCTTTCAAAAGGACAAAAGCCCTGGGCCCGACGGCTGGACGATCGAATTTTTTATCGCTCTCTATGATCTCATTGGTAATGACTTGCTTGAACTTGTGGAAGACTCGAGAAGATCTGGTAGGGTGCCTGCTAGTATTAACTCCACATTCATTGCACTTATCCCCAAGGTGGATACTCCTTCCACTCTAAACGACTTCCGGCCTATTTCTCTGTGCAACTGTGTGTACAAGATTGTTACTAAGATTATTGCTAGCAGACTCAAGCCTATTCTCTCATCTCACATCTCTGAAGAACAGTTCGGGTTTCTGGAGGGGCGCCAAATCCATGAGGCTATAGGCATAGCTCAGGAAGGGATGCATAGCATCAAGACTAAAAAACTGAAGGGTGCTATTCTCAAAATTGATCTCTCTAAAGCTTTTGATAAGGTGAGCTGGCTTTATATCAGACTCATGCTAACCCATCTTGGTTTTGAGATCGGATTTGTTCGCTGGATTATGAGCTGTTTAACCACTGTTTCTTTCTCTGTCTTACTGAATGGAGCGGCCTCCCAGTTCTTTCACTCTGGGCGGGGATTAAGACAGGGCTGTCCTCTCTCTCCTCTGCTATTCTTGCTGGTGGCGGAAAGCTTGAGTAGAGCTATCTTGGGAGCCAAAAGGTCTGGTAATTTCTCTGGGATTCAGGTAGCTCCTGGGCTATCACTAACTCACTTGCTATTTGTGGATGATATCCTGATCTTCTGCTCTGGCTCATTGTTAGACGCTGCTAAACTTAAAGAGATTCTGCAACTGTTCTCAGCTGCTACGGGTATGGAGATTAATGATGGAAAATCCACACTTTCTGTCTCGCTTCTGCAGGAGGAGGATCTCACTTTTCATACTTCCTGCTTTCCCTTCAGGATACTTGACCTTTCGGATGGCCTTAAATATCTGGGTTTCAACTTAAAGCCAAATGACTACTTGAAAAAAGATTGGACCTGGTTGCTGGACAAGCTGGAAAAGAGGCTGAAGTGCTGGAGCTTTAGGTGGCTCTCGCGTGCTGGGAGGCTTGTTCTTATTAAGTCAGTGTTGGAGGCCATCCCGGTCTACTGGATGTCACTCGCCTGGATTCCTAAAGGGATTCTGGAAGCAGCTAGGAAGATCTGCTTCAATTTTTTGTGGAACGGGAAGGACGCTGCCCATGTCACCCCGTGGGTTAGATGGGATAGAATTGCTGCACCTAAAGCCCTGGGGGGTTGGGGCCTCAAAAATATTTTTCATTTCTCTAAGGCTCTGGCAGCCAAGTGTGGTTGGCGGCTTATCAAGTCGGAAGGTTTCTGGGCCATGGTCATGCTGCGGAAATATGTGGAACCGGACTCGGTAGAGGACTGGATTAGATCCCCTAACAAAGGGCACCTTGGTGGCTCTGTCATTTGGAAAGCACTGGTTAAATCTTTTCACGTCATCGAAAACAATCTTGCCTGGGAGGTTGGAAATGGACAAAGGGTTAGGATTGGCAGGGACCCATGGGTCGGCTGCATCGATCAACATGTCCTGTCTGTGGAACTTATTGATGCTCTGAGGCAACGAGGCATCATTTCCTTATGCCATTTAGCGGACTTGGGAAACCTCTGGATGGGCAGACCTCTTTGGAGGAGGCCGGACTCTCTTGGCTTAAGGGCGGAGCTTGTTGAGGAATTGAGGATTTACTGTAGAGCTCTCTGCAGGGATCAGGTTTTTTTGAACGATGGTGAAGATTCGTTAATTTGGGATGGTGACCCTACGGGACTTTACACCCCTAAAAAAGGCTATCTGTGGATTACCGAATACCTTGAGCCCCGCGAATTGGAATGGTGGTGGAAATCGGTCTGGAAGCTCCACTGTCCTCCGAAGGCCAGACTCTTCATGTGGTGCACCCTGGCCAATCGGATTCCAACGTGGGAAATCCTGCAGAAGCGAAGCTTCCATGGGCCTAGTCGCTGTATATTGTGCAAACAATTTGAGGAAACGACTCCACATCTGTTCATCCAGTGCCAATTCACCAAGGAGGTCTGGAATATTTCAGCCCGCATTCTTAAAACTCTGCTTCCTTGGACTGGGAACTCTTTCGTTGAAGCCTGGAGGTTATGGACCGATAATGCAGCGATGAAATCTTTCAAAGCTCTCCCTCCGGTGTTAAACTGGGGACTTTGGCTCATGCGTAATAATGCTCTGTTTAATGACAAATGGGGTTCTCCGGCACTTGTGGCACTTCAGAGCTGCGGGATTTTTTTAGCACTTCATCGGGACCGGCAGCCATCCCCTCCCCGAACCATTCTCCCTGTTGATATTGATAGATCTCAACCCTGGGGCTTCTTCGACGGGGCCTGCCAAAATGATATCTGTGGGGGCGGAGCAGTTCTTTTCTTATCCCCTGTGCATTTCTTTGTGATGGCATTTGGTTTTGGAAGAGGAACCAACAACTGGGCTGAAATTCTCAGTCTCAAGCTGCTGCTCTCTTTTGCTTTGGAACGCTCCCTTCTGCATTTAAACGTCTTTGGAGATTCATTAAATGTGGTTAATTGGGTCAATGGAACCTTTATCTGCAACAACCGGAGGATTGCCTCTGTTTTGGTTCATATTCAGAATGCTACTCTTACCCTGGATACTTTTACTTGCAGGCACGTTTATCGTAAGAACAACGCAGAGGCGAACGAGGCCTCCAAGGAGGGTCTTACATTGGGGGAAGGAGTTTGGAAAGTTTCTGAATCACTGAACGGGCATGTGCAGGCTTACTATCATCGCCCATTCATAGAATGAATGAAGCGTGGATCCCGGGTCCTATGGAACTGTTTACTGTGGTTTTTTTTTGTTATTCCCTGTAGCAGAAGATCTTATCGTTATGTTTTGATTCCTGTTTTGCATGCGGATTGGAAATCCCTGTAAATGTATATATGGCACCTTATAGCCTTCTCCCAGTTTATTGTAAAAGCTGTATTTTCTCCCACAGAGAAAACATCACAGGTTACTCTTGGCACCTTACTGGACATTAGTCTCTGCAGTATTAAATTCCACTCTAGATGAGTGAGATGATCAATGTAATTTCGTACTCTTTTTGATGAAATGAAATTACGCTTTTTTTTCGAGGAAAAAAATATATATATATGAGACTGTAAAAAGAGGTTAGAGAACTATTTCTATGACATTTGTTTATGTCAGATTGAGCAGTTTTAATATGCCCAAGAAGCAACACTATATGTAGTTTTCTTTTCTACTAATAAGAAATTTACAACTTTTTCCATGGAAAAAGAAAATTATATTATACATACATCACTTCCTCACCATATCATGTCTATCTTTTGTAAAAAATTGCCATATCTACTCCCCCATCTCTGTCTTTATTTCTATATCCATTTCAAAGCAACCTTTTTTTTTCAACGGATAACAGCTAGGGGGCCCACCCAAAGGGGCCTCGCCCTATTGGCACCTCAAGCGGAGGAACCTGGCCTCAACACCCAGGAATTGAACCCCTGACCTCTAGCCTACAGTGTCTTGTCAGCTGGGACCCAACCAACTGAGCTAGCCGTTGGGGCAAATTTCAAAGCAACTTAACATAAGGTGAGGGGAATCTTCTTTTATGGAATAATAGATGTTAGATGTGCATTCGATGGGGACGCCTTCTCTTTTTAGTCGGGGGTGTAAGATGTTTACATCAGAACTAACAACTCAGGTTGTAGCCTATTTTATTTAGTTAAAGAAAAATACTTTACGCTCATTGAACTATGTCAGACCATGGCATTGAAAAACTTTGTTCCAAAATGGGAAATTAAAAAGTTCTTGCAAGTGATCGTTAAAACAGTATTTTGCAACATGATTTAATAAAACATAAGGCATACAAGATGTTCAAACGGCCCAGCAACAGATGGGCCCAACAAGATCTTCAAGCCAAATCGACCAAGAGGTGCCAAGATATTTGTAAAACACACTCATCCTACACTGGGGTACTTGGATGTTAGTGCTCAATCAAACCATAGCAATTGAAAACAAACTTCACCACTCAAATCTAACAAATGGATGGTTAAAAACAATGTTTTATAAGTCAAAATTGGACTCAAAACAGACAGAGGATCAAACTCAGATTGGACTTGGATCAGAATCGACCAATTCTTGGTTTATGAAACACTTTAATAAAAATACATTAAATATTAAAATTTTAATGAAAATATATATTTTAAAGATTCTAAACCATGAGACAAAACATGCAAAATCTACTCACATATATACCATGTAAGGCTGAAAATAGCAAAATCACATAGTGTAATACATATCTGAAACAAAATATATAGTCAAAAAGGCTCTCAATGATCTTCAAAGTCCAAAAAACAACATGCTACAAGCTACTAGCCTACTAAATATCAATGTTCAACATGATCAATCATCAAACTCATCAGCACTGCTAGAAATGGGATCATTGGAATGAGCTGCATGACCCTCCTTGAGCTCAAACTCATCAAACTCCTCAGAGACATTTGTTGTTGTAGTAGTAGTTGCACAATTAGTACCTGCCATGCTTGGTGCTCCTAGTGGATCATCATCCAAACCCATCCACCCCAAGTCATCAATATCACGATCAAACTTTGTCAAATGAGTCTCCTATACCCATTCGAAGGTGAGATCAATACCAGCCTAGATCCAAATCCTAGGCTCTATCAAGTGCCGAGAGAAATCAAATGACCCCGTGACCTACCTATGACCACCACAATGCGCTACCAATGGGATACACTTAGTTGTTTGGGAATTAAACGATTTAATATATTTATATGTTTGGATCGGGAGTTAAATTTAAATTTAATATAAATATTAAATAGTTAAAATAATTTAAAATGTTTAATATTAATATAATTTAAAATTTAATATATTAAACAATTAAAATTTATTAAATTTAAAAATAGTTTAAAATTATTAAAAAAATTAAAATTGATTAAAATTAACTAAATAGTTAAAAATGATTATAGTTTAAAATAATTAGAATTAATATTCAAAACCATTCACACCATTAATATCATATTCAAATTACCATTTAAAGCACTTCCATTAAAACTATTATTTTTAAAAAGTGAGTCTATTAAACAAAATTTAGAATTCTATTTTTAGAAAAACTAAATTCAAATTTAAAGCACTACAATTAAAACTATTATTTTAAAAAATGAGTATATTAAACAAAATTTACAATTATTTTTGTAGAAAAAACTAAATAAAAATTCAGAATTCTACTTGGAAAAACATAATTAGTATTCTATTTTTATATATAATCAAATTTCCAGAGAAAATGAAACGAAACGAAACTTGCTTCTATTTTTATTCACTTGGATCTAGGCTGGGATACTGTTAAAGCACTGCCATTAAAACTATTATTTTTAAAAAGTGAGTATATTAAACAAAATTTAGAATTCTATTTTTAGAAAAACTAAATTCAAATTTAAAGCACTACAATTAAAACTATTATTTTAAAAAGTGAGTATATTAAACAAAATTTACAATTATTTTTGTAGAAAAACTAAATTCAAATTCAGTATTCTATTTGGAAAACAATAATTAGTATTCTATTTTTATATATTTTCAAATTTCCAGAGAACGAAACTTGTTTCTATTTTTATTCACTTGGATCTAGGCTGGTGTATATTTGCTTTGGTGTATTATATAGCCATTTATTTCATTCAAACGAAAATACACGTCTTTTTATTAATGGCCGACATAATATATATTATTTTTTATTATTTTTTTTTGTTAGGAACAATATTATTTATGACCGAAAATTATGGCCGACATAATATTTTATTACTTTTTACTTTGTATTATTCTTTTTTGTTTATGGCCGACATGTTAGGAACAAACGTTACAACATCTCTCTCATACTCGACAAACGTTACAACATCTCCATCATAATCGACAATATTATTTATGGCTGACATGTTAGGAACAAACATTACAACATCTCCCTCATACTCCACAAACGTTACAAGATCTCCCTCATACTGGGTTGTAGAGCGCCTCTCAACGCAATCATCCAAGACAATGGGACATTGGCTACCAAATGATTCCCACCAATGTGCTATGATAAATGATTAAATCATGAGAGTCAAAGACAATGTTAGTTAATTCAACAAACTAGAATTTCAAGTATTTATGGTTTAAACTAAACTTGAAAAAATTTGGAATTGCTTACCTAGTTGGTCCACAACTCTTGCAATTTTTGCCAGGTTTTTTCCAAAGGTGCCCATGGCTCTACTAAATATACTGTTGTGGGTGTACTTCCAACTACTAACTCTCATCGAGGAACATGCACATTGGGCACTTATATAATCCATCTTTGACCTCCCAATTTGATCTTCCCTGAACTCAACTCTATAATGATACCTTGGGTGGGTTAAAGAAATACCCAACTGCATGTATAAGGCAAAGGAGTTGATTGATCCATCTATTATAATTGATCTCCTAGACAAACCCATACTTGTCACTATTTACTAAGTATGGTGCCTTTATCTACTACTTTGCTTGATCCATAGCCTCGTAAATGTACCCATGGCCAATTTTCCCCATCCCCCGATCACAACACCTTAACAAGGGACTCAGCAATTTTCACAATCTTTGCTACATTTTTTCAAAATGAGTTCTCAAAACTTTCTTTTCGGTGTCTTTCCCATCTTGTTTACAGCCCCAGTAAGATGCATTCCATTCCGCAGTTAACATCTTTTTCAAGTTTTGTGCCTAGGAAAAGGAGAGATTACAATGTGAGGAAGTTCGTTGCAAATCTCGTAATGGCAAGCCTAACAAGCTCCCTACCCCCAATGTGTTTACTCAGTAGTTCAATACCCATGAGTGGTTGTCGATGTGTTTTTTAATTCTCTTGGCATGGTCTACAATGTTCTCGATCCAATCATATTTGCTTATATCCTCAAGCATGAAGTCTACACAATGTGTAGCACATGGATTCCAAAATATGGTTTTGTATCTCCTCTCTAACATCTTACTAGCAAGACCATAGGTAGAGGCATTAAATGTGATGATCTAAAGTTTAAACAACATTTGCCACCCCCATTAACACAACAACATCATCCAAAAGTTAAAATACCAAGTTTGCATCTTTCACATTATCAGATGCATCAAACGATTTCAAAAGCATGGCTTCTTGTGGGCAAGAGACAAGAAAATTTATTATGGTATGGTTCTTTCCATCATTCCATCCATCTAACAAGATGGTACATCCATACCATGGCATTTGAAGCCCTTACCAACAATAACAATGGAATCCCACATAGCTTGGTAACAAGGAGAGAAGATAACATTGAAGGGGTTAACTACATCATACCACCATCTAGCCATGTCTTCAAAAGGAGATTCTTTGTATTGATTTTTCCAATGGTTATCATAGGTGCGTTAACTCTCACTGGGCTACGAGGACATGGTAGGCATGGAGGAGGGAAAAAAACTTTAAATTTTCTTTTTATGTTACTTTTCAAGAATGAAAGAACATACCAAAAGGGGTCTCTAACAAAAGGGTTAGGGTAACTTGCCACTAGTGTTTGACTGGGATCCCATGGTAACTTGCCTCATTCTCCCTATTTCAACCTCTTATCTCTTGTTGCCTAGCCTTGTCTTCTTGAAATTTCTCGAGTATTTTTTGCATTTCCAATATAATGGGTCCAATAACATGGGGCAACTTGGCCTCTTTGACCAACCTATTGGTGTTACAAGAACATCACAACATGCGACCCAAGAAGGGTCTTTCACTTGAGGGGGGCATGGTAAATGCAAATATGCTTACCCTATCTTAATTTTTTGCAGCAAAACATATATATTCCAAATCTACAATCTTGTGAGAGAAAAAAAGAAGATCAGATTTAGCATACCTTTGAATGAGATCAATGGGCACAACAATCCAGTCAAGAACCCCTCAAAACTTGTAGATGGGTCATGGCCTCCTAGCTTAGATGCCATATCCAGCACAAACAGCCCACAAGGAATACAAAACAAGCTCCAAGCTCACTCTAAATCACAAGTTTTCAATGCAGCTCCACAAAACTCCAAATGCTCACAAGTGCTCAATGAAAGAGGTGAGGCAAACAGAGTGGGGGGGAGATCTTTATAACAGCATTTTAGGGTTTAGGGACAAGAAAGGGTAGCTGTAGGTTAAAAATTAATAAAATTTGGCATTTCATCTCTAAACCCCACACAACCTATAGGTGACTGGTTTGGTACAGAACCGGTCCTCGAACCGCTATGAAGGCTGATTTCATGCATGAAGGAGTCTCCACAACCACACTGGCTGGTTCTGGTTCTAGTTCCAATTCTGGTTCAATCAATTTTTTAAAACAATAGTTCCAAACACTATTTTCCTCACCCAAATTGTAACCAGGATGACCTTTCAAGTAGATTATAAAAGGGTTGAAAAAAATAAAATTTCTTTTTACAAGTCAATTCTCGCTAGCTCATTAGGTTAAGGTGTGGGTCTCGTCAGCAAAGGGACCCGAGTTCAATTCCCCTTAGGGGTGAGCTAGTTGGGAGGAGACACCCAAAATCCAGCCATCATAAGGGTTAGTGTGGCCCAGGCCGGATGCGATCCCCGGGTGACTTTGATGCCCCTGGGTTGCAATTCTTAACCAATGGTTCATTGCTACTGGCCCCGAGTGACGGGTAATCGAACAAACAAACAAAAAGAACTTTATTTTTATAAGAATTTGATTTCTTATCTATATGTGTGTCAAAAACACGTGTATCTTCCTTCCATGGTTTATTGTACAAGAATTAGTCTTTGGGTAGAACTCTCCAATTGTAGTGATATACAAAATTCCAAAATCATAGCACCAAATTTAAGTATCCCTTAGTAATGTCCTTCCATCACTGTGCCATGCAGTTTTCATTTGTAAGTACTTTTTTGTACCATAGGAGTGCACAGTTTCCCTGCTCTTTCGCTCCTCCCAGTATCATACAGTTGGGCTCCCTCGGCCCCCCTCCCTTATGAGTCATGACAGACCAAGAGATCGACGAAATAACCTAGTTGATCCCCATGGGCGGATAGTCAGGAAAAATAAGGGGAATAATTAATTAATAATGTCACTAGGGAGCAAAAAGAGACATTAAAGGGGTGACATGAGTTAATTAAATAAATAAAAGTTAGAAAGTGACTATTCAAGTTAATAAAGTGAAAGTGACTCTATTAAATTAAAGAGGAAAATGTCTTTTATTTATTTTAATTGATAAAAAGGCCAAAACGGGAAAAACTAAAAATAAGTTATAAAAGGGGAAAAGGAGAGTACTTCTTCTCATTATTGTTATTTGACATTGTGAAAAAACATTGGAGAGCGTGATCTCACTAACTAGGGTTTATGGAAACCCTTGAGGCTTGGAGATATCTGCCTTCAGTGATGAAATATCCACCCTAGTGGATTTGTAAGGAGAGATCAATCTCAGATCTTCCAAAGGGTTTAATTGCAGGGAATTTGTGGAGCTTTGATAGTAGATTGAGAGGGTTTATTGGCAGGTTCACTGACGTGGGCGCACCATTTGTGGACCAGACCTTGTCCAACTCAGTGCCATTCTATTACAAGTTACAACAAAGATAGCTGCCTTTTTACTGCAGACAGGCTTGAAAATGGGACATGTTTGAACCCCGTTATACTCTTCGAAGATCTGAGATCTTGGCTGTAGCATTTCCTGAGGAATTTGTGGCAGCAAGAAAAATATATTGCACCACAGAAAGAGCTGTACCCTCACTGAATTCTACAAGTCAGAAGTAAATTAAAATTCTGATTCCATTTGTTTGGTGTAACTCATGTATCACCTGAACAATTTGCATAAATCTGAATTGATGGTTTCCTTTGATATCCTGTGCATACAATTTCTGTAGCTTACTGTGTGCTTTTGAAGTCAAACATTATCCTTTGACTGTATTTGTTACTCAAAATCCAAACCCATTAAATGAAAGAAATATCAGAACAGGAGTAAAAGAAGTCATTTCAGTGATACTGGGTTCAACCGGCAAAGTGTTTGACAAAACTTCAGAACCAAGTGCATTGACAGTCAACCCCAAAAAATTAAGTCAGATTTAACCCAGGGACATTACAGTTCAATTGTTGGACATTGATAAAATTATTAGTGGTAACATTGCATTTTGCATAGCTAGTTTAATACCACAGGTGACATCATGTTTGTTACTATGATTGCAAGCAAGCTGTACGGGCAGTTACTCAAGCTAGTTTGCATCAAATGCCAAAACACTGACAAAAGAAACATAGGGGTGTGAATATGATTCCAACAACTACGATTTCACTGGTGCAACAACTTATAAGCAAAAAAGAAATGAAGAGTAGACTTTACATTTGGAAACTTGAAGCTTCCTTTAACTATTAGGGGCTAGGAGAGCCCATGAATATAGAGCAGGGCTAGGAACTTTGTCCATCACTCCCCCCTGCCCTCTTTTTGGAGGAGCTAAATATGTCACTTCACTTTAGAGCAAATTGATAACTGGTGGAGAGAATATCGCCAAGCCTGCTTGACAAACCAGTCAAGCCCCCAGTGACAGACTTTACATTTGGGGTCTGTAGTTGGAAATATTTGTCCCATTGTCTGTACATCCTTATCCTTCATCCCTGGCTCATTGAGTCAATACCCATGCAGTCAGACTTAAATCCAAAAGGAAGTTTCGATACTTAATCCTTTCCCCTCATGTTCACTCAGTAGTCCATTCATTAATGTGCAAAACCACATAATACTGATGTCTCATGCAAGACAAACATCCTGTCATCTTATACATATGTTACATTTCATATGAATTTTTTGTCACTGGGATAGCAATAATTCTATGACCACATCTTGCTCAACTGTCACCCAATAAGCATAGAATTTGCAGTGTTAAACATGCTGATCTAAGGTATGTTTCTTATGACATATTCAAACCTGGGACGGTTCTTCCATGGCTACATCATACCAAACTGTTATACAAATGTAGAGATTTTAGTTGTGAACCTTTTGAAATTCATGGATTTGGTGTTAACATTTCATAAATTTAGTTAAGCATCTGAATTTTAGCCAAAAGAAGGATGTATAAAGCAATTACCAAACCAAGCATGCAAGTACATTGGGTTAATAATATACCAAAAAACAGTGCCAGAAACACAGATAACAAAAAGAGACACGATCTCTACTTTTATATGGAAATATCCATACAGAGCTGCATAAGCACATATGGAACATTAAATATCAAACAGAAACAGCTCATGAATAAATTTGGAAGGAACCTGATTCTACCAGCAGCTTGAAAAGTGCTCTAGACCAACTTATCAAACAATTACTACCTGATTCTACCAGTAACTTGAAAAGTGCTCTAGAGCAATTAATTTGTCAAACAATTACTAAATATACCCATCATAGAACATTTACCAATATAATTTCTTTGGGTTGTTAACAGGACATGAAAAATGAACAGCATTTTATAGCTCAGATTATAATGTAAAATGATAGGAAGAAATATAACTCTTTCCAGGCATTTATTTCTTTGTAAACATGGAATGCTGTATCAAACAGAATTAAGCTTTCCATACCCTGTTACAAAATAATTGAGATTAATCTCAACACTGAACGTCTTAGTATCATCTGTCCAAACTTCCCAGACTCCTCAGTGTTTACTAATATTACATTGACACAGCTAAAAACGTCATTCTATATTTCACAGGATAAGAAACAACCTATATAGTGTTCGAGGAGGCATCAATTTTCTGACAAAAAGGTATCGAGATTACCTTTTTTTCATGATGCATAGTGTGATAATCTTCAGTCTTCCTCCTCCTACTGGTTAATGCATGGTCATGCCGAACTCTGTCATCAACCAAGCCAGAAGCTGAACCATTACGATGATCATAGGATCGTTTCTCCCAGTGCAATTTCTGGTCTTCTCCACTGTGTCCACTGCCTGAATGATCATATCGAAGATGTGAACGATCAAGCCGCGAACTTCTTTCATCATAAACCAAGCGATCTATCCTCGAAGAATACATGTCATCTCGTTCATGGTGTCTAGATCTTGATGTATCATCCACCCTGTCTTTAACCTTGCCACGTTGCTCTTCGTGTCTCCTTTTCTCTTTCAAGCGATCCTTATCAATATTAGAGAGACTAGCTTCTTCTCTGCTGCGACCTCTCTCCCTGTCACTACCATGCCACATTTTTTCTTCAGAATGATGCCTGCTCCTACCTCCAAGCATTGACTTGTCCTCCTCTCTATCTCTCCTACCATATGTCTCTTCAAACCCTGGCTTTCTCCAATGTTCATCTTCTCTTTCCCTTCGTCTCCAGGACTCATCCCTCTGTTTTCTTGCCCGGGAGTCATCAAACAAAGTTCGTCTTCGGGACTCTTCCTCCCTTCGTCTAAGGTGGTGATCATCATCCCTCTCCTGTTTTTCCCTGCTCATATCTTCTCTCTCTCTTAGATCCCGAAGACCTTCATCTTTATCTGCTCTTTCTCTCCTACGTAAGTCCTCTTCCTTTCGTCTAAGGCTATCATCATCCCTCTCGTGTTTTTCTCTATGCATGTCTTCTCTATCTCTGAGATCCCGTATGCCTTGATCCTTGTCTGATCTCTCTCTCCTAGACAAGTCTTCATCCTTTCTTCGCAGGTAGCCATCATCCTTTTCATGCTTTTCTCTACCCATATCTTCTCTATCTCTGAGATCCCGAATGCTTTGATCTTTATCCATTTTTTCTCTTCTTCGCAAGTCTTCTTCCTTTCTCCTCCTGCGGTAATCATCAGCCTTCTCATGTTTTTCTCCACCCATATCCTCTCTTTCTCTCATATCCCGTGCTATTTCAACCTTCTCTGCTCTATCTTTCCAAAGGAGATCTTCATCTCTCTTTCTTCTAAAGTAAGGATCATCCATTTTTTCTGGCCGTGCTAGAATATTATCCTCTCTCTCGCCGCGCTTGATGTCTTCTTTATCAAGCCGAGGTCTCCAATCATCTTCATCCTTCTTCTTTCTTACATTCAAAAGCTCTTGCCTATCATCTCTTTCAGTATCATGTCCCCTGTCCCTGTGTTGCAAACCATCCTCCTTTGGAAGGATATCTCTCCTCCGTGAATCTTCATCTTTCTCTCTTAGATTCCGCATATCCTCATTTTTCCCCAGCCAAGCTTTAGCATATTCTCCCCGTTCCCTAGGCTTATCAGTTCTGTCTTCTTTAACTCTCCTACGGTACATTTCTTCTCGGTCTCCATGATGTAGATACTGGTCATCTCTATGGTGGTTTGGATTTTCTCTGCTTTTCTGACGCCTACTGTCTCTCTCATTACTGTGTCTGCTGTTCCACAAGTAATCCTTCTGATAGTAAGGCTCTTCCTCAGACTGGAGTTTGTTTCCTTCCTTTGCCAGCCTTTTTGGAGGTCTGTACTGTGACATCTCTTCCTCACCATTTCCACGACCTCTAGAATAGTCCCTGCTATTACCTCGGTCCTTGGAATAACCCCTGCTATTTCCAGATTCTGCTTTACTGTTTCCACTCTTTGATACCTTGAAATGATGGGAATAGCCTGCTGCTGTTGCCGGTGACTCATTTTGTGAACTTAATTTTTGCCTTTTTACAGAATGGTCCGAGCCGTCGTCATCGATAGTATCCTCGTCAGCTTTCACTTCTGAATTTGGTTTGCTTTGACCATCTGATCTTGAATTGGTTTGCACTTCATCCACAGTAAGTTGTTCAACATTTGTGCACCTTACATCTGGAGTGGGCTCTCTCTCAGTGTCAACCATTGTGCATCCTATTTCTATTATCTCTGTTCTTTCCATACTATCCCTTATTACTTCCTTCCGATAACTGTCAGCTCTACCACCTCTCACATCTTGATTTGCAATGCTCCCATTGCTGTACTCATTTCCTATTTGAGGAAAACCCTTGTGCGGTTTCACCGACTGTGACCATCTGTTTAAACACCAGATCAAAAAGATAAGTTCAGATCCACCAGCAATAGTTAATTAAATGCTACATCTATACAGAAACTCAAGGAAGATTACTATTTTGGCAGAATAGGGAACATCACAAAAATCTGGCCATGAATCTATAAAGGTAGAAAGAATGATGGCTGATAGATCAAGGCAACAGAAATGTTAATAAATGAAATTACAATGATTGGCAGATGAAATTACAATGATAAAAGAAACATTAGTTGCTAGTGGAAGAGGTGTGTCTATAATCCAGGGAACAAGAGCCAAGTAGAAGCAAGAAAATACCACACATAAAATGCAATAGGCATTAATCAATATTTCCATGCATAAAAACATTACTTGGTTGAATGAAGTAACACCTTTAAAATACTAGCCAGGTATCTGAATTCTAAGAGAATTGAACATATCATCAAATGGCAATCACAACAGTTTAGCCAGCAGAGATTGATTTGGAACAAGGCCCAGTTTCTTCATAAAAAGACCCCGTTAAAGGTTACTGATGTAATTGAAATGCACTAGCATCACTTAAATAACTTAGATTCATTTATTATATAGCCACTTGGTCAACATGTCTTCGTGGTGCAACTGATCATGTACGTTTTGCAATTAGCAGAAGTGTATGACCATTACAATCGGTAGTAGCATTTTCATTCCACTCGGGCCATTACATAAAAACCAAAATACCTAAATAAGTACAATTCCATGAACATTAGTATTGAACTCTGTTGGGCAGCGTTTACAATTACATGCAATTTCGTTAAGCAAAAGTTTTACCTGGTCACAATTAGGAAATACAGAAGCCAATCTTGTAAAGAAGCATTTACTTGCCTCCAGCCTAAACATGCATGCACAAATGTATTTATTGAATAATCATATGGTTTTTCAACTCCAAATATGGCACATAATATAGATTGGCTTGCAAAACTATCTACCTTGCATAAATTCAAAACAGGTTCCTTTGCAAATATTGTAAACTAAAGATTTGCTGAAGGTCACTTAAAAGGATAAAAAATCTTGACAGGATAAAAAGTTGAAATATATTGTGTGTCTCCTTCTGAATCACACATAAAGAGTCAACGTACAGTTCAACCATGCCATTTTTTCCTAAACATACAGCGAACATGTAATTAGTACACTGAGTTTAGACACATCGGCTAAAAAAAGGTCTGTGATAAACAACTGTGGAAGCTTCCATGTAAGTATGACACTTAATACAGGAGAACAAATAGTCACCAGTGATATTGGAAGCTACACTGCACATGTATGCCATAACTGCATGGTGATTAAATCATGAACCCTAAATGGCAAATGCTGCCAATTAAACATTACTGAGAACTTAAGTGCTCGATCCTATTCAGACAGATTGCATTGCTATTCTCTTTGATATAGACCAATCTCTATGAAAAACTCCAAGTGTATTTTATCTAAGTCACATGGTTCAAGCTCGAATTCAAGTTCGTTGATGTTCAGATTCGATTCAAATTCAACTTTTCTGATGAGATTCAAATGAGATTCGTCATTAAGTTCGTCTATATACATATTTCATAATTTCGTTTTTTCACATAAACTTTAAAAGTAAGTATATATATAAGTGTGTGTGTATATATATATATATATATATATATATATATATATATATATATATATATATATGTTGAATATATGTTTTTTATATATCTTTCTTAACATATTATATATATTTTATGTGTTCGTCGATTGAATCGCCGTCTCCCATGTCCGGTCAGGCAGTCGCTACCAATAGTAAATCGAATAATAAATTGCACCAAAGTTGCCATCTCCGATGTCCGATCAGGCGGTCACTACCAACTGTAAATCGAATAGTAAATCGCACCAGGAATCATGCAGTAAAACCTTTCACACGGGGACCTTGGGTTATGAGTTCATGGACTGAGTTACCATGTCCCGAATCACAGCCAAGAATCAACAAACCACATCCACCATCGGGCCTGCCATGGGTGAAATGAACAAACGTTGGCGGCCGAACTTCAATGATTTTCTTTTTTATTTTGGAATTCAACGAATTTCGAATCTAAATGTTGAGATTCGCCGAACCCTGTGACTTAGCTTCTGATATTCCAGTCCTAAGTTCTTATAAGATTTTCTACTCTATGCAGTGTTATTTAGTTGTACCCATAGTAGCAGTGCTCAAAGGAGGTGGACAAATTTCAAACAAACATAGATTTATCAAATATGATACATCTTTTATAAGCTTGATTGTCACTCTTGACTAAGCAGTTTCATGAAGTTGGCCTCAAAAGCAAATATAAATTTATCACCAGACCCCAAATTCAATGTTACAACAAAAGAATAAATTATTAAAATGTAAACAACTGAATAAATATGAATCTTTCTTTGCAGCAAAGTATGGAGCAGTTAGGTCCCTGGCAAGATTAAATGTAACTTTGTGGCAAGGACTTCACTGAAAGTGCATACATGTAAAGACTAGTTGAATAACATTATGAAACACTTAAAGAGACTGTCCTGTATCAAATTTCACCTGCTAGCATGTTGCGGATCAGGTATCCTGGCTGAGAACAGTGGTCCTGCACTAGAAGCTGGCTGACAATGAATCGGAGGACCAGGTGGCAAGGGTAGAATCCCATCTCCATGATGCTGTGTTCTAGGTAGCATTCCACCTCCAGATATGATTTTCTTACTGCCATCATCCCTTTCCCATGACTCCCTATGCCGTGTTTGCAAGGAAGACTCTGTGTTAACTTGTTTTTGGCATCCCATTTCAATCTCTCCCCTTTCTGACTCCTCTCTCTCATTAACATCATTTGCACTCTCAGGTGCTTTCAAAGGGGCAATGGTATCGTCCTCTGATGCATCTCGTAAGACAATCTGATCACATGCCAAAAACAAAATAATTTGGTTGAAAGATCATGAGATAAATAAGAGCATCAACAACTGCAAATGCCTCTCAAGAGCTTCAGATACAGCTCAAAACACCATTTTCTAGAAAATTGAGATGCCATCACAAGAGAAAGCTTCATTTACCTCTATTACAGCATCAGAATCATGAAAGCGTGGCCGTCTAAAATCCACTGAAGGACGCCTTTCACCAAAACCACCTTCAACCTGAATAGCTCTACCAGTTGGCTGCACAAAAACATGTTGCAACATTTAATAGATCATAAATGTATTGAATCTATGCTCACAATCTATATAACATCACAAGCATATTCTAATTAAAGACCAGCACTGTGAAAGGAGCATGTAGCAATAACATACAAGTATTGCTCTTCCACGTCCCAAACCCCTTCCACGACCAGCTGAAGCTGCAGATCCCGGATCAGACAGCTTATGCTGTGTACTTTCTCCATAAGCTTCATTCCGGCCTGTGGCAGTTGCCAGCTCAATTGGTAGGTCCGGATCATACTCCTAATTGACAGGTAGCCCAAAAAATGAGTATACAAAGTACAAACACTGAGAAACGATAACACTTAAAAATACAGCACGCATATATTTATTGTCTTTAGATTGACTACCTGCTCAGAACGTCCACTTTCATAGACACGAATTTTGCTTTGCATGGTTGCCTCCAACTTAAGTTGTTCCTGAGAAAATGAGCCCTTGAATTCCAAGCTTTGCAGTTCACTAACATCCTAAAACAGAAAAAGCAATATAAGGGAAGCAATTTGTATTTATATATCTGTCAGAACAGATCATACCAGTTTTCTGCAATACTCCTTCCAACTGTCTTCATCAAGACCAAAGTTAAAGAAATCCGTTGTATCAATTGTAGTAAGCCTCCATGGCTTCTCCTCAAAGTTATCAACATCAATGTCAAATACTGTCCTGCAGAGTGAGCATCGAGGGAAAAATGGATAATCAACACCTTCAACCTGCTATCTTGGTAAGTTGGCAACGTTGGCAAGGAATAACCCATAGAAATATCAAACCTTTGAAGTTTGAAACTTGCATTATGTGTATCAATTGAAATTTAATATAAATATGTGATTTTGCAAGCATCACAAACTCTATAGAAAAGGTCACTAAACAATGTACAGTAAGAAATTTTGATAACGCAGCAGCATCTCTGCAAGCAACAATTGTAAATTAAAGATCATAAACTGAACAAGTCACTTCAAACAAGTCCAAACTTCCCAAAAATGGTCTTTAAACAAATCAAATTGACATTTCAAAGCAACTCCATTTACATGCCTGCATTTGCCAAATGCAGTGGCAACACACCTCATCAGTATCACAGAAGAAAAATATCCTTCAGCAACCACACACTAAAATATCTGATATTATTCTCCCAGAGGTCAGCATGTGCACAAATGATGTGCTACTGTCGATGGATGATGATGAGAGTCGCTTAAATGCAAATGCATGTGTAGCACCCATTTATATCCAAGTTACCAACAATAAATAATCATCTGCAGAGCCCTGATTAAGGCAAAGAATGGAAGCAGCTCTCTGGTATACAAACCGGCATCTTGACAAAGTTACTGACCAGGACCATGCTATTTCCATTTGTTGACAATGACCCCCCAAAAATACCAATATAGCATTGTTCAGAAAAGGGATGGTGCCAGGATGAAGCAAGGGACATCGCTAGGATGCCTGAAGCTCAAATCTTTTACAATATGAGATAGTAAAATTCATAAAATATTACACTGACATCAATGTAGAATCCAATCTAATCAAGAAAAAAAGGCCTTGGCAAAATCAAACGTCAAGCGGGATCAGTTCATCAACTTGCTTTTGCCGTCAAGTGCAAAACTTCAGCTGCTTGATCAAGATGTCACCGAACATGGTATTATCCACAGTTGTGGCAAGATTTGCAACCGGTGCTCTAGAAAACAAACTACATTTTTTGATAGTTGAGACTGCCTTTTTCAATGAAAGCGAAGCTTCCTCCTACTACACATATATTTTGAAGCTAGTGTATGTATTAACAGCATAATTTATAAGAGATCCTGATGGGAGATACCAAAATTAGCCATCACCTTCAACAGAGAGACTAATACATTCAAATAACATTTTTAACAGTTACAAGACCTGCTAAGAAGCACTTACATGGTTACATAGAGCCAAAGGGCTTCCTCCCAGAGGAACATTTTGTTGTCCTATATTACTGATCCACATTTTACAATCCCAACCTCTACAACCATTCCCTCTAAAGTTTGATGTCAAAATGCATGATATTATTATGGTACAATATATAAAAATCACCTATTACTTACTTGTTAGGAGGAAGAGAAAATTCAAAGCCATTTGGAAAACCACGCCCTCCAGGCACACTGCTCCAAGGAGGCATGCCAGCCCCGGAGAGAAAATTTCTCTGCACGGACCCTCTGCCACCACTAGAGGACCAATCACCTCTTCCAGTGGTAGGTACACCTTTGCCAGGTGCCCAGACACCTCCACTGGAGATAGAATGCCTAGTGTGATTTTGGGCACCACCAGAAGCACTTGAAATTCCCCCAGGAATTGATCCTGCCCCTGGCCTCACATACTGCACCCAAATATATATGTGATCAGAAAGTTATGTGATTAAGAATTCAAGTTTCCCATAATATCAATAGTAAGAAATTAGAATAGATAAATCACATGAAAAGCAAATGTGCAATGTTGGCTATGATAATGAAGAGATAACCTTCATGTACACACATGTTCACTCAGACAGCCATAAATTTACAAAAGCAACTCTATAAGTCAACCTACTTATTCTATCAAATTTCATTATTGAGAAGCATTCATGGGATTGTCAAATTAAGGAGAAATAACAATAGCAGATGACAAATAATTTATAATCCAGATGAATACAATTTCCTGATGTTCTGGTGGACAGCAGTATGTTTATTCCCTAAAAAACGGAACATGAATGTCTTTAGACAAAGCAGCAAAACACAGAACTTAAAGAAACAAACCTTATATTGTGAATAGTGAGGATGATAATGCTGACTGCCATAGCCAACCCTTGGAACACCTGCATTTCCAATTCCAACATTACCTTTTCCTGTTTGCCCCTTATCATCACCAGTTTTGTCTGCTGGTGAAACCTTGTCGGCAGGAGCAGATACTGCACCTTCAAAAGGTAAAGTGGCTTCAGCTCCCCATTCTTGATCCTCGATAGGATTATCACCACCAGCAACAATCACCAAATCATCCCCGTCTTCATCCTCGCTTCCTTCCTCAAAATCCCATTCTCTTCTCTCCATATTGGGATAAACCGCTCGATCATCATTGAGGACAATTTGCAAATCATCTTCGCTGTCACTATCCCATCCATTCTCTTCTTGTAAACCTTGATTCTCTGCAACCGCCAATTCCGCAGGAGGTGTCAAATCCTGCCTCGCAGAAGATCCTTCAGCAACCCAGTTCTCTCCGTTGCCTTCTCCATCTTCTTCTATATCATCATAACCTCTCGAAAGCCCAGGAATTGAGGTTGTCACACCATTCATCACCATGCCAAGACCCGGAATATCGTCGTGCTGCGGCAGAACATTCTCCTCTTCAAAGTGGAACACATTTTCGCGGAGTGGCGGCTCAGTTGGTGCAAATGGCGAATCTCGGCCGGCTTTCTCTTCCCTGTCCGTTTCGCACGCCACTGGCTCACTGACTGGGTTTTCAGCATTATCTTTATTCAATTCATCCTCGCGCTCCCCCATCTTGATCTCTGTATTCTCAACAAAATCGCCTTGAACGGAAGCTTCAGCATGAACCCCGACTTCATCGTTTTCTGAATAATTCCACTGCATCTCAGACTCTTCTTTGACCCCATCAGGTTCATTGTCTCCACCAGGTTCCGTGTCTTCATGTGCGTCGTTCCGCGATAAATCAAAACCCTCCGCTACTGACTCCTGCTGGGGCAACGAAGGCATCCTAGGGGCCTGCTGCTGCGACGACGATGGTGAGGGTCTCCCATATAAAACCTCTTCATCGTCATCGAACTCTTCTTCGTAAGTAACCTGAGATCTCACAGGCACAGGAATTGGTGGAAAACTCGAATTTTCCACTAAACCTTCCTCCTCATACAGTTCTCCGAAATCGTCATCGTCTTCCATCGGATTTATATTTGCGCTCTCCACAGAGCCGATACGATAACCCTCGAGTCTTTATAATAATTTTTCCAGATACAGGAAAACTATCCTCTGCGCTCTCTCTTGACTATTTTCTCCGATCAAGCGAAAGTCAGAACATTCTTATTTCCCTTTCTGGAATGGAGCATCCGTTATTATATATATATGGAAAAATACAACTCTGGAAGAGCCAAACCCTAGCCAGACAATCGAGATGAAATCAGACAAAACCTGGATGGTAAAGAAAATACGAAAAATATAAAAAAACTTGTAAGCCGACGATGAGATGAATCGTACCTTGTCCAGATTGGAACCCTCGACCCTTGATTTTCGAGGGCAATGGCCATGGAGAGTTTCAATTCCAGGAGATCCAGAGGGGATCAGACCTCTTCTTGCTCACACGCTTTGCATTTTGATTGGCCTTTTTTTTGTTCCCTTGCAAATAGAGAATAGAGAATAGAATGAGCGAGGAGGCCTGGCCGACGCAGTCGAGATGAAAGCCGCCTATTTTTAACCTTTCATTAAAATCGTATATCTGCAAACAAACAAGCAATTAACTCCCACCCAAACTATCAGGGAAATCCTTCCGCCTTCTTGACTTTTTTATCTCAGCCGCTACCCTTAACTGCTCGAACATCTTCATCCCCAACTTTTAGAATACGTTGTAGAAGCTGTGAGTGTAATGGACTTCTAATTATTATTCGAATGTTGTAGTATTTGGAAATACATAGTAGTAACAACCTCATTTTCGGCAAAGTGGGCTCGGTAGTATTTGGAAATATCGTTGGAGTGGGATTTTAAAAGTTCCATTTGTTAAATTGTTGTGTTGAGAGGTGCATTTTAAGTATAAATAATTATAAATTTTAATAATAATTTATGTAGATTTATTTTAGCCTTCAATTGATAAAGGATTAAATATTTTATAATTTAAAAGATTTGATTTCTCTTATAGTTTTATAGATTTTAAATTTAAATACATAGATTGATGTTGAAACTTTAATGTAACCCAATGTAATATAATTATGGGAGTTTTGAAGCCTGCACGGGTGTGGCTCATTGGTGGTTCACTTGATATGAAGTTACATGTTGTAAATTGGAGGTTATGAGTTCAAATCACACCTGGCTTTACCCGTGTCCCATGCTTGCGGGGTGTGTGGGGCACCTAGGGGTATAGTGGTACCGGGATTGGATCCTTGGACCCAGTGTCACGCGAGTACCAGCCCAGTCTCCAGTTACCGATTCCCCTAGCACAACAAACAAACAAAAAACTATGGGAGTTTTGAAGAAGTGCTCTTCTATAATGTGAGTATAAAATCTTTGTGTGTTTTTCTAATCTTTAATTTTTTTTCATATAGTATTAGTATACCAACATAGTTCACATGATTAAGTTCGAGTAGAGGGAGTGTTTGCAATGTTGACCTTCTTTACAAATACAATAGAATGGCAAGTTATATTCGCCATCAATGCTTGCAGTCTTAGAGGCTGACAAAACTTCTAAGCCAACTAATGATATATACGAACCCATTGTTATTGGTCCAAGCCTTATCACATATCATGGTTGGGGATCAACCACCAAGGACCATAATGGTCCATCACCATGTATTGAGCTTATCCCATATACTCCATAGTTATGGTGAGGGACTTATGTTACTTTTGAGCCATAAGTCGTTAGATTTTGTTAAGTTGAATGTTATGGATTTTATGTTTTTAAACATTGTTGCGAAAGAGAGCATTGGTTACAATAATAAGTGTATTTTACAATGAAACTCACTTTATTTGGATTTTTACTAGTGTTAGTGGTGGTTGTTGCATGGCCCATGTTTTTTTTTGATAAAATGTCCAATGTGCATTTACAATTCATAGTAATAGTTAAAGGAAACATTTTATTAAAAAAAATGAATTTTAACTTTGTAATAAGACCTATAATGTTGGTCTATGTCAATATGCGTGCACGTCAAAAAAGTGCACCTACAACACATGCACCTATTGGAACTCTTCTAAAGGAAAGAGGGAAGCTTTTAGAGTCATAGAAACTATTCCAAAGGACCATGAGAAAAAAGTGCACCTACAACACATGCACCTATTGGAACTCTTCTAAAGGAAAGAGGGAAGCTTTTAGAGTCATAGAAACTATTCCAAAGGACCATGAGAAAAAAGTGCACCTACAACACATGCACCTATTGGAACTCTTCTAAAGGAAAGAGGGAAGCTTTTAGAGTCATAGATACTATTCCAAAGGACCATAAGATTGATATATCTGACCGTACTACTACAATAACACAAATACACCCATAACATTGGCCATGCAGAGGATTGACAAGCATGTCGACAAGGGAGAAGTGGACCAGATTGAGTATTGGTCATATGGTGAATTTAACAATATGTTGCAAAAGGGTGCCATTGCACTATGGATGCCCCTATATGCATAAAAATGATGACATAGAAGAACCTTTAACCCATTGCAAACCACTTAGACCATTGTGGGATACACTGTATAAAGAAGGAAATGAGCTTTTATAATTATAGTAATTATCCCAAGAGATTATGACATTGATCCATCTAATCTTATTATTGTACTAACATAAACCCACCCACAAAGTTGGCTACACAAAGAATTGGTGGAGAATAGATCAAGTAGGTAGAGATACTTTATGCCTAATAAGAAGATAAGCCTCTCCTTAACCATAAGTTGGAGGTGGAACTCATAAGAGATTTAGGTGGAACAAATAGAGTGATATGTTGAAAGTAAGCATTCTACCAATAAAGGTCCTTTGTGAGCTTAAGTGTAGGAAGGTGTATCAAATAAGCAATCAGTGACAAGGAAGAAGGATGTATGAAATACTTGTTGTTGACCTTGTTTAAGAATATGGAAAGCAATTCTAAGAGTTCTTATAAAGTAGGGTGTGAATATAAGCAAAGGTGATAGTAGAGTGGGGAATCGACCAAGATATGTGGAGAGTCCTACATCCTTAAAAATAATTTCCATTTACACTATAAACAACTCTTCTTTGAGAACTAGGAAAATTTCAATACTCTATGGTGTACCACCCAAGTGACATGTGGCTTTTCAACTCTCAACCCTTTGGGCATGCAGAACTTTCTACACCAAGGGTTGGTCATTGACCATATTTTCCTACAAAAAACCCAACTTACAGTGTCACAACCTCACTATAGGAAAAGCAGAAAAAACTTTCACTCTTGCTAGATGCCTCTCTACGAGTCTCCCACTCAAAATAGTTAGTACTAAGGAATCCATGTTGTAGTAAGCCACCAAAAAATAAGTAGTTTAAGGTCTTGATCCAACACCCAAAGGTGGTTTCAGCATGTCACTAGTATCCCTAATATACCCAATATCCCATGTTCTCCATCATTGTCAAGTCTAAGCAAAGGTCATGTGATGTGGTGTCCCTGGTCGACTCGATAGCATTTTGGGATGACAGGAAACTCCCTCATCACCACTTTAACAAAAATTTGACTCCAATACCATACTGCAGTGACCCTAGTCTCCTTCATAACCCTTCAAAGTCTTAGGCAATGTTAATCAGCTATGCAGACGTATTTATCTTCTATATTTCTTTCCTCTAGTCATCGGGTTTCTTCACTATCGGTGTCTTTAGCTTTATTGGGACTATGTTTCATGGTCGTCCCGAACTATCGGCTACGGTCCATCGACTTCTCTTTTATCGAAAACCCCCATGCGCACTTGCAATGTAATTCTCTGATGATCCATTCTCGATGCAGTTCCTTTGAAGTTTTCCCTTCAATGAGGCCCTACTGAAATATCGGGTCTAATACATCATATCTCACCTTTCGGCTTTTCATTGATCCTTGAACATGCATTATCGGACAAATACTCCAATAATTGACCTTCAATGATCCATCTCCGATATATCGAGCCCGATACTCTGTCGGATATCGCCTTTCAGCTTTTCATTAACCCTTAACCATGCTTCGTTAGACTTTTCCTCTAATAGCATACTTCCAATGAGCCATCTCTGATACATCATTCCTAATTCGATATCAACTTTGGTCCATCATACCTTCCCCAATGCGATGCCCTCAATGCATCATTTCTTATACAATATCGGCTTCGGCCCATCGGGTCTTCCCCGCATACTCTATTGCAACATTCCCCAATGTGATACTCCTGATACAACATTTCTTGTATGATATCAAGCTTCGCTACGTTGAGATATCTCGAATAAACTCCCAACTATGATTCCTGATACTTTGACTCTAATACATCAAATCTGTTACCTCAAGATTTTTCGATATTAAATCCTCGACCCTCTAGTTCCAATACATTAGAATCTTGCTCTCATAATCCTCTACTTGCACCCTCTACACAAATATCTGATAATTGATCCCCGATGAGGCTCTCCCTGACACATTGGGTCCTGATACATCGGACTTCTTTGCTCCATCGAACTTTCCTCCAAACATTCTCAGTCGATTTCCCCAATGGTTAGCCTTCATTAAATCCTTCCCGATACGTTGGGTCTTGATCCATCGGGATCATCATTCCATCGGAATCCTTTGCATGCACTCTTGGACACACTTCCCGATAAACACGGTACAATAGCTATACTTAGTCGATTTCTAGGTTCTAACAAAGATTGAACGTTGGTTGCCTTAGTAATTTGATCTCGATTTATAGGGTCCTAAGGCCTATCCAGGCCACTCGTTAACCTCTGTGACTGAAGTCTAACTGTATGCACGACTTATTCTTACCCACAATTACGAATAATGCTACTCATGCAAACAAGGCATTCCACATGCAATCAAGCAAAGCTACAAGTAATTAAGCAATACTACGCAATCAACTTGAATACATGTTATCAAGACTTGTCTAAACATTCACAGTCACACTTGCATATTCATAGACCACTTGATACATCAAAATAGATATATATATTCATTCCATTCAATCATTAATTGAAATCAACAAAGCACATAAAATGAATAATTATATGAAAATAAACTTTTCCAAGCAATTGATTGTGCAAGAGAAACTTTCCACCCAACCATAGGCACTCTATCCAGCATATACCCTTTCTGTCGAGAGGCCACCCCTAAGTTAGGCACAATTTCCACAAGAAAAATGGAACTACTAAGGCTCACTCACAACCATGTAAACACACTTTCACGGTCGATCCAATACATAGTTGGGGTTATCAGGCTACCCTTGATACCACTCTGCCACTCAGACACAATGACACATAACCAAGACAAACTACAATTAGGTTTATTGGGCTACCAAGATAACTAGGGGAAAGGATTTCTAAGATAGTGAGCTCAACCACAGAGCTACAAGCACCTCAAGAAGACTCAGCCAACATAGCACCCACAATACCCACCCCACACAACACCAAGAAGGTCCCCTTCTCTGTCGGTGCTATTCAGTGTGTGCGTAGAAAGGTAACTCAAACCCTAGTCATATTCCAAGAAAAGGAGGTCCCAACCTTGTTAAGCCCTAAATATTGGCACACTACCTCTTATGTAGTGGCACATTACCCCATTTATTACGGTGCATTACATATTATTGATGTCGGCTTGGGTATATTAGTGGGTCTATTAGTTGTTATTATACTCCTTTGTCTCCTATATATAGGAAGGAGACCTTTTCATTTTAGTCATCATTGTATCTTGTCTTCTCTTATGTACTTAGTACATTGTGTAAGGAGGTTCCTCCCTCGAAGAGGATTGTTATTCATCTCAGTTCTTCATTATTAAGGTGTGGTTTACTTTCTTCTGTTTTATTTCTACTATTTTTATGCTATATCTAGGACTTGGTTGCATAACATTTGGTTTCAGAGCTCTTTCATCGAGACTGGTTTCTTCAAAACGAGTCATCTTGGAATTTTTGCTATAATTTTTTTTCCTACGAGGATTCATAAAGCGAGATTAAAAACCCATCTCCAAAATAGGCCGAGATATATGTGGTCCAATTTTTAGATCCTGAGACCGTACAGGTTCGAATATATTCGCCTCGAATCTAGGTTTTTTTTACTGGTCCTAAAACTAGTATTAAACAGGTGTTTAGAGGAAAAAGGTCATGTATGGGGCATGAAAAATCCAAATTGAGTGAGACCCATTGCATCAGAAAGAAGAAAAACCACAGTATCTGTGGTAGGGTTTTCAGACTCATATCTAAAATATTGGATACATGGTAGACCGTACAAGTTCGCTCTTCTGGAAAGACCAAAAATAAGAAGTGTTGGAAGATTCGTAATAACTTCTTATTGGTACATCAGAATTAGGTTAGACCTACGACATTGGAAAAAGGACACATCAGGCCGAAGTTTCAGAACTAGAGGAGCATAAATTTCAAATTTACCTCAGGTACAAGTCATCCATAAAAGAGTCTTCCAATCAGGGTTTCAAAAATTGGATCCATCAACGACGTACGATGAAAGGGACACTACAAGAAAAAAGGTCATTAGTGACGTTCATGCTTGTGATGGACCTTAAAGGGTCATCACCAATGTCACATATGATGACGAGCCTTAAAAAATCGTCATTGTAATTTTATTTGGATACATTCCTTTAAGGATAGTCACCAAATCCATTTTCAATGACGCTATTTGTGAGGGTTGTTAAAGGCCCGTTGCCAATTCTCTCTTTGGTGACACCTCTAGTGACGGTCCTTTAATGTCCATCACTAATACCCATTGGTGAGGGTCATGCTTGTGACGAGACTTAAAGGGTCATCACCAATGTCACATATGATGGATGAGCTTAAAAAATCGTCATTGTAATTGTTTTTGGCGACACTCCTTTAAGATTTGTCACCAAATCCATTTTCCATGACACTTTTGGTGAGGGTTGTGAACGGCACGTTGTCAAATCTCTCTTTGGTGAAACTTCTAGTGGTGATCTGTCATACCCCTATTTTTGACCTGGAATGTATTTATCCAATATTATGTAAATGATTTAAATATGCTAGTGTGAATTCCTAGTGCGAAGCTCAAGGCCAAGGCCCGACTAGTGAATGTCTAGGCATGCATGATGTTTATATTTTATTTGGACTGTTTATTTGGATTTTATGTTGATTTATAATATATGTAAATATTATGTGCATAAATAATAAAATGGTCCAAGACTGGTTGTGTAAAGAGCACCAAAGGGGCTATGATTACACCAAAGGGGAAGAGGAAAGGGGGTCCATGGGTGACTGAATCCTTGCTACCAAGTGTCAACCTTAGAACTCACCCAAAATTCTATGATGTTGTGAGAATAAACAAAATATCTCCTTTTTTGAACATTTTTTCCAATCATTAATGCATGTGTGTGGTTGGTAGGAAAAGTCACCTCATGTACTTGTTGAAGCATCGGACTGACTGCACTTTTGTGACAGTTTTGTCATGACAGAAGTCAGTCTACAGCTGCTAGGAGTCCTTTCTTCTACTGCTAGAAGTCATGTCAGTTATCTTTTCACCATTTTCCCATATCCCTTGGAGTCAACCCTCATTGGTCTCATTATTTCACGCATGTTTGGAGGATGCTGAGCTCTCCAATGTTGTCCATGAACTTACCATGTTGTTTTGAACCCAGAAATTCGAATTTGGAGACCATGCTGTAGATTGGGAAGTGGGTATTGTTTGTTGTAGGTGATCAGAGAGGTTGGGAAAGCTAGGAACCCTTACCCTTGAGTTTTGCTGCTCGTAGGTGCTTGAGAGCCACATATTGAGGCTGCAGGAGTTTCTATAGCTTCCAATACCAAGCTGGACTTCTTCTATGCACACATTGGAAGCACCCAACAAGATTGGTCGCCTAAGAGAACCATGGATCGATGAAGGGTATGCCTGAGCTAGGAGGGTGTTGTGTGGGGCAGGTATTGTGGAAGCCAAGGATGTGAGGGCTGAGTAAGACCCCTGTAGAGATATGTATGAGCATTTGGCTAAGCACAAAGAGAAGAATGGGTTGTGGATTGAGAGATAGAATCTTGTAGGTGTTTCCTTCGCCCTGGTGGCCTTGTAGCTCAGCTTGGGGGTGTCCTCCCAGCATAAAGAGTATATGCTGGACTGAGTGCCTATGGTTGGGTGGAAAAGTGCTCTTACATAGCCAATTGCTTGGATCTGCGTTGGATAAAGATAAGTATTCTTATGCATTTGATTCTGAAATGTTTTATTTCATGCTCGTAATGCTTATGCCTGTATTTGCATATTAGATGTGTGTGGATATATTTTAAATTCCGTTGTGTATGGTTATTTAAATTTCTGCACACATTTCATTTGTTAAGAAATGTATTATGGACCTGGGGTGAAATTTGAGACCCCGGGTTTTCCCAGCGTCCCCTCCCGATGGTCAAATTGGGCGAGGGGGATGCTACATGATCCTTTAATGACACTCACTAGTACTCTTTTTTGTTACTTTTGGCCACTATAGAAAGTGTTTACTACCAATAATCGTTCTAATGAGTTTTTTATGATGTTATGTAACCACTGTTATAGTTTTTAATTAAATATAATGGAGCTTAATACCACTGCTAGACCTGAAAATGCTTCCTTTATACTACTTTTACACAAAAAAATTGCTTGTACTATATTAGGTTACATGTGGTGGCTCAAGGGTCTACACATTATTCATGAGACTTGAAATCAATAGTTATAACCTAATTCCTTAGTTTTTTTTTGCATGGACCATGGTTAGGGCATTATCATGCCTTTCTATCATGCACTAAACATATGTTTAATAGGAAAAATATTGCTTCATAGGAGCTATGCGTTGTTATAGGGACTTACACATGGTGCATGAACCCTAAAAAAAGGGGTGTAATCCCTAGTGTTTGGCCCCAAACCATGTTTTAGATCCCAATTCCCATCCCTAAATATACATTAATCCTTGTACTTGTGCTTCCGTATATTTCTCAATTTTTTCCTTATACATTTCCACATTAGTGGCATCATGTCATTAAAGGCCTTTCATGAATTCCTTGTTTACTTGAGCTTGATTGGGACTCAACCAAGATTTGAGTGCATATTCTTCTCCTTTAATGCATCATTTGATGAAAACAAGTAATCCCTAATTAGCACATTATCCTTGAAGTGTTTAATGCTCAATCCTTTCGGTTTAAGAATATGTATGTTTAGCCTTGTTTCATTTTTTCATGTCCTTTTTTCGGCACTTCACTTTCATGGTCCTTCCGCTTTTCTGATGTTGATCCTCCAACAACATCTTGTTGAGCTTCTCCTTGAGCCGGGTCTTTAGCTTGTGCATTGGTCCTTTCATCTCCGTTCTACGGATCTCCAGCTTTGCTTTCTTCTGACGTTGTGTTGATCATTACTGGAAAATCAACGTTCCACTCTGGCGGCCAGTATTCCATAATCAATTAAATCTTCTGCGCATCTAGATGATACATCCCTTCGAACCATTCTAGGTTTTGCTTCTCAGCCCTTGGATGAATGTATATAAAGTGAAGGTGAGCTCTGAATATGAGCCTGCAGATATGCGCAGTTGTCGGCTCCTTGGAAATGTGCAGAGTGCGTTGAATCACATCACACAGCTTCTCGTAGTAGGTATACAATTGTTCGTTATTCAATCGTTGTCTCTCTGGCCTCGTGTTTTCCCACATGTTCACAAACCTTGTCCCTCTATAGTCTCCTATGAGGACTGGGACATTCTGTTGATATAGTGGCTCTTTCCAGCCCATAAATGCGATAAGCACCAACAACCAACTGTAGTGGAAATGGATCCCACTCTCTTGAGTCTCATGGACATCGTCCAAGAACTCATTCAACAGATAACTAGACCAATTATACAAAGTTCCAGCCTTAGCCTTCGCAGCTAGGGATACTACAACAACCGATACCTCATTCGGTCTGCACTTTCTCAAAATGTTTCCTTCCAACAGCTAGACTGTGAAGCGCGTAGATTAGTCCTTGATCCTAGCTATGATATAACTGCGGCTTCCCTTTTTCAAGCTGAATTCTTCCTTCATATGCTTCATGAGCTCCTTATTCTTGGTTTTTCCCACGAACTCCGTTGCGAGATCAAGACCTTGCTTACTGATATGCGTGGTCTGGTAGATCAGATCAATATTTATGTCTACCTCGCAGTCTAGCAACAAGTAGCATTGATGTGTGCACGACAATAAAGTGCACACAAATGCAGTTATCTCAAGACTTCGATCAAAGTGCGAGATGTGCAAAAGGTTCAACAACCCAGACGGCACTAGCAGCGTGAGCCAATCCTGCGCGTGAAGAGTGGATTGCTTGGTGCTCTCAATGTATTTCCGTCACATATATTGGTCAGGTTGAAACTGAGGGTACTTCGGCATCTGAGGGTCCTTTCCCTCCTGTAGTAATTCATGATCTGCAAATTTACAGTTTGTAGTTCTTCCTAGCAGATTCTCGCGGATGTGCACATGACTGGAGATTGGAGGCAGTGGGATCTCGTACTGTGCATTCTTTAGGAGCTAAATAGGTGGTGCATCATCTCTTCAAGGAGGAATGTACTCAGGCGTAAGATAGATCAACCTATCGCGAGGTGGTTCCTACAGAGGTTGCTTAGGCATTCCCCCTGCCTTCGACTTCTCTGGTTCTGTGGCCGACTACTTATCCTTTTGCTTCCGGTGTGGTTAGCTTCGTGATGAGGCACCTCTTTCTGGAACGACCTTCTTTACGGGTGTTTTCAGGAATCCCTCAAACCCCGACTGGTTGAAGTCTCTCAAAATCTAGTCTAGAGTTGACTGCTCAGACATTCACTTGCATATCACTCGGTGTGCTCTTGCTGGAAAAAATTAGAATTTACATGCAGTAAAAATAAAAAATCGTGGTAACTCTGGTAAGTATGCACTTAGTTCTATTTATAGGCATCGTTGTCCTAAGGCGTGCCCAAAAACGGATAACTAGGCATTAAATGCCATGTCCATTGGCCAAATCCCCCAAGTATCTTGGTCCTTTACTTCATTGAATGCGTCCGAATCGGAAAAGTTTTCCTTAAATGCGAACGCAGCCATTTGCAAAAACACTGCCCAAAAAGCTGTAACGGCTAGTTTTCCTTTGACTGCTCTGTTGGCTTAGACAAAATCCACGCAATTAACTACGTATTTCCTCCTTTCCATTCTAAACTTCACATATGCGCTTCCTGCTTGTACTTCGCATCTAAGCTCGCGACATGTACTTCGCAGCTTATGCTTTTGTTTCATGGAACTGCTCGTTTTATCAAAACTATGTACATACTCTGCTCAATTTTTAGTGTCCAATTTCAATTGTAATTGACACTTAAAAATTTTCTCCTTATTGATCAACTGATGCCTAGAGGAGTAGGACTATCCCTGTAGGGATTTAGTCTACTTCCATTAATAAGTCCTGGTAGGTTTTCTCCTAGTAAGGTAGATATCCTCTTCATTGTTTAACGTTTGGATGCTTGAGTTATTGGATTTGCTGCGTTAACACTTTATTTAACAACTTATGAGAGATTATCCTACATATAATACATGAAACAGATTCCATGTGTTTATATACATTGCTATCTTCATGCAATGTTGATGCGTTGAGCACTATGAGAACTTGATGGGATTCATTGGCAGACTTTGTCAAACAGAATCGTTGGCTTGGCAGGCTTGACAATACGGTGGTCTATGTAATGGATGGTAAGTCGAAACAATGGTTTGACGTGAAGTTAGAATAAGAGAAAAGAGCCAAGTTTTTTAAATAATCAAACTTTTTATTTACTTAAATAAAGTGGGGAGACCATGGTTTGACGTGAATCTCAAATGAGATAAAAGGCCAAAGGTTTCTTTTTTTTTAAAGAAACCAATTTTTTTAATAAAATAAATATAAAACATTAATAATAAAATAAATATAAAACATTAATAATAAAATATTTTATTTTATTTTATTTTTGTTGGTCTTAGCTTTTTATTCCATACCTCTGTAGCTACAGTAGTAGTGTCATGTCGAAGAATAGTCGAACATAAGCACACTACATTTAGGTTTGCAGCAAGGGTTTATGTCGAGCTTCGGAATTATTTTATGCATATGCCACAATGTGGTCATGCTCGACATGTTATTCCTGATTTTAGGATGTTTCAATATGTGTGTCCCATATAACACTTATTGGATGGTTGCATTGTTGAATCTAAACCTTGAGAATCTTGTAGTTAGTCATTGATATTGAAATGAGAACTTATGCCATGTCAAACATGGGTAAGGAAATGGGACATGGAAATGGTTATGCTTAGATAAATTGCATGTGTTTGAACTCAGATAGGAAGTCCCAACTCATAAGTCTAGTTTTGCAAGTCTACAAAAAGGATTTATTTACTATGATAATTTGACATCCCATCGAGAAAGTCATATTTTATGACTTGGTTAGCCTTATGAATTACAACTCTCTTTGTAATTGGAATTCAACATAACATAGTTACAACTTCATTGTTCGTCATTCTATAGGAACAAAAAATTATAATACTTTGATTGTAATGATGCCTAGATTAAGCATATAAAGTGTTTCTTGTGTTTGGTATAATTTCCAATTGGAACAAGATAGTGGCAAGTAATACGTTCAAACAAGCTGGTAATATTCCCGTGGTGCAACTTTTAATATCCTTGAGTTGAATTTTCAGTCCTACATAGGATGCAAATTTTGTTTGACTATTTTAGGGTATGATTGTAAAAGATAAGCAATTATTTTAATTATGTTACATTGTTTATCTTACTTCACTACCATTATTACAGGCTAATTCGTACAGAAAGCAGACAAGTCACAAACAACCTTAAGACAAGCACAAGACGCATCTCTCTGATAGAAAAGCTATAGAGAGTATGCCACCTGTTATCTCTTATTACATGAGCTTTCAAGGGAACCAATCAATATCTCCAAATATACATAATTCAGTATCATAATCTCTGCAAATATTCCCCTCTCTAGTTCATGCCACACTTAAGAAATTGTGGGAAGCTAATTCTTTAAGGTAGGTGTACCCTCAGGTTCCATAGATCCATGCAAGTTATGGGTATCCTTTATAGTATATGCCTATCATGCCTTCTTTACCAAAACTTAGATCCCAGTCAGATCGATCTCAATCACTATTTGTTTGTTATCAACTAATAGTACTAGATGTATAAAATCAACCACAACATACAAATAAATCTTTTGAAATTCCCTCAAGGCCTTCTAATATGACATAAGCCATATAGATTAAAAATTTAGCCTATGCATGGGATGTGGGCACTATTTTGAGGTTTGGAACAAGATGACGAAGATGTCTTAGCTATTAGGGCATGCTTGGGGCTCACATGCCATCTATGGGACCTGAAGCCACCACGGAAGGTCTATGTTGGGAATATTTTACATGTGGTTAAGATGTGTTGTTCATTAATTTTGAGGTCCAAAGGGGCCACCATGTCATTAGGGAGACTTGGACCATCATCCTTGCAAGATCATCCTACAAGCAGACCCTCCATCACTCTAGTATCTTTTTATTATTGGAAATCTTTGATCAAAAGTGAATCCATATTTGCAACTTGGCTCTTCCTACAACATTGACTATAAGATTTGACAAAAATTTGACATTGGTTCTTCGTATATTTGACAAATTTCATATCATTAGGTGTTCCATCTGTGGTGTCTATTCTTCAAAACATTTATATTGCAGAACATCCATTAAAAGATTGTTAAACATCGCGTATTCATGTATCTTATTTGAATTAGGTGTATCACTTATCTATGTGAATTAAATACATCTCTTATGTTTCATTGCTCCTTAGTGCACAAGTTAAGTGTGTCTCATATGCACATCAACATATTTAATTTGGGTATGTCACTTATGTGTATGAGTTAGGTGCATAGGTTGGATGTGTCGCTAACATGCACGAGTTTGGTGTGTGAAAGGTTTGACGTTTGTGGGCTATGTCTCCATCACCTCTGTCTCTATCATTTACATCATTATGTTGTCTCTCCACTTTAGTATTATGCTTGACATCAATGTTATGAAGGGATTGCATGAAACATTTGCCATCCTCATCCTCATCATTCTCATCCACTTCCTCGCCATCCTCATCCTCATCATTCTCATCCACTTCCTCGCCATCCTCCTCCTCCTCCTCCTCCTCACCATCCTCATCCCCATCATTGTTATCATTGTCCTTGTCATCGTCGTCATCATCATCATAATCATCATCATCATTATTGATGTTTTTCAAACAAATTAAGATGGCTCTCACAGTCCAAGCCATGATCCAAGGTCAAAATATAGAGTCATACGCCATAACATTTTTCTCTATGGATCATGGGCCATGTGTAGGGCCTCTACCCATCGCGTGAGTCCCATGTAAAGAATCCTTAGATTACAATTGGTGCATGATGGCCATTTTTATATTTACAACATCAAGGATGGTTCTTGGAGCCTAATCCATGGTGTTAGATCGAAATCTAAGTTATTAGAACTGGAAATTATCTCAAGGTCTCATGACCTATACCACCACACAAACCTAATAGGAAAACTTTAGCTTATGAGTAGGACATTTACTATTTTTAGTAGTTTTACATTGTGGATGGTTCTAGGAGCCTATTGCATGGTCTAGGGCGAAAATGTAGGACACGAAATTATGATTTTGGTGCTCATCATAAAACTCCCATTTTCACACATAATTGTGATATCATTGCTAAGGCACAAACTAATTGTTTTGTAGCTTCATCTTGTTTTGTGACTGTCATTGCCACCAGGCCTGGAATTTGACATCCCACATGACATATTTTTTATTCCAGGTCGTATTTGACAAGTATATATAACTATAAAACGTAGATCATGACGGTTGAAGAAATTTTCAAAACGTAAGATTGTCTGATATATGTATACTTTAAATGTCAAATTTTATTATATATATATATATATTCAGTTTTTAATTATGATTATCAATATTTTGAGCTCAATTTTGTTTAAAGTTTGTTGTATTCAATGAATTTGTCAGTTAATGTTGTAATTTGTAATGATATTTAATCTATATAAAAAAATTGACGAGATACCCATTATGATATCATATATATATAGATAGATTGTTCTTATTCTTATAAAATTATATATAAATAAAAAAATGTTTTATAAATATGTGTAAAAATTATATATAATAAAAAAACATTTTATAAATATGTGTAAACATGCTCTGAAAAAATTTCACTATCGTGAAAAATTCACTTGACAGGTAACGTGAATTTGAAATTCCAGGCCTGATAGCCACCAAAAACTATCCATTAAACTTTATTTATATAAGAAAAAAAAATAAAAAACCCATTTCACGAAATTCAAAAAAAAAATCCCAAATTATGGGTGAGTGCCAAATTTTGTCAAAATTACCAAAAATAAAAAACCCATTTCACTAAATTCAAAAAACAAAAATCCTAAATTCTGGGTGGGCGCCAAATTTTGTCAAAATTACCTTCCCATCATCTTTGTGGAAGAAAAGAGCAAGTAACTCAATCTGGAACTGAGATACACTATGGAAATTTTTAGAATGCATGCAAATGGGGCTCAAATCACCTCCAATACTGAGCGCTACAGGACAGTGACATGAAAGCTATTCACAAGCAGCCTGGCCATCAATAAACTTTGGTTTGAACAGACAATATGCTACAGCAAGGGTTTTGTCTTCATACTTTCAGTGGACTGTGATAAGAGACTGCGGTAAGAAGTGATGGAATGTGTTGGGGTATGGATGCGAAGTTGCTGTGGGAAGCAATGCTTCAATGGCAATAGTCATTGCCAAGGCCACATCATCATCAGGTATGCATCCATATCCTCTGCTCCCCTACTTTTTTTCCTTTGGAATGAAACCTAGTTGAAACGCGTTGGGTAGAGGATAAAATCCTGCTTTCTGTCGATTAGAAAGTAGCTGTGGTAATTTTTGTGCTCGCTTCTCTCTCCTTTTTGTGCGATTTATGGTAAGGAATCATGGACTTCCTCAAATTTTTTATTTTGGAAAATCCTTGTATCGATCATGGAATTATAGGGAAATGCTCAAATAAGTCCAAGACCTTACCTCTTGTGCCTGCAGGATTTATTTACTTTGAGGAATTCAATAATGCAGCTATAGTTTATGCGAATCGTATACAAATTTATCACTTCTGATATTTGGCAAATTGCTCCTAGTGTTTTTTATTTCGGTTTTTTTATGACTGTTTTGTTATATATTTTCAAGGGATATATGTATTGCAGATCATATCTACTATCTACTAGATACTGTTCCCAGACTATGTTTTACTCAGAAATTTAATTAGCAATCATTTGTAGCATTTTATATACTTATATTGTGTTTACTTGGTGATTGATCCTGTAGAGCCCGCAGTGCATATAAAATTTACACTTAGACCTGCTTCTTGCTATTATTAAGCTTCCTCTGTCGCATGTCCTTATGCCGCTGGAGGATCCGAAAAATCTGGAACTAAAAGGGGTTTTCAATTGGTGTTGAAACTGATTTCTAAATACCATAACCTTGGACTAATGACTACCCAACCTTTTTATGACCTATGAAGTTTACCCTTCCATGTGTTATGTTTTATACATGGTGCCTCTCATAGTTTTTGGATGGGCGGCCCTTCTTATGTGCGCACCCCTGCTTTCCTCCATTGGATCATTAATTGTCTTTGGATAAAGTTAGTACACTTTTCCTGTTGCATAGAGCGTAAAAACTAAATTTTAAAACTAGATGACACCTTCTTACGTTGTTTATGACTGCTCACCCTTAAAAGAAGTCACCCTTGAATAAAAGCAGTTAAGTCAATATCATCCAGCAAGTAATTATATATTTTCTTTTAGTCTCCACCTAAACAGTATGCCCATAGCTTTTTTTCTTTCTTATTGTAGGTGTTTTGGGGAATATTTGTAGGGCTGATTACATCCATTGAAGTATGTGACAGAGGCAACTAGGTTGAAATCAAGCTCAAAGTATGTGACAGAGGCAAATCAAGCTCAAAATATGTGACAGAGGCAGCCAGGTTGAAATCAAGCTCAGATAAATTTAAAATTACATATGAGACATACTTTACAGCTGTAAAAAGCATATCTCAATTTACTAAAGTTATGTGAATTAGTTATAATTTATAACTTACACATTGGGGGTAGTTATTTATAATTTATACCTTGCACATAGGGTCAACAAGAACAGCTCCACTCCAATAGTTAGGTTGCTTTCTATGGATGAGAAGTGCCACGGCTCCTCCCATTGATTCTCCATACAGGAACCTGGCTTTTTTCCTATACTCAACGCGCTCTGCAATGTAATTTCCATACTGTCTTGTTACTGTGCAATTCTCTCAGTGTACAGAAATCACCATAACCTTTAAATATATTGGTTGCATAAAAAGATCTCAGTTATGCATACCAGCAACGCTCCTGAAAAAAGTTGCACAATCCGTTACAAGGTCATAGAAGCTTTCTATGTAACAACGTGTTCCAACAGATTTTCCATGTCCTTCATAATCTATACTAAATATTGCATACCCTGCTTTTACAAACCTCACTCATGTGTCTGTTAATAGGTCCAATTGACTTATTAGATTTTAAAGTAAAAAGTAGCACAGTGACTTAATTTTTAGTGGGTAATAATTTTTTTTTTTTTTTTATAATTGTTTATTTAGAATTTGGAACAAAGCTCCTTTTTTTCTCATCCTCCTTTAATCTAGAAAACACATACTAACTACTCTACCCCAAATTCTAAAATATAAACACATACTAACTACTCTACCCCAAATTCTAAAATATAAACACATACTAACTACTCTACCCCAAATTCTAAAATATAAACACTTATAAATAAAATAAATTTTAACAAATATTATCAATTATCTAACATCGTTTTCATATTCTTTTACATTCCATATCTAGGATAACCACTGAGAAATATAATAAATTTTAACAAATATTATCAATTATCTAACATCCTGTTCATATTCTTTTACAGTCCAGATCCAGGATAACCACTGATAGTCAGAGTCGAAGTACCTTTCATGAAAATGCTGCACTCTATGCCATAGCCTACAATCATGAGAAGAAAACAAATTATACAGTATAAACTAAGATTCTTAAAGAACATAGATAGTTTAATAGTTAGGAATTGCTAATTGGAAATACAGGTTCCAATCCAACTGGAAAGTAATTGCAATTGCTGGAAGAAAACAGATTAATCCTAAACAAATATAGCTACAATTAAAATTATGTTTTCCTTAGTTGAAGGTTACAGGTTCCAATCTAGGGAAGTCAAATCGCTATATGCAGAATCATGATTAAGTTTAAGTTATGATGTAAACTTTGTGCAAGGATTGGAAAGTTATGTGACGCTAACCATGGCAGAGGCATATAAGGGCTTTGGCTTCCCTATCTGCCGGTACCCATCTGCAAGTAAAGAGCTTCACTCCTCGGGAACTTTGAATGAACTCCTGCATAAGGATTTACTTCAAAGAACATTAGTCCACAAATTGACGACGATGTCTTGAGATTATAAACTGGACCATGTCCTCCACATCTATAATAGTACGTAGTATTGGCTTCAAGCAATCCAATCACCACGTTGTGAATGTAGCCAGAACTATAAAACACATAGGAATAGGAAGAAGCAATCTCTCCAAATGCAGAATAAGTGTAATCTCCTGAAGATTTTCCATATTCAACCATCGATGGTACATCCTTCTTTGTAATCCACGTTACCCTAATGCGATCACTTCCTACCAGAGAAATATGAACCTACCATTGTCATCCATACAAATCATTATCAAGATAGACGTATAAACATAATCTCCGAACATGGCTCACTGTATTGAAATCATAGGAAGAATACAAGATTTTACACCTGTTTAGGATCCATGGCCGTCGTTGTTGTGGAAGGAGTCGGTACAGTTGGCCGAGAAGGGGGGCGAACATAGTCCCCTGCCTCTGAATAAACAACCACAGAAAGCAAGTAAAGCAAAATACAGAGGATCATATTCGACACAGGTATAGACGAAACCAGAGCCATGATAGCTTCAATCCCTTTATTTATCGCATTGTGTACTGCATGAATCAAAATTGAAATCTGTGTATAATTTGTTCCTTATGTTCTTAAATAAATGCTGCAAGGGCATTAAAATAATGGGTTCAACAAATAGAAATAATTTAGTTGTCCACACGTTACAACTATCCCCGTTAATTTCATGCTTCCTGCGCTCACCCATGCATAAGGATTTACTTCAAAGAACATCAGTCCACAAATTGACGAGCCTCCTTATTTATGAAGATTATGGTATTGTTTTGTTACTCACCTCTTCATACTTGACTTTAATGAGCTGCTCCCCTGACATGTTCGGTGCCTGAAAAGAAAAGCCAGTAGATTCAGATACATTTTTTATAGATTGAACTCCAAATGGGAACAACCTTAGGAATATAGATAATCATAAGTCTACTTCCTATGGAATCCATCTGGATGCATATATTATTGAATCCACAGCCTCTGAACTCTCTTATGTTTCTAATGAATGCAAGCTGGCTGCATATATACAGATTTCTTACCAAAGAGGAACAGATCAAATCGCTCTGGAGTGTCTCAGGTCGATCCAGCACAAAACCACACGAAAAATATTCTTCTACTCAGCAATGAGCAACATCTACCATTGATAATAGTCCTCGACTTCATTACTGATCAACGAAGATAACAATTCCACCACACTAAATAAGTTCCTCCAAATGTAGGAGAATTCAGAGGCCATTAGCCTCAAACATGAACAAATTACATTAACCATTCATCCCATGTTTTGTTGTCTTACTAACGCCAAAATGCTTTGTCATGACCAAAATGCTCTATCATTTTTGTCATGTAGTCTAGAGATTGTGAGGTCCTTTCCATGGGTTAGTTGGCATAGTTGGTGTCATCATTTAGCACGTTACTTGGCATTTTCAATACGATTGATTTCAACATCTCCAACCATTTGATGAAGGGGTAGGCAACACTCATTTACTGGTAATTTCTTATCAGAACATCAACAATATTCTCTTCAAAACTTAACCCTCGGATGGTATCATTATCAACAATAATACAAAAGGTTGAGCAAAACTAAGACTGAAATAGTCTACCATTATCAACAATAATACAAAAGGTTGAGCAAAACTAAGACTAAAATAGTCCACCTTTGTTCATTGAATAATTAACACATAAAATTACTCTTGCTAGAAGCAATGTCAGGATGTCGATGTTGATCTTGACGTGAACGTGGATTATGTTTGTTCAGATTGTGAAGGAATATGGTTGAATATTAAATAATAAAACATATCGATTCTGCTATATTCACCTTTACATGGTATATACATTTGCAGACTTTGCATATTGGGTCACTAATGGTTTGGATTTACATTGAATGAATGATGTTCTTTTTTTTTTTTGACAGAAACGGTTAAGATTTATATTAAAGGTCTGTGGCAAAGCCACCCAATGTTTTACAAGCCAAAATTGTAGCAGTCTTATCAGTCACGCTACCCTTAATTACATATGCCTGTATCTGATCAGGACTTTTTAGTGAAAGCTGAAAACAGTAAATTGATAACAGACAAAAAACCAGAAAGACAAAGAGAACCTAGCTAGGAGTTAACGGTGACGGGCCCCAGCAGATAGGCTTGCCTTTGACGGGTTCTTGCTCGAGCTTGGATTTCCGGTTCCGCGGAGGTTCTCCATAGCAAGCTCCAGATTCTGCAGCCTTTGGTCCAGATTCTCTATGGCAGCCATGATTTTCATCTCCAAGGTTTCCAGAGCTACCTCAAACTCTTCACGATTGCTTCCGACTTCTTCATCTAGCCTATCCAGTCGTCTTCCTCCTTACGCGTCCATACGGTTCATAAATTCTCCCTGCCTTCTGACCCGGCGACGGAGCACCCAAATTTCTGCCTCCAATTCCAGCAATGGGTCGGGGGAAGAAGCCGCCGAGCCTTCTGTATCGGCCATGATAAGCTGGAACCAGAAGCCAACCGGATAACACAGTTTACTGACGAGAAGAGTAGGCTTCCTCCTTCCTGTAGAATCCTCTTTTAAAGCCAGGGTGGTAAATCTAATAGAGCCGGAGCAGGGGAAGTTGTCGTTCTTGATGCTGATGTCCACTTCATAACATGAATTCGGCATCATTGCCCTTAACTCTTCGCATGTCGCTGTATCCTTCAGCCTGTTCCGGATGGCTCCTTTACCCAAATTCGTACCATTTCTTAAATAACGACTCGTACTGCTTAGATCAGTTAACTTCGGAGGATCCTGCACCCGCGTGATATCATAATTGAAGCTGGCATTGAAATCCCCTGTGGCAGTGGCGTGCGGTCTGAGCTGGACTGAGGAAAGCAAATCCCCTCGTATGGAGACGACCGGGAGATAGACATGATGCGAGCAGATCTTTCTCCATTGAATACCATAATCCCTGGTACGTCGCCTGGTACGAACCATCATCGGTCTAGTCGAAGAATCCGTCACCCATGCTGAGGAGGAGATAGCGGAGGTGAGTGGAAGATAAAGGGAGCTGGGGGGGAGGAAGATGTCCTCACGTGAGGACACATCGCACTCCCAAATGGAGTCCATCCAGCTACGGAGACGCCAGGTGCCATATGTCCGCAGCATGCGTCCCACACGTCCTTTAATTATCCCATGCCAAATGCCCATAGTATGCTTGTTCGGGGACGAGCTCAAGGAGTTACGGGATAGAAACCTTCTTAATTTTTCCATTAACTTTGAGAAATCCTTTCCGTAAGTTAATTGCTTCATTAGCTGCTTTGTCAGCCTGTTCATTATTTTTCCGCAGGACGTGGAAAAATTCGATGTCCTGGAAAAGGGGGATAAGCAGAGCAATTCTTTGGAGAACCTGTCGAAGTCGCATGGATGCAGGTAAATTCCTAGTGTTTATGCATTGGATAATCATCCTGGAGTCCCCTACAACAGTTGCTTGCTGTGCGCCATGGAGAAGAGCTTGGTTTAGGCCTTGCCAAAGGGCCAGGGCTTCCGCCAAGTTGTTGGATTCCACTCCTAAATTCCAGGAATAAGAGAATATCAATTGTCCATCGGGGCTAATGAAAACCCCTCCCCCTCCTGCCTCCCCTAATGAATGATGTTCTTGATAAATGCTAGTTTTGATATTTTGTATGGGACTAAATTAAGATGTTCTTGGACTATCCAGTGGATTATTTACCGCTCGTCCTTTATGTTTGATTATGCTCTTGGAAATTAAGTGGACTGCTATGTGGTTGTAATTGCTTCATATTGACTTTCTAGATGTGTTAACTTCGGTATGGAATTATATCATTTTATAGTGGTGTATTTTTGGTTGTGTTTAGCATTTGTTTTTTAATTTTTAAATCATTAACTTGGAGTTATTCCACAATAGATTTCTTTAAGAAAAAAATTAGTGTTGTTCTGTGTTGGTTTTGCATGCTTGGAATTGTATAAACAGTCTTTAAACATATGGGACACAATATGCTAGCTGACCTATTCTCTTGATGATTGTAAGTAACAACAATCCTTGGTGGATTTATACTAATCTTGTATGGTGCTTATATATTTATAGTACTTACCTATTTCATTTTTCAGGAAATTCCTTCCAGGGAAAACAGTCACATTTTCAATGTTGGCAATCCTAATAATTAGGTCATTGTCAAGCAGCTGGAAGAAATAATGACTGAGGTATGGTTCATGCTTTTCGCTAGAGTTCAAAAAATTTGTTTGAATAGCTTTTTGAATAGTTTCTTGTGCTTTTGTTGTTTTCAACAGTGTTGATTTATAGTGCTTGTTTAGTTTCCATTAACCTTCATTAACATTTCATAACAACGGAAACATAAACTATGCTTCCTTTGTTCTGTGACCAGTCTGCAATAAATTCGCTCCTTAGTTAACATTAGAATGAACTTGGAGGAACAAACACGAGGATGAGCTGGGTGACATGATTCCAAAGAAGGTCCATATGTCTGATTTCCATTTGTGCATATGTAAGTGTAAAAAACAACTCATCTTACAGGCTTAGGCCAAGCCTGTAGATATACGTTATTAAACTGTTGTTACAACATTTTATATCATCTTTTGCTATCTTGTTTCCATATGCTTAAAAAAGCTTAGATATCTATTTTAGTTATTGTATAAACAGGTTAGTGAATAAGTTCTATTTACTTTACTTATAACAATGTGATATTTATGCTTTTTCAAATTAGTAAAATGTTATAATAATAATAACCAAATGTTCAATTTATTCCAGTAGGCCATTGGTCATCACCATCTACTAGGGTTACATTCTGCTTGTGACCTGCTCCACTTGACTGGCATGATTTTAAACGGGATGAGGCCGGGTACTAGTCCCAAGCAATTTTGATGGGTATAGCTACACCTCATATTGGGCAGGTAAGCAAAGAAAGTCTACCCTATGTAACCCATCAGAGGAAGTTTCTTTAAGGATTTCCAAAAAAAAATGTGCAATTTCATGCCATTATGAATCTTAGGAATTTTGAACTTTTATAGGTGCTCTACATTTATGTTATATATGAGAATTAAAAAATGCATGTAAGTTGAGATAACTCCGATAATTCACAGGATATGCTACTTTGTTGTTTATTCAAGCACGTTTATATACCTGCTGAAACTAATGCTTGGATTCTCGAACATGACAATTATAAAGAGAAAAATTCTCAAGTATTACATTGAGAAAAAAAATACAGATTAAAGCTGGAGGCTCTATCTTTTGCATAGCCTCCTTTATTAAACCATTTAATTTATTATATATCTTGGACTCCACATAATTGTTTTTGATTATTTGTTGGCAAATCTTAGGGTTAAAATGTGTCTCTCTGCTTTTTTATGTCCCCACATTTTCACTGTGGCTTAGGGGGTCTGCATGGACCAGCTTGGGAGGTCCACACCATCCATTTTGGGGCATATGTACCTAATATGTCATATAAATTCCACAATGAAGAAAATTATGTTGAGAATTGATTTGTTGCAAAGAGGTCTTTAATACTAGCACGTTAGTCAACATGAAATTATATAGCAGGTACAAGCATGTTTTTTAATCAATATACTGGAATGAGTTCCAACATATTGAATCCATTCTCCAAAATTCGCTTTTGAAGGAACATGTGAAACTAAGTTTAGATAGTAAATTTTTATGTCCCTAGGATTTGCTCAAATTGTAAATAATGATGGCCAAGAGAATTATGATCCAGGAATTTTAATAGGCATGATGTAATCGTAGTTAGAGAACATTTTTAATTACCATAGTTTAGTGTTTAAATATTTATAGGCCTACTGCATTATTTTTTGCAAGCAAGTTTATAGGTCTACTGAAACTAATCCATGCAAGGTAACAATTCCTATGATTGTAAAGTACAACCAACAAGAACAGAAATCTGGCCCTGCCAAGTACAACCAACAACTCAGAAAATTGCTCCTGTAAACTACAACCAACAAACTCATAAATATGCCTTTGTAAGGTACAGTCAACACAACAAAAAGCTATCCCTTCAAATCTATGTAGGCTAAATTGAAAAGACGCCCATAACAACGAGGAAGGTGCTCTATCAACAATGATTGGACATACTTCTCTTCTAAGAAATTGTTTGTTGGGCTTGGGGGTGTATGATCTATGTGGCATAGGGTATGAGGCCTACCCCTAAGCTTTGTTGAAAGCCATAGCTATGGATCACCTCTTGCCACATCTTTACTAACAAGTATATTGGCAGTATATATATTGGCATTCTCATCTCATAGAATACATTATTATGCCATTGCCTCTTTGATATTTCCAAAATAGAAATAAAGAAATATATTAATGTCCACAAGAAACCACACTAGTTCAATAGGACTAGAAGAAGGGATAACAAATCATTATTAGTGGGAACCATTGTAGCAAGAACAAAAAATTAAGGCTTAGACGATATGGATATAAATTTATAAATAAGGAAAGAATATTTTTTTATGAGATTTTTCTTAGCTCTGATCTATGAATGTATTGCTACTATCCATCTTCATACATACCAAAGATTGCCACCATTGTGTAAAGTAATGGTGACGTTTCATTGTTATCCTTTAAGGACCATTATAATTTTTTTTTTTTACAAATTTAATTGAAATGGCAATGGTCCTTTATGTTGCGTCATTAAAAGATTTTCAAAATGAAAAGCGGTGACAATCTCATAGCGGTTGTCACCATTGATATGTTAATGGAAATATCCTCAATAGTGAGGGTCATTGCAAGGCCCTCATCATATGTCATTGGTGACGTTCAGTTTTTTGGTGATGGAGTTCCTTAGGTCCATCACCAAAACTTCATATAAATTGGTGAGGGTCACTATTTGTCACTAATAATCCTTATTAGTGACGAACATTGAATGTCACCACACCACCTCTACTTTTGGGACACAGCCGTTGGTGACACTCAAATTTTGGTGACGTCCTCCTTTTTCACTATCATCGATGAGATTATGGTGACATGTCTCAACCCTCACCAATGATCGGTCATTGACAGTCACCATATATGCATCAAATGGTGAGGGCCAAAATACGTCCATCACCAACACTTCATAACGATTGGTGACAATCACAACCTGGAATAATAATAATTATTAGTGGCGGACCTTGAATGTCACCACATACCCTCCACTTAAGGTGATGGTGCCTTTGGCGACGCTCTGGTTTTGGTGACGGGGCCCCTTTTGACCATCACCAATGAGCTTATGGTGACATTTTTGGACCCTCACCAATGACCTTTTTTCTTGTAGTGGGAAGACCTATCTTTTTTAGTGTCCCAGTTGGAAGATATGATTAAAGGGAATATGAAAACAATTTATTTAGTTAATTTAGAGGAGAAGTTGAATAAAATGGTGGAAAATATGAAAGGTTCGGTGAGAATAGTTTATTTACTCAATTTAGAGGAGAAGTTGAACAATATTGCTAATCTCATACAAAATTCAAGGGATACTCCCCCTACAGGTGATGATGTGTTCCAGGATACTCAGGAGGATAAAGATAATTTCCATGTTGAGAAACATTCCATGAATAAGAATATTCCAAGAGGAAATGATTCTAGAAATGGAAATCATTGGGGATGGTCACCAAAGGGTGCCCAACTCCCTAAAATTGACATGAGAAAGTTTGATGGAAAAGATCCAAAACTTGGATATTCCAGATGGAGCAATTATTTGATCTACACCAGGTGCCAACTTTGCAAAAGGTAATTGTTGCATCCTTATATTTAGAGTCTGATCAATTTGTATGGTACCAATGACTTTGTGACCGTAAAAAAGACTTTATTATCTCATGGTCTATATTCATAGAAGAATTGATTGCACATTATGGGGATATAAATAGCAACACCTTCTTTATCCAGTTGGTAATCTAAAGCAAAAAGGCCCAGTTACAGAGCACATCAAGCAATTTCAAAAGCTAAGTCTCAGAGTGAAGAATATTTCAGAAGATAATTTGTTGGATCTCTTTAATGGAACTTTGAAAGATACCATCCAACACGAGGTTCACCTTTGGGAACCGAAGTCCTTGGAGCATGCATTCAGGGTGGCAAGAAAAGTTTAAAACAAAATTATGGCAACAAGGAAGTCTACCACTTACAACTATAAAGAAGGAAGTTTGGTCTCAAGTTATCCACAACCCATAAGGTTGATACCACAACCCATAAGGTTGATACCACAACAACTAGAGGAAAAAAGAGCAAAAGGGATTTGTTACAGTTGTGATAGCAAATACAATAAGGGCCACAAGTGCCCTGAGAAGAAACTATTTTACATATATTGTGAAGCAAAGGAAGAAAATGAACAAGAAGCACCAAAATAACAGGAACCATCTCAAGATGAAGAAATAGAAGATATTACTTCCAAAGAGATTACTCCCACCATATCCTATCATGCATTGGCTGGAATTAACACTCCTCAAACTCTCGAGATCAAAGGATATATCAAAAAGAAAAAGGTAATAGTGTTGATTGATTCTAGTAGTACTCATAATTTCATTCACTGTAAATTAGCTAAGGTTGTCAATTACTTTGTATATCTAGCACCAAAGTTTCAAGTAATGATTGCAGATGGAGGAACTATCAATTGCTTAGGAACATGCCATAATATCAATCTCACTATAGGGGGAATATGTATTGAATAGTCCAATGATTTATATTTCGATGGGGGGTGTTGATGTTGTCTTAGGAGTTCAATGGTTACAATCATTGGGAACAGTGGATTTTAATTTTCAGAAGCTTTTCATAAAAAAATAATGCGAAAGAAATGAATATGAGTTAAAGGGTATCACAGGGAAACCAAGGCGATAAGCTCTAATGGTATGACAAAATTGATAAAAAGGGGACATCAAGGTGTAATTGCACAATTATGCTCATTAGATGTTCAAACATCTAAGTCTCTTATTTCCCCAGATATCCAAATGGTGTTTGATAAGCATTCCAAGGTATTTGAAGATATTACAAAAGGTCTTCCACCTGTTCGAGATTGTGATCATGTTATTCACTTAATTATGGGATGTGTTCCTACTAACATCAGACCTTACAGATACCCCTATGGACAGAAGAGTGAAATTGAGTGTATGGTTGAAGAAATGTTAGAGGCCGACATAATTAGGCCTAACCAGAGTTCTTACTCTGCACCAGTGGTAATGGTACATAAGTCGGATGGATCATGGCATATGTGTCCAAAATATAAAGAGCTCAACAAGATCACCATTAAAGATAAATTTCCCATTCCTGTCATTGATGAATTGTTAGATGAATTACATGGAGCAGTTTTCTTCACAAAGTTAGATGTTCATTCCGAATATCATCAGATTAGAATGAAGGAGGAAGACATTCAAAAAACAATATTTAGAACTCGGGAAGGTCATTATGAATTTTTGGTCATGCCATTTGGTCTCACGAATGCGCCTTCCACATTTCAAGGTTTGATGAATTCCATTTTCAAGACTTTCCTTAGAATTTTTTTGCTAGTATTCTTTGATGATATACAAATATATAGCAATTCTTGGGAAGAACATGTTCAACATGTCGGTAGGGTACTACAACTACTAAAGGAGCAATAACTATATGCAAAGCCTTCCAAATGTTTCTTTGGGGTAAAGGGGGTAGAATATTTGGGTCATATTGTATCTCAGGAAGGTGTCAAGGTAAATTCCAACAAAATAAGCCATGATGGACTGGCCGATTCCCAAAACCCTAAAGAATCTTCAAGGATTCTTAGGTCTGTCTGACAGGGTACTACCGCAAGTTTGTTCGGAACTATGGAAAAATAGCAGCACCTCTAACAACATTATTGAAGAAAGATGCATTTTCTTGGAATCTAGAGGCAAATCGAGCTTTTGAACAACTTAAGGAGGCAATGTGAAAAGCTCATGTTTTGGCCACGCCAGACTTCACAAAAACATTTATTGTGGAATGTGATGCTTCAGGAAATGGCATTGGTGTTGTTCTACTGCAAGAAGGACACCAGCTTGGTTTCACAAGTCATCCAATCAAGGGAAAGCACTTACAAAAGCCCATTTATGAGAAGGAAATGTTGGCAATTCTACATGCTCTTAAGAAATGGCGTCCTTACCTAATAGGTAGACACTTCAAGGTCAAAATAGATCATTATAGTCTTAAATACTTCTTGGAACATAGATTATCTTCGGAAGAGCAACAAAAATGGGTATCCAATATGTTGGGATATTGCTTTGAAATCATCTATCGAAAAGGAAACATAATGTGATGGAAGATGTGCTTTCCATAAAAATTGAAGATGTCGGGGCATTACTTTGTGTAATTTCCATTCTACAACCTGATTGGGTAGTAGCAGTAAGGGAAGAATTGGAAAATGACCTATCTGTGTGGACGCTCATTCAAAAGCTACATGACGACCCAAGTGTATCAGATACTTTTGTGTGGAAAAATGATTCACTATGGTATAAGGATCGCTTATATTTATGCAAAGACTCCCATCTCAAACAAAAGGTCCTCTCAGAATTACACACCTCTCTTGTAGGTGGGCACTCCGGATTCTTGAAAACTTACCACAGGGTCGGGAAGGAATTTTTTTGGGAAGGTCTTAAATATGATGTTCAAAGGTTCGTGGCCAAATGCTTGGTTTGCCAACAAAATAAGGTGGAAACAGTTAAGACCCTATGACTTCTACAACCATTAGACATACCTTGTGAGCGTTGGGAAGAAGTCTGAATGGATTTTATCACAGGTCTACCCAAGTCAGAAGGAAAGAATGTTATTGTGATGGTTGTTGATGGACTCACGAAGAATGCACATTTTTGTGCACTCTCTCACCCTTTTAATGCAAGTATAGTAGCCACGGCTTTTTTGGAAACAATTCATAAGTTATGTGGAAATCTAAAGATTATTGTAAGTGATAGAGATCCAATTTTCACTAGAAAATTTTGGATCGAATTATTTTCTTGTTTGGGTACCCAATTGGCTCATAGTTCATCTTATCATCCTCGATCTGATGGGAAAATTGAGATTGTGAACAAATGTTTGGAATCCTATCTCCGTTGCTCTGCATTTGATAAACAAACACAGTGGGTGAAATGGTTATCTTTGGCAGGGTGGTACAATAATTCCTTCCATACATCATAAAAAAATGTCTCCATTTATGGCACTTTATGGGTACCAGCCTCCATCAATCACATCTCCCTTAAAGGGAAAATCTAAATTTCAAGCCGTGGAAGATCACATAGAGCACCAACAAAAAGTTCTCCAGATACTTAAGGAGAACCTAGCTATGTCACAAAACATGATGAAACAAAAATTTGATCAACATCAGAGTGAAAGGAGTTTCGGAGAAGGGGATTGGATATTTATGAGGCTACAACCTTACAAGCATACGTCCCTCAAGCAACTAAATAAGGACAATAAATTAGCACCCAAGTATTATGGTCCTTATAAAGTGTTGCAGAAGATTGGTAGTATGGATTACAAATTGGAGCTCCCTTCATCTTCAAGAGTGCATCCAGTTTTCCATGTTTCTTGCTTAAAGAAGGTAATAGGAGACAAGATCCCAATTCAAACAATCTTTCTCGAGATTGATGAAGAAGGAAGAGTCATTTTGGAACATAAACAAATCATTGAAACAAGGACCAAACATCTACGTAATCAAACTATTACTGAGTACCTCATCAAATGGAAGAACCTGCCGGTGGAAGATTCGACATGGGAAGATGAGTCCTTCATACAGAACCATCCACAACTAATCAAGCTTTGAGGACAACACTTTTCTAAAGGGGAGGGGCATGTTAATCCCTAAATATTGACACATTACCCCCCTTATTATGGTGCATTACATATTATTGATGTTGGCTCGGGTCTATTAGTTGTTATGGTACCCTTTTGTCTCCTATACATAGGAAGGATACATTTTCATTTTATTCATGATTGTATCTTGTCTTGTCTTGTGTACTTAGTACATTGTGTAAGGAGGTTCCGCCTTCGAAGAGGATTGTTATTCATCTTAGTTCTTCATTATTAAGGCGTGGATTACTTTCTTCTGGTCTATTTCTATTACTTTTATGCAATATCTGGGACTTGGTTGCATAACAAACCTTCACTAGGTTTATCAAGAACACCCAAATTCCCACTCTGTCACCAAGACATAATGACACAGCCAAGCTATATTACCACTGGGTTTATCAGGCTACCAAGAGGAGTAAGGAAAGGATTTCTAAGCTAGTGAGCTCAACCACAAAGCTGCAAGCACCTTAAGAAGACTCGACCAACTTGACACCCACAATACCTACCCCACACAACACCAAGAAGGTCACACAACACCAAGAAGGTCCCCTTCGTTGCTTAGCAGTCCCTCGGGAGTTCCCTTCCTTCAAGTGTTATTTAGTGTGTGCATAGAGAGGTAACCCAAACCCTTCTCATCTTCCAAGAAAGGAGGTTCCAACCTTCAATATGTTTATCAATTACATCCAAATTCCCTCATCTCTACTCTTGAGTTCATAGACAAGGCTCAATGGTCAATGGATTCATACTAACAGGTCAATATTAGATAAACACCCAGACATAACATACTGCATGTAAGAAGCTTACCGGTCAATCCTTTGGCCAACCTGAACTCTAGAGAGGTAAGACTCCTCGATCAATTGAAAAGATGGACTCTTAATCGCAGTTGCTCTATTATACAACAAGCAATCCCCCATTCATAAAGGTTGGGCTACTAAGACACAAAACTAGCATACACGCCTTTCCCTTCCCAAGACAATAATTGTGTCAAATAATTCTTCCTAGAAGAGTTGAATGATTGAGTGCATAGGTCAATTTGGGAGTTAATGGCTCATGCGTTCAAATAACTCTCTCCTTAATCTTGTGATGATAATGCCCCATGCTTCTTGTTGCTTGCATAGTTTTACATATTTTAATACAATGAGGTCAAAATGGGTGTATTGTATGTGGTATCAAGTATCACCTGAACGTAGAGCCATACATGACTACGGGATACTATAACACAATTATAGTTTAACCTCGTATCCATGAGGTACACTACAAATCATTTTTTATTTAAGAAAAAAGTGTGATTACTATTTATATAATGAATTCAAATTACATTATTTTGTGCATACAAAAGGGACTTTTGATCTATTCCTAACTTCACTTGAAGAGGAACTAGTCCAAAATCTAAAACCACTACAAATTCTAATTTTCCAAATATTACCAAAACATGATAGATAAATTCTATACAAATTTTGACTTTTAAGCACCTAGTTAAATACATATCCAAAAAACAATTAAAAAATCAAAGTGCATTGTACCTAAAACATTAGCATAAGTTCATGCTCAATACGGTGACTAAAAAAATTGTCTCATAAACCCCCACTAACATTCTCCATAAATATAAACACCCATTTTACATCACATGTCCCTATGGTAGCTCATGCTAACTATAGATAACACATGTGAACCTCCTTTGAGCTCCTCCTGGACCAAAGTACCTTCTATATTCAACTAGACAACATCCTTGGACAATGCACATTCTTCTTTGTTCAACTCCCCGTAGATAAGAGAGAAATACATTTCATCAAAAGTGCTTATCACTAAATTCAATTGATCCCCAAGAGGCATTAGGAAAATATTTGACAGGTGGGTATTTCCATCCATCCAGTGAGTAACCAAGCTTGAACCCCCCCAAAAAAATGTTTTTCCTTGGAATATTATAAAAGGCACCGAAAAAGCATAAATTTAGCATGATTGTTAGAGCCATTCCCTAGGCCTACTAATCCAAAGTGGATCGTTATATTTTTTTCATTTGTTTTGGTACACTGTGGATGGAAAATTGGAGCTATTAGCTTGTAGGACCCATTTTAGGGGCAGGTCCCACTTTGGTGATTTAGAGTCCAAAACATTCCATAGCCTGTTCGAGGCCTTAAATGGTCATTTTTTGGGTCAAAAGTTTGCTAATAAAGTTTGCACCCTTCAACGATGTTCCACACATAGAGAGCTTTCAAAAATGTGGAGATTACCACAATCACAATTTGTATGATGAAATTATGCCTCTTGCATGTTGACCTATTTTGCTAACCACCATGGTACCGAGTGAATGCCATATCAAATTCTGTAACTCGCACATGTGGAGCTAATCACACGTGTACTTTCAAGAATATTCTAGGGAGTTTCCAAAAACCTAACACCAATTGGGGGTTGAGGCATGCAAAAACCCTAACTCTAACCTTTACAACTATCAAACCATGTTAATTATCAGGTCACTAGGAAAATAAGGGATTCCATTCTTATTGTATTGTTTATTGTTCCATAGTTGAAAAAAACATCTAGAAGTGGGACATTGAAGCAGGACAAAGGAAGTAGAAGGTTCTATAACAATCATATTGGCCACAATGTCCATGAAAACTCTGTAATGGGTGCCCCCTTTTTTGTATTTGCATTTCAAAGTTGAGAAGAAAAGAGCAAAGCATATGCCTCACCTTCTAGTTGGGTTTCTTCCATGTTGGGTTTTCCCAAGGTACATATTGTGTTCATTATGTGGTTGGTGTGTTGTTTGCTTATCATGATTAATTTTAGTTTTAGAATACTTAAGTATTTATTGTATTGAACTAGTAACATCAAATATGAATATTGAGTAAAACAATGCATAATAATATATTGCATAACCTTGCAAGATATGTCATGATGAATTGTTCCAATGGACTATCCATGACAATTTACAGAAGAAAAAAAAAGAGTTGAAAAGGGAGTCGAAGAAAGAGAGATCAAGTTCCAATGTCATCATTTTGTCTCAATATCTATTGAAAGTGGAAGCGAAAATGGAAATCAAACCCTACTAGGGTGAGATTGGTTTTGTTGAGTTTAATAAATGGTTGGAACAGTTATAAGCTTATTTCAGTGTTCATAACACAAGAGAAGAGTAAAACATTTCATTCACTTGGCTGAAGTTAGAGCACCATGCCCAAAATTGGTGGGAAAGTCACACATAAACTCTTAGGATGAAAGGTGATCTCCTAATAACTAAGTGGGAGGTGTTTAAATCCCTCATTAAGTCTCATTTCTACCTTGTTGAGCACAAACAAGACGATGGATCCATTGGCATTACTTCTGATAGAAGCAAGCGCAGAGTGTGCAAGAGTACACTACCGAGTTCAAAAAACTGGCCATTATGTTTGATATATCTACCATGAACCTAGATGAACTGCTCAAGTATCTAGATGGCCTACATAGTCATTTACAGAAGTGAGTGATGTGCTTTAAATCTAGGATAGTTTATGAGGCCTATGTACAAGAACAATATTTGGACAATATGGGTAATAACAAAGAACAACCAAGTGGTTCCAATTAGAAAGACCACCAAGATACTTCCAAGGAGAGAAAGAAGAAGTGGAAAGGAAAGGACAAGAAGACAATAACAATTGCACACCGGTGTAAGGATCCAAACAACCATTGTAGTATTGATGGTCACACTAAAGATAAGTGTTGGAAGCTACATCCAGATTTGAATCCAAGGAACAAAGGAAGGATGAAAATATTAAGAGCATGTTAGCCATGGATTTAATCAACTAGGTAGAGAGTGACTGATAGGTAGATGAAAAAGATTGTATGCACTAAAATGCAAAAGAAGGTGAATTTGAATAGCCTCCATCCCAAAGAAGAGAATAAGAAGACTAAAATATGGCATATCAAGATCTGGGTCAAGCAAACAAAGGTAGTTTCTCTATTTGATTGTGGTTCTTGGGCCAACCTCGTAGCATAAGATTTGGTCGGCAAGCTTGGATTGGAAGTTCATGACCATCCTCATCCATATCCATTGGGATGGGTAAGTAAGGATGTATAGCTTGAGGTCACCAAGTAGTGTAAGATCAAATTTGTCACAAGTGCAAACTATATTGATGAAGTGGAGGTAGATGTAGTACCACTTGATGTGTGTGGTGCAGCGTTTGAAAGCCCCTACATGTACACCAGGGACAATCTTCACGAGGAGAGAAAACCAATATTGCCTAATCAAGAATGGAAGTCCTTCATCATCATTGCACATAAAGGTAAATCCAAGATCTCTCTAGTAGGTGCTAACCAAGCCAAGAGGTTGATCAATTTTAGCAATAAGTTTGAATTACTCTTCATGGGAGAGAATAAACTAGTATATGAATTGGTTAAAGTAAAGGAATATCTCGAAGGATGTACTAAAGAGCATAAAAATCAATTGAAGGATATTTTTCCGACATACAGATAAGTGTTTTGGGAGCCTAAGCAGTTAGGACCAAAGAGGGAAGTGGAGCATTAGATACAATTGTTTCCCAACTCCCCATTTCCAAACATGGGTTGTACAGATAGTTCATTTTGGAAGCAAATGAAGTGAAGAAGCAATTACAACAACTATTGTAGCATGGAGTAATTCAACTAAGCACCTCACCTTATGGGTCACCTATCATCATAGTACCAAAGAAGGAGGGGACTTAGAGAATGTGTATCAACTACAAAACTTTGAATAACACCACCCTCAAGAATCGATACCCTATGCCTAGGATTGATGACTTGCTAGATCAGTTGTAGTATGCCAAGTACTTCACTAAGTTTGATTTCAAATAAAGATACCACCAAGTACGAGTTAAAGAAGTAGACAACCAGAAGACCAAAAGGTAAGGTCTATATGAATGGTTGGTAATGCCTTTTGATTTACCTAATGCACCAATAATGTTTATGCATTTGATGAATGGTGTATTGCATCCCTTTATATATTCATTTGTAATAATGTGCTTAATTATATATTGGTTCATAACTCTACATGGAAAGAGCATATCTCACATCTCATGTCGGTGTTAGAGACCCTAAAAAACATCAACTACTAGAAAACCTTAAGAATTGTGAATTTTCTCAATAGGCATTGGTGTATTTGGGATTTCTCATTGGTGGAGGGGAACTTAAGATAGATCCTACAAAGATGGAAGCCATTCTCAAGTGGCCTACTCCTACTAATGTCATCAAAGTTAGGATCTTTGTTGGGGCAACATAAAACCTTTGGAAGTTTATAGCATCATTTTCAGTTGTGGTTGCACCAATCCATGCCATAACAACCAATGGCGAGAGTTTACAGTGCAGAAAGAATTATCATGAACCTTTTGAAGAGATGAAACAAAATATTAGTGAAGCCCTAGTTCTTTCATTGCCCAATTTGTAGAATCCCCTTGAATTGGATACAAATGTAAGTGGATATGTTACGAGAGTGGTCTCTGTGCAGGGAGGCAAGACAATATGTTATCACTCTAAAATGTTTCACGGTGGAGTTCCAAACTACCCCACATATGACAAGGAACTATATGCTTTGGTTAAAGATGTTAATAAATGGAAGCACTATCTAATGGACAAGGATACCATCATCCACACTGATCATCATCCACTACAATATTTGTGGTCCAAGAGTAAGATTCAACAAACTAAACACTATAAGTGGATGGGTTATTTAAAACAATTTCATTGAATCATCAAATATAAGAAGGGAAAACACTAATAAGTTGGTAGACACACTTTCAAGACCACCCACATCCAATATTACAGCTTTGGGAACTCTTATGCACATGGATCCTTTCACCCATGATGTATACAAAGAGGTCTACACAAAATATGAGGAATTTAAAGAGGTATTTCAACATCTACAAGGCCAAATTTGTGTAGAAGAGGGTGATAGTAATGTTAGTTGCATCTCCATGATGGATTGATTTGCAAGCTAGAAACTATGTGTTCATAAAGGTGAAATATTGTTGTTGGCACAAAGTGCGCAGACCCAGGTTTTATCCTCAATTCACCAACACAACCCTTAGATATCGACCCTTTTAGCATCACCTAGAAGCATATGAAGTCTCACCCGAGGCATCTATGGGGACTACAGGAACCAAGTTTCCACAACGTTGAAGGGATAAGAGGCATTCATTCTAACCAGTATTAATCATTCTTAACATTTGTGTAGTAACAAACAATATATCATTCTTTCATGGAACATATCATATATTTATGACAACAGATAACATATTCATTCCATTACGCTAAAAACAAAGCATAACACATGTGCGCAGTAACCAAAAAATTCATCATATCATAACACATAGCCAATTCATGCATTGCAAACTTACTTCTTTATTATCATCAAAGTAGTTCTTACAAAACACGCGCACTACACATCAGATCTCTGTCTTAATCATACCCCAATCCCTCACGCAAATGTGCATACATTCAAGACACAAAACATTCAAATCTACGACTTTCCAATACAAAAGCATACCACTCTAAGCACACATAGAACTACTCCTCACATTCCCCCCTTTTACATATTTATACATTTCAAAATGGGGCTTGCCCAAACTATTGGACAACAAGTGCCCAATGGTTTCTAACTAACTTTCGCCTTTTGTGCGCACTAGCCCTTTTGCTTGTTGTCACGCAATGCACTTCTTTGCGCGTAGTTCCCAAAACTGGTCCAAAATACTTGCTCCAACATGCCCCAAACACTCACCTATGGCTCGTCCCGAGCTACTTCAGTCTTTTGTTGTGCTTTTACCGTAGTAGCGTCGTAGCTACAAGCTTTTGAAATGTTTCTTTCGCAGCGACAACCTTTTCCTTAGCTTGTGTTTCCTCTTAGGTTATTCCTTCTGCCGCATGGGCTGTGATGGGTGCATGCAATTTCTCCCCTGTATCTTGTATTGTCTATTTTACTACTACTTGCATTGCAACAAGTTGTTTCGTCACTCTAAATGCTTCTTCCTATAGTGGCTCCAGCTTCTGCGCAATACTATGTTGTTGGGCTCTTAATTGATTGATTTCCAGATATTGCTACCTATTTTCAACCATTGCAACCATCCGTTGTGCTGGAGATAGAGTGCTCATTGCTTCCTTCAGTTTCTGAGCCTTCTCCTACGTAGACTGCAGTTTTTGCTCTACAGCCTTCAACTCAACATCCTCTATCAATTGGGTCCAAATATGTGTACTTTCCTCATACATATTTACATAGTTTTCTTCCAAAGTCTTGATGTTTGCTACTGTCGCGGTGGGTACTCAAAGTTGTGTGTGCTTCTAAGTCCACGATCTTTGCACAAAATCCCTCAATGGCTTCACTTATCTTTATTGGATTCTCTTCGACCGGGATGTCGACTTCCACTTGTAGCTCGACGATGATGTTGTACACCTTCTCTGCAACTTGCTGCAATATTTCATTTCTCTGTGTAGCTTCTTCTCCTTCCTAATGAAACTTATCATATTTCTCTTGCAGTGCTTCTTTATCTGTCGATACTTTGCTCCACTCCATACATGTTGAATCTACCCGCGTTTGAATTTCTTGTGAGACACTTGTTTGCAAACTATGCAACAAATATGATGGTAGCTGCGATAAGGCTAAGTCAATAGAGCTTACCTCTAGTGCGCGTTCTTGCATCTCCGCTGTTGGGAACTCTAAAGCTCCAGTTGATATTTCCAAGCTTCGGTGCACTGTTGATGTTGATGATGGCTTAGAGACCGTTTTCCTTTGCTCGGGTGTTTGTGTTGTGCTCGTTGTTTGTTCTACCTCTGTTCTGCTTGGTGCTATTCGTGTTGCCTCCAAAACTTGATGCAATGAAGCTAACTGCTCATATATGCTTGTTTGCATTTCCTTTTGTTTATGTGCAACTCACTCTAATGTTTCCTCCGTTACTTCCTTTACTTGGTTACCAATCTTGTCCAAGTCGTCTTCCGTCAATGCCTGAACCGTTGATTACTTTGTTGCTTCCTCATTTTCCTTTGCTACGAGAAGCCTGGCTTGTCGTGTTACTTTCTTTTCTCTCCTGCTCTATGTTCCTTGCCTTGCATGGTGTCTCTTGCACCATTTCTTTATTCTCTTTATTCTTCTTATTGTGGTTCTTCTTCTTCTTCTTATTGTTGTTCTTGCTCTTCTTGTGGTTCTTTCTCTTATGCTACTGGGAATTTCCATTTCACGTTCCAATCGTTCACAATGAGACCGTCATCCTGCTCCGTCATTCTAAAGTACGTTGGAAACCATTATTTTTGTTTGTCCCTTTTCACCTGAACGTACATGTGATGCAACCCTGCTTTAAATCGTGCAATTCCCTTATACATTTCGATTACCTGTGGCTAGATGTATGATATGTTTATAATGCTTCTTTGGATTAGCTGCTTGTAAATATAAAACATAATATTATTGTCTTGTTGCATGTTCTTGTGGGTGTTATGCCACAAGTTGACATATTGCATTGCCAAATATGGTTTGTGTCTTGTCAATAAACTACATCTCATCCAGGTCCCTCCATGCAACTAGCGCAATCATAATCAAGAGCCTTGCATATTGAAACTCCATTCATTTCTCCTACATGTCTTTGCAGTTGACTAGAAATTCATTCATTAAGAATGTGACCCAGTTCATTTGTACACCTGCTGCACACTTTTCTACTGTTGCTATTACTCCAGTTGGAACTTGATCTTTGTGATATTTTCTTAGCGGTTTGCAGGCCAAAACCTGCGTCGCAAACTTGATCGAATCATTGTTGATGATGGATACACCTGATCCATGTGATCCTATGAAGGTGCCATATTTTTCCTTTATCATTTTTTCTAGTGCTTTGTCTTAGCTCCTGTCTCTGAACATAGACGATGGGTCCTCCACTGCTGCTGGTAACCTTGTTATCTGCTCAATAAATTTATTGTCAATAGAAATTTCCTTATCTAACCATATAAATCCTCCATGAACACAACTTAATAGCAATTGGACGTAATTATTTATCTCTGAACTCCTACCAAAATGCAGGATTTCCAATAGGTTCATGATACCTATGTGCTGCAACCCCATTACCCATTCTTGTGGCTCTACTAGAATTATGGGTGAGTCCAGGCTTGTCTTTGTGCATAGGTAATTCTATGCAATTAAGTCCGAAAACTTATTCTTGTATATGATTTATTGGTCTGCATACCATAGATGAGCCACTTGTCCCAATATGCTTCCCTCAACTAGGACCTCTGCTAGAATTGTTGATGTCGCCAAGTCGTACTTCGACACCTTGGGTAGGTTAACCGACTTTATTGTTGCTTTTCTCGCCGGAACATAGGCTTTTGGAAAGCTTAATTGCATGGAGCACGATACTCTTGATGTTTCCAGTTGCAATGGCACTGCTAGCTGCTTTGTGCGCGGTTTCTTCGTGGATACAAATCCTGCTTTCTTTGGTTCCATAGCTCTTTGGTTCACTAAAATTCTCTCCTCTGCAACTTTCTTAACTCTACTCTATCTATACTTAGTTCTCTCTTTGGCTCGTCTCTGAATACTCGAAGAACTATGCCTTTTTCCCGTCACTCCTCTTTTTCTTTTATAACTTGATGCTAGTTGTCTCATCTTCTTCGTGCCTTGATTTGCATTCAATGTCCCGATTCTGTGGATTTGGGTACGGATTTGGTCCAAAACTACCTTAGATATGTTAATATGTCGAAATGTTGCCACCGATCCCTTCATTTATTACGCCACATCTCTGTTGTCTCGCTATCATGTTTGTTCTTTAATGCTCCTACCTGCTTTTTGTGCAGATCTTCCTCTGAAATTTCTTTGTGTGCCATTTGATTCTCCTTCCTTTGTACCTCCTGCTCGCGTTGACGCTTCTTCTTTCTTTCTGCGATATTCTGCACAACAATGTAGTTGGGCGGGGTTACTCCAGTGCTAAAAATTGGGCAATTTCTACAAAGTAATTGTCAACCATATCTACAGCGAACAAGTGTGCATCTGGCAAGCTCTCGTCCAAATGTTATGCATTTTCCCTTGTGATTATGCGCAAAAAATGGTCAGGTCCTGAGTTTAACATCCTTGGTTTCACAACCACATCAAAATCATACTCCTGGAACAATAATAATCATTTGCATATCTCCCCCCCAACACTAGCTTTTTAATTAGGTATCGCAGTGTAGAATGGTATGTGTACATATTAAAATGTGATCCCGACAAATAGTGCCTAAACTTCTAGGGCACATACACCATTGTCAATCCTTCACTCTTTGTAGTAGTGTAATTATGTACGGTATTTGACAACTTCCTGCTTGCAAAGGCAATTGGATGATCCAAGTCTCCTTCCCCTGTTGAGCTAAAGTTGCGTCGAACGCTATAAATGATGCATCCACATGGACATGGAACTCCTTCTTCCAATCTGGAAAAAGCAGAATTGGCATAGTGACCAATTTCTGATTCAAAGTATCCAAAATTTGCTGACATTCTTCGCTCCATTGAAACCTGACCTCCTTTTTCAACAATTTTTCCAGCAGTGTTGTGATCTGCGCGTATACTTTAATACATTTCCTGTAGTATCTTGTATGACCCAACGTTGCTCGTAGCTGTCGTACTGAATTTGGTGGTGGAAGATCAACAATAGTAGCAATGTTCTTAGGATCCACGAAGAGTCTTTGTTTACATACTACATGCCACAACAAGATACTAAATGGTGCGCAAAAATTACACTTCTTCAAGTTTAATGAAATCTAAAACTGTCTGCATCTAACCAACATTAAGCGTATAGCTTCAATATGGTTCTTCAACAAGCTTAACATTGTCCAATCATAAAGATATACTTCTAGGAATTTATGAATGAACTCCTTAAATGCTGCAACAACCACCCGCTGATGGGATTTTTAATTATCTTCTAATTACTTAGAGGAACAACTAATAAGTGTTCATTAATTTCCAACCAAGGGTTTTGTAAACTTTCAAGCTACCAGATAAGATATATGTCAGTCACTATATTCCAATGGTTTTTTCTAATCATGCAAGCTTAATTCTAAAAGTTGAAACTTCAGGCAAAAACAAACAACAATCTTGGCAGTAAGATGATTTAATCAACTATCTCTATGAAAGGAAAATGACAATTCTGAAAGAACCGCAAAATCTTTGAGAATAATCAATAATCATAACACACATGCTTCCGCCAATCTGATTCTAAATCTGATCAAACCACATATTTACTTCTACATAAAGGAATGCAATCATCTAAGCTACTTTTGCAAGAAGGAAAATTAATTATCTAACGACAGAAAGTAAATTCAATTCTCTAAACTATACAAAGAAGATATACCAATTAAATTATTTCTACAATGGAAAACTAAACCTATATCTAATTTGCAATTCAAAGTCTACAAAAATCAACGAAACCAATTAACATCCACATGATCCTACTCCAACTGCCATGAGGTTGTTCAATCCAAACTTATGCATCCAAATTATAAGGCAATTGCTCCATATCACACACTAATAATTAACCCAAGCAATCAATGTAAAGGGCATTCAAATTGATCACTGCAATGAAATTAAATAGAGCACACCATTCTCTTAGTCTACGAATGAATGCAAACAATTGATAATAATAACCAAATCTAATTTAAGCATCTAAGGAACTGCATAAAATAGAAACCAAGCACACACACATACCAATCTTACCCAAATTATGCATAAATTAACCTACACAAATATAATACGATCAGCTCATGTCCACCAAAGGGGGGCCTGCCTTTGGAGATAGGGGCTGAGAAAGCCAATCACTCACACCGCACCAATAAAATCAACGCATTAAGAAGAGCCAACAACAACACGATTCTATTTGTTGGACCCCGGTCCTAGTTCATCTAAGTTTATTAATACAGATCTTTCTTCATTTGTTTCCATACTGTTCAAGTCTCTGTTTTGTTTTCATTTTCTAGCTTATGTTTAAATTTCCATGCCTGTAAAATAAAAGTCATTCACATTTACAGGTTGAAATAAATATATTTACTAATTATCTGTTTCTAACGTTTACTATTTTTGCAGGTTCAACAACATATGTGTACATGTGCCTATTTACAATAATTTTACAATAATTTCATTAACATCATAACATGAAATAGTAAAATAAACAGGGCAGAAATGGTTTTTATATCTGTAGGAAAATAACTCAAAATTGCTAGTAGATCCCTTTGTTGCTCCTTTTCAATTCTGTTGTATGCCCCGTTGTAGCCTTGCAACAAAAGCCTTCCCAAATCCTTGAAACTCAATCGACTAGACAATCTGGTATGCCACCTTGCCAACTGGCGAGGTCTCGCCGACCACCCAGCTTCAAAGGTACCCCTTTGGACCCCCAAGCCCAAACTGAGTACAAGCCAACCAACTCTATCCCTTCCGAAAATCTCCAACAAGAACCCCTTCTTCTTCCTCTCTTAATTTTCTATATCTCTGCTCAAAATTTCCCAAAAACATGCTAAGGTGAAGATCCCCTCTCCCCCTATTGTCTTCTCGACCTTATTCCCCTTTCTTTTGCTGACTCTATCCCCCTGCCATTAATACCCTATCTCCAACATAAATGTTCTCCCTCTAAGTCTTTTCTCGATCCCATCCCCCTAACTCTCATTAATAATTAAAAGATTATATAATGTGTTGGTTGGGGTCACCTGCTAACCATAACTCCTCATTTAATAAATCTTAACCTATTTAATTCCTTTTATCGTTGTTGAATTTACGATTTAATAATTCACAATTAAATTTACAATTTGTTTAATTAAACTTCAAAACTTATTTTATCATATTGTAATTAGTAAAAGTTATATAAAGTCCGGTGAATAAGTATCCACAATTCAACCGACCTTCATTCCCGACATAATCACTAATATTTATACTTAAATCTTATCAATATATTATTCTATTAGTTAAATAATATTATCTAAGATTTAATCAAACTCATTCACCTAGTACCATATTATACCTTAGTTTATTATTAAACTATTTAACAACTATTACTTAAGATAATAATAGTCTCACTAATATTAACTGACATTATTAACACATAGTTAATTTAAGGAATCCAGTTAATAATATTTTTAATTAGTATTATTAACACCATTAACCTATGATGATGAATTAATTAAACTAGCTTATACCATTTACACTTATTAACATTAGTCAACAATATTAACATTAATCGACAATAATTAACATTAATCAACATTACTAACATTAATCAACATTGCTAACATTAATCGACAATAATTAACATTAATCAATATTACTAACATTAATCGACAATATTTAACATTAATCAACATTATTAACATTAATCAACAATACTTAACATTAATCAATATTATTAACGTTAATCGACAATAATTAATATTAAGTTACTCATTCGACCTATTCCATTATTTTAATCATTAAATTACTAACTCGACGTATTAATTTAATCTCATGTTTAGAGAAGTAGTAATAATGTAATTAATGCCTAACATTATAGTTCAGTGTTATTTCACGCAATTTATAAATATGTAGGCGAGTTATGTAAGCGTAGCTACTGCTTACATACCTCGCGTAAGTACACTAACAGTACTAAATCACACACATCAATCATAATGACAAAATTTATTGTTTACTGACACATGTTTAAACATAGTTTGCAAGGTACAATATTTTACCTAACTGCATCTTATTAAGTTATGAACAATTCATACATTACTGAGTTACGGCACATAATCAATCAAAGGTTTTCAACATACACAGTTAGATCACGTTTTCATCTAGACTTCAAGCTACACCTATCTACCTACATCATCTACCTAATCACAACTAACTTCCACATCCTATCCTTTCCTCCTTTGGACTACCCTGAAGTGTCAAGCCATGACCGGCTCCAGTCAGAACCTGTAAGCGAAAGTGTCGACTACATCGACCAAGCTTCCCCAGCAGGAAACCACAAGTCATCATCACACACCTTGGGGAGTGCGCCGTAGCACATCCCTCCCATGAATCTGGGTTTCGGGGATAAACGGTGGGTAAAGCCTCCACCCCCCCTAGTGGAACAAGGGACTATGTCTACACTGACATAATAACTGCATTGCACTTGTACTTAGTTTGTCATTGTATAACCAATCTAGGCGGTTGAGTTTCCTGAAACTCTACCCCACCCATACATCATAATAATCATGCGAAAATAAATAATGCATCACTCGCATACCATTTATCTTTCGGAGTCCATGTCCCCGAGGCTCTCCCACCTCGTAGGATCCAGCTATCACTTAGCCATTTTAACCTGTAAGTTAGTCTTTGACATACGATCTAGAATATCGTGCATAAATCCTCGACATGTACACATACATTTCATCACAATAAAATAATAATCAATTCATTTATTCACCATGCACCTAACATAACATTCATTCGTTCAACATATAACTTTAATGGTATCCACGTACCCATCATTCAGTAATTTGCATATATGAGACATAATTAACACATGATACATATCTAAACACGACTACATATCATAATACTAACATCACACACACACATATATATATCGGCAAAATAATAGAACTATATGCCCACAGTGTCGTCAAACCGACGAAGTCTCACAATCAAACAAATACAACATATAATAGTAGTTCAGATAGTAATGTCAAAATGAGGCGTTACATACACCCACCCTTCAGGAAACTTCGTCTCGAAGTTATGTTCAAAATAGTGTGGGATAATCACGACGCATGGTCTCTGCGTCCTCCCAAGTAGCAAAACCTGGGCTATATCGGTCCCACTAGATCTTAACCTGGTCCACCAAATGGTGTCTGAGCTGTCTAATCCTGCGGTCCAATATACGTAATGGTTCGACCTTGATGGTCCCCTCATCCGAAACCTGCAGTTCCTTCCAATTTATTTTATGAGACTCATCAGCTACATAATGTTGTAAAACAAATACATGAAAAACATTTTGAGTTTTGTGCAAATGGGGGTGGCAGCGTAACACGATACGCGACGGGTCCAACCTTCTCTAAAATTTCAAAGGGTCCTATGAATCGTGGCGACAACTTCGTCCCTTTTCCAAATCGAATGGTACTTTTACTAGGTCTGATGCAGACAAACACTGCATCACCAACCTTATAGTTTCTGTCAACCCTATGCGCATCGGCATAGATCTTCTGTCTATCCTGAGCTTCCTTTAACTGCTGTCTAATCTGAACAACCTGTTATTCCATCTCCTTAATCAACTCATGTCCTATAATTACTCGATCCTCTAACCTTTCCCAAATCAATGGCGTTCTCCATGACCTTCCATATAACGCTTCATATGGAGGCATCCCAATTGAGCTATGGTAACTATTGTTGTAAGCAAACTCTACCAAAGGTAAGTGCTTTTCCCAATGAGTCTACTGATCCATGACATATATCCTAAGCATGTTCTCCATCACCTGATTCACTCTTTCTGTTTTCCCATCTGTATCTGGATGGTATGCAGTGCTTAGGTTTAACTGAGTACCTAACGACGACTGTAAACTTGTCCAAAACCTGGACGTAAACATGGAATCCCTGTCCGAGATAATCTTCTTGGGAAACCCATGGAGACGAACTGCTTCATTTATGAACACACGAGTGACATCCGTGACATCATAGGTCTCCTTAACTGGAATGAAGTGAGCAGTTTTGCTCAGTTTATCAATGATGACCATAATGGCGTCATGCCTATGAGAGGTAAGAGGGAATCCCACCATGAAGTCCATGGAGATAACCTCCCACTTCGACATAGGAATGTCATGTGGCTGTAATAGTCCTGCCGAGTGGTGATGGTAAGCTTTTACCTGTTGACACTCAAGGCACCTAGCGACGAATTTGACCACATCACTTTTCATCCCTTCCCAAAAGAAGAGTTGCTTCATGTCAGCATACATCTTCTTTACACCCAGGTGTGCGCAATACACTGCTCTGTGGGCTTCCTTAAGGATATTCCCTCTAATATCTCCCTCCTCGGGAATATACATCCTCCCTTGATATAGTAACAAACCATCGGCTTCCAAATCATAGCCTTCAAACTTAGGGCCCACCGGTTTCCCATTCTGGAGTGCCGACGTAACCTTTAGGCACCAACTATCCCCGACTAGCTATTCTAATACTCTTTCCCTCAAATCAACCCTCAAAGGTATGAGAGAGAAAAGTCTTGGTTTTCTGCTTAAGGCATTGGCTACCACATTCTCCTTCCCTTTGATGTATGAAATCCCAAAATCATACTTGCTCATGAATTCACTCCATCGCCTTTGCCTAGCATTTAGGTCTCTCTGAGTGAATATATACCTTAAGCTTTGGTGATTAGACTTGAGCTCAAAGCTTCATCCAACAAGTTAATGTCTCCAAAGCTTTAAAGATAACATCACCGCAACCAACTCTAGGTCATGGGTAGGGTAATTCTCTTCATGTGTTTTTAACTTTCTCGACGCATAAGCTATTACCCCACCTTCCTGCATCAACACTGCACCCAAACCTTGTCTTGAGGCATTTGTGAATTCCTTCTCCATATCAGGCACTCGTAGAATCAGTGCACTCGTCAATAGTATTTTCAGTTCAGCAAATGCGACATCGCATTCATCTGTCCATTCATACCTAGTGCCTTTACGTTGTAGGGTAGTTATGGGTTTTTTGTGATTTTTGAGAAACCCTCAACAAACCTTCTATAATACCCGTCTAACCCCATGAAGCTTCTCACTTCATGCGCATTTCTTGGCACGGGCCAATCCATTATGGCCTTCACCTTCTCAGGGTTAATTGAAATTCCCTCTCCGAAAATTATATGCCCTAGATAATGGATCTCCTTCTGATAGAATGAGCATTTGGACAACTTACCGTACCTGGTGCTCCCTTAAGCATGACAACACTATCCGCAAGTGTTCCTAGTGCTCACTTTCATTCTTGGAGTAGATGAGGATGTCATTCAAGAAGACTTACACAAACCGATCTAAGTACTTTCGAAACATGCCATTCATGAGACTCGTGAATACAGCTGGGGCATTGGTCAACCCAAAGGGTACCACTACAAACTAATAGTGCCCAAACCTTGTTCGAAAAGCAATCTTAGGTATATCACCTTCCTTAATTCGTAGCTGGTGGTAACCTGATCGTAAGTCGATGTTTGAGAAGACTATCGCCCCTTTCATTTGATCAAAGACATCATCAATTCAAGGTATCAGGTACCTATTCTTCACTGTGGCTCTGTTGAAATCTCGATAATCGATGCAAAGATGCAAGGAACCATCCTTCTTCATAAAAATTACTGGTGCACCCCATGGTGAAATACTTGGTCTGATGAACCCAAGGTCTAACAGTTCCTTCAACTGCATTTGCAACTCACAAAGTTTCGAGGCTGTCATCCTGTATGGTGTCTTCGATGTCAGCTCCGAACTGGGTTTTACCTCAATGGTAAAATCAAGTTCCCTCTTAGGAGGTAACCCAAGCAATTCCTCCGAAAAGACGTCACTGAATTCGGCTAACATTGGTTACTCATCAAAGGAGGGCCCCTTCTCGTTGTTTACTGCTTCAACAACATACAACTGACATCCTTGTCGCATACACCGCTTTACGTTCATCGTGGATATGAAATGTAGGGACACCTTCCGTTTGATACCCTGGATCTCGATGGCCTCTCCTTTGTCATGGAAGCAAAGAAATTTCTTCCCATAATAGTCCAAGAAAGCTAGATGTTCCTCTAGCCAGTTCATACCTTTGATGAGATCGCAAGTTCTGAGGGTGGTGACGTACACCTTGACTTGTGTAATACACACCCCGAGATCCACTACACACTTGTCGACACTAGGTCCTACCACTTGCTTTACCCTTGAAGCCATTTCGACTAAGTTGAAATCGTCATGCTCGTAGGTTGCCAACCCACATTTGTCTAATGCACATGGAGAAATAAAACTATCTGTAGCACCAGGATCAAACAATATTCTAAGTTTAACATTATTGATCGTACCTGATGATTCCACCACAGTGGATCGGTACTCTTCCTGATGGTTGTTTACTGATGTCGAGATCTGATGCTTACTAACCCACTCCCCATTGGAGCCTTTCCTTCTTGATGCACTGTACTGAATCGTAATTCGGGACAGTCACGTTGGTAATGTGGACATCCACATCCCCAACAAGCAACCTATAATGGAGTGGGCGAGATAACGTGTTCAAACCTCTGAGAGGGGTTCCTTCCCGTGGGACCCCTTTCCTTGCCGACTGATCCCCTAAAATTTCTCACACTCTGGTGAGTCCTTGTGGCTGATTGGGATACTTACCTAGTCGCCACTGACTTGTCTATTGCCACAACTCTAGGTGTGCTCCTGTTTTCGTAGGGAGGTGGCCTCGCATATCCTCCCTGAGGGTTGCTTCGAGGGGCCTTCCCCACAAATCCCGATTGCTGAGAGTTGAATGACCTGATGGGATTTGCACCCAACATCTCCTCGGTGTAACGAGCGCAATCTACTGCTTCGGCAATCGAAGTCAGTTTCCACATCCGTACTTGGGCCCTAATCTTGGTATTGAGCCCATACACGAAGTGCTCAACCTGGCTTTCGTCGTTGTCCAAATAACGAACATACTTGACTAATTCCATGAACCTTTCTTCATAATCCTCCACGGATAGATGCCTTTGTACCAAGGCATGAAGGGCCCCAGCTTGTTCTTCCTGGTAGGATGTGGATAAGTACTTCCCTTTGAACTTTTCCACAAATAGTTCCCATGGAACCGTGTCTGGTGTAAGGTGCAACTGCCTTTCTTGGTTTCCCCACCAATTCAAAGTGACCCCCTTTAGTTGAAATATGGCAATCTTGGACTTGGACGTGGAAGTGTACTCCTATAAGGTTAATCACCTGGTCATCTCTTCCAACCAAGATTCAACTTGTATCCCTACTCGACCCCCTGAAAATTTTGGAAGCCTTATCTTCTGAAGCTCCCTTGTGATATCCTGATGCACAAGTCTCAGTACCGTGTTCACTTCTACTTCGGGAATTTCTTCCCTTAGTGGAGGGGCCTTGACTTCTACTTCTGAGGTAACACTTCCTCTCTGTAGTCCCCAGAGTGTTTCGTTTATTGCTTATAGCGAGCGCAATATAAGGATGGTCTCTAGCGATGGTTTCGGCACATTTGGCTCAGGTAATGCCGTCGCCTGACCTCGCCCTTGACCTGCTCGCGTCCTTACCATGTTTATCCCTGTAGCATGGCATAATATGATAATTAGCATATGACGACATTAGGACTATTTTACTATTAAACTCAACTGTTAGTTCAAAAGGTGCGTCGGACGATTTTTTTTTACAAGCGTTTTTACATAAAGGGCTATAGTTCTGGGCGTTTCGATCAGGCCATCTTGAGGCCACCCGGTACTAAATCTACTACAGTAGTTCTACGTAAGTCATGTATCGGATTCCACGCAATCTCCATTAAGTTGCAACTCAACCCTTCGTGAAATTTTAATTAATTTTCATTACCTCGTTTCTCATTAATAACTATTTATTAATGAAATTCCGGCGTTAATTTACCTTAACCCTAACTCCATTAACATTATACTAACATTGTAATACTAAATTAAACCTTAATAATTAATGAACATTAATACCCTTATACTAATCTCATTAATAATTAATAATTAATAATTTAAAAATAACATAACCTAATTAGTTAAATTACTAATAATTTCTAATTAATAATAAATTAATTTTAATAAATTATTTAATAACAATTATAATTAGTAATTACTAGTAATCAATAATTAATCATTAAACATTATATTAATTAATGTTATGTTTAAGGATTAATCACTAATTATAATTAATTACTAATTAATAATGACTTAACCTAAGTTAACCTATTAATCTCCTCGATTAAGCCTAATTAACCCTAAGTGGCGAGCCATGGGGCCTCACCATGCTCCATCGCCATGCATTACAATAATAATAAATTTTTCTATAAACTGAGTCAAACCCTAGATGCGGGTAATTTCTCCATTTATTTTCTTTTGGCCGAGTTCTGCTCTGCACTCGGGAGGAGCTCTGCAACTCCGGCACCGGGAGTGAGCTTGCAACTCTGCCATTACGAGCTAGCTCAACGAAGTACTCGGTTCAGGTATGGCCATTCCTCGTTTAATTGTTTTTTTTGTGTTTAGGGTTATTAATTTTTTTGTGTGCATATATATATATATATATATATATATATATATATATATTTTTTTTTTCTTTGCAGGGAGTGGAGTGGCCGCAGCTCAGTTGACGCCCTCCACTCTTCCTCTGCTCGAGTCAGTCAGCTTCCTCACTGGCCAAGGCCACATGCCCATGGCCATGATCCTTTGGTTGCGCCAAGGCTACAGGCCTGGCCGTGCTTCAGGCTGCGTTGAGATCGCAGGCCTGACCGCGCTTCAGGCTGCGTTGAGACCGCAGGCCTGGCTGCTGGCCAGCTGCATGCCGTCGACCGCAACACAGGCTGCTTGGCCAGGCTGCGCCCAGGCTGTGTCCTACGGGCTGCTGGTCGAGCCACCATGGTCGCAGCTCTGCTGTTGGCCGGCATTGCCCAGGCCGCAAGTCCGGCAGGCTGCTGATTGGGCCGCCATGGCCGCAACACTGCTGCTGGCCGGCCTTGCCCAGGCTGCAACCCCCGTGGGCTGCTGGCCGGCCTTGCCCAGGCTGCAACCCCCGTGGGCTGCTGGCCGGGCCGCAATGGCCGCAACATTGTTGCTGGCCGGCCTTGCCCAGGGCGCAAGCCACATGGGTTGCTTGCCGGCCTTTCCCAGGCCGCAAGCCCCGTGGGCTGTCGGCCGGGCCGCCATGGCCGCAGCTAGCTGTTGGCCTAGCACTAACGTAAAATTTTTTTTTTTTTTTTTTTCAATTCCTTTACATATAAATAAAAAAAATACAAATACATACATACATATATATATATTTTAAAAAAACTATGTAATAATTTTGTTTTATTTTAAATTTAATTTTAATTTTTTTTATTTTTTTATTTTTTTTTTCCTCGAAAAAAAAGCGTGATTTCATTTCATCCTAAGAGTACGAAATTACATAGACGGTCATCACTCAGGTTGAGTGGAAGAAGTCTTTGAGAACCATTAGACATAGTCTGATAAAAAAGGAGAGATGTTCTCACCACGTGAGCATTAACATCCATTACATGCATGATAATAGTCTGTAGGAGCAAAATAAATCAAAGAAGTTTGCACCCTGTTCGGGTCGATTAGTTACAGTATCATGTAATTAAATATTTACAAGTAGTTGTGAATATCTGTAGAGACAGTAAATACGAGGATCACCCAGCAAAAACATAGCGGACAAAAACATATTTCAGTCTATGAAAGGTCTGTGGTATAAGTCCCTGCGGACCCCTTCCTCAAATTCAGTGACCTTCCAAAACCCGGGAGCTAATATCAGTCCATCCTTCGAGGCTTTGTCCGCCTCTGAATTGCTTTCCCGGTAAATATGCCTGCAAATAAAAGTATCAAAGGTGTAAGAGACCTGCTGAATGTGTGCCAAAACCCCAGCAAGTTTCCGATTGTTGCACAGATACAGTCCATTGACCCAGTTAATCACATTCAAAGAGTCTCCAAAAACTGTAATAGTTCTGATTTCTTGTTCCAATGCAAAGGAGAGTAAGAGCTTAAGGCTGAGAATCTCAGCCCAGTTGTTGGTTCCTCTCCCGATCCCAAAAGACATCACAAAATAGTGTGAGGGGGATAAGTAAAGGAGGGCCCCTCCCCCACAAATGTTGTTCTGGCAGGCCCCATCAAAGAAACCCCATGGCTGAGAAGGATCGTGGTTCAGGGGTTGTATGTTTCTAATAGAATTTGCCTGTTTGCATCGATGAAGAGCTAAGTGGATGCCACAGCTGTTGATGGCCACAAGGGCTGGTAAACCCACTTTGTCCGAGAACAGGCAATTGTTGCGGGAAATCCAAATTCCCCAAATAACAATAGATGGAAGGCCTTTGAAGGAAGCAAAATAAGAGTTTTCAGTCCAACTTCTCCAGGCCTCTACCAGGGAGTGCCCTTCCCAGCGAAAATGAACTTTAAGGACCCGAGACACCACCTGCCAAACCTCATTAATGAAACTACAGTGGAGAAAGAGATGTAAAACAGTTTCCTCAGCATGCGAACACAAGTAGCATTTGCCAGGGCCCTGTAGATTTCTTTTTTGTAGGAAGTCCCAGGTGGGAACTCTGTTGGCTAAGATGCACCACAGGAAGAGATGAGCTTTGAGGGGACTCTGCAGTCTCCAAATAGATTTCCACCACCACATAAGTTCCCTGTCCCAATAATTTGCGCTGATCCACTGATAGCCATTTTTCGGAGTATAAGTACCCGAGGGATCCCCATCCCAGACCAGGTTGTCATCTTCATCATTGAGAAAGATCTGATCCCTGCTGAGCGCTTGCAGATAAGCTCGAAGTTCATTCTCCAGAACCAAGTCCAGTCCAAAAGATTCCGCACACCTCCAAACAGGCCTACCCATCCAGAAATTATCCCCATCCACCAAGTGATGGAGCAAAGTAATATTCTGCTGTCTCAATTTCAATAGTAGTCCATCCGACAGAATATGCTGTGCTTCACAGCCAATCCAGGGATCACGTCCAACCCTCAGCCTACGACCGTTACCTACATCCCAAACCAGGTTCTGTTCGATAACATGAAAGGAGGAAACAAGCGCTTTCCAAATGACAGACCCCCCTTTATGTGTCTTGTTCGGGGATCTAATCCAATCCTCCAGAGAGTCTGGTGCAATATATTTAAGAGCCATAATACGAGCCCAAAAACCACCGGTTGTGATTAGCCTCCAACCACACTTAGCAGCCAGCGCCTGAGAGAAGAAGAAGATGTTCTTGAGCCCCCAACCTCCCAGAGCTTTGGGGGCAGCAATACGGTCCCATTTCACCCAGGGCGTGACATGAGCGTCCTCCTTACCATTCCACAAGAAGCGGAAGCAAATTTTTCGAGCAGCTTCCAGGATCCCTTTAGGTATCCAAGCAAGGGACATCCAATAAACAGGGATGGCTTCCAGAACCGACTTCACCAGAGTCAAACGGCCAGCGCGAGAGAGCCACCTGAAGCTCCAACATTTTAGTCTTTTTTCCAGTTTTTCTAAGAGCCAAACCCAGTCATGTTTCAGATAGTTGTTGGGCTTTAGGTGAAAGCCCAGATAACGAAGTCCCTCTGAGAGGTTGAGTAGCTGGAAGGGGAACAGATCAGAGAGGTTGTGAAGTTCCTCCTCTTCCAGTAGGGAGGCCGATATAGTAGATTTGTCAAAATTGATCTCCATTCCGGTTGCTATGGAGAAGAGATCCAAGATTTCCTTGAATTTGGCAGCCTCCCCTCTAATGCCAGAGCAGAAAATCAAAATGTCATCCACAAAAAGCAGATGTGTGAGTGCAGTCCCCTGTGCTACAGTGATTCCAACGATATCTCCCGAGCGCTTGGCATCCTTAATGGCCCTGCTCAAGCTTTCAGCCACCAAGAGAAATAACAGAGGGGAGAGAGGACATCCTTGGCGTAATCCTCGCCCAGAGTGGAAAAAGGGAGTTGCCGCGCCGTTCATAAGAATTGAGAAAGATACAGTGGTAATACAGCTCATGATCCAGTGAATGAAACCGATCTCAAAACCCAAATGTGTAAGCATAAGTCGGATATACAACCAGCTGACTTTGTCAAAAGCTTTAGAGAGATCAATTTTGAGAACAGCTCCTTTCTGCTTGTTGGTTTTGATGCTATGCAGCCCTTCCTGAGCTAATCCAATGGCTTCGTGAATCTGACGGCCTTCAAGGAACCCAAACTGCTCTTCAGAGATGTGTGTGGATAATATAGGTTTAAGTCGACGAGCAATCACCTTAGTGACAATCTTATACACACAGTTGCAAAGAGAGATGGGACGAAAATCATTGAGCTTGGAAGGGTTGTCCCCTTTTGGAATAAGGGCAATGAAGGTAGAGTTAATACTAGCTGGAATTCTGCCATCCCTCCTGGAAGCCTCCACCAGCTGTAAGAGATCTTCACCGATAATATCAATGAGAGCTATAAAGAACTCAATCGTCCAACCATCCGGCCCTGGGATTTTTTCCTTCTGAAAGCTGCCAAGTACCTCCTTCAGTTCGTCCATAGTGATTGGGTCCATCAGCCTCCTGTTGTCCGCCTCTTCAACAAAGCGAGGAAAGAGTTGTGCAACTCTTAGAACCTCTTCAATGTTCACTCTGTTACTGGCTTTAAAGAGATCCTGAAAGTGGTTAACCCCAATCCCAGCTAGACCTTCAAAGGTGGCCTGGGAATTACCATCCGCGTCTTCCAGACTCCAGATAGTGTTGACAGATCTTCTGCCCTTAGCATAAGCATGAAAAAACTTAGAGTTTTCGTCTCCACTCTCCAGCCAGATTGCTCTGCTTTTAAGCCTCCACGCCTCTTCGATGTGTGATAAGATCCTGTTCCTTCTATCCATCAGCGAAACAAGATGCTCCTTAGTAGCCTGTGAGTCGAACCCACCTCCAGAATCCCCCGATATGTTGGAGATAGCCTCTTCAATGTCAATAAGCTCCTTGTCCTCCCTATTTTTCTTGGCTGCAGCCCAAGATTTGATAGGTTCCTTGAGAAGTTTGATGTTCTCCGCAAAATGAAAAGCTGCAGTAAGATTGGATCCCGGATAGTAAGGTAGCCAATGCTGCTGGATCAAATCAACGAAGGTTGGATCCTCCAGCCACACCTTATTGAATTTAATGGGGGCGGGCGGCTTGTTAGGCCTGGCCTTCAGTTCCAGAAAAATCGGATCATGATCTGAACATCCCCCGACCCCAATCCATTGCCTCACGTAGAAAAAAGACTCCACAATATGTTCAGAAATGAGAAAACGGTCAAGCCTTTTAGCCACTCTTTCCAACCCGGTTCTCATGTTCCGCCAGGAGGGCTTCAGAGATACCGGCTCCACATCAATCCATTTGCCATCAGAAAGCTTACGAAAGAAATAGTTTGTGAGAGGATCCACTTGAGCATGTGGTCCCCATATCTCAGCATGCCCAAGAGAAAAGTTAAAATCTCCTCCCAGGATTGTAGAATTTCCTTTGAGCAGATCTTTATCCAACAGAGCATTCCAAAATGGTTCACGATCACAATAAGGACCATAAATGTTTACTATAGTAAAAAGTTCAGCAAAATCTAAGGACTTACAGGTCATGCCTAACACAGAGGGCATTCCCCAGAGGGTGGAAACAAACACCTTAGCTTCATTCCATCCAATCGCCAAGCCACCCGAGCGACCCCTGGCATCCAAACCCTCAAAACCCCAACCAGGGAACCAAACCTTTAGACGATTAACCGCATCAATTCCAGAGCACATAGTTTCTTGTAGTAACAGTATATCAGGATGTTCCTGTTGCAGCATCCTGCGCAGGACTGGTCTTTTGGAGGGACCAGCTAGACCTCGACAGTTGAGGGACATGATTTTCATCAGGGCCCATCCAGGTGGGCATTCACCGCTCTAAGTGCCCTTTCAATAGACAATTGTTTACCGGATTTTAGGTCCGAGCATGCTCGGGTTTTAGCGTGGGAAAGGAAGGATTTCCTTCCTCTGGGGTTGCGCGGCTTAGGTTTCACCTTCCCCAGCCCCCCCGCAGGAAGTTTGGTCAGAGATCTTAGCCAGTAACCTGACTTTGAGGAGCCAGTGGGGGAAGAGGGTTCGGGAGAGGAAGAGTCCTGCTCGGTCTCAGGGAAGACAGCATGGCTGGAGTCCGGAGAGCAAACAAGGAGAGGTTGATCGACAACAGGGTGTGAATCCACAGGGGAGGGAGGGGTCGAGAAAGACGACAGCAACTGGGGGGAGATGTGCAAATTCTTAAAACCATCCATCCAATCCTGACCAGGAAAAGAAAAGTTTTTAAAAATAAGACAGAAGGAAGGGTTGGAAAAAGTAACAGAAGAAGCACCTGCAGCCAAGTCTGATGTCCGAAGTAAAGAAAGCAGCGAACCCTCCTGTGCCGGGTCTCGAGACTGAGTAATTAGCAGCTCTTCAGCAACGACAGTGGTACCTGCTACAGGAACCGAGCCATCCTCCTCTTCATTTTCAACAACCTCCTCGACTCCCGTGGGAACTTCACCATCCGGCCGGCTCTCCAGTGGCGTATCCATGGGGGGGGCTGCATGACCCTGCAGACCCTCGGTGTCCTCAGCTGTTTCCAATCCAACCTCCTTGGCCACCGCCCTGCGCTTCAAAGAATTTCCAAACCGCACCCTAACGGGGACAGGACAATCGACGGCCGGGTGCCCATATTCATGACAGCGCCTACATCTGAAAGGCACATTTTCGTAATCCAATGTCTGGGAAAAAGTATAGGGCCCCTATTTCAGGTCCATAGTCTCAAAAAGCCCATCTCTGACGTTAATGCTCACCAGGATGCGAGCAACCTTCTGCATCGCCGTTTCCACAAAGGAGAAGTCCGCATCCAGATATGTTCCCAAAATGTTCCCAATTCTTCTGAAGTGTTCCTCGGACCAGTAGTGGAGTGGGAGTCCAGGTAGCCGAACCCAGAGTGGGATAACATCCATTCTTTCACGGCTGGCATCGAAAAGGGGGTTCCATGGTTTTAACAGGAAAGGAACTTTCATAATAGACCAGTTAAGGCTTTTTTTTTTTTATATATAGTTTGACTATGAAATAAAAAATTTGTTTAAAAAAAAAATAAAATCCATATATATATATATATTTTTATAAGGTTCATTTATATATATACATAATATATATATATATATATATATATATAAACATTTTTTTTTAAGCTCTAGAGTCCTTAAAAAAAATTGTTTAGGTTTTCAAACTCTACATTTAAATAGATTTTTTTTTTTTATATATAAAATTCAATCTAAAGCCCGTTTAAATAAAATTTGGTCATACAAAACATAATTTCTTTGTTTATATAAGCATATGTATATAAATAAATATATATGAAATTTAACTTTAATGTTCTTGTCTTTTACAGGTGTAAAAACCAGTCCAAGACTCCCGACAGGAAGTTGCTCAGCACCCCTTTTCCACTTTTACCCTTAAGAATTTTTTCGGTCATCATTTTGGAAATTTTCATGCTAACTAGCAAATATTTTACGGCAGGGTAAATCCCCATTATTTTTGTCTTTTCACTGCGGTGAGCCCTCTAGTTCTAGATTTGGAACCATGGCTCTGATACCATGTGTAGGACCCCGGTCCTAGTTCATCTAAGTTTATTAATAAAGATCTTTCTTTCATTTGTTTCCATACTGTTCAAGTCTCTATTTTGTTTTCGTTTTCTAGCTTAGGTTTAAATTTTCATGCCTGTAAAATATAAGTCATTCACATTTACAGGTTGAAATAAATATATTTACTAATTATCTGTTTCTAACATTTACTATTTTTGCAAGTTTAACAACATATATGCACATGTGCCTATTTACAATAATTTCATTAACATCATAACATGAAATAGTAAAATTAACAGGGTAGAAATGGATTTTATACCTGTAGGAAAATACCTCAAAATAGCTAGTAGATCCCTTTGCTGCTCCTTTTCAGCTCTGTTTTATGTCCTGCTGTAGACTTGCAACAAAATCCTTCCCAAATCCTTGAAACTCAACCGACCAGACAATCTGGTATGCCACCCTGTCAACTGTCGATGTCTCGCCGACCACCCAGCTCCAAAGGTACCCCTTTGGACCCTCGAGCCTAAACTGAATACAAGCCAACCAGTTCTATCCCTTCCGAAAATATCCAACAAGAACCCCTTCTTCTTCCTCTCTGTAATTTTCTATATCTCTGCTCAAAATTTCTCCAAAACATGCTAAGGTGAAGATCCCCTCTCCCCCCATTGTCTTCTCAACCTTGTTCCCCTTTCTTTTGCCAACTCTATCCCCCTGCCATTAATACCCTATATCCAACATAAATGTTCTCCCTCTAAGTCTTTTCTCGAGCCCATCACCCTAACTCTCATTAATAATTAAAAGATTATATAATGTGTTGGTTGGGGTCACCTGCCAACCATAACTCCTCATTTAATAAATTTTAACCTATTTAATTCCTTTTATCATTGTTGAATTTAGGATTTAATAATTCACAATTAAATTTACAATTTGTTTAATTAAACTTCAAAACTTATTTTATCATATTGTAATTAGTAAAAGTTATATAAAGTCTGGTGAATAAGTATCCACAATTCAACCAACCTTCATTCTCGACATAATCACTAATATTTATACTTAAATCTTATCAATATATTATTATATTAGTTAAATAATATTATTTAAGATTTAATCAAACTCATTCACCTAGTACCATATTATACCTTAGTTTATTATTAAACTATTTAAACACTATTACTTAAGATAATAATAGTCTTATTAATATTAATTGACATTATTAACACATAGTTAATTTAAGGAATCCAGTTAATAATATTTTTAATTAGTATTATTAACACCATTAACATATGATGACGAATTAATTAAACTAGCATATGCCATTTACACTTATTAACATTAGTCAACAATATTAACATTAATCGACAATAATTAACATTAATCAACATTACTAACATTAATCGATAATAATTAACATTAATCAACATTACTAACATTAATCAACAATTCCCGGATGCGGGTGCCAGCTCCACGCGGTTAACAGATGGGTGCATTCACGCGACACCTGGCCACACGTCCTCAACACTCACCCACGTAGACGTCACCCAAACGATGCCAAGCTACTTGGCCATTTGATATGCCTATCCTCGACGTCGCTTCGGCCTCCCTCGATACAAAGAAGATGGGCCTCCTGCATGTGAACCACAGACTCTGGGCTCAAGGCATTGATCACCGGTCGTCTTGGTCGATGACGCTCAGCTACTAGAACATTCTCTAGGTGCTTCATGCTCTCAGCTCTACGCTCCCTGTGCACTCCTGTGTTCGCATCACCGCCCCAACGACCACTATGGGAAGGACTAAGGGAGCCAAGACTAAAAACAAGAAGGATGACAATGCTCCGGAGGAAACTCCCCTGAGGAAGGGTTACGATCCGGAAATCTCCATTCCAATTCGGCTGCTACTGGACAACTGGGAGGCTCTAATCATAGCAGAAACCATGGAAATTGGAAACCACGAGCAGCTCTGGGATCCTTATTGGCTTGTTAAAAATATGATGGGGCACCTTATCAAAGACATGCAGCTGAACTGGGCCTCTGCACACCATGCCACACAGTCCCTGCTTGCTACTTCTTCCTCTCTTGGCACCCTGAACAAAACGCATTGCTGGGACTCTTATGCTCCCATCAAACCCTTCAGCCGTGAATTACGCTCTGAAAGCACCACCCCTAGTGCCACCTCGTCGGCCGCTGTCCTGAACTCCACTCATGGCCTGGATAGGCTCAACCCCGGGGGCAGCACTGTGGCCAAGACATGCGACAAAGATCCTGTGAAAGGCAAGGAGAGGTCTCAAACCTCCCTCCCCATCCCAAGCACCTTAGGTCCTATTCTGGCGAAACGTACTCGCAATGAACAGTCTACCTTCGCCCCTATTCTGCCCAGGAAGACCGCTCCATTGCCCGTCAAGCAACCGGCTCCTATCAGGCCCGTGATCATTCCAGGGACTTCGACTTCTCGGCTGGAAAATGCAACTTCGATTTCAGCCAAAGCGTGGAAGGACAACGCAACATACAACTGCCCAATTATGGAGGAGACTCCAATTGATTGAGTAGGTTTCTCTGATGTCATCTGTTTATATCTTTTTTCTTAGTTAATTATGCACAGTCTGTTGAACGCTGCTAAGACTATGAACGATCTGAATTTTCATCTGGTTCTCCCCCCCGCAGACAAGGGTTTTTTGTACTGTAATATTTTGATTTTCATCAACTCTCTAGATAGACATGGATGGCACCTCTGGGCCAGACCATTGTGGACTGTAACCTATTTTGTACTCCTATTAAACTAATATAATTTGCAACTATTCCAAAAAAAAAACATTAATTGACAATAATTAACATTAATCAACATTACTAACATTAATCGACAATATTTAACATTAATCAACATTATTAACATTAATCAACAATAATTAACATTAATCAATATTATTAACATTAATCAACAATAATTAACACTAAGTTACTCATTCGACCTATTCCATTATTTTAATCATTAAATTATTAACTCGACGTATTAATTTAATCTCATGGTTAGATAAGTAGTAATAATGTAATTAATGCCTAATCATTATAGTCCAGTGTTATTTCACGCAATTTATAAATATGTAGGCGAGTTATGTAAGCGTAGCTACTGCTTACATACCTCGCTTAAGTACACTAACAGTACTAAATCACACACATCAATCATAATCATGAAATTTATTATTTACTGACACAGGTTTAAACATAGTTTGCAAGGTACAATCTTTTACCTAACTGCATCTTATTAAGTTATGAACAATTCATACATTACTGAGTTACGACACATAATCAATCAAAGGTTTTCAACATACACAGTTCGATCACGTTTTCTTCCCGACTTCAAGCTACACCTATCTACCTACATCATCTACCTAATCACAACTAACTTCCACATCTTATCCTTTCCTCCACTGGACTACCCTGAAGTGTCAACCCATGACCGACTCCAGTCATTACCCGTAAGCGGAAGTGTCGACTACATCGACCAAGCTTCCCCAGCAGGAAACCACTAGTCATCATCACACACCTTGGGGAGCACACCGTAGCACAACCCTCCCATAACTATGGGTTTCGAGGATAAACGGTGGGTAAAGCCTCCACCCCCCCTAATGGAACAAGGGACTATGTCTACACCAACATAATAATTGCATTGCACTTGTACTTAGTTTGTCATTGTATAACCAATCTAGGTGGTTGAGTTTCCTGAAACCCTACCGCACCCATACATCATGATAAACATCATAATAATCATGCGAAAATAAATAATACATCACTTGCATACCATTTATCTTTCGGAGTCCATGTCCTCGAGGCTCTCCCACCTCGTAGGATCCAGCTATCACTTAGCCATTTTAACTTGTAAGTTAGTCTCTGACATATGATCTAGAATATCATGCATAAATCCTCGACATGTACACATCCATTTCATCACAAATAAAAAAATAATCAATTCATTTATTCACCATGCACCTGGCATAACATTCATTCGTTCAACATATAACTTTAACGGTATCCACGTACCCATCATTCAGTAATTTGCATATATGAGACATAATTAACACATGATACATATCTAAACATGACTACATATCATAATACTAACATCACACACACACATATATATATCGGCAAAATAATAGAACCATATGTCCACAATGTCATCAAACCGACGAAGTTTCACAATCAAGCAAATCGATTGAACATAGATCAGAGGCATGTCATACACATGAACCATATCATACATAGGTCGTGACATCGATGCTCTACATCTTGTTGCTATCAGCTCCTTCCTTGATTGCTTGTATGTATCCTTCTCCCTTCCAGGGTCAAATGTTGGGTTGGGATTTGCATCTTTTCTGATCCATTGCTTGATCCAAATTCTTGGATCTATCGCATCGGCTCCTGTTCTATCTCCTATGTGCGTAAATACTGCTATCTTGGGTTGATCGTCACACTCTTCAAATGATATCATTTGCACATTTAGGGTTTGGTTCCTCTTCTCCTGCCACTTCACGATCAACTGAGGGTAATCTTCCTTCGTGTGATCTAGTTGTCTGTAGTATGTGCATGATGTACAAGGATTCGTACAGTCTTGTACATAATGTCCATGTTGGTTACAATTATAGCATATAATCGGTCCTCTTCCTCAGCCAAATCCTCCTCTTCTGTTACCTTTTAATCCTCCTCATCCTCCTTGATTGTATTCCCTTGACACATTGTTTTGCAGTGCCCCTCCTTCTGGTTGAGGTTCCACTTGAACTCTGTATGAATTTGAGGTGCGCTCTCTCATTAAGTCAAGTACACAACATTCCTTCTCATCATGTACCACAAACTTGCACAAACTTGCACAAACTTGCAAAAATTACATAATAGATTTCTAATATTGGTCTTGTACCTTTGCATCAATGGAAAAGGGGTTGAATGATGACCCCCAATTCTGCATTTCTCACACCATAACCCTCCTCCTCCTCTTGTGGGAAAGGGGTTGGGATGTCCCGAAGAAAAATAGTTTGCAAAAGTTGGACATTCATTCTTATGATGCACCTCTTTTTTACAATGATGCTCCATACTTCCTCGTGTCTTCCTTTCCCTTTGGTAATATCCTACAATTGAATTGTCAATGTTGCTAGCTGCAACTTCAACTAAGTAATTCCTGCACCAATTTATCCTATGGGGGATGCTTCTAGCTTCACGGCGATCTCTAGTGCGTTTGACTGTGATGTAATCTCCTGTTGCGACAATGGACAACATATATGTGGTAACAACCCCGCAATGAACCATTCCATGTGTTGTTTATCTAGAATCTAGAAGGTGAGCCAATTCATCAATACTTTGAACCTCTGATCAAAATCCCACACTGATTCATTCTGCAACTGCTTAATCTCTTTGAGCTCTATAATGCACTCTGACTCTGATTTTGGTTTCTTGAACTCTTTCAATAGAGCTTGCCTAATGTTGTTGAATGTTTTGGGTTGGTTCACTGATGCAGTAGACTGATACTTCATGAACTAGAGCAATGTGTGGTCTCTAAATGTCATGACTAGTTGCGCAATCTTCATATTGTCATCCTAGACTTGTTTCAATTTACAAATGACTTCACATACAAATAAGTGTTGTTTTGGATCTTCTATTCCCGCTCCATGGAAGATAGGAATTCTCAACGCAGGATACGCCATTTCATACTACGCAGTATTACTGCTTGGTGTTGTTCGATGAGTTTTTGTTGTCATACTACTCCCACTACTCTTACTACCTTACTAATACCCTTACTTCATGTACTAACTCCAAATGCTTGTGATAAAATTTGAATTCTTACCTCAGATCTTGGAGACAGACACGAGGTCGTGGGTTTGATGCAGAGAATAACCCAACTAGGGCTACTGGGATGTAATAGATCTTCTTCTGTTGGACTGTGCTGAGGGTCCTCTTCTTTCTGTTATGTGTGCGGAAATCCTTCGATCTAGAATGCTACACCAGTGTCTCTTTCCTCAAACTTACTGTGTTGCCCCTCTCTGTCAGCCACTGTCCTCTTCTTATTGTATCTAAGTCTTTTTCCACTACATAACACCCCGATATCCTCTTCTGTCGCACCTTCTTCTTTTCTCAGCATACTTAGCCCATTTGTTCCTTATTCATTCCTTCCTGTATCCCTCCATTCTTCTTAGTTCATCCTTGGTCAGCCCCCAGTTCCCCAAAGCGCGCACGTCGCCTAATGATCAAATTCCAACCTCATAACACCCTTGTCACACAACAACATGATGATCCAATTGGATAGGGATTTCAAATATCCTCCGCACGTGCCCTTGAAGAACTTCCTTTCAGCAGTATTGTACGATTGGGTACAACTTATAGCAAACTCTGTGACATAACCTCCTAGTACACTATCTAGCCAGAAATCAACTACGCATGAGATCTGGTTACTTACAATATTCACTTGTTGAATCAATTCAAAGGTCCAATTCCTTGGAACAACGGGGTTAAGTGTCGCGTTTGTTTCAACTAGATTTTTTAACCACTCAGCCTAATTATCGGGAATTCACCAAAGAAAATCACTTGTACATCTGAACACACGTACCTTTCCAACAATTCCTACCGTCTAAAATGTGGATCCTTATTCTGATCTATGGAAAATTTGTATTCCTTTTCCTCTAACCACCCATCAATTTATTTCTTAGTCGACCTCCACATCCCCTTCAGTTGCAGGTCCTGATCCCACCAACATAACCATTTGTTGGCGCACAGTGAGCAGACTCGGATTTTAACCTTTATTCACCAACAAAACCCTTAGATACTGACCCTTTCGACATCACCCACAAGCATATGAAGTATTGACCGAGGCATGTATGGAGACTGCAAGAACCAATTTTCTGTAGTGCTGAAGGGATAGGAGGCATTCATTCTAACCATTCTTAATCGTTCATAACATTTGCGCAATAAGAGACAATATATCATTCATTCATGAGACAGATCATATATTCATGACAACATATAACATATTCATTCCATTAAGCCGAAAACATAACATAACACATGTGCACAGTAACCAGAACATTCATCACATCATAACACATAGCCAATTCATGCATTGCGGACTTACTTCTTTATTATCATCAAAGTAGTTCTTACAAAACCTGCGCACTGCGCATCAAAACTTTGTCTTAATCATACCCCGATCCTTTATGTAAATGCGCATACATTCAAGACACAAAACATTCATATGTCCATCTCTCCAATACATAAAGCATAACACTCTAATCACACTTAGAACTACTTATCACATTCCCCTCTTTTACATATTTATACATTTCAAAATGGGGCTTAGCTTGAACTAAGTAAGCAACAAGTGCCCAACGGTTTCTAACTAACTTCTGCCTTTTGCGCGCGCTGGTACTTTAGCTTATTGTCACACTGTCCATTTCTTTGCGCGTAGTTCCCAAAATTGGTCCAAAATACCTGCTCCAACAATTGCAACTTATTAATGGGGCTAAAACCTCCAAAGTTGCAGGACATTTTCTTGTTGGGAATATGATTGTCAACGTACAAAGGTATGTGTGTTGGCCTAGAATGCATGAATATGTAGCTCTATTTATTAGAGGATGCATGCTTTGTTGTATTGACAAGCCCAATTATAAAAAGTGAGGTTTATACCATCCCTTACCTATACTTACTAAACCATGGGATATCATCTCCATATATTTCACGGGTGATTTACCAAAACAAGGAAGGGACATGACTATTTATTTGTGATAGTTGTTATGTTTAGTAAGTTGTACATTCTCGTGCATTGTAAAAATACCATAAAGGGACAAGATGCAAAATGATATTTGAAATTGTTTGGGTGCACTTTGATATACCAAGGAGCATCATCTCATATAGAAATGAAATATTTCTTAGTGCCTTTCGGACTACACTTTGGGAGAATATGGACACCAAGTTGAAGATATCCACAACTTTCCATCCATAGACAATCATGTAAACAAAAGTAGCGAATAGGACATCGATTTATCTTTCGAGGGTTACAATCAAAAGCATCTAAGGTCCTAGGATGGAAATTTGATTTATATTCAACATTCCTATACAAAGTAGACCAAAGTTCTACTAATAAGTCCCCTTTTCAAACTTTCTTTCGATATCTGCCACCTTCGCTCTTAGATATTGTATATGGACAATAAGGAGGAGTGAGAGAAAAAACCATAGGAGAAGCATTGAAGGTTGGAAATTTATTGATAAGATCAGGCAAATCGATTTGCAAGTACAATAGACATCGAAGAAGTCATGGGAAAAATACAAGGTCTGGCATGATCAACACATAATTGAGAAAAAATTCAAGGTGAGAGATAGAGTTTGGTTGTATTTGAACAAATAAAGGCTACATGGTCCTTGTAATAACATCAAGCTTATTTGGTATGGTCCTTTTGAAGTGATGGACAAGGTGGGTGATAATGCATACATACTTAGTCTACCCCCATATATGTGGATTTATTGAGAAGTGAATGTGGAAAATCTGAAACTCTATGAGCCTTCCATGTTGGTCAAGGAAAATGATGAACAAGTCTCACCTATTATAGAGGATTGAACACTAGATGCTTGAGCAAAGTTAGTAGAAGATACAATTTTCCCAGGTTGGGTTGAAAAGACAACTTCCATAGAAGGCCAAATGGTACTCTGACGAGAAGTTGGAGGAAAAATTGCATCACTTCATTTAGTAATATCTTTTGGGGACCAAAACTTTCACTAAATGGGGAGGTATGATTGAAAATGGATTATTATATAATTTGTCATATATTGGTTTAAAATTGGAACTATTGGCTTGTAGCCCCATTTTAGGGGTAGGTCCCACTTTGGTGATTTAGGGTCCATAATCTTCCAAGGTCCATTTGATTCCTTAAACAACCATTTTAGGGCCAGAACTTTGCAAACAAAGTTTTAACCCTCTCAATGTTCTACACATCGAGAGCTTTCCAATAGTGCGAAGATCACCTTAATCACTTCAACTTTCGTTACTCACACATGTGGAGCTAGTTATATGTGGACTTTCGAGAATATTATAGAGGATCCAAAGCCCTAACACTAGTTGGGTTTTGAGGCATACAAAAACCCTAACCCTAAACCTAGATGGATATTGGCCCATGTTAAACACCAGGCTATTAGGAAAGGAAAGGGTTCCATCTTTATAGTTTTGTCTATTGTTCCATAGTTGAGAATAACATCTAGGAGTGGGATATTGAAGCATAATAGAGGAAGTAGAAGATCATGTAGTAGCCTTACCAGGGACAATGTCCATGACAAATCCATAGTGAGTGCCCCTTTCTTTGTATTTTCATTCACAATTGAGAAGAAAAGAGCAAAACATAGGCCAATTTCCTTCTAACTGGTTTTTCTCGTATTAGGTTTTCCTTAGGTACATCTTGTGTTCATCGTGTGGTTAGTGTGTTATTTGCTTAACTTGTTTCATTTCAGTTTCAACTTACTTAAGTATTCCATGTATTGAGCTAGTAACATCAAATTTGAATCTTAGGTAAAAAATGCACCATAATAGATTGCATAAACCCGTAAGATCTGTTGCGATAAATTGTTCTAGTGGAGTATCCATGGAAATTTACATATCACTGACTTTGAACCTCATAGAATAATCGTAAATAAATATATAACTACCCCCAAACACCATTGAGACCTACATAACCCCTGTTGGTTTCATTGAAGAATCCACACCCTTTTGATTTATCAATATCTAGATTCCCAAATTACCCGGGGATTTTTGGAATGACAAAACCAATACCTACAACATTCATATATCTTACTTAGGTGATACCTAAAAGGAGGTATATGTTTCTCTTAAAAAGTTGGGAATTTTTTGCTAAAGAAATACCCCTCATTATAAAACATGGTAATACCTTGAATTTCTTTAATTCTTTTTGGTCGAATCACTTCTGCAAACATGACTCCATCAAATCCCATACATTTTTAAAGCCTATAATCCACTCTACTCCCATCCATACTTGCTCAACAAATTAGCATTTAAAACAAAAACAATATAAGTAGTAGCAAAGCTGCAAGTCCCTACCTAAAGGCAATGAGATATGAAAATAATGCAAAGATATTAACAAAATAAAGTGAAACCTATCTACAAAATTGAGAAGAAATACAACACTATAGAGCTTGTAAACAAGAGGCTAGGTTACTATCATAAGGAAGATATCTAAAGCTGATATAAAATTTTGATTACTTCCATAAAATCTTAATATGTGTAATAATGACATCAATTATTAAAAGCACTGGTTCCGATGGATCTGATTTTTACAATCAATGTTTAAATTAACAACAACATATAAGCATTTGCCTAACTAATATGTTTGCAAGTTTTTCTTTCTTTCTTTCTTTAAGAATCCTAGATTATGAAGCTATAATCGAGCGAAATAATTCATATGGAAAAAGCGTCGATGCTTGGCGATGCCATTAAGTGTGTGAAGCAGTTGTAGGACAAGATCAAGTTACTCGAAGAGCATGCTCCCAAATATACTATTCACTTAGTTGTGTATATGAAGGAGGAGCTTTATAACCATGATCAAGAGGATTTAGACAAAGCTTCTCCTTTTTCCATCAATTACTCCTTAGACAAATATGTCACAACCCGCTAGGCTAATTTTATGTTGCTCAAACAATGATGCATTTATCAGTTTTAGTTGAATTTGTGATGAGGAGGATGTAGTGCACCAATTATGTTTAAAGTCATGCCAATGGTCTAAAAAAGTCTATAGAATAACACCGATTATTTCTTACAAATTCAATGAATATTCTTTAATATGCTTAAAATGTTGAGAAATACAAACAAAAAATGACAAATCTTAACAATACACAAGAAAGAACTATAAAGGATGCCTCAACTAATGAAATTATGAAAATAGTTTTCATCATAGCTAAATACAAAGTAAAATAAATCTTGTGAAATTTCGACTAACAAAATTTTGAAACAATTATCATCCCACAGACATGATGTCTCCAAAATTTCACTTGATTTCCTATTTACTAGGTGGAAACTTTAGGAGGAGGTGGAAACAAAAGAATAGATTTTACTGGTGGGGTCCAAAAGGCTATCTCCTTCCTATTTTGATGGCATTGGCTATTTGACATTGAACTGAGAAAGCATGCATATGTAGTTGTCGGTCACCTTCATGTCTAATGACATGCATATATATGGGATAGTTCGTGTGAAATTCTAATCACAATAGATCTAAAGAGCCGAGGATACCTCACAAAGAAAGAATGAGCATAAAATTTGAATAAGAGTGAAAACTGTAGTATAAAGGAGTAGGAGAATAATAATGCAACAGAACTTAGATAGCAGCATAATAATGTCACATGTTCCAATAATCAATATAATAAACAATGATGTTACAATAGAGAGAATTTGAATAATGCAGGAGAATTCGAACCTCAATTGGTCTAGCATAGGGATTATCACCACTGGAGTGCTCCGGAAGACTCAAAGTTAATTGAACTGAACCTAAACTCAGCTAACTGAAGTCACAATCAGTTAACTAACTAAGGAGGGCGCAATAGTGAGTCTCTCATGCATTCCAGTTAGAAAAGGGCGCATGAGGCCACAATCAGTGGCATCCAGAGCTCTAACTCCCCACAAGAGTCAGATAACTCAGGTGGACTGCACTGGAACACTCAGTAGGTTCCTATAAAATAGGGAACTGACTGAAGTGGTCCTAACATGATGCATGTAGGGCTCAGAAGGTGGTAGATGGATCCTACATGACATATGCACACCACTAGGGGGAAAATGACATCATCAACATCTAGAAAAAATAAATAGTGCTAGGTAGGCCAAGGATGGAGTATTGAAATATCCTAACACCCCCCCTTAATCCATACTTTGCATCCTAGGCCCTGGTTACTAAGACAAAAGGTCACCCATGCAATCAAATAAATGATAAAAAATAAAGAATTGTCCATGAACCAAGGAAATGGGGAAAAACCTCATGGGAAAAATACCCCCCCTAAAAAAGAACAACAGTAGGGAACTCAAAGAACCTTCATGCTAAGCAGAGAAGGAAAAAAATTTCCTCACTGGAAGCCTTTGCAAAAATATTGGCAAGCTGCTCCTCTATAGGATAACAATGCAGGTGCTAGATCTGGATCTGCTCCTCTGATGTGCCTCCCACTGTGTAGAAGTTGTATTTGCCCAAACAAGTCTTTCAGGAACCCTTCTTGCTACTGGAGCGAATGGCTCATTGTGGTCCAAATCATGAACCTTTGAGTACCTTTTGTCAGACAACAGAAATTTGTACTTGGTTGTAGATCCCCCATGGAAAGTCTCCTCGAGAGATTGTGGATCAAACCCCACCATCATGTAGCACCTCTATGAGAGAAGTGGATCTACATGACATATTGCAAGTTTTGCATGACATTGAGATCTGGTGGTCCTATGGCCAGATGGATCCCCAGCTGAGTTCCCAGCAGCTATAAGGACTTTGTGAGCCCATATTGGCCTTGGCCATGGATTGGGAGCATGTGTTGGATCTGGATCTGAATCTCAATCTCCTTGAACTTTATTCTCAACATCAAGATCTTGATCCTCATCTTCATTAGAAGAGGTATCACTCTGATCTTCATTAGATTACGATGGGGTAGGCAAAGAGTATGGAAAAAAATGTGAGAATTCATATGCCTTGGAGGCATGGTTTGCAAACCATTTCGCTATAATCTTCCTAGTAGAGATCTCTGCAATCTCAACTGTGTCAGGAACAAAGACCACTTTCTTCAGTGAACCCGTGTGAGTCATCTGATATACAGACAACAAATTTGTTGACAAAGGAGGCACAAATAGAACATTTTTGAACTTACCATGCTCCATATGTACTGTTCCCTTCCCTTCAGCAAAGATCCGAAAGTTGTCTCCCATGTGAATAATCAGACCATCTTTGAGATCTAAATAAGAAAATGATTCTCTGGAGGTGACCATGTGGTTGGAGGCTCCTGAATCTATGAGGAGGGCTTGTGATTTTGAATATCTAGCCTTTAGTGCATGGCATATCTCATGACCATCAGACTCACTTCCAGAATCAGTCTCTCTTGCACCTTTTGGGAGGGCAATGTTGTGTTGTTCAAGAAGCTTGGTCAACTGATCTATCTTCTTCTGCATGCAAGATATCTCTGGGTGGTTTCCTTTCTTTCAATAGGAACACTTGGATTTCTCAAATCCCTTATGTTTGTCCTTCTTAAAGATGGAGGCTCCTTCTGATGGACTCAACTTGGCATTCAACTTGGGTTCAAATGGCCTCTTATCCTTGCCCATGTGATTTCCCTTCCCATTCGCACTTTTTGTTTCTCCAGCCATAAGAGCTTGATATTTGAAAGCCTGCAAGGCGCCCATTTGTATTAGCTTATCTTGTTCCTGGATTAGAGATTCAGTGAAAACATCTAAGGAGGGCATCTTCCAACCAGGGATTGACATTCGCCCAGAATGGAAGGTAGAGACAAAGATAGAGAACTCAAGACCTAGCTTGCTCAAAATGGATAGCACCAGCTGCTCATCCTTCTTCTCAATGCCACATTGCTTTCATTGCATAACCAAATATTTGAATTTTGAAAAGAACTGTTGAATGGTCTCGAAACTGCTCGGTTGAAGAGCAATCAACTCATTTTCCAGAATATGGCCTCTTAGCTCATCTTGTTTGTTGAAGAGGGTCTCTAACTTCAACCATAATTCTCTTGGATTCTTCAATCCTTCGATGTGGAAGAATAGATCTCTGTAAATATGAATACACATGAAACCAAATGCTTCATCCAATCTATTCAGATACTTGGTTTTCTCCACAACTGATGTTGGTTAGGAATCCTTCCCAATTGTCACCCTGTACAGTGATTTGTTTCGCAATACCATCTGCATATCAGCCCTCCAATCAAGATAATTGAATGGTGTCAGGATCCTAGGAGAGAGAGGAGAGTTCGAATTATCCATTACAACTACTGGAGCGAATACAAGGTGAAACTGTTGCCACTGCAGAAAAAACTGCTGGAACTGCATAAAACTGTTGTAACTGTTGCTGCACTTAAAAACTTTGAATAACCTGCAAAAAATTCTCAATAAGGAGGTAGACTACTACTGAGCACTGCTTTAGGATAATATGCACGTTTATCCGGATCCTTCACACCTGGATAGACCTTATTGGATTTCTCCAATGAATTCAATGCAATGGCACCAGGATTGGCTTTGGAAATCCAGAGGTTTTTGGTGCACTATCGAAAGCAGATGCTCAACCTATTCACTCTATGGATCTGATACCATGTGAAATTCTAAGTCACAACAGATCTAAAGAGCCGAGGATACCTCACAAAGAAAGAATGAGCAGAAAATTTGAATAAGAGTGAAAACTGCAATAAAAAAGAGCAGAATAATAATAATGCAATAGAACTCAGAGAGGAGCAGAATAATGTCACATGTTCCAACAATCAATATAATAAACAATTATGTTACAATAGAGATAATTCGAATCATGCAGGATAATTCGAACATCAGTTGGTCTAGCATAGGGATTATCACCACTGGAGTGCTCCGAAAGACTCAAAGTTAACTGAACTGAACTTAAACTCAGCTAACTGAAGTCACAATCAATTAAATAACTAAGGAGGGCCCAATAGTGATTCTGTCATGCATGCCAGTTAGAAAAAGGGTGCACGAGGCCACAATCAGTGGCATCCATAGCTCTAACCCCCCACAAGGGTAAGATAAATCAGGAGGATTGCATTGGAACACTCAGTAGGTTACTATAAAATAGGGAACTGACTGAAGTGGTCCTAAAATGATGCATGCAGGGCTCAGAAGGTGGTAGATGGATCCTGGATGACATTTTCACACCACTAGGGGGAAAATGACATCATCAACAACTAGGAAAAATAAATAGTGCTAGGCAGGACAAGGATGGAGTATTGAAATATCCTAACAGTTCAAAGCATATTGATGGCACTGTCATTGATTCAAGGTCAATGACTGGATCAAGGTAATCTATAAAGTAAACTAGATCTTCTACTTGCACAATTTTTGAATCTCCAATGAAATTATGCTCCAACCTAGAATAACTATGCATAGATAACCTCTATTTGCACATTCCATTCCAGTAACATCATTCCTTACTAATTACTCTAGTGTGAGTACTGTGACTACATACGAGCCATTGGGGTAGGGAAGTACCACCATGAGTGGCATTATCAATTACCACCTAGCATCCTAAAAGGTTGATGGGTTGAAAACGAGTCCGGTCTTTGAGCTTCACTAATTAGCTTGTTTTCCTTGATTGTATCAAACTAGTTTTTGTTGGAATCCTCACCATCATCCCTTCTCTAATTGATCACTTTTCACAATTTTCTTTGTTTATGCTTGTGTATGTGTGCTTATGCATTTCTACGACATAGATGGCCCATTATTTGGGTATGGGAAAGTCCACCTCCCCTTCTTAAGGTAGTGGGAAGAATTGGAAATGAAACCTTAGACTAACTCAATTAGGAAATTCATTCTCCTCTACAGCTAAAGGCAAAGGATAACAAAACTGTAAATGAAACCTCAACAAACAAAACTAAAAAAATAGTTTCCAATACATAGCTAAAGATAGTTGAAAAGCACTATAAATGAAGCCTCAACTAACAAAATTATGAAAACAATTATTATTGATTGCTAAACACAAAGGACAAGTTTTGTAAACAAAACCTCAATTAAAAAAATTATGAAAATAATTGTCATCCGCAGCTAAAGATTGCAAAAATAAATTTAAATGAAACCTTAAGTAACAAAATTATGAAAACACTCATCATCGATAGATAGAAATGAGGGACATTTATAGCAATCCTTACTTTCTTTCCAATAAGTTTGCATTGCATCCCTTTGCCAGAAGCAAGTGCACCAAATATCATTAATTTCAAAGGTTTTCTTTGGCCCTTGCCTCGGCATTGACATGAAATCATCCATGGTGGAGTAATTTAGGCAGTTAAATAATGATACTTGGCAGCTCTCTTACTTACTTTGACTCCACTCGGGGTTATATTTGAAATTAATGTGAATTGATCATCGTTGCCCATCAATGAACTTATCAATGAATTTGACAGTGTTGGATTATAAATATGACTCATTCAGAGAGTTATTCGTTGTAGATGGATATATGTTGGTCTGATCATCGTTGCCGATCAACAAACTTGTAACTAAAAACTCATAATAGTGAATCTAACAATGCTAGATTATGAATTTGGCTCGTTTATTATGAATCGACTTCACCATGCCTTGTTATATAATGTTCATATGGAGAAGTACACTCGCACATGCAATATGGCACTTTAAAAAAATTCTTTTAGTTACTTTTTAATTCTGACAATTCAAGTCATTCTGTCCCATCAAAAACTTTCTTAACCAGTGAAAATATGAATTTATATAATTTAAAAATGACCAAATTTATTTTTAATTTTCAAAATAATCAATTTAATATATATATGTATTTTAAAGAAATACAACAAAAAAAATGTTAAACACAAATTAATGCAAAGTCATTGAAGCTTGACTTCCAAATAAAAAATATAATCCTTGTTTGACAGGGACTAATGATCTATTAATTATTCATCTCCTTACATATTATACATATCCCTACACTACAAACTACTTTTTTTGAGCATGAAAAAATTGTACTTTTTCTATTCATGATGAATCAAAAAGTACGTCAGTGTCTCTTACAATCATTGCAAACCTGAATGTGTTTTCAATGGAGAATAAAAAATCCAGGATCTATCAGTCACCAACCTTACATACAGACTTGCATATAGATATTCAAACAACCTATAAAGGAAAAGAAAAAAGACAACCAACATCTCTCTTGAGATTACATCAAAAATAGATTCACTGAGCCCTTATCCAAAATGGAATTATCCAGAAATTCCTCCCCAAAAAGAATTCCTACATCACCAGCCAAGGCCAATTTGGACAAAGAGTCCGCATCTTGGTTCTGCTCCCTATATATATGAGAAAATTCTATGAAAGTGAAATTGTCTAGCAATTCTCTCATCCGGCTACACCAATGATATAAGGAGACAACTTGCATATTGATACGAACCGTTACACCAAAACCCCAAGGTGTTAGTGAAGGCCGTCCATTAGGATCTTAACATCCCACCACGCTCCGCAGTCCAGACTCTGGGCTGGATGTGCGCCCGTACGGTGGTGTCCCCTTTGCGCCGTACGAGCCTCGGGCGAACACTGCAATGCCGACGTTGCCACCCGCTCTGTGACTTGAACCTGGGTGGAGGCTCTGATACCAAATGATACAAACCGTTACACCAAAACCCCGAGGTGTTAGTGAAGGCCATCCATTAGGATCTTAACACATATTGTAGTCACCAGTAGCCCACTTGATGATTTCCTTTGAGTCCCCATGAACTGCTAAAGTAACAATACCAAACAACGAGGCCATCCTTCAAAGACACCGGAGAGCTAGAAGCTCCACCTTCATATTGGAAGTTGTACCACAATGTAATTTAAAGTTGAAACTATGATTGTCATTTAAATATTAAAAAACACTAGCCGCACAAAAACCATCTTTTGCAGCACCATCAAAATATCCAATTGCACCCTGAAACTATTGTGTATCCTTCAAAATTCCAAGCTTAAAATCTTGACTACCACTGAAGAATACTCTTTGAAAATTCTGATGATTTTCATACTTATCACCTCAATTTCCTGAGATTTATCCTCAAAAACCACATAGTTCCTAGCTCTCCATATGCTACAGGAAATAAATGTTGGGAGAATATAATAACTTCTGCATGCTTTATACCATTTATAAATGTTTTGTTCAAAATTTGAACACCCCCAGGTCTGCTTGATATTGATTATAGAGCAGACAAAGTCCCAAATCTGTAAAGAAAAATGACACCTGACCAATAAGTGGTCCACCGACTCTGAATCCCTTTTACACAAACAACACATATTAGGCCCACACCAGCCTCTTCTCGAAAAATTATTGTAATACCCCTAGTTTTGACTTGGAATGTATTTATCCAATATTATGTAAATGATGTAAATATGCTAGTGTGAATTCCTAGTGCGGAGCTCAAGGCCAAGGCCCGATTAGTGAATGTCTAGGCACGTATGATGTTTATATTTTATTTGGACTGTTTATTTGGCTTTTCTACTGATTTACAATATATGTAAATATTATGTGCATAAATAATAAAATGGTCCAAGACTGGTTGTGTAAATAGCACCAAAGGGGCTATGATTCCACTAGAGGGGAAGAGGAGAGGGGGTCCATGGGTGACTAAATCCTTGCTGCCAAGTGTCAACCTTAGAACTCACCCAAAATTCTGTCATGTGATGAGAATAAACCAAATATCTCCTTTTTTTACCATTTTTCCAATCATTAATGCATGTGTGTGGTTGTTGGGAAAAGTCACCTCATGTAGTTATCGAAGCATGGGACTAATTGCACTTTTGTGACAGTTCTGTCATGACAGAAGTCAGTCTGCAGCTGCCAGAAGTCATGTCAGTTGTCTTTTCACCATTTTCCCATATCCCTTGGAGTCAACCCTCATTTGTCTCATTCTTTCACGCTTGTTTAGAAGATGCAGAGCTCTCCCTTGTTGTCCATGAACTTACCATGTTGTTTTTAACCCATAAATTCGAATTTGGAGACCATGCTACAGATTGGGATGTGGGTATTGTTTGTTGTAGGTGAGTAGAGAGGTTGGGAAAGCTAGAAACCCTTACCCTTGAGTTCTGCTGCTCATAGGTGCTTGAGAAGCCACATATTGAGGCTATAGGAGGTTCTATAGCAGCCAATACCAGGTTGGACTTCTTCTATGCACACACTGGAAGCACCCAACAAGATGGATCACCCAAGAGAACCGTGGATCGGTGAAGGGGATGCCTGAGCTTGAAGGGTGTTATGTGGGGTAGGTATTGTGGAAGCCAAGGTTGTGAGGGCTGAGTGAGACCCCTGTAGAGCTCTGTATGAGCATTTGGCTAAGCACAGAGAGCATAATGGGTTGTGGGCTGAGAGATAGAATACTGTAGGTGTTTCCTTCCCCCTAGTGGCCTCATAGCCCAGCTTGGGGGTGGCCTCCCAACATAAAGAGTATATGCTGGACGGAGTGCTTATGGTTGGGTGGAAAAGCGCTCTTACACAACTAGTTGCTTGGATCCGCATTTCTTAAAGATAAGTATTCTCGTGTATTTGAATTTGAAATGTTTTATTTGATGCCTGTAATGTTTATGCTTGTATTTTCATATTAGATGTGTGTGGATATATTTGAATTCCGATGTGCATGTTCATTTATGTTCTACACACATTCTGGTTGTTGAAAAATGTAGTATGGACTTGGGGCAAAATTTTAGAGCCCAGATTTGGCTAGCGTCCCCTCCCGATGGTCTGATTGGGTGAGGGGGATGTTATAATTATCCTAAGTTTTTAGACTGTTTTCAAACGCAAACCACAAGAAACATTTAATTTTTAAGGGAATGTTCCATCCCCACATGGATTATACAAACATCTCTGAACTGTGCATATATGTTCCTGTATAATAAATTGATACACAGTTTTTGCAGTAATAATGCATGTAGAAGGATTCAATGGCCATATAAGAGAATCTTTGCTATCAATCAATCTACAACCAGCAGAGTTTAGTTTTGAAATACAGTTCTCCAATAGCCCAACCATAACCAAGTCCCAAATATGAAGCTGTGAGCCAATAAGAATCAACATATGTAAGCCAATTAGGCCTTTTAATATGAGCAAGAGTGAAAAATCATAACTCTGCAAGATATTCCAAAATGTATGGATATAATTGGAAGTTTTCCTCCATACACAATATAGGGTCAATACCAATCAACACATCTTTACCATCCCCCACTTTCCAATAAATCCCTTTACCTAACAAATGATAGATTTTGAGAAACCCAGACTACAAAGGAGAGGAATTCCTTGCATTTTTTGTTGGGTTTCTAATCCAATATAGAAAATTCCTTTTGATATATTTTCCATACATCAGAGTAGTCCAGAGGCCATTTCCAAAAAGGCCACGCTAGAAACCTTTCAGTCTTAATGCAATACTGAACCAATATAGATTCTTTATGACCCAACCACCCCATTCTTTTGGCTTAGAGAGCCTTTCCGAGCTAGCCATAATTAATTTTCCTTTTTCTGCACCCCTAGACCAAAGAAAATTAAAGATAAGTCTACGCAACCAATTTACAATTGTCAAAGGAACCTGTGCTAATGAAATCCCATAAACTGGAATGCTAACTAACACAACTTTGATGAGTGTTAGTCTTCCACCAATTGAAAGAAGCTTGTAAGTCCAATGCTTAATTCATTTTTCAAATTTCTCCACAAGCCATAACCAGTCTTTGACCCTGTAACCAACATGATAAAGATAATAGCCAAGGTATTTGAAGCCTTCCTCTAATTTACATACTTTATAAGGCAATAAAGATGTTATGGACTCCAAAGATTCATCTTCCATCTTATATTGGTACAAACAAGACTTTTGAATGCTCACTTCCATCCCTCAGGCATCACAAAATAATTTGATAATATCCATATAACATTTCCATTCCTCCACAGAGCCATTTTTGAAAAATCATAACATCGTCAACGAATAACAAATGAGAAATGAAGACAACTGCAAATTTTTTGATACCTTTTACTTTCCCTTCCATTTTTGCATTTATAATTAACCTACTAAGACCCTCGATGATAGGAAAAAATAAAAGTGGGGACAATGGACACCCCTTACGGATACATTTGGAGCTCTTCAAGAACTCAGCTGGAGCACCATTAACCAAGACTGCAAATTGAGCATAAGTCACACATTCCATGATCCAGTTTGTCACCAATAAGAGAATACCCAATCAACTCTGTCATATGCCTTCACTAGGTCCATTTTCAAAAGAATGGCCTTCAAATTCTTCTGTTTAATAGTGTGAATAACTTCCTGAGATATTCCAATTGCATCTAGGATTTGACGATCATGTAAAAAACCAAATTGTTCTAATGACATATGCTTTCACAGAAATGGTTTTATCCAGTTGGAGATGATTTTTGTGATGATTTTATAGGCAAGATTACACAATGTAATCGGTCTAAAATTTGTAAAAGTGTTGGGTTTGTTACATGTAGGAACCAAGGTAAGGAAGGTGGAATTTAGTGCCCCCGAGACATAACCTTCCTTCTGGGAAAATTCAACCATATACAATAGATCATCACCCGTAATATCAAAGAAGTGTAGAAAAAATTTCTACAGTCCAGCCATAAGGGCCTAGGATTTTTTCTCTAGCAAATTGTTTTAATGCTTCCTCAATCTCACTCAAAGATACCAGCTTTCCAATAGAAACCCCTTCATCATCACTGGTTTTTTTTGGAAAATTTCTAATGAATTTCATTTGTGCTTCTAAAGAACAAGTATCTGGATCCTTGAATATATCACCAAAATATCTTTTAGCCATTCTTTGCAACTTAGTCTGACCTTTAACTAGTTCACCATTTTCATCTATCATTTCCCATATGGAATTAATGTTCATTCTATGTGAAGCAAAATTATGGAAAAACCTAGTATTACTGTCCCAAAAACCAATCCATAATGCACGACTTTTAAGTCGCCACTCCATTTTCTCTTGTTCTAGAATCTGGTCTTTTTTGTTTTCTAAATCCCTAATTGCCATTTTATCCTATTCAGTAATGGAAAAATCACAATTTTGAGAGAGAACCTGTTAGCACTAAAGTTTGCACCCTGGATGCTAGGGTTCAAAGCTTAGAGCATCTTAATTTGATTTAATGGATAACTGAGTTAATGAAGAGATGGAGGTATAACAATATAGAGACCGGGCTAGTCTTTAAATATTGAAAAGCAGGTAATGTATCGGTATGATGGATATTAAAAGGAAACAACTATGAGCATAACTTTGTGAAAGACATGAAACCGGTTCTGTATTCAAACACTAAAAATAATTGCATATTGATCAAGAGAACCATGGCATGGATTGAGAAGACCACACACATACAGAATAATGATAATATGTAACATAATTATTAAAACAAAACAGAGTAGGCTCATATGAACACAATCATTTCAAAATAGCTATAATAACCCAGAAAAATGTAATACATGCCTTTGCCAATACAGTCTCAGCCACATGAAACCATTTGAAATCTGCTTGAAATCTAGGAAATGTTCAATGTTGCCACATGCATTTAGAAAGCTATATGTAGCCTTCAAATCAGGGATTTTGAGGTAAATCATTAGATACTCTGCCACCTATGCATCTTAAAATACTTTGCCACCTATCCTCTGTCATTTTTGCTATAAATCCGAGAAAGAGACAAAACTTAGATATTTGCATGTGTTGTCAAACAACAAGAAGCAAGAGCTTTGATAACGCTAATTGTTGACTGTCTTAGCAACATTCTTCTTTTCATGAAATACAAACTCTGTAAAAAATATTTGTATGCAGCATCAAAACTTTAGAAGCAACCTTTCTCTAATGTATCCTCAAAGTAAACCTGTACATGATACCATTTTCCTCCGTTATGAATACAATCCTCAATCACAAGGAGTTGGACTGTAGAGAGACACTCAGATGAGCATAAGCAATCAATGTTATGCATTGTAATCTGTTAGTATTTGAGTGATTGGGAAATAAGAAATAGCCCCAAGTACATCGATGAGAAAAACTTATCGCCTCTATTGCTGCTGCTATTCTTATTTGATGCCATGTGGGAGCTCTTCTAAAGATAACAAACACTGCATTGGTAACTGGATTTCAAAACATATATGGAGTTGATGGTATTGACTGAGCTTGCGTTAGGCACCTGCCATGAACCTTGAATGCACTCTGGATTCATAGATTTCCCTTTGGGATTTTTCTTCGACACGGAGACACACTCATCATTTGGTGGTTTAATGTGACTTCGGTCAACTCAACAATGAATGAATGCTAGATATGTATTTAGACACATAGTTCAAGTAGGTGACAAAAATGAAGTTGGATGCAACATGTCTTTTGGTTTGAATGACTTGGCATTTAAACACTATAAAAATTTAAGCTTTGAATCATGGCGGATATGCCTTTAAACAAAATGAAGCATAAAATACATCCACGTGACAATGTGGGTGATACATATTCATGGATAAAAAAGGAAGTGAGAATATGCATAATATAACAAGTGAAATAGCTGCAAAGCAGCTAGTCCCTGCTTAAAAAATTGATATATTTTTGAAAATTTTAAACAATAAAAAGTATAACAAAATGAAATAATAAAATAATATAAAATAGTATACTTTAGGATTAAGATTAAAATATTTTGATTTCTTAACTATTAAGAATTGGAGTCTCTAATCTTTCTTTGGCAAGATCATAATTTTTCATTGTTTATAAGCATAAATGGATTCAACTTTGTCAAAAATCTATGTTTTATGTGGATTGTGCAATCTCAACATTTTATATCTGCCATCCCAACAATTCCAACCAAATTTTGGGAAAAGGAATCGCCAAAATCACAATTTGGAATACTCAGATCGTAAATTTGGGTAGTTTTAAAATTGGGCAATTAGTCTAGATCAGGAAATCCCAATTGCTAAAATTACAAAAATGTGATAATAGCAATTTCCAGCATTAATTTTTACTAGTTTTTATCCCAAAATCACCGGAAAAGCGGGCATTTGAAAAAAATCCAAATTATCTAATCTTTATAATACTCTAAATATATAGCAAATATTTAATTTTCATAAAATAAAAATATTGTGTATAATTTAAATCCAAATCAAAATATTATCACAAACCAAAAAGTATTATAAAAATGTGCGAGTGTACTATCCAAAATGATAAAGTGTCAAAATTTAAAAGAAAAATGAAGATTGGATAGTAGGCTTAGGCCATAATCCCAACCGATTTTCCAGATAAGAGATAATTTTTGGCTGACTTAAAAGTCAAATCAATCAATCGTTGAAAACATAGGACAAAAGCCCTGAGAAAAGTACTTTGAAAAAGTAAAATGCCATACGTATGACATAATTCAATCGGACAGGTTAAACTTAGCAGATACCATGGATTATGATGGATATGCAAATGGAGATCGTATCCCCTCTGCACCTAGATAAATAGATATCTCATTTGTACTTTGATTAATTAATGTAACAGTGGTACAAGAGACCAAGTGGCATTTTAACAATTTTTTTAAATATTTAAAATTTTTAATTATTTTTGTTTTCTGACAATTTCACATCCCACCAGGGATATATTGTCAATTCATCAGTTTCAGCCAATGATAAAACAAGAATTTTAATTTCAAATATTAAAAAAAAAAAATTTAACTTCAAAATATTAAATTTAATATAAAATTATTTCAAAACATTTGAAAACAATATAGTTTTTTTTTGCTATTAATACAAAAGTAGCAACCAACTGATTGCTATAATCCCTACCTTGGCAGGGACTAATAATAGGTCACATAATATGATTTTGCTTGGGTCACAATTTAAAGGGATTAATAATTATAACTGTTTAAAATTAAGCCTTTTAATATAATATAAAAGACTTGTGTTCAAATAATAATAGTCATTGATTTTGAATAATGCTAAAAGAAAGATGAATTTGACCCAAAGATGAACCTGGCATATTAAACAAAACTTTAGGAGGAAATTGGCGAAGACTTGACTGGATTCTTTGGTGACAGAAAACTGGTAAAATTTTGTACAAATGTGACAGAACACCAAAATTTTGATGGGTAGATTTTGGTACCAACATAACCTATCGTAACTGGTCTTCAATATAACTATACTCTTCCCAGTCCTTACGTTTTTTTCTTTGATCCATTGTATGACATCACCCTTCAGTCTTTTAAGCTTTTGAGCAAGACAGTCCATAGGGCTTATATCCTCTTGAATATCAGAACTAGTCCAATTTTTTCTAACCATAGAACATAATTAATCATTGATCAACCACAAAACTGTTGAATTTGAAAGGATATTTAAAAGTAGGAATTACCCCATCAAACTGAAGAAAAATGGGGAAATGATAAAAAAATGGTTGTCTTCTCCACCCATGTCCTATACCTCTGTAATATTGTAGTAGTGAAGATTTCATAACAAATATATCAAGTCTTTTAGGTATCCCATCTTTTCCACATCTACCATTAGTCCAGGTAGGTTCAAGAATGTCAGGTAGGACATCAACCATATCAGTCCTCAACAGGAAACTCGAGAAGAAATACACTAGAGTATCAGGCCTTGCTGAATGACCCCAAATTTCCGTAGGGGATGTAGTGAAATTAAGATCCCCAACAATAATAAGGTTATAGTAATCAAATACACCAGAATGCTCCATAGATTCCCATAAAATCTCTCTATTCTTTTATGGCCCATAACAATTTAAGATGGCCATTTTTTTTATCAAAGTTATTAAATATCCTCTCCGGCAGAATCCCCCAGTTTATCCTAAAAGATCTAATATGTAAAACCCATGGTTTCCAGCAAGTCAATAGACCACCTGATAAACTCGAGGAATTGACTGCAGATATTTCCCATCCCGGAAGGAGGTTGGATATGGTTTCAATAGCTTGACAATCGGAACACATTGTTTCTTGAAGAAGGATGATGTCTGGGTTAGTATATTTGATAAGTTTGGATAAAGACCTAACCTTCACAACGTTACCCAATTTAACCACGTATGTTCAAGGACATAAAAGACATTAAGAACCCGTGTTTGAGGGAATCATTGCTCTAAGGGCCTGAGATGAAACATCTTCCACAAATCCAGTAGTACCAACATCAACTTCATCTAACCTAATCGACAAGGGCTTATAAACATGATCTTCAGGGGGAATCAAAGAATCACTAATCTCTTTCTTCCTATTCCTAATAGTGACATTCTGAAATCCTATAGAATGAACAAGAGAAACATCAACTTTCGAAGAGGGATTCTTTGAATAGATCTTTAAAGGAGATTTGAAACCAGGTTGTTCTGAAACCCCATATCCAATGTCATTAAGAATGAACTCTCAGGAGAAGTAAATAAACCAATACGGGGAGGGTCACAACCACCAGAGGATTTTGGTGACTTACAAGGAAAATTAGGCTTAGAATCAGAAAAGCCCCCAAGCAAATTACCTTCAGGTGCCCAAGCAACCAGACCAATGTCATGAACATTATAATGCAAAATTGAACCTACAAAACATTCCCTAGACTTTGCCAAAGGAGAATATTTTGTGTCTAGAGTTCCAAAGGGAAACCAGGCATCAACATCCATAAGTGTCGTCGGGTTAATTTCTCCTTCTCTGGATCAAATGCAATATGCCAGCTCTTGAGAAGGAGATATCCCTCCTTGATCAACCAAATACCCCTTAGAATAATCCTAATATGGTCCTCACTTGGAAAGATGAAGCAAATTCAACCATTGATTATCATATTAACTTGCAGAGCATAATAAAAAACCGACAGCCATTGTTTATTTACCCAATCAATCAATGCGCCCTGCCAAGGCTCTTCTTGCCAATACTTCAACCCTATCCATGTTAACGTCTGCTCCAACAAAGTATCTATCCAAACCTTGACAGACCTTGTAGGTTTTCATTTGCCGCCGAACCCTAGCACGCTCCCCAGTTAACTTTCTTACCGTTTTTTTACTATCCACACTGTGAAGATCACAAGTATTCTGGCGATGAAGAAAATTTTAAGGGTCAGAACCTCCCTCCTGTCCCGGCCCTAGCGCTTCCTATCTACAACAACCGTTGGACAAGATATGAGATTTAGGGTTTTGTTGTGCCTTCTATTTAACTTTGGAAACTGTGTCCATCAAGTAAAACTTCGGTAAAAAACAAGCGACACTCATCACCACCGCCGGATCAACACTGACATCCGTATGATAGAGCATCACATCACATGAAATGGAAATAAAAAGTTGGATACACCAAAGTGTAACCAAATATGAATAACACCAGAACCAATATGAAGTAAAAATATTTTGGGGGAAAAACCAATCTTTCACATAAGTCATAAGTCATAATGACAATGAAATTACTGCAATAGAAAGTAAAAAATTCCCACTTTTTTCTCTTGGTTGGTACTAGGCCAATCGAAGTGATCAACTAAACTCCAAGTTTACTACGAATAAGCCATTATTCTATTACTAGGGTTTTCAGTAGAATCTTCCCCAACCCCCACACCATCTTAGGCCTAACCCCTATTTCTGCTAAAATGCAGTTAGTTCAACACTACAAACTACTTATCCCAAACTAGATATCCTCATTTTCTTTTATACAATTTTTTAAATTTTGCTCCCACTTTTGTTACATGGCTTTTCCAATGGTCAATGTTGTTATGGTTTGTTCACTCTTGTCGAATGGTTTAGAATTTTGAATAAAGAGCTCTCTAGGTAGGTTTGCAAACGTTATATTTACCTTAGTTTTTAAAAATGCCTATATTTTTATTAATCAACATATAATGTTTGAGACAAATGATTGATATGTACATAGGTATATCACAATACCACCATATGTGATGGAAATTATTTGCCCCATGATGAATTTGTATGAACTAAAGTGTAAACAATGTAAGATGAAAGTACGACAAAGCAATTAGTTTTTAAAGAACAAAGGCACTCCATAATATATGAATGGTATATGAATTTAATAATAACAAGGGAGAAAGATGCAAGCAGCTAATTCCCTGCCAATTAGAGCGCACTATAACTTTAAAGCTCCGAAAGTGTAAATTCAAAACAATTGAAAAATTTCCAGAATGATTCAAACAAAAAAAACACAAAGATTTCTTGCGTTGGATTCCTGTTGAAAGCCCCAAGATTTCATTGTACAGTTTGTGCTTTTATTTTGTTTGACATTTTTAATCTAATTAATAATTTACTGGTCCATGTTTGCCTTTAGATACTGTGATTTTATTTACTGGTTCATGCTTACCTTTTTGAATGCTCCTTCCGGTGCTCCTCCATATACTAGAATCTCCACCTTCTAGAAATTATTAGCGGACTCGAGCAAAATCGTGACGGAAGATCCAAATGAAGGATTGTTCCGAGCGCCACAACCAAGCATGGTGGAGTACGTTTTGATGACCTGTTTTTTGTTGTAGTTGAAGAGGATGGAATCCTTGTTGGAGAAGACGAAGATATTGTCGTCCGAAAATAGATGGAGGAATGGATATAGATTGTTCTGCTCCCCCGTCGTGTTGGTCTTCACTAGGAATGGAAGTTGGAAGGCCCCATTAGAGAGGGATTTCAGAACGAATTTGTAATTGAATGATTTGTGTCCGCCTATGATAATAACCAAACTGTCAAGCAGGATCTGGTTGGATGCGTCCCATTGGTTGGTGGTGAGGTGGACCAGGGATTCGATACAGTTGCATGTCGTGTTGGAGCATGGGATGAAGTAGAGGATAACTCTTGTCCCATTGCTACATACTCCGTTCTGGATGAGTGTGTCGTAGCGTCGTTGTCGGCGAAGGTGGTCGAAGAATAAAAAGTATCGATGAGAAGGTGCAGAGGCCTCACCTTGTTCATGGTGATGTCGTACTCGAATGAATGTCCCCAACAATCTTGCGAGGCGGCTGTGGTGGTGTTGTTGCAGGGCAGGTCGATTGCAAGGTGTTGTTCCATTGCAAAGTCATTCATTTAAAGAGGACGTTGAAGGAGAAAGAGAACCACTCTTATCACCATAAGTGGAGCGAGCATTGAATAAATTGAACTCCTCCAACAACAGATGCATGTTTGAGCTCAAGGAGTTAGTTTTGTCCCAAATAGAAAGGGAGGTATTATTTGATGAGGGAGTTTGCCCTAACCTTCAACAACTGACCTTGATTGGGTCTTATGAATTGAGCGAGATAGGAGGGTTGTGTGCTTTACCAAAACTTCGAGATCTTGAGATCAGTTGGTGCAGAAAAGTTGAGGATATCTAGGGTCTTGAAATGTTGATTTGTTAGAGAGTTTGCCTTTTGGTAAGTGTGGGAAGCTCCAAAGTATACAAGGGTTGGGACAATTCACAGAGCTCCGAAAACTAATAGCTTGTTACTGTTGAGATACCAGACATTCTAGGTGTAGAAAATTTGTATTCTTTGGAGACGTCGCAACTTGAGCATTGTGAGAAGCTCCAAGCATACCATGATTGGGGCAGCTCACAAAACTCCAAGACCTAACTGTTAGTAAAAGGATTCATCAGACCTGTCCTGATACGGAGGCAGAATATCTTTGCAGCAAGCGGTGGAAGTCCTGGTACCTCTATTGGAAACTCAACGTCCTTGAGTGAAATTGGAATATTTATTCCCTCTCAAGGCAAGAATGTTATAGGGTTTCCTTCACTCATACCATTATTGTATACAATAACATTCATAAATGAATACAAGTATTTTTAAGTCAACATAAACAATAACATACAATAATATGAGATTATGTTATTTACTTATTTTATCAATTTAATAAATCATTGTTAATAAAATTAAGAAATTGGATTCCTCTATATATTTAATTAATTAAAAATCAAAATAAATATGAAATGATTATTATTAAAATATGTATAAATATAATGTAAAATAAACTTTATCTTAATATTTCAGTCACCTATGATACATCTGTGTCTTTTTTTTCCAGCAGAAAAAATCATACCAATGTTATTCATATAGAATCAAAAGGTACATAATCGTCCTAGTCTTATGTAAGCCCCAACATGATTGTAGCAAAAAACTTGCTGACATATCAAATCAACAAAAGCTGACAAAAACACTTGGATAATAACATAAGGAAAAACCATTACCAAACTAGTAATAGTGTCCACTATAGGTCTCTGCAAAAGATACACATCTCGAAAAAGACTCCAGAAAAATTACTCAAAAATCCTCAAAGATCCCATATTTACAACCGGGGAACTAAAACGTTTATAACATAATTTTAATTTTATGACTTCAATGTTATCCCATGTGTATATACCATAAATGTGATGAATATTACTTAAATACATTAACATCTTGTTCTAAATCCACTGATAGGCAGTCTGTTCATCTTATGTTCAAGACTTTGCATGCGGTTAAAGTTGTTGAAAGTTGTTTTACTATGTATTATTAAGGATAAGTATTGGATTTTTTTAAATATCTTGTTTATATGGATATCTATTTTGAATGGTCAACCCTCATAAATATCAACCACGTGAACTAGTTATTAATAATAATATGAAAAATAAGATGGTACAGTGCTCAGTCAGGTAGAAGATAATGTGTATTCGGTTTAGTGTTTCCAATGGTAATCTTGATCTTGAATTCAACATTTGCAGATTTTCATCACATCGGCAGTGCGTTCATTTCTAACCGAAGGAGCAGCAGAGTTTGGATTTCTTTTCACAAAACTAAATAAAACAGAGTTTATAAAAGAACTAGATATATTGCTGCTCAGGGACATTGCTCCTAAGCAACTATTGTTAATTTATAAACTAGATATATTGCTGCTCAGGGACATTGCTCCTCAGCAACTATTGTTACAATGAGAAAACAAATAATCGTAGCTAATCCAATTCTGTTAAACAAGTTCTCTTTTTCAGCAGATATGTTAACATGCATGCCGGTCATCAAATCCAGAAGATGTCTCAACGGAATTGAACCCGGGTAAATGGAATGAAATCCATCTATCTCCACCAACGACGCTCTTCAATTTCCTCCTTCAATCTTGTTTAAAGTTTTTAAATGAATGATGTGACGTTTTTGTTTTTTGATGAAATGTAAAAATCTTGAATTTTCTCTTTTTTTTTTTAATATTTTAAAAATAATTTCTATATTCAAAAATTAAAAACATCCACCACGGATTTATGTCAAATCCAAAGTGTACTTCACCAATTGAAAAATCTGATTTTTATTTTTCAAAAAATAAAAAAAAAATATTTTTGAATTTTCAAAAATTCAGTTTAATAAAGATTTTCTTGGCAAACATTAGAAAACTTTACAATAAAGAGAATACAAATTAAGAATTAATACCAAGTCAAAAAACTTTGATTTTTGAATGAAAAGTATATCCCTGCCTTGGCAGGGAATAATAATAATTGGCAAGTACGGTTAGTTCCTTTCCTTTATTTTAATTTTAAATCTACACCGATATAGATTGGTACATCTATGATTATTGAACATTATATGATATGAAATATATGAATTATAAAAAAATTTCAAATATTTTTTGAAATTTCTTTTCGTTATTAGATTTAAGATTTTATGAAAATTATGAATTTATTTATATTGTAGTAATTAATCATAGTCATATTAAAAATGACATATTTTTTACAACATGGTTTTATATTTGTCAAAAATTATAACTTTTGATGAATAGTTTACCAATCTCAAAATTGGATATGAAATCTTGATTAATTTTTTTTTTTATCATTATGATTACCCTTAATAAGATCAAGTTAAGAGTATCTTAAATATATCCCATAAAAGGACACTAATTTCTTGTTGAGATTCCAATTGTAAAATATTTCAAGATATATTTATGGAACCATATAATGATTGATGCTACCATTTGTTTAGAATCCAAAGTCTTCTTAAGATTGTTTACATAAGCCTCTTGAAATTCTAGAGTGAGAAGTGTTCTACAATATTTAACAATGTTTGTACTCTTTTTCATTAGATTAGAACCAAGATTGTTTCATGCAAGTATAAATTATATCTTTAAAAAATTAGGTATTTATTTGAAAGATTTAAAAAGCCAATATCCACATTGTTTTGAGATTTATCTGGTAGTTGTTTGGATGAAGAATGTCCTTCTCTTGCATTGATCCCTACACAAGAAAAAACTTGCCTTTGTTCAAACAACTACTCATGCATTCAACTTGTTTTAAAACTATATTTCAAATTAAAGTAGTGACGTACATATATGTTAATATACCATGTTTCAACTTTTAATCATTGCTTGCATTATAACGATCACATTTTACATATACATGAATGATGCAGGTAACTGCTGAAGGTCTCAACATTCTCATTGCTTTCCCACAATTGTTTAGTGCAAAATCCTTCAAATTCATCCACTAAAGAAGTCATAGACAACTATTCCTTGGTCCTACCGTGATGGTGTCTATCGGGGTACCCCTACCTACCGTGGGTGGGTGGGGTTCTGTTCATTAATGGAAATTACTCCCATAGGTTCATGGTTGGGTCGGGAGAGGGAACCAACAACTATGCAAATATGATGGTCTTAAGAGTTACCCCAGAGTTGGCATTGGAAAAAAATGTCAACAATCTTCAAGTTTTTGGGGATTCTAAAAATATAATAAAATGGGCAAAGGAGGAAAATACATGCTCAAGCCATTCGTTAATTCCTATTCAAAAGGAAGCAAAAATATTATGCTCAAAATTTATCTCACTTAATCTATACCACATTTACAAGAAAATGAATGCTTCTACAAATGCTCTATCAAAGGAATGAGTTCCTACACAGAAGGGTACCATAAAAATGTTAGAGGATAGGGTAGGTTCAATATCTAAGTACTTTCATCCTCCCTTCCATGTGATTCAACTATCCTGAAGACTCTTCATGCATAATCCTCTCTCAATTAGTCATGGCTATGCTTATGGTGTTTCTTCGAGATTTATGAGTTAACACATGCAAACCCAAAGTTTATACCATTCAAGGAATTTTAGGACAGATTGTTGCGTCATAAATTTTCGGTCTTCTTTCAATTGCATTCAAGCATGGATATTTTGGTTACACGTCTCTTCATAATATGTATATGAGGTACTAATGATAGAAGTGGTTGTATTGAGAATTAATTAGACAATTAGGAGCTTTTATGTATAAGCTCATTTTTTAATATTATGGAGTAGGTTAGATACCTATAGTATATGCTATTTTATAAGGGTGATATAGACTATTTGGATCCTCTTTTCTTATCCGAAAATGAATTGTATTTGAAAAATATAATTTTGTTATATTAATAATTTTATATATATATATATATATATATATATATATATTTTTTTTTTTTTTTCAATGAGGAAAAAATACGTGAATGATATCTTAAAATGTAATAGCTTTGTTTAACATTATCCTCAATATAAAGATAATTATTAATATTTTTTTAATCAAATTGGATATTTTTATAATAATATAAAAAAAGAGTTTATATAACTCGTTATCAGCTACATGCAACATTCCAATAATCTACAGTCCTTACTCATTACAGTTTGTGTACAATTCAGAGTAATTTTTTCTTCAAAACTACATCTAAAAAATTCTCCCATTATACTTTTGCTACTATAATTTCTATAAAATATTGACAAGACTAACCAGACTTTACATTGCATAGATCATGTGGCAATTCCTACTATTACTAATATGCCAACCAAAATTTTATAGGACCTTTCTTTAGCTAGGGAGGAACTATTTTCAAATTTTTGAGCACTTATCATGGAGGAGGATAATAAAATAAACCATTATGAGTTTTCATCACACCTTGAGCAAGACTGGTGCTGATATTCGCTATTTGATTAGCCTTTGAGTTGTGCTCTTGCAGAATATGATAATAAGAGATGTTTTCAAAGGAAGACAAGATATCATGCAAATGATTGAGAAGATTGTGGTTGCTAGCTTGATACTCCCACTTTCATTGTCTTAACCTCTAAATTGCTATCATCGAGTCTCCAACAACCACCACCTTTTATGTGCTTGCGATCTTTAAGGAGGATATCCCAATACTAAGCTTGAGTATTAGTTCCTCATCAAGGCTCCATGCATACTCAAATTCATGTTGTTCATTAGGGCAAAGAAGAACCCCTCCCACTCCTGTCGCACCTGAATTTCCTTTCGAGGCACCATAAAAAATTAGCATTGTAGCTTGTTGAGACTGGATCCAAGAATCCAATTCTGGTTGGTCCATTCAAAGCTTCCAATCACTAAAAATCATAGGATTGGTGTTAATTCTTTTGCGGACTTGGGAACCGTTAACATTAGCTAGCCATTTCTTTTCATTGTCTTCAAGGGAGTCAACATAATTAGCTTGAGCTCCATGTGTAGTGATTGCTTCTACCAAAAGGGAGGAGGTTTTTTGGTGACTTGATGAGGATTTGAGGCTTCTTGTCTAAAATTGATGTTGTTCCTCTCTAACCATATTTTCCAGCATAAATATTTTGGCAAGGATGTTCATAATCTTCTGAGCATGCCTTTGGATTGAAGGGAGCTATTGTAATGATTTTTCCATGCAACAAACATTGCTTTCCAGTTTTCTGGGACTTGGTTAGTTGAGCTAACTTAAACAAAGGCTAAGTTCCAAACTAGTTGGGTGAAGGTGCATTTTATAAAGAGATGAGCTATAATCTCTTATTCCTGTCTGCATAGAACACACCACGATGGTCCCTGTATGCCTTTTTTATTCAAATTTTCTGATGTCAACATTTTCCCATGAACCAAAGTCTAGCAGAAAGTATTGACATTGGGAAGATCATTTTTATTCCATATCGATTTCCAGATTCTTGCCTTGGAGTGGTTAGAATTTTCCTGTAGAAGAAGACCATAGCCCATCTTCACCCAATAACCATTTGGAATTTTATTCCACTGTCTCTTATCTGAGGACTGCGAATCAAGAGGGACTTTCCTTTTCAAGTTGCTAAGGAGCATATGTTTTTGAGCTTGCAAATGATTTGGTATAGCATCCAGATTCCACCCTTCCCACATTCTTGATTCTACATCCCATTTTGAGATATCATAAAGCGTTCTCTAACCCCACTCATGAAGCCATTAATGGATGTTGTACATATTATCGATTTCGTAAAGAACAACCTCACCATCAATAATATCCTTCCATATTTGGATGGATTGTTCGTTCCCCGGATTCCAACTTAAATGCTTAGAGATGATGTTAACATAGGCTTTGTAGAGTCTCCAGATCGTGGAACCTAATATGTGCTAGTTAACTTCCTCAATTCAATTTCCACGAAGGCTTCGAAGATATTTTCTCCGAAAGGATATCTTCCACCACTCATTCCCTTACCTAATAAGTCTCCAAATTAGTTTTTCTCCCATAGCCACATTCATCAACGGCGGGTCTTGAATTCCTAGGCCACCTCTCTCTTTGGGAGCTCTAGCGACATTCCATTTGACCAAATGCAATTTTTTGGTGCTGGATTTTCCACCTTCTCATATGGATTTCCTTATTAATTGTCCTATTTGATTTATCACACGTGGGAGCCAAAAGTATCGAACAAAGATATATGGGTAAGTAAGACACATAATATTTGATAAGAATGATTCTACCTGCTAAATTCACCCATTGAGACTGCTAGGCCTGTATCTTCTTCTTCATTTTCTGAATGGTTTCTTCCTAATCTTTGGAAAACGAGGATCCAGTTGAAATAAAAAATCCAAAATATTTGAAGGATGTCCACTTGGAAGAGTAAGGGAATTCAATAATATTGGAGATTTCACAGAGAGTTTGCTCATTGCAATTCCACCCATAAATTTGGCTTTTCCTCTTGTTTATTAGGCCTCTAGAGAACTCTAGGAATTGGTTAAGGATCAGGTTGAAGAGATTGGATATTGTCTTGGAATCTCCCCCTAGAAGAAGAGTATGGTATGCAAATTGATAGTGGTTGATAACGTTCACATTCCTAGTTGTCATGTCCCCTCCCATCGATCCAACGCAAGGAAGGGAACATGACTACAGATCTTGGGATTTTTACCAAAAACTCAACCCCATTCATCATTGAAGATTCATATAAATAAAAACATGTGTGCAGATGCATACCCAAATAAACATGCACATCAGACTTAAACTATCCACACACATTTCTCATGCATACATTCAGCAAAATCATAACAATCAATACATTGCAGAATTGAATACACAGAAATAGAATACTTATCTTCATGGTGAAATTGTCCCAAGCAACTAGCTATGTCGCTGCAATGTTCCACCCAACCATAGGCCAGTTGTGTTCATCAATATCTCAACACAACTGCCAACCCCGAGCTGGGCATGATTTCTACAAGGAAAAGGGGACTCTCAAGCTCATCATAGCCCAAGCAAGCATCACATCTAAGCCAAGCCAATCCACTATTGGGTTTATCAGGCCAATGTGAACCCTTCTATTTTTGGATGCTTGCACTCAAGCTCAAGCCAAAACAATGGATACCCAATCCATACACAACAAGCTCATTTATTGGGCATGGATACCCATTTTCAACAATGGGATTTACAAAACAGGTGTCCATGGGTTTTCCCCAATTGTGGCACAACAAAACGACTTATGGGGAGGGAAAAATCGACCAAAGGGGAACAAATCGAATTTCCCACAGATATAGGGGCATTTAAATGGAGAAAATGAACTCCCAGGATGCCCAAATCGGATTTCTTTTCTTCCCCACATCTCTGCAACACAAAAATGCCCTCTTCCCAGCTAGAAACCAAGGAAGCACTGGAAGAACGTGGAGGAAAACAACCAGGACACTCAGACTGCGTGAGGGAGCAAAGACAATGGTGAATAATGGCTTGGGGAGCAATTTCGTGGCTCCTTTCTTGCCCAGGAAGCCAAACACGTTTTTCCAAAAACTGATGGCTTGCCCATACCCGAATTTGGACAACCATACCTCTCCATTCCCCAAGGCATTAACTACCTCAACCAAATCTTGGAAGAAATAAATGATTGGGTACAAAAGTCAACATGGGTAGTTGAGGGTTCATGGGTTTTCTCATTGACACTTGGCTCCAAGGGTTTGAATATTTCCCTCCCAATTCCTTGTAAAAATCATGCCCCCATCTCTTGTTGCATTACATTGCATAGCTAGTTGTGGGTATTTTATTAAAATGCATATTTACATGATATTTGCAATTCCATTGTGCCTAGCTATCACGCAAACCATATGCATCACTAAATCGATGGTGGGGCCTTGGCCTTGAGCTCTTCACCACGATTTTATAACAATATTACATCATTTACATTTTAATGTAATGGGGTCAAAATCGGGATATTACAATCCCCTCCCCCTTGGAATAAAACCGTTCTCGATGTTCCAACACTTAGGAATACATACCCACTTTACACATGTCCAAAAATTCACAAAATGTGGCAGGTCTGTCTTGCATTTCATCTTTTTACTTTGAACTTTTAGGACCAAGTCCTTTGCCTTCCACAAGCTGCTCCTGCTGGATTTGATCTTCCAGCTCTGTAGGTGGGCATTGCTCCACATCAATCCCTTCCTTTTCTTTTCCTTCTAGTTGATCCACAAGTCTTGAAACTTTATGGTTACTATATTTCTTGCTGTCCTTTGTTAGGCAGTTACGGAGGCAATGATTTCCTCCACATTCCCAACATTTCAATGACTTCTTTTTCTTTACTTGCTCAATTTCCTTTGAGTATTCCAGCCTTGAGTGTTACTTAATGGGATGATTGGATGAATGCCTCTTCATTGATCCACTGCCCTTTCCTTTATTGATTGCTCCCAGAATGATTTTTACCTCCCTTTGTAGACAAATAGAGTCCTGCAAAGCCCCGTGGTTCATCTCATTCTGCTGCTTTTGTAGCTTGAGCATCTCTCCAATATTTTCTTGGGTCTGGGCAATTGTTTGAAGAAGCTCTTCAGGCAAATCCAACCGATTTTGGTCTGCTTCCATGGTCAATATGCATAGCTGTCTCTCACTTTGCTCACTAGCAACACTTGGCTGGTAGCAACTGCAATCAATTGTTTTAATTCTCACCTATGAAATTCATCATGGCAATTCTTTGTTAGGCCAAGCATAACCTAAACATTAAAATCAGTCAATTGTTTGCCTAATTGACATGGAATGTCCATGCTTTATTCATGAGACTTCCACACTTTTCATGCTTTCCCAACATACACATGAACTCATTCATGTTCATCCTTTCACATGGAATTAACTATTTCATCATTCACAATTTATTTCAAGCAAATAAACACAATCTACTTTCAGTCATGACATGCATTCAAAAAATTTCTGTTTCTAAGATGCATCAGTCAAAAGGAAAGAGAAGAATAAGAGTTTTCCCCTCTTAGTCTTGTTCCTATCTGGAGCCACACCACCACTGTGGTTCCATGCTCGTTAGCCTCTTTCACTTCAATGTGAATGCTTGACTTGCCCTTTCTTAGCTATGACACTTAGTGTCTAAGGTCTGTCCCAAGCCTCTCATCCAAGGAACCCTTCCCCCATGATTTCCTACAAAACCTTTGGCTGCTAGGACCCACACAATTCCACTAGCACCATCTTTCATTGCTGCTCATACTGAGCTCTCCAGGATAGTCACATGCCCACATGCATCCTTAGGATGCCTTTAGGGTCCTTGCTTCCTGCAATGACCAAGGTTTCCAACAAAGAAACAACAGTGTATCAGCTTGGTTGTCATAAGACTTGTTCATGAAATTTTCATCATCCGAAATAAAAAAAATGAATGAAAATTAAATACTTATCTGTATTGGATGTCTTCACTTTATTCCACAGGATCCTTCTTTGCTTTACAAGCCTTGGATCTCCTGTGGATACGATAATGAGTGTTGGGCTAGCACGCAGGTTGCTCCACAATCATTCGAATAGGAAATGCCAAGCCAGTACGCCAACTGTGTTTATCAGGCATCCCATTTATCAATATGCTAAGCCAATACACTGATTGGGTTTATCAAGCATTTAAGGAATGTTTGGCCAGCATGCTGGCTGCTCCACAACATTCAAATAACCAATGCTAAGCCAGTTCTCCGACTGGGTTTATCAAGCATACAAAAACCATTAACCAGTATGCTAAGTCAGTTCTCCGACTGGGGTCATCAAGCATACAAAAACCATTAACCAGAATGCTAAGCCAGTTCTCCGACTGGGTTTATCAAGCATACAAAATCCATTAACCAGTATGTTAAGCCAGTTCTCCAACTGGGTTTATCAAGCATACAAAAACCATTTCCAAGCCAACGTATCTATTGGGTTTATCAAGTAATAAAACAAAAGAATACAATTACATGGCTCCTTCTCCTATGCCAACCAGTGGTTCCTTCCAGGAACTCCATAGGTGACTCACTTGACTGCAGGCTATCATGGCCCTACAATACCCACTCACACTACACAAGGATGATACCCCTTTTCTACTACACAGCTCCTCGAGCCTATCCATCCCTTCTAGTTTTCTTTAGTGTGAGTGTAGAAAGGTTACCAATGTCCGTACAGTCCTCCTGAGTACCCTTTCTTCACTTTACCCCTTAACGTGTAGCACCAAATTGCATCTATGTAAGCTGACAACACAAGAAGGATAAGAAAACTCATTAGTATTGCTTCTATAAAATTGTAACCATATTTCATAACATTCACTATCAAGTATTGAAACACCAGGAATGCATCCATTCCCTTAGGGTGTAGTCAATATTGACAACCCTATCATAACCCAACACCAGAAAGGTGTGCAACCCTCTCTGATGTGATCCATGTAGGCCCTAATCATACTTTAAGCAATCTGAAATGATAATAAAAATAATAAACATGTTCTGTATATTAACTCTAGTAACCAGACATGCATATTCTTAGCTAGGGGTAAATAATACTTAGCCCTTTTCATATGTATTCTCTCTTTATTTGCGAAGAATGGGGGCTCCCTTCTCTGAGTCAACAGTCCTTCAGTTTGCCACCCCAATCTTTTCACATTCCATAACCCACATATGCCTTCTTGGCATAATTTTACCATCTCACTCACATGGTTTTCGAACATGCAGTGCAGCTGAGATATTATCAAAATTTACAATGGCATTTCACCAGAAACCCATTTCCAAAGCATGGGATCCTTCCCATAGATTTTCGCTTCTGCAGGCCATCACACATGGTCTTCCTGCAAGGTGTCTTCCTAACACTCTTCTCAAACAACCAAACAGTCAGCAGCATTTAACAATCAAATTCAAATCTGATTTCCCTAATCAGTCAATGGCATTAATAATTAAATTCAAACATGAATTTACAATTCTATCTCCTATAGAAATTGATTGGTTTAGCCATGAGGCCATCCTCATATCGTTTGGATCCTGTAAGTGGCATCACTCTGTCCATTATAGCTTTATTCTTGCTACCATACATGAACATCCACTTACAACATGTCCTCCTGACACAATTCATATAAGCCAAACAACCATTAGTAATTTATTAGCAAAATTCCAAATCTGAGATTTGCAAATATGTTTTCTTACAACAATTGATTTGCAACCATGAGATCATTCTCATAATATTTGGCCTTTGCACATTACTTTATAGCCATATCATTTCATGCAACTCTGTCCTTCCAACAGAGCATCCTGGTAGCCCTTCAAACATGACTACCTTTATGCAATCTTTCTCCTGCATTCATAGCAGCTCATGAAATGATCTCAGAATTATCATTAATTCATCATTTCATCTATTGTTTAATTTGCCATGAACATACACCACAACCATGCTTTCACACAATGCATCACAACATGTGCACCCATACTCATGCATGCACCTTTACAACATTTGCACAAACTTTTCATGTGCATTCACTTAATGCAACCAAAATATTTATAAAATATCTTAATGCATATCCACTCAATGCCACCTTGCATTGATTCATGAATATTATAATGTCATGTCATTCATTCTATCATAACATGGCCATAAGTCCTTACTTGCTTTAGTTATTAAACTCATAACCAAAATACACAAATGGCATGATATAATTTCATATGAATGCATTCTAGCATTTAAATAGTCACATGGTAGAAGGTTCCTTGCCCTTACTACCCCATACCTCACCATACCATGGTAGTATGGCATTCACATAAATGCATTCAGCCTTACATAGATACCATTCTATGATTACAAAATATGGTTCAAGGGATTCTTACCCAATCCCCCCTTTTGTATTAATGCAATCAACATAAATAAACCATTACCTACATGGCTGCCATCAACATCTTTGATGTTACCTGATCAATTGATATCTTACAAAGGATTACAACATCCTTCCACCAACCTCTTGATCATAGATTTTTTTCCCCAACCTTTTTTCACAAGGTTGTTGGTCGCATGCAACAACATCTTCAACATCTTTAGCCATGCTTTGGTTGTCTTTGGTCCTACAACCAATGCGAACACCACTAATTATTAACCATAATAATTATCATAAGTGGCTCATTGCATACGTAAAACTTCACTATTTTACCAATATGCAATATCATATACATGCACAAACACCTTCATATGCACTATGCAATATCTATTAATGTGCCAACTAGTGCATATTCACTTCATCTATCTAATCTCTCGCATTTTCAACATTCCTATGCCATAATTTTCTGTATATAAAGCTCATAAAATATAAATACAATAGCAAGAGAGGAATTAAGGAATTCTCCCTTTCCAATCCCTCATCATAGCATGGAATTTCCTCTTTCACATCATAGCTGATCCAATTTCATGGCCTCTCTACCAAGCATACAAGCAATTATTATCTATGATCTTCTCACCAAATAGAAATTCAATACATATACTCATGTATAACATTCCTACTTGCTACTTTAAAGCATGCAATTCCTATGCTATAAACATAAATAGATTAAGGCGAGAAATTTCCTTCTTTATCAACATTTCCTTACTACTCCAATTGATTTCAATTTCATGCAATCTGGCGCATAAATTCCATGGCATTTTTCAATTTCGGGCACCCGAAAAATCCCCCTAGAAACTGCTCAAATTTTCTGTTTCGACGGACTTTTGAATTCCCCTCCGACATGTTTCGGCGGACTTATCATTTTTCTCCGATCGTTTGGGTGGACTTGGCCTTTTGTCTCCAATCGAAGCACTTATCAATTTGACGTCGACCTGTTTCGACGGAATTATCAATTCTCCGCCGATCGGTGCACTTCCCATTTCTCGCCGATCCGGTTCAGCACACTTTCACTTTGTCGCCGATTGGTGCGATTTCCATTTCTCGTCGATCTGCTTCGACGACCTTTCCGATTTCTCGCCGACCTGTTTCGGTGACTTATCCAATTCCTCGCTGATCTCTTCATTGGTGAAGTTTTCAATTTGTCGCTGACCCATTTCGGAGCAACTTTCAATTTTACGCCGATCCATTTCAGTGACTTATGACTTTTACGCCGACCGTTTCGGCGCAATTTTCGCTTTTGCACCGAAACGCCTTTTCGACGATCCTTCCAATTTTCTACCGACTGTTTCGGCGCACTTCCACTTTGTCGCTGTCTATTTCGGTGCAATTTCCAATTTCTCACCGATTCGGCAGATTTTTATTTTTGCGCCGAAATGCCTTTTCGGCAACCTTCTTTTTTTTTTCGCCGAAATGTATCAGTGACTCTCCCAATTTCTCGCCGATAGTTTCAGCGGACTTTCCAATTCTGCGCCAACACACTTAGGCAGAAAACTCAAAAGCAGTTAGAAAATTTTTGAAATTTTTGTTGAGTAGGAAGAACGCTTACCTATGCAAGTTACCTGATTAAGACCATATAGGCCCAATGTTGCAATCTCGTGCTCTGATACCAATCTGTCATGTCCCCTCCCATCGATCCAACGTAAGGAAGGGAACATGACTACAGATCTTGGGCTTTTTACCAAAAACTCAGCCCCAATCATAATTGAAGATTCATATAAATAAAAACATGTGTGCAGATGCATACCCAAATAAACATGCACAACGAACTTAAACTATCCACACACTTTTCTCATGCATACATTCAACAAAATCAGAACAATCAATACATTGCAGAATTGAATACACAAAAATAGAATACTTATCTTCATGGTGAAATTGTCCCAAGCAACTAGCTATGTCGCTGCAACGTTCCACCCAGCCATAGGACAGTTGTGTTCATCAATCTCTCAACACAACTGCCACCTCTGAGCAGGGCATGATTTCTACAAGGAAAATGGGACTCTCAAGCTGAACACAGCCCAAGCAAACATCACATCTAAGCCAAGCCAGTCCACAACTGGGTTTATCAGGCCAATGCGAACCCTTCTATTTTTGGATGCTTGCATTCAAGCTCAAGCCAAAACAATAAATACTCAATCCATACACATCAAGCTCATTTATTGGGCATGGATACCCATTTTCAACAATGGGATTTACAAAACAGGATGTCCATGGGTTTTCTCCAATCGTGGCACAACAAAACGACTTATGGGGAGGGAAAAGTCGACCATAGGGGAACAACTCAAATTTCCCACAGATATAGGGGCATTTTAATGGCGAAAACGACCTCCCAAGATGCCCAAATCGGATTTATTTTCTTCCCCACAGTTCTGCAACACAAAAACGCTCTCTTCCCAGCTAGAAACCAAGCACTGGAAGAACGTGGAGGAAAACGCCCAGGACACTCAGACCACGTGAGGGAGCAAAGACAATGGTGAATAATGGCTTGGGGAGCAATTTTGTGGCTCCTTTCTTGCCCAGGAAGCCAAACACGTTTTTCCAAAAACTGATGGCTTTCCCATACCCGAATTTGGACAACCATACCTCTCCATTCCCCAAGGCATTAACTACCTCAACCAAATATTGGAAGAAATAAATGATTGGGTACAAAAGTCAACATGGGTAGTTGAGGGTTCATGGGTTTTCTCATTGACACTTGGCTCCAAGGGTTTGAATATTTTCCTCCCAATTCCTTGTAAAAATCATGCCCCCATCTCTTGTTGCATTGCATTGCATAGCTAGTTGTGGGTATTTTATTAAAATGCATATTTACATGATATTTGCAATTCCATTGTGTCTGGCTATCACGTAAACCATATGCATCACTAAATTGATGGCGGGGCCTTGGCCTTGAGCTCTTCACCACGATTTTATAACAATATTACATCATTTACATTTTAATGTAATGGGGTCAAAATCAGGATATTACACTAGTTTTTTTAACCCTAGCCAACATATCATTGGTGCGCTCAAGTTCTAATTTCCTACTTAAACTGTCAACCATTATGATGTATAGAATTGGAGATAAAGGAAATCCCCATCGTAGACCCCTGGAAGCTTTGAAGAATCTCGTGGCCTACCGTTGACTATGGGTTCTATCCATTGTTGTCCAATGCAAGTGTGCACCCATCTTATAAATATTTGGTCAAATCCAATTCCTTGTAAAAATCATGCCCCCATCTCTTGTTGCATTGCATTGCATAGCTAGTTGTGGGTATTTTATTAAAATGCATATTTACATGATATTTGCAATTCCATTGTGCCTAGCTATCACGCAAACCATATGCATCACTAAATCGATGGCGGGGCCTTGGCCTTGAGCTCTTCACCACGATTTTATAACAATATTACATCATTTACATTTTAATGTAATGGGGTCAAAATCGGGATATTACACTAGTTTTTTTAACCCTAACCAACATATCATTGGTGCGCTCAAGTTCTAATTTTCTACTTAAAATGTCAACCATTATGATGTATAGAATTGGAGATAAGGGAAATCCCCGTCGTAGACCCCTGGAAGCTTTGAAGAATCTCGTGGCGTACCGTTGACTATGGGTTCTATCCATTGTTGTCCAATGCAAGTGTGCACCCATCTTATAAATATTTTGTCAAATCCAAATCTGTTCATAACTTGAAAGGGGAAGGAGTGTCTTACCTTATCAAAGGCATTAGCCATATCAAGCTTGACGAGCATTGCTTTATATCCTTTAGATTTGCTGGAGTGTATAACTTCCTGAAATATAACCATATTGATTTTAAAGTATGAACATAAAAGGATTAAACTAATAATAACTCTTCTAATTGAAATATAACCATATTGATTTTATCAAGTTATTTCATTTAGTCTCTCACTATTAACACACTTTTTGTTTTGCAATGAACTTATTCCATTTGCATGTCATGTCGAAAGTTTATTTCGAATGGAATAAAGCATTAAAAAATGGAGATGTATAAACATTTGGCGATTTTGACTTTTTTCAACTATTATTGATGAAATCCAGTGATCTAATATTTTGCCACATTGTAATTTACATTGTTCAAAATCCATTTTTGATCACATATTGTATTTAGCACCCTCGAATACCCCTATTGCACCTAGATTGTGCAATATTGAGAACTCATATCTACTAATCTAACAATTCTTGCCGGATTTTGGGTGAAAATGGTCATAAAACGAATTGGAAAAGTGGTCCAAACATCCAAATGTTTAGACTAATCATTAAAAAATAATCAATTTTTTTTTGTAACTAGGGGAATCGACAATTGGGAAGGGGCTGGTATGTGACACGGGATCCAAGGATCCAATCCCGTCCGCTACCACTATACCCCTAGGTGCGCCCACACAGCCTGCAAGCATGGGGCACAAGTAAGCCGGGGTGATTTGAACTCGTGACCTCCATTTACAACATTTCCTTCATATCAAGCGAATCGTTGGTTGAGCTGCACCCCTGCGGGCTAAAAAATAATCAATTTAAAAAACAAATATTATAATAACAGTTTAAAATAAAATAATTTAACTAAAAAAATTACTAATATTATTTGCTTTTTATTATAAATATCTAATTCAAATTTTAAAATTATTTATTATAAATGTTTCCAGTACAAAGAAAACATCTTTTAGCAAAGGTTTTTGTGGAACCTCCCCCAAAAATGCCTCCTTTATTAGTTTATACTGAAGCTTGCTAGTGGCAATGGGTAGTCAAAGGTTTTATTCGAGTGCTCCTCAATTATAATAGTGCACTAATGCATCAACATATCATACACACCGACTCCTATAAAAAATTCATTAATATATATAACTTTTTATAATTAAAAAAATTCTAAAACTCAATGGTACAATAAATAGATATACACATATTGGTGCATCCCTATACATAATGCACTGAATTTGTATCTTTGTACAACTAAACCAATGTGCTAGAGATAGGAGAGCACACTGATAGAGTACCAAAGTAGGTTAAAATATTTAATATTATAATATATGTTTTAGTACCACAAACCAAACGAGTGAGTATGTATATAAGGTGCACCATTAATTTTGTCTGCTGAAAATAAAGTATAGTTTTTATTTTTAAAAATCTCCAAAAACATCATGGTGTGTTGGTATGTCACAACTACACTGAGGCGTTTATCCAAATAGCACACCATCTTGGGTCATTTAGGATTTTTTGGATGGTGCACTGTATTTATGCAAAAATACTAGTGGACCATATTGTTGGGCACACCAAGGTAGGATTAAATAAAAAAACATACTGAATGGTAATTTCATTTGCAAATTCGTTTCAGTGCTTGAGACCATGCAAGCACTGGTTCATAACCTACTTATACAACCATCTTGTCATCGGTGTTGTTGAGTTGTTCCATCCCTACCTCCCTTCCATTCGCCAATGGATTTTGAATTTTACGAAGCGTTATCACAATTTGTTTGTTTGTCTACATAACAACCATGCCTTCCTCGGCAAGAGTATAGTAGGTAATGTATTTATTACCTCCTCATTTAAATTTTTAGTAGATTAAAATTAAAATTTACCCTTTTTTCATTTTATTATTTTGTTATTATTATTATTATTGTTATTATTATTTTCATTTGGTGTGTTCGAGCAGTTAGTCTCACATCAGAACATGGTGCACCCTATGAATTTACAGGGCACACTGTTCTAGCAAATTCGACCTACAGATAGTTAAACCTACTCAGAGATTAGACTAGATTCGAACAAGCCTAATATAAGACAACACAGAAACAAATGGGATCTTAAACTCCTAGATCTAATTCAATGCATGAATATCAAAGTACTGAGAGAGAAGAGAAGGTGAGACTTACCTTAGATTAGCCGGTTGTCCTAGCTCCAGTTCCAAGCTTGATGTCCAAGATGTGAACCTGTTTAAGCAAGACAAGACACAATATCTCCAAGTACCAAATACAATGATTAAGATCTAAATCCTAATGGGACATATCATTAATCCAAATAGTAAAAAACATAACATTAGAGAATCAACCAAGTTATATTAAAGGTAGCTTAAGAATATGATACAATATTACCCTTGATTTCCAAGCAGCAATGTCTCCTTCCAAGCCTTCCTCCTTGCTATCTCTGCAAAACGTCCAAGACCATAGGTTTGATGACTCCAAAGTTCTCCCCTTAGCTCATGGATGGCCTCCTTCTTATAGGATTTGGGAGGCCAACTACTAAGAGAGGAAGGTGGATCTAGGTGAGTAAATGGTGGATCAAGGGTTTGAACCAGGCCAAAGAGGGAGGATGAGTTAGGATTCGAGGGGAATCCCAATCCCAAGAAAATCTCTTCGAAGGTAAGATCCACTTTCCAAGCCAAGGATTAATTAAGGAATTTTTGTGCCCCAAGCACTGAGCAAGGCGCGAAAATGTTGAAATTTTGGCTCCCCTGCAGGTATGCAGGGTGCGTAAATGCTAAATTTTCGTGCCTGGCACTACTAGTAGGGCGCGCAAATAATAGTAAAGTGTGCTCAAATGATATGGCATTGGATCAGTGAGGTGGCATTCAGCTGTGGTGAGTTGGATTTGTCTCCAAGGACTCCAAGGAAGGCCAAGTAGGGGACCAACAATGTAGAAGTAAGGCTCAACACTTGTTAGGAGGTAGTACCATTAGGTTCCACATGGTGATACGACATGAAGACATGAAATGGCGCTCAAAGTGAGACTTTGAGGTATAACAGATGTCCCTTAAAGTGTGAGGTCAGAAGGAAGCTGATGGCCGAAACACTTTACAAATAAATGAGTTCGCAGAGATAGCGGAAAGGAGGTTGTAGAGGATCTGCAAGGAGACATCAACAATATGTCAAATAAATCTGAGGCGAGAATACCCATGCTCGGAACAACTGACTCAAAGCATGGCTACCGACCAATACATTGCAGATCCATGATAGTATTGACATGATACAGACTGAAGACAAATCATGGCTACTAAGAACAAGCGTAGATCCATGACAAGATAACGACACAACCACAACTAATACAATAGTGGATATGTATGACAGTACATCAATGAGATCACCAACATGATGTCTATGTGGAGACCTACTTAACAATCACCATCGCAGCCTGGACGTATAAGAAATATCAGAACCATCTAGGGTCTTCTACTCGATCCCGGAGCGATACAAATCTAACCATGCGATTACAAGGTGTTGAAGTCGAACATGGCAGAGACTACTTGATTACCAGCCAATGATGTGAGACATTAACAAGTACGAGGGTAATCGCCAATGATGACAATGATTCCCAAGGTATATCTAGTACATCCCAACGAATGTGAATAAATATTTTTTGAAGTCGAACATTCGAGGTATTATTCGATTAGAGGTCAATGATGAGAACCTACTGTCGAATACGAGGAACCATTCCATTGAGGCATGCAGGTACCAAGGTACTACGTTTGGTTCCTAAGCCTAATTCCTGGATAGTGAGTTGATGTCAACAGGAATAGACTCGTCGAAGGAGGGCCATAATGAATCCCCCATCATCGACACAAAAACGATATAGGAAAGTGGTGTGGAAAAATGGATTGAAGGAGTATGGACTGACACAAAAAACATAGGCTAACAATATTGCAGAAGGTTGAATCAGGTTAACAATGATCCTTTGAACATATAACGACATGAGATGTGACTTGGCAGCGGGGATTAACAACGAAAAAAACCACAAGGTGAGTTGGCTCAAAATGAAGATGTTAAGAAAAAGATGGCTCACGACTGTAGTTATGACTCAAATATAGGCTGAATACCCAAAGAAGACAAGGTGTGTATGCATGCCATGTTCAAAGGTAACGACTCATAAGCTGCCAAAAGATAGACTCGGCTTATTCCCCCATTTTCCTCCATCATGGTTGACAAGTACCCCTTTGTTTTTTAACGAGCTTGAGGAGGATAACAGATGCTTGATATTGCTCACTTTTAAGTGAGTCCAACCTTGTACATTTCACGAACTCAAGGAAGGAGAGGTTCGACTCCATAAGGATCCTTCGATGTTTAATTTTCACAAGTCCAAAGAAGGAAAACTCGATGATTTTTCATGTTTAGAGAGTCTGAAATAACCTGAAGAAGACTCCAAAGTATGACTTTTTCGTAAAAGTTAGTCTTTGGACTCGAAAAAGTATAAAATAATATCCAAAAGAACTCTCCTAGTCATAACTGACTAACGTATACCTTTCTCGTAAATAGTCTAAACGGTCCGACAAAGGGATAACCTAACACCGGATGGACGACCTTTCAAATACTTTTACAAGTGTGAAAGAGACAAGTGCACTTGGCAATCTTTTCTTGGAGAGGGAGTCTGAAAAGAGGTTAAAGAGAAATCCAGTGGTTCCATTTTCATGAGTTAATCACCTTAGTCCGAAAAAGGGAGAAAATAATACTAAGTTGATACTTTCCTCATTGTTTTACAAGCACGAGTAAAGCAGACTAAGCTCGACACTGTTTTACTTGAGTTTAGAAAGCACGACTCAAGTGTGAAAAGCGCTTGGAATCTCTTTCATAGTTCGGATCTAGAGCACGAAAGAGAGAAAGTAAGCTCAAAAGAAGTTCAAATACACAACTCCACCAATGTGAACAACTTGAATGATCCCGCCAAAAGTGGTCAAAAACCCTGGAAAAAAACATTAGGTCATAATAAATGTGAAGCATAAACTCTAAACAAAGGTATTTAATGTAAAAATAGGCAAAAATGATTAAATGGGATATATAAAAGAGGGTAAAGTGGATAATTACCCATTGTAACTTGGTCATTTTCACTCAAAGAGGATTTTTACCTTGGTTGGGAGAAAAACTTCAAATGAATATATTGGGAGATCCAGGGCACCATTTCAACCACTGTCCGAAGCATGTAAGTCCTCTCATCATCCTCTTTCTTTTCATTCATTAAGTTTTGGTTTTCATGCCAGTTTGGGGATTTGCAAGGCCCTTAGGGCACCAAAACTTGCACCCATAAATTTTCGTGCCCTCTGTATGTGGAGAGGCACAAAAATTCCCAGAATTTCACGCTATAGGCAACGACAGGGGTGCATAAATTATCAGTTTTCGCGCTCCCTACAATGCCTAGGGCGCGAAAGTACGAAGTCTTAGAAAATAAAATGCTTGCCCCCATCTCTTAGCATAAAAATTGGTTTTCATCTTTTGACTAGAGAATCCCTTGATGATTTGAAAGAGATTCCAGGTGATAAAGCAAAGATCATTGACTGGAAGGAAAGAGAATACGAAGGAGAGGATAGGGCTTCCCTAAATGATGATAACACTCTATCTGCACTAAGAGAGTGTGGCTTACTGAATTTTTTCAAAACCAGAGGCATCCAGAAGCAAGGAAAGTTACTAAACCATGTCATCCAAATGTGGGACGCTGATATACAAGCTTTCCGCATAGGAGAGCACGTCCTCGAGATAGAACTCAAAGATATCTACTTTTTGACTGGTCTCTCCAAGATAGGGGCACGAGTCAATTTATCAGGGCACCGGGCTACTGAAGAGACCACAGATACCTACATTGCTCAATATTGTAGGCAAGGATCCCGCAAGAAAAGCAGGAAGGTGCTCATCGCAGATGTCTTAGATATTCCCTTGAGGACGATCCTGTACACTATTGCTTGAGTGGTGGGAAGTGTGGGGGATCACCATGCAACCAAAGCTTAGATGAATTATGCTGTGGAGTGCATGGAACCCAAGCTATTCAATTGGTGTGAAGGGGTCTAGATCAATATCAAAGATCAGTTAACTAAATGCAGCAATGAGAGTATCAACCAGTTTGGGTACGGGAGTATCTTGGTCACCTTATTTTTAGAGAGGGTTCCTCTACTGAGTCCTCAAATAGAGAGGCCTCGTCGTTTCGCATCCGAGCCACAGATGGGGAGATGGAGTGACTATGTTGGGCGGCTTGGTGGGCTGCAAGTCCTAGAATTTGGCGAGGACTTCCTCTCTTGGATCGAGGAGCAGATCGTGATGATAAAGGACTATCCCTATGCTGGGGTAGACTTCTGTGGCGATATTGATCTAGCCTTACCTGAGGATGATGATTGGGATGAGTTAGGTATATGACCTTCAAACTTGTTTTTAATTTTTTAAGTTTATGTTATTTTTAATTTTGTTTTGATAATGCGTAGAAAATCTAATATATGTGTATAATGTTGCAGATCGAGGACCAGTGAGGCCAGCATGATGCTCTCCACTGCGTCGATGAAGGGCATAGTACCAAGTTGAGGAGGATGAGGCAAGAGGGTTCCACGATGTGGAGCGGAACCTAAAAGGACTGACCATGGAAATTCCTCCGATGAGGATGCCCGAGGTCCCATATCATCTCCAGAGGCACACTGTGGGTGTGCCACAATGGATTGACAGGCTGATCCGTTGTGTTGCTAGGGAAGTCGTGTGTTATCATGAGCACCGTGCACCTTGTGACTAGTTTTTTAGCAGTAGTTTTTTTAGCGACATTTATATGATATGTAGGCTAGAGAGCCAATTTTTGTATGGGTTATGATCCCAATTTTTTACTTTCGACACATCATACTATTATATGTGGAAAAAAACACTTTTTACATGATATACATATGGATCTATCTCTACTGTTTACCTATGGGGACTTCTATGTTACATTTTGACATGTGTCCTTTTATGATGTATTGATTATGTGTGGGCTATATGCCAATCCAACATATAGTTAGCTAACGAATCATCCACCGTGTTGAATTCCCTTGGTAAATGTTGATATAAAATATAGTCAAGTGATCATTCAAGGAGGCGTACGCTTCTGTATAAACGAAGTAGTGTAGGATCACGGACGGTGTAGATGCGATTTAGCTGAGATACCACAAGCTGAGAATCCAGGTAGATTATAAAGGAATGGATTCCAAGAGAAGAAATTTCAGTTAGAATTCCAATGACTGAATAATACTCTGCAATGTTATTTGTTGCGGGGCCTAAGCAGATGCCACCCGAGGATATCAACTCGCCGACAGGGGAATACATTACCCATGTTGTAGAAGCAAGGTTCCGAGTATGTCGACTAGCACCATCCGCGAACCCATTTTGGAACTTAGTTCGTCCATCATATGATTCCTAAAGTGGGAACCATGGTCAGTTACGATGGCCTGTGGGAATCCAAACCTGGTGATGATATGATTGAATATGAATAATGATGTTGTCTTACCATCTTCTACATATGTAGGCATGGCTTCATCCCATTTGGTAAAGTAGTCAACATCGACGATGAATAACTATGTCCCCCGACTGAAGTGGGCTTATAGTGCATGAAATCAATACCCCATTTTGCAAAGGGGCTGACGAAAATGACAGGATGAATTGGATTTGGGTGTGAACGCTTATTGGAATGGAAGAATTGACATGGAGGGCACTTCTTGACCACTTCAATGCAATCTTTGAAGATGTAAGGCTAGAAGTAGCCTGTGCGTAAAATTTTATGGGCTGTAGAAATCCCAGAAAGATGACCACCACATGCTCCAGAGTGGCAGTCATTAAGGACGTGTTCAGCTTCATCAAGGGTTATACAATGATGCAGCATGGAATCAATACCACGATGGTACAAAGTATCGCTAACGATAAGATAATATTTGGTGTGGTTTCTTATGCGACGACGTTCATCAAAATTGAGATTGGGCCGAAAACATTGGGTTTAGAGATATAAGATAATGTATCCATACCAGGGATCAGTCGTGCCAATGAGGAATAAATATTCATCTGGAATATAATCAATGGGCTCAGATTGGTCATTGACATGAGGCAATGCACAAATAAGCTCAGCAAAGACCAAGGATTTTTTGGACTTTGCTTTGGAAAACTCCAAATCGAATTCCTGGAGAACTACAATCCAATGTGAGTATTTTCCCCCTAGCACTTGACGTGTTAGGATATAGTACATTGGATTAAAGTTAGCGATAACAGTGATTTTGTGTAGTAAAATGTAGTGTCGAAATATCTGGACCGCAAAAATTGTGGCCAGAGCCTTTTTCTCCACATGCCAGTAACGTGTCTCAGATTCAATGAGACTCTTGCTGAGATAGTAAACCACATGTTCCTGACCATTGTTTTCTTCATGTATGAGCACCATGCCAATGGTGGTAATAGAGCCAGCGAGATATAGAATGTAGTCCCGTGTATAATTGGGGGGTTGTAACATAGGAGCATTGGTAAGGGACTTTTTCAAATTGTCAAAAGACCGTTGGGCTTCGTCATCCCAAATGAAAGGAACGTCTTTCTTAAGAAGCCTCATGTAGCCCCTAGTAATCTCGGCAAAATTGCAGACAAAGCGACGTAAAAAGTTCGCATGCCCTTGCAATATTTGGAGTTATGGAATGTTGGATGGGGAAGGTAAGGTTAAAATAGCCTCCACCTTCGATGGGTCTAGGTGAATGCCATCCTTAGAGATTATGAATCCCAACAATCTACCAGCTTAAACACAAAATACACATTTGTGTGGATTCAAGAGGATGTTGTAGTGGCAGCATTGTAATGCCTCCATTGGCATTATAAATTTTAATCTAATTAAACATAGATTTTGTGACTAAGCAACATATAATCAACGTGTAACCATAACAACATATAAAGGACATATAATCATTTTGCAATAACATCAAATAACTTAGAATTTTAAAAACTTCATTGGTGATTCCCACAACATAAATTAACATCATAAATCATGTAGCAATAGCATCATATGATAATTTTACAACAACATATAAACAATTTAAAATCACAAGAAAAATACCTCGTTATAAGAATGGTGACGGAGTCCAAACTGAGCAAGCTTCCCTCTTCTCCTCAAGTTTCTCCCATCTTCACTGCCCAAAGCGGAACCACGATTTTACCTCCCAACCAACTAGGGGCCTAGCCGGCTCCCTAGCCCCAGGAATCCATTGAACGGTCCCATCCAAATGGCCTCCTGGCCCTCCGTGCCCGAGACCCCCAAAGAACAGAACAATGATGCACTAGTAGGCTATGTATCAAATCTTCCAAGAGTTCTCAAACTCTTCCAACTCTTCCAAACTTCTCATACCCCAATTTATCCAAAATACCTCTTCCTATCCAAATTCTCACCAAAATATCCTTCAAGAGAAAAGACTCCCCCCCTTCCAATCTCAAGTCTCCTATTTATATCAAAACTCCTCATCATCCTCCTCATCCATCAATAAATTCCAAAAATAATAGTCAACAATCAATAAATTCATTTTCTAGAAAAAATGTAGCAATTTGATTTAAATAATTTAAATATTAATAAACATGGTTGCAAAGTCTTACTTGTCATCCTCCCTTCTTAATGCAACTATGACAGCTCTTTTTCTAAAAATTTGTGCAAATCCTATCTATCCATTTATTTATATTATCCTTTCATTCATAAGTCAAATAAGATATTTTCATATACTATATTATACTATGACATAATTTATATTATATGTATATAATTATATATGTAATTCAATAATACAATCAATTTATGTAAATCTAAAACATATTTGACAAGCCAACAAACTCATACTTTCAACACACAAGTAATACTTTCAACAATTCATCAACCAATATACTATTAGCTAATATCACCATATTAATTTATTCATCGATCGACCAATCATAGTATTGTACTCACGAATTGGCGTATGCATGGCCAGTGCACACGTCTTAAGCGTGGGTACTAATAATCACATTTAATGCTCATAATAGATCATTATTACATGTGCTCAAACAACATATAGAAGTGCAATTAATCAATGCATCATTCATTATTCATAATCATTCATACATAATCAATAAGACAAAATTACATAAACATAATGATGAAATCAAGCATATAATCACGATGGTTAATAACAATCAAGAACACCATCCAATCCATCATGGTCCCATCCATCCCATTAGTAATCCAACCCCCTAATCACCACTACTTCCATCTCCTGACCTCACCATCCCGTCCTCTATTGGAATATACCATGGAATATCGACTACGCGTATGACCATGTATATAACCCGTAAGTGGAAGTGTCGATCGACCACATCGACCAAGCTTCCGTAGCAGGCACCCACTAGTCATCATCACACATCCACGGGAGCGTGCTCAGCACAGCCCTCCCACGACTCTGGGTTTCAGAGGTTCGATGGTGGGAAATGCCTCCACCCCTCCTAATAGTACTAGGGTCAACGCCCTACATCAACCATACTATGCCATCACTGATCTAAGGGGTCCCGTCATTGAAAAACCACTTTGGGTAAGTCACAATTCTTGTCAAAACTCACACTCACCCACAAGTCATAGAAATATTGGAATTCACAATTAAATAGCATGAAATTTGATATAACGTCATTATACTCATGATGTTCAATACATCTCATGGGCCTTGGCAATATAGGAATCCGCCTATCTCATAGTGAATCAACATGTGGAATAGTTCATCATTAACATGAAACATATATATAGCCATAACCAACTCTTTCAAGTGCCAATCCATATCACTAATACGACATTTACAAATAATCATGTAAGTTATTTTTGCAAACAACTAAATTAGCATTCTACATATGGATATTCTATATTCAATTTTGCATGTTCAAATGAAATAACATATTCATTGTCATTAATAAATTAAAACAATATTTTGAATTACCATACATGCCTCAAGGGAGTCCACATGTCCACATAACAATCATCTTGATCAATCTATCTTAGTAAAACAGATAATAAGCAAATAAGACGCTAAGCTAATTCACATTAGAGTTTTTAATTAATGACCGTCAAAATATGGGGCGTTACAAGCATCGTGAGAATATGACACTCAGATGATCTGGATGGTCCTCTCATGTATTAGAATGAGCGGGCAGGTCATACAGATAAGGTTCCAAAACATGCTTGATATCGTGAAATGCATATGACATGGTCCGTTGAAAAGTGGCCCCAACGTTCTTGATACCAAAGGGTAATTTGAGATATGCAAAGGTCCCCCATGGGCATATAAAAGCATTCTTGTGCTGGTCTGTGTTAAATTTCCTGAATTTACTTCAATCTGATCTAGGATCTTAACTGAGAGAACAACATGTACAGCATATCTACAGCATATCAATCATGGAGACAATAATGCAAGCACACAAGAGACACAAAGATTTACTTGGGGAAAACCATAAAGGTGAAAAACTCCAATAACTTCCTCAGAGATAGATAGAGCAATGATACAACCAACCATGAGAGATAGACACAACCTAGTAGCAGATCCTCCTCCTCCATAAGTGCGCCACTCCTCCTTGAGTGCATGAGTGAGAAGTGAGTGAGTAAATAGAGTGCCTCCCGCACTCTATTTATACTTGACTTGACTTGCCTTTTTACCTAACTCATGTAGGCGCGAACTTAACCACATAATATAATGCTGACTGGGCCGACCCCCAATAGGGTGGTCTAATAACCCTTTGACCCACATGGCCGACCCCCAATAGGGTGGTCTAATAACCCTTTGACCCACATGACTTATACAGGGCCGACCCCAAACAAGGTGGTCTAATAACCCATCAAGTATAAGTTATGACACTTACAATATAAATAACGACACTTCCGTATAGAGGAATAATAACATCTCTATAGGAATACAATATACATATATGTGAAATACATTCTGAAGTTACATATACATCAACAGTCTGATGGGAGTATATCAATCTGATTGTAGTCAGAGAAGCCATCCATAAATGAAAAGATGACGCTCCCGGCATAGTTATCGATAATTTGGTCAATAAAGGGAGTTGGATAGTTGTCTTTGGGACAAGCTTTGTTCAAATCTCTATAATCGACCCAAACTCTAATCGTACCCTGTTTCTTAGCTACGGGAACGATATTGGAGACCCAATCTGTCAATGGGACAGGATTAATGAAACCAACAAGAAGAGGTTTTTCAACTTCCGCTTTAATGGCTGCAGTTTTGTGGGGATGGACAAGTCGGATTTTCTGACAAACGGGTCGGGCACCAGGGTAAACTTGAATTTCATGAACCACTATAGAGGTGTCTATCCCTGGCATTTCTTCATAACTCCAGGAAAAAACATCGCGGAACTCCTTAAATAAGGCAATATAAAATTCCACCTCAGTAGGTGTACATGTTTTGCCTAAATGGATTTGTTCCACGATACCAGGTTTCATGGAGATGTCAATTGGAATGGTTTCCATGATGTTTGCTAGATTTCCCTTGGAAAACACATCGTGTGTAGGGATGGGAATTTTTACGCCAAAATCGCATCATCATGAGTCATGTATTAGCTCCATGTCGTAATCCCTAAAAGTTCCTTGGCTAAAACATTGAGAGAAAGGTTGTTGTCCTTCCCTTTCCATCTTTTGTTGTCACCCCGATGCACCCTGCCTTTGAGAAAGGAGCGTTGAACCCTTGGTGAAGCACTCTGCACCTTAGCAGAGCACGTCGGTGATGCATGCTGCCTTTGTACAAAGTGCGGTGATCCACTTATGACGCAGGTTGCCTTCCTGCAAGGTGCGTCAGAGTTGGTTAAATTGGATAAAAGGAAGCTTCGAGCTTGGTGACATGGAGGCTTATCCCTGGATGCTAGGAAACTTGGAACTCGATCCCCTAACCTAGTAGGGTGATCCCTTAAGCCTCCCCCCTAAATCATCGACCTATCCTATCCCTTTAGCCTTATAAATATAGATCCTCTCTCCATTGTAAAGGGAGAGGAAGGACCATAGTACTCTTATGATGGTGAAATTCTTCTAGGTGATCCTCATTCATCCTTTGGGAGGTAAGCATTCTATCTTGGAGGTTAGGATTGTTGGATGGATGTTGCAACATTAAGTCTTAGGTTGTGACATATCTTCCCTATGTATTTTTGTTTATTGCATTAATACAAGTTCTTTCCATAAGTGTCGTTGTATCAATAATACTTAGGATTTTCCTCCTTAACTGTTAATCTAGATCAATTCATGTTTATATGCTTTTACTGATTGTACATTTCCACTTGCTTGACATGGTTTTGTAGCTAAAGATATGAAGACTTTAGAGCTTGGAGCAACAAGGAGAAATGAAATACAGACTTGAGGTAAGCCACATCTTGACCCGTCTAGTATTTCTATTGATCTAGGAAAGTAACTAGTATTGTGTATCTATTTGTTCTAGATCCACTTGGTCTAGGGAGATCTGTTTGAGTCTGCTCATGTAGATTGTCCATAAGCAAATTTGGAGACCATATTAGGGAATAGATACCTATAGCTTTAATTTCATTTTGTTTTGGTTTCATTAATTTCCGTTTAATCAACTTTTTAGCCTTTTAAGTGCCTCCCACCACTGGATCTGATCATTAGAGAGTCTCCGGGTTACCCAAACTCTGTTCAAGATCAGTATTGGAATTGCTACCCTTTTATTTTTGGAGAAATTTTTATTTTTGTTGCTTGATCCCCGCCCAACGCACCTGGACCATTTATAACCTGCGTCACTGTATCTCTGGCGCACTTAGCCTGTGAGCAAACTCCGTTGCTAACATGTGCAGGCCTTTGGAAACCTGCGTTGTTGATGCACTTACCCAGTGTGCAGAGTGCGTTGTCGGACCTCCCAAAGCTCTGGTGCAACATAGCAGGTTGCATCGCCCTCTATTTGTTGGTACCCAGTGCCAAAATTCTCTCCATTTGGTTTTTGGTCCGATTTTTAGAGCTCTGTGCACTACACCTTACAGTCACAGAGCCCTAAACCTAGCATCTACTGTTCTTTGGCTTGATTGTGAAGTTTTTTGTGTCAATCTAGGTCCTAGCTAGTCAAGCAAGTGATTCAATCGCCGTGGGAAATTTCAATCCCCCATCGATACACTCAGTCTTGTGACTCCCGATCGTTTCATCATATCTGTTCTATTTGTTCAATCTGACTTCCGAGCCTTCTCATTTTTGTTATTGCGATTTTTTGCTTAGATTGTGTGTGTTTGAAGTGTTATTGAGATTTTGGGTGATCACACTTCTTTGGGAATTCTTCATTATTTAAAGTTTGCAGTAGTGTATTCTTTCATTTTCTGAATCTAGATCTGGAAAGTGACATCATTCTCAGATCTTTGAGTGTATTCGAGTAAGAAATAAAAAAATGTTCATTATCTTCGTTTCGAGTTTCTTTCTTGAAATTGTTGTAGAATTTTTTCATACTTTGGAATTTATCATTGAAAGATCTTTGAAAAGTAAAGCATCATCGTTATTGTAGTGCTCTGGTTTTTACGGCAGAGCACTATGTAAAATTTCAGGTTTAATTTTCTACGTTTTAAACTTTATCAGTTTATGGAAGTGAATTTCTAAGAATTTCTATGTGCCGAAATAATATTTAGTGTACTGTGGTGTTTTCACTAACCTTACATTCGAAATTTGAAATAAACAAACATATCGTTATTTTCTTTTCAACAGCATAAGAATAGGTTTCACAACTTAGTAAATCAGTAAATAGCAGTAAATCAGTAAATAGTAAGTTTGCATGTTTACAATAAGATTTAGCATAATAGTAAATAACGGAAATTACCTGATGCTGATGCTAACCGTAAGTTGTAGCAGGTTGTGTAACCCCTTAGACAGCCAAACTGAAGTGTCCACCCTACCGACCAGCTATAATCTTGCTGGCCCTTGGAAATCAAAGGATTTCCAAGCCCCCGAGCCCACAATCTGATAATCCCGAGAGCAGTCTTTCCTTCTGTTCTCAAAATCCTTCTGTTCTCCAATCAAACTTTCTGTCCTCCCAACTTCTGTTCTCCAAACCTCTTTTCTTTTCCCATCAAAAAAAAAAAAAACCCCCCCAACCTTCAACCTTCTCCCCCTCTATATACATGTCCATCCTCGAGAAGACCTTGGGCTTACTCCACCGCCCCAAATTCCCCCTCTCGAGCCCCTCAAACCTTTACTCCTTTCCCTAGTTCATTCAGCCACGTCTCATTATAAAAATGTATAATTAATTACTCTTATGGAAAATTCGTTTGGTTTTGGATTGACGGTCGTAATTATTTATTACGGTGGGAATTATCACCCCAAGGTTATCCATTCGGGACAAGTTTCATTAAATACAAGTCTATCCGCCATCCTTGATATTTTAATGTTATTAATGTAATTAATAAAATATTATATAATTAGTTGCCCCTTGTCAACTTGGACATGATGTGTCTTAATGATCCACCTTATCCGTCGAGACTACTTTAGCTTGAGGTTTAAATTCCAAGATTAACATTGAATAATTAAATATCCATTTTCCATCACATCACGGTTATTCCAAAAAGGATTATCTTATTATGGCTAACTTTGAAATGGAATTAATCACGCAATATTAATTTATAAATCAATATTTTAAATCTTACTTATATTGCATTTGTTACGATAGGGATATAAATGTTGTTGGAATATCATTTATTAATTAATAATAATAATTAAATCACCCTTTGACAATAATAAAAGGTGAATCAATCATAGTATTCTTAATTATTTGTTTATCACATGAGTACCCTATCATCAACATAGCATCCTTGTTCTTATAAACAAAGCACTTGTGAGGGCTTAAACAATTTTACTAATTCATTAGACACTATCATTACCCTATTCACAACAGTTCTTCTATGACAATGTTAACTGACGATACTTGTCTTAGTTTATTATTACAATGTTTTCATATAATTACTAATTCACTTATTTACACATTGACAACCTAACCATTCATTACCTAAGTTGATTGATGTATCCTTAACTGAGTTATCTATGACATTTATACTACTATTCAAGCATGACAAGTATGTTATACACCAGTAATATTGTACACGTACAAGGTGTGCATGCATGGCCAGTGTATGCACATGTCGGACATGTACTATAAACAAACCCCATTCCGCCTATGCATACTTGCTAACTAACAATAGTATCTACCCCCATGCAGAAGAGCAAGCATAATCTATAGTATAATTACTTTAACATCCTCGGTTATTTAACAGTTAACCCTTTACGATTTAACATCATTGTCTTTATGTTTACATTAGTTTAATCAATCAAGTACAGGAAGGGTGCCTACTTCCACTAACTCGGAATCAAGGAATACTAAACCCCCAACAGTTCTAACTAACACATCCTCCCATCATAACCTACGTCCAGCATCCTCCCTATCCTTCCTCTGCTAGTACAACAGTGGATGTCGGACTCACCGATCTGACCACATAGAACTTGAGAGCGATAGCGTCGGCTGAACAGCGGACCTATCCTCCCCTAGCAGGCATCCGACAATCGTCATCACAACAACATGGGGAGCGTGTCTCAGCACGGCCCTCCCACGACCTCGGGTCTCATGGAAACATAGGGTGGGAAACACATCCATCCCTCTCAACATACTGGGCCTACGCCCTTATCAACTCATACTTGCTGCTATCGGGATTATCAGTTTGTGTTATCGTATCCTCATTTTGGCTGCTAAGGTTTGCTGTATGAACATGTTTTTCCTTTCCAATGTACATCAGATCAAGTAACTGGCTATCCCATAGCCCTTGTGTCCTGTAGGTTAGTGTTTTGCAAAATACAATTTATAGAAAGCATTTTCCATTGATCGCCAATTGATCCATGTTATCATTTCATTTCATGTAACCTTTTAGCTCATCATAGATACATATAACATTTCAATAATTCACATAAGAAGATGGTATCCACGTACCGAATCATATATTTCACATTTCATTAATGAAAACATATAAACATATACTGAAATCGTAAAATAAGGAAATCATATGATAATCATGACATCATAATCGCATAACATAGTAACATCATAATTATGGTGAAATCATAAAACAGAGTAACATCATATAACGAGGTCCAATATAGTTTACTCAGTCGAGCTGAGTTCAACAGAATATATAAGAAAATAAAGTATGGTGTATCTAACTAATAAATATGCCGAATCAAAATATGGGCGTTACAGTTATCTTGCATTTTCTTAGTTGTGAAAACTTACTTATCATTTTTTTGAAAATTTGAAGTGCATTAGAACTTTTACGAAGCATTTCCAAAGATTGAAATATTCTTGCATTTTTGTTTTATTTTCTTCCACTTCTTGATCTTTATTTTGGAAAATTGAAGTTATTGCATCCAAACAAAATTCTCCTTTTCATCTTAGCGTAGATTCTTTAAATTTGAAAAGAGAAAAAGAAAACATTTAAGATTTTGTGTCTGTTATTTCATTGTTTTTGTTGGTTTAGTGAAAAGAGTGCTTCATTTGTCTTTTGGTTGATTTTGAAGTATTGGGGTACTTGTTCATTTTTTACTATCTTAAACAAAGAAAATTTCTCATTACCATAGATAGCTTGCATCGAAAAGAAAAGAAAATATTTGCATTTTCATGTAGCTTAGGTTTGCATTCTTTTTAAATTCCTGTCTACACCTCATGCATTCACCTAACCGTAAAAGATAAAATTTACCGGTAGTGTTAGGTTAAAACTGTATAGAAACTTATGTGTTAAGTTAGAGACGTGTTCCAACGTCTTTAAGTGTGGAAGCTGTCGTTTCTTGCCTGCATTGCATCTTGGGGGCTTGTAGTTCTTCCAAGTACCAATCGGTATATCGAACGTCCTTTCACATACCATTGGATATATAGAAAGGTACTTCATGTACTCGGTAGTATATCAAAAGGATCCTATGGTACGGTTGTGCATTAGACAACACCATTATGGATTTGAGCTCCCACGTACCTTGAGTATATCGGGATACCCTTATAGGATTCCTGGAACCATCCGAGTTAACCTATTGGTCGTCTTGGTGCGGCAATACACCGAGAACAACACTCGAGGAGCTATTACACACGTGCTTCAGGTAGTCGGGTTATACGGTCAGGGGTACGGTCCTAATCCTCCCTGGTTAGTGCTCTGAAAGATTGGGTTGAGTATAATTGTTGGACCTTATGGTATATCACGAGTTGCACCGCCTTGATAATCCCATGAGGTTCCAGACCATTGAATCCACACCTACCACATAAGTTTGCTTGCGGCATTAGCTTGTGTAGATTTTGGATTGCATTTTTTCTTTTTTGTATAGAAAACACTTAGGAGAAATTTTGGTTCAGTCATTCTGCCTGATCAACCTTTGAGAAGATCCCGAAGGATTTTGAACTTGCCACCTGAATATCCCCTTAACCAGGAGGAGAATTCGGGAGAAAACATGGATCAACCTACTACGTCTATGTCACATGAGTAAGATACCTCTACCTTGGAGTCGGGAATGAACTATTCATCTCTTGCAAATCTCTGATCCTACGGGACCTTTGATCATGGAGAAACCTACTTCATATGACACGTCTTTCCATCATTCTATGGAAGGACATCCTGGAGCTACATATTGGGTTTTCAATCAACCCCATGATGACCTTGTGTCAACAGTATTTGGTCCAACTGCATATTTTTGGGACACCTCTCTAGGTCGACATGTTGCCGACTTTGGGTCACTTCCAGTGGAAGAAACCATACCTCTACGATGGATCCCCAACAACGAGTTCCTTGCACCACTCTATGAGCACATGAGCCATTTACATATGGCCGACGAACAATTTAGACGTCAAAGTCTCTGACGTAGAGTAAGTTCGGAAGTACCCATTTTTCTATATTCCCCTGTACGTTATTTATCTTTTACTTCACCAGAAACATCCATACCCAACACGACCACTTATGAACTAGGTCAAACCTCGTTTCCTACAAGTACACCTCAAATTCAGGTGACCGGTTCTACACCTCCTTTGACCCCAATCTTCGAAGGGAAATCTTCAACCTCTATTAACTATGTTACTGGGACATTACCTCCACCTCCCCCACCTCAAAATTTGAGGGGAGGCTATAATCTACCTGTTAGTTTACAGTCAAGTGGAAGTAATCCTTTTTTCAATAGTCAACCTTTTGTTACGGGTCAACCCAGTATTAGTGGTCAACATTCAATCACCAGCCGCACTCCATTAAGTGGGCAATTTTCGACTGGGGGGCAACCCCTAGCTAGTGGACCTAACCTGACTGGGGGGAATCATCCAGTTAGTAGTCATAACATGAGTGGAGGATATACTTCACGTCCAATCTATAACATAGTTGGAAGTTCTCTTCCAACCATGGGACAACCTACGTGTACGCGTCATACAGGGAGTCCATCTATTTGGACCCAACCCCCATGGGGGCATATTTTTCCAGGACATCATAATCCTAATATCAGGAAAAACTATTCATGAAACCTTTTTCCCGGAATTCCCTATCCTGGAAACCCAAACACCCCATGGGGGAACCATAATTTTCCATCAATTGGATCTCCGGCCGGTGGACCAACCCCACCACATCCACCAACTGTCCCACCAACTCCACCACCACCACCACCACCACCCCATTATGAAGGAGGCGGACCCTTGCCTTCTAGAGAAGGACCACCCCATTCCGGAGGAGGAGGAACCCCACCTTTTGGCGGAGGAGCACCCCATTCCAAAAGAGGAAGACCCCCACCTTTGGTGGAGGACCACCCCATTATGGAGGAGGAGGACCCCCACCTTACTCTGGAGGAGGCAGACCCCCACCTTCCAGCGGAGGACCACCTTATTCTGGCGGAGGCGGACCCCCTTCAGGTCCACCTCCCAACCCAGGTGGCCCACCCCCATATGGCCAATTTCCTACGGGAGGACCTTACGACCAATCGGTCCATGGTCCTACTGGTACACCGTTGCCTTATCAGTACTACCAGTATCCACATCCCAACCAACAATTACCATTTATGGATGCACTTGATCTTCCAAACTTATCACAGTTGACTAATGATCCCATTTATCATGACACTAATTGGCCAACCAGTCTGGTGAAGTTACCATCTGACATCCCGAAGTTTGACGGAAAACCTGGTGAGGACTCGAAAAACCATGTAATGACTTATCATTTGTGGTGTTCATCCAAATCCTTAATGGATGATTCCATTCGTTTGAGGTTATTCCAGCGAATCCTTACCGATACTACTGCCAAGTGGTACATTGAGTTACCACCACACTCCTTTCTCAATTTTCGATCATTGGCTATATCATTTTTGACACATTTTCAATTACTAATCCGCTATGAGACCGGTACAGATATTTTGACTTCTCTCTGGAAAAACACTGCCACTCACATTTCTGATCATATTCATGAGTGGAGGAGGAGACGACGTCTGATTAAAGCTCCCATTCTAGACCAACTCCTTGCATATTGGTTTACAAAGTCACTACTATCCATCATAGCCAAATATGTCGCTATGGGTGGGGCCATCACAGAAGAACAAGCTATAGCTCGTTCCCAGTACTTAGACCTTGTATATGCCTAATCTGACACTTTATACGATATTGTTCCTGATGCACCCCGCCCTACCTACGACCCATAAAAACCACCCACGCGACCTCATGCCGATGGCATCATGGGTTCCATTCACAACCAACCCACTACACCATGGCGGGGAACAACACCAACAGATCACCCAACCCTGCTGCCACTGAAGAAGTGAATTCAGTCCAATCTGCTTCACCTCAAAAATCCAGTGGTAAAAAGAAGAGCAAAGGTAAAAACAAAAAGTCTTCTCATCAGCAGGAGCCCAAATAGAACAATCTCGACGACACCAAACAAAAGCGGAAGGCTAAGTATCCTTGTTTACTATGTGATGGTGACCACTTCACCAAATAGTGTCCACATCGGGATGAAGTAAAAAAGTTTCTCAAGGGGAACCCCACACCCGCAGTCCTAACAGATCCCTTCCCCACACAACAAAAACATATGATCGCGCAACAACCATCTCCTTCTCAAGGAGAAATGTCCTCTGCCGCTCATGTTCTCATGATGCGGAGCAAAACGGTCAACTTGAATACTCGACCACGTTCATATGACTCCCCTCCTATGAAGGAATATGACGGGGGAAATCCTGAAAAAAAACCCGCGTTAACATCAAACATCCCATCACCTCCAGGTAATCTCCTCATAGAGAAACCTTCATTGGATTCAGTCTTGCGTCCACCCAAGAGCACAATTAGAAAAGCCACTTTCAATCCAAATGCTCAGGCTGCTCAAAACTACAATATAGTAGAGGACTTAGCGCAAGCCCCTTGTGCTATGTCGACGCTCGAAGTCTTACAAAACTCTCCTATTCAGCATAAGATGTTGTTATCCGCGATTGGCGTTGTAGACCCGGATTCCTCCAATACCATTATGTTCATGTTAGAGTATTTTAAGTCGAGGCTTTCCCACCAACTTGCGGTCCAAATCGTTACTAATGTTGCTGGGACAAGCATCCATTGTACTGTCCTAGACGAAGGAGCCTCCACCTCGGTTATGTTGTTATCTTGTTAGCGAGCCATTGGCTCTCCCGAGTTGAACTGTTCTCCAACCACTTTGAAGGCCTTTGATGGACGTGGCTTTGGCTCTCTCGAGTTATGTCGTTGCTGCCTCATTGGATTATAACTTGCTACTTGGTCGAAACTATTTTTATTCCATGAATGCGGTAGCATCATCTGTCTTCTGCATAATGCAATTTCCCCACCAAGGGAAGATTGTCACTCTTGACCAATTAGACTGCTGTACACCTGACACCACTACTCATCCTGCAAACAATGTCCCTATTTTAGGACATTCAACGTAGATATATGAGAGTGTGGGGGTAGGACTCCTTAAGGATTCATCCCTCATGTGAGTCTTTCCAACATCAGATCCCCCTATCCATGTTGCCATGGTGAACATGATTTCATCCTCACATTACTCCAACGATCAATGGATTATGCCTGATCCATACCATCTGGATATGATTGGAGATATGATGCCTCTCAGCCCTACATAAGCTACATACGAGGCCATCCAATCAACACCTGATTTACCCGATGCCCACTCTACACTGGCATCTATTTCACGTTCTCTACCCTTACAACGGAGCTCATCCCAACCAGATCCTCTACTACGGACTTTTCATTCCGATGAGTCCATCATGGAGATTATGAGCGCGGATGAACCACCATGGGAAGACCTCCACCATAGATCGACTTTCCTTCTGTGATCAGAGTCAGTAGAGAACTCCATAGAAACGATTGTTTCACTAGACATCTTTCCTTTCCCTCAATCTCCTATCTTGACAGTGGATACGGTAACCGAGGGGAACCTGGCTAATATCACGCCTACCATTTCGATCGACATCTCGGTGAAACCAGGAGTCGTGGAACACATACACTTAGGCCAAACTTGTTCTCCAGAAGAAGTCACGACTTTTATGGCCTTATTTAAACAGTTCCGCAATGTTTTTACATGGAGCTACGAGGAAATGCCCGAGATTGATCCTGCCATTGTCATGCATGAGATTCAAATGTATCCCGACGCAAAACTCGTCCAACAAAAGTTACGCCCTGTGCTTCCTCAGAAAAATGCGGCTATAAAGGCAGAAATAGAAATATTTTAAAGGCTGGGTTCATTTATCCTATATCCTTAACAGATTGGGTCTCCAATGTCATCCCCATTACCAGAAAACATGGCACCATTCGAGTCTGTGTCGAATACATGGATTTAAATAAGGCTTGTTCCAAGGACAACTATCCTACCCCGTTTATTGACCAGATCATTGAAAACTGTGCTGGAAGTGTTATCTTTTCATTCATGGATGGCTTTTTCGGCTACAATCAGATAGAGATCCACCTTGTCTATCAACACAAGACGACTTTCATCTTCCCATGGGGTACGTTTGCATATCGTAAACTCCTTTTTGGCCTTAAAAATTCTGGTGCTACATTCCGGTGGGCTATGTCGTACGCTTTCCATGACGTGAAGGACTTTGTGGAGCCTTACTTAGACGATCTCCTTGCTCATTCGAATAGTCGAGAGTTCCACATTGATCATCTGATGACCATATTCCTCAAATGTAGACGATACAATATCCGTCTCAACCCTCACAAGTGCACCTTTTGCGTCGAGTCCGGACGCTTGCTAGACTTCATAATTTCGATATATGGGATCCGTGTTGATCCCCTAAAGGTGGAAGCCATTGTTGCTCTACCACCCCCAACGGATATACCAAAACTTCAAAGTTTGTAGGGGAAGGCAAACTATTTAAGGCGTTTCGTGTGTAATTTTGCTGAAAATACACAGGGATACATACAATTGCTTAAGAAGGATGTCGCTTTTATTTGGGATGATTATGCGCAATAATCCTTCGACAACCTAAAACATGCTATCACCCATGCACCTGTGTTACAACTGCCCAATTACACCAAGGACTACATCCTTTATCTTGCTGTTTCCAATACCACCATCGCTATGGTTTTGGTTCAGGAGGATAGTAACGCCGAAGAGCATGTGATTTACTACCTTAGTAAGGGTCTCATTGAATCTGAAATACGAAATTCACATGTCGAGAAGCTAGCTCTCGTAGCAGTCATTGCTGTCCAATAGTTCCTCATTATATCCTCCTCTGCACTACCACCATCATTGCCGACTCTAACCCCATGTACCGCGTTCTCACACGCCAGGTGTTAGGGGGAAAATATTCACACTGGATCGAAATTCTTTTGGAATTCGACCTCTAGTTTGAGAAGGGCAATTCAAAGAAGTCTTTGGTATTTGCGGAGCTTATCTGCGATCTTTCCCGTACTGATCAGGGAATTGAGCCCATGGAATCCCTCCCCGACGAGTCTTTGTTTCTCATCAATACTTCTAACCCATGGTATGGAGACATCACTTTGTATCTCCAGACCCAACGTTTCAGTTCTCAGTTATCTCGTGACGTCCGCCGTTGTGTGCGTCACCACGCAAAATACTACCTAATAATCGGTGATACCTTATATCGTCGTGGCGTTGATTCTATCCTCCGATGATGCTTAAGTCATGAGGAGGCTGAACACGTTCTGAATGATTATCACTCAGGGGCATGTTGCAATCATATTTATGGGATGGTTATAGCTCAAAAAATCCTATGCGTTGGATACTATTGTCCTTCCATATTTAAATATTGTATTGAAGCCTTCAAGAAGTGTCCTCCTTGCCAGCTTTTTCATCATAAAAAGCGCTCTCATCCAACCCCACTACATCCAGTTATTGTCGTCGGTACCTTTTTGAAATGGGGCATAGATTTCATGCATTGTAAGCCTACCTCGGCCAGGGGGCATGGTTACATCATCGTTGTCGTTGACTACTTTACCAAGTGGGCTGAGGCGATGCCTACATACAACGAAGACGACAAAACCATCGCACTCTTTATGTTTAATCACATCATTGCACGATTCGGAGTTCCTCAGGCTATCGTCACTGATCATGGAAGAAATTTCCAGAACAAGATGGTGGATGAACTAAGCACCGGGTTGGGTTTTCAACATGTGAACTCAACTCCGTATTACCCACAATCCAAGCGACAAGTAGAGGCCATCAATAAGGTCTTGAAAACCATGATCCAATGCATGGTGGGTACACACAGGTCCAACTGGATTTTTTCACCCTAATGGGCATATAGGACTTCCACCAAACTTCCACCAGATTCACACCCTTCCAATTAGTCTACGGACTGGAGGAAATCTTACCTATTGAGTGTGAGATTCCGTCATTGAAACTTGCAGTCGAACTTCTACCAAACACCACTGTTGAGGAAGAACATTTTCTGTACTTGGATAAACTCAACGAAACCCACCATGATGCATCCCTTGCTAATGAAGCACACAAGAAGTGCATCAAGGCCCAATATGACAAATCGGTCAAAGCTCGTATCTTTAACGAGGGAGATTTGGTCCTCACCTACGACCAAAAACATGATAAGCTGGGGGCAGGCAAACTTGAGTCCATGTGGCACAGTCCATATGTAGTTAAGCATGTTTTGGAGAAGGGAGCATATGAACTAGAAGACTATGATAGGATATCTTTAGGAGAGCCTCGCAATGGACTCTTCCTAAAGCGGCACTACGCCTAAGTCTTTTATGCATTAGTACCATGTAGATACTGTACATGGTGTGTGTTTTGTGTAGTGTGAGGATTTACTTTTAGTGTGTTAGGATCTTGTCTTTACACTTATACCATGTCCTGACAGGATGTGCAGATGGAAACATGTGTTGGATTTGCGGACGACATTAACTGGCATACCCGTAACCTCGCTTCTGAAGCATGGGTACTCTATTCCCTCACCAACAAGCTCATGAGTTCGGGAGGAATTTGTCTAGGATACGTAACCAACAACGCCGCAAAGTATCATGCGGTGATTGGATTGTTGACCGACGCTCTTCCCTGGGTATGGATCACATTGTTATCCACCTTGACTCACAAATAGTGGTCTCTCATCTTAATTGAGTCTAAGATATCCGCGACCCCACGTTACTCCCTCTATTCCGACGAGTACGACTCTTGGAAAGGTCCTTTGAATCCATACAATACCTGTATATTTCAAGAGACATGAACACCGTTGCTAACTCCATGGCCAATTTCATATTGGATTGGTACATTGCACATTCATAAAACGTTTTATTGAAAAGATGTGAAAATGACATAACATGTAAATTATTCATAATGTGTAATCTAAACATGCACAAGATCCCATAATCATCAATGAAACACAATATATAAAGCCGTAAATAGTGTCTTGTATATATATATATATCATGTCGGTATAGTACAAAAAATGTGGTACTGGTACAAAATCTGAATCATATGAGCTTTCAGTAAGTCCTTGCTACAAAATTCTGAAGCCCATGGCTTTCAGTACATACATATCACACATGATCTATTCCCTAGGATTCTCATGATAACAGATGATGGCCCTGGACACTCTACGGAGTAGTGGATCAAAATGTGCCGAAACTCCTGCAGTCTAATGCTGGTAACGATGAGGTAGCTCATCTATAGAGGTGTTTAGTATGTCCAGCGTCAATCTCTGTAGGTTCTCCTCCAGCTCACTCAACTCCTCGGCCGCATCCTGGTGCGCAACCGCTATATCATGTACCACCGCTCTCCCCTCAATCGGAGAAGCACCCAATGGTCGAGATGGACCAACGTATGTACAAAACATATGTAAACTATTAGTACTACTCCAAAAACATCAAAAATTATAAAATGAAAAACAGAACAGAGTTGTCATTCTTACCTAGGTTCCCCCATTGCTCTCCCTCGAGAAGAGCCAAGTCTGGGCCACCTCTGAAGTCTCTTCCCGCATATCGGTAATCCTCAACCATGAGGATTTTTCCGTGCCACCACCTGAAGAAGGCAGGACCATAACTGATGATGACCCCCCCACCTCCATGGCAGGCCATAACCTCAGACCAACGAACCATATGAGGATCCTTGGGATCTAGATCCTCTATCTCCACTTGAGGACGTAATAGCGGGACTCGTTCCAAGAAGAACGAGACTACAGTAAAACCATAGCCGAACTGTTTCAACTCACCTCTGCAACACTTGGTGAGATGATATCTGAGATTTGTGAGGAGTCCCTCGCACCAGTTGAACACTGTTGGGGCCATGCACTCTACAACATATAACATATGTGCCTTCATGGCCTGATGAGGATCCCTGCTCCCCACCACTCTCTCTATGGTGAAGAGAACCGTGCGCAGTGGTCGATCCCTCACATTCTTGATGGGAATTTCCCCATCAAGCATCTGAGTACTAGGTGTACAAAACTGAGCCACTAGACTCTCCGTGGATTGGTCACTGCCTCGTGGCCCTGATAATGAAACTGGGGCACCCCGCCTGGACAAACCCGTTAGGAAATATATGTCCTCTACATCTATAGTCAGAGTATGAAAACCAACTCGAAAGTACTGTTGGTCTGGATCCCACAATATGATCAAATGATCCAGCAATGGAACTTGGGATCTCATGCCTTGGATGTGAAATAATTTTAGAAAACCACATTGTTGGAGTGAGTTCATGGAATGAGGATCAATTTTCGCTTCGACATCCTCCATTTCATGTTCTCTTTCCTTCCACTGAACCATTCTAGTGACCCAAACTTGTCCAAACAACATTCAAACATGTATTAGAACCTTGATATACCTTTGGGGTTGGATATTTTGAGCTTATTTCTTAGTTTAGTGGGATGAATTGCGCCGACGTACCACGTTAGTTCACACAGTGCGTCGACGACGCACTCTACCCATACGCGAAGTATGCCAGAGATCCCTCGATGCACTTCCCGTAAGGGGAAAGTATGTCGCCTAGAGGGCGTGCAATTCCCCCATTCTACAAGCTCAAAAACCCAAAAATGGAAATTAAATGCAAATCTAATCCACTACAGATGAAGAGGATAAGGTTTAGGTCTACCTGACGCTAACGGTGCCGAAAATGGCTGGCTCAAACCCCTGCAATCGGCGCTTGAAAATCGACTCCAAATGGTGTTTTCACTCCTCCGAATTTGGTAAAAACAATGATAACTATTTTTTACTATTTGGCCCTTTTTATATAAAAAATGGAATATTCTTATTTTGATTTATTATTTTATGGGTCAATTTTTACTATAGTTGGTAATATTTTTGTGTCTAAGCACCTAATTTGTCGTTTTGACTTAGTTTTTGGAGTCCACAGGTAAAGTAAAGCGACGTTATAACTTTTTGGCGACTATTGTGGTCATTTCACGCTTGTTGTCAACTGTGAACGACTCTTGAGCGTTTTTGTGCTATTATGATGCTCATTAAAATCAAACATTAATGGCACCGAGCTTACTCTTGGTTCTTTCTCGTGCTCGTAAAACGATGAGAAAAAGTCACCGAGTTATCTTTTATCACTTTTTTGGGCTCGTAAAAATCCCACAAAAAAGGGACCCCTTGGAGTTGCTCTTTAAGCTCTTTCAGACTCCCTAAATATGAAAAAGATTGCCAAGTGAACTTGATGCTTTTACACTTGTAAAAGTATTTGAATGATCATCTTCCTGGTGATAGTTTACCTATTTTTCGGACTAGGAGGTGCTATTTACGAAAAAATGAGCACTCCGGTTAACCATGACTGGAAGAGTTCTCTTTTGCATTTTTTTATCCTTTTTCGGGTGAAGAGACTAACCTTTACGGAAAAGAACCTTTGGAGTCTTCTTTAGTTCTTTTCAGACTCTCTATACATGAAATGACGCCGAGTTTACCTTCTTTGGACTCGTTAAAATATGACATCGAAGGGCTCGTTTTGGGACGAACCCCTCCTATCTCAGGTTCGTAAAACATTTGGGATTGGACTCGTCTGAAAGATGAGCTATACCGAGCATCTGTTACCCTCCTCAAGCTAGTTAAAAAACAAAAGGGATACTCATCAATCATGATGGGGATAAGGAAAGAATATGTGTTTCATTGTAGTTACGACAGTACTTAGTCAATATTGAACATGGCACTCATCTGCATACGCATTCAGCACTTGGGTATTATGTTTGTCTTCGGGTTACACTGATTCCATGAGTCTTTTTACTCCTTTGGGTCATCCAAAGAATGCTTCCACCATCAGTTTCATTAGGGGTTGGTATCATTCTCGTAGTGTCATACTGCCAAGTAGTGCCATGTTCATGTTCAAGAGATTTTTGTTCATCAATTCATTATTTGCAGTCATTATACCTTCTAACGTGTCGGTATTCCATGAGTCAGTCTCACACATTGCTCTACATTCCGATTTACTCTAAAATATATTTGATCGTGTTTCGTGTCGATGATGGGGGATACATCGTGACCCTCCTTCGGCGGATTCATCCTTGTCGACCTCAACACATCATCCAAGGATTGAATCTAGAAACCAATCAAGTACCTTGGGCTTGCATGCCTCAATGGCATGTTAGCTTGCTTCTGACATTAGTTCACATCATTGGCTCTTGATTGAAATATTCATTCGAGTGTTCGACTTCAACTCATTGATTCACATTCGATGGTTTGTACTATGATACCTTGGGGATCATTGACATCAATGGTGATTTCCATAGCGATTGTTAATGGTATACATCAAGGACCAGTAATCAAGAGGTTTCTACCATGTTCGACATCAAGACATTGTAATCACATGGTTAGATTCGAATCATTGCGGGTTCAACTTGAAGACCCTGGTTTAACTCATATATTTTACCTAGGTTGCGACGGAGATTTTTTTGAGTCATATCACATGGATCCACTTTGTATTGGTCGTGGCTGTGTTATCATCTCATCATGGATCTACGCTTGTGTCTAGTAGCCATGATTGTGTTCAATCGGTCTCTAATGTCATGGATCTGCAATGTATTGGTCGACAACCATGTCATGAGTCATGTGAGATGCATTTCTCAGAGTCAGTTGTTCTATAGTCGTATATTCCAACCGATGATATTTGCCTCCACCCATTTCATTTGCTACAAAGCATTTCACCTGTTTTATTTTACCAGCTTCATGATTTAGGGGGCATTATGTTACACCTAAATCTCGTCATCATGAGTCATGTATCAGCTCCATGCCGTAATCCCTAAAATTTCCTTGGCTAAAACACTGAGAGAAAGGTTGTTGTCCTTCCCTTTCCATCTTTTGTTGTCACCCCCGATGCACCCTGCCTTTGAGCAAGGAGCGTTGAACCCTTGGTGACACACTCTGCACCTTAGCAGAGCACGTCGGTGACGCATGCTGCCTTTGTACAAAGTGAGATGGTCCACTTCTGACGCAGGTTTCCTTACTGCAAGGTGCATCAGAGTTGGTTAAATTGGATAAAAGGAAGCTTCGATCTTGGTGACATGGAAGCTTATCCATATATGCTAGGAAACCTGGCACTCGATCCCCTAACCTAGTAGGGTGATCCCTTAAGCCTCTCCCCTAAATCCTCGACCTATCCTTTCCCTTTAGCCTTATAAATATAGACCCTCTCTCCATTGTAAAGGGAGAGGAAGGACCATAGTACTCTTATGCTGGTGAAATTCTTCTAGGTGATCCTCATTCATCCTTTGGGAGGAAATAATTCTATATTGGAGGCTAGGATTGTTGGATGGAGGTTCCTGTGATAATCTACAGGGATCTAGCAACTGTAACAAACTCACAATCTAACTCTCAAGATTATTTGCAAAGAAGAAGAAGCATGCATTCAATAATCACTCACAAACACAGAATAATGGACAATGTCAATATCATACAATGAATAATGAATGTAGAGAATGTGTTACAATAATCAATGATGAGGCATCATATAGGATTCGAAGTAGCCAAGTAGGGCATTCGAATCTGAGCTCAAAGTCTAGCATGAATAACTATGGAGATATCATCCAGTCGGTAGTATTAGTCACAACTGGTAAGAGTCAGTCAAGTGTGACCAACTGAGTCTAACATAACCATCTAGCCATAAATCATGGAATGGAGACTCCAAGGTGGGTGCATGAGGCTGTCTAACTCAAAGTCTAGCTTGGATAACAATGGACACATCATCCGGTCAATAGTATCAGTCATAAATGGTAATAGTCAGTCAAGTGTGTCTAACTGAGTCTAATAGATCCATCTAGGCATAAATCAAGGAATGGAGACTCCAAGGAGGGCACATGAGGCTGTCAAATAGTCAAGTGGAACTCCAGAACTAGCTAACTAGAAGCTACAAGCAGTCAACATGAGAAATTAGTGGAAGAACTACTCAATGAATGCACTAACTGAATGATAACTCCCGGTAGGTGAGATAAGGTGCCCTGACTGAGTGATAATTGGTGGTAGGTGAGAAATGGCACCCATGGTGGCTGTGGTAGGTGGGAAAGGCTCACTTTCCATGCAAATAAGTCAAGGAGGGTGCATTAGGTAGGTAGGAGGCCAAATGAGGGCTGTAGACAGGCTCTGGAGAGCTTGAAGCAAGCTCTAGGTGCTGGGAGACCACCATGATGATGACTGGATGCATGTAGTGGCATGCAGGCAAAGACAGGCTCTGGAGAGCTAGAAGCAAGCTCCAGGTGCTGGGGAGACCACCATGATGATGACTGGATGCATGCAAAATATAAAATGATGGTGTGAATATTCCAACACCCCCCGCAAGCTATACTATGAGGTAACAACTGAAATCTGAAAAACAGGGCCCTGGTGACTAAGACCAAAGGTCACCCCATATAATCAATCTAAATAAACTAAGTGAGGAAAGAGGGCAAACCTAGTGGGAAGAAATCTCTCCCTCAAAATAGACTGAACGATGCTAATGGAGCATATCATCTCTCACCCCTGAAGGAGGTAAGTGTCCTTCTTTTCCGAAGAAGGCTCGATCGATCTGAAATGGATCAACAATGTGAGAAGGATGAAACCTTCCATTCTGAAAATCTGATCTGGTTCTTCTATGATCATGTGGATCACCAACCAAATCACTGGCAGATTAGAGTGTAGTGGCTTCCCATTGAGAAAGAGGAGGAATATCAGGTGAGATATCTTCAGGTTCTTGTGGATATGGATCTCCCATTCGCTCATCTTCATCATCAGTTGCTAGATCTTCAGGTTCTTGTGGATCTGGATCTAGCATTCTATCATCATCATCTCCATCTTCAAATTTTGAATCTGAAATATCATGTGAAGATGCATCTACAACTGGCTCATCATCATATCCAAACTCTGAATCTTAAATCTCATGTGATGATTTTTCTCTCTCTTGATCATCAATCAAAGGAGGAGGTATCTTCCTTTTGGGAAGAAGTGGATCATGCTGCAAAAACATAATATGAAGATCACCATGAAGCATGTGATTCGAACCAACTGAGGTAGAATCAAAACCATGAATGTGTAGATAGTTCCTTGATATCTCCTTTGAACCAACATAGGTGAGATCATGACCAAGGAAACTAGGACATGATGATGGTGAATCTTCAACAAGATCACTGGTGGATGCAACAATGATGGTGGCCCATGAACCAATAGGTGCTAGATCTTCAGGTTCTTGTGGATTTGGATCTAGCATTCTCTCAAAAAAAGTTGTCTTCCTCTTGGGAAGAAATGAATCATGTTCCAAAAACATGTGCTTGAGTTCTCCAACAATGGATGCAAGCAAATCAGATCCAAAAATTGGAAGATGGTTTCTCATGATCTCCTTTGAACCAATAGGGGTGAAATCAAAACCAAAATCACAGAAAGGTGCATGAGTCATGAACCCAAGCGAATGATAGAGTCTTTCATCGTTAGTGAAACTCTGAAAACATGTGCCAATGACCAAATAGGAATCCAAAGAAAGCATATGATGAGGGAGAGCGAATGCATTACCTTCCAAATCTGATTTTTCCTTCAAAATACTCAGTAGGTCATCATCTTGCACATCAACAGGTGCATCAGCTCTATGAAAGAGTATGTAGTTCTTTGATATCTCCTTTGAACCAATAGGGGTGAGATAAGAACCAAATGAACCATATAATGGTGATGGCTTGAACTTCAAATCAGATCCAAGATTTTGAGGATGGTTTCTTATGATCTTCTTTGAACCAATAGTGGTGAGATCAAAACCAAAATCACAAGGATATGCATGAGACTCGAATCCAAGCGAATGGTAGAGTCTTCTATCTTCGATGAAGTTCTGAAAACATGTGCCAATGACCAAGTAGGAGTCCATAGGAAGATTTTGATCAAGGAGGGAAAATGCATTGCCTCCCAAATCTTCCAAGATGCTCAATAGGTCATTATTTCGCACATCAGCAAGCTCACGGGAAGTAGAGATTTCAAAGATCTCTTCAACTTCTAGAGTAGTAGCTGACATCTTTTGCTTAGAAATCAGATAGGAAGATGGAACAATTGAAACCATGTGTTGTACTTCGACTTCATCTTGAACAACTTCATCATGGGAGATGATGGAGGCCGAGTCATGAATAGAGAGAGCACTGCAGGAAGTATCACTGGGCTTTCTTTCCACATGGATATCATCAACCTCTTCCTCCTGACTTCCAAATAATCTGTCCAATCTAGTCCATAGATCACTTGGATGTTCATTAAGATCAATGTAGTATTCCATATTGGAAAACATAGTAATACATATGCTTCCTAAGGCTCCGTCACAAGCATCAAGCCAATCTTCTTTCTCTCCATCGGAAGAAAAATCTCTCTTAATACCAGTACACACATCAAAAAGACCATGTCTCTTCAGATATGATGCCATCTTTGGTTTCCACTCATCATAGTTGAATGGAGTGAGAGAAGGAACTCCTTCCAGACACATAGAATATGTTGTTCAATTTCGAATCTACTGCTGCAACTGCAAAAAAATTTGAAACCTGCAAAACAAGATAATTTTTGTTGATGGAGAATGCTACACTTCGACTGAGCACTACCTTAAGGACACTTGGCACATAAACTAAGTCCTTCACACCTGGATAGACCTCACTGTATTTCTCCAATGAATTCAAGTAATAGCACTAGGATTTGCTGTGGAAACTCAGAGGCTTCTGGTGCACAAGTGAAAGATAGCTTCTCAAAGAAATGCTGCAACTGCTGCAATGGCTGCAATTCGAATAGCTGCTAACTGCTTTGATACCATGTGATAATTTACAGGGATCTAGCAACTGTAACAAACTCACAATCTAACTCTCAAGATTATTTGCAAAGAAGAAGAAGCATGCATTCAATAATCACTCACAAACACAGAATAATGGACAATGCCAATATAATACAATGAATAATGAATGTAGAGAATGTGTTACAATAATCAATGATGAGGCATCATATAGGATTCAAATTAGCCAAGTAGGGAATTCAAATCTGAGCTCAATGTCTAGCATGAATAACTATGGAGATATCATCCAGTCGGCAGTATCAGTCACAACTGGTAAGAGTCAGTCAAGTGTGACCAACTGAGTCTAACATAACTATCTAGACATAAATCAGGGAATGGAGACTCCAAGGTGGGTGCATGAGGCTGTCTAACTCAAAGTCTAGCTTGGATAACAATGGAGACATCATCCAGTCAATAGTATCAGTCATAAATGGTAATAGTCAGTCAAGTGTGTCTAACTGAGTCTAATAGAACCATCTAGGCACAAATCAAGGAATGGAGACTCCAAGGAGGGTGCATGAGGCTGTCAAATAGTTAAGTGGAATTCCAGAACTAGCTAACTAGAAACTACAAGCAGTCCACATGAGCAATCAACGGAGAACTACTCAATCAATGCACTAACTGAATGATAACTCCCGGTAGGTGAGATAAGGCACCCTAACTGAGTGATAACTGGTGGTAGGTGAGCAATGGCGCCCAAACTGGCTGTGGTATGTGGGAAAGGCGCACTTGCCATGCAGAGAAGTCAAGGAGGGTGCATTAGGTAGGTAGGAGGCCAAATGAGGGCTATAGACAGGCTTTGGAGAGCTAGAAGCAAGCTCTAGGTACTGGGAGACCACCATGATGATGATTGGATACATGCAGTGGCATGCAAAGCATGCAGTGGCATGCAAAGCATGCAGTGGCTTGCAAAGCATGCAGTGGAATGCAAAGCATGCAGTGGCATGCAAAGCATGTAGATTTGCATGCAGGCAAAGACAGGCTCTGGAGAGCTAGAAGGAAGCTCTAGGTGCTGGGGAGACCACCATGATGATGACTGGATGCATGCAGTGGCATGCAAAGCATGAAAAGCATGCAGATTGCATGCAGGCATGCAAAATATAAAATGATGGTGTGAATATTCCAACAGTTGCAATGTTAAGGCTTAGGTTGTGACATCTCTTCCCTATGTACTTCTGTTTATTGCATTAATACAAGTTCTTTCCATAAGTGTCGTTGTATTGATAATACTTAGGATTTTCCTCCTTAACTGTTAATCTAGATCAATTCATGTTTATATGCTTTTACTGCTTGTACGTTTCCACTTGCTTGACATGGTTTTGCAGCTGAAGATCTGAAGACTTTAGAGCTTGGAGCAACAAGGAGAAAGGAACTATAGACTTGAGGTAAGCCACATCTTGACCCATCTAGTATTTCTATTGATTTAGGAAAGTAATTGGTATTGTGTATCTGTCTGTTCTAGATCCACTTGGACTAGGGAGATCTGTTTGAGTCCGCTCATGTAGATTGTCCGTAAACAAGAATCTTAGTTTGAACAATATCCGGTGAAACAATGGGTTTTTTATCAGGTTCTACCGCATGGATTGTAGGGAAGGATGACCGATGATGGTGATATTCCCATGGTGGTTCATCAATGCTCACAATCTCCATAATAGACTCGTTGGAAGGAAAAGTCTGTGAGAGGGAGTCAATAGAGGGAAAGGCTGAATGGATCTGAGGCGGGAGAGGTGCCACCGTATGGTGGTTGATCATGTCGATCCAATCAGAAGCGGATTGAATCGCGTGGTATGTTTTTTAGTTGCGGTTCAGAGGCATGAAATCACTAATGAATTTGCACTCAACGAGACTCAGTATAACCCAAGAATCGTTAGATTCATGAGGTTGAAAAGTACTCGAAGAGATCATGTTGATCGAAAAGACCAGGGGTGGAAGCTCCGGGAATACTCCAATGATGGAGGAATATTTTAGCAGACCAACACCAATGTATTCATACTGATGCTGAGATTGTGTCAACAGTGGGACATTGTTGGTGGTGTTGGAGTGAACATCCGGAGTGAAAAATTCTAATTGATCAATGGTGACAATTTTCCCCTGATGAGGAAATTGGAACAAACAGAAAACAAAAGATGCTACGACAGTCATGGCATAAAACCAATTGCGTCCGAGTAGGATGTTGTAATCCAGTGGAGCATCTACGATTTCGACATGGATAGAGACGGTTTCCCCCCTAGTTCTACGACGAGTGATGGGATGAATCCGTAAGGTTGAAAACTATGGCCGTCACAAGATTTTAAAGTAGTGGGAGACTGAGTTACCTCTGGAGAGCCGATAGCTCTCCAACAAGACAGAGACATGTTAGAGGTGGAAGCACCTTCGTCCAAAATGGTACGATGGATGTTTCCACAAATCTTAGTGTGAATCTGAAAAGCCAATTGATGAGATAGTCTCGGCTTAAAATATTCCGATTTGAACATAATTGTGTTGGAAGAGACTGGATCGACAGCTTTGAGTGCTAACAATAAGGTTCTACACTGAGTAGGGTAGTGTTGTAGAACTTTGAGAGTGGACATTGCACATGGTGCTTGAGCTAAATCCTCAACAATATTGTAATTTTGGGCAGCTCACGCATTTAGATTGAATGTCGCTTTCAAATGGTGGTCTTTGGTGGGTGCAACATAGTGTCAGTAGGAGGCCTCTTAATATGAAGAGAGTAGGGTACTGTTGGAAGTTTTGTGAAATGGGGACCATATGGTTAACCGGTTGTTGGTTGGGAATCATCGGATTGACCAATTGATTCAGAATTGAATTGTAAAACGGTTGTTGAGAATACTGCTAGGTGGGATTGAATGAAGTAGATACCCGGGGTTGTGGGATCTAGGTAGAGTTCCCAAATTCTTGATTGGGTGGATTTCCCAAACCTTGAGTAGGGGGAGGTTTCTGGAAGGGTGGAGCCCATGGATTGTTTGTTCCACCCTGATTGAGAGACGACGTTTGAGGGGGTGGGTTCCATTGATTGTTTGAGACATTGGGATAAGGTACTCCAGAATTCATATTAGGGGGGGGAAGGATTGATGTTTATTTGTGTGCCCCCGATAGGATTCTGGTTTCCAAATGTATGTTTCCCCCCAGTAGGTGGGATTTGTGGCCCCTAAGAAGGAAGTGGGCCTAAGGAAGGAAATTGGTTTTTGGTTCCGCTTGGGGTACTAACAAAGGGTTGTCCTTTGCTAGGTTGGGTTTGAGGTCCCCACGGAGCAGATGATGTTGATGGGGGAGGTTGGTTACGGGTTCCCCTTGGGGCACCAATAAATGGTTTTCCTCCAAAAAGTGAGGTTTGTGATCCCCACAGGGCGGATGGTCCTGACAAAGGAGGTTGGTTATTGGTTCCGCTTGGGGCACCAATGAACGGTTGTCCTCCAGAGATAGTATAGATTGTGGCTGAAGATTGACTTCTAGTCACAATGGGTGTTCAAATAGTAGGAATAGGTGGCTTTCCAATGGAAATATTAGAATAGATTGGTTGTGTAGGTTAGCTAGCTGCATTATTGGTGCCGATTTGTGAAGATGATTGTGCATTAATTCCATATGATAAGGGTAGCGATAGGAAAGTATGGTTTGTACCCTGGGTATGAATTTTCCCTGAAGAAGAACCAAAGTTTTTATTTGGTAATAGATGAGGGGAAGGTTGGAGGGGTGTTTCCAGCGTCAATTTCATGGGTACTGGAAAATTGCGGAAATCGTTGAGGGCTTGTCCTAGAGTCATGTTCCATAATTATGGAGATGGATCAAAGAAGTTTTTCATTCCCGAATCATAGGGTAAAGGTTCAGAATAGATCTAGTTTGTGGGTATAGATAAACCTACGAATGATGTGCCATAGGTAGTATCATAGGAAGTGGATTGGAGGGCTCTGGAATCACGAGGATTCACCACTTGAGAAGTGGATATTGGTGGGGATTGTGAGGTCAAAGACATAATTTGCACAGCTTCACATCTAAATTTGTCCATTGCCACACGTTCTTGGGATAAACTAACAATTTCTGCTCGTATGGATTCCATGATGTCATCGCCTGGAGGGAGATCGAGGGAAGGCATTCCGAATGTTCTATTGCTGGAAGATCCAATTTCGTAGCTACGCATAACCGAAGAAGAAGGTATGACAGTTGGGGTTACCAACTATACAAAAGGTTGGTTAAAGTTCGCTGCGAACTGGATCGTCGTAGAGGGGAAAGGATCAGATTCCTTTATAACCTCGACATATCCTTTGGGGAGATCAAGTTGTGATGGAATAACTGGAGCGGTGCTAGCTTATAGAATGATAAAAAATTCCAGCACGTCGGCTTTGGGTGGGACACTAACCTCAGGTGCTAACGTGGTTTCCACTGTCGTACTAACTTCTGGTACAACAATGGATTCTGGTACTGCACTAGTTTCTGGGACTGTGCTATGAGTTTGGGGTACCATAGAAACTGGTGGTGTCATACTGAGTGATTGTGGGACAGTCCTCCAACCAGCTGGTCTGCTAGTATGGGGGGTGGGTATGCATGAAGGTGGCATGCTACTATTTCTAGGCACGGGTTCGAGACTCTTCCCTTGTTGTATTCGTGATTTCCTTTGGTCCACCATGGAACAAGACTAAATGTTCTGGGGGAAGTCTTGTAGAAAAAGAACTCAAAAAACCTGAAGCAACTGAGTGTGCAAAAGGGAATCTAGGAAAAGAAGAGGTGCATAGGCAAAAAAGATAAAAAAACTACACTGAGACCGATGTCATAGTAAGCGAGCTACAACAAAAAGTCCAGAAAGACAACAAGCAACACTAAAAATAAAAGACTCTATATAATTTATAATAGTAGGCAATAATCCTATCTAAGGTCTAGAGACATCAACATATCATATCCTTCGCAAGGTGATGAAATCCAAGTCGAACAATACGAAGTGAGAGACCAAAATTTTGAAGGGATATCCCTCTACCGAAAGGGATTTTGGGTAAAAGAGCCATAGAAGGAAGGTCACTAAGATACCTCGTTCATGACACATTTGAGAAGGTTTACTGGAGCTTCTGCCTTTGAGCCCTCGTACAATCGGTATGGAGGCCGAAAACTACAAGGAAGACAATGGATTGATGTCCTTAGGTGATAAGTGGAGTGCGGTATTCCAGAAAGTCCGTCCGGAACTAGTCCTTGCTGATTACCCCCGTGGAACGGAAGTCCCTCCCAATAAATTGGTGTATAACCGTGTCAAAAAGTAAAAGAGGATTTGAGCACCCTAAAGGAAAACAACTATGTCTCAAATGTAAAGTGACAGGGGGGAGTTATTTGGATTCCTATCCCCGATATCCTACCTAACTACACAATTGTTTTATGTCCTCAAATGAGGTTAATGTGTTTAGTTAGGGGATTGATTTTAAGGGCTTGTTGTTTTACTCATGAGGTGATGGAAGTGCAACTTGATGGTGTTAATACTTGACTCAAACCATGCATCTATGAATGAATCAATGCAACTCTTTCTTTTCAATGAATTTCTAGCCATGGAAAGGAGAGATTTATTTCGTTCCCAAAAGTATAAAAAGCATAAACACAACTTCTCAAAAAGAGAAAAATGACTCACTTTTTATTTTTCCTTTTATATGCCAAACCAAAAAATAAACTACTCTTTCACAACGAATCAATCCAAAAACTAATCGAAAAGCAAATTCTTTGTTTTCTTTTCTACTTCAAATGAGTGTAAAGTATGACAAGTAAATTGAAAAAATGTCTTATGATTGCAAAAATAACTTGATCATTTAAGTGAAGAGGAAAAAATATATCTTGAAAAAGTTTCTAAGCCAATTCAAAGAATTTAAAAAGGCAAAGAGTTTTTCCCAAGCAATGAGATTTCCAATAAACTCCTTTCAAGGATACAAACAAGTGTATAAATTTTTTTCCTTGAATTTACAAAAATGATCAGTTTTGCAACCAAGAAGCAAAGTATCCAAGCAAAAACTATTTACTCTTGTCACCTTAACTCAAAAATCCAAACGAAGAATAAATAAAGAAAACCAAGCCTATTAAGTGTTCAAAAACGAATCCAAGAAGTGCAGGATTCAAATTGGGATCACACAGGTTTGATCAAGATCAGAGAGCCGAGCTCAACTAAAAAATCAAAAACCAAAATAAACCAAGTAAAAAACCAAAATTTAATGCCACACAGGGAATTTTCGCTCCCTTAAATACCACCCAGGCGCGGAATTTAGGAATATCTGTGCTCTACTATACTATTGGGGCACGAAAATCTGGATATTTTCGCTCTGTGGTGTATGGGGGGGGCACAAAATTTCACTGTAGGAAGATGAGGGCGAAGGTCTGAGAAATTTTTTATGGTTTTCTCAAGTTTGCAGACCTAGAGAACTCAATGATAAGGATCAAACTGATGAATAAAGGTCAAGGATTGATAAAATGTAGAGATAATAGATCAAATGGGTAAAAAACGAAGATTTGATAACCAAATGAAAACTGGGATATCCCCAATGGAGTCGCCAATTTCTGTTCTAGAAAATTCATCCTACAGATAGTTAAACCTACTCAGAGATTAGACTAGATTAAAACAATCCTAATCTAAGACAACAAAGAAACAAATGGGATCTTAAAATCCGAGATCTAATTCAATGCATTAATATCAAAGTACTAAGAGAGAAGAGAAGGTGAGACTTACCTTAGATTAGCCGGTTGTCCTAGCTCCAGTTCCAAGCTTGATGTCCAAGATGTGAACCTGTTTAAGCAAGACAAGACACAATATCTCCAAGTACCAAATGCAATGATTAATATCTAAATCATAACGGAACATATCATGAATCCAAATAGTAAGAAACATAACATCGGGGAATACGCCAAGTTATATTAAAGGTAGCTTAAGAAGATGAATACAATATTACCCTTGATGTCCAAGCAACAATGTCTCCTTCCAAGCCTTCCTCCTTGCTATCTCTGCAAAACCTCCAAGACCATAGGTTTGATGCCTCCAAAGTTCTCCCCTTAGCTCATGGATGGCCTCCTTCTTTAGGATTTGGTAGGCCAACTACTAAGAGAGGAAGGTGGATCTAGGTGAGTAAATGGTGGATCAAGGGTTTGAACCAGGCCAAACAGGGAGGATGAGTTAGTATTCAAGGGGAATCCCAATCCCAAGAAAATCTCTTCGAAGGTAAGATCCACTTTCCAAGCCAAGGATTAGTTAAGGAATTTTCGCACCCTAAGCATTGAGAAAGGCGCAAAAATGTGTGGTCAAATGAGATGTCATTGTCTCAGTGAGGTGGAATTCGGCTGTGGTGAGTTGGATTTGTCTCCAAGGAAGGCCAAGGAGGGGACCAACAACGTAGAAGTAAGGCTCAACACTTGTTAGGAGGTAGTACCATTAGGTTCCGCATGGTGATACGACATGAAGACATGAAATGGTGCTCAAAGTGAGACTTTGAGGTATAACACACACCACTACCAGTGCTTTAATAAGCGCAGTGTTTACAATACTTGCTTGTTTTAGAAGTGCATCGATCAGTCAGATTATATGTACCATCTTGGTTTACCAATGCGCTTTATGATATAAGAAAAGCACCGTTAATGATGCTTTTGATTATTAAATGCATTAGCAAAACGTATAAAATGTCACACACAAGTTGTCTGACAATTCTTCATTTGATGGATATTCACCCCTTGTGGTGCATACTATGATTGTATACACACCATTCACTGTTTTATGTGTGGGCCATATATGTCGACATGCATTAGAATGAACATATGCATCATTTGTGGTGCATCTATATGACTAAGGACAGTGATAAAAAAACTTAATTAAAATTTTGACCCTACTGGTGTGACTCATGTTGTACCCACACTCTGTACATAGTGTGTTAGGGTCCTATCCTAACCCCTTACTTTAGGAGTTAGTCAAATATTGTACAACCATCTATTTTGAATAAGGCCTAGTTAGTAGTCAACAATCAATGTGAAAAGGGCCTATCTATTAATTAAGGCATGTTAGGAAGTTGGTACATATTAATTATTTGACCATTTCGAGTAGTTAGGGTTTTGGATCTTGGAAGCCTATTTAAAGAGATAGGAGGCTATGAATTGATTTGTCAAGAATTATTGTATTGGATCTCTGCTCGGGTGAAATATTGCCCAACCTTAAGAGGGACAAGAACATTGCATCTTGATTTGAACATCTTAATATAATAAGTTAATTCTTCTATAGTTGTCTTCATCATTCTCTTGTTTAGTTATCCTACACTATAATATTGGGATTTTGGCATTGTTTATCCATGTTTATCATGTTGTTGCTATAATTCAAAGGATAAAGTACATCACAAATGGTATTAGAGCACTTTATTGTTCCATCATGCCTCCAAAATTTGGTAAATTTTTTCTAAGGCTAGAGATGTGTTCCAACGTTTTAAATAACCATAAAGATCTATCGTTAAGTGGGTAAAATTGCATTTGGGGAAGCATACACACAAAGAATAAAATTGGTACTTAGTCACATTTGTTGGACACCATTGTAACCTCTGTTGGTACTCCTTAAAGTAGTACCGCATCAGAGAACACATGCAAACGGAATCTCAATTCCACATACCGTTGAGTATATTGAAAATCCTTAGGAAACCTGAAATCAACTGTGGATAAGCCAATCGACCATCTTGTTGTTATAGTGGCACCTAGCACAACACCCGGGGATATTACTCTCACGTACCTAGGTAGTCAGGTAGTACAACTATGGGCATGGTTGAGCCTCCTTATTTAGATCCATGAGACCCCGCATGTATATCGAAGAGCTATAGAACCCGGCAATCCCTTGTCCCTAGGACCCTTGAAACCTTAATCTCTTTAACTTGCTGGTGAAATTCCTACATCTTTGCATCCATAAGGAATTTTGACATTCTGTAAGTACAGTAATGATCTTCTCTATGGGATGCCAAAAAAATTCCTATATCTTTGCATCCCAAAGGAATTTGGAAATTCTGCCAGTGCAATAACATTCAACAGGGTGTAATACTCCTCTCAACTTTAAAAAATAAAATAAAATAAAAATAAAAATATGGGGGTCCTGGAAACCCTTATTTGCGACCTATGTCAACAGAATCTATGCATCGTGTTGACATTTTAATATATATCTCTAACAAACCTTTTTGGGAGGACCCGTGACACCCTTGTTGGAAACCTACCTCAACAGAATCCTTGAATTGTGTTTTTCGTATTAATTTACACCTCCCACAAACTTTTTGTGTGGACTCGACAATTCTCCATTTGGTTTCATACTTTTCAACTTTTATGGTACGCACCCACAAATAGAGCCACGTGGAGGTAACGAACCAGTATAAACCCCAAGATATATAGAACTAGCATCGATGGTCATGTTATTTGATCAACAACTCCCTTTATTAAGAGACTCAGTTGACCAATTGAAACTCATTGTGGCTAAAAACTGCAACAATTTAACTAACCAACAAGACGTGATAAATGTTATTACTCAACATGTGGGATGCGCTCTAACATTTGATGCTTCAACCCATGAAGTATATGTCACTAAAGAACAAGGCTATCACACTCTCTTCCCAGAAACCCAATCTCACTTCTTTGAGGATAAATATTCATGGCACTGATTCCCGAAGATTGACATCTGCAAATTTGATGTGTTCAACCCCTCGGATTGGGTTACCCAAATGGAAGATTATTTTTCTCTCCATGGAATTAAGGATGATTTTTAGAAATAAATGTCGAGCTTTTATATTTAGACTCAGAACATTGGAAATGGTGGGAATGGTACTATAAATATTATTGTTGTTAGTCCCCTTAGAGCCAATTTGTGAATATCCTTCATGATTGTTTTGACCGTGACACTCAATACCTAGGCCGATTGACCAAATTATGTAGGAGTGGCATAGTTATGGCCTCGAGAAGGAAATTAGAGACCATGTAATTGTGCAATGACCCTCCACTTGGTTGGAAGCTTGTGATAGAGCTAGAGAAGCTGAAATGGTTATCAATGACCAACACGAATGCTCTTCCGTTCCTACCTATATAATGTTTCCCATGGCTACTACCTCTAGTAATTCATCCACGCTGCCCTTACAAATCCAAAAGTTGACCCTGGATGCCATGTCCAAACATCAACACCTTGGACTTTGATATAATTGAAATGAAAAATATTTTTGCAAGCATAAATGCAAATAACATAAATTATTCCAAATAGAGGCATCCCCCCATGATTCCCTCAAGGAAAAAATCAAGGAGAATCTGCCAGAACTAGACACGTATGATTCTATGCCACCCTTGGAATATGCTCCCAGTATGTCAGTTCACGAGGAGAAACCCCAAACCTCACTCCATGCTTTATCAAGTTTTCCCACACCTTAAATATTAAAGTTGGTCTCCTACATCAAGCACCATAAAGTCATTATATTAATCGACAGTTGCAACACCCATAATTTCATTCATCGGGGAGTGGCCAAAGAAACTTGTTGCTATATCCACCCTACATGCAATTTATGAATTATGATAGAAAATGGGGGTATGATGAAATGTGGTGGTCGTTGTGAAAATGTGAAAGTCCAAATGGGTGACTACCATCTCAAAACACACATGTTCGCTATTGACATGGGTGGTTGTGATATAGTTTTGGGTGTAGAATGGATCAGGATTTTGGGTCCCATAACCATGGATTTTAAGGAACTCTCTCTCATCTTTGCTTAGGATGGGTACACACATCATCTCAAAGGGATTACAAATTGTTCTCCTAAAATAATTTCCTCGCACCGTATGGAGAAATTATTGAAGAAAGGGCACTCTGGTATCATTTCTCAGTTCAATGCCATCCAAGTCATGGAAACACCAACATAATACATTCAACCTGACTTGCAAAAGGTTCTTTCCCAATATCAATATGTTTTTACGTTGCCAAAGGGTTTACCTCCACCCCGTAGGGAACATGACTATGGTATTCCATTAATTTCGGGTATTTAACCTCCCAATGTCCACTCTTATCACTGACCTTTTTCCCAAAAGAATGAAATTGAAAAAATTCATTCATGAATTGTTGGAGGTCGACATCATTTTTTCCAGCACCAACCCTTACTCATCATCTGTAGTAATGGTATTGAAGAAGGAAAGTGCCTAGTGCATGTGTGTATATTTCTAGGCTTTGAATAAGTTAACTATCAAAGATAAATTTCCTATTCTTGTCATTGATGATCTCTTAGATGAGTTGCGTGGAGCCAAATTCTTCACTAAAATCGACTCTCGATCAGGCTACCATCAAATTAAGATGAAAGAGGATGACATACCCAAGTGATTACATTTGGCGTATGTAATTCCCCATCCACTTTCGAGAGCATGATGAATAAGATATTTTTCCCATTCTTCCGTTTTTTTGTACTATTTTTCTTTGATGATATCTTGGTCTACAACCCCACCTAGGAAAGCCACCTTGAGCATGTTGCTCATACCTTGCAATTATTATGAGACAACCAATTATTTGTAAAACAATCAAAATATTCTTTTGGGGTGACTAAGATTGAATATTTAGGACATATTGTGAGTTAGGATGGTGTACGTGTGGACCCTAAGAAAGTGGAAGCTATGTAGAATTGTCCCCGCCCCAAAACTCTATAGAGCTTGAGGATGTTCCTTGAACTTACTGGCTACTACCATAATTTTGTGAAAAAATATGGTAAGATTGCAGCTCCTCTCACATCATTGCTAAAATAGAATGCATTCTACTGGACTGATGCAGTGGAGCAGGCCATTTCCACCCTAAAGGATGCTATTTACACTACGCATGTTTTAGCTATGATGAATTTCACTATGATTTTCATCTTAGAGTGATGCCTTTGCCCATGGTCTGGGAGCGATATTATTGCAAGATTCATGCTTGTTAACATTCACTAGCAAGCAACTGTGTGACTAGAACTTGGGAAAGTCCACCTATGAAAAATAAATTATGGCTATCCTTCACGCCATTGAGACACGACACCCATATTTAATAGGGTTACGTTTCTAGATCAAAACTGACCATGATAGTCTTAAATGTTTCCTAGAACAAAGGTTGTCCTCACCAGAGTTATAGAAATGGGTCATTAAGATGCTAAGGGCCACAACAATGTGGTCTTATATGCTTTGTCGAGGCAATTTGTGGAGGAGGGTTCCCTCTTTTCATTGTCCTTACCCATTTTAGGGCGGCTCAATGAATAATGTCAGGAATGGATGGCCCAAAACATTGTCCAACAACTCATCAAATGACTTCAAGAAGACCCGAAACCTCCGTCCAGGTATACATGGCACCAAAATACCTTGAGGTATAAAGAGCACATCTTTCTTACCTTAGATTTGGACCTTAAAACAATGAATCTTAGAGGAGGTACAATCATCTCCCATAGTAAGACACTTGGGCTTTCATACAACTTATGAATGGGTTAATCTCTCATTCTTTTCGGAAGGAACAAAAAAATACATCAACAAATTTGGGGTAGCTTGTGACACTCATGTCAATGACATAATTGCAAAACAATGAAGTCACCTGGTGCTTTGCAGCCACTTCCAATTCCCAACCATATATGGCTGAACATATCTATGGATTTTATCATGGGGATTCCTAAAGTAGGTAATACATCCGTGATTATAGTGGTAGTACATCACTTGACCAAATAAGCTTACTTTTGTTTATTATCACACCCTTTTACACCGTTCCTCATGGCATAAGTATTCATGGATCATATTTTTATGCTACATGGCATGCCAACTTCTATCGTATCTGATCGAAACCCTACCATCATAAGCAAGTTTTGATAGGAGTGTTTAAACTTCAGGGTACCCAATTGAATCTCAACACAACCTATCATCTCTAATTAGATGGTTAAAAAAAATTCGTCAATAAGTGCTTGGAAACCTATTTGAGATGCCTTGCATTGGACATGCCACATCAATGGGAACAATGGCTACCTATAGCCAAGTGGTGGTGTTATCACCAGATTTGCTCAAACAAATTTTCAATTTCTGGCAGCATCTAGATGTCAAAGTGACCATTCAGGTATCAATTTGAATACCGAGATAAGATGGAAAAGCACTCATGATGGCACTCATGTGGAAGAAAAGTGTGCATGTAAAGAAGTACTGAATGTATCTCCAAAGAATAAAGCCCAAGCCACCGAGTTTCCAGATGTCACGCTAAGCATCAAGGAATGAATACTAAGTTTCCAGCATATGAATATATTCATGGTCGCTAATCAAAGGAGATTACATCCAAAAGTAACTCACAAAATCACCAATTGTTTAAAGCTCAAGTTTCATTGGATAATCTTGAAGAAAGATTAAATCAAATCTATGTGATAGTTGGTTATAAATCCTCAATCAACAGCATATGATACTTACTGTCAGTAAGATACGAGTTCTATGTGCTCAAGTATAGCTGTGGCCGTTTTGTTTATTGCATGGCAATTGTTCTTTAGTTTTCTGAGAAATTAATATCATTCTTTGGAGCATCAAATCTAGCCATAAGGAAAGGAACCCTGCAGGATTTGATTTCCATGTTAAGGTGAATGATTTCCATTGCCAGATTTGTGCTAGATTTGATGCAGGTGTCAAATCTTTCAACTAAATGAAGAATTAAGTGGTTTGTGCTAGATTTGAAAGAGGAATGTTAATCCAAAGTCAATAATTCACAAGTGGCAGAGCATAGCAGATGCAAATATTCTAATTCTCCAAATCTTCAGAGACGTCCATCCAAAGGATTAAAAATTTCATCAAGGTTTTTTTAAAAGTAGAGGATTGGTCAATTCCAGAAATGGAATGATGAGATGACAGTCTAAGCATACAGATATGTTGATGCCCCGAATATCGCAGCATCAAGCAGAAAGGGATTCTCCCCGGTAGACTATCCCAATTAGATTGTCCACCGTTTGGTATGGGGAATCCGTCCGGTTAGCGGTTCCGACAACCGTCAGATTTGCTTTCTTTTACACCGGCTATGGCCCGATCCACCATTGTTTTTGAAATTTTATTATTAAAATGATATGCAAGTGCCTAAGCTAATTTAATCTAAATGCAGAATTTGAAGCAAATCTGTGTCTAAAACTGAAATAAATCTAATCTATCCTTGCAAGGAGCAAAACTGTAAATATGAGTAATGTGCTGAAGAGAGCATCCAAAGATCAACAGATAGCCATTAAACCATAAAGATCATCTACAGCAGGAGATTAAAGATATAAAAGATAGCTTTTAATTCATAAAAAAGCATTCCATTACTCATGTGGAGAAAACATCATTTGCACAGAAAATAATGTAAGATCATCTAAAGCGTAGAAATAATTCACAGCAGCACAGAAAGATCTCATTGCAAAATATGAACACCACAGGAATAGTCCAGCATGCGTCCACAACCCATTCTTAGGCAAAAAAATGTCCTCTCCAGGCTCTTATTAGGGAAATCCAACTTTCTTGGAGCAAGTGCAAAGTAGTTCGTACAGACTCGGAAAATTCTATTCCCCTCCCAAAAAGTCCCTTACACTATTCCCTAAGCCTCTGTTTATATCTTTACAAAATGCCTCCTGGGCTACCACCTGGCCTTTTACACTTGTCCTTTAAAGACTTTTCCCAACAATAAACAATTCATGGCCCTTTTCCATATTAAAATTCTTTCTCAAAAATAGAAAAGGACAGCTGCCCTAGTGACTCAACCCTCCAACCATAGGGACAAAAACAAAAGACCAAAACAAAACAACACATTATGTCTAGCGCGTTTATTCTTGGGGTGGTGCTTCTGCTGGGGATGATGCACCTGCGTTGGTTGTTGCTGCCTTCTTCTCTTCTTTAGCAATATAACTGAACCATATACCAACATCTCTTACAACCACATTTGTGGGTGAGGGGAGCAGGATCTTCTGTGAAGTCACATGCTTACCAAGCTCTGCTTCAATACCCTTAACTTCTACTATTGTTGCCTGGTGAATCTCCTTAAGCAAATGATTGTATACTGATGATAGTCATATAGTGATGAAGATCATCGGTGGCCAGCACATCAATCTTTTTTGCATATTCTATTTGAATGCCCAGCTCTTCCTTCAAATTTGACAAACACTGCTCTTTGCTTGGAAAATCATCCAGGGTCTGAGGAAACATAAGCTTGCATTTTTCATGTACTTCATGAATCTTTTGATACAGGCTGTTTCCTTTCCCCATTGTTCCCTGGATTTTAGCCACCAGCTTAGCACCACAATTCCGGCAAAACTCCATGAGAGCTACATCCTCCTTAAAACCATCTACAGATTTGAATGGCAGATAATTAGGGAAATCCACCTTCCCTTCTCTCCACTCCATCTGGCTTAAAATGTTTGCTTTAACTCGAGTGTATTTGCCTTTAAGCTGGGTGGTTTAGGCATCGACCTCTTTCAATCTAACCAGCATGGTTTTGAGCCTGCACACTTCCTCAGTAATCAGCTCCTGTGTGGCATGCATTTGTCTCAAAATGTCACAGGACTGCTCATGAAAGGGAGACATATCCATCCCTCTGCTTTCTGCTTGTTCTAGCTGTTCAACCATTGCCTGTTTATCTGCTTCCAGATGAAAAACTCTAGCTTCAGAATCATTCTTTTCCGCTTCTAGAACCATCATCTGGATTGTCAGATGCTCCTTTTCTCCTTCTATATGGCGATACTTATCTGACAACTCCTTGTGATCAGCAGACATGTGATTATATTTATTTACTACAAGATCCATGTAAGCCTGCTCATTAGCCACAGTATGTTGCAGCATGCGAGCTCTCCTCTTTGTTGACTCAAACTCTTTGACCATGTCTATCACATTATCTTTTGTTGCTTTTGCTGCTGACACAGCGGCGGATGCCATGGCTATGGGAGCCTTATTTGTATTTTGCATAACCGTGGTCTCCCGTTGGGTGACAATATCTGCTTGGAAAAGTCTCTTTATCCTCTCTTCCGACTTCAAGACCACTGCCTTCCTCTTCTTATAATACACAATTTCATCCCATTGGGACACAGTATGATCTTCAGATGGGGTGTAAGGGATGATCGGGAGATTTCTTATATGGACTTCTGTCTCCATGGGTGGGGTCTGCACTACCTGAGATGGGTCTATTTCCATATCTTGGGTGCAAGAGCCACCCGCCTGGGCATCTTCATTGGTCTTAAGCTCTTCTTCCCCATTTTGTTCCTCTTCAGCTTTACGCTTTCTTTCTTCTTCTTCAGCACACTGCTGATTTTTCAATTGCCTCCCTTTGCTCTTGCTGCAATCTTGCTTCTTCAGCTTCCTGTTGCAGTCTTACTTCTTCTTTCAATCTTTGTTCTTCACGGACCAGGGCTTCAGCTGTTTCCCTTTCTTTCTGTAGACTGGTTTCTCGGGCTGTGGCAGAGCTAGAGTTAGCTCCACTGCCACGATGACAAATCTGCAACTCAGCCATGTTACTGATTCCCCTGAACACTTCTTCTTCGGTATCATAGTAATGGGCGTACTCAAAATAAGCACAAAACTCTTTGCAATGCTCCACAACCTTGCTCCGCTTGTCATTTCTATGGAAGATTGCCTCACCGAAGTGAAAATCTTTCAACTCCTGAATGAACTTTTCAGCTGCTGCAACCCCTGAGAATTTATAGGCTTCTATACAGAAAGGCAAAGGAGGGAAGGAAGCCTTGTGTTGCTAATTAAGAACTCCCCCTATCCCATCAAGGAAAACTTGCCTGACTACTTCTTTCAGGACTACATAATCAGTGGCGTATTTCGGTAGGATGTATGGTGGCTTAGTGCCTCCGAACATCCTGATATAGGTACCCTCTTTTGAGAAGTAGAAATCTCCATAACTTTCCATGACCTCCATGGCGTTCTCTGAAAGGCAATTGGGCTCTTCATTGAACATCTGCTCATACAGAGGCATAATAAACTCTTCACAGATGAGCTTATAGTGCGCTCTGTAATTTTGATCCCATAGTAGTTTATAAGCAGTGTATACTGGGGTGTTGGCCTGATCCCATGAGCAACCTAACCTGGGGAAAGGGAGCTTTGCCAAGATACAATCAATGAGGTATGAAGCCATGGAAAACTCTGAGTTTTTTAGGGCCAAACCTTCCTTAGCTGCGGCCACAGTGGATGCTAAACTATCTGAAAGGATAGTAGCCCAATCAAACACAGTCCCCTTAAATGCTGTGGCATGGACTATGGGGGCCCATTGTATCCTATATATGGTCCCATCAGGCATGCCGAAAATTTTGCTTAGCATAAGGGCAATCAACATGAAAGGAGGCCTTAGGCTCTGAACGCCATACTCATCATTGTCCCTTTTTCTCAGTTATTTTCCCGTGATTGGCAGCTTCTTAGCTATTTCAAAATTATTCATCTCTCCCAACCATTCATCGTTCAATGCCTGCTGGGGACGTGAGAATTTGTAGGCTGTTGCAATATAAGCTGGATGGAATGAAGCGAATGCCTCTCCCTTGCTGTCCTGCAACACTCTAGTTTGTGGGTTGGCATGTTCCAATATCCACCCGATCACTTCAGAGCATGGGAACAATTCAGGGCGAGTAGAAGCCCTAGCTATGCCGGAGGTTCTGATGTTGAGGAGGTAGATTTTCTCCCCTTCTAATAGCACGTCTGGGATATCTTGGTCCCTGATCATCCGGTAAACATCTCCCCACCGGACCTCGGGAGGGACGCTAGTGGCGCACTTTGTATCTTGAAAAAGAGTTTCAGTCCTTGGTTGCATTGGTTCTGGCTCCATCATTTTAGCTTTCTTTCTACCACCTTTTGGCATCGTGGCTTATCCCTGTCAGCAACCATATGTGAATGAGTATAAAATTGTAAATCATTATGAGAGTGTAACATAGAGCAAGACAGATTTTGCATGCTGATGATAAATATAAGAAAATTATAAGGCTGCATGCTGGGGAAGCAAACCAAACATAGATTATCCAAGAAAACAAAATATGGTCCTTAGACTTGATCATTCTAGGGAGAGAATGCCTAGTTAGGAAATTTTGAAATGCTTCCGAAAAGGTAGGCATACGACGTGTAAAACCCACTTCCCTCCTAGTATTTGGAGATAGGATGTCCTTCATCATAGGCACTTCTAACGGCTAATGGTAGGCTGGCTTGGATTGGGAAATCCTATGAGGAAGCCAAACAAACAAAACATAGAATGAAGCTGCTTTTGATAACTGGTATCTAACTGAGCGGTTGAGTATCTCGGTTAGTTATGACTAGTACTTTCTTCTGTTTGACAGGAAAAGGATTGAGCACATTGATTCAGCCTGGGCAGGTTTTATGATAGAGCTGCGGCCGGTGGAACTGACTAGGCTTGAATGACCTGGTAACCATGGACCAACTGGGAATGAGCTACGACTCCTAGCTACCAGCAGTGAAAATTCTATGGGAGTCATAGCGGCCATAAAATTTTAAAGTATACATTGCTACGAGTGCCTACCGGCCACGTAATGAAACGGAAAACACCCAAGAAAGCCTCAACGTATAGATAAGACAAAGATAACGGTAGAAACACCTACCTGGAGATGAAATAGTGGTGGAGCGAGGTTGACACGGTGGTGAATGCACTGAAATGGAGTAAAATTGTGCAATCTCCCAAACGACGTTCTTCGAATCAAAATCTAACAATGGGGACAATAAACCCCCACCGCCCTTATATACGACCCAACACATGTGGGCATTTAATTGGGTAGGTGGCGACATTAAAACGGGGTTAAGCCTAGGTACGGCGGGGTCATTTCACCATGTTTGGCATTTAAGCATGACCGTCAATTACGGCAAGGACTCGTGAGTTTCGTCCGCAGTTGTGGCCAGAACTCATGAGTTCCTCTTGAAGAGCGAGAGACTTGGAGAGGCATCCGCTTATTGTGGGAGAGATGAGAAAGATGCTCCGCTTTGGCGAGTTGTTCCGGAGTTGTCGAGCTAAGAGATGTTTGCGGTGCAAGTTCGTGAGTTATCCCGATGTTTCGGGAGGACTTTGCGAGTTCTTCCAAAATTGACTCTCCCGAAAGTTTATCGCGACGTAATTTCTTGAGTTGTTCCACTGTTGCGGAAAGACTTGGGAAGTTTTTTCGCAAATGACGAAAAAGTTTGGTAAGTCTTTCCCGCAAAGTGGATGGCTCGGGGACTTGGTAAGAGGGCGCCCATTGCGGCGAAACTTTTCAAGTGCTTCGGCTGTTTCAGGGAAAAACTTTAAGTCTTTCCGAAGTTGCGGGTGAACATCCCAAGTTCTCCCGCTGTTTCGGGAGAGAGTTTTGAGTTTTGACTTAGAAGAAAAACTTCAAACTTTTAAAAATAGGTTCCCACTTGAAGCAAACTAAGTTCAAAAGCTTTTCAAAGGAGGTTTAATCCTTTTAACCAGACTTTCCTAGGAAAATAAAAAGGGGGGGCCCCAATATCTACAAAATTTTGGGGGGGATGTTGCTGCAACAACAATTGGCGAGTCATTGGAGAACACAGATCTCTGAAAAAATCCTTCTCGTTAATTAGAAACTTTCTTAAAATCTATCCATCCTGTATGCAATATTCAGCTGAGCATTCGAATATCGGCAAAGGAAGTAGTCGCTTTATTTGTCGGCCATTGGGAAAAAGGGGAGCTTTGATGAAGACATCTTTAATACTTTCAAAGGGCCAACATATGAGGTTTATTTTAGAAGATTCATCTTTCAGATAGTCACAGCTGTCGGACTCCACAGGATTTGCAGCAGCTTCTCATAGACACTATTGCTCTTGTTCCTCATTCCCATGCCGCCTGCATCCTTTTGGATGTTCATACATTTGACAGCTTTGCCGCTTGAGCCTTCTAGAAATATTTTCTTTTAAAATATGATCTTTGATTTCGGCTCCTCAATCCATAATGTCCTTTTGTGTGAGTGAGAGATTTTATTGATTTATCAAGCCTCACGGACGGAGAGGATCCTAGCTTGAGCTAAGTCTTTTGGACAGATTTCTTGGCTTGTGCTTTGCTTTTGTCTCAGCCATGCTTTAATTGAGGTGAGAATCTCTGGAAAACAAACCCTTGATTATAAGCCATTTTGGCTTTTAGATTTGCAGCATGGAGTCATTTCAATACCCTATGCCTTCGAGATGTGCTACTTTCCGTGGGTCCAACTTCAGAGATCTTCTTGAGATGTTTTTAAGTGTGAGAGTGGATGGAGCCTGAGGATAGTAATAAAGATAATCATAGATCTCTGCTATTTAAACAAGAGTTAGTTTGACCAACAGGAAATGATCTCTTCATTCTAGAGAACGATCGGCAAAGCCAAAAATGCAAGGATAAACTTTCATTTGAGGGTATTTTCCGCTTCCTGAGTTGTGAGATTTCTTTGAGAGATCTAACTTTACGAGAGGCCCAACTGCAGGAACTTCAGAAAAAAAACTGTACAAAAAGTTCAAATGCCGAGAAAAAAAAAGAAAAAAAAGAAAAAGAAAAAAATGACAAAATAGCTGAAACAAGAAAACAAGGGACTAAGTAAAATGAAAGAAAAGCTTTATTTATGTACAGAAAGTCTCATTGAGACTATGCAAAGTATTGTTTCAAGGTGAGGTCGTTAAGAGGAAGGGTTACTTCCTCTCCCTGGAGGTCTGTCAGCTTGTAAGTGGATGGGCCGAGCTTTGCAGAAATTTGGTAAGGGCTTATCCATAAGTGTTGAAATTTTGTGTGCATTCCCTTGCCTTCGTGATTATGATCCCATTTCAGGACTAAATCCCCTACTTCGAAACTTCTTTTGCCAAACTTCCTTTTATCGAACCATCTTTTGACTATGTCTTGATGTTGATGAAATCGGTCTTTAGCTTTCTGTCGTGCCTCTTCCAGTTGAAGCAAGGTATTGATCCTGGATTGTAAGACTTGACTACTAGACCCTCGAGAGGCTTGGGACAACTGCAAGGATGGAAGCAAGATATTGGGAGGGAGGATGGCTTCCTTGCCATAGACGAGGGTGTAAGGGGATACCCCTAATGCGTTCTTTGGAGTCACCCTATCTGTCCATAAGGAATTTGGGAGAGCTATATGCCAGCTTCGCTGATTTTCTATCACAGTCTTCTTGAGAATTTGGATGAGATTTTTGTTTGAAGATTCAGCCAATCCATTTCCTTGAGGGTAGTAATTGGTTGAATAATGCAGTTTAATTCCCCATTCATAAACAAATTCATTTATTTTAAAAGACGAGAAATAGGTGGCATTATCAAATACTAGGGAAATCGGAACCCCAAACCTGGTTATGATGTTCTCTTTCACGAAACCGATGACTGCGTCTTCATTAATCTTGCGTAATGGGATAGCCTCTGTCCATTTGGTGAAGTAGTCGGTAGCTGTTAGGATGTATCGATGTTGTAGAGAAGAATTTGGGTTTATCTCTCCAATGACATCTATACCCCATTGTTCGAATGGTTCTGAGATAATAATCGGCTGCAAAGGTCCTGCTTCCTTAGGTAATTTCCCAGCACTTCTTTGGCATATATCACAGTTCCATGCATATGCATGGGCATCTCGGAATAGAGTGGGCCAATAATATCCAGCTCTAAGTATCTTGTGAGCTGTTGTCTGTCCTGAATAATGTCCACCAGCGGGACCATCATGTAATTCTTTGACAACCTTACTTGCTTCTTCCTTTTCTAGACACCTGAGAAAAATTCCATCATAATTTTTTCTGAAAAGTATCCCATCAATGATTTGATAAGCTGCTGATTTCAAACGGAGTGCCCTTCTTTGCTTAGAACTCCAATATTCTGGTAGATCTCCTTGCTGCAAATAATGCACTGGATCTCTGTACCATGATTTAGGAGCTGTGAAAATGGGACAAACCTCAATTGAATTTAATTCGACTTCATTCTTCCAGTGTTGCTCTTCATCAATTGGATGCTTTGTAAGCAATTTACACAGGCCTTGTCCTTTAATGATGGTGGCTGGTTTAAACTCTAAATCATATTCTTGAAGAGCCGTGACCTAGTTCCCCCTCCTCTCTTCCAATTCCTTTTGAACGAAAATGGATCTAACCACTGGGTGAGGAACTATAAATTTAGTTATGTTCTTAAGAATATATGGTCTGAACTGTTTAACTGCTTTGAAGACAGCATACGCATGCTTGTCAACAACCAGATAGTTCAGTTCAACACCTTGCAGACCAGTGATCATAAACGAGATTGGGTATTCATTCCCTAACTCTACCTTTTGCATGAGCACCGCTGCGAGTGAGTCATCCGAAGCAAAGGTATACAAGATAAAATCTTTGTCAAAATCTGGACTTCTTAAGGAAGGAGACTTAGCTATGGCTGCCTTAATGTCTCTGAATGCATCCTTTTCTAAGTCTGTCCACTTGAACTGTATGCTTTGCTTGACCATTTGCTGCAAAGGTTTGACAATTTGAGTGAAATCGGGGACAAATCTTTGGACAAAATTGATAGTTCCCATAAATCACTGCATCGATTTCTTGTTATGAGGCATTGGAATTTTATTGATAGTTTGTACTCTTTCTTGGTCTATTGATACTCCTCTTTTGGAAATGATATGGCTCAATAGTTTACCTTCGGGAACAACAAACACACTCTTCTTGGGATTCAATGAGATACCATATTTCCGACAACGATAAAAAATATGCTTCAAATGAACAACATGGTCTTCCCTTTTCTTCGAAAAAACTGTCACATCATCTAGATAGACAACAACATAATGGCCACCCAATCCTTGGAAGGCGATATCCATTGCTCGCTGGAATGTAGCTCCTGCGTTTATCAGGCCGAATGGCATCATTCTATATGCGAAAGTTTTCCACTTAGAGCGGAAAGTAGTCTTAAGACGATCTTCTTCGGCTACTAATACTTGATTGTAACCAGAGAAACCATCAAGAAGGGAGAATAGTTCTGATCCTGACACCATCTGGAGAATTTGTTCCATTGAAGGGACGGGATAGTTGTCTTTATCTGAAGCTCTATTCAAATTTCTGAAGTCAACACATAGTCTTATCTCTCCTGACTTCTTTCTTACGGGGACGAGGTTAGCAACCTACTTAGAATACCAGACCTTAAAAATTATTTTAGCATCCAGTAACTTTTTCAGCTCCTTTTGAATCAGAGGTTCAAGAGTAGGGTGCATCCTTCTTAATTGCTGTTGGAATGGTTTGACACCTGCTTTCATTGGTATGGCATGCTAAATAATGCCCACATTATATGTTTTCAGATCTTCATAAGTCCATGCAAAAACATCCTTATATTGTCGAAATAGCTTGATGAACTTATCTCTTTCTCCTGGTGAACAAGATTTGCCAAGGTTGACAAAATTTGGTTCAACCTCAGTGCCCAGATTAACTAACTCATGCTGCATTGATGAACTGTTGGTCTTGGTATTTGCTGGCCTTTTGAACTTGTTCTGAACATCAAACAGCATTTCAAGCGACCTCACTCCTTTGGGGATAAAATTGCCTTTAGTCGTGTCTTTCTTTTGTAAGTCCGAATCGTGTTCTTCTTCATCAATCATAGCCTCTTGAAATATATCTTCGTTTGTTAAAAAACTGATAATCTGTTCGTCATCATCGAAAACTCTGAAGTTTGTGATATTGTCAGGGATAGAAGGCCTGAAAATTAATTCAATCGAACACTTGTTATTAGTTGGCACCAATATGGAAGCGGATGTTGCTAATAAATCAGCTGCAAAATTTTGCAATCTAGGAATAGACTTTATATTGAAAGCATCAAAATGCATAATTAAATCCCATACCTTAGCCTGATAACTCCTCAAATGAGGTGAAAGGCAGTGAATGGTATCTCTTACTTGTCTCACAACTATTTCCGAGTCGCCAAACACCTTCAGGTACTTAACATTTAAACCGATGGCTTTCTTTAATCCGTGTACCAACGCTTCATATTCACCAGTGTTGTTAGTACAATCAAATTCTAACCTACAGGACAGAAAATACTTATTTCTTTCCGGATCCATCAGAACACAACAAGCTCCAGATCCTTCCAAAGTTTTACAACCGTCAAAGTATAATGTCCAAAAAAATTGTTTGATTCAACTAAGTTAGTATCTCTATGATCTAAGTCAGTGACTAAATTAACTATATTACAGTCAATATCATCAGTCCGAGAAAAATGAAGGAGATCGGACCGTTTATCTGATTCATGGCCAATAGTTTCAGACTGATAATTACCTAGGTCAATTTCTAAGAAATAATTTCCCAAAACTGATGATGAAAAGGCCACAGCTTCATTCTTTCCTTCTAGTTGAGTTACATTTTGTTTCATGTGTGGCTCTCTCAGAACCTTGATCTAATTCTGTCTGTTTTGATAAGGCAACCACAAATGGGACCAATCAGTTGCAAAGTAACCATTCATCTTTTTGGACCAGTCTCTACTTAGGATTAAACCATAGGCTTCGGGAATATCAACCACCATTATATCAATGAACTGGCAAACTCTAGAATCTGCTGACAACCTAATGAGGACATCTTTCATTTCCCCGATAACCTTGACAGTAGTCCTATCTAACTGAATAATCTGGGTGGGAGATGGAATTGGTTGCCCATTAATTTTTTTACAGATTGACAGTGGCATGACATTTGAAGATGCTCCGGAATCTACCAGACAATTGTGAACATTGTGATTGAAAATTTCAAAAGTTAAAAGAAACGACAATGTCTGAGATTTGGATTTCCCGCCGATACTAGCCTCATTAATTTCAGGATCTTCTTAAGTATCTGTTAATGGAGTGCTGGGCTGGGATTGAAGAGCATGCAACAACTTGTCTCATTGCTGAGGCAAACTGCACATATCGAATATTGATACATTTTCTTTTACTTTCTTTATATATTCAATAATGTCATATCCTATATCATATTCTTTTACAATTCTAGTTGGATGGTCTGTCTTATTCATCGTGACCTTCGGTTGTTGAACTGTGGTGTCAATGCTTGGCTGCTTGGCCGCTGTTGGGTTAGCTTTAGGTTGCGGTGGAATGATTGTTATATGTCTTCTAGGTAGTTCTTTTGCAATTTTTGGTTTAGGAATAGTCGAGCTTGGAACTAAGTTTGCAATGGGACCTTTACTGCGAGTGTTAATGTTTACAGTAGAGACTAGGCTTTCCACGGGATCATCTTCTCTCAACTCTGTTAAAGGTACCCAATCCCATAATACCATGGTAGTATCTGGAGTTGTTTCCTCAATCTCAGGGCTTGGTTCTTCTGGAGGATCGCCTTGATCTGGAATCTGTGAATCCAGCATTTGGTTCATGACTAAACTCATAGAGTTGATCCATTGTGGGCAGTTTTTTTCCGAGTGTGGCTCTTGATGAAAGGTGTAGAAATGTTCAATCCCTACTTCTTTTAGATTTAAAACAGGGGAAGTGTTCATAGGTGGATGAGGTTGGTCATTGTATTCTCTTTTCTTGTAGAATGGTTTGAACGGCTTCCTAGATGTACTAGTTGCTTTATCTTTCTCGAGATCTACAATTTTATTGGACAATTTCTGCATCATCTTAACTATGTTCTCCATGTCTGCTGATGGCTCTTCTTTATTCCTGGTGAGCAGTAAGGTTTTTTTACTAGTTGCTGGTTTTGTCTCTGCATCTAAGGCATGTGTGGCAATGCTGTCTGCTTCTTCTTCCACCTTTCTAGCTTCTTCAAAATTTTCTATCAGGGTGGATTTCTTAGATCTTTTGACGAACATCGCTATAGGCCCTTCAAGAGCTGTAGTATAATATTCGACTAGCGATTCTTCTGCTGGTTTATTTGCTTCGCTGATATTATTTAAGAGTGTTGTGAACCTTTGGTTGAAGTCTTGAACCTTTTCTTTCTTTTACATTCTCATGGATAATAACTCTTTCATGAGTGTAGCTACAGTCTTTTGATTTCCATACTTCTTTAAGAAACATTTTTCAAATTCATCCCAATTGGAAATTGAGTTAGCTTGTAAACTAAAATACCAGGAAGAAACTTTTGGTTCAAATGTGTACGGGAAAAGCCTACAGACTACATCTTCATGCCGTACATTTAAAAGATTCAAAGGTAAGTAAAAACTCTTGAGATGATCTTTAGCCGAAATGGCTTTTTCTGGGTCGAATTTAGGGAAGAATTTCTCTGGATTTTTAGGCAGATTGTGGAATGGCCCAGCTAAATTTAATGCTCCCCTTGCTCTCCAAGCAGGTACAACCATGCTTATATTTGGAGAATGAGGCGGAGAATTATGTGGTGAATTAAGTGGAGTGTTCTTTGGAGTGATAAGTTCTCCAAGATTTTCTGGGTCTTCAAAATTTTATGGATTTTCAAGGTTGACTTCTTCCATAGGTCCTGTGATCTCTTCCAAAGTTAAATTTACAAGTTCTTCAAAGTTTTGCACAAGAATCGAATCATGGGTGTACTGTCTTTCTTTTCGGGGAGTACTCTTCCTAGGGAGAAAAGTTATAGCGTCTAAACCACCTAATTGCGTAACATAAGACCGCGTATGTTTTCTTAAATCTTCTATCTCTGTAAAAGGAACAACATACAGTACTTCTTGATGTTCAGAATCAGAGATGGATTTTTCTTGATTTGTTACTTCAAGATTTGGGTTGTCTGAAATTCCTGTTTTAAGCGGGTTTTCAGTAACATTTTTGATAATGGGAGATTTTTCTTTATCAGCCATGCACTTCAGGCCCTCCTTCTAGCGCCAAAAACTATTGATGCCCCGAAGATCGCAGCATCAAGCAGAAAGGGATTCTCCCCGGTAGACTATCCCAATTAGATTGTCCACCGTTTGGTATGGGGAATCCGTCCGGTTAGCGGTTCCGACAACCGTCAGATTTGCTTTCTTTTACATCGGTTATGGCCCGATCCACCGTTCTTTTTGAAATTTTATTATTAAGATGATATGCAAGTGCCTAAGCTAATTTAATCTAAATGCAGAATTTGAAGCAAATCTGTGTCTAAAACTGAAATAAATCTAATCTATCCTTGCAAGGAGCAAAACTGTAAATATGAGTAATGTGTTGAAGAGAGCATCCAAAGATCAACAGATAGCTATTAAACCATAAAGATACATCTACAGCAGGAGATTAAAGATATAAAAGATAGCTTTTAATTCATAAAAAAGCATTCCATTACTCATGTGGAGAAAACATCATTTGCACAGAAAATAATGTAAGATCATCTAAAGCGTAGAAATAATTCACAGCAGCACAGAAAGATCTCACCGTAAAATATGAACACCACATGAATAGTCCAGCATGCGTCCAAAACCCATTCTCAGGCAAAAAAAATGTCCTCTCCAGACTCTTATTAGGGAAATCCAACTTTCTTGGAGCAAGTGCAAAGTAGTTCATATAGAATCAGAAAATTCTATTCCCCTCCCAAAAAGTCCCTTACACTATTCCCTAAGCCTCTATTTATATCTTTACAAAATGCCTCCTGGGCTGCCACCTGGCCTTTTACACTTGTCCTTTAATGACTTTTCCCAGCAATAAACAATTCGTGGCCCTTTTCCATAATAAAATTCTTTCTCAAAAATAGAAAAGGACAACTGTCCTAGTGACTCAACGCTCCAACCATAAGGACAAAAACAGAAGACCAAAACAAAACAACGCATTATGTCTAGCGCGTTTATTCTTGGGGTGGTGCTTCTGTTGGGGATGATGTGCCTGTGTTGGCTGCTGCCGCCTTCTTCTCTTCTTTAACAATATAACTGAACCATATACCAACGTCTCTTACAACCACATTTGCAGGTGAGGGGAGCAAGATCTTCTGTGAAGTCACATGCTTACCAAGCTTTGCTTCAATACCCTGAACTTCTACTATTGCTGCCTGGTGAATCTCCTTAAGAAAATGATTGTATACTGATGATAGTCCAATATAGTGATGAAGATCATCAGTGGCCAACACATCAATCTTTTTTACATACTCTATTTGAATGCCCATCTCTTCCTTCAAATCTGACAAACGCTGCTCTTTGCTTGGAAAATCATCCAGGGTCTGAGGAAACATAAGCTTGCATTTTTCATGTACTTCATGAATCTTTTGATACAGGTTGTTGTCTTTCCCCATTGTTCCCTGGATTTTAGCCACCAGCTTAGCACCACAATTCTGACAAAAATCCATGAGAGATACATCCTCCTTAAAACCATCTACAGATTTGAATGGGAGATGCTTAGGGAAATCCACCTTCCCTTCTCTCCACTCCATCTGGCTTAAAATGTTTGCTTTAACCCGAGTGTATTTGCCTTTAAGCCGGGTGGCTTCGGCATCGACCTCTTTCAATCTAACCAGCATGGTTTTGAGCCTGCACACTTCCTCAGTAATTAGCTCCTGTGTGGCATGCATTTGTCTCAAAATGTCATAGGACTGCTCATGAAAGGGAGACATATCCATCGCTCTGCTTTCTGCTTGTTCTAGCTCTTCAACCATTGCTTGTTTATATGCTTCTAGATGAAAAACTCTAGCTTCAGAATCATTCTTTTCCGCTTCTAGAACCATCATTTGGATTGTCAGATGCTCCTTCTCTCCTTCTAGATGGCGATACTTATCTGACAACTCCTTGTGATCAACAGACAGGTGATTATATTTATTTACTACAAGATCCCTGTAAGCCTGCTCATTAGCCACAGTATGTTGCAGCATGCGAGCTCTCCTCTTTGTTGACTCAAACTCTTTGACCATGTCGATCACATTATCTTTTGTTGCTTTTGCTACTGACACAGCGGCAGATGCCATGGCTATGGGAGCCTTATTTTTATTTTGCATAACCATGGTCTCCCGCTGGGTGACAATATTTGCTTGGAAAAGTCTCTTTATACTCTCTTCCGACTTCAAGACCACCGCCTTCCTCTTCTTATAATACACAAATTTATCCCATCGGGACACAGTATGATCTTCGGATGGGGTGTAAGGGATGATCGGGAGATCTCTTATATGGACTTCTGTCTCCATGGGTGGGGTCTACACTACCTGAGATGGGTCTATTTCCATATCTTGGGTGCCAGAGCCACCCGCCTGGGCATCTTCGTTGGTCTTAAGCTCTTCTTCCGCCTTTTGTTCCTCTTCAGCTTTACGCCTTCTTTCTTCTTCTTTAACATGTTGCTGATTTTTCAATTGCCTCCCTCTGCTCTCGCTGCAATCTTGCTTCATCAGCTTCCCGTTGCAGTCTTGCTTCTTCTTTCAATCTTTGTTCTTCACGGGCCAGGGCTTTAGTTGCTTCCCTTTCTTTGTGCAGACTAGTTTCTTGGGCTGTGGCAGAGCTAGAGTTAGCTCCACTGCCGTGATGACAAATCTGCAACTCATCCATGTTACTGATTCCCTTGAACACTTCTTCTTCGGCATCATAGTAATGGGCGTACTCAAAATGAGCATAAAACTCTTTGCAATGCTCTGCAACCTTGCTCCGCCTGTCATTTCTATGGAAGATTGCCTCACCGAAGTGAAAAACTTTCGACTCCTGAATGAACTCTTCGGCTGTTGCAACCCCTGAGAATTTATAGGCTCCTATACAGAAAGGAAAAGGAGGGAAGGAATCCTTGTGTTGCTTATTAAGAACTCCCCCTATCCCATCAAGGAAAACTTGCCTGACTGCTTCTTTCAGGACTACATAATCAGTGGCATATTTCGGTAGGATGTATGGTGGCTTAGTGCCTCTGAACATCCTGATATAGGTACCCTCTTTTGAGAAGTAGAAATCTCCATAACCTTCCATGACCTCCATGGCGTTCTCTGAAAGGAATTGGGCTCTTCATTGAACATTTGCTCATACAGAGGCATAATGAACTCTTCACAGATGAGCTTATAGTGCACTCTGTAATTTTGAGTACATAGTAATTTATAAGCAGTGTATACCGGGGTGTTGGCCTGATCCCATGAGCAACCTAACCTGAGGAAAGGGAGCTTTTCTAAGATATAATCAATGAGGCATCAAGCCATGTAAAACTCTGAGTTTTTTAGGGCCAAACCTTCCTTAGCTGCGGCCACAGTGGATGCTAAACTATCTGAAACGATAGTAGCCCAATCAAACACAGTCCCCTTAAATGCTATGGCATAGACTATGGGGGCCCATTGTATCCTATATACGGACCCATCGGTCATGCCGAAAATTCTGCTTAGCATAAGGGAAATCAACCTGAAAGGAGGCCTTAGGCTCTGAACGTCATACTCATCATTGTCCCTTTTCCTCAGCTGTTTTCCCGTGATTAGTAGCTTCTTAGCTATTTCAAAATTATTCATCTGTCCCAACCATTCATCGTTCAATGCTTGCTGGGGACGTGAGAATTTGTAGGCTGCTGCAATATAAGCTGGATGGAATGAAGCAAATGCCTCTCCCTTGCTGTCCTGCAACACTCTAGTTTGTGGGTTGGCATGTTCCAATATCCACCCGATCACTTCAAAGCATGGGAACAATTCAGGGCGAGTAGAAGCCCTGGCTATGCTAGAGGTTCTGATGTTGAGGTAGATTTGCTCCTCTTCTAATAGCATGTCTGGGATATCTTGGTCCCTGATCATCCGATAAACATCTCCCCACCGGACCTCGGGAGGGACGCTAGTGGCGCACTTTGTATCTTGAAAAAGAGTTTCAGTCCTTGGTTGCACTGGCTCTGGCTCCATCACTTTAGCTTTCTTTCTACCACCTTTTGGCATCGTGGCTTATCCCTGCCAACAACCATATGTGAATAAGTATAAAATTGTAAATAATTATGAGAGAGTAACATAGAGCAAGATAGATTTTGCATGCTGATGATAAATATAAGAAAATTATAAGGCTGCATGCTGGGGAAGCAAACCAAACATAGATTATCCAAGAAAACAAAATATGGTCCTCAGACTTGATCGTTTTAGGGAGACAATGCCTGGTTAGGAAATTTTGAAATGCTTCCAAAAAGGTAGGGATACGACGTGTAAAACCCACTTCCCTCCTAATCTTTGGAGATAGGATGTCCTTCATCATAGGCAGTTCTAACGGCTAATGGTAGGCTGGCTTGGATTGGGAAATCCTATGAAAAAACCAAACAAACAAAACATAGAACGAAGCTACTTTTGATAACCAGTATCTAACTGAGCGGTTGAGTATCTCGGTCAGTTATGACTAGCACTTCCTTCTGTTCGATAGGAAAAGGATTGAGCGCATTGATTCGGCCTGAGCAGGTTTTATGATAGAGCTGCGACCGGTGGAACTGACTAGGCTTGAATGACTTGGTAACCGTGGACCAACTGGGAATGAGCTATGACTCCTAGCTACCAGCAGTGAAAATTCTATGGGAGCCGTAGCGGCCGTAAACTTTTAAAGGATACATTGCTATGAGTGCCTACCGACCACATAATGAAATGGAAAACACCCAAGAAAGCCTCAACGTATAGATAAGACAAAGATAACGGTAGAAACACCTACCTGGAGACGAAACAGTGGTGGAGCGAGGTGGACACGGTGGTGAATGCATTGAGCTGGAGTAAAACTGTGCAATCTCCCAAACGACGTTCTTCGAATCAAAATCTAACAATGGGGACAATAAACCCCCACCGCCCTTATATACGACCCAACACGTGTGGGCATTTAATTGGGTAGGTGGAGACATTAAAACGGGGTTAAGCCTAGGTACGGCGGGGTCATTTCACCATGTTTGGCATTTAAGCATGACCGTCAATTGCGGCAAGGACTCGTGAGTTTCATCCGCAGTTGCGCCAAGGACTCGTGAGTTTCATCCGCAGTTGCGGCTAGAACTCATGAGTTCCTCTCGAAGAGCGAGATACTTGGCGAGGCATCCGCTTATTGCGGGAGAGATGAGAAAGACGCTCCGCTTTGGCGAGTTGTTTCGGAGTCGTCAAGTTAAGAGACGTTTGCGACGGAAGTTCGTGAGTTATCCTGACGTTTCGGGAGGACTTTGCAAGTTCTTCCGAAATTGACTCTCCCGAAAGTTTATCGCGGCGTAATTTCTTGAGTTGTTCCGCCATTGTGGAAAGACTCGAGAAGTTTTTCCGCAAATGGAAAAAAAGTTTGGTAAGTCTTTCCTGCAAAGTGGATGGCTCGGGGACTTGGTAAGAGGGTGCCCATTGTGGCGAAATTTTTCAAGTGCTTCCGCCGTTTCGGGGCAAAACTTTAATTCTTTCCGAAGTTGTGGATGAACATCTTGATTTCTCCCGCCGTTTCGGGAGAGAGTTTTGAGTTTTGACTTAGAAGAAAAACTTCAAACTTTTAAAAACAGGTTCCCACTTGAAGCAAACTAAGTTCAAAATCTTTTCAAAGGAGGTTTAATCCTTTTAACCAGACTTTCTTAGGAAAATAAAAAGGAGGGGCCCCAATATCTACAAAATTTTGGGGGGGATGTTGCTGCAACAACAAGATAGCAACGTTCTTAGCAATTAATCCATATTTTTATGTAGAAGATCAATCCACCAGTTCCAGATTTGTCACAACAAGTTTAATATTCATGTTTATTTTTATATTTTGTTTCCCAAGAAATAACAACAATTTGATTATTGTATTTGGCTATTTAAATCATGATTTTGAAGGAGACGTGGGGGTGGAGTTCCAGCCGAGGCTGACAAGGTTATGGAAAATCAGACTTTGAACCAGTTTGCAGGCATGTATGAAGTTTCTTATGAAGTGACTGTTTATGAAGTAAAATATGATCTTTGAGCATGTCTTGTTTTAATCTATGAAGTATATGCTATCAGTATTCTTTCTATACATGGTCTAAATTTTATGTTGTGATTCTTCTTAATAGTATACAACTATGCCCCAATTATGAAATGACATCTGAGCTCTTACAGTTGTAGGTTTATGATTACAGTCCTATTTCTGTTTCTATTTATATATTGGAATTTTATATCATCCCTGTCTTCTGGTTTTTAATTATCCAACTTAACTCATACCTTCATCTACCACCAGAAATACCTAAAAATTACTGAGTAGATGTCTGATATCTACCATCTAAGATTTCCTTAAGCTTGACCCTAGCAGTCAGGTTCAACTTTAGGGATAACATCTTTTGGTGCCGTTGCCGGGGACGGAGAAACAAAGGCATACTTCCCTGGGCTGTACGACAAGGAATATATCCAGACTTTGATGGTGAACGAAGGCTGGTGACATAGGGGTTGCGATATGTACCTGGTGACTCCACTGGTTTCAAAATGGAAGATTCAGTTTTTGAGCGAGTTGCTTCATATACCAAGACAACAGGATTTGAGGTAGATCCTGCTTTTCTTAAAAATTTCAAAGAATGGAAAGCTGATAATGATGAATGGGAGGAAGATTTATTTTCCTATTTAGATTCTTATAACATTTCAAGTGAAGAAGATAAACTTAGTTTTTTGAAGAAGTACCGAATGTATCTCCAAAGAATAAATCCCAAGCCACTGAGTTTCCAGATGTGACGCTAAGCATCAAGGAATGAATACTAAGTTTCCAGCAGATGAATATATTCATGGTCGCTAATCAAAGGAGATTACATCCAAAAGTAACTCACAAAATCACCAATTGTTTAAAGCTCAAGTTTCATTGGATAATCTTCACGAAAGATTAAATCAAATCTATGTGATAGTCGGTTATAAATCCTCAATCAACAACATATGATACTTACTGTCAGTAAGATACGGGTTCTATGTGCTCAAGTATAGCTGTGGGCATTTTTTTTATTGCATGGCAATTGTTCTTTAGTTTTCTAAGAAATTAATTTCATTCTTTGGAGCATCAAATCTAGCCATAAGGAAAGGAACCCTGCAGGATCCGATTTCCATGTTAAGGTGAATGATTTCAATTGCTAGATTTGTGCCAGATTTGATGCAGGTGTCAAATATTTCAACTAAATGAAGAATTAAGTGGTTTGTGCTAGATTTGAAAGAGGAATATTAATCCAAAGTCAATAATTCACAAGTGGCAGAGCATAGCAGATGCAAATATTCTAATGCTCCAAATCTTCAGAGACGTCCATCCAAAGGATTAAAAATTTCATCAAGGTTTTTTTAAAAGTAGAGGATTGGTCAATTCCAGAAATGGAATGATGAGATGACAATCTAAGCATACAGATAACATCATTCTCAGCAATTAATCTAGATTTTTATGTAGAAGATCAATCCACCAGTTCTAGATTTGTCGCAGCAAGTTTAATATTCATGTTTATTTTTATATTTTGTTTCCCAAGAAATAGAAACAGTTTGATTATTGTATTTGGCTATTTAAATCATGATTTTGAAGGAGACAGGGGGGTAGAGTTCCAACCGAGGCTGACAAGGTTATGGAAAATCAGACTTTGAACCAGTTTGCAGGCATGTATGAAGTTTCTTATGAAGTGACTGTTTATGAAGTAAAATATGATCTTTGAGCCTGTCTTGTTTTAATCTATGAAGTATATGCTATCAGTATTCTGTCTATACATGGTCTAAATTTCATGTTGTGATTCTTCTGAATAGTATACAACTATGCCCCAATTATGAAATGACATCTGAGCTCTTATAGTTGTAGGTTTATGATCACATTCATATTTCTGTTTCTGTTTATATATTGGAATTTTATATCATCCCTGTCTTCTGGTTTTTAATTATCCAACTTAACTCATACCTTCATCTACCACCAGAAATACCTAAAAAATACCGAGTAGATGTTTGATATCTACCATCTAATATTTCCTTAAGCTTGACCCTAACAGTCAGGTTCAACTTTAGGGATAACAGGTGGTATAATACCACTTATGGTTCCATAAATATGACACCATATGAAGCAATGTATGGCCAAAATATCTTATCAGTGATTTCCTATTTGTTGGGTACCTCCAAGGTTTAGGCTATAGACCACACCCTTTTCCCTAGAGAAACTATTCTCTGCATACTTAAGGAAAATTTGGTTAGAACTCAAAATAGAATGAAACGACAAGCATATCAACATCACTATGAGAATTCCTTTGAAGTAAGGGATAAGGTGTTTCTTCTAATCCAACCTTAGAAACAAGCATCCCTTAAGGATCATCTCCACCAGAAGCTCTCCCCAAATTTCTATGGACCCTACACAATCCTCCAATGCATTGAAAAAGTGGCCTACAAGCTTGCTATACCATATTAGTCCAATATACACCCAATATTTCACGTCTCTTGCCTAAAAAAAGTGGAGGGCTCTAATTGTAAAGTGTAGAGCGATTACCAGAATTGGATGAGGAAGGCTCCATTTGGCTCCAGCTAGAAGTAGTCTTAGATTTTAGGGAACATCAATTGCGCAGGCGTACAATCAAAGAAGTCTTGAACAAGTGGAAAGATATGACACTAGAAGATGCCACATGTGAACCAATAGAGACTTTGCAACAATTTCCTTACCTTTACCCTAGATGACAATGCTACTTTTGAATGGGGAGGGAATGCTATGGTCCTACCCTATACCCCTTACTTTAGGAGTTAGTCAAGTAATGCATGACCGCTCTTTTGAATAAGGCCAAGAATCAAGTAGTTAGTAGTTGACAATCAATGTAAAAAGGGTTTCTCTATTAATTAAGGCCCAATATGAAGTTGGTACTTATTAATTATTTGACTATGTCAAGTAGTTGGGGTTTTAGATCTTGGAATCCTGTTTAAAGAGATAGGAGGTTTCCAATTGCTTTGTCAATAATTATTGTATTGGAGCTCTACTTAAGTGAAAGGTCACCCAATCTTAAGATGAGAGTAAACTTTGCTTCCTTATTCGAACATCTTAATACAAGAAGTTAATTTTGTTGCATTTCTATTCCTTATTCTCTTATTCAGTTATTTTGAACTATAATATTGGGATTTTGTCATTGTTTATCTCTATTTATCTCGATATTGCTCTAATTCACAAGATAAAGTACATCACACAGCATGTTGATTTATGTTAGGAAAATTGGTAAAATTGGCTAGTAAATACCACTCAATTTTTGGTTGCGTTGGTTAATTTGTAGGCATCGGAGTCGGTGCACATGTTTCTTATAAATGCATCAATTGTGGTAAATAATCTATTGTTTTAAATAACCAGTGTGGTTATGTATATATGGAAGCACCATTGGTGGTGCATCAATATATACTAAGCACACCGATAAAAAATAAAATTTAATTAAAATTTTGACCTTACTAATGTGGTTGGAAGAGTACCCACACCCTATACATGATGCATTGATTTATGTCAGGTGCATCGATAAGTCTGGCTAGTAAATGCCACTCTATTTTTGGTTGTGTTGGTTAATGTGTAAGCACCGTGGGTTGTGCATATGTTTCTTATAAATGCATTGGTCATGGGAAAGACTGTGTCCTCCTAAATAACCATTGTGCTTATGTATATACAAAGGAACTATTGGTGGTACATCTTTATATATTAAGCACACCGCCAATATTTAAAGCACCAACGATCACTATGCACATTATTGTAATGCACTGTACACCATTAACATTGCGCTGCATGTAAAAATATAAGATTTTAACATGTATAGATCTAGGTACATAAACTAAATATATGTGCAATGTGAATCAAATCAACCATCAATAAATCATGTAACAAATTCTTTAACATAGAACATTACAAAAAATTTAGAAGTAGATAGGAAGAATTGAATGATCTATTTCATTAACTTGAATGAGTGGTGGAGTACAATATTTAAAGGGAGAAATTCGAATAAGGGTTTAGATCCAATTCGAATTTTCCATGCACTGAATAAGACTAGTTAGGTTTAATAAGAGGCTAAAACCCCTTAGTTAGCCATGCTAACTATCCTAAATTAAGTTGTACTAACTATAGACTTCATAATAACTAGTTATCTGACTAATTAATTAGTTAACTGATTGAATATTTAGTTAACTGACTAAGAGAAAGTGCACACATCCTAATTAGGTCCACGAAGGAAAATTAGGGCATGAGTGGTCTTAGTTAGCCATGTTAACTATCCTAAACTGAGTCTATACTGTATTGCACTTACTGAACTGAACTGAATTGAACTGCCATGCACTGAACTGAACTGGGGTGCTAATGTCACTAGAGAACTAGTTAGGAACAATTAGGGTCAGTTAGGACCTCAATTAGTGGGGCGTACCAAGTATTTACTTAAATGAATCCTTAAATCAAGGAATGCACCCCCCAAATCAGGGAATGTGCCTCCAAATCAAGGAGAGTTCCCCTAAATCTAGGGTTTTGCTGCATGTGTGACTCCATAGGTCAATTTTGGTGTGGTTATCCCACTAGAACCAATAGGTCAGAGGATAGGAGGGTTATTTGCTCTAACAACCCCCATAAGCCTAAATAGGGGAAAAAAACTAAGTAAAAAAATTGGTCTCGACAGTTTGTAGCAATATCAGGTACCCAGGCACATAAAATATTCTCTAAAAGTTGGGAAAGAGGGAAAAAAACCTAGTGGGAACCCCCCCCATAAAAGAGAATGTGAAAATCAAACTTTAAGGAGCGTCCTCATAAAATGCCTTTACTCCCAAAGAAGCTCCCAACTGGGTGAACTGTTGTTTGGTAAAGGCTTTGCAAAGACCCCTGCAAACCTTTGTGACTCCTCCTTCTTTTGAAATGCACGTGATCCCATTCATGAGATCTAAACACTTTGAAGTGCTTGAATGGTGGTTCTTAACCACTCCTTGCTTTCAATGGAGGAAATCCCTTAAAGATTTTTTGCGGAACTAGGTGAACTGTAGGATTCAAGGTTGAATATCCGGAGAATGAGAAGATATTTTGGAGGTCTTCAACAAGAACCTGATTTGGGACAACTTCTCCAATGGCCTCTTTCATATTTTGAATGTATGTGAATATGTCCTCATAGTACGTGAGTTGTGAAGCTTCTGGGGCCTCCTTTGAAAAAACTGGAATGGGCATACCAACTATGTAGCAACTGAGCTGAGGATGTAGGATATTCATGGCTACAAAATATCTTTTTGATGGCTGCAAAATTACTTTTTGATAGCTGCAAAAGAGCTCTTTGGTGACTGCAAATGCACTTCTTTGACGGCTAAGAATAAGCACTTCTTTGATGGCGGTATTGAACAATTTAGTGGCTGAAAATGGGCTCTATAGTGGCTACAAAATCCTTCTTTGGTGGCTGCAAAATGCTTCTTTGGTGGCTGCAAACAACTTTCTTTGGTGTCTGCAAAAGACCTTCTTTGGTGGTTGCCAAAAGCCTTATTTGGTGGCTGCAAAAGCCTTCTTTGGTGGCTGCAAAAAGCATTCTTTGGTGGATACAAAATCCTTCTTTGGTGGCTACAAAATCCTTCTTTGGTGGCTGTAAAAGCCTTCTTGGCGGCTATAAAATCCCTTCTCAACCTGCAAAAGTTAGATAACTGATAAGGCATCACTGAAACACTAACTAGTTTAGTACCCCCTATGCTCTAATACCATATAAGATTTGAGCATGTATAGATCTAGGTACATAAACTAAATAGATGCGCAATGTGAATAAATCATCCATCAATAAAACATGTAACTGCTTCAACATAGATCATTACACAAAAACTAGAAGCAGATAGGAATAATTGGATGATGTATTTCATTAACCTACATGAGTGGTGGAGTACAATATTTAAAAGGAGAAATTCAAATTAGGGTTTAGAGCCAACTTGAACTGTCCATGCAGTGAATGAGATTAGTTAGGCTTAAAAAGAGGCTAAAATCCCTTAGTTATCCATTCTAACTATCCTAAACTGAGTTATACTGACTCTAGAATTCACAATTTCTAGTTATCAGAATAATTACTTAGTTAACTAATTGAATATTCAGTTAACTGACTAAGAAGGAGTGAAAAAATCCTAACTAGGTCCATGAAGGTGAATTAGGGCATGAATAGTCTCAGTTAACCATGTTAACTATCCTAAACTGAGTTTATACTGCACCACACTTACTAAATTGAACTAAACTGAACTTCCATGCACTGAATTGAATTGAACTGAACTGGCATGCATTGAATTGAACTGGGGCGCTAACTAGAGGAATGTTTAGGAACAATTAGGGTCATTTAGGACCTCAATCAGTGGGGTGCACTAAGTCTTAACTTAAATGCCTCCTTAAATTAGGGAATGTGCCCCCCAAATAAGGGAATGCGTCCCCAAATCAAGGAGAGCGCTCCCAAATCTAGGGTTTTGCTGTATGTGTGACTCAAGAGGTCAATTTTGGTGTGGTTAGCCCATTATAACTAGCGGGTCATGGGCTAGGAGGGTTATTTTATCTAACAAAAAAAGCATTGCTAATGATGCTATCATTTTTTTAAGGTACATAAGTCATGTTAGACAAAAAAAATCAATTTTCAATAAATAAAAACGTCATTTAATATAATTTTTTAATTATATATATATATATATATTTCCAGTCAAATTATCTCATGGCAAACCCACGACCACTTCCCCTCATTTCAAGGATGGTACCTAGGGTAAACCCTCAATTCTTTAGGGCACAAGGCCAAGTTAACAAAATAGGGTTGAAATCCATTACAACAACATACTCATTATGAGCTCAACATGTCACTTATGAGAATAGAACCTAGGTGCGCAGGATAAGACTCTATCCCACAACCACTTGAGCTAGACATGTGCCTGATGAAAGTTGTAAGTGAATCATAGGCAGTGAAGCTAACAAAAGAAACAACGAGCCAACCCATATAAGTTTTTATATGAGTGGGAGGATCGACAGAGGGAGAGGGATTTTTACCCTCATCTTGTTATAGTATATACTTGTTTCCTCTTGAGGAATGTCAACCTCCTCATGTTTTGTGAGGAGACTACCATCCCTTATGGGGAACATTGTTCTACTAAGGTAGCTAATCCATCGCTAGGATCATGACAGGTAGGACTTTAGGGTCGATCCCAATCTGTGGTACCATCCCACAAAGGAGTACACATAATTCATTACAGGGTTGTTCCCTGATCTCCGGCTTGGCATTGTAGGAGAGAGTAAATTGGGTTATCTCCAGGGATATGTTAATTATGACATTGTTGACCCTAGTTAGTTCCAATTTGATAGTGGCTATTTGGATTTGCATTCTTTTGGTGTAGAGGAGGTTAGATGCCTATTGATTTTGGTCTTAATAGTGGCTCATTTCATCACTAATGGACAATGCATTAGTTTCCCTCTACTATACTATGTAGATTCTTTAGTGTAGAGACCTATATATATTAGTTGGTCTACCATATTTTCCAACAATTTTGATTAGCTTTAGCTCACTGTCATTTCGTGTTTTGAGAGGTTTTTGATCACTAGGCCATCATTCCACCACCTTCCGTCCCAAGTCGAGGATTGATGTGCATATGCACATGTGAGGGAAAATGACGCCGAAGAGGGCCCAACCAGAGTTCCCTCACTGGATCGATCCAAAGGTACTGCAAATTCTTATGAGTGAGGATGATCGAACCTTGGATTTACTAAAATTCTATTTACGTCGGATGAGCCACCAAATACCAGAGGTAATATAAACAATATTCACTTTGATTAATCTAGTTTCATTTTTTTTATCTTATTTAATGAAAATCTAATTTATTGTATCATTTTCTTTAAATTGATTAATTATTGTTTAAAATGTCTAATTATTATTGTCTATTATTTTGTAGATATTGGCACGTTTGTTAAGGAGGTGCATACCCAACAAGATGAGGAGATGTCAGAGGAATATGAGCTACTACATATAAAGATACCTATCTTGAGGCATATCCTAGATCACATATTTCACTAACAATTGGAAAATCAACTATGTGCATTGCTAGTTTTACTTGGAGTGTGCCTTGTACGAGTGACCTAAATTGTATAGGACCCAAAGGTTGTTGGTATATAGGAAACCCTTCCACATGATATGACGCTATTGATGCATCGTGTTATTAGTGTGATGAGGCTCCTAGATAATATAAGGTTGACTTGCCATCTCCATTGAACTTCTTCTTCAAATTCATCTTCTGAATATGGTGATCCTCCACCTCCTCCTCCTCTTCTTATAACAGTTGATCGACTACCCCCTCCTCCTCCAATAACTAATCGAACACCTTTTCCTCCTCCACAAATTGACCGACCACCCTCTCCATCTCACAAAGTCAACCAACCACCATCTCCTGCTCCATTAGTTGACTGAACCTCATCTCCTCCTCCACGAGCCGATGAACCACCTTCTCCTTCTCCATAGGTCGATCGACCACCCTCTCCTCCTCAAATAATTGACATACTATCATCACATCCTCAATTGGCCGGCTGAACACCATATCCTCCTCCTTCAGTATTCGATCTACTAGTTGCTACACCTATGACACTCACATATACTATAGACAAATGGTTGCAATGGGTGATATAGCTTCTAATGGAGATATATGTATTTTTTAATCTAGATATTTAAATATTATATTATAAAAAGGTTGTAGCTACGTTGAACAATGTTGGATAAAAAAATGAGAGCATGATATCTCAAGAGATCCTACTCTAAAATGACAGTATTATGAAGCCTATATATTTTATCTTTTTATTGTTATATATATAGACCTAATACATTTTGTCGATTAGATTCTAAAAAAGACACCAAGTTACAAAACAAACTTACAAAACATAAATTGATACTAAATTAGAAGTGGGGACACTTGCTTATAACATCATTGTGCGCTTTATTTAAGGGAAAAGAATCTTGTTTTTTGATCTCCATGCCCTCTTGGAGTTAGTGAACAATTTCTTCTTCCTTGAATTCAGTGGGAAAAGAGCCAGCTAAAGTGTTTATATCAACTATTGAGTATGTTGAATCCTTATTGAGGGATATTACATGGATTTGAGCTTGGCGCATTGTTATTCTAAATCCTAAATTTGCCTCTTCTATTTAACCAAAAAGTCCATATTATGCCATTTTGAGAGCTATGATGTGCCCTAGGCTAATAAGATTTTGTGGTGACTAAAAATATCGAGGTTCAATTGACACTTATTAGATCCTCTTGCCTCCTCAAAAACCTTATAAATTCTTGGATATCTCTCTAAAAGTTGAAGGAATGATTATCCATGGATACCCCAGTTGCATAGACTCCACTTGGAATTTCCAAATCCACGATTTAAATCACAAGCAATATAGAAACATGTCCATGGAATGCAAAACTTGCCCAACAATCTCTTACTAGAATTGTCCATTTTCATTGCCTCAATATAAAATTTTAAAACCAATTCCCCATAGTAGAGTTTTCATATGGATGGCTGTCCAATACAACGTGAGAATACCTAGGATGAATAATGTTCACAAAACATCCATTATCATTGTGATTCCAAGGGTGCATGCGATTCAATGACAGATCGAGCAAATGAGGATGAGATTGTCTTACTATAGCTTGTGCCACTTGTTAGAATATTGAGAATATGCATAAACATATAACAATACATTTACACTAACATGTAAATCAATAGCAAATATCTACTAGTCTAGCCTTCTATCCATACAAGCAACAATAATCATGTTAGAACAAGAGACGAGAGAGCAAGAGAACAATACACTAGATATATGTGGTAAAACCCCAAATGGGGAAACATCCATGGAAGGCTTGGTCTTATATATTCATAAGAAATATCCATCTTACAATACAAGGCATCTCCGCATATGCATCACTCTCCATCTTCACATCATGTCACAACGATGTGTGTACAAATGACATACACAACACGAGATGTGTGATTTCATAGTATATCACAACATACCCAAAAGGGTCCCCTTCATCTCTATTATATACCAATATGTATGAAATATTTACATCCCATAACACATGTGGGATAAATGATTTTCCACCTCTTTATATAAAGAATGGTTATAAGAGAGATTATTACATCATGCATGTGTGATAACTCTAGTTTAAATTATTAGAGTTATTTTATGCCTTTTAATGATATTTACCAACAATATCACACAAGTCATCATTACATATCCTAACACCACTATACCATTAATTCCCCTTGTTGTAGCAACATTCCAAACTCAATCCAATTATACAAATAAATTTCTTTTAGTTGAGTTTTCATATGGATGGCTGTACAATACAACCTCAAAATAGCCAAGACACAGAAAGTTCACAAAACACTTACATCCCTTATAATCACGGTGATTCCAAGTGTGTATGCATCCAATGACAAACCAAGCAAAGGAGGCCAAGAAATTCTTACTAGAGCTCGCCCCGCCCGCACCATTAATTCCTATACCCCTTGTCGCAACAACAATACCAACTGAGCATAAAGTCCCTAGAATAGATAAAGTTGGGTGGCTGTCCAAGGGAGCCTTGACACACCTAGGTTGAACCAATTTTCCATTTCCACTAAGAGTCCCAATACTCAATAAAATCAATAGAAAATAGAGCAATTAAGGTTGAGACCAACTAGTAATCATGTATAGTAGTTGAGCTCAATCACCTAAACCAAAAGTCTCACAATATCCCTATTGACAATACTCCATGGCTTCAATACCTTGAATCTTGTGGAGCATAGGTATGTGCAAAGTCTGGGAGAGGATTAACACTACATCCCTTCACTGAATGTGGGAGTAAATGCCAATGCTACTTGTCCTTGCAATCCTACAAATGTATAAGTGTCTAAAATACTTAGGGGATGGGGTTGATTACATAATCCCCATTTTTTGACATACAACCTTCTTTGAGCCTATATGATTGATTGGCTAATTGATTAGCTTCTAGGTTCAAGTCTCTTATAATGTGATAGATTTGAACCTATTATAACATTTGTATTCCATGCTCTATGCTTGTGATGATGCTCACAATACTATTGTTTATTGTTAACGTGTTGTTATTTAGGAGCGGGATAATTATCTTGGAGTCTCCAAAGACAAACATGGTCTTTATTTTTAATGCATTTTCCATCTTTTCTCCTTAAAGAAGGGTATAGTCCTATGCTCAATTGTTTTTCATTGTTCCTTATCCCCAAGCAAAGTTGCTTTCTTAAGTTCCTCCAGGATCAAAGATGTGCCCCCCCACACTATTCACCCCTTGTTCTAGTGGAGATATATACCAACTGCTTCATTCAACATTTTTATCTAGAAAAGGTATTAATGCCTCTGGCTCTAGTGGTTGAGGGACTGATGCCTAAGATTCTATTCGCAAAGGTACCAGTGGCACTGGTGGACTAGCTAGCTCTTACCAATTATTTGTTAAATCTTATATATTGTGACATTGCATTTATATTATTATATTAATATTGTTTGTATTGGTCGGCTAGGAACTTAATTATAATTGTATGACTTTTCTCCCATATATACCAAGGAGACCTAGTTTTAGAGATGATCTCATATTGTGTATTTGATATATTTTAAAAGGAGGGTGCCCGTTGAAGGAGCTTCTTATTCATCACTTTATTTCATTCTCAAGGTGTTGGGTTATTATTTCTTTCAATGTGGTTTTCACTGTATCGAAGACCAGTACCTGCAACATCCACAAAATAAAGTTAGGCGGGCCCATCGGAAGGGGCCTCACACCTCTCGACATATAGCATGCCTAACCCCAAGAGTGTGAAGGAGAATTGAACCCGTGACCTCTCACGCAGAGGTGCTTTAGCAACGGGTGCTCGACTAAATGAGCTAACTCTTGGGGCTTATTCTTTCTTTATATTTTCATGTTATTTTAGGAATTATTTGGTATTAGAGCCATTTTCACTATAACTTCTTTTTTATTTTTTCCAGGGAAGTTTTAGATACAAATTTTTTGAGGAGCCTCACAAGACATTTTGAGGTATTGATGGTAAAAATTTCAGTTCTTGGTTCACTATAAGTTTGAAGTTACAATATGTGGAAGTTAGGGTTTTTTTACTAGCCGAAAAACTAGTCTAAAAAATGGTCTATGTAAAATGGTTATATTTGAAGCTTTCGATCTCTAATTTGAGTGACACTAGTTGCATGGGATATTATATAGGGCACAATATTTCAAGTAAATTTTTTAGAATTGCATCTTAAAAAATTGGACATCTTACATGCCATACAACTTTACTCTCTTTAAAGGGAAAAAAACAATAAGTTGTCGGAAAGTTATCGTAACTTTCTCTTGGAAATTTTGAATTTGGTAAAATTTGTTGCATTTTATGGAAAATATACTAGGCTACTACCAAACAAAATTTCATACTTAGAAGGGATGGAATTTTAAATTTACCTTACGTGGAAGGTCAAGCAGCAAGACATGCCCCTCATTAGGGTTTGAAAAAGTATGTAACTTACATTTGACATAAATTCTAATTGGAAGATCGATTTGGGGTGATTCAAAAACCATGGTAAAGTTCAACTATGGAATAACTATAGATAAATATTATTGTGAGCCACATAGAAAATGGTAGTGCAAAAAATGATACACCAATTAAACCTCCAAAGAGATCAACTATGACTTAGGAAGAAAATGAAGATATATATAACTAACTATCCAACTTAGAGAACAAATGTAATGAATTGAATGATATTTCAGCAAAAAAAGTGGATTTGACACGTGCAAAAAAGAAATAGAAATTAAAATGGAAAAGATGGCCAATAAATATTATCTCGAAAATATGAAGGGGGTAATTCTAACGAGACAAGTCTCCTCTTTACCCCTAAGTCACCTCCTCAAGAAGAGGATGAGGAGAACAATAGGGTCGCGTCCTAGTCACATATTGAGAAAATTCAAAAACAATTGGAGAACAAGAGGTTTGGGTCCCTGACACTTGATTGTTTATTACTCCATAATCCACATCATCATGGGTTTAACTTAAGACCAAAGAATTACTTTATTCCCAAGATTGATATCATAAATTGTGATGGCAATGATCTAATAACATGGATATTCCAGATGGAGCAATTCTTTGATATACACTAAGTGTTGACAATACAAAAGGTAACTATTGCATCCTTGTATTTAGAGCATGATCAATTTGTGTGGTATCAATGGATTTGTGATTGTAAAAAGGACTTTATCATCTCTTGGATGGTATATATGGATTAATTCATATCACATCATGGGGATATTAAGAGAATGAATTCTTTAGCTAATTGATAAATCTTAAGCAAATAGGTCTACTTACATAGCACATTAATCAATTTAAAAAGTCATGTCTTAGAATAAAGAACAATGTAGAGGATGATTTGTTAATTCTCTTTATGGGAACGTTAAAGGAGAACATTTAACATGACGTACATCTCTTTGGACCTAAATCGTTGGATAATTCTTTTAGTTTGGCAAGAAAATTTGAAAGTAAAAATATGGATACTAGAAGGGCTACTACCACTAGTACCTATAAAGAGGGAAATGTTCCTACTCCTACCCCACTCAGTCTACATGGTTTAAACCTTGGAAATTGGAGGAAATAAGATCAAAAGAACTATGCTTCTATTGTGACAGTCAGGAGCATAAGTGTAGTGAGAATAAATCATTCTACATAGATTGTGAAGATGAAGAATATCAAGAACCCGAACAATTTGAAGATCTAGAACCATAACAATTTGAACATCTAGAACCAGAATATACCACTCCAACCATACCCTGTCATGCATTAGTTGGCATTAACACTCCTCAAACTCTCAAAGTAGGAGCATATATCAAAAAGAAAAAGGTAACGATGTTGACTGATTTTGGTAGTATCTATAACTTCATTGCAAATTAGCCAAACTTATGAATTGGTTTATATATATTGCATCAAATTTTCAAGTAATGATTGCATATTGAGGTACAATAAATTGTTCATGGAAGTTCCATAGTATTAATCTCACTATGGGAGAGTATTTATAGGATAGTCCAATTCTTGCAATCCAAATGGGTGGTGTTGATGATGTATTAAGGGTCCATTTGTTACAATAATTGGGAACAATGGATCTTAATTTTTAGGAACTTTTCATGATATTCTCCTTATAAGGAAAGGAAATTGAACTTAGAGGTATCCCATGGAAACACTCGAAAATGATAAGCTCTAATAGCATGACAAAATCGCTAAAAAAGGGACACCATGGTGTAATTGCACAATTGTGGTAATTGGATGTTCAAACATCTAAACCCTCCAATCTCATGGATCTCCAAAGAGTTAATGACAATCATTTTGAGGTATTTGGAGAGAGTCCTAAAGGTCTTCCGCTTGCTTGAGATCATTACCATTATATTCAATTGCAACCAAGAACATAGCCACCTATCATCATACCTTATAGGTGCCCATATGCACAAAATAGTGAGATAGAGCATATGGTTCAAGAAATGTTAGATGTCAACATCATTCAACCTAGCCAAAGTGCTTTATTTGCACCAGCTGTGATAAAATGGTTCACAAAAGGAAGGATCATGGCATATGTATCCAAATTATAGAGATCTCAACAAGATGACCATTAAGGATAAGTTTCATATTCCTGTCATTGATGAATTATTAGATGAATTATGGGGAACAATTTTCTTTACATGGTTGGATCCCTGTTCTAGATATCATCATATTAGAATGAGGCAAGAAGACATTCTGAAAACAACCTTTATAACACATTAAAGTCATTTTGAATTTTTGGTGATGCCATTTGGCCTTACCAATGCACCTTCCACATTTCAAATCTTGATGAATTTAATTTTTAAACCCTTCCTCAAAAAAATTGTGTTGGTATTTTTTGATGATATACTATCTACACCAGATCTTGGGAAGAGCATGTACAACATGTTGGAATGGTCTTAAAATTATTGGAGGAGCATCAACTCTATGCAAATTCCTATAAGTGTGCCTTTGCGGTTCAAAAAATGGAATATTTGGGATATATTGTATCTCATGAAGGTGTCAAAGTGGACACTATGAAAATTAAAACTACAATGGAATGGCCAATTCCCAAAACCTTGAATAAGCTTATAGGATTATTAGGATTGACAGGCTATTATCGCAAGTTCATCAACAATTATGGTCAAATAACAACACCTCTTAACTAAAGAAGGAACTAATTCTTTTGAAAAACTTAAAGATGTTATATGTACAACTCTTGTATTAGCCACACTTAAATTCCCAAAACCCTTTATTGTGTGCATGTGATTCCTCAAGGCATGGCACTGGTGCACTTTTAATGCACGAAGGGAGGTCCTTTGCCTTTGAAAGTTTCCAACATAAAGGAAAAAACTTACTCAGATCAATTTATGAAAAGGAAATGTTGGCCATATTGCATGTAGTTAAGAAATGATGCCCTTACCTAATACGAAGACACTTCAAGGTAAGAACAAATCATGATAGTCTTAAGTACTTTTTTTAACAACAATTAGATTCTTTAGAAGAGAAACAAAAATGGGTTACATATGATAGGTTATGAATTTGAAATTATTTACAAAAAAAAAGAAAATAAATGTGGTGGTAGATGCACTTTCAAGAAAATAAGAAAACACATAGGGATTACTTTGTGCTATTTCCATTCCAGAATCTAATTGGGTGGAAAAAGCAAGGATAAAAATGATCATAAGGCATGCAATTTAATTCAACAACTACAAGAGGACCTTACTAAATTAGATAAATTTATGTGGAAGAATTATTCACTATGATATCAAGATCACCTATATGTATGTAAGAATCCATAATGAAAATAGAATGACCTTTTAAAATTTCACACTTCTCCTATAGGAGGACATTCATGGTTCTTGAAAAGTTACCACAGGATCAAGAAGGAATTTTTTTGGGAAGGTCTTAAAAGTGATGACCAAAAGTTTGTGGCTGAATTTTTGGTTTTGCAACAGAATAAGCTAGAGACAATCAAGACACCAGGTGTTCTACATCCATTAGCCATACCAAGTCAGCATTGGGAAGAGGTCTCAATCGATTTTATCACATGTCTACCAAAGTATAAAGGAAATAATTCCATTTGTGGTGGTGGTGGATCGACTCATAAAGTACGGCCATTTATGCTCTTTTTTATCACCCTTTTAAATCAAGTATAATAGGCACAACATTCATGGAAACAATTCAAAATCTACATGGAATCCCCAAGATTATTGTAAGTGATAGAGATCAATTTTTCATTGGTAAGTTTTGGAAGAAAATAATTTTTTCTTTAGGTTCCCAATTGGCTCACAACTTAACTTACCATCCTTAATTTGTTGGGAAAATTAAAATTGTGAATACATGTTTAAAAGGGAATCTTTTAAACATGAGCATTCAATAATTTAGTATAAATAAGTCTCATTTTACAAACATTCCTTTGAGAGAGTAATTTTCTCCCGATGATGGACTCAGCTAAGTAGTCTGAAATGTACGTTGAGTATTAAAAATCTCTCACACATGTTTCCACATAACTTATAGAAATGACTCCTACTTGTGAAAACCTTAATAACAAGGGTATCTTTGTTGCTTTGCATCCCATAAACAAACACAATCGATCAGATGGTTTCCCTTGGTAGAATAGTGGTACAACTTGTCCTTTGATGCTTTATATCAAATGCCCCCATTTATGGTACTTTATGGCTATCATCCTCCATCCATCACATCATCCTTGAAAGGGAAAGATAAGGTTCAAGAAGTGGACGATCACATAGAGCACCAATAAGAGGTTCTCCAACTATTGAAATACAACTTGACTATAGCACAAAATAGGATGAAACAATAAGCATATCAACATCATAGTGAAAGGAAATTTGAAGTGGGGGATTGGGTATTTTGAGTCCACGACCATACAAACAAATGTCCCTAAAGCAACAATAAAAGGACAATAAATTAGCACCCAATTATTGTGGTCTCTATAAGGTGTTATAGAGGATTGGAACTATGGATTACAAATTGGAGTTGCCTCCATCTTCATGTGTGCATCTAGTCTTCCATGCTTCTTGTCTAAAAAAGATAACTCATGAGAGGATCCCAGTTCCAGAGATTGATGAAGAAGGGGAAATCGTAATATAACTTGAAATAATTTTTGGAACATGGATAAAGAAATTGTGAAATCAATCAATTAAAACATGGATAAAGAAATTGTGAAATCAATCAATTAAAACATGGATAAAGAAATTGTGAAATCAATCAATTAGTGAGTACCTCATCAAGTGGAAGAAATTTCCAATAGAATAGGTGACATGAGAAGATGCATTCTTTATGTAGAGCACAATTAATCAAGTGTTGAGGACAACACTTGTTTGAACTGGAGGGGCAAAAAACACTTGTTTGAATGGGAGGGGAACGTTAATCCCTATTTGTGACATTACATTTATATTATTATATCAATATTGTCTTTATTGGTTGACTAGGACATTAATTGTAATTGTATGGCTGGCTAAGACCCTAGTTGTAATTGTACCCTTTGTCTCCTATATATACAAGGAGACCTGGTTTTAGAAATCATCTCATCTTGTGCATTTGATATAATGTAAAAGAATGTTACCTACTCGGATATGCTTCTTATCCATCTCTTATTTCATTTTCAAGGTGCCAGGTTACACTTTATTTCTATTTTCATATTATTTTTGGAATTTAGTTCGCACCATTATTGATCACATGTATATGTACGTTTGATTGTTGCAATGTATCTTTTACAATAATATTTGACTTGAGATGTATGTTTGACTTATATATTGATTATGATATTATCGTTCATATTTATTATGCATTTACATGTCATGTTGATATTGATGTTGCTTTGTTTATAAAATATATTGTGTATGTTAATGATTTATATTATTAATGATCTCTTTGTTTTTAAATTAAATTTGATATGCATCCCTCATTTTTCAAATTTCAGATGGCATATTTGACATATTTGATATGTATACATGGAATATATATTGATTTTGATATTAATTCATGGATATAATTCCTTTTCATATCATATTGTTTATAAAATGTATTATGTGTGTTAATGATTAACATCATTAATGATTTCTCTATTTTGAAATCAAATTTGAGATGTATTAATGATTTAAATTAGGGATGCCATATAATGTTTAACTGATGTGACTACTGAAGTTTATATTCACATTTTACGTTGATGCGAACATTAAAGTTTACTTGATTATGAAAATAATCAATGTTAAGCTACTGCGATTATTGAAGCTTATAGTCATACTCTTCATTGACGTTAATTAAATACTTTTTACTTTCAATCCATTCCTTAAATAATTTAGTAAAAAAATGTAAAAATTTTAATTAAAATTTTGGTTTCATCAAAATAAATATGATATTTAGTTTTTTCAAAATGCTTTGCAAGAACTTATTTAGACATACTAGATTCTTTGTAAATACAACTTCCAACAAATTGAATGAAAGATCATATAGTGAATGAAATTCCCCTTATTTAAGATAATAATTTTTTTTTGCATATTATTTAAATATCAAACCTTGTTCTTCGATTAAATTAAATTTGTTTTCAGTAAACCCTTCCATACAATCATGAATTACTAAATAGATAAACACATTACACATTAAATCGATGTTTAATAAACTAAAATGGTTTAACTAAAATTCCTCAAAATTAAATATTTTTAGCTATAACCTTAAAACAAACAATTATTTGTAATCTATGATGAAAGATTTAGATGAAATATGAAAATGTATAATACCAATAGTAAATGTTTTTGTTTTTAATAAAGAGCTACGAATTATATATAATGTAAATTATAACATTTTTTTAGAATATTCCTTTAAAATCTTAAAAAAACTTAGCCTTATAAGTAATTGTAGTTAGGATACATTAATTATAAGTTATATGATATTAAAATACATTTATTAATGAAATAGGATTATAGGCTATTGATAATAACACTCTATACTTTAAAATTTAGTTAAATTATATCTTTATTTATTTGATGTCTAACTTAGTTGAATTATAGTTAGCATAGATAAGTAAAACATATAACACATATATTTCTTTCCAAATTTAACTTTTACTTGCCCTTTCAAGGAATTTTAAGCATAAATGGTTAAGGTTTTTTGGAGTTGTATATGGGCTAACTAAAACGCTCCCGATTGGTTGAATCTGGGCAATTCTTACAAAAATCGAGATCTAAGAGATTTGGGTAGTTTTAAAATTGGGTAATTAGTCTAGAACAGACAATCCCAATTGCTGAAATTACAAAAATGAGAAAATAGCAATTTTCAGCAAGAATTTTCACCAATTTTAGACCCAAAATTGCCTGAAAAGCGAGGCGTTTTGGTTGTCTTTTATCCTACGCGAAGTTGTTTATATATAAACAGTTGAAACCAGCCCAAAGTTACAGAGAAACCGAGTATTCCCAACAACAATAGTGTGTAACATTGCAATCTCAGAAAATACAAAAGGAAACTGGCCCGTAAGACAAGATGCCATATTTTTTGCAAAGGTTACTATCCTAGAATTGCTAGACATACACACAAACTATCCCAATATAAAGATACATTTGTACTGCATAAACAAACAAGAAATAAGGGAGTTGAGAAAATATCTGTATTGCTATTCATTTCTGATGGAGACTTGTGTTGGAAGGTGGACAAAGTCCTGTTCCATAGCTTTCAGCTCATAGGATGGGATGTACTGACAATGGCTACACTAGTTCATCTTTAGAACCTTGTCCAGGTAGATTCTCAGTATGTCAATTTGAACCCCCTGCTCATGGAAATTACTCTTGATCTCTTCCATCCTTGAGTCTATCATTGAGAGGTAATAAGAGGCCTTCCGCAGGGACTCCAATAGACCTACCATTCTGTCATGAACTGCCCTCAGCATGCATTTAAAGTCACTGAAATCATTACAGATGCCACTGAATAAATCCCTCCACAACGACATTGCAGTGGTTTTCTCACCAATTTTTTTAATAAGATGCCAAGCGGATCCTTGGTTCAACGAAGGCAAGTTCGTCTTCAAGTCCCCAGGCCATGATGGGGTTGGCCTATGAATACTAGTGACTGAGGAAAACTATACCTCATCAGAAATGCCAGAGTGAAGGAGGCTGACTGTAACTTCAAACGAGCAACAATCTTCGAGAGTTCGTCGCTAAACAGGAAGGACAAAGAAGGTATTTCGACAATCAACAAAGAAGCATAATCACCTTGCGACTCTACATGATTCCTACCATCAAAGCTGGAGTTCTCTTCCTCACGAAAGCAAGATGATGGAGCTGAAACACAGTCTGAGCAGGCTTAATCTTCCTTTCCCATTTCAATCGGATCTTCCATCAAATCCTAGCCATGGTGTGTAAATGTGTCAGACCTTTCGCATGTGGGGTATGTTATTGCCCGCAGGAACGAGGTACCTTCCACTGCCATGCACCCGCCTTTCCTACTACAACTTCCATATAGCCCTTGATTTGCGTAAGGTTTCATAGGGGCATGGTCCTCCCATAACCATCCCACCATCTTATGCAACCCATTTTCACTTGGCTAAGGTGGCCACTTTTAATGAGGTGTTCCCTCATTGCACACTAGGATCCCTTGGGCCTATTTTACGCCTTGGTTAGCTAACTTAGTAGCTACCCCATAACCTTAAAATTATTCCAAGTAACCTCTCATGCCTCGTATCATGGCTTCTCAAGCTTTTCTGAATTTTGTAGATAATAATCAAAGAGTCTCTGAAGATGTTAAATCTTGGTAGGTCGAGGGAGGCAATTATCTTGACCCCATGCAAAGGGAAGACCACTTAGCTTGATTATTTGTCCCCCCCCTCCCTAATCCCCATGGATAGGTTTTTGTAATTATTCCTTCGAGGTTAAAGAGAGCACCCACCCGGTACATGCCTCCCCAGGATTTCCCTTTGAGGCACCATTGAAGAAAAGAGAATGGTAGGATTGCTTAAGCTATCGGTCTTTAAAATCAGTAGGGGAAATATCAAGAGTCCATTTAGGAGAAGGAGAGGGGTGAGGATAAATTTTGGTCTAAAGGGAGATTTTGAGAAGAGAGCCTCCAATCCAGCACATTTTATTCTAAGAAAGGGACTCCGTGCCCGATATTGTTAAGCCTTTTGCCAAAAGAGTGTCAAACATGAGAACTTTGGTTCGAAGGACAACAATTTTAGGATCACTTCTTTTGTTTTAAAAAATGATATTATTTCTTTCCAACTAGATTTTCCAACAAACATTCTTAGGAAGAGAATTCCAGACATTAGAGAAGATAGGCTTGCCATGGAGGGAGCTTGAGTAGTAACCCTGCCAGATGCTAAAAAGATCATTCCAACTGGAAGGGAGGAACATAAGCAAGCATAAACCTTGGAGAATGGAGCCCTAGACTTCTTGAGTGAAGGAACACTCTAGGAAAAGGTGATTGGAAGTTTCTTCAACCTCTTTGCATAACACACACCAGGATGGGCCCAATATACCCTTGCACTAAAGTAGTATGTAGTGAGGATATGATTGTGAACCAACACCTAGTAGAACACATTAATGTTTAGAAGCCCATTTGATTGCCAAAATTCTTCCCACATTCAAGCATATGGGGGAGACGTGAGTACGTTAAGGAGTTTTTAGTAGCCTTCTTTGGCAGTATAGCTACGCCCGTACTTTCCCCATCCCCTATGGTCTTTGTCCTCGATGTGAGAGGGGGAAATACCTTGTAAACAAGATAAGAGGAGCTCGAAATCATAAGCTAGAAACTTTGGGACTATTATTTTCTTCTAACCTTGCCACTGTCTAGAGCTTTCCTAATAAAAATATCAAAGAGAGACTTATATATGGATGTCTATTCTGGGAGTGAACCGTATGCCTGGTTGGGAGGTATGGATTATGGAACAATTATCACTCGACCTTGACAAGAAAATTGAAAAAAATGTTAGTTATGGTGCGTGGACTGTTATGTCGTACCCCTATCTAATTTTTACCAGTGATTTGGTGAACCTTCCTCGGTGGAAATTAGGTGGCATTGATTAACAGTGGTGGGCCTGAGGTATTGTAGTGAAGGGTTACCATAGTATGCGTTTGGAATGGAAATCTGAGGAAGGGCTTGCACTGTTAGTTATGGAATTGGTTGGTGCCAAATTCATGAAACCCAAAGAAGGAAATTATGCTAGTTTGGGGTGAGGCACTGGTTGGTGCCAAATCCTCGAACCATGTAACCTAGAGAACTAAATCATACTGTTGATGTTGAATTGGTTGGTGCTAAGTTCTGAACCTTGGGAAAATAAATTACACTGTTTGGTGTGGTGTTGGTGTGTGTCAAGTTAGGGAAGATAACCTGGTGATGTTTAGCCTGTAATATGCGCATACTTCTTCTTGTTCACCTTGAAAATTCTCGTGGTGAATTGATAGTCTCATCTCGGGGGTGGTACCTTGTTGAGATATTTATGAGTAAGGCAGCCAAAGGATGCGAGGAGCGTGCCTCACACGCATCCGGTTGCTCAAGTTATCATTTATACAAATAAGCAACTAATGCTCTGCATCATATTTATCTTGTATGAATTTGAATGAATTGGAATGAATGAATGATTCCTGAAGGATTTGAACTGTACTTGTATTGAATGTGAAGTGGTGCTTTGAACAATCATGCTTGAATTATGTATATATGTTCATAAACATTCTTATGTATGAGTAACTCTGATGAATGCATTGTCAAAACATGATTCCTGAAGGATTTGAACTGTACTTGTATTGAATGTGAAGTGGTGCTTTGAACAATCATGCTTGAATTATGTATATATGTTCATAAACATTCTTATGTATGAGTAACTCTGATGAATGCATTGTCAAAACATGTTTCTTCTTTCTTTAATAAAAGAGGTACATCGACTGTTGGACAATTTTGATTCTTTTTCATGTCGTCATGTCTACATGGAGCATAATGCCAGCACAGACAAAATCTCAAATGATGGGCTGCTCTTTAATTTTGGACAGTGGAAGATTGTAGAAGCACAAAATGAGACCTTTTTTGAGTACTACCATCATCCTTTCATAGATGGATTGGCACCACATCCATTTCGCCCATACTGATTTTGTCAGATACAGCTTGAGTAGCGACACGTTTTTGTTTGATTTATGCTCGAGATCAGTATTTCTAGACTGTTTTTGCTCAGACACAGTATATGTAAAAAATTAAGGTCCCTCTCATGGGACCTGGTAGTTTTGCTTTTTTTATTATACTTGTTCAGACCATTTGGTCTTGATTCGGGCTCATTTGTTTTGAGATGAAACAATTTCTTTTGAAACTTTTGTATGGGACAAAGGGAAACAAACTTGAAATGCATGCAAACATGCATTATGGGACAAAGGGAAACAAACTTGAAATGCATGGAAACATGCATTATGCAAATATAATTTTGTTACTGGTTAATAAAATTACGCTTTTTTCCATGGAAAAAAACTCTGATGAATGCATATGAAAGCTATCAATTTGGGTGATCTAGTGAATGTTAATGGCAATTCACTGTAGTTGAACAATACTTAATGGAATTATGCCTTGCGAATGCACATTTCCCGTGGAAGCCATCAATCCCTGTTAATGAAATTGTTCCCAAAATTGACTAAGTGTTGTGAATTGTTCATGTTAGGAACGTTCATTTATCAAGTAATTTGTTTCTCGGATAATGTTTAATTGTTATTCCATTTTCTTGCAAGAATGCTGGATGGAATCTGAGACCGGAAGCCTTATTAGGTTGTCCATTGAAGTTAAACTTAGGTTTGTAAGCCTTAAGTTCCAATGATAAAACCAGAAGTTGAAGGGATGGTTTTGTTATAAATTCATAAATGGTTTAAGTTGTAAATTACTAGATTGAAGGCAGGAAAATTGTATGTTTGTTTATCGGTTCTATTTTCTATGCCTTAGGCCAATGTTAATGAATTTGGATAACTCCCAAAGCATTGAAATAAATACCTTGTTTTTCCCTCTCTCATAGTTAGAATTAGATGAGTTACGTTGGGAGGGTTCATGGTTGATTAATAAAAAATGTTCCGATGTTTCCATACCCAAGGTGGTGGGACCCACATCATAGGATAAAACTTCGGGCGAAAATGCCACAAGTGGACATGGATTGTTCCAATGTTTTCGCACTTGAGGTGGTGGGACCCACGTTAGAGGGTAAAATGTGGGCGGAAAGGGGTAAGGTTATCGGTGATATTTTTTGATGTTTTGATGCCGAAGTGGCAGAGTAGACGTCGGCATGTTAAAAATTGAAAGGATTAAAAGTGCAGTTGTTATTGTTCCATTGTCAAAGTTTCGATACAAATTAGAGGAGCGATGGCAAGCGAAGTCAAGGTTTTGTTCTGATGTTTGACTTCTGACATAACATCGGAAGGGAAACATTGTAGCAGAAGTGTTGGTAGGTAAATGTCGGGAATGAAAGGGGGAAGAAGCACTGTTGTTGCCCGATATTGAAGGATTGATGTTTTCAAGTACATTGGAGCTGAATTAAAATATGTTTAATTAATAAAATTAAGCAGTTAATCTAATGATTAAAGAAATTTTCAAGTAGAGAGCTGGTAAATGCCTTCCATATATAAAATTTTTTGGAGCATGTGTCTGTGGTAGCATCCCTTGGACTCCACAATATGTGGAAATTTTCAAGTGAGGATTAGAGTCATAATGGGGTACGTTACAGAGTGGTATCAGAGCAAAGGTTTCAACTCTTGAACCTTTTGGGTTATAGAACAAAGAATTATGTTAGTTTGCATCTGAATTTAAAATTTCCATACTGAAACCATTGAATGAAAATTACCGAAAAGGAAATATGCAAGTATGATATAGTTGAAATATGTGTAATTGGATGTTTTTATGTCTAACAAAATTAACAATTATATAGATTGCCATATTAAAAAGAAAGTGGTATAATTAGGATGTTGGAAGAGCCGAAACTTTCCAATTTCACTGAAGAAGTTGGAATGAGTGCACTAAAGACATAATCCAATGGTTATAAAACAAATATGGGGGCAAAGGAAATGCTCCAAGTGTTGAGAAACTTACATGCCGAAAATGAAAGAATAAGACATAATCAAGAGCAACAGAACATGGTAAATCTAAAAGTGTTACAGAACTTGATTCAGTTGTAGAATCGAGTGCAACATGTATTTGCAATCATGATGAGTGGAGAAGAAGGTGAATATATGAGAAAAGGACCTTCTAAGGGACATCAACACTCAAGAAGTGGATCTGTAAGCAAGATGGGGCAACATTCCCATGTCAAATCTATTAATTTTTTAGCAAATATGATGAGCTTTGAACTTTAAAACTTTAAGTGCAGGAATAATGAATACTTGAATCAATGAACCATTCAATCACATGAAACATTCAACCATAACAAAAGATGTAAGCTGGGGAAAACCATCAAAACAATGAGGATTAAAAACCCCAACAAATATTTTAGAGTATAATTATGATAGATAGCAAAGAATGTCTTTTACAAAATAGTAGATTGCTTTCATCACCCCAGGTGCTAGATAAGAGAGAATACTGAGCAATAGAGAATAGAGATCAACTGTATCAACTTGCCATGTTCCCAACACATTAATAACAAGAAAGAAAAATATAAAGAAGAGAGACTCAGAATATTATCCTATACAAAGAAAATCACCTTGCCTTCAAGAGAGAAGAGAATTCGCTTCACATTGAATTCATCAATCCCGTATAACATATTTATATATTTGCTCTCATGCATTGACCTCTATTTTTATCTTTTGAATTTCGGATGAAATCACCCTCCATCTAGATGCATCAATCTTGAATAAACGAGTGCACCCCACTTCTCATGCAATGCATTAACTCATTGGACTATCTCTTAGGATGAAATCACCACTTAATTGGAAGATTTCCCACTTAGTTAGGTGGCTAACTTAAGTGTCATCATGCAAGTGTCACAACTCAAGTGTCATCTTTTATTTTAACATAAGTGTCATCATGCAATAACACTTAGTTAATTAGATATGCTTTCTTATCACTTAGTTAACTCTCTTAACTGATTCTTTCTTGTTAATATCACTGTAGTGATAAATTTGAGTTCTCCTTTAATTAATTGAGGCATTCATTGTGACTTTAACTGAAGCTTAACAATTCGAGTTCACTTAGTCATCTCATGAGCAATTCGAATTCTCTTTTTCTCTATGCATTTATCTCTATCTCTTATCTTTACTGCATGGTCAATATGTGTTAACTTTAATTATCTATCATATCAAGTTATATTCATAATATTTGTCAGATGATGTGATAATATTATATTACTCTTGGACCAAATGATCATATGCTAAAGTAATTCACTCTAGAGGTGGCCAGTCTCTAAAGGAGACTTAATCACAATCAGTGACCATGGTTAGTAATACATAACACAACATTAATGCTTCGACATGCAAATCATCTACCTCTATAACTGGAGGTCCACCCCGTGGGTACCTAGTAACTATAACTAGAGGTCCACATGAGATTCTGACTTGACACACAAGAATCGAGCCTTGTCCAACAAGACTTTACAACATCATCACTTTGATACATCAAAGTATTCACCTCAACACATGAGGGATAACCTTTTACAACTAAAGGCTAATTCATTCTTGAGTGAAACTCAAGAATCTACTGAATCTACTCCAAGTTCATGAGTCCAACTCATGCTCCCTACCTCAACACATGAGGCCCAATCCTGGTTGCACAAGATTGGCTTGGAGAATGACTCGTGATGCTATACATTTAACAAAATCAGTTGAAAGTCACCATAGATAGGTAGGACCTGAAAATAAATCAGATTTAGTATCTAGAATATACCTGAAGAGAAAACATGATGTGGACCCATTACAAGGTGAACTCAGAAAAATAAATCTCCTTCTTTTGATGGAGAGAAATAAGGGGAAAGTGCTGAAATGTGGTTGTTGGAAGTGAAGAAATATTTTCACCTGCATAATTATTCTAATAATCAAGAGGCCATAATTGCTATATACAATCTTCATAGAAAGGATTATCTGTGGTGGGAACAACTAAAGTAGGTGAAAAATATTGATGAAAAATAGATTTCATGGGAAAGATTCCATAAGTATTTTAAAAATGAATACCTGTATCAACAGTATTATGATAGTAAAACATAGGATGTAATGCCCCTAAATAACTGTGGACCTTAAGGGCACTTGTCGAGTGATCCAACTGAACAACTTTGATAAGGTGGTCTCTCGAACCTTGATATGTCTTAATTGATTGAGGAAAACCTGAAGAGGTGAATGACGACAATAATTGATAAATGAATTAATGAATTAAAATGATATGTGTGGAGTGGGATAATTGATTGATTACATCTTGCTTAATGATTAGCCTTGATTGTGAAAAATGTGTTATGTGAATATGATGCTTAACGAATAGTTGTATGATGTTATGAGTAAACTGTAAGTTGCTTAACGATTGGCAAGTTTATGGATTGAAATCAGGGAAAATTTTAGGGGCGAAATTTCGCCAATTGGCTATTTTTGGGGCCTTTTTTCAAAAAATAAATTTGCTATTTGGTCATTTTTAGTCTCTAATATCGCCTATATTTACATAAAATATGTTTTTTTATCATAATATTCTCCAAAATTTACAATTTTTAGTAGTAAATTGCATGTTTCATATTTAATATTCGCCTACGAATCTATATTTATGTTTTTTTCAATCCAAAATAATCGCCTAGAATACTATACTTAAGTATACTTTTTTAATCCTTAAAAAATACCCTGATTGAAATATGACGAATGAGAATAGGACTATTAATATATGTTTCTGAGATGTGTGTAGCTACAGGTGAAATGGTTCACCAATGGACACACCAAGAAATTGAAGGGTCGTAGAGTACAGATAAATCACACATGGAAGAATGACGACGGTGTCGACTTCCTACATAATCCCACGGTCGAGTTCAAAAGCCCTTATCCGCTTACTCGGGGTTGCGTGAAGTCCTGCGATGTGGGCCACGACGGAGTTGGTCACGTACGAGTTGGGGGGGCGCGCAGTAAGAACGGACTTACTTCTCAGCGCCATTAGTTTCCAATAGCATGTAGACAGAGGATTGAAGGTAACAGATCCTAAATCCCTACATGAAGTTCCCGCAAGTCAAATGAAAAGATATCGGCAGAAGGACCCGACAGTGTGGTACCTTGCCGAGAAATGGAAAGGATGGACGCAAGGACCCGACGATGTGGTACCTTGCCGAGAAATGGAAACGATGGATGGATGGACCCGACGGAGTGGTACCATGACGAAAGATGAGCATAAAGGACAAATGGTCCCAACAGTGTGGCACCTAGGTCCTAGAAAGGATAAATCGGTAAACTTTTTGCATAAAAAGAAAAACGATATAAATTGCATTTAGAACACTTGCTCATAAAAATGCATTTTAGTATTAAAAATAATAGAAATGATTATTTTAGGCAATTGCACATGAAAATACTTTTTAGTATTTAAAATAATGAGAATAATTATATTTAGGAGAAAAATGGAATTGTAGGCATGAGCTTTTAGTTAGCACACATGCACCCACAAAAATAGAATTTAGAATGAGCATCTAAGAGACAAACTTGAGTAAATATAGGAAAGTAGGTGCATTCTTCTAGAAAACTTGACATTTGGACTTGTGAGATAAATTACTTTTTGAATATTAAGAAATTTGGTATTTTGCATGAAGCAACATGTGTCGCATGGGATTTTCCTATATAAGGAATGTCTTGGGAATGGGTAAAGGACCCAGATTTGGATGGTTATCATAATTGTGAAAAAATGAGTGACTTGCTGCTATTGGGGTTTGGCTAGAAATTCTGGTGGGGGGGAAACCCAAGCTGCGTTTCTCGAATTATTGTGTGTGAGCTCTACGACCCAAAGCTCAGGGGTGGCCATGCGACTGAAAGCATGAGCCTGTGGTTGGGTGGCGAAGCTAACGATTACTTCGCCTATGGTTCAAACGAGCGTTTCTGGAGGGATCCTACGGAAGACGTGGACGACAGTGGACAAGATGGATCGGTTGACAGGTTATGGTTTTGTCTATATTTGTTAAGTTATTTACTTAATTTAGTTTATTTTTCCAGTAATTATGATAGCTAATTTGTTTGTATGAAGTTGTTAAAGTTTCAGGTTCAGTTCAGGAGGACCCTAAAGGAGGGGTCCTACATAGGATTTCTTCGAAATTTGATTGGGTAACATGACTATGGAGGAGTGTGAGAGAAGGTTCCTGGAACTGTTAAGGTATGTTGGTTTTATTCAATATGAGAAGGCTAAAATCCAACGATTTCTCATTGTATTACCAACATACTACCGGGACAGAATTACTTATGATGAACCTTGTACTCTGAAGGAAACTATAAGGAAGGCTAAATGCCTATATGGAAAAAATAAAGGAAGACATGATATGCAAACATCTCGGAAAAGTAAACTGTAAGACAAGCACGATCATATGAAAAAGGGCTTTAAGCCCCTGGATGGTAAAGGTATCCAGGCCAAATATTCCAAAGAGCAGATTTCGCCCTGTGAACCAAAGATGGTCTAGTCTTAAGGACAAAGGAAACAATTTCAAGTCAAATTTTGGAATTGTGGAGGCGATCATTATTTTAATAAATCTGAAAAAGTGGGTATTAAAGAGGTCAACATTTATAATGTTTAGATGTAGCTAGGAACATACCCCAAATCTATGTAACTCTGGATAATTGACAAGGATACCATCAATTGACCATGATTGAGATTGAAGGTAAGATTGATAATGTAACAATTTCAATTTTAATTGATTATGGAGTCACTTACAGTTACATTAATGCTAATGCGATTGAAAGATGCCACTTTATGAGGAGTAAATTACCACAGTCTAGAATGGTGCAGTTAGCCACTGATATGAAAAGGAAGTTCACTTCAATGATCAAGGACTATTGTTTCGAGATGAATGGAGTTCAGACCAGGGCTGAATTAGATATAAATCCCCTTGGATCGTATGATGTTTTGATTGGTATGGATTGGATGGATTCACATTTTTCCAATCTAGATTGTCAACACAAAGTCATTACATGTCTGGATGAGGACATGAATCCAATTCTAATAAAGGGAATTCCAAGGCCGATTTCTGTTAGAAAAATCTCATCCATGCAAATGAAGAAGTGTATCAGGAAGGGTTGTCAGTTGTATTCGATCGATGCCGAGGAGACACTATTTGAAAAAGAACCGTCTATTCCAGAGTATACAATATTGAAGGAGTTCAAAGATGTATTTCAAGATGTATTAGGATTACACCTAAGAGGGATATCAATTTCACAATTGATTTGGTACCAGTAACTGTACCTATATCCAAATCTCCTTACATAATGAGTACATCTTAGTTGAAGGAGTTGCAAATACAATTAGAAGAATTGTTGAAGAAGGGTTACATACGCCCCAGTGTATCACCATGGGGAGCAACTGCCCTCTTCGTGAAAAAGAAGGATGGTACCTTGAGGTTATGTGTGGATTATAGACAACTGAATATGACCACCATTAATAATATGTATCCATTACCAAGGATCGATGATTTATTCGATTGGTTGAGAGGAGCAAGAGTCTTATCTAAGATCGACTTGAGATCAAGTTATCATCAAGTATGCATTAAGGATGAAGATATTAGTAAAACCACTTTCATGACCAAGTATGGGTATTATGAATACACAATATTTCCATTTGGATTGGCAAATGCACCAACCACATTTATGTGCCTAATGAATGGTGTATTAAGAGAATTTTTAGACAAATATATTATTGTTATTTTGGATGATATATTAATTTATTCCAAGATAGAGGAAGAGCATGAAGAACATCTGAGAATAACTTTGCGAATTCTATGAGAGAATCAACTGTATGCTAAGATGAGTAAGTGCACATTTTATCACAAGCAGTTGTTATATCTGGGTCACATTATCTTAGAGGAAGGAGTGACCATGGACCCTTCAAAATAAAAGCTATACAAGAATGGCCTACTCCTAAAAATGTATCTAAGGTAATATCTTTTATGCGATTGGATGGAAATTACTGAAGATTTATTGAAGCTTTCTCCATAATAGCAAATCCTATTACATCTTTATAGAAGAAGGGTGTGAAATTTAATTGGACCCATAAATGTGAGGAGAACTTTAGAATTATGAAAGAGTTGTTCACATGTGCACCAATTCTAAAGATTGTCGATCTAGATAAGGAGTATGTAGTATGCACCAATGCATATCTAGAAGGACTTAGTGGATTTTTGATGCAAGAAGGGCATGTGATTGGTTATGAATCACAAAAATTGAAGGAGCATTGAAATAAGTATTCTACCTCGCAGCTATAGTACATGCTCGTAGCTATAGATATAGTACATTCTCTAAGAATGTGGAGAAATTACCTCATGGGTAATAGATTCGAGATGAGGTCAGATCATCACGGCTTAAAGTATTTATTTGAACAACCCAGTTTGAATGCTCATCAATCTAGATGGATGGAATTCCTGAGCGAATTCAATTTTGAAATCAAACATATCAAGGGAAAACAAAATTGAGTTACAAATGCACTCAATAGTAGGAATCAAGTGATGAATATTACAACCATCAACAGTTGGAAAACAAATTTATAGAGAAAATTGTTGGAAGCATTGACTTCTAATAAGCATTATTCGCAAGTTAAGACAACTTAACATCCAGGTAATGCACCATCAAAATATGTGCAGTATAGTTTGGGGAAAGATGGAATTCTCCTGTATAGTGATAAATTTTTTGTACCTAATAAGGATGGATTGAAGAAGATCATTCTACAAGAAATGCATAACGTTCCCTATGCAATCCATCTTGTCTATTAGAAAACCCTTACAGCCGTGAAAGAGTATTTTTATCCGGGCATGAAGAAAGAGGTAGCAAGGTGTATTGCTAAGTGTCTCGAGTGTCAAAGAGTTAAAGTAGAGCACAGACATCCCGTGGGTCTATTGCATCCATTTCCGATTCTAGAATGGAAGTGGGGCGTGGTAACCACTGATTTTTATCACTAAGTTACTGAGGACAACGAAGCAACATGACTCCATTATGGTGGTGGTCAATAAATTAACAAATCCTGCTCATTTCATACATGTCTAGTCAACATTTAAAGCAGCTAAGGTTGCATAGGTTTATATCAAGGAAATTACCATACTACACGAGATTCCTAAGGCAATTGTTTCAGATCAAGATTTGGCAAGCTCACTTCAAATTTTTGAAAGGGTTTGTTCAAGGAGTTTGGAACCAAAATCAATCTAAAAACAACCTATCATCCACAGGTAGATGGGCAGACTGAACTATTTATTCAAGTCATTGAATATACGTTGAGGATGTATGTAATGGATAAACCTATCAAGTGGGAAGAATACTTGTATCTGGTAGAGTTTTCCTATAACAACGGATACCAAGCATCGTTGAAGATGATTCCATTTGAAGCCTTGTATGACTGAAGGTGCAATGTTCTAGTAAACTGGGACAAAACTATGGAAAGGTTGGTAGTTGTACATCAAAAGCTACAGGACATGGAAGAACAAGTGACCAAAATCAAGCATAAATTGAAGGTGGCATAGGATAGACATAAAATTTATGCTGACAAGGAAGGCATGTTTAGAGAATTCTAGGTAGGAGACAGAGTGTCCTTGAAAGTCAAGAAAGAAAAGTTCATTGAGTATGGGAAATTGTAAGAAGTTGGTATCCTGGTTCTGTGGACCATTTGAGGTCCTAAGTGGAGTTGGACTAGTAGCTTATGAGATGGCCCTACCTCCCAATGTTAATGTGCATAGTGTTTTTCATATTTCATTATTGAAGAATTATGTACATGATCTTAATCATATACTTGATTGGTCTTTGATACAGGTAGAACCGGAGGGAGAAATACAAGTTCATCCAATTTGCATCTTGGACCAAAGAATCAAGACACTCAGGAACATGGCCATATGACAAGTAAAGGTCCAATGGACCCATTACAGTTCTGAAGAAGCTACCTGGGAAATGGAAGAAGCTATGTAGCTAAGTACCCATATCTAATTTGATGAATTTGAACATTTTTAAATGTAAATATAAGTTTTGGAACGTGTGTTTTGAATCATGAAACACCAAGGACGATGTTAATCTAAGGGAGTGGGGAATGTAACACCCTAGCTTTGAACCCGTGATTTTGTTAAATTTTGAGCAAATATGATGAGCTTTGAACTTTAAAAATTTAAGTGCAGAAATACTGAATACTTGAATCAATAAACCATTCAATCACTTGAAACATTCAACCATAACACAAGATGTACCCTAGGGAAAACCCTAAAAAAAATAAGGATGGAAAACCCCATCAAATCTTCAGGGTATAATTATGATAGATAACAAAGAATGTCTTTTACAAAATAACATATTGCTTTCGGCACCCCAGGTGCTAGATAAGAGAGAATATTGAGCAATAGAGAATATAGATCAACTGTATCAACTTGCCATGTTCCCAACACACTAATAACAAGAAAGAATCACTGCCATGCAAGATGTAGCAAATGGTTGCATGGGTAATGGTGCATCACATGCAAAAACTGTGAATTGCCTTCTTGGAGAATTATCCCACACAAAGAGAAGCACCTTTCCTTCAAGGGAGAAGAGAATTCGCTTCACATTGAATTCATCAATCCTGTATAACATATTTATACATTCTTAAAATGCATCGGATTCTATTTTTATATTATGACTTTATGATGAACTCGCCCTCCATCTGGATGTATCAATCTTGCATGAAGAAGAGAGCCCACTTCTCATGCAGTGCATTAACTCACTGAACTGAGTCTTAGGATGAAGTTGCCCCTTAATTGAAATCTTGCCCACTTAGTTAGGTAAGAGAAAGTGCAATTTTGGTAATTACAAATTTACAATTTTAATAAGTATGATTGAGGAAAATTCACTTTTTTCAAGAGAAAAAGCAATTTCAACAATTAATTGACTGCAATTTCAACTATCAAAATTTATAGTTTCAACAATTCGAAAATTATAAAAATTGTAAATTTTTATCAAAATTTTGAATTTCGACAATGTCAATAATTAATTGATTGCAATTTTGATAATTACATTTGCAATTTCGTGATTTTTTCCATTTAAATTTGAAATTGCAATTTTGACCTTTGGATAATTACAAATTCAAGAATTTTAACCATTATAAATTTGAAATTCATATTTTTTTAATGAGAAATGCTATTTCAACAATCAAGAATTGCAATTTCAACAATGGGGAATTATAAAAAATGCAACTTTTTAATGAGAAATTGGAATAAAAGCAACTAGAAATTGCAATTTCAATAATTAATTGATTGTAGTTTCAATGTTTGAATATCACAATTTTAGAACTTTTGTATTCAAGTTGTAATTTCAATTTTAGGGGAATGCAATTATGACAATTCACAAATTCAACAATAAAAGGATTGAAGAGAAATTGCAATTTCGACAACTACAAATTTGAAATTTCAACTTGTTATATGATTGAGGAGAAAATTGATTTTTTTTAATGAAAGTTGGATAGAAGCTTGGAATCTTATTGCACACATTGGTAAGCATTGTAACGATTGTATTTCCTAAGGGAATTTTGGATTAGTGAAGGTAAATGCCTTCCTTGTGTTGTGTGGGGTAGTTGAAAGGAGTGCCATGGCTATGGTGGCTAAGTGAGGTTCCTGTAGAAGCTCTATATGAGCATTAAGAGAAAATGGGTTTTGGGATGAGATAAAAATGCACTTTCAACAACTAACTAACTAAAATTTCAACCATCATGTCAAGAATTGCAATTTCAACAATGTCAAGAAGTCTTTAAAAATCCCCATCCAATTTAGGTGAGGCTACCCTCTTGAATGCTCTTCAGGTCCAGACATTCCAGAAATCACTCTTTTGGAATGACAAGCTTAGAAGAATATAGTAGGCATGAATTTGATTTTCGGCATAAAGCTGAAATATTTGTTCAAATTGCTAATTTGTATTGTCGAAAATGAAATTCACATTTTCTCTTAAAAAATGTGAATTACCCTCAATCGTACTTGTTAAAATTATGAACTTGAAATGTTAAAATTGCAATTTTTCTTCTTAAAGTCAATTAACTATTGAAATTTCATTTTCTCTGAAGAAATGTGAATTACCCTCAACCGTACTTATTAAAATTGTGAATTTGCAATTTCTCTTCAATGTTCCCAATTCCTTCCTAATCTTTCAACTAGTTTTGTACTTCCTGCGGTTGCCCCCAGTTAACTGGTTATTCTTGCATGGTCTTGTTTTGTGCTTGGCCTCCCACCTTGAACCATTATTGCTGCATGATCTTGGGGATCGTGGGAGAATGACACCCATATCTACTCCGGACTAGACCCATACTTTCTCCTAGATAGACTTTTTGAAGTTATTATTTCCCATGGATTGTCTCATGAGTTCTCTTGCTGGCATTTATTTCCCATCTCTAGGGTCGCGTGTCCACTCTTCCTGTTCCACATCTCCCCCTTTGTTGGCCCCTATTATGACATTAAATCGACATATGCCCCTTGTATGTAGCTCGAAGGGTAAGCCCTAGAGGTTCATGTCCTCTCATGTTTGGTCACCTTCCTATCTCATGTGACCAATTTTTTTTATATCGTGGGCCTTCTGGATGCTAGTTTGAGTCCCACTTGTTGCCTCAACATCTTGATTTTAGCTAATGTCAAGTTGGAACACGTTCTAAACATTGGAAATTCAATATCGCCAATTCCAATTCTATCTCATCGAGAGTCAACATGATCGTCGTATCTTGTATAATTGGCTGCCATCTAAATTTTCCTTAATACGATTGTCAAATTTTGTCACTTGGAGTTTAAAAATATAAGGAGGAAGCACTGTCCTATAATTCTCCATACATATTGTTGTTTTTCATTGTGAAGCTTTATAAAAGTTTTCTGTATGGAAGTGTTTTGGTATAGGTTGATTTAACATGAGCATTTATATTGTTGTATAATTTTCATTAATGTATGGAAGTGTTTTGGTATACATTGACTCAACATGAGCATATATGGGGTTAAATGTATATGATATGATCCTGAGGGAATATATGGAGTTAAGTGTACATATTAATGAAGTAAATGCATATGTAATATTGATCGACCTAATTAAAAGCTCAAATGTGCAATGATTAAAAATATATATATAAAAACTATTTAGCTATTGTGAGTTTTTTTTCACATTTAAATATGAATACAAAATGTGTACTATATGTTATCATAAAAATTTGGTTAATAACATTTAGTATCAAAGAATACAATCCTAAAATTCATTTTGGTTCATATTCTTATTATAATATATATTATTAAAAAATATATAATATGTTGATTAATTAATTATATAAATATAAAATTTGATATACGATAATGTTTTCGATAACTTTAATATAAGAAATAAAAAACTTCAATCTATTCACATGCCACATATACTTTATATATTATTCCTTAAGTTATGTATAATACAATTTTTGATAATATTAATATTTGCGTGATAGATAATCTTGCTCATGACATTGATATTATTCATATTAATCTAAGTATTAAATGTCAAAAATAATATATTTTTCATGTCATTGATATTAATCTAAGTATCAAATGTAAAAAATAATATAATTTTCATGTCATTGATATTAATCTAAGTATCAAATGTCAAAAATAATATAATTTTCATCCATAAACAATTTTTTTTTTATATATTTTAGTTTTCTCAATATTTTTGTCTTAAAAAACAAAAAATATTAGTTTTAAAGTTGATTCTTAAAGTTTTCTACATAACACTATCAATTTGTTAGAATATAAGTTAAAAAGTGTAACTTTAACATCAGAATGGTAAGTAACAAATATTAGTTTTAAAGTTGATTCTTAAAGTTTTCTACATAACACTATCAATTTGTTACAATATAATTTAGAAAGTGTAACTTTAACATCAAAATGGTATTAGTAACATTATTTTTTAATTTGAAGATTGATTTTAATGGTTTGGTTGCAATAATACCAATTTCAAATCATAGTTTTAAAATGTGTTTATAAAGTCATGCTTGTAATAGGTTGTATTTTAACTCCAAAATAACATTACATGTAGATTTAGGGATTGATATTGAGGTATTTGATAACAAAAATATGGATTTTTAAAACTAGAGTTCTCATTTAAGATCATAGCTAATATCATGTTACTATCTACGTTTAAAACAATTTTACTTATTAGTCAACTTGCATATATGTCTTTGCGTATACAATGATTATTATTTTAAAAACATTTCAATAAAATATGAGAAATTGAAGTACAATCATGTGTATATTGTAAGTCCAATGAGCTTGATGAACGCAAGATGAAGGTACAAGAAGATACAAGAGAAATTTATCCAATGAAGGAAAGTGAATTGGTGTCCCTAATCATGGTAGAAAAATGAAGAATGGAAAGCTTTAAATCTATGTAGATTTCTAAAGGTTGAATAGAGTACCAATCAAAGATCTATACAATTGACTCATTTCTCATATATTTTCTACTATATGTCTCTTATTGTACATCATTTTCTACTTATATCTAGTACCACTTAATTCAATAACACACTACATTTATGTATCTTAAGCCTTTGTTTAGTCCATATCCATCTACTTATACCTAACTACCACTTAATTCAATAAGACACTACATTTATGCATCTCAAGTCTTTGTTTAGTCCATGTCCATAAAAGAAACAATAACATTACAAAAACCATAACATGAATGGCATACATGCCTACATAACTCACACATGTACATTAAAGCAATATATTCATTACAAATGAATTTGTACTCTAAAACATCATATACATTATCAAAATTTTCCATTATTTAAATGGATTCCATGGGTGTGTATATGGGTGTGTATATGTGACATGTCGTCAACCTTTGACTCATTGTTATGATTAATCTCAATCAAATCTCATCAAATCTATCCGATCTTTATGATTAATAAAATCCATTAATAATATTATCTAACCTAATATAATTAACCCTTAAACCAATAAAGTCAATAAATATTCATTATTATTTTTGACACTTTGTAATAAATACTTATTAAATATCATGTAAAACTATGAATGAACTTCAAATGACCTACTCTGAATTTAAACATGTTCTTAATTTAAAACACGATACTTCCAAAAAATATGAAATATACTATACATTTTTAGATCCTTTATCATGTTATTATCACATCTAATTTAATGGAATTGTAAGTTCAAAGTGATAAATATGGTATAATATGAGTTTATTTTAATAAAATTAAAAATTTAAAGTGATAAAGATGGTTTAATTGCGAAGTTGTAGCGTTTACGACACCCTCGACTTGACTTATACAATAGAAATAGAAGATTTGAATGGAACTTGATCAACAAGCACAACCAATGGCCAAACCATGAACTAGTTATGAAATTCCGTTTAAAAATCTCTATGTTGCTAGTTGAGGTGCTTTCTGCTAGTGATTTGACCTGAGTTCTAAAACACATCCAATCTTAAGCTTTACACACGACATTACACACAGTCCTTGGATGCCAAGCTTATCCTGATTGAATCCCAGTTGCCTCCTCAGACTCCTCCTCCTTTATCAACTCCACCATTATACATGGCCCATCATACAAGGCAAGTGGCTCCCGTCATTTACAAGAGTTTACCATGGATAACATCTCCCACATACATTGCGTCCATCATCTCATGCACCTATTGGAGAAAACGTTTCTGGGAGCTACGATAAAATGGTTCTGGCAGCTGGGGAAACATCATTAATGTGAAAGGAGATGGATAAGTGGGCCCATGTCGCCATGTCCTCCCCCACAAAGGAATCTCCAATTGGGATAAGGATTGTCAGTTAACACATATTGGGAAAGGGAATGGGATTAGTCATTTATCAATAACCAGATTTGTATGTTGCCTCTTTTAATCCTTCAACATGGGCAATATGATATGCCTCACTATTTGTCATTGTTCCGTAAACATCTCTCTTATTTTGGAGAACATGATTCAATGCATTGTTGTAGAAGACATATGTAATAGTTGGTTGTCCAGGGTTAGGATAACAAGACAATTCTAGGCATAATGTCCATTTATGCACCATTTTACAATTCTTGACTTGATGTTATGATTTTGTTTCTGCTTCCAAAGACCTGCTAAAATTGAAAACAACAAATTTTGATAGAAAAACAAACAGTAAAAAATAACCTATTAAGATTGATGAATTTGATAAAAGACGATTGCATGCCTGGAAATAACAAAGAGCAATGGGTATTCAAGCATGTTTGAGCCTCTTAAAGCTAAGGAAATAAGTGCCCGGCAGGTATGGCCACTTCTCAACCTTCAAACAACCTCAACTTTGAAATCTGAACTATTTTTTAGCACTTGAAATGTGGTGAAATGTACCATTTTCCAAATATGGGCATAAACAACAACATTCCGAGAAGCCTTGGGAAACATTTGGATTATCAGATAGCACATGAGAACTTAGGTGACCATTTTCCTTACATGCTTATCTTCTTAGCATTATATTAACTAAATACCCAACAACAGTAAGCTAATCCCACATCATATTTAAAATTTTAAAACAGTTCTAATATTTTAAAATCTCTTATCCATGTTTAAGGAACATGTCAAAACTTGGTTGGACCATCCTCTTATACACTCTAGGTTGTGAAGATAAAAAGGTTGTATCTTCTAAGCTACATCTCATACCTAACTTTAACCAGACTCATTTAAATTTGGGATTGGTATGTACTCACAAGTTGTTTGCGCTTAATGAGCACTATAGGGTGTGAAATTAGAGATTGTATCCCTACTTTGGGGTACCTATTAGGCCCAGGTTTCAATATACACATTTAAATATAACATTTAAACATTTAAGTAGGCTCATTTAAATCTGGGTATAATATGCAACCAACAGTTGTAGAGATAAAAGTTGTTGCATATCCTATAAGTTACATATCATATCTAGCTTTGAGTACACTCATTTCAATCTGGGTTTAATGCGAGGTTGCGAATATAGACACTGCATATACTCTAAGCTAGATATTAGACTTAGGTTTAAGAAAATTCATTTAAATCTGTGTTTTAATTGTTAGACCATTAAAACCCATTTAATACTTAGGATATAATTTATTTCATTTTTTATTACTTTCCTAGGTAGTTTCACCATGTATTTGGCCACTAGTTGACTTCCTTGGTCCACCACATGTCATCCTTATCCACTTGAGTGCTTCCTTGGTCATCCTGCTTGCTTTTCTGGCTATCCTAAATGGAAAGGGCACACTTTCTGCTTTTTCAGTGCTTTCACAACTTTTTCCTGCTTTTGGAAGGATAAGACTAAAGCTAGGTGCTCCAGTGCCTTTAGCAGCTGCTAGATTTTGTGGCCAACACACCTTGCCTCTTTTTCACTCCAAAAGCTATCATATTTTTCCTTTTTCAATCTACTTCACTTTCCAAAATATTTTTAGCCAATTTGTGAGGATCTTGAGTGAGTTGGAGAGAGATGTTTCCACCTTGGGGGGTTTTAGCTAGTTTAGTAGGCCTGCTTTTGTGACCAATTCGAATCTCTCCATAGAAATTCGAATTTATGATGTAACTATATATATTTTCAGCCACTTTATGGTACATGGTTGGATGATGTACATTTATTCTAATACAGTTTATTATTGTGCATAATTATGAGTCTGATTTTGGGTGTTCTTGTCAATTCTAGACTAGCAATTTGAGTGAGAAGTGTTTTCAATCTTATGATCAGCTTGTGATCAGATTTCACATGGTGTCATAGATATTTAGGAGAGTACAACTGTATCCATTAGCGCACTAGAAGCAAGGGGTTTTCACAGAAATCTCACGGGCCATTTCCTTGTACTCTTAGGTTTAGCTTAAGAGGTCTACCCGGGTGTGACAGACTCCTAAAAGTTCCTACTGTCAAATTGAAGAGATATATAGTTTGAATCATTCTACGAGAGTTGTTTGGTTGTGATTTTGTAGGTACAAATCAGCCTACAGTGCACGCCTCATTCTACTCCTGGATCCATCTTAGAGTGTGATCTTGACTCCATTTAATTATTTTACGTGGAAGGCGCATATGGATAGTATTGTTGAGGTCGAAAGGCATCTATAGAGTGACCATGGGAAATCAAGGAGAGCCTACTTCAGTTGTAGAGAATTCAAAGTGGCACAATCAGAGAGATGAGGCTTATTTCCTTCTCTGCCTCAGCACATCGACATATCTTCTTTTCCATTTGGATGGTCTAACTTCACCAAATGAAGTTTGGGATAAATTGAAAACTTTGTTTGGTAAAATTGATGATCTAAGAGGACATCAATTAGGGAATGAGCTGATCTCTTTAAGTCCGAGCAGTTATGAGAATCTACATGATTATTTCTCCGATTTCAAGTCACTTGTCTTGCAGTTGAAGCAGTGCGGTATTAAGAAAAAGGATGAGCAGTTAGTTTTGGCCATACTCTCGAAATTAGGGCAAGACTATTCAGTCTTTGTCTCAACTTTCCATGCCACAAAACTAGTTGTGAAGAATTGGAAGATGCCTAGTTTATCCGAATTCATGGAGTCTTTGACTCAAGAGCATAATAATATTATGTGGATGGGCGCACTGAATCCTTCAAAAGATCAAGCTCTAGTTGTTGGTGACTCAAGGAATTCGAAGGGTAAGAAGAAGGAAAACTCCAAAAATCCTTCTGAGCAAAAGAAAGAAAGTTTTAAGCCACAAGAGGATCCCTCCACCTCCAGAAAGGTTCAACATAAGAAGAATGAGTGAATCAAGTGCTCATACTGCCAAAGGGGTTTTCATCCTGAAATATCGTATATGAGAAAGACCATAGATCAGATGGCACAATTCCTTGAGAAGAACCATATCCCCATTCCCGAAGGTTCCAAGAAGAAGGAAGAAGCTTCTAACTCAGATGAAAAGGAGCGAGTCCATGCTCTAATGGCCAACACATCTTCATCCACTTCTTACATCATTGATTCTGAAGCTTCAAGGCACATGGTTGCATCCAAAAAATTATTTTCCACCCTCAGTTCCTTCGATGGCCTAGATCCTATAATTATTCTTGGAGATGACTCAGAAACTAATTCAAAGGGTAAGGGTAGAGTAGACCTTGAAAATGGCTCATTTTTACTATCCTTTATGTCCCTTCCCTAGCTACAAACTTATTGTCAGTCTACCAAATGGCCCATACTGGATCACCCAAAAGAGTTGTCTTCACCCCTAATGATGTGGAGATCTTTGAGATCTCCACAGGAAGAGTTGTTGCATTAGGTATTGCAGATCATTCCACCAGAGTCTACAAGTTTCCACAATTTTTGCCTACCTCTCCACCAGTAGCACTCCTCTCTCATGCTAATGAAGCAAGCAAGCTTTGGCATGACAGGTTTGGTCATCTAAATTACAGATACCTTCATTAAGTTCATGAAAAAACATGGTTGTAGGATTTCCAAACATCACCTTCACAAAATGAGTTTGCTAGGGTTGCATTCTAGGAAAACACCCTGAGAGAAGGTTTGAGAGATCAAGGCCTGAGAGAACCTCCGATCCTTTGGATATGATCCATAGTGATATTTATGATCCTTTCCCTCATATGTCACTGAACAAATACATATACCTATTAAACTTCATTGATGATCATACTAGGTATTGCTGGGTCTATTTTCTACAGTTTAAATATGAAGTTTTTGGCCATTTCAAACTTTTTAAAGCCATGGTTGAAAACCAGTCTGGAAGGAAGATAAATGAAATGAGATCTGATAATGGGGAAGAGTACATCAAACCTTATTTTCAGCAACTCTGTGTGGCATCCACATGCAACACACTGTGCCATACACTCCTCAACAGAATGGAGTTGCTGAGAGAAAGAATCGATCTTTGAAGGAGATGGCCACCTGTATGGTAGAAGTAAGATCTTTTCCACCAAATTTGTGGGCTGAAGCAATCAACTATGCAACCTACATACAAAAAATATTCACACATAAATCACTAAAAGGAGTTACCCCTCATGAAGCTTGGTGTGGTAAGAAGCCTGAAATTTCACATTTCATGATTTTTGATGTTAAGGCTTGGGCTAGAGTGCCATCTAAGAAGAGAAGGGATTTAGAGCCACATCGTAGGACATGCTTTTCTATTGGCTACTCATAATACTCAAAGGGGTACAAAATTCTTGATATTATCACCCAAAACGCATTCATATAAAGAAGTGTTCAATTTGAGGAAGACACCCTATAAGGAGTTGAGATTGGAGAATCTTCTCAACCACCACCGGAAGAAGGAAATGAAGAGTTGAATGAGGCTTCCAATGATGAATATTTCGATTCTGATTCAGATGAATATGTGTATGATAATATTGCATACCCAAGCTCACCATCAAGGCCAAAGTGGGCAGCAAAAACCATAGAAGTTGCTGGTGAACTTGCTAGGAACCCTCAGGATCCTAGGAAGACAAGGTCACAATATGAGAATGCACTTTCGGTAAGGGATCCTAATCTCGTTGAGAAATGATTTTTCATGATTGAATTAGATCCTAAAACATATGAATAAGCCTCACAAGATCCAAGATGGATATATTCTATGGATGAGGAGTTCCACTCCTTGCAAAAGAATGGAACTTTTGAGCTAGTCAAGATCCCACCAAGCAAAAAGCTACTAAAATGCAAATGGATATACAAGACTAAGATGGCTGCTGATTCTGATGCAGTCAAGCATGAAGCAAGGTTGATGGCCAAGGGATTCTCACAAGTCCAAGTTCTGGACTATAGTGAGACTTTTTCCCGAGTGGAAAAAATGGATTCTATTCGACTAGTTCTATCGGTTACAGCAACAAAGTGTTGGGAAGTTCACCACATGGATGTGAAGTCTGATTTTCTTCATGGTGATATCAAGGAGGAGATCTATATGTAGAAACCTGAAGGCTATGTTTTATATCCATCACTTGTGTGCAGGATAAGGAAATCATTGTATGGACTTAAGCAAGCTCCCACTACTTGGTATGCAAAAATGGACCATTTCCTCCTGACACAAGATTCCCACCTGTGCAAATATGATCCAAATGTGTATATAAAGCACATCAATGGTAAGATGGTGATTATAGTATTATATGTTGATGATTTACTAATCACAGGAAGTTCCACTGATGAAATTTCATCACTAAGGATAGCTTTGCATCAAGCTTTCTCCATGACAAATTTGGGGATTCCTAGGCAGTTTTTGGGGCTTGAGATCACTCAATAACACAATGGAATCACTGGAGTCCAAATATTCTTCTGATCTGCTAAAAATTTCAAGATGGAAGAATGTAAGGCTGCAAATACTCCCTTCCTCTCAAGAGTCAGGATAGAAGAAGGGGATTCTACACCCTTGGTGAACAACACCCTCTACATGAAACTAGTTGGAAGCATGTTATACTTGACTCACTCCAGACCACATTTGGCATATGCAGTAAGTCATGCTGCAAGATATATGGAGAAGCCACATGCGCTCCATTAGAGGGATGAAAAAAGGATATTGCACTTTGTGCAAGGCACCAATACACATGGAATCCACTATGCTGCCAATTCCTCATTGGATCTAGATGAATTTTCTGACTCAGATTGGGCTAGGGATAACACATACCGAAAGTCTACTTCTGGGTTTGTATTCATGCTTGGAGGAGGTCCTATATTCTGGTCCAATAGAAAGCAAAGTGCTATTTCACTCTCTTCAATAGAGGAAGAGTACCGAGGAGCAATGAATGCAACTACTTAGTGCATCTGGTTGCAAGGAATTATTGGTGAGTTCCGGATTGACTTTAGCAATACCACTGTTCTTTGGTTTGATAATCAGAGTGCTATAAGGATATCATCAGATCTAATATTCAAACAAAGAACCAAGCATATTTAAATACACATGCACCACATCCGGAGCCTAGTGCATGACAAATTGATTGTGTTGGAGTATTGTGTAATGTCCCTTGTTAGGAATTTTATTAAAATGGCAATTTTCCACTTTTTTTCCCTAGTTCGACCTTTGACTAGTTTGATCTCTAGGTCCCAAATTTGCCCCAAATGATTTCAAATCTTCTGAGAAGGTATATGAATGAGATTAGAACATAAATATGTGTTTTAAGGATGCCTTTGGACCTTTAAAATACTTCTGCAAATACTCTTTCAATTCTGGCCAATGTAGGGAACTTTACTAGTAATTTGCCTTTGACTAGTATTGGTCTCTATGTCTCGAATTGACTCCAAATGCCTTCAAATATTCAAGGAAGGTGTATGAATGATATTAAGACTTGAATATGATGTTCAGGGATGATATATGGCCACCAAAATACCTCTGCAAACTCTCTTAAGATTCTGGACCAAGTATGCAATTTTACTAGTAATTTGGGGTTCAAATCCCCCTGGGGTAAGTATTGAAAATGGCTTCCCAAATGCCTCCAAAGCCACTCAAATTTCTGAAAAGAGGTAGGGAATGTATTAAGGATGTTATTAGGGTCTCATTTGCACCATTAATTGATTATTATATCTGTTCCAACCCTCTCCCATTCAACTGCAAAAATCACCAATTCGACCCTTGGGGAAATGGCACTATTTCTTCTCCCAGTGCAATTAAACTAAGTAAAAAATACTTCAAATGCTCAAGTACAGTACATGAAACTTGTAGAAGACATCCATGGAATTATATTGACCACAAATATATCAGAGAATCATCCATCCATTCGAAATCATCATCAATACATTGGCTCACAACAAGGTAGTGGGGAAATGGCATTGTTCTTCCATTAAAAATGAGATTTATACATTTCTACTTGGAATTTCGACCTGAAACTTTTTGGAGATGAAGAACAGAGTATTTAATTCATATTACAAAAGAAATGGGGCATTAAAAGCTCCCCCAAAGAGTACAATAGCTCACCAAAAACGCCCTCCCTCAAGGATCAAGAATATGCCATCAAAACCGGAAATGGTTGAAGGAGTGAGCTGCAATAGAAGAAACCATGAGCTGCCCTGTAGCTTACACCTGCAAATAAAGACTCCATTAAAGCTCCAAATGAAAGGTCTGAATGGCCTTTCCAATTACCAACTTGGATGGGAATCTTTCACCCTCGAAATTGGCTAAGGCAAGAAACTAGTCATCCACTAGCTCTCCCTCTTCACAAATGCAATTACAAATTCTACAAATGATCAAAAGCTGGTTTCATTCTTTGTTATTGACATTTATAAAGTTCTAATGGCCTCCATGGGTCGAATTCCTTCCAAGAGACTCATGCCAACTCAAGTTGGGAAGAGATTCCAAAGAACGCCACTTGTACAACAATTCCTAGTCTCCCACTTCCACCAAATCACATGTGGAAGCATCTTAGCTGCCCTAACACCCTTGAGCGCCCTCTTGGAGTCTATTTTTAGCCCTGACATGTCATATATGTCATATGTCAGCCCTCAGGTCTGATTTGTGTCATAGGTGTCATAGCATCTTCATCATTGTTGTCATAGAGCTAGGGAATCTAGCCCAAGTGTCTCACTAGCTCCAAATTGCCTCTTCCTCTTCCATGGGAGTTACTCTTCCTCTATATTTCGACCTTGGATGAGTTATGCCATGAATAATACCTTTTGGACTTCCCCAATTATGTTACCATTCACCTTGAATTCGAATTGGTGAGAGAATGATGCCAAATGTAGTGGGGAAATCTAGCCATATGTGGGTCCCACTTCCTCCATGTGTCTTCATCATGAAATGCCACTTTGATTTTCACTTGTATATATTTATTTATCTCCTTTATTAAATATTTATGCCACTCTAATGTTCAAACATCATTTATTATCCCCATTATTCCAAATCCCAAAGCTTCCACCCCAAACCTAGGAAACTAGTAATTTTCCTCCTTGGCAATTATTTGACCTTTAGCATCAATTTGACAAACTCTAATGAATAAAGCCAATGTGATTAGGCCATTGTGACCCAATACCAAATTTGGGACATGACAAATCCTCCCTTCCCAATATTGCTTGTCCTCAAGCAATTTTAAATGTGGGTGTTGAAGAACCTGCTTTCTGTATAATTCTTTGAAGTTGCCATTGAATTGCCCAACCTTGAGTCTTTGAGTTTCCATGAAGATTTTAGAGAGGAACCACCATGCTTGCTGCTGCACTACTCTGATTAAAATCACTTTATTAAGTGGGGAATCCATCTCCCATACTGCTTGCTTCCCCAAAAAATATGAAACCACTGAGATAAAAATTATTCCAGGGTCCCATTGCTTGTATTGCACCCCAACAATTAAAAGTGCTCTCCAACCCATACCATCAGATAAGAGGATTCCTGGATCCCATTTTCTTGTATGCATTCTTCCAAACATCATGAGTACAAAATATATATCATCAAAGTACATAACAACATAATGAAAATGTACATAAAGGAGATGCTTCATCAAAGAGTCATGAAAGTGCTTATACCTCCAAGCATGTAGACCACCATTTTCCAAGTGCATACAATCTTCAAGTGACCCATCAAATCTGCTCCAATGACATAGGTGAGGATCCCATGTCCAATAGTGCTGCTCCAAGAGAATGTGATATGCATCAAAATATTCCGCCATGCATTCTTTCATCCAAGAAGTGAATGAAGAATCTCCACTAAAATCTGAACCAAATAATGAGCAGGAAAAACAAGGAGAATTCAAAGGACTCAAAGAAGTCTCATCCATATATCCATGAGGATATGTATCATCATAAGGTAAAGCAATATTCTGCTGCAATTCTAAATAATGAGGTTCTCCATTCATGTCATCATCAAAAGGAGAGGTAGGAGTTTCATACCCCTCATGTGGCACCACTAGGAAAAAACCTTTCACCCAATTTTCATCCCAAAGTGATGTGGTTGGAAAAGAAGTGTGGGGTGAGGAATTATGAACCAAATTTAATTCTTTACAACTCTTACCCATTGAAATATTTAATTCATCTTCTCCATAATTGGTTGGTCCAACTATTGTGAGATCATGTACCTCTTCCAAGGCTTTGTAACTCTCTCCATGAGGCAACTCATAATCCCTTTGAACAAGGACAAGTGCTTGTCCTTCTTCTTGTTTCAGTGTAGTATCTTCAAGAACCTGCATATCAACATGTACCTCATGTTCCACAATTACATTAGGTTCCTCTTTTGTGGCATAAATTGTTTCATCCTTTTCCTTGAAAAGAGAACCATTGCTCATTACTTTTTCCGAGTTGCTTCCAATTCCACTAAGCAACAATCTGAACTCTTGAAAGTATTGTCTCCACTTGTCTTCAAAGGATGGTTCAAGTAATTTCCTAAACTCCTCATTCTCCTTTAAGGTTCCTTTCTCATCCTTACTCATGGTGACCAATGAATGCACTTCTTCTCCTACTTCTTCCCTTTCACCAAAGTACATCCAGTTTCAGTTTCTAAGGGTGGTGGCTTATTTCTTTGACTCCTGGTATTCATTAATGTTCTACCACATCAGGTGCCAAGACCATGCTCTGATACCACTGTAATGTCCCTTGTTAGGAATTTTATTAAAATGGCAATTTTCCACTTTTTTTCCCTAGTTCGACCTTTGACTAGTTTGATCTCTAGGTCCCAAATTTGCCCCAAATGATTTCAAATCTTCTGAGAAGGTATATGAATGAGATTAGAACATAAATATGTGTTTTAAGGATGCCTTTGGACCTTTAAAATACTTCTGCAAATACTCTTTCAATTCTGGCCAATGTAGGGAACTTTACTAGTAATTTGCCTTTGACTAGTATTGGTCTCTATGTCTCGAATTGACTCCAAATGCCTTCAAATCTTCAAGGAAGGTGTATGAATGATATTAAGACTTGAATATGATGTTCAGGGATGATATATGGCCACCAAAATACCTCTGCAAACTCTCTTAAGATTCTGGACCAAGTATGCAATTTTACTAGTAATTTGGGGTTCAAATCCCCCTGGGGTAAGTATTGAAAATGGCTTCCCAAATGCCTCCAAAGCCACTCAAATTTCTGAAAAGAGGTAGGGAATGTATTAAGGATGTTATTAGGGTCTCATTTGCACCATTAATTGATTATTATATCTGTTCCAACCCTCTCCCATTCAACTGCAAAAATCACCAATTCGACCCTTGGGGAAATGGCACTATTTCTTCTCCCAGTGCAATTAAACTAAGTAAAAAATACTTCAAATGCTCAAGTACAGTACATGAAACTTGTAGAAGACATCCATGGAATTATATTGACCACAAATATATCAGAGAATCATCCATCCATTCGAAATCATCATCAATACATTGGCTCACAACAAGGTAGTGGGGAAATGGCATTGTTCTTCCATTAAAAATGAGATTTATACATTTCTACTTGGAATTTCGACCTGAAACTTTTTGGAGATGAAGAACAGAGTATTTAATTCATATTACAAAAGAAATGGGGCATTAAAAGCTCCCCCAAAGAGTACAATAGCTCACCAAAAACGCCCTCCCTCAAGGATCAAGAATATGCCATCAAAACCGGAAATGGTTGAAGGAGTGAGCTGCAATAGAAGAAACCATGAGCTGCCCTGTAGCTTACACCTGCAAATAAAGACTCCATTAAAGCTCCAAATGAAAGGTCTGAATGGCCTTTCCAATTACCAACTTGGATGGGAATCTTTCACCCTCGAAATTGGCTAAGGCAAGAAACTAGTCATCCACTAGCTCTCCCTCTTCACAAATGCAATTACAAATTCTACAAATGATCAAAAGCTGGTTTCATTCTTTGTTATTGACATTTATAAAGTTCTAATGGCCTCCATGGGTCGAATTCCTTCCAAGAGACTCATGCCAACTCAAGTTGGGAAGAGATTCCAAAGAACGCCACTTGTACAACAATTCCTAGTCTCCCACTTCCACCAAATCACATGTGGAAGCATCTTAGCTGCCCTAACACCCTTGAGCGCCCTCTTGGAGTCTATTTTTAGCCCTGACATGTCATATATGTCATATGTCAGCCCTCAGGTCTGATTTGTGTCATAGGTGTCATAGCATCTTCATCATTGTTGTCATAGAGCTAGGGAATCTAGCCCAAGTGTCTCACTAGCTCCAAATTGCCTCTTCCTCTTCCATGGGAGTTACTCTTCCTCTATATTTCGACCTTGGATGAGTTATGCCATGAATAATACCTTTTGGACTTCCCCAATTATGTTACCATTCACCTTGAATTCGAATTGGTGAGAGAATGATGCCAAATGTAGTGGGGAAATCTAGCCATATGTGGGTCCCACTTCCTCCATGTGTCTTCATCATGAAATGCCACTTTGATTTTCACTTGTATATATTTATTTATCTCCTTTATTAAATATTTATGCCACTCTAATGTTCAAACATCATTTATTATCCCCATTATTCCAAATCCCAAAGCTTCCACCCCAAACCTAGGAAACTAGTAATTTTCCTCCTTGGCAATTATTTGACCTTTAGCATCAATTTGACAAACTCTAATGAATAAAGCCAATGTGATTAGGCCATTGTGACCCAATACCAAATTTGGGACATGACATATTGCCCCAGTGCTGAGCAAACTATTGACATTTTCACTAAATCCTTCATAGAGAAGACTTTCATCCATCTTAAGTTGCTGCTTGGAGTGGCTGAACATGAGGTGAAGGCTGATTTATGAATCAGGTCCAAAAAAGTTTCCTTGTCCATTTTGAGGGAGGGTTTTGTCCCATGAGGTTTTCCCTGTTTCCTTGTTCTTTGGACAACGATATGTAAAGGCTGACCAAGACATGTTGCTGGGCCTTAATATTTTCTGATATGTTTTGTCACTTATATTCAGGCTTAAGGGAGGGTGTTAGAGCATTAAAATCCATTTAATACTTAGGATATAATTTATTTCATTTTTTATTACTTTCCTAGGTAGTTTCACCATGTATTTGGCCACTAGTTGACTTCCTTGGTCCACCACATGTCATCCTTATCCACTTGAGTGCTTCCTTGGTCATCCTACCTGCTTTTCTGGCTATCCTAAATGGAAATGGTGCACTTCCTTCTTTTTCAGTGCTTTCACAACTTTTTCCTACTTTTGGAAGGATAAGACTAAAGCTAGGCGTTCCAGTGCTTTTGGCAGCTGCTAGATTTTGTGGCCAACACACCTTGCCTCTTTTTCACTCCAAAATCTCTCATATGTTTCCTTTTTTCAGTCTACTTTACTTTCAGAAATATTTTTATCCAATTTGTGAGGATCTTGAGTGAGTTGGAGAGAGATGTTTCCACCTTGGGGGGTTTAAGCTAGTTTAGTAAGCCTGCTTTTGTGACCAATTCGAATCTCTCCATAGCAATTCAAATTTATGATGTAACTCTATATATTTGCAGCCAATTTTTGGTACATGGTTGGATGATGTACATTTATTCTAATACAGTTTATTATTGTGCATAATTATGAGTTTGATTTTGAGTGTTCTTGTCAATTCTAGAATAACAATTTGAGTGAGAAGTGTTTTCAATCTTATGATTAGCTTGTGATAAGATTTCACATTAATATGAGGTTGTGAAGATAAAGGATGCATATCCTTTATATCTAGATATCAAATGAAGGTCTAAGGAAACTCATTTAAACCTGATTTTAATATACACCATGGTCTATTCTCTCGACTTTCTGAGCAGTTTTTGGAAGACAATGTGATATAGATGACGAAAAATCCAATCCCAGAAGGGAATAGGAAGATTCAGAGTGGTATTTCCACATGGAATAAAAAATGAGTCATATCCTTAAAAGTTGCAAAGCTTAGGCAACTTCAAAATAGGCATGCCAATTGTTAAAGCATGAGTTGTACCATTTGGAATAGGACATTGCACTCTTTCCACAACTACCGAAAATTTTCTTGTAGCTACCAAGGATTGCGAGATATTTGCAGAGCAAGAAGGCACCCTAATGATTCTTAGAGAATTCTAGAGCTAGCATATCCAGAAAGGAAGTGGCCAACATTGGGAGGCCATAGAAGCTATCCGAGAGTCTGTTCTGGGACCTGTTGTCAACAAACATTTCCACAGGGGAAAAAAACTCTATAGTTCTCTTGTTCAGAACTGTTGCAGGTTGGGACATTGAATCCAACCAAGCTAGACAATTGGATCTTGGGTTATAATATAATGAATTAAAGATAATGAATTGACTAATAAACCACTGGCCATTATAAGGTGGTGGAGAATCTTTCTATCCAGATCAGATGTGGAGAGCAACAATGTCTCCACAAAATATCTCGACAAGAAAATTTTAATATGTGAAATCAGGTTAAAGTCGCATGATGTAGCAATTCGGGTAGATGGAAAAAAATATATCGAAATTTGAAAGTCATGCTTGTGCTTCACTTGGAACATTAGGAAATTAAACGATTTGTGAGCATACTATATTATAATACTCCATAAAACTTGTAGTAAAAACATTGAGAGGTGGTATAATATCTTGCAACAAACACCTTGAGATTGGCACTATGAAATTTGATACCTCTCAGCCCATGGGGTTAGGGTTGGCAAGTTGTGTAACATTTCACTTGAAGGATCCATCAACATTTCACATATATCAGTGTATTAATCTACCAAATGGGTGAGGATAAATATTGTACACTGTGTCAATGAAAGTAAGTTGGCAATATTTTAATAAGGTCAGATTAGCTGAGGTTATTATTCTTAGCACCGCTTCATAGGTGAACATCTTCATCTTCACTTGAACATCTTAATAGGTGAACTCTCACTACGGCTGGACAACAACCTACCTGGCAACGAGTTTGCTTTGTTAAAAACTAAATAAATAATAGTTTCATTAATCTTGTGGCCGAACATCGATTAACAATGCAAGAAATGCAACATGGCACTGAAATAAATGGAAGATAAATGCAAATGAAGTGAAAGATTCCAAAGATTAAGGGTAAGATGAAAATGCTGAGGGAGCTCACCTTCAAGCTCAATCAGCCTATGATGCATGAATTGTTGTAGGCATGAACTAAGCAGTGAATCCCGTGATAGCATGCATTGGTTTCGACTCTGGTGCAGTCTGCTTGATAGATGATCGACACTAATTGGATTCTAATTACGTCGTTGCAGATTCCTCAATATCCCATTCCACGTCACTGAGAGTCAGATGGGGTTGTAGAGTTGGGTGCAGATTTTGGGCACGAGGCAGGGGAGAGTAGGAGGTCCATCAATGCGGGGAGTATCGACCGTCAAATTCCCCCATGCAGTTAATGCACGTTGACGTGGGGATCCTTTCTTGGGCGTGGAATAACTTGCACTCAAATCGCCCCGCTTTTCCGGCTATTTGTTCCCTAGATCCGGTTATAAAAACTGGTGGAATCGTAGTTCCACCCCATTTACTGTGGAACTATGCCATGGAATTGTTCCCTTGGGGGTTTTGTCCCATTTTAAGACGACCCAAATCGTCGAAATTCCAAAAAAATAACCAGAAAAGGTGGAACTGTGCCTCGCCGAAAAATTTGCCGTCGCCGAAAAACCGTGGCGATTTGAGTGCCAGTTATCACACGCCCCTTTCCTGCTGCCCACTCCGGATTCTGTCAGAGCCTCTATGGCATGGGGGACCCGCAATTCAGTGACGTGGGTTTCTACTGTTTTCAGTTGACGGCCGGAGGGAACTGGAGACAGAGACTTCAAGCAAACGGTGTCACCCCTCTCTCGACAACACTCGGTGGGCCCTGGGTGCAAATCATCGAGAGAATAGCCCATTCCTGATGTATTTGCATGGTTTGTATATAATTGATGAAACATGCTAAACATCTTTCTCTAATTATCAAATATTTTAGATGTATCTCATGTTGATTTGATTAGATCACTACATTAGAATGAATTTTTTAAATGTTATTTAAAGATAAGAGATTTTGTATAATACATGTATTTATAAAATGTAATATTGTTTTCTACAAATGACATTAAGAAAATAAGTTGGTAGTATAGTGCGACATAACATAGGAGGGGATGCCATTTTCATGAGTATATTGTCATATAGCTCTTCAACCCTAAAGGACTAACAAATATGTATGATGTGAATCAGAGTGGTTGGGGCGACATGGTACCTATAGTACCTTCAACATACAAAATGACATATAAGAAGTTGTTTCATTAGACAACATCCAAGTTTGTATATGGACAAGAGGCAATTGCACTCCTAGATTTTAGTGCTTAAATTGGACCTAGCGAAAGCAAATGAGAATTGATTGTATAAAATGAATAAAATAAAGCAACATCCAAGTTTGTATATGGACAAGAGGCAATTGCACAATGGCCTCGAGCAATGGAGATGTTGTTTTACTTTATGACATCGAAGTTAAGGGAAAATCATGAAAAATGGAAACAGGCTAGATTTGAACCAATGAAAATAATCAATGATGGTCAATGGAATTTATAAATTGTTGGTTGGCCCAACAATTGGTTGTTTTATTTTTGCCATTCTCGTTGTAGCTTATTTATGTTTAGCTAGGTGTGCAGAGTTCTAAGGCTAGCTGGAGGAGCATGTGCAACAACCACTTGTCGCCAGAGCACTGGCAAAGCAAGGTATGTGTCATTGCCCTAGTGGACGTGGTTATTTGTTTTTTCGACGTGTATGGAAGTTGAAAGAAATGTGTAGTTCCAGGGAACTACTGTAGGTGGCAGGTTTGAGCCCGAAGTGGAGCATATTGTTTAATTTGTTAAGTATACTGTCATCATTATTGAATTGTTAGCTTGAGTCTACAAAGAATTAAATGGTTGTGACTAATGAAGATTACTTGTATGGCCTATAAGGCAAAAATCACAATAAATGAGGCTTCTTGGAAACTTTATTTGTATCTCATCTCATATCCATGTGGCAATGATACATTGTGCTCCACCCCTCCATATGGTTTTGGTTGTAGGAATTAAAAAGTAATTCATTTTTTCCATATTTGTTTAGCTAGTATTTTATGATGAAATGTTAGAATTTGTAACTTATGCCACATATTAATTTAATAGGTTTGACATATTGAAAATATGTCTTTAATGATATTTATGTCCCCGAAGGGGATCATATATGTATCATCAAACTTGTATTAATTTGCTTTAAAACCTAAGATTTCCCGTATAAACTATATAAAAACTATGGTTTAACTTGTTTAATATTTTTTCAAATTTTTGAAATTCATATTTTTCAAAACATTGATTGGCTGCAAGAGGTGATGTAGTCCTCGATTCTCGCTTCTTAGGAGGGGGATGCAGGCTGGCGTCACCTCTGCACCTCTGCAGGCTATTAATGAAAATGAGTGGTTTTTTTAGGTTTTAGTGTTCCCAATGCAGGCATGTGTCACGTCCCCATCTTGACCCTATTGCATTAAAATGTGAATGATGTAATATTGTTATAAAATCATGGTGAGGAGCTCAAGGCCAAGGCCCCGCCATCGATTTGTTGATGCATATGGTTTGCATGCTAGCCAGGCACATTGGAATTTCAAACATCATGTAAATATGCATTTTAATAAAATACCCACAACTAGCTATGTAATGCAACAAGAGATGGGAGCATGATTTTACAAGGAATTGGGAGGGAAAACATTCAAACCCTTGAGCCAAACAAGTCAATCCAAGTGTCAATGACATAACCCATCAAACCCTCAACTATCCATTTTGACTTTTGTACCCAATCATTCATTTCTCCCAAGAGTTGGTTGAGGTAGTTAATGCCTTGGGGAATGGGAGGTATGGTTGTCCAAATTCGAGTATGGGCAAGCCACCCTTCATGGAAAATTGTGTTTTGCTCCTTGGGGCAAGAAAAGAGCCATGAATTTCTCCCCAAGCCATTAACCATCAACTAGTTTCTCTCCCTCACGAGTTTGGAGCTACCTCGGCATTTTCCAATCACGTTTTTCTGGTTCTTCTTTGTTCTCTAGCTGGAAAGAGGGCGTTTTTGTGTTGCAGAGCTGCTGGAAGAAGAGGGAGCTCGATTTGGGTTTTCAATGAGGTTGTCTTGGTAATTTGAAACGCTCATGACCTGTGGGAGAAGTCGGGTTTGCTCCCTATGGTCGAATTCCCCTTTCCACAGTCCGTTTTGGTGTGCCCATGATTTGGGGAAAACCCATGGCTATCCTGTTTGTAAATCCCATTGTTAAAATATGCATCCATGCCAAATGATTGTGCTTGTTTTGTGAGAAATGAATATGTTGGGGTGTGGATTATGGGTATCTATTTGCTTTGGCTGTGCATGAGCTTGAAGGTCCCATTTTCCTTGTAAGAATCATGCCCAGCTTGGGGGTGGCAGTTGTGTTGAGAGATTGATGAACACAACTGGCCTATGGTTGGGTGGAACGTTGCAGCGATGTAGCTAGTTGCTTGGGACAATTGCACAATGAAGATAAGTATTCTCTCTGTATATTTTACTTCTGCAATGTTTTAATTTGATGATTATTATTGATATGCTGAATGCATATGAAAGATGTGTGTGGATGATGTTCTTATTCCGTTGTGCATGTTTAATTGATTTGCATCTGTACACATTTATTGTATGGTTGTGAATCTAATGAATGGGCTGAGTTTATGTAAAATCCCTAGAGATTGGCATCACGTTCTCTTCCTCGAATTGGGTCCGCGGGAGGGGACGTGACAAAATGGTATCAGAGCTGTTGGTTCCAACATTTGGGCCTTCATGGGCTACCTATTGACAGTTGTAGAGGTAAGTATGCTTCTTGTCCAACACTAATCATCAGAAAAGAAGGAAATATTTCTAACTGTTTTTGAAAATTTGAAAATTTTCTAAGTGTTTTTGAAGTTTTCTGCCAAGACTGTGTCGGCGAGTTTAGCCCTATTTCCTGTGATACGGTCGACGATTTTATCCTTATTGGCTGCGACATAGTCGGTGATTTTAGCCTTAATTTCTACGACGCGGTCGACGATTTTAGGCTTAAAATTCTGCGACGCGGTCAGATATTTTAGGCTTAATTGCTGCGACGCAGTCGATGATTTTGGCCTTAACTTCTGCGACGCGGTCGATGATTTTTAGGCTTAATTGCTGCAACGCTGTCGGTGATTTTAACCTTAACTTCTACGACGCGGTCGACGATTTTAGGCTTAATTGCTGCAACACGGTTGGGGATTTTAGCCTTAAATTCTGCGACACGGTCGACGATTTTAGCCATAAATTCTGCGATGCGGTCGGCGATTTTAGCCATAAATTCTGCGACGCGGTTGGATATTTCAACCTTAATTGCCGTGACATGGGCGGAGGAGAAATTGCTAAGTCCGCCGAAACAGAGAATTTCAGTAGTTTTCTAGGGTGAATTTCAGGTGTCCGAAAGTGAAAAATGGCCTTGAACTTATGCGCCAGAATGCGCGAAATTGAAGTGTGAAAGGCATTCTCTATGCTTGGGATGAGGAGCAAGAATTGCATAGAAGGTTGTGGAAGCCTTATTAAGAGTAATTGGCTGTAATATGCATTGCGAAAGAGCAATGGGAGTAGCAAGGCAATGTTGATAAGAGTGAAATTCCTCACCTTAAACTATTTCAGTTTATAGCATAAGAATTGCATGTTTGGGAAATAGCAAAAATGAATGTTATACACGTATGTATATATTGAATTGCTAAATCATGAGAAGATCATAGCTAATGATTGCTTGTGTGCATGGTAGAGAGCCCATGGAATTGGATCAACTATGATGTGGAAGAGGAAATTCCATGCTATAATGGGGAATTGGAAAGGGATAATTCCTTAACTCCTCTCTTGTTATTGTATTTATATTTCCTGAGTTTTATATACTGAAAATTATGGCATAGGAATGCTAGAAATGCAAGAGAGTAGCAGATTAAATGCATATGAATTAGTGAGCATGATTAAAGAGTCGTTGCATAGTGCATGTGAATTGCTTATGCATGAGCATGATGTTGCATATGGGTAAAGGAAGTGAAAGTTACACATGCAATAGCCCATTAATGGTATTGCCTATGGTTGATCACCAGTAATGTTATTGATAATGGTTGTACGAATCAGACCATAGAAGCATGATTGAAAATGCAAGAGGATAGATAGATGAAGTGAATATGCACTGGTGGAATACTAATAGACATTGCACAGTGCATGTGAAAATGTTTTTGCATATATATATGATATTGCATATTGGTAAAACAGTGAGGTTTTACACATGCAAAGAGCCATTTAAGATAATCAACTGTGGTTGATAATAATTAGTTGTGTTCGCATTGGTTGTAGGACCAAAGAAAACCGAAGCATGGCTAAGGATGTGGATGATGTTGTTGCATATGACCAACAACTTTATGAGGAAAGGATGGTGCAACAAATCTGTGATCATGAGGTTGGAAAAAGGACTGTGAAGCCTTGATAAGAGGCCAACTGATCAAGTAACATCAAGCGATGTTAATGACAAGCATGCAGGTAATGGTTATTTGTGCTTAATTGCATGAATGTTGGAAGAAGATTTGGTAAGATCCCTTCAACTATGTTTAAACTATGTTGATTTGGTTTGCATGTGGTATCGAGTGCCTGAATGTGAATGTCAACCTACCAAGTATGGTGAGGTGTGGGTAAGTAAAGGCAGGGAGCCTTGCACCCTATAGTTTCTTAGAAACCTTAATGCATTCATATGAAATTATATCATGCCACTGTGTATATTGGTTGTGAGTTTAACAGCCAAAGCAAGTAAGGACTTATGGCCATGTCAAGGTAGTGCATGCTATGTGTGGTAATCATGGTTAAGCCATAATATGTTTGAATGAATAGTACTCATGAATTGATGCAAGGTTGTATTGAGGAGATGTACATTAAAATATTCTGTACAATCTTGTGGTTATGCATTGAGTGAATGGACATTAAAGGATTATGTAAGTAATGTAAATGTGCACATGTTGAGATGCATTATGTGAATGCACAATTGTGGTGAACATTTCATTGCAATTAGATAATAGATGAAATGATGAACTATTGTCAACCTGAGAGCATTTCATGAATTGCTACGAATGTAGGAGAATGCTTGCATAAGAAGGTAGACATGTTGATGGGCTACCAAAAGTGCTTTGATGAAATGACAAATTTGCATAAATGATGTGATTGTGCCTTGCAATTTTATTATGATAATGATGCATATATAGAGATATATATTTCATTGTATTTCAAATATTAACAGCTGAAAGTGTTTGAATTATTGAGTGTTATAATTCTGAAATCGCTTCAGTGACTATTGTAGCAATGAAAGGATTATATGCATAGATACTCACAACGTGTTTGGCTGATTGAAGTTCAGATTTCAGGTAGAAAAGTCTTGCGTATGGCAATGAGGATAAGTCCATAGTAAGGACCGGGATCTACCATGTGCAGAAGCCAAAGATTACGGGAAAGTTCTCGTGGTTGTGAAATTTAACTTATGCATGGAACAAATCTGAAAATTTTCCTGGTTTAAGTTTATGAGAATAATCTCATGGTTGCAAATCTAATTTATGTAGGAAAATAGATTTGTAAATTTCAGATTTGAAATTTTGCTAATAATTGTTAATAATTGTTTGGTTTATATAAAAATTGTGTCAGTAGGACATGTTGTAGGTGGATGTTCATATATGGTATCCAGTGCGAAACCATAATGAACAGAGTGATACCACTTACGAGAGCCAAACAACATGAGGATGGTATCATGGAGACAGAATGGTAAATTCATGATTGAATTTAATTATTAATGACATTGATTGGTTATGGAACAATCAGATTTGAATTTTATTGTTAAATGATGCTGATTGTTTGAATATTTAATAAGTGTTCCAGGAAGACACATTGCAGGAAGACCATGTGTGATGGCATGCAGAAGCCAAACTCCATGGGAAAGACCCCATGCTTTGGAAATGGGTTTCGGGTAAAACATCGTTGTAAATTTTGATAACAACTCAACTGCACTGCATGTGAGTGAGATGGTAAAACTATGCCAGGAAGGCATGAGTGGGTTATGGAACATGAAAATATTAGGGTGGAAAACCGAAGGACTGTTGACTCAGAGAAGGGAACCCCATTCTTCGCAAATGAAGCAAGGATACATCTGTAAAAGGAATGAGTATTCTGTAACCCTAACTAAGGATATACCTGTCTGGTTATTAGATTTAATATGCAGAGCGTGTTTTATTATTTTATTATTATTCTAGACTGCTTGAGTGTGACTAAGGCCTACATGGCTCACATCGGAAAGGGATGCATACCTTTCGGGTGTGGGTTATGTGAGGGTTGTCAATATTGACTACACCCTTAGGGAATGAACGCATTCCCGGTGTTTCAATACTTGATAGTGAGTGTTATGAAATTTGGTTAAATTTTTGGGAAGCAATACTGATGAGCCTGCTTATTCTTCTTGTGCTATCAGCTTACACAGGTGCAATTAGTGTTGTACGTTCAGAGGAAAAGTGAAGAAAGGGTGCTCAAGAAGACTGTATGGGCAGTGGTAACCTTTCTACGCTCACACTAATAGACACTAGAAGGGATGGATAGGCCCGAGGAGCTGTGTAGCAGAAAAGGGGTATCATCCTTGTGTAGTGTGAGTGGGTATTGTGGGGCCATGCTAGCCTGTAGTCAAGAAAGTCACCTATAGAGTTCCTAAAGGGAACCATTGGTTGCACAGGAGAAGGAGTGCCATCCTTGTGTGGGTGAAGAATTGATGTGTGCATAAAGGGATGTGGTGATATTGATAAAGGAATAACATCTCTATTGGGCCAACAGTAAGGTGGGGTACCGAGACTGACTGAAAAACCCTGAGATGCCTATGGCTCCATACTAGAGCCTTGACCTATAATGGTCAGTGGCGCAGTTTCCTTCCATTGGCTGATGACCCAGACGGATGTGTTGGCTCGGCAATGGAGAGGGCCAACCAGGTATGGGACTGATTGGGCACCACCAGTGCTTGGTAAGTCCAGAGAGTAACTAGTTGAGCACTATGAACACCTGGTAAATCCAGAGAGTAACTGGTGGGGAAATAATTATTTGGATGATGTGGAGTGGCCTCGAGCTAGCCAGCATCTAGTTCCGCAGGCGATCCTAAGGCTTGCAAAACGAAGTAGAACCCCATGGACTAGAGAAGGAAATGCACAATACAGATAAGTATTTTATTTTCATTCACTTTCGAATAATGAAAAATTTCATGAACAAGTCTTATGACAACCAAGCTGATACAGTATTGTTTCTTTGTTGGAAACCTTGGTCATTGCAGGAAAGCAAGGACCCTGAAAGAACTATAAAATACTTGGTGAAACCAGAGAGTAACTGGTTGTGCACTATACATTCTTGGTAAAACCAGAGAGTAACTGGTTAGGCGCTAAAATGATTGGTAAAACCAGAGAGTAACTGGTTAGGCGCTAAAATGATTGGTAAAACCAGAGAGTAACTGGTTGTGCACTATACATTCTTGGTAAAACCAGAGAGTAACTGGTTGTGCACTATAAATTCTTGGTAATCCATAGAGTAACTGGTTACGCGCTAAAATGCTTGGTAAAACCAAAGAGTAACTGGTTGTGCACTATAAATTCTTGGTAAAACCAGAGAGTAACTGGTTGTGCACTATAAATTCTTGGTAATCTAGAGAGTAATTGGTTAGGCACTAAAATTCTTCGTAAATCCAGAGAGCAACTGATGCTCGATAAATTCAGAGAATAGTTGGTGGGAGCATTAACCACTTGATGTTGTGGAGTAGCTGACGTGTTGGCCAAACATCCCTTAAAATAATTGATAAACCCAGTCGGCGTACTGGCTTGGCATTTCCTATTCGAATGGTTGTGGAGTAGCCTGCGTGCCATCCCAACATTCGTTATTGCATCCATGGGCGATCGAATGCTTGTAAAGCAAAGAAGAAGCCTGTGGAATAAAGTGAAGACATATAATACAGATAAGTATTTGATTATCTTGTAGCTTCTTGCTTATGACTATACGTGTGTATATGATTTGGTTATGATTTCTCAAACTCTTGTTTAGAGGTAAACCCTATGAAAATAAACTAAACATGTGAATTGATTTAATGTTTGAGTGTAGGTATTGCTGGAAGCAAGGACTATGAAGGCATCATAGGGATGCATGTGGACATGTGGCCATCCTAAAGAGATCAGTACAAGCAGTAATGAAAGATGGTGCTAGTGGACACGAGTTGGTCCTAGCAGCCAAAGGCTCTGTAGGCAACAAGGGGGAAGGGTCCCTAGTTGAAAATCCTTAGACAAACCTTAGAAACTAAGTGTCATAGCCAAGAAAGGGCAAGTCAAGCATTCACTTTGAAGTGAAAGAGGCTAAGGAGCATAGAACCACAAGTGATGGTGTGGCTCCGGATTGGAACAAGACTAAGAGGGGGAAACTCTTACTCTTCTCTTTCCTTTTTGACTGATGCATCTTAAAAACAAAGGATTGTTGAGTGCATGTCATAGCTGAAAATAGATTGTGTTTAATTGCTTGAAATGAATTGTGAATGCTGAATTAGTTATTTCCCTGTGAAGGGATGAACATGAATGATTTCATGTGTATGTTGGTAAAGCATGAAAAGCGTGGAAGTCTCATGAGTGAAGAATGGACTATCCATGTCAAATGGGAAAATAATTGACTAATTTTAATATTGTGTTATGCATGTCCTAACAGGAATTGTCATGATGAATCTCACAGGTGAGAGATTGAAAGCCATTGATTGCAGTTGTTACTAGCCAAGTGTTGCTAGTGAGCAAAGTGAAATCCAGTGGTGTACATTGGCCATAGCAGCAGACCAAAGGCTATGGGTTTTGGCTGGAAATATTCCGCAATTAGTTTCCAAGATGGCAAGAAAGACGGTAGCCATGAAAGTCCAGACTTATAGATCAGCTGGAAGGGTAATAAAGGGAAGGGATTGCTCTGGAGCAATGCCCACCTGTAGAGCTGGAAGATCAAAGCCAACAGGAGCATCTTGAGGAGGCCAAAGGACTTGATCCTAAGAGTTCAAATTCAAGAGATGAAACGCAGGACAGACCCGCCACCAATTGTGAATTTTGAGGCATGTGTAAAGTGGGTATATATTCTGAAGTGTTGGAACACCGAGGACGGTGTTATTCCAAGGGGAGGGGAATGTCATGTCCCCATCTTGACCCTATTGCATTAAAATGTGAATGATGTAATATTGCTATAAAATCATGGTGAGGAGCTCAAGGCCAAGGCCCCACCATCGATTTATTGATGCATATGGTTTGTGTGCTAGCCAGGCACATTGGAATTTCAAACATCATGTAAATATGCATTTTAATCAAATACCCACAACTAGCTATGCAATGCAACAAGAGATGGGGGCATGATTGTACAAGGAATTGGGAGGGAAAACATTCAAACCCTTGAGCCAATCAAGTCAAGCCAAGTGTCAATGAGATAACTCATCAAACCCTCAACTACCCATGTTGACTTTTGTACCCAATCATTCATTTCTCCCAAGAGTTGGTTGAGGTAGTTAATGCCTTGGGGAATGGGAGGTATGGCTGTCCAAATTCGAGTATGGGAAAGCCACCCTTCATGGAAAATCGTGTTTTGCTCCTTGGGGCAAGAAAAGAGCCAATAATTGCTCCCCAAGCCATTAACCATCAACCAGTTTCTCTCCCTCACGAGTTTGGAGCTACCTGGGCGTTTTCCAGCCACGTTTTTCTGGTTCTTCTTTGTTCTCTAGCTGGGAAGAGGGCGTTTTTGTGTTGCAGAGCTGCTGGTGTGGGATCTTCATGGGCATGATGCCGACTTCGTAGTTCATTGGCTAGCAGAGGGTGTCCGTAGCCCCGTCACGCTCGGGGTCCCACAAGAAGTAGAGTATCCTTGGGTATGGTTGGGAGGAAACCGGCGGGTCTTGTAAGATTGGCAATCCAGAACGGAGAAGTAAGAATTGAAGAGCAACCTCAACTTCCAGTTTCGGCAGCAGATTTGTCCTCAATCATCGAACATCGGTGAAACAAGTAATTCTAAAGCTATTGATTATTAAATGATAAATTTTAAATAACAATGTTTGTTATAATGTTTGCTTTGAATGGATCGCCGAATCAAATAAATTGTGGTGTGTAGGGAGTAATAGTTGTTTGCTTATGAATATCCCAGTTACTTCTGTGTTGGCGGGTATTGCATGTAAAAGATGGATGGGTTGATTATTTGTGCGTTATTAAAATTATTTGTTGTGCCTTCATCTCGATTATTGGAAATTGTAGTTGTTCATACCAGGTCATCCCTGCAAAGTACTTGTTAAATGAATCAGAATTTAGGATTCGAGGCGAATTTTACAATGAATAATTCAGATTACAATTGCAGTTTTCCTTATTGATCTTCTGTCAAACTTAAAGTGGAAATTCGATTCTACTCCAACTGAATGCGATCTGGAAAAAGTATTGGATGGATAAGCTGTGAATCTGGGATAGTATGGAGTTCATTATGTTCTGAGCATGTACACATATCTCACGTAAATTGCAAATCGTAGTAGGTTGTTAAGTGGGTGGAGCGTCAAGCCTTGCTTTAGACATTCACCACCCATACACATTAATTTATTAATTTCAAAACCAGAGCCCATAAAATAGGTGGTGCTAAAAAAAAATTCCAAATCTAAAAATTCTGAAGGATGAGCGAAAACTGCAATATGGACATTTTCGCAAAATATTTTGGTGGCTAATTATAAATATATTAAATTATAATTTATATCTTACATTAAAATCTAATTAATATTAAACAAAATCAAATGTTTTTATCACGTAGAAATGTAAATATTTATAGTAATTGTGATAAGCATGAATAAATCATCCTTCCGTCATCCTAATGTGGATGAAATTATTTTGGACCGTATATCTGTTTTTCTGCCTTACAAAGTGTTATATATTGAAAGCGGCTTCAAATTCATGGGCTATTATATAAAATCAATTTGCTACAAGATACAAGATAAATGATTTGCTGGCTTGGCTTGTGAAAAGATGAGGATTGGTCAAAACCACTAAGAAGGAATCTCCTAGGTGTAAAATATAGAATAAAAGAAAAATTGAATGCAAGTTCCGTAATATTATTTAATTCTTTAAGCTACCACAAATACATTTAAAAAATAAAAATAAAAGTGATTATAATGGTATTCAAAAAGCTTAATCTAAGTGATTCTAATAATTTGATTGTGGAATTCAATGGGAAACTATTAATAGAATGACTCAACTAAATTTTCTATATTTTTATTTACCTTGTTAACTAGTGATTATTATATGTTTGTCTCCTTACATTTTTTTTTTACTAACAATGGTACGGGTGAGTATCATTTACGAAGATGGATAAAGTGTTTATGATGATAAAATTATTTGTGCCATAGAAAGAATAACTGGTACTCTATCTTGTTTGAAATATTGAGAGCAACTTGTGAACCAATAGAAAGCAATTATTAATGATAAGTTTTAAACTTAGTTAGAAACATTCATTTATGTACATTAATTTCATTGTGATAGAATTTTCAAAAGTTACATTAGATAGGATGTCATAAGAAAAATGATTTGTAAAATGAATTTTAATGTTGTTGGTATAATTTTGACGAGATTTATTTAAAAAAAAAAAATTTACTACCTCCCCGGTGGGCCATTACATATATACAATTATTCATTTAAGATTGGACAATTTGGTGGAGCTAAACAGTTTAAAAGAAGAGATTAAATTAAAGAAGCGTGTTAGGTGAAGAATTTAGAGATTTGTTGGGGAATGGTGCTGAATTTAGCTATTTGTGGAAAATAAAATCCCAAGTGATTGAGGTTTTAACAATTAAATCGAAGAAAGGGTAAATAAAAGGGGATTTATTTGCACGAAGAAGTTTTGATCGAGATAAATTTTGCACTTGAATGAGCATAACACTGGAAATACTAGGAAGAAGAAGCTATTGATCTAGCAGAGTGTTGTGGAATGAAGGAGCTTTGTGATTTCAGTTTTTGGAGCTTTGTCAGACTCTAGACGGCATGGGAAGCTTCGTCAAAATGAAAAGATATATATGGAAAATGATGAAAACGCTAGCGGGAGGGTCAAAGGAAGCACAAGTTAAATTAAATTAAACATTACGGGGAATGTTAGAAATCAAAGACTGTATGATTGAATTTGAAGTCCCTCATTGAAAATTTATTTTGTTGTTAAGATAGATTTAGAGAGAGTTTTCGAAGATTGATTTCCTTATCAAGAAAGTTTTGCAATAATGCGAACATGGCTAAACACAGTGTAGCAGACGTTGACTCCAGAGAGCATCTTCAATCATGCCATAGCATAAGCTTGTCGCCGCGGGCACCGCCAAGCGACTCCTCTACATGTCGCTGCGACGATTTTGGAAGCCCCTGCTAGCCATCTACACCAGGCCTGCTAGGTTGCGACTTCAAAGTTCAGGGATTGGGGTTGGGGCTGAAGCCACCGGCAATATAAATGATGAGATTAGAAGAAACCATGTTATATTTCATAGGCAATACTTAAGTAAGATATTAGCTGATATTGTTCATAATATCAAAGACGATACTTAACTAATATGTCATAAAAAAATGGCATAATATGGAATATTATAATTTTTAAGAATATATAAATGGAATACGGTTTAATATTATGAATCTATCTTATTATTATAATTTTATTAATAATGTAGATCGTTATTAATATATTAATATAATAAAGCTAGAAATATTAATATTATATTAGATCGTTATTCTTAAAAATATATTATTAATATAATAATATTATTATATTACGAGCTAATAATAAATTCCTCTATTTTCAAAATTATGAATTAATTGTATTACTTAAATTTAGCTATACATAAACTTGATCATCGGATCAGATATATGTATTGATACATATTTTTCTTGATGATATTTGCTAGTTGAAGGCAATTTTGTTTAAGGGTGGCATTTGATTTTGATGTTGTATTTATTTTATGAAGAAGCTTATACTTATTACATTATTGTTTCTACATCACTAAAAAATCTATAAATTCAAAGGCTCGGTCATTCAATTTGTGGCCAATTCAAAATTGTATATTGATGTTTATATAATAGAATAAGTAGATTCCAATGAAAAAGAAAAGCTAATACCTATGTATACATAGCCTTTTAATATTAAGATTTACTCTTCAAAAAGTTGTTGGGAAATCACATAATAATGTGTCATTGTTATGTAAGCCAAAGGTTGAAGATTCTATATTTTTTTCTAGCGATTGTTAGAGAAGGATCTCTTTCATGTCTCTAGGGGTTATGAGAAATTATTGAGAGTTTAGGGTTTGAATCAAGATGTGTCATTTGCGAGGTCCAATGTTGATCTTGAATTTGTTTTCACAAGATATATTACCTACATAAATCTTATTTTGAGTCTGATATTGATACTAGTGATTGGAAAAAAAGTTCCATGGTTGGAAACTAGGCCCCTTTGTTATTGCATACTTTACAATAGATTATATATATATGATGATAATTCAACGATATTAAAAAAAACAATACATAACCTTGACTTCTAGACCCTGTTATTTAAAAGGTACTTCATCCGAGACACTCGCAGGGCTTCATAGATGGTGCCCAAACAATTACTGATATCTATGTCTTGTTAGTTAATCAAGTTTTATATTCCATTGCAACCATTGCTATCTATGTCTTGATAGTTGATCAAGTTTCCTACATTATTAAGTTAGCACAATTTTTTTATTATGGTTATGCCTTAGTTATGTTTATGTGTACTAAAATGTATTAATGTGCGTAGTATACTTAGGGTATAACAACAACAACATTGTACTTAACAAATTTGATTCTCCTGTGATCTAATGATAGCTATGGCATTATATATGTTTTTTAATTTATCTAAAAGCATATATCATATTTTCAAGTATATATCATATTCTCTCCTAGTCAATTGAGTGTAGATCGGGTGGTTGGGAGGAATGTTGTTATCCTCCCCACCCAGGTTCAAATCTAGCTTTGTGACACTTTCTCCTTGGGAGTCGACTTTGATTATGTAATGATTGTAACTCTAAAATACCTTGATTCTCCGGAATATCAGGTATTGGCATTCTCTCGATGGATGTAGCCCTCTACAAACGGTGAACCATCATTTAAAAATATATCATATTCTCTCTTAATTCTTTTAAGACATTTAAGTATTAAGCCTCTCAAATCCCTAAAATACAACACGATATGGAGTGCAATTACATATGTTCTATTATCATTTTCAGAATCGAATCACTAAATAGAATCACAAAATAGAATCAGATTGGTTACTAGAAGCAACATTGCAATCTTTATTTGCATATGGATATTTTGCGATACTAAATAACCATTATTTCGATAGTGCTATTTGTTCAATCCTTTCACGCCAATTGCAAAAAACTAGCAACTAACCCAGGTGGCAATGTTGGGGACATTGCCACCTCATGACTCTTATTTTATAATTTTTTTTTTAACTAAACTTCAAAAACCTAAACTCACACTTGGAAAATGTCAATACCCCAATTTTCATTTTATAAAATAAAATTTAAACTCCACATAAACTTTTATTATTATATAAGATCAGCTTTAAATACATGACATTTTGTTTTTTGCAATACCTTTAACATTTAACCTAAGATTTTTATTAGCGGAGAGATTGATTTAATCAATTTAGTTAAGTAAATACTCTGATATGTTTATAAACACGGTGATTTAGCAATTTGGAGATTTCACATTCATTTATACCCATCATGTTTTCTTATACGATTTTTGTTGTCACAAAAATTAAGCTACCGGTATTAAGGACATCCTTCGTTGCAGGTAAAAGCAATGCATCCAGCTGTTGAATATGATCCACGCCATAAAAAATAATGAGAGCATGATATGAGAGATACATTTTTTCCAACCCCAGCAAGGTCCATAACTCCTATAACTCTAGTATTCCCGCTTTCTTGCTGAAATGACACTGGTTTCAAAATATGTTAATTTTTCTCTCAAGCATTTTGGATATTTGGACACATGCAACCTTCTTTTAACAATTTTCAACACTCCACCACCATGTCTTTGAGGAACTTCTTTGCACTTAATACTAGGGGAAGGTTGCAGAGTTCGAAGACTGCTTCAAGCCACTGCAAGACACCTATCTTCACACTAAAACACAGTGAAAAAAACCAAACATGAAAAGTGGTTAAAGAAGGCAACAATGCAGTAAAAAATCAATACAAGCATCGAATAAATTGAGGGAGGCATGAACGTAAAGAATAATTTCTGAACTGTAGAGCCTTTGAGATTTTAATAGCATTTAACTTCCTATGTTATCTAGCCCTTCATAGAACTTTAAATTTTGTGAACGGTAACTAATTGAAGATAGAAACTGTGCATTTACCTCCCCTTCATTATTTATGATAGTAGGTAACGTAGGTGATCCCCAAATTCAGTAATTTTAAATTTAAATTTATGTGATGCGAACGAACAACATGATGATGAATGAATGCATGAACATAACATTGCCATGCCCTGGAGCAATAGTGCACATCTAACACAAGATAGGCTCGTCATTCGCCATCACTGGAATGCAACGGAGATTTCTAATGTAGATGATGAATGCGGTGGGGTCCACAGTGGGAGGAGTACCGTAGGCCCCACATCCAGTCTTGTTATTCCTCGCCATCATCGATCGTTCCTCTCCCTTCAGCGGATGCATGCCCATCAGGCATCAAGCATGCGATTAGGGGAATTTGACGGGCATATATCCATCAAAATACAGTTAAAATTTTTAACAAACCCTATCAAAGAACGAGCAAACAATTTACTAGGACGTATTTTTAACAGTTAATTATTTTTTCCAAACCATCTGTTATTATATATATGTAATAATGGCATCAAAATACAGTTAAATTTTTTAACAAACCGTATCAAAGAACGAACAAACAATTTACTAGGACGTATTTTTAACGGTTAATTATTTTTTCCAAACCATTTGTTATTTTATATGTAATAATGGAGATTGAAACTTTTCCACTTGAGTGAAACTTTCTCATTTGATTGAAGAATAGGTGGGTGAGTTTTCATTCAATGGTGGTGGATTTTCTTTCATTCCATTTGTTCTTTCTTTCTTATATTGTCCTAGCATTGTCCCAATATGAGATAGTGCCCTTCCTTTTAGTGCCTCTCCCTAGCCTTTGTGCCCTTCCTTCAGAAGATAAGCCACTTTTCAAATTCGAAAGTGAAACTCCAAGAGAGAGGTGGGTACCATTTTAGAATAATAAGTCAGTTTTAAACTATGTTAATGAAGGAATTAACCAAGCCACCCACCAAGCATCAACTATTTATTAGCTACCAAATTTACCAAGCATCATCAATTTATCATAGTATCGAATCTACTAAGCATCACCTATGGAATTTTAGACACGCTTACTTTTTGGTTATGGGCCTCAGAAGCTAGAAGCACCTGTTGAATTTAGATACCCAGTTCTCTAGACAGTTTGAAAGTGCTCTCCTATGGTTACCATAGACTTGGAGCTACTAATTTGGTAAGATGTTATTTTCAATTTTTTTTTAAATTTGATAATAATCTAAAAACAAATTTTAATGAAACTATTATGAGTTTTTTCTTAAACATGAAATTGTTTTTGTTATTTTGATATTGAGTTGGGTTAAGACTTGCGACTAGACAAAGGCATGGAAACATGGTTTTGTTGTGGGAGGCTCCCAATCCCACCTTGTACACTTCCAATACTTCCATGCTACAATTTATAGGTCTTGCTACTAAAAGCTTTTCACTTATCTATTCACATTTAAAAAAATATATATATGTGATATATGTTAAAACTTAATAACATTTTATTATTATTGTAGTCTTAGTAATTGGTTGAAACAATTACTTTACTTATGGGTAAAAAATATTATAAACAAGTTTGAAGTTAAAAGTGGTTTCTTCGTATCCATTTATAGCCAAGGGAAAGTGAATGGCCCAAAGAAGAAATCAGGAACCATGAACTAGTTGTTACAAATTTTGACCCTCCCCCACAAAAACACATTGAGAATTAAATTGAATCCCATGGTTATCAATTTAATGGGAAAACAGTATCACATCACTAGCTCTATATTAGAAAAACTTGTGCCTCAAAAATAGTTTTTACCATAAGATTTGCATCATGGGTAATACATAGACAACTCCACTTCAGTGAAAGATTTGTTGTAGCTTGGTATGTGCAAATTCACATGCAATAATAGTTGAGGAATCCAAAATAGTCCATACATTGGAAAAACAACCTTATCAAACTTCCAAAGGACGGGGAGAACATCATAGTACAATCTCAATTTCGATGTGGTTTTTAATGATTTGCCTCCAAAAAGGGCATATTATATTTATCTCACATTTTAACTCAAGTCCTTTGGAATAAAATGTCACAATTTCAATTACACCATTGATGCAACATGTTAACCTTGCAACATTTTTATATGTTGCATTACATGTGGCCTAACATTAACCTTCGGAAAGGATTCTAGGTTCCAAGCTTTGTTTGTTTCTTAAATTTATCACTTAATGTACTTCAAATGCATAATGCTGGCACATGTTACTTTTGAGTTGTCTATCTCACTCTCAGTAGGTTGTTTTTTTCCACCCTTGATTTTCAAAGGACATGACCAACGAAAACATGGGTAAATGAGTCTATTGTTATCTTTTAATTGGAAATTAAAACATATCTTTTAATTGAAAATTAAATTCTTTAATAAAAACATTATTATTAAAGGGTATTTTTTAAATAAAAATTCATTATTAAAGGATTATATTTTCACTAAAACATTGTGTGACTAGCAAAATAAAAGTTTATAACGTCAAAAAAACTTCGTTTGAAGGGTAGAGTAGTTTAGAACGTCAAAAAAATTTAGTTAGTAGGGTAGGGTTGAAATGAAATTCCAACCCTGCATGCGATGGATCGATTAGGAAACAAGCATGTGATGGATGCCACCCATCAACATGCCACTGCGCCGGAAAACATGACCAGTCACTTTCTCAATCATTAAACCTCCACTCATTTGAATTTGAATTTTGTGACATAGACACTTTTATTTTCCCGCCCATTCGAGTTTAGCTTTTAGTAGAGGTCTTGGTTCAACACTGCCCGTGTTGTCTGGTTCAATTTTCGTTTGGGTAAAATGTTACAATGTAGAAGGATGGTGGGGGTAGTTTTTGATGATTTCCCTCGATATCTCGTGTCTCCCTTCGTTTGCTAAAATGTATTCCAACTGTCCCAAACATGGATGGATATCCCGCGTTACGGTGGCCACACAGAAATCCTTATGTCAACTGCAGATTCCCTCAAGCTACATATGTGGACACTTGGTCCCTCCTCTCCATATCTGTCTACATAGACGGACTTGTCCCACACTTTGAGAACTGTTTTCCCTCCAGCTGTCGGAACCGTTTTCTCTCTAACTGTTGGGAAATCGTACCCAATGTCTTTGTTGGATAACTAAATGCATCAAGATTCTGGAGATACATCTGTGCCATATTTCGTAGACTGGCGACAGATGAGGGGAATTTTATGGCTCACCTTAACAACGTCTACACACCATCCATCTACCATGCTTGATGCCACTGATTACCATGTTTGATGCCACCATCCATCTACCATGCTTGATGCCACTGATTAATGCATATTTTAAAATTTGAAATTCGAACTTAAATTAAATAATGTTAGAGTATGAGTATTATGTTCAGTGAACACGTGAAACTGAAGAGCATAGAGGGTTGGAGTGCAGGTACAAAGCTTCAAACATTACATGTTTGTGAGTGCTTTGAGTTAAAAGTGTTGCCAAGTATGGAAACATTGGTATCTACGGAGTTGATGCAAAAACTCTTGTACCCGGAAAAAACTCTTGGAGCTTCTCTATCGGGGCTAGTGGAGATTCATGAGAGCCAAACACTGTTAAAGGGGTCAAGTGGAAACTAACATATAGTGCTTGTGTCTAAAACACATCCATTTCCCCTTACATGAAAGTGATCCCCACTCACGGGTATGTAGTTGTTCTACCTTGTGCACATATGTTTATTTCAAATTTTAACTTCTTAAAGGTGTATTTGAACATCCGCCCATATATTTTTTAGGTGGATGCTTCTATATAGCTGCCAAATTTAGTTATTCCAACGACTTGTAGAAGAGATTTCTCTACTGGGTATGTGGTAGGAACGCACTTGGCATTCATTGGATTATCGCCCATAGCTTGGCCTGCAGCGGGTTGATCTAGGATCAAAGGGATGCCCATGGATTTTAGATGTTATCTCGGCCCAATTCCGCTCAGTATCAGGAGTTCAGGGCTCCCGAGATCAGTAGGCCTCGCACTTCTGTCCTTTTGCATCTTTGTACATGACGCCATAAGCTTTCATCTTCACATTCCCTGGGTTACATAGTCACATTTTAATAAATAAAAGATACATATATTAGTGTTCGAAGATAAATATCAAAGCTCTGGACTATCAATTGCTATGAAACTTCATGAAAGTTACTCAAATGTAGCACGAAAATAATCATGCAGCTAAACTTCTACAAGAAAATCATATTAAATGCTATTGGTGTCACTTGAAAGCAACTTAAATGCTGTCAACTTTGCTAGAAAAGTTGCGAACAAATCATTAAAACAATTGCCATAATTATGTTTCACTCTTAGCGGATTTGTTAGATCACATACAATAATACAAGGCCAGTGAGGAATTTAAATCACAAAAAACTTCATGTTGTCCTTTTCTTAGAACAAAGTATCACAATGAATTCACCTACTTAGCAATCAAAATCAAAGAAAACTTCATTTTTATGTTTTTCTTTTTAAGAATGGAGCATGCACAATTAATTTGGCAATTGTTTTCCTTTTCTAAGAATGGAGTAATCACAATTACATTTTATCTTTTTATATGTAGAGATGATAAATAAGATAACAGATTTACACTTGTAGATTTCTACATTCACACAATATTTCCAAGAAATGAGATGAAAGCTAAATAAACAAATATATTCACTTAAAAACCAACGAATAATCAAATCAGTATGCAATACTACTTATGGAACACTAATTAGCCTAAGGATCATGAAAAGTTGGCACTTTGCCGCAAGGATCAATTCTCACAACCAATCTTTGATCTGAAGACAACAAATAGATATGTGCAGCCATATGTGAAGCAATGCTATGGCAAAAATGTATTTAGTTTATACATCATAATTGCTCACATAAATACATCATTTAATTTAATTATCGCCCCTTAAATGTATTTAATTTATAGGATCTTCCTTCATTATATTATAGCTATCCCTGGTAGTTTATAGTCAAACTACCTTTTAGGTTATATTAAATTTTATTTTAGGTTATATTAGATTTTATTTTAGGTTATATTAAATTTTATTTGTGGACAGCATGTTTATAATGTTAATGTTCGATAAATATCATGTATTAAATTATTTAAAAAAAAAAATCTTAACCATTTGCTCCATTAAAAAATATATTTTTTAAAAATAAAATCAAGTCAATAGATATAGCTCGTTGTTCCACTAAAGTCGAACCAATACAGAAAACTCTTTGATAGATAATGACATGGATATTATTAAAATACGAGAACAATGAAATTTGAATAATCATTCATTTTAGAAAACCAAAATTAGTTTTAATTAATATTGGCCCTTGGATAACACTGAGCATAGACCAAATTGGCTTTTAGTGTTGTACTTAGATGCTAGCATTTTGAAGACTAACAATAATTATGTGAGATTTTGACTTGTCTTGTACCTGCAAATACTGAAACTTTGCAAGTCTTCCACACAAGACACCAAATGGTCCAAGTTTCATTGCTTGATACACCAAACTCCATAATTGGGTGTGTGTAACATTGGCATCCAAGTTCCATTAAACATATTGAGAGCAGACATGAAAAATTTCATAGAGACAATATTTTCCAAAAGAATGAGAAGCCACCTGAAACAACTGCAGCAATAAATAACCGAGAAAAATAATGAAATAGCCAAAATCATGGCTTGAAATGCAGAGTCATGGATGCAAGTTTGTGGCATTTCTTCTAGGTTTTGGAGTCTTCAAAATACAGTACATAGAGCATATCTAAAGTACCTCCTGCATGTGTTACTGCATAAGAGATAATCGAGGTACAAGTTGAAGCACTTTCATCATTGGAGGTTGTTGAAAGGAAGTCTCATCAACGGATGTTAGAAGGAAGTCTTCTCAACATTCATATGCTTGATTTTTCTCGATGTTGTAAGTTTGTTAGAATTAAAAGTAGGAGTGATACATGATTAAATGAAGTATTCTTTGATACAAATTTTGAATTTAAATTAGTTTCAAATGTAAATTAGTTTTTTATTTTTATTTTAAAAATAATGTATTAAATTTTAATTTTAAATTTAGTTTCAAATATAAATTAATTTTTTATTTTTATTTTAAAAATAATTATTGCTATATAATAAATAGATACTTTATTCTAAATTTTAGATGTTTTAAAATTTTAATTATATTTTTTTATAATTTAATTATAATTAAAAAATTATTGTTATAATAAAATATGTAAAATGTATTTGATATCAAGGAAATAGAGAGAGCATTTTCACACACACAAAATATAATTTTATATTATAAAATGCTTCACACAAGTTACATATTTCTATGAATAAAATAACTCTCTAGATCCATGAATTATGGATCTAGATCACTATGAAACTCTAGCACCAACTCACAATCTATGTGAGTTCCAATGGCAACTCAGCAAACCAAAATTACAACCTGTAAGCATATCTCTAATATTCATGGAAGCATTACTTCCAACACCCTCCCTTAATGCTTACATGACAATGATTGAAAACACACATCAATACTAAATCACAAATTACAATATTTTAATGTCTGATTCATAGTCTGGCTGGTCTTCACTAGCACCTGCACCCACTCTGAAATCTCCCAGTTTACGCTCTTTCTTCTCCACAACTTCGAGCTTCCCACTTAACTCATTTAAGCTGCAACCGCTTCTGACCATCATTGATGTACTTGCATAATGACAATATTGACAAACTCGACTTGTCGGGGCTTCCGCAATAAAGCAGTCAAGTGATGAATCATCCTATGGACATTCCTCCATCTGTCGAATATTTTTCTTTTAGATATACCTCAGTATCTAGGAAGGAAGTCTGGATACATAATGTATTAAAAATTCAATCATACAATATTACCTCTTGTACAAGCATAAAAACCATTGTTCTTGAAACTGGGGTTGCCAGCTTATATCAAGAAACAAGTGCTCCTATATATATATATATTTCTTCACAACACACTTGAAGAATAACACACTATAATAGAAAATCCACACAGCAGCAAACTTTCCACATAATAATCACTCACAAAAAAGGCTATGCATAACAATAATAAACTCAAACAGGAAAATCTACTCTATTCTCCTATACTAACAATAGATTAGCTATTATGATTCTCACATCTTCCTGGGCACTCCCATGAGGGAATTAAGCCCAGTGAGGCTCTGATACCATATCAAGTAAATAGAGAGAGAGCATTTTCACACACACAAAATATATTTTTCTATTATAAAATGCTTCACACAAGTTACATATTTATATGAATAAGAGAACTCTCTAGATCCATGAATTGTGGATCTAGATCACTATGACACTCTATCACCAACTCGCAATCTATGTGAGTTCCAATGACAACTCCAAAAACCACAATTACAACCTGTAAGCGTATCTCTAATATTCATGGAAGCATTACTTCCAACATTTGACTAGTTCTCCCATCAATTAAGAGAATTCTGTCAACGACAATTGTAACAAACAACAAGTAGCAATGTCATGGACATTTCCACCTTGTGGCTCTTGTTTCAATTAATTTTTACTATTTTTACTTTATAATTTTTAAAATCAGTGTAGATTTAGTTTAAACTTAGATTTATCATATATCAAAAGATCTAATTTTTGAGATATTTAATTGAATTTTTTTTACACATTCAAAAAATGATGTCTCATAGATTTTTTAATTTCTTAATTTTGATGATGATGATGATGATTAACGTCCACCGAGACCAAATTTGGTCTATCGGACCGTAAGAAGGTTATTACCTGTTTTGCTTTAAACTTTTGTTCCTATGTTGAAAAAGCTTAGAAAGAAGCTTTCCAAGATCGGTATAGTTTTGCCAAGTCTGGAGGTTAGAAATGTTTGTATTGTGGCAAATACTATGAAACTCATATCTAATGTGGGTGTAAGCAAGACACTCTAAAAGAAAGTGATTTTCATCATCAACGCTCATAAACTCACAAAGATGGAAAACCCTTTCCTCCCATAGAGTTTTGGGAATAGACCAACGCCCTGTTTCGTTATGGAGCTCATGAGAGTTCGTTCTAATCTTGGCTATGTTCATTTTATTCTTTGAACTAGTTACTATCGAGAGATAGTTCTGATCTTCCAAATTAGGGTTAATGACCTCCTTATAGTATCTTAGTTTTCTCTTAATCGCTAAATTTTCGTCGCACCACAATTTCTCTTTAAACTTAGAAGAAATAATATTTTTGACATTATCAATATTCTGCAAAGTGTCATTTTCATCAATGCCTCAATGGTCTAACCAAGCCATCGTATCTTTACACCAACTCCGCTTGAGGCGTAATTGGTTTTGAATTGAATATAAAGCAATTTTAGGAAGTCTCTCGTTTTCCATGTTATTTATCTTGTGCTTGTACATTAGGTACCTAGTCATAGCCATGCTCTCGATGGGGGAAATAACCACTCCTAAGATGAGAATAGGATAAGGTGTGTTGCTTTTAATTTTGAGGTTATAAGTTATAAACTGCTTCTGGATTTGCTCAATCTTTCTCCAAGCTTCTCTAGAAATGTTGCACCCCCATACTTCACAACTGTATAAGATAATGGGGATGAAAAATGTTTCAAAGAGGAACTTATTTTTATCCCACATGACTAGGTTGGTTGATTTACAATTATTTTCAAGACCAAAATAAGCTTTCCATCCTCCATTAATCATTTTATCAATGATGTGATTCTCAAAGGGGCACCTTTCCATAAGAACAATATCACCGGCATAAAGCAAGAGGATGATAACTATCCCATCTAAGTTCGTGTCAACACAACCTGCTTCTTCTAAACACATTTCTAGTTTATCGATGTAAATGCCAAAAAAGGGTAGGGAAGAGGGGGAAACCTTGCTTAACTCCAATATTACAGTTTATATCCGCTGACCACCCCTCATTATTCTTAAACTTGGAAATGACCTTCTCGTATAACCTTATCGTGGCAGCTCTCAATTCAAAAGGAACATTAAGCTCCTCTAGCCTATTCCACAAGTTATTTCTAGGCATTGTATCAAAAGATTTCCTAAAGTACACAAAGAAACAAAACATATTTGAATTATTATTACGACAATCCTCTATAATGATCCTAAGCATAATGAGGTGGTTTGTGGTTGAATGATTCCTTCTAAAACCTGCTTGGCCTTTAGCCATCTTACCTTCCATTTCTATCCATTCGTTGATCTTCTTTTCTAAGATAATACCGTATAACTTGTCTAGGAGAGGGCTAATCATAATGGTCTGATAATTAGAGGGGTTATTTTTATCGTCACTTTTGAAAATAGGAATAATGAGGCTTTGGGTCCAAGGTGTAGGGAACCCTTGCTTGAATGCTAAATTAAAGAGTTTGTGGATGTGCGGGATGAGGATAACCCCCCCAAATTTTAATGTTCCTGCTTGGTATCCTTCAATGTATTTGGATTTTCCATTTGCTAAGCGCTTAACCCCGAAATCTATGTCTTCTAATGAGAAAACTTCTTTCGTTGTAAGAAGAGTTTGAATGTTATCTCTGATATCCGAGGATTCGTAAATATTTTTAAGATAGGAATTCCAATCTTTTAAAGCAATCTTATTATCTTCTTTTGTTTTGCGAGTTAGAATTTTCCTCCAGAATTTCTTAGGAGCCACCTTGGAGAGGTGTACGAGATTTTCGTGCCATTTACTAAGATAGTGCCTTTTTTCTTGTAATTAGGGTTTTGTAGTGATTTATCTTGTCCATTTTTATCAATTCTGTAGTAGCTTGATTAATTTATTTTCTTGTATTTTTACACTCTTGATCATACCAAGGGTTGGTTATACTATCTCTCTTTTTAACCAAGACTTTGAAATAGAGAACTTCCTAACTGGATGGCGAGAGGGTTGTGGTAAAATTCTGGTAGAGATTTTCTATATTCTCCATACTAGATAAATGAAACAAATTGTTTTTTAAATCATGGAGAAAAAGGTCGATTTTATTTTTATCGAAGATCATGTGCTTTTGGTAATGATAGTTTTCCTCTTTGGGATCGCTATGCATGGCAATATTGAGAGTTATAATTAAAGGCCTATGATCAGAGTCAGGCTCATGGTCGTTTAAGATGTCCAAATCTACTAACTTGTTGTATAAAGGGATATCAGAAATAACATAATCTACCACACTACTGCCAAGCCCACGAATACAAGTCATTCGACTAGAATTTGGCCATTTTGTTTGTCCATTGCAAATGATAAGATCTTGGTTACTACAAAAATTGACTAGCTCATAACCGAATAAATTTGCACCTAGATTTTCAGAACTTCTTTTGTACCAATTAATTAGCTCAAGGTCTTCGTCAAACCAAGAGGATTAGGGTTGGAATAATTGCTTAAAATAATAGATTGGTTACTTGAAGTTTGGGCATTGAATTTACCCATCAAAAGGATATTTCCTTCCTTCCTTGGACTAGAAATATCAAGTTCTAAACCATTATAAGGACAATTTTTATCTAAATTGTTTTTTTAATAGAAGTTGGAATTAATAGGGGCAAAATAACAAATGGCTATATTGGCTTTTTAATTATTAATGTATGTGATCTTTATCCAAATAAATTGGTTGCAAGGGTCTTTTTAACAAAGCCTAACATGAGGGGATGTGTTCTTCCTAATGTAGCAGGCTATACCCCCAATGCCTCTACTACATGAACGTTTATTCCATATCGACCAAAGGACATATCCGTCTATATCAGGGATCTTGGATTCCTTGTGCTCCCAAGTTTCAACAAGTAATATAATATCATTTTCACTTTTGATCCAACTTAACTTGGGGCCTTTGCTCCATGGAAAGCCTCAGCAATTCCAGGATAGGATCCAGAGTGTGTCAAATTGTTATTTATTACTATTTTGGTTTCTATCTCGAATAACAACTTTCATGTTCCCTCCTTCCTAGCTTCTTGTACCTTTTGGACCTTATTTCTTAGTTCGGCTTGATCCTCTAGAATGAGGTCTTCATTTATAAATATCCTCGAGCCTTTTAAATTTGAGGTCTTACTAAGTATATCATACTTTTGTTTGGTAGAGCTAACCTTAACCCGTATTAGCCTTTCTTTATTATCAATTAATTTTCCAAGCCTTGTTGCTTCGGTGAGACGAATAGTTTCAATTTGTAATCCATTGTGAAGTTTTGTCTTGACAATGGCTAATGTATCATCTTCTACCTCCTCTTTTATACCAAAAATTATGAGGTTCAAAGATCTTTTGTTACGCTCGTTGTCTAAAGTTATCAACTTATTCATTTCCTCTTTAATGGGTTTGATATCTAATTTACCTTCTATATTATTTAGGGTTAAGTTGTGATTTATTTTTTCCTCTAAGTCTCTAATCCTATCTTTTAACTTAAGATTTTCTACCATAGGTGCATCTTGTTGTTTAGGTGTTTTGTATGTTTCCATTGCATATAATCTAATCTCCATTATCTATACCTTGTTTTTTATGAATTTATATAAAAAAAAATTATTACTTTTAATTTGATTTTAACTTTTTATTTTATAAATTAACATAAAAACTCTTAATTTTAAATTTAATTTTTTATACAATTATTTAAATTTCTTTTAAACAATAAATAACTTGTAATTTATAATATTTTTAAAATTTTCATTTTAAACATAATTAAAAAAACTTATGAGTCCATATTTTTTATACATCTCAAAATCCCTGTTAATGTGTATACACGAAACTTCGCCCTCTTGAATAATCTCGTTATTAGTGAAAGAATAGAATTCCAATCCTACTTAGTATTATTTTTTTAATTTTTGTAAGAAGTGTAAAATATTTATTATTGTATATGATTGTAAGTGTTGGTTCATGATAAAGTATAAATTTTGATGGTTGGCCCTTTAATTTTACATATTACATATTATAATTTTATTTTACATTATTAATTTTCTTCTTCCTGTATTAAATTTAGAGTTCACATAAAAAAGGTTGGTATGTATTTAAGAGGTAGCATTTAGGTGAGCTCAATTATTAGAGACTATATGCTTCATAAATAAGCCTTGAAGTTTGAAACATTCCATCATTGAGATAGTAAGACTTTTACAAGGCATAACCCTTTTGGTCCATTAGGAAGCCTCTCTTTTTCATGTCAAACAATAACTTTTGCTAGCTAACAAAATGGCGAATGTTGGCATGTCACTGAGAAGTGTCCCTTGGTGATGTACGTAAAAGGAGCTTTAAGTTGTCGATCTACCCTCCAAATCCAACGATATTGAGCTTTGTAAATTTTGGGGGATATGAGGGTGGTGTCAACCCCTTATTCCTCTATAAGTTGCTCAATCGCGGATCATGTTCCCCCCTCCAATGGTCCACTCATATCCCTGAATATATTTTGTATGCAATGAATTTTTGGTGGGGCCCTAAGGTTACACATCCATGTGACCATCTTACCACAAAATGTAATTAATGGCTAGCAATTGTATTTGTGGTTTGAATGAATGATAATGTGGTAGTTTAAGGGGGGCACTTCCCTAATCCAAAATTTCAAAAAGAGAAGATTCAAAGAGGCTTTACAAAGAGGAGAGGATCAATATAAATAGACAAGGAAACCAAAAGGTGAAGTGAATGTTGACCAAGCTTTTGAGTTCCAAGGCTCATACTATAGGTATTTTCTTCAAACAAAGTGCTATGTTCCCTAGATCATGACAATGAAAAATTATCTAAGAAACTTATGGTTCACTCATCACGAAGAAATCAAGAAGGGTTAAACAAGGTCATATCTAATGGACCCCCAATTAAGCAATCCCAGACATATGTAGGGCATTAAGGACTTGAAATGAAACATTCTAAATAAATGTGGCCATATTAGGGTTTTGGAGCCCAAGAAAATTCCCAAACAATTGACAAGCACCCCAAGAATGCCCCAAAGGGTCTACTAGAGTAAATTTGACAACCAAAGCCCAATGAGGAGAAGAGACACTATACGATGCCATATCTAAGCACTAGAGATCCCAAAAGAGGTTGCCCATTTATGTTAAGGTAGGGTGACTTAAGGGAGAGTAATTCAACGTTGAATAGCCTTCCACATGAAGAAAGAGAGGCAACCAAATCATCATTAGGTAGTTGACACATGGGAACAACACAAAGTAGTTCTCACCATAGTATCTAAGTGAAAAATCCATATGATATAGAATAGAGATAAGAGAAACTACATTAGGTAAGCAAAACATAAGGAAAAAGTGGTAAAGTTGCAAGATAAGTTGATGGTCTTATACATGACTTGAAAAAAGGAGAAGCGAGAAGAATAAGCTTACAAGTACAAAATTTGAAGTAGCTTAGAATACTTGGTGAATTACTTAGCTCAAGATGACTCTCATTTATGTGGAAGATGAGCCAAAATTGTTCATCTAAAAAATGAGATACATAATAATACACCAATCGTCCTTTTTGAATTTTCTAGAGATATAGATATGTTTATTAATAATCATTAGTTAATAGTCTTTCTAATCATCCACTTTAATAATTTATTTTAACTCTCTAATTCTAATTTAAATATATTTTTTATATAATAAAATTAATTTTAAATATTATATATAAATTTTCTATATTTCATTAATTTAATTACTACATCTTTTATATAAATATATATAATTAAGATAATAAATTATAAATTTAAAAATCTTTATAATAAAAACATAATATACATACATTCTTATATTCATAACAACCACTTACTTTTATATAATAAATAAAATTAAATATAAAACATTTTTATAATAAAACAAATTATATTTATATTTTTACTTTTATTGTTTTCCATTTTTCAAGAGTGCTTCATGATTTTGGAAACATCAACATGAAGTTTACACTTATTTTATTTGTTTCTTTTAATACACGATTAAATTATTAATAAATTCATTTATTTGTTATTTTTTAATATAAAATTAAATTATTAATAAGTTCAATTTTATTTATATATTAATTTAGAGTTTTTTTTAATTGATAATATATTTCAAATTAAGAGAAATTTATTTATAAATATATACTTGTGTTATTTTTTAATTCATTTTAAATATTATATTGTATTAATTTATGTTAATGTATATATTAATTTTAAATTTATATATTATACATCTTTTATATTTTTTTATGATTTCTTGTAAAAAATATTGTGAACTTACTATTTTTTTGAAATATATTTTGTTAAAAAAATTATGTTCAAAAAAAATATGGCAAAAAATCTTTATAAAAAAAATTCAATATCTTAAAATTTGGAGATATTTTGATTCATTCATTTTAAAGATGAAAGTGAAGTAAATATTATGATCATTTTGAAAAGTGAATATTTTTCAAATAGTCCAACTTGTAAGCCCCCACACATATAAGTGGATACATGCTTATTTCTTGTCATTTTTAAGATGGCTATGACCATAAGTGGAGTTGCACTAGCCCCACACACATAAGTGGGTACAAGCTTACTTGTCATTTTTAAGATGGCTATGACCAAAAGTGGAGTTGCACTAGCGCCACACACATGAGTGGGTACAAACTTACTTCTTGTCATTTTTAAGATGGCTATGATCATAAGTTGAGTTGTCAATATCACAATTAGGATTATAATTTTTAGTTGACTAAGTTATATGAGAATTTTCACTATTGACCCAATTTCAATTCCAAGTAAGACAGTTAAAATAGTGGTCAAACATGTGAGGCTTGCATTGCATTAATCATACACATATAAGTGGGATCAAAATCCACCTAACACTAATCATTACAATCAAAATTTTAATCTACTAAGCTGTGATTTAACAATTAATAATTCATAGATTATGGAAAGATTTGAATAAAAAAAAATTCCATATCAAAATTTTAATCTACTAAACTGTGATTTACAATTAATAATTCGGTATTGAAATATATTTTAAATAGATTTTGGTGAAATAAGTTCCCAACTCGAACTTATGTTTAGATCCTATGAGATTTCGGGAAAATAAGTTCCCAACTCGAACTTATGTTTAGATCCTATGAGATTTCGGGAAAATAAGTTCCCAACTCGAACTTAAAAAATAAATAATGTTCACTGAAAAAAGTTATCCTCCTTATTTTGAGTTAGGAGAGAAGTTGAAGTAACCTTAATCATCCTCCTTATTTTGATTTAGGATTGAAGTCGAATTAACCCAATCACTACTTAGGTTATTTTAAACAAACTTTGGCGCCTCAGGTTCTTTCACAATGGGATAAAGAAGTAAGCCTTGATCCATTATAGTGGTACTGCAGCAGCACCTGTTCTTCGTAATGCAGAATCTATAAAATACATTGAAATAAGCCTCTCTCCATTAACAAATTCATTCCAAATCATTGGAACCATGAAAATCTGAGGCTGGAATTCTGCAACCATTTAACATTTCACTGTGCTTAACCTACGAAAATCCCAAGCCAAGCTGGGGGCACAAGGATATTGAATGAAATTTATCAGCATAATGTAGAGTCAAGTTTGTCATAACCGATAATTACATAAATGAGGTGAAATGCGAAACGTATGTAGTTTCCAGGACTCCTTCCTTAGGGAGTAGAGATGCCATTTTTCTTTAAAGAGAAGAAGACATGGGTGGCCAAGGATGAAAGTCATACCTGTAACAATGCTTGTAAAATGAAGTTGAAGCTTTCCCATGTGATAAATCCATATTGAACAATGCTTGTAAAAGGAAGTTGAAAATTTTCCTACTCAGAGAAGAGGGTGAGGAGGTTAATCAATGCTAAGAAAGAAATCAAAGCCGTTTCAAAGCAGTAAAAGATCAACAATTTGTACTTATTATCTAGTGATTTTTCAGTTAAAATTCAGTAGAAATTGTAGTTTTAGGTTGTTGGAATTGCATAATCTGGGTGCTCATGGATAATCGAGATCACTGAAAATCACGATAAAAAAATTCCATAAAGATGCAAATGGTCGATCTTTTAGCTTACTTTGTCTTCAAATAGCAGTTGCCAGAAAGAGAAGTGAAGCTTGGAATGCAATTGCAACCCACTCATTTGAATTTTTGTGAGGTCACTGAATCCATTTCTGCTATCAAAATTGCAATTTGAACAATGAAAATCATGATTAAAAATTACCATAAAAATGCAAATTGTCAATCTTTTAGCTTACTCTGTCTTCACATAGCAGTTTGCCAGAAAGAGAAGTGAAGCTTGGAATGCAATTGCAACCCACTCATTTGAATTTTTGTGAGACCAAAAACTTTGGAAATGGGGAGATCAAATCTGTAAATAACATCAAAAAAATATGACAATACACTAGGGTGAAAAAGAAAGTGAATTCTTCTTCAAGCATGGGGAGAAAAAACAGAGATGCAATTGCAGCAATAGGCTGTGGGAGACTCACAAACATCTGTGACTGTAGCTGAATGTAATCCGAAGAACACCCTCTGTGAATATGAGAAGAGAGAGCTCTGTAATCTGTAGCTATTTTCATAAAAAACTAGAGTACTTTTTTTGTGTTAATATATTTATCGTCCGATAGGGTTTTTTCCACATAAAAACTGTGTCACTGTATGCTTACTGTAGGGCTGTGTTTTTGTTCTCCTTTCAGTGGTATTCAGCCTGAAATAGGGAGTGCAAGTACAGTAACTTGGACCTTTAAATTTCGTGTTGGTGTATGCCTGTTTGAAAAGCTCTGTCTATTGCTCACTCTGGTCTTTGCTTTTTACTCCTTGGTTAGTCCTGCTGTCTATATTGATTGCAGAGGAACCGGAGGCATGAAATAGTGCAGATATTCATGGTACAGATACGCAGTGATAAATGTGACAACTTATGCCAATGTCAAGAGCTTTTCATAGGTAGTTCAGTCACTGGAACTCATAGGGTGTTTACATAGGGCTATTTTTCCAATAAGTTTTGGAAAATGATTGTTTTTCAATAATATTTTACAGCAGTTACCATAAAAATTTTCCCAGAATGCGACTCAGATATTGAGCAGTTATCATAAAAGCTTCCCTAAAATACAAGAGAAATCATGTTCCACATTTGTCGGGCTTAGGCATGGCCATTTTCCGGCCAATGCCTTGTAACATAAAACATACAGATAAAATAGGAAAAACCCTAGCATGTGAAGTGGAAAACAGAATATACAAATAAAACATAGAAAATATCTTTATATTTCCACTTCCAGCCATTGCCCGGGAAATAAAAATCCGACAAAGATTGGAAAATGTTTTACTATGTTAATAGAGTATCAGTTTCTTCATTTCAATTTCAGATCTTACTCGTTGAGTGTTATACAACGATCTCGGAACTGGAGATGATAGTAGTGATCCGGGGATAATTTGATTACCATTCCAGCTCCGCAAATGCCCCGCTGCACAGCGCCATCGAAAAACCCAGATATTTAATACCCTCGTCGAAATCTTTGGCCTGATAGGGAAATAGCCCCAGAATGAAAGAGCTGGTATTAGTATCAAAACAACTGTGAACAAATGAGGACTTAGATGGGTTGATGCACATCCCCGCAGCATCGCAGAATAGCTGAAGAATCTGGTGATACTATATCCATTCCTCTTTGGAACCCACTCCGAAGATAAGCACATCATCAAGCCCTGGTCCTTACCCTTGTTAATCAATAAACTGAGTCCTTCCATGGCCAGAATAAACAAATAGGGGGATAACGGACACCCCTAGCGCAATCCACGATTACCATGAAAGAAAGTGGTTAGGGAGCCATTAACTAATACAACAAAACTAGCAGACAAGACGCAAACCATCATCCAGTTTACTACTTCCACAGACAGGCCAATCTGGATAAGAATGAACCTAAGGTAGTCCCAATCCACTCGGTCATAAGCTTTCTGCAAGTCCAACTTTAGAATAAAAGCATTCGTATTTTTTAACTTTATAGAGTGCATCCCCTCTTGAGCCACCCCAACCGCATCCATAATCTGTCGATTAGGCAGAAATGCAAATTGTTCTTTCGAGATATACCGTCCAAGGATAGGTTAATCCTTTCAACTATGATTTTTGTGATAGCCTTATACATAAGATTGCAGAGCGAAATGGGACGGTACTCATCGAAACACACCAATTTGTCAACCTTCGGAATCAAAGTGATGAAGTTTTGTTCAAACAGTGTGGGATTCGTCCCTTTAGCCGAGATTCTTCGATGGAAGCTGTAAGCTCATCCCCCAAAATATCAAAAAAGTGGATATAAAATTCCACCGTCAAACCGTTGGGCCCAGGGCTCTTGTCACAGGCAAAGAGTTTTAGAGTTTTCAACACTTCTTCCTTTGTAACAGGCTTTCCCACTAGATTGCAATCCTCCTCAAAGAAGAAGTGAGGAAATTTTTGGATGGTCTCCAATTGGCTAAGGAGATTATCCCTTTTGGAATAAGTATAAACACCTTTAAAATGTTGGATAGCCTCATTCTTGATAGATACATTGTCATAAACAGTATGGTTCTCATCAACCTTAATATCCCAGATGGCATTTGTCAAACGCCTCTGATTAGCAAATCTATGGAAGTATTTAGTGTTACAGTCCCCTGCTTTCAACCAAATAGCCCGGATTTTTTGATGCCACTCCTCCTCTATTTGATTAAGTATCTTCTCCTTCACCAATAAATCCGAAAGATGCTTAACACGGTCCGGGGAAAAAAGAGTGTCCTCCAAACCATGAGAAAGATCCTGGATCTCTTTCTCGACGGCCACCAATACCATCAGATCTTTCTCCTTTTTAACTTTCACCTAGTCTTTAACCAAAGTACTGAGAAGAGACAGCTTGTGCGGAAGGCCAAATAAAGGTGTCTCCTGAACCTTGAGCTTCAAATCTAACCAGGTAGTCCGAATTCATTCACAAAATGAATTATCCGCCAGCAGCCCCGGGTTGAATTTAAACGAATATGAGTTAAAATGACAATCAAAATCAAGTTGGAGGATGACCGCCTTATGGTCTGATATTCTTGCTGCATAGGTCCAAGTGCAATACTTGCCCAAGGCCCCGCAAAGATCCTCCGCCGTGCGGAAACGATCAATTCGCTTCCCAATACCAGCATTCCCACAGCGTCCATTCAACCAAGTAGGATAAAGGATATGTGGCATCACATCCACCAGCCGAGTATTTTCAAATAAGGCAGTGAAGTAATCTGCCAGAGGATCCATAATGTTTCCAACACCCCAAGTCTCGCATGGACTCGGTGTTATATTTAGGTTACCAGCCAGAATAAGAGAGGGGTCCATAAGAATTCCAGCCTCTGAGATCCTTTCCCAGAACTCCCGGCGATGCCGATAGGGACCATAAACATTTAGAACTCTGATAGAGTGATTTAAACCTTTCAATGTACCTTCAACCAGTATGCTTGCACACGTATAAAAGGATTTGAGATCAACCTGTAAAGGGTACCAATCCACTAGTGTGCCCCTAGAGTGACCCCGTGCATCTAAAGCACAAACAAGCCACTATGAATTGATAGATAGGAAGTAACGACAAGTATCCACCACACTTTCCATGGTTTCCTGGATGAGTAAGATAGCACGAAGGATAACCTCAAGCAAAGGTTTCAAGATAGCTCGCTTTGGGCCACTACCAAGCCCACGAAGATTTAAGGTTACCAGGTTCATTGGGTAACTCTATCAAGGGCTATATCTTCTCTAAGAGCCCGAGGAGGAGAAAGACAATTGAGACCTTTCTCGAAAAGAGAGGTAAACGGAGGGTTGTGATAACTTGCAGCTCGGGTGGTGGGGGATCCCCTCCCGAGAATTTGATAGTGCCCTGTTTTGGTTTTTTGGCACGACGGATGGTCACATTCCCATTGAAAATAGAGGAGATAAGGAGAACGAAGGGATTGTATTTAGGGTCCATCGTATAGGTGTTTAATGGGAGGAAACGCTCACCCACCAGAGAAGGAGGAGTGTCGGAGGAAACAGGGATGGGGTAAGGAGAAGTTACAGAGTCTCGACAGGTCCGATAAGGCTCGAAGGAGTGAGGAGAAGGAAGCCGAGAAGGAGGGGAGGGACTCCTTTCGAGGAGGAGAGGGTTGTCAACAGATGGAAGGACATGCTTAGGAAAGGGTTCTGTAGAAGGGACTTCCGAGAGGGTTGAAGGACCCATATGTAAACCCCCAACCGGCTCCAAGGAAGAGTCAACCCGGTCCTCGACAGGCCCGTGCATAACCCCAGAATTATGGTGCAAAGACTCACAACCCAGGCTATTATCCAGATAATAAGAAAGAGATAATCGTATGTCCTCCACGGAAATAAATTTGAGCAAAATAGGTAATGATTGAGTGAACTTACCCACATAACTGGATGCCAACGCAGATTCCAAAGGAATGGGCATCCATTGTCCGTTGTCATGTCCCAAAAATTTGCATTAGGTCACAATGGCCTAAGCCCCTTGTCCATAGTCATGATAGTTTGTCAAATTGATGCTAAGGGTCAAATAATTGCCAAACATGATGTCCAAGTTGGTAATAATGCAAAATTAGATCCAAATGGACAATGTGGGTCACATCAAGAGAAAATTCCCCATTCAAAGTTTGTAATATTCCCATCCAAATGAACTATCATGGAGGAAAATTACTAGTTCCCTAGGTTGGGGGTGGAAGCATTAAAAGTTGGAGTAAAGGAGCTACAAGACCCAAAATGACCTTAGAATTAAAAATTCACATTAAATAGGTCAAGTAAATAATAATACAAAGAAAATAAGGTGGCATTGGATCATGAGGGGACATAAGAGGTTGTGGGACCCACATGTGGCAAGATTCCCCACTACACTTGGCATGATTCTCTCACCAATTCGAGTTCAAGATGAAGGGTAACATACTTGGGGGATTTTAAGAGGTATTATTCATGGCATGAGTCATGTAAGGTTGAATTGGAGTGGAAGAATAACTCCCATGGAAGAGGAAGAGGCATCTTAGAAGAATTGTGACACTTGGAGCTAGATTCCTTAACTCCTATGACAACAATGATGAAGATTCTATGACACCTATGACAAAGTTCAGACCTGATGGCTGATATATGACATATATGACATGTCAGGACTAAAAATAGCTTCCAAGAGGGCGCACAAGGGAGTTATGGAAGCCAATAAGCTTCCCCATTCGAATTGAGGGAAGATGTAGACTAGGAATTGTTGGACAAGTGGCACACATTGGAATCTCTTCCCAACTTGAGTGGCATGAGTCTCTTGGAAGGAATTCAAGCTAAGGAGGCCTTTGGAAGTTTATAAAAGAAAATAACAAAGAATGAAAGAATCTTTTGATCATTTTTTATTTGCATCTTTGCAATATGGAGAGCTTCTAGCTTGTCCATGCTAGTGGAGTGTTTACTCTACTTGCCCTAGTACAAATTTCGAGGGTGAAATATTCCCATCCTAATTGGAAATTAAAGAGGCCATCTATACCTTTCATTTGGAGCTACAATGGAGTTATTTTTTTCACGTTGAAGCTACAAGGCAGCTCGTGATTCTTTCTTCTTCAACTTGTTCCCATCTCTATCTCACATTTCTCTACATATTTTGGCTCTTGGAGGAAGGGCGCACTTGGTGAGATGTTGATCTATTTGTGAGAGTCCAAGATACTCCATTTATTTTTAATATGATATATATAATATATATTTAATGCTCATAAGACTCTCAGGTTGAAATACCAAGTGAAACTATGTAAAAATACCAAACAATGCATAAATGGTGGCATTTTCCCTATATCTTGTTGTGAGAGCTTGAAGTTGCTTTATTTCGATTTGTACCAGTTCATCTCTGTGATTTTTATGATGTATGGAGAGTCATTAATGTCCCGAATAAGTTTCATATACATTACATAAGCTTTTGGAACATAAATCTCGAATTTCATAGCAAGTGGTGAAGTTTCCTATCATTTCCTCCTATGTGAAGACATGTCCATAAACCTATGATTTATGGGAGTTGCAACAGCCTTTAGAAACCGATTAATGATGTATTTGGGTGCCCATTGAAGTCCTTTAACTAATCCATGTCTCTGTTCTGAAATTTGGTAGGTTCATACTTCATTTGGGAAGCCAATAGTGACCTCTACCCTTGGGGGTTTGAACCTCGAATTTACTAGTAAATTTCCCTATTTTTTCTTGAAGTTAAATGAATGTTGCAGAAGTATTTTGAGAGTTTACAAGAATACATCAGCTTCATTTTTATGTCTCAATACCCTTCAAACACTCTCGGTCCCAATTCGAAATCCTTAGGAGTCTTTTGGAGCCTCTACCCTTGGGGGTTTCAACATCGATTTTCCTAGTAATTCCGCCTTTCATTCTCTAATTGTAAATGCAAGTTGCTAAATTATTTGGAAAGTTTCCAAGCATATAATAGTTGCTTTAATGTTTCCAAATACATCTCAATACACTCCATACACCATTAGAAAATATTTGGGATCATTTGGGACAATTTTGGGCTTTACTAGTCCAAGTTTCAAAAATTGACTAAATTGGGAAAATTTTCAAATTGGGGACATTACAGTGGTATCAGAACATGGTCCTTGCACCTGTGCATTAGGGTCATCCATTGAAGAAGAAATTGCAGCCATGTCTTTCTATTATGATGACTCCTATGAGTACAATTCCATTAATGAACTACAAAGATTGAGAGCAACATGTAAAACCTTGCCCCAACAATATTAGGCATATCTTGATCTGTATAAGGGAGGTACACAAATATGGTTGACCCTTTAATTTTACATATTACATATTATAATTTTATTTTACATTATTAATTTTCTTCTTGCTTAACTAAATTTAGAGTTCACATAAACAAGGGTGGTATGTATTCAAGAGGTAGCATTTAGGTGAGCTCAATTATTAGAGACTATATGCTTCATAAACAAGCCTTGAAGTTTGAAACATTCCATCATTGAGATAGCAAGACTTTTACAAGGCATAATCTTTTTGGTCCATTAGGAAGCCTTTCTTTTTCATGTCAAACAATAACTTTTGCTAGCTAACAAAATGGCGAATGTTGGCATGTCACTGAGAAGTGTCCCTTGGTGATGTATGTAAAAGGAGCTTTAAGTTGTCGATCTACCCTCCAAATCCAATGATATTGAGCTTTGTAAAATTTGGGGGATATGGGGGTGATGTCAACCCCTTATTCCTCTATAAGTTTCTCAATCGCAGATCATGTTCCCCCCTCCATGGTCCACTCATATCCCTGAATATATTTTGTATGCAATGAATTTTTGGTGGGGCCCTAAGGTTACGCATCCATGTGATCACCTTCCCACAAAATGTAATTAATGGCCAGCAATTGTATTTGTGGTTTGAATGAATGATAATGTGGTAGTTTAAGGGGGGCACTTCCCTAATCCAAAATTTCAAAAAGAGAAGATTCAAAGAGGCTTTACAAAGAGGAGAGGATCAATATAAATAGACAAGGAAACCAAAAGGTGAAGTGAATGTTGACCAAGCTTTTGAGTTCCAAGGATCATACTATAGGTATTTTCTTCAAATAGAGTGCTATGTTCCCTAGATCATGACAATGAAAAATGATCTAAGAAACTTATGGTTCACTCATCACGAAGAAATCAAGAAGGGTTAAACAAGGTCGTATCTAATGGACCCCCAATTAAGCAATCCCATACATATGTAGGGCATTAAGGACCTGAAATGAAACATTCTAAATAAATGTGGCCATATTAGGGTTTTGGAGCCCAAGAAAATTCCTGAACAATTGATAAGCACCCCAAGAAATGCCCCAAAGGGTCTACTAGAGTAAATTTGACAACCAAAGCCCAACGAGGAGAAGAGGCACTATACGATATCACATCTAAGCACTAGAGATCCCAACAGAGGTTGCCCATTTATGTTAAGGTAGGGTGACTTAAGGGAGAGTAATCCAACGTTGAATAGCCTTCCACATGAAGAAAGAGAGGTAACCAAATCATCATTAGGTAGTTGACACATGGGAACAACACAAAGTAGTTCTCACCATAGTATCTAAGTGCAAAATCCATATGCTATAGAATAGAGATAAGAGAAACTACATTAGGTAGGCAAAACATAAGGAAAAAGTTGTAAAGTTGCAAGAGAAGTTGGTGGTCTTATACATGACTTGAAAAAAGGAGAAGCGAGAAGAATAAGCTTACAAGTACAAAATTTGAAGTAGTTTAGAATACTTGGTGAATTACTTAGCTCAAGATGGCTCTAATTTATGTGGAGGATGAGCCAAAAGTGTTAATCTAAAAAATGAGATACATAATAATACACCAATCCTCCTTTTTTAATTTTCTAGAAATATAGATATGTTTAATAATAATCATTAGTTAATAATCTTTCTAATCATCCACTTTAATAATTTATTTTAACTCTCTATTTCTAATTTGAATATACTTTCTATATAAGAAAATTAATTTTAAATATTATATATAAATTTTCTATATTTCATTGATTTAATTACTACATCTTTTACATAAATACATATAATTAAGATAATAATTTTTTATTAAATTTTAACTTCAAAATTCTTTATAATAAAAATATAATATACATATATTCTTATATTCATGACAACCACTTACTTTTATATAATAAATAAAATTAAACATAAAACATTTTTATAATAAAACAAATTATATTTATATTTTTAAATTTATTGTTTTCAAATTTTCAAAACTTACTTTTATATAATAAATAAAATTAAATATAAAACATTTTTATAATAAAACAAATTATATTTATATCTTTAAATTTATTGTTTTCAAATTTTCAAGAGTGCTTCATGATTTTGGAAACATCAACATGAAGTTTACACTTATTTTATTTGTTTATTTTAATACAAGATTAAATTATTAATAAATTCATTTATTTGTTATTTTTTTAATATAAAATTAAATTATTAATAAGTTCAATTTTATTTATATATTAATTTAGATTTATTTTTTTAAATTGATAATATATTGTACCTTACCATGAGTCCATTTAATGGTATTTACGGGTTAGCCCAGCTATGTTTTGGTATCGCTTTAAACATATTTAAGCTGGTAGGTAAGGTCTTGCTTGTCAATTATTTGCAAGAAAAATAATAATTTAATTATAATATGTATACGCAAGGCATTAAGGCATTACCACATAACATCATAAGTTTAATTAATAAATAAAATTTATGAAATTAAAAATTTTTAATGATAAATTATTAACATATACATATATATTATATTAATTATTTTATTAATATTTTTTTGTTTTATTTTTATATTTAAAAATACAAATTTTAAAATTATAAATTAATATATTGAATTTATTTCTTATAGATTATACAATAAATTAATAAATATAAAAATTTCTTGATACCATAATAATTACGAGGCTCAAACTAATTATTAGTTCTTAAAATTTTCAACTCATTAATTGTAATATATATTTTGAATTTAATGTTTTTTTTATTTATATCTATTAAATATAAATTTAGATTTTTATTAATTGAATTTGTATTAAATATTTTTTTTTGAATAAAACAAAGTAATAACTAGTTATTTTAATGTTTTTTGATAAATTTTCAATGGTTTTCTATCTTATATATGATAATCATAATCATAAGTTTATATTACTTATTTCACTTCTTTTAATTTTAATTTTTGAAGGTATAGAATAGTAGGTATTATTACTTTTACTTCATTTTTTTTTTCATAATTATTTTAACTTTTAGCTTTGGATTGTATGATAATCATAATCTAATGCTTATTTCAAACTTATTAGTTGTAATATATATTTTGAATTTAATGTTTTTTTTTCATTTACATCTATTAAATTGTATATATAAATTTGGATTCTTATTAATTGAATTTGTATCAAATATTATTCTTTCTTGTAAATAAAGCAAAAAGCAAGGTAACTAGTTGCCTTAATGTTTTTTGATAACTTTTTAATGGCCTTCTATCTTGTATGATAATCATAACCATATGCTTATACTATTTATTTTACATTTTTATTTCAATTTTTAAAGGTGTGGAGTAGTAGGTATCACTTCTTTCATCTTTTAGTTTAATTTTCATAATTATTTTAACTTTTAGCTTTGAATTGTATGATGATCATAGCACTGTGCTTATACTACTTATTTCACTTTTTAATTTCAACTTTTAAAGGTATGGAGTACTAGGTGTTACTTCTCTCTTACTTTTAGTTTAATTTTCATAATTATTTTAATTATTAGCTTTCGATGTGAATAACTAATACATTAAGACATTTCTAAGAGGTAGGTATAAGCAACTTTGTTGTTAATTTCACTTGTTAAGAATTAAACCAATAAATCATATGATTGTTTTAAAAATTAGTGGAATTGAAGTTTAATTGAGTTCTCGAAATTAAAAAATAACTAAATAAATACAGAAAAATTATTTTATGAGTGTAAAATTAGTTATGTTGATTATATATTCGTTGGTTGAAGTTAATTAAGCAAAAGGTAAATAATTTTATGTGTAAAATAATTGAAAATCGCACATTGTAATTTAGTTAATATGCCATAACACTTATGTTGACTAGATTAGTTGGTTGAAGTTTTTTAAACAAAATGTAAAATAAATTATTTTAGGAGTATAAAATTGGTTATATTGATTAAATTAGTTTGTTGAAGTTAATTAAACAAAATGTAAAATTTTTACATTTTAGGAATATAAAATAATTGAAAATAATACATTATAATGGAAAGTTTAAAGTTCACATGTATTTTATTATATTATTATTATATAATACATAATTCAACACTCTTTCCTAATATTGAAACGGCTATTTCAATTATATTATAGTATATGATATAAGATGATTTATAATTTTTTATTTTCAATATAATAATATAATACAAGTATATTATTAATTGCTTAATTTTCTTGTTGTTACATAATCAATAAACTATCACTAAGAACATCTTATTTTTATAATTCTATGCATTTTATTTTTACAATTTGATTAAAAAACTTATTACTATATTTTACCATACTTTTATATAATATTATACATCAATTATACAAAAGATAACATAATCAATTTTACAAAATATAATAAACTCTTATTTATACAAAATATAAAATTATTATAGTAGGGACTATCTGCTTTGCAGATATTAATCTTGTTTATTTTCCACTTTATTTCTAATTCTTTTTCAAAGATAATAATGTGAAATAGAATTAAAGATTTGAATAAATAGTTCTATTATTTATTTTCCATTTTATTTCTAATTCTTTTCGTCTTTTCAAATTAGTAAATAAAACAAAATGGAATAAAATATTTCGTAAATCTTATGTGAAATTTTCATTTATACATTTGATTAATTTCTTCCTTTGGTTCTTGTCTAGGTACCTCTTCGGCGGGCCCTTCCGACAATTCTGTTTCTTTCTTTTTATGGGGAGTACCGCGTAGCGATTGGGAATCTTTACTGTGACCTTCCAACTACGCTTTCTTGGAGACTAAGGGTTGCTGAGGGATAAGGTCCTCCTTATCGCACGCACCTCAACTCATCGTACTCGACCAAGTCGTTATGGCCTTGCCCGTACGGCACACGCCTCCCTGGGTGAGTTGAAATGGCTTCCTACCCGTGCATGGATTGCTATTTCAGGGTCGACAGTCTGTCGTCGTACCCCTATGTGTTCTCATCACGGCTATGTGGTAAAAGTTTAAGATATCCCTGGTATTAGTTCCTTCCCCCTCGGTGCATTTTCCTTGGGATTCAAATTGATTCAATTTCTACCCAACAATGTCCTTCCTCTTTTAGTTGGCATTTTCTAGGCTCTTTCTAATTGTTACTATTTCCTTGTTGCGTATGTATTCAATAACAATGACCAAGATCACCCATATTTCCTTCATGTAAGTCAACCAACATGAGTTGATCTTAATTAGTGTCATGATTACTTTTTAACTAGGAAAACAATCTTTCTTAGTCACTTTCTTCCTTCATGATCGTTCTTAAATAACCTCAAATGACATCTTATTAATAAAATACACATACTTTCAATAATCCAAAAAAACATTCCCAATTTAACCAAAAGAATTGTTTGAACAAATCACAAACACTTTCATAGTTCAGGGCATTTTGAAAATAACAAAAAGAATTATATTAACATGCTACAAACACTTTTCACCACTAAATTTCATGCAATAGTAATACATCTACCTAAATTTATGTAGGGATAAAAACACCACATAACATATCCTAATTAAGGGAGTCATCCAACGATGCTTAGCATTTCACTTAGTGAGTATAATAACAATTCAATAATAATTAACTTTCTTGGTAACTAATCGCGGGTCGTTCAAATCTGAATAAGCACACAAGTAACTAAAAGCTTTAAACGTTACCAAGAGTGTACAGGGGTTGTCGAAGTTGCTCGACAGGTGGAAAAACACGTCCTCGTCCATTTTTCTAATCCCGAGTGTGCTAGTTGACAGCTGGTGAACATCCATTCCATAACAATTCGGGTAGAAGCAATAACAATTTTAATATTTTCAAAATCTTCTTTCTCAATATTAGTCCATTTAAAAATTGCATCCTTCTTTATCATCGTCTATAATGGCTTGACAATCTCCGCGAAATTACAGGCAAACCTCTAAACAAAGTTTATTTTCCCCAAAAAATGACTGCATGGATTTCTTATTAATGGGAAAGGGAATTTGCATGATGGATTTGGTTCTCTCAAGATCAATTTGAATTCCTATTTTATATGGTAGGACAAAAACAACTTCCCTTTCGACATTGCAAAAATTGTTTTTTTTATTAAAAGAAATTATGTATTTGTTACATCTATCAAAAATATATCTAAGGTGTTAGACCTATCTTTTGAATAGACAATAAGATCATCAAGATATACTATAATACTTTCAAATTAGACCTTTGAAAGCTATATCTGAAATGTTGCCTCTGCAATTATCAATCCGAAAGGCATTCTATGATAAGTAAAAGTTCCTCATTTTGGTCTGAAAAGTGGTCTTGAATCTAGCTTCCTCAATGACTAATACCTAGTTATACCATGAAAATTCATTGTGGAGTGAAAAAATTTAAAACCTAAAATGGGCTATAATATTTGTTCCATGGGTGGAACATGGTAATTATATTTCTTGGATGCTCTATTCACGTTTTGAAAGTTAAAATAAAGTTGAATTTCCCTAGAATTTTTCCTGATAGGCACTAGATTAGCCACTCATGTTGTGTGCCTTAATCTAAAGATAATTTTCCCTTCCAAAAGTTTCTTGATATCTTTCGGAATTAATGGCTCTAATGTTGGGTGGAATTTTATTTTATTTTGTGGGAAAGGCTTGGATTCACCTTGGAGAGGAATCATGTGTTGAATGATTTTTGTATTATAGGTTTTCAAATCATCATATGTCAATGGAAACATGTCCTTGTATTATTTAAACAAACCGATATATGTTTCACTTCCATCTAGGGAGAAACACATGCCTAAATTCTTGTTTTTAGGGTCTTCTTTAGTCTGTAGGTAAATCTATTTGAATTCCATCGAGGAACTGTAAGTTTTAGTGTTCACTGATTTCCTAAATTTACTTGGTAAGTCAAAAAAAAATTCCAATGAAAATACCCCTTTAGGGATCATATTATTTGGTACAATTTCCATCTCTTCTTAACATTCCTCCATAGCTTTTGAAAGTTCTTTATCATCAATTATGGTGCCTTTAAAAGTAGCTTCATTAGTTAGAAACTGTTCATAATTTGCTCATTGTCATAAAAAACTATAAAGTTCATGATATTGTTAGGGATTAATGGTTTGAAGAGGATCTCCATGTAAAATTTACTAACAAGGTTATCATACAAGGGACTGAGCTTATAATTTGCATTAGCCAAACCATCACAAGATGAATTTTGCATTCGAGGAACATTTTCAATGTTGAAAGCATCAAAATGGTTTATTAGATTCCACGCCTCTCACTAATAATTATTACATGAGGGGAGAGACAATGTATGGAGTTCCTTACCTGACACACAATTATCTGCAAGTCATGAAAGACTTTTAAGCAAGGTATTTTGAGGACAATATACTTCCTAATTCCCTATATGAGTGCTTCATATTCAATTGTATTGTTTGTATGGTCGAATTCAAGCCAACATAAGATGAGAGTATGCATATTAGTTGAATTAATGGTAACTATATCATGACAACTATCATCTATATGTATACAATAAGAAAGTTCGAATTGTGTCTCATTACTAAGAGATGATTCCTCGGCCATGAATTCCCAAAAGTCAATTTCCATGAAGTAATTACCTAAAATGGATTGTGTGAATAAAACGGGTTCGTATGTCCCCTCTAGTTTTGTTACTATGTATCTCATGTGGGCTTCCTAATTTATCTTAATATGACTATTTTTTCCTTTCCAAGGTAATGTACAAAGGTGTGACCAACCCATGTAAAAGTAACCATAACTTTTTATAGACCAATCACAACTAAGTAGTAAATTGTAGGCTTCTAGAATATAAGAAACAATGTTATTGATGATTTGTTAGACTTGAGGGTTAGAGGCGAGACTTATCAAAACATCTTTGAGTCCTCCACAACTTTTACATCCAATTTATCAAGTTGAACAATGTGAGTAGCACACTTAGTGGGGGTAGCATTTATTTTCTTACATATAGAATATGGCATGACATTGGATGATGCCCCAAATTTTACCATGCAATCGTGCACATTATAATAATGAACCTTGAAATTTAGAAGAAAAGGGGGTGTTTGTTAGTTAGATTGCTTCTTGATCATTGTTGTGTTTATATTTCTCTTTCCTATATGTCCAAATTTCCCTCTTTCATTGGGATTTCATGTTTCATACTTCTATTTTTGCTCAATGGATCTAGGTTGACTCATAGATGTAGCATTGAGAACCTGAACTTGTTCTCGTAGCTAGAGGTTTCATTTTTCTTCATATAGGGGAGGGATGCCAGTTGTTGGACACCCCACTTGGCTCCCCCCCCACGCCACGTGGCCAACTCCGATTGGGTCGTTTGTTGGATGATGAGGCAGCACCACTTGTCTAGTAGGTGGGCGCCTTTACACCACACGTGCAGCGGCCCTTTTCACGGTCACATGGACCTTTTCCAGGGAAAGGGTTTGGCCTCCGTGTCTTTCTGTTCGGGCCCGGAGTGTGGGCATTGTGTTGCACCGGTTGTTGACCATCCCGACCTCCGCTGTTTTGATGCCCTCCGCTCGTCCCTATTCACCTGGCGCTCGTCTCTGGTGCTATCCTGCACACGTTTGTTGGTGGCCCGTCATGCTTGTTGATTCGGATATGGTGGTCGTTCGCTCACTGGTGCGCTTAGTACTGTTTAGTTGTAGTGGCGACTTGGATTATCCCCGTTTCAGTGGTGGAGATGCCAGGTTCCGCCTCCCATGGTTTCGGTGGTGGCGATGGTGGCTCTCTGTCCCTGGTCCAGTAGTTGTGGTGTCTTTGTTTAGTGGTTTCATTCCTGGTCCAGTGGCCGCGGTGGCTTCGTCCGGTTGCTTCGCTCCTGGTCCGGTAGCTGCGGTGACTTCGTTCGGCGGCTTCGCTCCTGGTTCGGTAGCTGCGGTGACTTCTTTACGTTGCTGCATTCGGTTTCTTTGTTCTGTCCCTGTGGTGGCTCACGGTGCTGGCTTCGTTCGTTGGCTTGCTAGTAGGTTTCCTACCAGCCATCCCTGCAAACATGTTTTTCAACACTCCCAATCTGTTGGGGATTATGTGGACCTTTGTATTGCATTTCAATGGTTTAACATTGCGTTTTGGATTTCTGTTTAAATGCTGCATTTGAATTTGAACGGTTCGGTGGGTTTTAGTTTGGATAGTTAATGGAATTGTGCTCCTGTTAATGAGGAAGAATTAATATTTTTGTAATTGCAGTAGGGTTTATGAATGTTGTAGGGTTTATGGAAAATCTCAATGCAGTATGTTGTAGGGTTTATGGAAAATTTCAATGCAGAATTGATATGGAAAATTTAGTTTGTTGTTGGTTTTTGTTGCAATCCTTGCATTCGGGTTCAGGTTTATGGATTTAGTTTGTTGTTGGTTTACGTTACAATCCTGCCGCAGGGTTAGGGGTTATGAATTTTGTTTGTTGTTGGTTTACGTTGCAATCCCTGCTGCAGGGTTAGGGTTTATGAATTTTGTTTGCTGTTGTTTTACTTTGCAATCCTTGCAGGAGGGTTAGGGTTTATGAATTTAGTTTGTTGTTGGTTTACGTTGCAATCCCTGCAGCAGGGTCAGGGTTTATGAATTTAGTTTTTTGTTGGTTTACTTTGCAATCCATGCAACAGGGTTAGGGTTTATGAAATTAGTTTGTTGTTGGTTTACGTTGCAATCCTGCACTATGGTTAGGGTTTATGAATTTTGTTTGTTGTTGGTTTACGTTGTAATTCCTGCAGGCGGGCTAGGGTTTATGGATTTAGTTTATTGTTGGTTTACGTTGCAATCCTTGCAGTATGGGTAGGGTTTATGAATTTAGTTTTTTGTTGGTTTACGTTGCAATCCCTATAGCAGGGTCAAGGTTTATGGATTTAGTTTGTTATTGGTTTACGTTGCAATCCCTGCAGTATGGTTAGGGTTTATGAATTTAGTTTTTTGTTGGTTTACGTTGCAATCCCTGCAGTAGGGTCAGGGTTTATGGATTTAGTTTGTTGTTGGTTTACGTTGCAATCCCTGCAGTATGGTCAGGGTTTATGAATTTAGATTTTTGTTGGTTTATGTTGCAATCCCTGCAGCAGGGTCAGGGTTTATCGATTTAGTTTGTTGTTGGTTTATGTTGCAATCCCTGCAGCAGGGTTAGGGTTTATGGATTTAGTTTGTTGTTGGTTTACGTTGCAATCCCTGCAACAGTTTTCAAGTTTATGGATTTAGTTTGTTGTTGGTTTACGTTGCAATCCCTGCAGCAGGGTTCGGGTTTATGGATTTAGTTTGTTGTTGGTTTATGTTGCAATCCCTGCAGTAGTGTTCGGGTTTATGAATTTAGTTTGTTGTTGGTTTTTGTTGCATGGCCTGCAGTAGGGTTGGTTTATGAATTTGGTTTTTGTTGCATGGGAGGGATGTCTATTCTTGGAACTGCATGGGAGTGATGTTAATAGTTAATAGTTAAAACTGCATCATACAGTAGTGACTTCTGCCATTGTCTCATCTTATTGGGAGAATACCCATAATTCAGTTTTTTTATCAACAAGTGTGCCAGCCCACTATGTTTGCATCACTAGCAACCCTTTCTTCCAGCCCTTGTTATTTTTGAAGCAATTGCTGAGCCTTTCTCAAATCCTTTTCCTGCCTTTCCATCTGCTTTTGATGAGCCTTTTCTTGTCTTTCTTTCTCTCTTTCAGCCCTTTCCTGTGCTCGAATTTCTGTTGCAGCAATCCTTGCAGCCTTCTTTTCTTTAGCTAAGTCCTTCTTTTTCTAATTTAAATCCTGGATTTCAAGCTTCCTATGCTCAGAATCAACCAATAGTTTTATATAGTCTTCTGAGGTGAGTAACTGTGAACTTCAGCATAGACGAAGATTGTCTGTTGTTGCTTGCCTTCTTTTTGTTGACACTCTCTCTACTGGTAGCTTTAGGAACCGACCAAGCAACTGGCCCTTCGTTGACACTTGCTGCTCCTTGCTTGGCACTTGACTTTCAATATTTGGGTCAATGTTCTCCTGCTTTATCTGAACCATATTGTCCTCTTCAGCTGGAACCTCATTGTGGACAGTATCTTCTTCCAGATTTCCATTGTCCACAAAATAGTGAACACTTTCATTGTCCAATTCTTGTTAGGAACCCATGTCAACCCTTCTATTTACTGTGTTAGTATATTGTTGTTGGACGCATATGCTTTGTAAGTCATCCCGTAGTATTTGTTGATCCATAGTTTGTCTTATTGTTGTTGGACACATATGCTTTGTAAGTCGTCCCGTAGTAATTGTTGATCCATAGTTTGTATTGGCCCATGGTTTGTATTGACACATGGTATTGGCGCCTAGACTTAGTATATAAGTTTGTGTTGAGACCAATGAAGGCACCGTGAAGTTATTTGTATTGAGCACTCTGGGTTCCTAAAAATGTATGACCGGGAACAATGTAACTTATTTTGGCAAGGACTGAACATGACAATTCAACAGATGGTGGCTGACTGTGATACTTTCCAGGTCAACAAGGGTGAAACGACACTCCTTTTAGGACTACTCGAACCCTTTCCCATCCCTATAGAGATTTGGACAACTATTTCTATGGATTTCCTAGAAGCACTCCAGTGATACAATACCACATCTAAAAGGACACCATATGAAGAAATCTATGGACATGCACTACCATTTATTCTTCCATACACCCTCAGCAGCTCCCCAAGTTCAGGAAATTGACTCGGTTCTTCAACACTGCGATCGGATTCTTCTCATTCTGCAGGATAATCTTCACATGGCAAGAATTCGACTGAAACAACAAGCCGATTAGCACCGTTCTGAGCACACTTTTCACGCAGCTGATATGGTTCTTCTTCGTCTACAACCTTCCAAGCAATCCTCCCTGCAACTCAAAAGGTGTCAGTGGCCCAGAATGTAACCCGATGATGCTACAGGGGAACCACTCCTTCAGATTCTGCATCAATTTCCACATCTAAAGCTTTGAGGACAAAGCTTTTCCTAAGGGAGAGGGGATGTTAGGAACCCATGTCAACCCTTCTATTTACTGTGTTAGTATATTGTTGTTGGACGCATATGCTTTGTAAGTCGTCCCGTAGTAATTGTTGATCTATAGTTTGTATTGGCCCATGGTTTGTATTGACACATGGTATTGACCCATGGTATTGGCGCCTCGACTTAGTATATAAGTTTGTGTTGAGACGAATGAAGGTACCGTGAAGTTATTTGTATGGAGCTTGCTCAAAGGAGGTTGCTCCCTCGAAGTGGCCTGCGATCAATAAAAGTGATTCTGAGTTCTGTTATTTCTGCTATTTCACATATTCTCATTAGTTAATTGTTGCAGGTTCTTCACAATTCTATTGGTTATGAAGGCATGTTCATGCTTGCTTCACTGGTCCTTGAGACATTATTTTTGTTCAAATTCACCATGGCTTCTGCCAGCTGACGGGGTAACCTGGCTTGGCAAAGACAATTCTACATTGTTGCTTCCTAGAGCATGATCAACATTTTCATTGACATTCTCATTGACAGTTGCAAGACCACATGTGGAAGTTGCAGCTGTTTCAGTTGGTATAACAACCTCCATGTTACTGTCAAATTGTTCATTGTTATATTGTGTTTCACATACGTGTTCATCATCATCAGCACAGTAGGTTCCTCCTTGAGACAGGGATATGATATTATCAGCAGCAGCAACAACTTCTTCCTCTACTTCCGCATCTTCTTGGCCATCACCATGTGCTTGGACATCCCCTTCTTCTTGACCACCCAGTTGAAATGCCTGGCTACAACCTGTATCATGCATGAGAGCCTCAGAATTCAGTGGAAATATCCTAGTCCTCTTAAACCCAACCTTGATATTTGATGGTGTGAGATCCCTTTTAAAGGCTTTACTTGCAAGCTCGGCTAGCTCAAACCTTTTTACCTCCACCCCTGGATTCTTTGCCATCCACAAATCTCGCTCACCCCCTGAAATAGTTCTTGACAGGCCTGAACACACTGACATCTAGGGGTTGCAGTCTGTGAGTGGTATGAGCAGGCAGTGTCAACAGGTCGATGCCCAAATTGTTAGCCTCCTCTATTGTTTGCACAGCAATGTGGCTTCCATGTCCATCAAAAACCAGCAAGTGTCTGTTTACAGGTGAGACACCGCCTGGTATAGATGCAACACAGTGAGTAAGCCAATTCAGAAAGAGTTCTTTAGTCATCCAAGCATGGGGATGTGCAGCCATGCATGCACTTGGTTCACAATTTTGTATATAGTTTTTCAGTTGAGTTTTACTTTTAAACAGATAAAATCCAGGGATTGAAGCACCAATTACATTGACACATCATAGAATAGTGATCCACTCCCTGCTCCTAGGAAAAATCTTAGGCACATTACGACTCCCTCTCTTGGAAATTACACGCATGCCACAGTTCCTTCCTGCCTGTAAACCTATTTCATCACAGTTCCATATATGGTTTGGAGCATAACCATGTTTCTTGTATGCACTAGAAAGGGTGGCATAGAACTTAGTCAGAATTGTAGGGTGTAGATTTAGAGGCCTGTCTCTATCCAAGCCCTCAGCTGTACGCAACACAAGGTTTGGATGCCTTTTTTTAAACCCAAACCACCATGACTTACCAGGAAACCCATCTTTGAAAGGGGTTTGGCCTCCCTTGACAGATTTGAGCTACTGTGGATTTTAGCTGTACAACTCTAGCCCATGTCCCATTTGAGCCATCTCCTTACACCACTGAATCACCTCGACCTCCTCCTCTTCACTCATAACTGTAACAGGTCCTCTGCGCTTTGTATGTGTGAGCCCATTTATCCAGTAATGCACAGATGAAATAGCAACTCCATGTTTTTTAGTAGCAGCACGAATGGAATATCCATTGAACTCTATATCATCAATGGCATCTAACATGTCTTCTTTTGTCCAGCCTCTTATTGCACTGATTTTGGTGGTTGAACTTGCTCCTGGAACTGTTGTTGATGGTGGATCTGTGGTTGACGGTGGGACAACAGTGTCCCTCTACCATCACATGGTCATTCTCAACAACATTGTTGGGTGCATTGTTGGCATTTGAATGATCGACCCTCTCCTCGTCCGATGAGGTGCAGCGTAGCTGCGCACCCTTGCTCAGTCGACGACTTGTTCTCCTTGCATTGTTGACTCTTGCCATGCCTGCAACAACTTGCACATTTACAAGGGAAGCTGATTATGTAGAAGGAAACTAGAAGTTGCCTATAACATAAATGGAAATAACATTACAGGGTCTGATTATATAGAAGGAAACTGGAAGTTGATTAACATTACAGGGTATGATTATATAGAAGGAAACTGGAAGCTGATTATAATAGAAATATAAATAACATCAATGGAAGTATCATAAACAGAAATAACATTATAGGGTCTGATTATATAGAAGGAAACTTGAAGATGATTATAACAGAAATATAAATAACATCAATGGAAATAACATAAACATTGAAGCTGATTATGCAGTTACCTGATTATAATGTGATTATAGTATGCACACACTCTCTGATGGTATGTCTCCACTGTGCACACACTCTGCAGTTTGAATTTCTGAAATGCCACTTCAGTAAGGGTTGTGGTTCTTTTATAGTTGTTTGATGTTGAATTGGATTAGTAAGAAGGGAGCACGTGGATTGCAATCTCCCAAAATTGAATGTGTGTTGTGGATTGATTTAAATGTGATCCAATGGCTGGGAGCTTGTCATGGTTGATCCTTGTGCCTTGATCTGTTTCATGATCCTTGTGCTTTTATATATTTAATGGGTGCATTTAATGGGTAGGTGTCATTTATTGATCACAATGGATTGGAATGTTGAACAACCATGCAGTTATGGCTGACAATCTTCTGGTTGTTGCTTGGACAGGTTTTAATGAATGCTTGAACAGGTTTTAATGAATGCTGGGATGTTTAGGCTCCAATAGATATTCGTGGGTCCTCATTTGATAGGTACCTTGCAGTAGGTGGCAAAAAGAAGTTAGGTTATTTAGTTGTTAATGTACTTTTGGATTATTGAGCAGATCTGTATGTACTTGGGACAAGATGTTTTGTACTTATTTGCACTCCAAGACTATTTATGGACACCTGTTGGCCCAGTCAGTTAATGGGCAATTTTTGGACATAATTTAAATATTTACTGCACTTAATATGGAATATTTCTGTTTAATTTATGGGTGTTTTTATGTCAATATGTGGTGGCTGTGTGGGACCGGTACTATGAAAACTACTGGTCCTTATTCAAGAATAGACAACCCTCCCCTAATCAATAAAATTATAATCTAAAGTGATATGTGAACAATTTGCAATAATTGTTTTCTGTTGTGAGGTTGTTTCTATAATTGAATGTGTTTTTTGTTGTAAAAAACATCTTTCATTGTTCAATTGTCAGGATGGAGCCCATACTTCTCAAATTATATATGTGATAAAATTTTGCATAAATGTGAACCTTCTCCATTGATTCCTCTTCACCAATTTCTTCTTGCAAATCCCAGAAGTGCATAGTTGTCCCCAACGTTTGATCATCTACCTTTGTATTTTCTTTTTCAACTTCTCGGGAAAAATCATTCTACATAGGTTGTTGATCTAATTTTCGATTTAGAATGAGTGTCATGGCACGGATCCATTAAGGAAAGTCTTCTCAAAGTGAGAATCATGATAGAACTTACATAAGTTATTCATCAAAAGCTCCTTTATGTTCATAGTCAAACTAGGAGGTTCATGTGCCCTGGGTGGCAAGGTGGGTCTTTTGGGAAAGTTCCGAAATTTCTTAGATTCTGAATTATGTATGTGAATTTTATGGTCTACATGGTTAGAACTGCATCATAATCTAAGTTATTTTATGCTCTTCTTGTAGGAATAAGACACCTCCAACTCCAATTTCTCTAATATTGTCACCTATAGGCCAAGAATATCTTTGGGAGGTCGTATGTGGTGGCCCTAGATATCTAGAAGTGTCATTTCGAGGCTAAGGACCAATTTTCCTTCCCTTACCGTGTCATGGAGCCCAATATCTAAACCTAATACTCAATCCTCCTAATATTATTGATATCCTCAATACTCGATGCCTATGTCATGGAGTGGAATTTCAACAATTGATTTATTACAAGTCCAAAAATTGAAAATTTATAGTTTAGTTGCAATTTCTTATGAGAAATTGTAATCTGACCATCCAAAAATTGCAATCTGACCATCCAAAAATTGCAATTTCAGCAATTAATCGCAACGATAAAATTCAATTTTGACAATACAAATTAACAATTTTAACAAGTATATAATTGAGGAGAAATTGATGTTGTTTTACATTCTTTTTTTTTCAGCGAATGTTGTTTTACATTCAAAAAATGGTCATATTTTGTAAAAGAAAAGTGCAATTTCAACAACTGACTGAAGTCTACAATTTCAATGAGCATGAATTGCAATGAACCAAGAATTTAAAAATTAAAGCTATTATAATTTTTTATGAGAAAATGTAATTTGACTATAAAAAAATTGCAATTTCAACAATTTTCATAATTGCATATTGCAATTTGGACAATTACAAATCCAATAATAAACATATTGAAGAGAAATTACAAAATTAAGAATTACAAATTCACAATTTTAACAAGTAAGATTAAGGGAAATTCATGTATTTTTAGAGAAAAAACAATTTCAACAATTAATTGACTTCAATTTCAAAAATCAAAATTCATAGTCTCAAACAATTTGAAATTTGTAAAAAATGTAGATTTTTATCAAAATAATCAATTGCAACAATGTCAATAATTGATTGCAATTTTGATAACTACATTTGCAATGTCATGATTTTTTCATTTAAATTTGAAATTGGAATTTTGAACTTTCCATAATTACCAATTCAATAATTTTAACAACTACAAATTTGCAATTTCATGTAGCAATTATAGGAATTTTGTTTTCAAGTTGTAATTTCAATTTCAACGAAATGCAATTTTGGACAATAAAATGATTGAAGAGAATTGCGATTTCGGCAACTACAAATTTGAAATTTCAACTTGTGATTGAAGAGAAAGTTGTAATTTTTTAAGGAAAATGCAATTTCATCAAGTAAGTGAAAGAAATTTGAACTGGGAGTAGAAATTGCATGTTGTTGGATGCTAAAATTGCAATTTCAGTAATTTATTTCATCCACCCATGCAATTTAGATATTTGCACATTGCAATTGAAATTGTAGTTTTGGTAGTTTCAAAGTCAACAAAAAAGATTGAGTTGCAATGCAATTTTAGGAACTACAAATTTACAATTACAACAAATATACTAAAGAACAAAGTCACAGTTGTTTAACAAAAAATGCAATTTCACCACCCAAGAATTGCAATTTCAACAATTAAATAATTACAAAAATTGCAATTTCAACAATTAATGAATTATAAAAATTGCAATTTCAACTCCAGGAAATTGCAATTTTTGCAATTACAATTGACAAATTCAAAAAATAAAAAGATTGATGAGAAATTGCAATCTTAGCAACTACATATTCCAAATTTCAACAAGTGTATGACTGAAAAGAAATTCACATGTTTCTAACAAAAAATGTAATTTCAGCAATTGATTGATTGCAATTCCACCAACCAAAAAATTGATTGATTGCAATTCCACCAACCAAAAAATTGCAATTTCAACAATTGGAGAATTATAATTTTTTTTTTTAAAGAGAAATTGCAATTTTAGCATCTAGAGATTGCAATTTTGGCAATTTCAACAATTAAGTGATTGGAATTGGATAATTGCAATTGCATGATTTTTTTATTCAAATTGCAATTTTCACTTCAAGAAATTGCAACCACTATTGGTTCCAATGAGCTTTATGCATGGTGACCTTAGTTCTAATCCTCCCAAGGTAGCTGGGAAGAAACATTTAAAATCCAACCATGCGAAAGGTTGGTGTGGCCTAGTTCTTAGACCACAAGCTAGTCCCATATGCCACAAAAAAATACAAATTTGGTAATTACAAAAGTATATGCAATTTTTATAATTTTCCAATTGTTGAAATTGCAATTCTTGAATGCATGAAATTGCAATATGCAATTATCAAAATTGTAATCAAGTAATTGTTGAAATTGCACAAATTGCAATATGCAATCATCAAAATTGTAATCAAGTAATTGTTGAAATTGCACAAATTGCAATATTTGGATGTTAAAATTGCAATTTTTATAATTCTTCAATTGTTGAAATTGCAATTTTTTGTTGTTGAAATTGAAATTAATCAATTGTTCATGAAATTGCATTTTTTTGTTAAAAAGACGTGAAATTCTTCTTAATCATATATTTGTTGAAATTGCAAATTTGTATTCCAATCTTCTTATTAATGAATTTCAATATGTAGATATTGAAATTGCAATCAATTAATTGTTGAAAATTAAATTTTTGGATGTTAAAATTGAATTTTTTTATCATTCTCCATTGTTTGAAATTTGTTAAAATTGTAATTTCTTAAACTTGATATTGCATAAATTGCATTATATTTTAATTCTTCTACTTTTGAATTTGCAATTTTTTGTTGTTGAAATTGCAATTAATCAATTGTTAATGAAATTGCATTTTTTGGTTAAAAATATGTGAAATTATTCTTAATCATATATTTGTTGAAATTGCAAAAACTTGTATTATGATATCTTCTTATTAATGAATTACAATTTCACTTGTAATATGCAAATATTGAAATGGAATCAATTAATTGTTGAAAATGTAATTTTTGGATATTAAAATTAATTTTTTTTTATATACACAAAATTGGAAACAATTAATTGTCGAAATTGTAGTTTTTTGAAGCTATAGTCCAATTTCTCATTAAAAGGTCACAATTGAATAATAATTACAATTTTAGCAACTACAAATACATAATTTTAACAAGTACACTAAATAATAATTAGAAAATGGGTTGAAATTCTATTTTTAGAAACACTTAGTAAGCAGTTACAAGAATTTAGGTGGTGTGGGTTGTTTCCATAGTGGTTTAAATTATTGTATGGCATACATCTATAAATAAATTCATAAATTCATAAAAGCATACATCTATATAAATTGCAATTTCAACAATCAATCTATATAAAAGTATACATCATTTTGGGCACCCCTTTTTGACAAAATTGCAATTTAGCATAAAAAAATTGCAACCTCAACAATCAATGACAATTTGACAGTTCCAATGTCAACAATAAAAAAGATTGAGTTGTAATTGCAATTTTAGTGACTACAAATTCATAATTGTAACAAGTATATTAAAGAATAAATTCCATACTCAACTCATTAAAAAAACTCAACATAATAAACTCTTATAAGCATACATCTATATAAATTGAAATTGAGGTGCAATATCATGTTAAAACATCAAATTATCATGTGAACACACAAAAGGCCTAGTCATTTTCGTCCCAATATTACTCCAGATAAGGGAAACCGACCAATGGTCAGAGCTTGAAGAAGCAATCGGGCATGATGACAGAGTCCCCCCTAAATCCATAATGCTTTCAGAAATTAGAAATCTATCAAGCCTTGCAGCCACCAAATGCTCCCCTCCCCGTCTGTTGTTCCAGGTGAAGCCATTGCTCCCCGTATCAACATCAATCAGTTTACTTGTCTCAATGAATTCATCAAACAGGGTGTTCTCCGGAGTTAGGATTCTTCTGCCCCCTTTCTTTTCAGCCAGTGACCTGATCAAGTTAAAATCTCCTCCTACAATCCAGTGAGTCCCTTCAAACATGCTCCTAAGCCTAGATAAACTGGTAATGAAATTACGCTTGTCCGGATAACTACTTAGCCCATACACATTGGTAATAATCCCCTTAGCATTGGATCCTAAAAGATGAAATGCAACAGAGAGACTAAACTTGGTGGAGAGAAAGTCAGTGAGGGACACAAGCCGAGGGTCCCACAGGATCGCCATTCCTCCAGAATGCCCAACAGCATCCATCACCATACACTTACACTGTTTCCATATCTTACGAGCATTTAGTTCCAGATGTGCTCCTAAACACTTAGTTTCTTGTAACATAACAACGCCAGGTTTTTCCTTCAGAATCTTGCTTTTCAGAGTCTTTCTTTTGCGAGGACCATTAGTCCCTCGAATATTCCATGAAACAATTTTCATCAAGCATTGTATCTCACAGATAGAAGAGCTTCCTGGATCATAGGATATTGACCTGAATCAACCAATCGAGCTCCAATTTACCCTATTCGCTCCCTATTGGATCTCCGTCCTCTCTTCGATCCTCCTTCTTTGAATTTTCTTTTGCTCTCCTTCAACTTTAGGGGACCAATCCCCAGGATGGGGGTAGGTTTTGTTTTAAGAATAGCATCCTTCAATAGCTTAAGTTGATTATCCGGAATGGACTGAACCTCAATGTTTTTGCAGGCCTCTTCAATACTATCAAGATCCAGGTCTCCTAGTTCCATCTCCTCCAGTTCCTCCTCCATATGCTCTGCTTCCAGAGGACTTTTCCTAACATATTTACCTTCTTACTGATCTCTGATATCACTGTTGAATTATCCGCTTCCATACTAGGGGATTCCTGCGCTTCCATAGGAATAAGAGGGTTTGGCCGATTGGGATCCAACGCAACAAAGCAATTTGTACTAGGTCCTTTACTCTTTGACTCAGCCCCATTATGTCTCCTTCCCGCTTTACGTTGATTTGTAATTTTGGTAAAGCCTTTTGAATTTGGATGATCCTGACGTTTGCTACCCGGTATTTCTGCAGGGAGGTTCAAATGACAGTCTTGAGTTAGATTTCCATGGGTATGACATCGTCGACAGCGAAAAGGAACGTGTTCATAATCTAGGGTTTGAAACCACTCAGATTCTTCCCAATTTAAAGTGATCCCCTCAGGTAGGGTTTTAAAGATATTCATGTAAACACATAGACGGGCATATGACACATACCTTCCTTGCTTAGTTTGATCAAATATTTTAACAAAATGCCCTAGAGCGCCTCCAATCACCTTCAGTATGTCAGGGTCCCAGTATTCGGTCAGTAATGAATAGAGTCTGATCCAAACCGGAGCTATAGACAGATCCTCCTTGTCAGGGTTAAAATGATTCTTCCACATACATAAAAATAGCCCTGTTGAGTAGTAGAAAAATGGTCCTCCCTCGAATATCCTGTCCTTGTCTTCCACATTGAGAAAAACCATAGTAAAGAAACCCTTAGAGCCCAGTAGGAGATCAAATTATCCTTTAGGTTTCCAAGTTGAATGAATCCACCACGTTAGCGCTTTCTCCGATGGCCAGATGCCCATGAATTTACCAATTAACGCATGATCAGTCATGTGCTGAATTCTCTCCTTAACCCATGTTAGATTCACCGAAATGGCAGGAGTACTGAGCGACTTGGGAATACAGGACCCCTGCCCCACATTTCCTAGTCCAGATGTCGAAGTCTTCGCCTGAGGACTGCAACCCGCTCCTTCGATTCCTTCCTCCTCATGTTGCACCTTAAGAATCTCCTTCATCGTCTCCTTCACAAGTTGTGGAGGAGGGGAAGGGCCCCTCCCCTGAGTATGAACCATCGTACCGCCACTAACCCCGTGGCCCTGCACCACGCCCGATCTTCATACTACAAGCACGCTGCCGTTGAAGGTAATCACTTCTTGGAGCATCTTCTCGACAATAATTCTCCACTTGTTGAAAGTGCAAATCTTGATCCTTAACATAGATTCTATTTCTCACAAAGATTAGAGGACCTTTGTTTTTTAATAATATTTTGAAGCTTTCTCAAGCATTGTTTTTGCAATTCTTAATTTAGAGGCAAGTGTTTTCTTGTTTGTGCTTATCTTTTTAATTTCTATGTGTATGATTTCAATATTTTGTTTAAATTTATAACCTAGTTTTTTGGTTTAACGAGGTTTAATGAAAGATGCATCATTTATTTTTTAAGTAATAATAAAAATATTATTAAATTTTAAAGCCAATTTTTTTTTTTTCTATGATAAGAATGCAAAATTATCTTTAAATTTGTTAAAGAGCAAATGCATGATAATTACTTCTATAAAAAACTATTGAAAATCATAAATATATTGGACCAAAATAACTTATTTAAGATCTTATAAATGATAACTATAAACTAAAGCAAATAAACTTTAATTATAAAAATTAAATACACTTACATTATAAAATAAATAAATTTTTATATAAATTTAAAGTTACAATGAGAATGATAATAGGTGAAATGTTTGTTACAAAGATTAGAATAGTTCTTGATTATAGCATAATTAAAACCCGTAAATTTTACTATAATACATATTTATATTTAAAATTATATTCTTTAATTCTTTAATAAATTGAAATTTAACATATAAATTATTTTATTGTACTAACCAAAGGATCACTTGGCCATTAGACTTCCAACTCTTCACGACCACTTGAGATTATTTATATGACTTTTGATTTTTTACTTAGACAATCAAGTTCATAAACAATCAATAATGTATGGCAAGTTTAAGTAAAGATTAAAACACACTTTTGGTGATATAGTAAAGATTAAAACACACATTTTGTGAGAAAGATTAAAACGCAACACACATCAGGTTGTCCAGTGAATCACCTATTTTGATCACATTACCAAATTAAAGATTAAAACACACATTTGGTGATAAAGATTAAAACACAGATCTGGAATCTAGGTTCTCTAGTGAATCACCTATTTTGGTCACAATGATACAAACAGAATTCTTCATTCTTACACACGAGATCAAACGTATGCAGCTTCTCAATGTTTTGCATGTCAAGGGAGATCCTCCACTACCTCATCAATTTAGCTTTTTGAATGCTAAATGCTTGAGATTCTTAAGCTCTTCATATTTTTAAACTTTGAGCTATCCAGAAAAGATTTGAGCTCCTTACAGTGTTCAAGATGTAAAAATTGCAATCGGGAAAGATTGTATATGTCATCAGGCAAGCTATTGATTTGGGTGCGACTCAACCCCATAAACTCAAGCTTCTTGAGCTGCCACAATGATTCTGGCAAAGATGTTATATTATTGGTGTTGCTCAGATCCAAAACCCTGAGAGAGGTGAGATTCAGTAAAAAACCATTTGGAACTTCTCTTAAACTCCCATTTCCGGCTAAGATCAAAGTTTGAAGTTTGGGGCATCTGAAATCTGTCAGCAGAAACACAGTATCATTATAATAGCGAATTGCTATTCTTTTGACTTGTTCTAAATAAACATTTCTCTTCTTTTTCAGCAATATACAGTGCCATATCACGAACTATATCGTGAACATTTATTTACTTCACAGAATCTGTGCGAACATACTGAAACAAGCAACGTTCTACTAATAGCGTGACATACCTGTGTCCTGTGACGATTAACTGGCTTCTGTCTCTGCAATTAACCAATCCCTCCCCTATCCACATTTCCACCAATCTCTTCAGCTTAATCTCTTCATCTTCGGGAAAAGCACCACAATATAGAAAACAATTTTGTAAGTTACAATCGTTCAAACGATTGTAACTCCATTTTACTCTCCCAAAAAGATTCTCATCAATGTCCCTGTACATAGTTAGAAGATCAGGATCTATATATTTCATTTGAGTTAAAGCAAGACTTCACTCATCTGCATTAGTATTACCGATCATTGCGGCCGCAACAACATTTATGGCCAACAACATACCTTTACACTCTTCTGCAAATTGTCTAGCCACATCCTTCATACTTTTCGGAGCACCGTCGTCTTTGAAAGCTACTCTATAAAACAATTGGCAACCTTCATTCAGAGAAAGGGGTTGTATTTGAATGGACTACTGGTCAGTTGCCCCCATTTTTCGAATCACATCTCTGCTGCGAGTAGAGATTACCACCTTGCTACCTTTATCTTTACTGGCGGGATGCTCAGTTCTTCCTCCAGTTGGATCGATTGCCACACGAGAAGAAATTTATTTTTCTTGAAACATGCGGAGAGCTTCATCTTTCGTGTCTCAGAAGCATTGGAACTACTTACTGCTCTCGGCATTAGAAGTGCTCCCTAGCTGTAAATTAATTGCCTCAAAAATACCACTCTGCAAGTCCGGAATTTTAAACTCGTGTGAAACAGTTAACCAAATCACGAGTTGGAACACACTACCTTTGAGCTTGTAGGTGTTGTAGACTGTTTTCAGCAACGATGTCTTACCGATGCCACTCATGCCATAACGGCCTATTACCCAAAATTCAGGATCTTCCGCATCAAGCCATGTGTTCAGCTGCATCTGAGCCGATTTAATCCCCATCCCTACATAGCCAAACTCTGGTACTATGTGAAGTAATGGGTCTAGTTGCACTGGTGCCGCCCCAACAATTGCTTGAGCATTGCTAAGGCTTGAAAAGTCAATTTGAAGATTCATAAAAAGTTGATCGAAATTTGTATTCCATTCTCTAATCTGAATAGACAGTCTGGGCCTGAAGAAGGAGCAATCTACACGGCAGCGTTCTTTAACTACAGTTGGAAATCAAAATAAAAAATACAATATAGTGGTCGGGACAAAGCCGGTGCTTACCAATTTCGTAGGATCGGTCCACCTTTCTCTTTTGCGACACTCGCTTGAAGGCCACTTCTTTCCTGCTCGGGAGTCGGGAGTTTGGCCGGATAGAGCTTCCCAGAGCCTCCCTCGGTCGGTAGCGGCTCTCCAGCTTCTTGCTTCTGCCCATAGGACTCCATGTCAAGGCCTACATTCATAGTTGAGAATTCCCAGTTTTTGTCCTTCAAAAATATATAGGCAAGATGTGAAATCATTAGTCAATACTACCTTCAAAGTGTTACTTGCAGTGGTATCCTTTAAAGGCATGTTGATTTTCTTAAATTTCACCACAACTAATATCGTCAAGACCAGGAACAAACACAAAGGCAAAAATCCTGAGAACAAACCACTGTCAAGGAACTGCAACTTTTCATAGTGCCCCGATTCTTCACTTCACCAGAACTGCAATCGAACCATACAACACCAGCATTGTTCAACCAAGGCCTCTGCCAAAAGCTTAAAAATATTTCGAATGGGCAGGCAAATAAAAGTGTCACAAAATTCAAATTCGAATTCAAATTGAAATGAGTGGAGAGTTAATGAACGACAAAGTGACTATCCCTGTTTTCTAGGGCAGTGGCATGTTCATGGATGGCATCCATCACACTCCTGTTGCCGCATGCATCCGCTGAAGCGTGAGGAACGATGGACGGTGGCCTTCTAACGGAAGGAGGAATAACGAGACTGGACATGGGGCCTAATAGGACACGTAGACCGATCCCAAAGGAATCTGCAATCGCGATAAGCTCAGCGGTGATTGAATAGGGTAAATCACAGTTTGATTTCACAAATGTGATGATAGAAATAAAATGTGGATGCCCAGAAAGAGGATTGGTACAATTTGCATTTACTAACCTGATACGCCAGAATCGAATACGCAGAGATCGAAAATGACCAATTTCAATACTTTTTGGATATTCTGGAAACGCCCAAGAAAACGGATCTACAAAAATTTTAAGTCACTTACAATTCGTTCTATGAATTCTGGGGACGTCCAAGAAATGGATCCATACAGAGGTTTTAAAATCAATTACAAATCGTTTTATAAGTCCTGGAAACGCCAAGGAAATAGATCCACACAAAGGTTGAAACGGTGATAATGAATTGGATCTTGGTTTAAAATCATATTTATATATAGCAATCAATAGAATAAGCAATCAAATAGAGTATACACAAGACGGCACTGGATCCGCTCATCTCCATTAAAATCTAACTCCATGGATCGGATCTTAGCTTTAAAATATATTTATATACAACAATTAATAAAATGAGAGATTAAAACAAAGTATGCACAAGATAGAACTGGATCCAAGTCTTCATAAACTCTTGGAAATCCGCATCGATTCCACCATTGTTGCCCAGTTTCTCATTGCATTCACCGAAATTTGGGGATAAATACCTACGTGTTGTCACAGTAAGCGTTTTTCAAACCAGAAAGGAAATTATATGGAGATATATAACAATAAATAATCTAAACAGAAATTTAATGATTGGTGAATGGATCCTGGGATTTACCCATCACGCATAGATCGGCGTCACATAATTTCTCAGAGTTCAGAATTGACATGGTGATAGTGAATCAATTCAAATGGGAGTATATATACTAATATCATCCCAGTAATTGGTTTTCAAGATTAAAAGAACATATACAAATATTTATAACAAGAAATAAAATGCCCTAAGACGCCCCTTTCAAATTCAAGATTTAAACACATGAAATTTTTAAAGAAAAAGGATCACAATCATGAGTCTGGATTCTGAATCGAGGGTACACACAGAAATCCACAAGATCAAGTGACGCAAACGTAGTGTTAAAATTTTTATGGAAGTTCAGATCCAACGCCTCCACCAGAATTCGAAAAGAGAGCCCCAAAAAAAAAATATTACACAGAGAAAAACTTAAGGTCAAAATTATAATTCACTTCACCTTAATTGGAAACGCCCATTAGTAGTCGAAATATATACTCATAGAAATTTGAAGGCCAATTCATGATTGGATTCCGAAATCTAGATGGGTCATGGCAGGGTTAAAAAAAAATTCATACAAATCGATTTCTTATGATGAAATCTGGAATCAACAATTAATTTAAAACAGGGTTTTAAATAAATTAGAACCCCCTACGACTTCTGACATAGCAGAACTGGAGCGTTAAATGATTTCGACAGATTTAAAAGGGCAGAGTCACAATACATATTCACTAAATCTGAACACATACCGATTTTAGATCATTCTTGTAGAATATAGTAAAGGAATTTCAATCTTATTCTAACACAGAGTTTATAGATTCATAGGAAACCGGATTGATTCAATTCTTTTTTTTTTTATAATAAGACTAAGATATCAATCTCAAAGACAGAAAACACTAATTTAAAGAAACGTTGAACCTGATTCGATGGTATAGTCGAGGTTGAGTAGATTGTTGTAGCTGCAGCTGTTTCGGCTATCTGATTCCACCTTTGACGAAGATACCGACAACCCCTCGGTAGAAATATGAGTCTGGTGCCCTCAAGGCTCGACCGGCTCTGATATCAAATGTAGGGAACCCCATCTCTCCGCCCCCCAAAAGGACTATCTAAACAATACTAACATCATATAAAAATTTTAAATCTTGAAAATCAAATATGAAACTGTAATGAAAATACGTAAACTCAACTTGTACAAAAATAATGGAACATTTCACCTGATTCCGATGGTCGTAGGTTGTTATAGCTCACATCCCTTGCTGCTTTGATCCAGCCATCCGATCTCCCGATTTACCGAAGACCTCTCAGTTTACCTCCCTACCATTTCGGGGGTACTCTTCTTTCCCTCGAACCCCTGAGCATTTTGGGGTCGTAAGAACACATAATGCAAGCTTTCTGGTGGGATCCCCCAATCCCCAAAAAGCTAAACCCAACTCACAAGAACCACAAGATAGATTCACTATTACGGTGCCCGTCCAGCACTAGGGAGCTAGAGATATCATTTTCTCCTTCTCCTCCTTTTTTTTATAACAAAAGTCGGTGTGCCATGTGTTCTCACATGCACATAATTTATTTAATTTAATATTTTATTAATATTTATTCTCAAGGTACAAGTGTCTCTTCTTGTTTTAAGTGTGCACCTAATTTCCTAAATTGGTGCAAGGTAGGTGTAGTGGTTTACCAACTAATTTTATTTAAGAAATCTTTTTAATAAAACTTTTAATAGACCACAAGATGTTTTTTGTTTTCTCTCATTCCCAATTAATAAAATGAAAATAAAATAAATTTATTTTATTAATATTCTACTTTAATTCCAATTCTTTTTTAAAGTTTATAATATCAAATAAAAATCATGATTTGAATAAATAGTTATTGTATTTTAATTCCATTTCATATCTAATTCTTTTTCAAAGATAATAATGTCAAATAGAATTAAAGATTTGAATAAATAGTTCTATTATTTATTTTCCACTTTATTTCTAATTCTTTTTCAAAGATAATAATGTTAAATAGAATTAAAGATTTGAATAAATAGTTCTATTATTTATTTTCCACTTTATTTCTAATTCTTTTTAAAAAATAATAATGATAAATAGAATTAAAGATTTGAATAAATAGTTCTATTATTTATTTTCCACTTTATTTCTAATTCTTTTCCACTTTTCAAATTAGTAAATAAAACAAAATGGAATAAAGTATTTCTTAAATCTTATGTGAAATTTTCATTTATACATTTGATTAATTTCTCCCTTTGGTTCTTATCTAGATACCTTTTCGGCGAGCCCTTCCGACAGTTTTGTTTCTTTCTTCTTATGGGGAGTACTGCGTCGAGATCGAGAATCTTTACCGCGACCTTCCAACTACGCTTTCTTGGAGACTAAGGGCTGCTGAGGGATAAGGTCCTCCTTATCGCGCGCCCCTCAACTCATCGTACGCGACCAAGTCGTTATGGCCTCGCTCGTACGACACATGCTTCCCCGGGTGAGCTGAAACGACTTCCTACCCATGCGTGGATTGATATTTCAGGGTCGACAGTCTGTCGTCGTACCCCTCTGTGTTCTTTCCGTTCTTACGACCCCTATAATTCTCTTGTGGGTCAGTCGGTAAATCGTCTTACCTGCCACTGCACACACTCAAGCGCACATTAGTAGCGTTGCACTATAAAATATTTTCATCATTCATTCTAGTATCTCAGTCAGTCGAGCATACAAATCACTCCTCGTTTATCATCATAGTCTCAGTCAGTCGAACATTTTCATCCTTCATTATCATTTTCATTATAAAGCATTTTCATCATTCATCATCATAATATCTCAGTCATTCGAGCATCTATTTCATTCTATCATCTCTATTTCATAATTTCTCAATTCAACATATCTATCATTCACCATTCTATCTCAATCAGTCGAGCATATCTATCATTCATCATTCAGTCGAGCATAGCTAACATTCCTCATTCTATATAACATTCACTTTTGTTTGCTAGTTTCTCAGTCATTCGAGCGTATATTTCATTTAATCATCTCTATTTCATAAATTTGCTAATCATTTAGAAGAGCATTCATTATTAAGTAAGGTATCAATTTCTATAAGTGTTGTTCAATGAGTCGTTTTCGTTTATCATTGTCGTCATGCAAATCATCATGCGTTCTTCAGTCGTTCAAGTATTTTCAATATTTAAAGGACCAATTACTAGAGTTTAATCGGTCGGATGACTTGGCAAGCGTCCTCAAGTCTATGGTTAGTCAATGTACCGAGGCGGGCATTACAATATCCAACATAACGACCCATATTCATCAGTAAAAGTTCACTCAAACACATCTTTACATATTCAACATTTAAGTCAACACCATCCAAAAACATCGTTATAGGTTCTTTCCAATACAATAATAAAATGATAAAGAAAATAGTACTTATTTGGATCTTTCTAAACTTAGGAGACTGGAGGTTGGACTGTAACTTTCCACCCAACCTATTGGCTCTCTGTCCGGTATATATTACTGCCACCGCGAGGCCACCCCCGAGCTGGAAATGAATCCATTAGGGTAGAGATTAAATCTTCTCAAGAACTCTTCTTTTTTCACATCTCTTGAAAGACTATAACTATTTTTCTATCATGAGTTAGTTAGTCGTACCTTCCCAAATCCTACATATACTACACAAATGTTTGACAACCAAAATATCAACGAAGTGAAAATGCAAAACTCTGTGCAACCATCCTACAGGAACTACATACAACCAGTATAACAAAGTACTGGTGCGGAAGATATTCACCTTCAGATATCACTAATCTATGTGCAAGGGAATGTGTTGGCGCATATATATACATAGCTCTCTATTTGTTTGCAGGTAATGGAAAAAAACAAAAGGATCTGGCTTCTTACCAGTCGTCCTTTCCCCAAATCCTACAGGAATTACACATAAAAATAACCCTATGTTCACATACAACGATTTCTCTGGCAATAAGGTAATGCAGAGGATTACAAATGAAATTAATATTCTGTTTACATACAATGATCACTATGGGAATAAGGATATTCGCGTTGATCGATGGTCAGAACAAATTTAAAATAACATATAACCGAGATTCGTTTTCGATATGGGTCGACCCTCTTGGGATTTCCCAACCCCCATCCCAGAAACAGTTATGTGAGAAACAATAATACACCAGCACTTCATTTAGGGACATGCGGTGATATACATATACATATACATGTACATGTACATGTATATGTATATGTATATGTATACATATACATGTATACATATAGATATATATGTATACATATATGTATACATATATATGTGTAATATACATATACATATATATATATATACTATAGAAATGAACTTAGCAACCCTTAGTTTCTGGCGTCTTACCCACTCCTTCCATCATGGTTGTTTGTTCTAATTCTAAATATTACCGCAGGAATCCATCGCCTAATTCCAAATCGCAGTTTGCAAGGTTTCCCAGGGCATAGCACACAATGGGATATGGGGAATCTAATTCCCCTATCGAACCTTCCGAATAACAATTTATCGTGGCATGTACAGAAGACATATTTCACACAAAAATATGGGGGATCCTTTTCCCCTACTGCGATTTCCTATAAATAGTACTTAAGGTTTTATTTGGAGAACCCACCCGGGTTAGGAAGGATACTCTCTGCCATCTGGAGATCGAAACATGCCAAGTGGTAGTTTTTTAAGTGTTCCTCCCCTGAGGTCTCGACCTTTTCACTTTGAGAGAGGTCGACACCATCCCTTGAAATCTTGTTTGATTGGTTGGCGGTAGTTTACAATGATCTCAACCTTTTACGAGTATGAGTTTATACATGTAGTGAACATTATGCTCAACGCAAATTCTGACATAAGTTTTATTACTAGTTTTACTATGTATTAAGTGATACTTGTCTTTATTTAAAGGCCATTCATTCTTTAATAGGCATATCATTACTAGGATGTTTTCCCATTTCGTTCCAATATACATCTATATTTTATTATTATAATAACTTGTAATATTTGTTATTATATATATATATATATATATATATATATAAAAGCTTTCATTTTACATATGTATAAGAAGTTAGTATTCCTTCTCTTAACATAGAAGGAAGCTTTTAGCTCCTTTAAGTTACTTGCATCCTTGTCTAGGATGTAATAATACATATAGAAAGATTTGTATATAGCAAGATCTCTTTAGCTTTCATTTCATAGGATCATTTAAGGATGACTATCTTTAACTTAGAAAGATAACTCTTACTACTTACTAGAATAATTGCGGTGAGGTAGTATTTCTTTTGACAATCGTAGTAGGACGGACCATTAACTTAGGTTAGCATAACCTAAACTTCACTTTTCTTCAGGTGCCTATTGGAATCAAAATGAAATCTGTCACCAAATATTAGGTCTTCATGACTTCTTAACCCATTGGTCTCTCTCTCTCTCTCTCTCTCTCTCTCTCTCCTAGTGGATTCATTTACCCCGTCGTTTATTCACGTTAACACCTTCAGTCTCCTAGGTCTAAATTCAACATTTACAATTTAGGAATTCAACCACATGATATACAAGGTTTACTGGTGGGGCCTTGGCCTTGAGATCCTCACCAGAAACAAGTACAAATTTACATTTCTATTTACGAAATAATAGGGTAAAAGAGGGGTGTTACAACCACCTAGGGACAAGTAAGGGTCCTTGAGGGAACAAAGGTAAAAAACCATAAACTCTCTAGTAACATCACTCTCTCACACACAACACAAGTCACAATGAGAACCATCCATCCCACTCACTAACTAGAACAACAAGGAGATAGCTCATGTATAAATAAATCTCAAGAAGGAAACTCGAACCCAAGGAGACCAACTCGAATTGGTTATGGTGTGGTTAGAATTCATCATGGAGACTTAACTTGAATTGATTTATTAATGGCTTAGCTTAGGAGAAGTTACCAAAAACCAAGGAGTGGAGCACAAGGAGGGTGCATTATTCATGAGGGGTGAAAGAGTGGGTCCAATAGGATCATCAATGGCATGTAAGCATGAAAATAGGTAACTCTAGCTAGATTTAGGGAGCAAGGGTGCACTTGTGGAGGTGAAGGAAAAAAAACAAGGAGGTGGAAGCTAACATCTAGCTTACAACTCCTAGAATCTAGGGAGAGGGCACCTTAGTGAAAGTGGGGCCCACAAAAGAGTGTATCTCATCTAAGGAGGGCACATTCACCAAGTGGGACCCACCAAATATTTATGAGGGATAGATAGTGAAAGGGGGGTCCACTAAACCATGGATAAGGTTCAATAGTAACTCCATAGGCCAAAGTAATAAAGAATAGGGTCCAACAAGTAATGTTTGGGAGAGTAACAACTCCTAGTCCCCAACCCCCTCACAAGTGGAAACCATGTCCCCCCATTCTCGTTTTTAGTCCATGTTGAGCCAGTTAATTTTATTAAACAAAAATAATAACAGTAATGTCCAAGTACATAGTCCCGACACCTTGTGCCATAATAATAAAACAAAATAATAATTACATATGTTTGGGGATTAAAACATTGGGGTATTACATTCCCTTCCCCATTAAAACAATGCATCGTCCTTGATACATACTTATTACATACATGCCTTTACAAAATTTCAAAAAGGATGAAGGTATGCCTCCCTCATAGCATCCTCTAACTCCCAAGTAGCATCTTCAGGACTATAATGGGTCCATTGGACCTTTACTTTCCTGATCTCTCGATTATGGAAATTAAGGGTTCTAGGGCGATGGATCTACATAAAATAAAGGCTTCAATTAGGGTTTTAGGTTGTCTAGGTACCATTAACAAGAGTATTCCAGATGAATTTGGTACAGTTTTGTCAGCTAAATGTCGCTTATCTTGTTAGAAAATGTGTCTTAATGCATTATTGGATTATGAGGTAAATCAAACGGTGGCAATTAACCCAACGTTAAATCTCATTGGGATCGATAAAGTACTTCATAATGATTTGGATTCAATACCGAGGTAATCAACGAAGGATTTATTGAAGGGTTGCTAAACCCTATAGTTTCTACAGAGAACGACCTTTCAAACCCTAATGCATCCAAGAGCCACAGAATTGTGTTCATGGGATTTGGGGGGGGGGACAGGAAACAGAGGAACTCAATTTCAAAGAAATGCATTAAGCTCAAAAATCCGTTCCTGTTGATGCTAGGGGAAGACCTGAAACTTAATGATGTGAGTGAAACGACGAAGAAAGTGCTGATAGGAAGAGTTATGGGTTTTAGAGTTATCCAACAAGGTTTAAGAAAATGGGTGGAGGATTCTTGGGGAGGTGTTTTAGGATATAATCCAGAAGCGTGTACCCCTGACGAGAGGTTGGATGGCATTTAGGTTCGACTCTGAATCTAATGTGGAATTGGTGATGAACAAATATTGGCCATGGAATGGAGGAGCCATATTCCTTAAACATTGGACGACTCTTTTTGATGCCAGGAAGGAGAGATTAGAAGAAAGAGCTATATGGGTAAAAATGTCGAACATTCCCATGGATTTTTGGTCTCTTGATATGTTTAAGGTGGTAGGAAATAAATTGGGGTCTTATGTGGATGAAGATTGGTCCTTTCTAGAATCTGGCGACTACTCTGTAGCTCGTGTGCTGGTAAATTTAGACCTGAGAGAGGGCTTAGCAAAGAACATAGAAAATGAATACAAGGGCTTGGTTTATCAACAATCATTGGACTATGTTGGAGTACCTTTCAAATGCAATAGATTCCACACTCATGGAAATCTTGCGATAGTCTTTCATTTACCTTTTCGAAGAAAGATTTGGGTAAAGAAAGGAGAGGAAGCATTGTTGGGTAAGGAACGAAGGAAGGTTTATGACAGAAGCTCGTCCAAGAAGACTATAATTGAAGAAGACCATAATCAAAAGAGCTAGGTGGAAATTTATAAGAATTATGTCACTTCGAACAATAGCCCTTTGATACGCCCTAATCCTTAGATGGAAGCTACAGATCCTAGTCCTGATCTTGATTGCTTTTAGCCCCAAGAAAATCTAGAAGCTTCTTCTCCTGGTAAGTCCTTAGAAGAACCGGTGACTCTACATTTTACAGATAGTGAAATTGTTCATTTGTTTGTTTTATCCTTTGGGAAGGTTTTTTAGCAGCAACACGAATGGAATATCCATTGAACTCTATATCATCAATAGCAGCTAGCATGTCTTCTTTTGTCCAACCTCTTATTGCACTGATTTTAGTGACTGAACTTGTTCCTTGAACTGTGGTTGGAAGTGACTGTGTGGTTGGTGGTGGGACAACAATGTCCTCTTCCACCACATTGTCATTCTCAACAACATTGCTGGGAGCATTGTTGGCATTTGTATGATTGGACCTCTCCTCATTCGATGATGTGCAACGTAGCTGGGCACCCCTACTCAGTCGACGACTTGTTCTCCTTGCATTGCTGACTCTTGCCATGCCTACAACAACCTGCACATTTAGAAGGGAGGCTGGTTATGTAGAAGAAACTGGAAGTTGATTATAACAGAAATGTAAATAACAGAAACATAAATAACATAACTGGAAACATAAATAACATAAATAATATGAATAACAGAAACATACATAACTGGAAATAACATGAATAACATAACTGGAAATAACATGAATAACATAACTGGAAATAACATAAACAGAAACATAAATCACAGTAACAGTTACCTGAATCTACTGTGCACACAGTTCTGCTGGTATGCCTCCACTGTGCACACACTTCTGATGGTATGCCTCCACTATGCACACACTCTGTTGTTCAAATTTTTGAAATGCAACTGTGCACACACTCTGCAGGTCGAATTTATGAAATGCATCTTCATAAGGGTTGTGGTTCATTTATAGTTGTTTGCTATTGAATTGGGTTGGTAATAAGGTTGCACATGGATTGCAATCTCTCAAATTTCAATGTGTGTTGTGGATTGATTTGAAAGTGATCCAATGGTTGGGAGCTTGTCATTGTGGATCCCTGTGCTTTCATCTGTTTCATGATCTGTGTGCTTCCATCTGTTTAATGGGTGCATTTAATGGGTAGGTGTCATTTATTGAATACAGTGGGTTGGAATGTTGAACAATCTTGCAGTTATGGCTGACACTATCTTTTCTGCTGCTTGAACAGGTATCAATGAATGTTTGAACAAGTTTCAATGAATGCTGGGATATTTAGGCTCCATTAGATATTCGTGGGTCCTCCTTTGATAGGTACCTTGCAGTAGGTGGCAAAAACGAGTTGGGTTATTTAGCTGTTTATGTACTTCTGGAAATTTGAGCAGATCTGTACTTTGTTGGGACAAGATGTTTTGTACAGTTTGTCATATAAAGACTATTTATTGACAGCTATTGGCCCAGTCAGTTAATGGGCAATTTTTGGACATAATTTAAATATTTTCTGCACTTAATATGGAATGTGTGTGTTTAATTTATGGGTTTATTTGTGTCAATATATGGTGGTTATGTGGGACCAGTACTATGTCAACTACTGGTCCCTGTTCAACTATAGACAACTCTCCCCTATATTTGTGTACATCTTTATTTCTATATTGACATCAACTGGATAAAGTGGTTTGTAAAGCTTTGTCACAACTAGAATATACCATCGCATCTCCAATATAATGGAAATAGTTCTAATAAAGTCTTAATCGTAATTAATAATTGAGGTGCAATTTCTGCTGCCTCATCCCTAGAACAAGGAAAAGTATGACCATGCAATTCACAAGTGACAAATAAAATTAAATAAATGTCATTACAACCATTCAACCAATGGTGCAATTTTATCCTTTTTACAACTATACTTTAACTCTAAAAATACATAAATTAATGGCCCCTGATCAAAAGTTATTTAGTCTTATTATTCTTTTCGGACCACTAGCAAATATAAGTTTTGACATTTTCAAAATATAAAAATATTTTGATTTTAAAAAAATCCCTTGGTTCTCTTTTTATCCATGTTGTTAGCATGAGTCTGCTTATCTAAAAATACATGTTCATATGTTTCTTGTGAAAGTGCCATCATCCTTTCATAGTTACAAAACTTCTAGTATATGAAAGAATCATCCTTTAAACTAAAGGTGAACCAAGCTCTCTAATTCTTCGGAAAATGTGACCATATCTTTGATTTATTCTTAAATAATAGGACCACCAGTCTTTCCTATAAAAATTATATTTTCTTAGAGAAAAAATCTATAACTAAAAACTAGTGTTTTCAAGAAATGGATTACTTCTCAATGGAGCTTATAATTTTGAGATGACATTTTGAAATGGTTGTAACTTCATCAATATGGCTTGGAAGTATAATTAAATTTGTTGAAGTGATATTTTATCTACATTTGGTTTTTCTTCGATCTAAGCAATATGTCAAAATTTATCTACTCTACAATACCTACAATAAAGTCACAAATATAACAAAAAAACCCTAAAATAGTTTATTTTAAATCAACACTATTTTCACTTCCTAGACTTCATTTTAAATGATTTTTTTTTTTAAAATTGAGTATTTTTGCAAGAGGATCTCATATCTACAATTGGTTTCTTCTTATTCTACACATAAAACTAATTAATGTACTTTAGTGTCACCAACTTCTTTTTTCTCTTGAAAATATAAGGAAAAAAAGGTTACTTATTGGTTGAAGAAAGAGCTATGATATCACTTGTGGTGAACCTTGGTAGATAAAATATAAAAGATAATCCCTTAATTTCAAAATAATAAAATGCATCCACACAATAGACAACATAATAATATAGAGAGAACCCTTAAGGTAGGCTACCACCATCAAATACTCCCTTTTGGAAGGAGTCACTCCACAAGCCATGCTTATTATAATAAAATCTTCAACACCTCTAAAACAATAGTACTTACATGTATATATATTTTCTCATGAGTATTCCTTTAGACCTGTGCCAAACATTCCTCATTATCATATTATTTCCTCTAACTACCTAGTGGACCTTATTCCATGATCGTAGTCACATGACATTAATTATTCCCCTTAGGTACCTAATATTACATTATTTATCCCCCCAGGTATTTCATTAGGTACATTACATTGTAATAGTTCGAGTGAGATGCCATACTACCACAAGGAGGAAGGAGAGAGTGAAGTCGTCATCAATTTTAGGGAAAAACAAGAAACCATGGGAAGGAAAGAGAAAGAAAAGAGTAGGAGAGAAGGACACAAGATTAATTATGGTTTGAAGATTGATTATGTGATCTAAGGATATAGATTACTTTAGGAAACTCAATTAGAGTTAAATAACAAATCAATAAAGGACAATAAACTAATCAGGGTTAAATTATCAGTTTCCCTTGGTGAGAAAATTAACTTAATTGCTAAATATGAAATATAAGTGAAAAAGAAGGAACTCCCTATAACATGTTGTTGTAAGTGTTGAAGTTGCTTAGGTTGAAGATGAGAGATGTAATAGATCCCTAAGAGAGAAATACTCCACTTGATGAAGTTGTGCATGTTGTAACACCCAAAAAAAATTAATTAAGGTTAGTTAAGTATTCTTAAACATAGATTTGCTAATAAATAAATATTAAATAAAGTATATATTATTTTTAAATAAGAAATAATAAAAGAAAAGGATAAATTATAATAAAGTTGAATTAATGAATAAAAATTAGTTTAGTTAATTAAGTATGATTAGAAAAAAGTAATTTGCATGAAGGCCATTTGGCACTCATGCACAAATTCCCTCTAATTAAATTAAAATTGGCAAAATTCTGCATAAAGAGGGGAATTGGGGGTTGTTTGAGGGTCTCCTTTTTGGGGGGTTCTTTATGCTCTTTGTTTTGGGGCGTTGGGGAAGGGTTTTAGGAGCTAGATGGATATGGAGGTTTCGATGTTGAGGGTAGAATAGGATTATGTTGGGTTGGATTGGTATTGTTGAGTGAGGGCTCTGCGGCTCTCATTCTAGGACTGAGGGGTTTGGTTGGGAGGAGAGTGGTCCCCCCACAGTGGTTTCTAGTAGCTTCCACCATGGACTTGAGGGCTTCTTCAATATATCTATAAGTTCGAACTCTTTCTCAAGATACAGGTATGTTTTCTTCCTCACGTTGTTGAGTATATTTTAATTAGATTTATATTTTGGGTTACACATTATGTGAAAATTCGGTCGTGTATCTTGGCAAATATTTGAGAAGGAAAGTTTCACGTAACTATTTCTTTTACATTTTAAATCAATTTTTCTTAATTTAACACTAATATTTTCCGTGAAAATGAGCTCATTAAGTAATGAGATTGTTTATTATTTTACCCCTTTGTACAAAATTTAGTTTCTATAATTAGAAGTTAGGATCATATTAACGTATTGAGTTTTACACATGCTTGATCTCTAATACAATGCAATAAAACACCCAGTATCTACTATATAAAATAATGAAACAATGAAATGTTGTATGGTGACCCAAGGAACCTCAGAAATGTAATACCTGTCTTATTCTAATTGTGTTGGAATATCCTAATTATGGGAAGCCATCTCTTCCCCCGAAAACCTCAAGCATATCCTTCTGTGCAGCTGTCATGAGTTTCCCTTCACTTTCAACTGTTTGCGCAGGTCACTGAGGCATCCTCGCCATCTACCCCCTCTTAGCCTCGATATCACTCATTTTATAGCCCAGTGTATGGATATACAGATGGAATGTTTGTCGGTTGCTCTTCCGGATGTGTAGAGAATACTCTTCCCAACAACATCCACGTATTATCCATCATCAAACAAAATATTTGAGGATGTTCCTCCAAGAGGCCGTCGATCCCCTACTTCACGAAGTTAAGAAAAGTATTTAATTAAGGCTCGGCAGTGAATTGGATTCGCCACTCCCTTAGATACAAAATCTCCTCGTGGTAACTAAAAGTTTCCCTCCACCATGCGTAGCCTCCCCTTTTTATGGGATCATGTCTCCACCGATGAGAACACTAACGGATTAAAACTATATGCTTAACTTCATTATAACCTCCGATCTATATATATATATGTTCTCAAGTATTCACATATATCTCTTTTGATAAGGTAGTATGATAAATTTCAAAAGAAGAAGTTATATAAATGTTTTCCATTATCTTTATGTTTTAACAAAAGGATTTGTGTAATAATTTTATTTATCCAAAAATATTATATATATATATATATATACTTAGTGTATCAATAAATGCATAAATAACTTTCTTAACATGATCTTCCTCGTACCTTATTCTCAAGGTAAAATGGTGGAACCTCATGTTCTTTCCATTTAGGGGCTTTAACAATATTTTTCCTCATGTCCTTTCCCGTAGTTAGGATAGTAGTAATATCTGAGATGATCACTTAGTCTTAAATTCTGAGATGATCACTTAGTCTTAAATTCAGGTCATCTAGTAATAAATATATTTATGTTAGTGGGTAGGTCCTAGGAGTTCACTACTAGCTTGTAACAAGTACTTGGTTTGTTTAGGATTAACATAACTTAAGATGACACTTAAGACCTTAGGAAAATCAAGTAAGCCGTTACTTTTATTCAAGTGCATATGTGCACCAAGATGACATTCATCATTAGTATCTTAGATTCCCGTGACTTCCTAGCTAGTCGACCTCTTTCCCCTAGTGGATTCTTACCCCCATCGTTAAGTTCCATCATGCACTTAGTCTTCTAAGTCTATAATCAACCATTACAACTTAGGAAATAAATAACAAAGCTTACAAGTTTTGTTGGTGGGGCCTTTGCCTTGAGCTCCTCACCAAAAACACGTACATGGTTACATTTTCAATTACAACAAAGTAGGGGTGAAAGAGGGATGTTACAATCAAGATTTGGCACTGATTTAGAGATGCACTTACAAGATTGTTTTTTAAAAGGGAAATATTCAATTTCATTAAGAGAAGAGAAATATAGATATGCAAGGAAATCTAAAGGTGTAACTGAATGTGGCCTAGCCATTAGGAGAATCATATCATACAAAGGAAGCATACCTCAAGTTTTTACTAGGAACCATGAGTTCTAAGGTCAGTACCACATATATTTTTCATAAACAATGTGCTATGTTCCCTAGATCGTGAGACATCGACACAAAACAACCTATGAAAGTTGTGCTTCACTTGTCACCAAGAAATCAAGAAGGGTGAAAGAAGCTTTTACTTATTAAAGCCCCACTTAAGCATTCCCAAATGGATTTAAGGTATTGTGGACCCAAAATGAAGAATCCCAACCAATTATGGGCTAGATTATGGACTTGGACCCCAAGACAGATCCCAAACAATAGAGAATCACCCTGAAGTGTTTAGTGGAGTAAATATGATGACCAAATCCCACATACAAGAAGAGGCACAATATGAGACCATATCTACGTGTTAGGTATCCCAAAAGAGATCATGCATCTAGGAAAAGGTAGGGTGACTTAAGGGAGGGTAATACAATGTGGAAAAGCATTTGATATGAAGGAGAGGTAACCAAGTCATCATTAGACAATTCATGTATGGGAACACAAAGTAGGTCTCACTATAGTATTGAGTGGATAAGCCTATGTGAGTGATAAAGTGAAACACCATTAAATAAGCAAGAAAAAAGGAGAAGTTGGTGGTCTTGTACATGACTTCAAAAAAGGAGAAGCAAGAGGAATGAGCTTGCAAGCACAAAAATTGAAGTAGTTTGGGATACTTGATCAATTAAGTAGCTTAAGAATGGCTCTGATTTATGTGGAGGATGAGACAATGCCACTAGGCTCAAAGATGAGCCATTCTAGTGCTTAATATATGGATATGTCTATTTTTAACCATTGTTCAATAGTTTATCTAATGGTCCACTTGAATTCATTGTTAACTCTATGGTTCTTGTTTGAATATATCTCTTATGTGGAAGAGTTTTACATATAAATTTTATATTTTTAATAATCACTTAATATATTCAAAACGAGATATTATGTATGGAATGATTTTTGTTAATATATTATGGAAATGTGTATAATCTCTAATTTAGTTTGTATAAACACTCTTTGAATACATGTACTTGGACTTCTCAACTATTAAGATTCTATATATAAATAAATATATTTATTTATAAAAAATAATTAACCAAGATGGTTATAATAAAAATATACCACAAATCATGAATGAAATTAAGTAGTGTTATAAATACATTGTAGTTAAATTGTAAACAAGTATATAATATATTAATAAGATAAAAATTATATGTAAATTTTTAATTTTATTGATTTTTTAGTGGCTTTAAGTAGTGTTCCAAATTTGTTTTTACTTTTAAAAATTAAAAAAAATTGGTTGAAATTATATCCTTTATAAAATTGTTAAAAAAAATTAAAATTTTATATTTATATTTATTTTATTGATTATATTTTATTGTTATTCACCATTATTTAAAATCATTATTTTGTATTTTTTAAATAAAAAAAATTAACTATATATCACTATGGATAAAGTCATAATCTCTAGTTCATGGGGTGTAGAATAGATTCTCAATGGATATACTCTTAAGGCACTCCTTGTGTTAACAACTTAAATTTGTAAGTTACTTAGTCCCCACAACAACTTAGATATGTAAGTTACTTAATCCACACAACAACTTAGATGTGTAAAAATATGGATGAAATCATAATTACTCAATCAAATAGATTATTTTATAATTTTTAAAATAAAATACAAAATTTTAAATAAAATGCTAATTTAATTTATTTTATTTTATTTTGAAATTTATCAAAAAAATTTCAAATTAAAACAGTGATTTAAGTTATCAATACCATAAAGTTTGTAACTATTTGTTTCTTACTATCTCGAAGTTTTTTAATTTGGACAATTTCTAATAAGTAACTTAGTCTGCACAACCACTTAGATCTATAAGTTTCTTAATTTCGACAATATGGATAAAGTCATAATTATTCAATCAAATGAATTAATTTACATTATAGTTTAAAAAATAAATGCAAAATTTAACTAAAACATTAAGTTTACTTATTTTATTTTATTTTGGAATTTTATTCATTTTTATTTTTCAAAATAAAATAGTAGTTTAAATTAACAAGAGCATAACCACGTTCTGAAACCAGCTCTCACCGCTTTAATGGGCAAACAGCCCAACCCTTTGAACTAGTTCGTAACTATTTGTTTCCTATTATTTGTAAGTTATTCAACTTAGATCTGTAAGTTACTTAATCTAGACAATTTTTTGTAACTTAATTAGTCTATCTAAATCAACTTAGATCCATCTGGACTAAAAATGTATGAAGTAGATATACTTATTTCTTTTATTATTATTTACAAATTTACAATATACATTTTTTTTATATTTAATTATTATTTTTTAAATTTAATGTATATGTTAATATAAATATGAGCATTAGTCCATTGGTTGTAGTCTGGGTGGTTGGGAGGAATGTTGTTACCCTCCCCACCCAGGTTCAATTCTTGTAAGTGACATATTGCTCTTGTTGAGCCCATGTTGTAATGATTGTAATTCGTGCCACCTTGATTCTCTATTCTCTAGAATAGCAGGTGGAAGGACTAGCTCTCTAACAAACTGCGAACCACCTTTTAAAAAAATATGAGCATTACAAATTGGTGTGATCTAAATATTCTATAATGCTTAATCTATTTATGGATTCAAAAACACAATTTGAATACTTCCAAATTTGGATTTTACCAAAAAAAAAACACCAAATTTCCAAAAAAAAACCCACGGAAAAGTCCATAAATAGACTACTCCTTACAAATTTTGCCCTTGTATTACCTTATAAAATAAGTATAAATTCATCTTAATTACTCACATAGGCTTATCCACTCAATACTGTAGTGAGACTATAGCTGAATGTACACCGAAGAGAAGAGAGCACTCTATGAAAAGAGAGAGCTCTGTAATTTGTAATTTTTTTCATAAAAATAGGATACTTTTTTAGTGTTGAAATATTTATCCCATGACGGGGTTTTTCCACAAAAAACTGTTACTATATGCTTACTGTAGGGCTGTGTTTTTGTTATCCTTGCAATGTTAGTTGGCATAAAATAAAATATTGAGTGCAAGTTTATTTACTTAGAGCTGTAAATTTCGCGTTAGTGTTTGCCTATTCGAAGTTCTGTTTATTGCTCATTTTGTTCTTTACTTCTTTTTTCCGTGGTTCGTCCTGCTGTCTACATTGATTGCGGAGGCACTGTAGGCATGAAATAGTGCTGAGATTCACGGCACAGAGGTGCAATGATAAATGTGAAAACTTACTGCAATGTGAAGAGTTTTTCATAGGGTAATTCAGTCACTGCAATTCATAGGTTGTTTACACATGGATTAATCTTCCAGATTATGTCCAACATTTGTCCAATTTAGGCATTAGCATTATTTTCTCCTCAATTTCAGATCATAAGCCATTGAGTGATATCCATTGATATTTCTTTTGTTTTAAACCCCTCCCTTCTTTTTCTTATGAATGAAAAAAACGAAAGAAAAATAAAAAGTTAGAAATTAACCTGTGCCAAATAACTATTGAATCCAAAAATTACTGCCCGTATGGAAATCCGCGGCTTGAATGTTGCAACAGTTCAACATTTGACTGTAATTAATCCACAAAAGTCATTGAAATAAACAATAGAAATCCTGAATTGAACCAAAAATATTTAAAAAAATAAAATAAAAAATGGTAATCAGTCTTTTAATTTCGGATCTTTGTTTCGTTTTAACCCCTTCACTGCGTCTCTTTTTCTTATAAATGAAAAAATGAGAGAGAAAATAAATCAGTCTGTGCCAAACAACAAATCAATCCGAAATTACTGCAAGCATGGGAATCCTCGGCTTGAATGCTGCAGCTGTTCTACAATTTCCAGTATTTAGGCAAATGTCAATCAAAGAAATAACAATAAGAACCACTGAAATGAACAAAAAGAATAAATTTAAACGTCAAAGAACATATTATGCTATCGAATGTCAGGTATAGTATGGCATGATTAAATGTAAAAGAGAATGAAAGAATAATAAATTATGGAGATGAGGATGAAGAAATTGCAGCCTAAACAGCTACAGAGAGGATCTCAAACGCTGAATCGGCGCGAGATGCAGGAACTTGCAGAGCACGAGAGGTAACCATCAGTCCATCTCCAGAGGAGGCGCCCTCACCCTCATTTTTGGGCTTGCAAGTGTTGCTGTTGGAAGTTGCAGGACGACAATACATGCGCGATGTCTGAGGGCAATGAGATTGAAACCTGGTCACGATCTTTATTCCAGCATCCACCATTTCCATGTATTTCGCCATCTCGGCCAATAAATTGATTCTGCTGCTTATAAAGCTAACGGATTACAAGTAATCGGCGGTGGGATTTGAACAGCAGCCGGTGAAGGCTTCCACCACCACCACGAGGAAGAGGAAGAAGAGAGCTTGGTGAACATGGGAATAGAAACACAGTGACAGACAGAATGAGGAGAGATGTGCAGAGAAGGTAGAGTTATATAGCAATGAACTTTGAAGACATTGTATTTCCGAATACTTTGGGAAGGAAGTTAGGATCGATTTTGCGTGATTTCTCCGCGTTCGTTGATCCCAAATTCCAATGCAAGGCCAGATTTGGGGCAGCAAGGCACCTTCCTTCGTGGTTGCACTTGGACTTGTTCATACGGCTGGTCCATGGAGCCCACACAGATGTTGGCCCATTAATGTCCAAACTTTCGGAAAGACACCACCGCCACGAGCTGGACACGCCACAGGACCGACTGACCAACGAAAACAAAGTTCCAACTCATCAAAGAAGGGAGTCGTGACACGTACGTCAAGACATGGCTGCATTCGCGGCGATCCAAAATGGGATCACGTATTTCTCGTTGGTTGTGATGTTGACAACAACGTCCATCTTTTCCATTTTTCCATGACCGACACTTTTTCCCATTCATTGGTTTCTTTGTTTCTCTCCGTATTTTTAACATCCTCCACGATTATCTGTCCGTATTTTTTATTAACATTTTTAATCTCGTTCTATCGTTTTATTTACCATTTTTAAGCTCGTTCTATATTTTGGATTTTTTTTAAGCTCGTTCTATGTTATATCATTTTTTTTCTTTTTTTATTATTTATAATTTATAATTTTAAAACTTATCTAAATTTTAAAGAAGTTTTAATTTCTAATATTTTTAAAATTTTAAATTAAATTAGATTTTTTTTTTTAATTACAATATTTGCATCAAGAGAAGAGAAGTCAAGTGCTTTACATTTTAGTATGGAGAAGATGTTGTAATGTTAACGTTACCAAAAATATAAAAAAAGTAATTACAAAATCCATGTCAACTCATAAAGTTAAAAATTATGAAAAGTAATTAAAAAATCCACTCCAACTTCTAAATTAAAAAATTAAAACTTAAAATAGGGATCAAATTTCATAAGTTTAAGATAAAAATAAAATTACACCTTGAGAAATTAGATACCCCTTGATGCTTGAGGATCTATACTAGTTTGAGTAGAATTCCAATCCTATTAAGTATATTTTAAAGAAATATACAATTTTTTTTTTTATTTATTTATTAGGATTTCTATATTCTCTCCAACCTTTATTTCAGTAAGGTTGTTCTACCAATGGCTAAATATGTATTTACTATCATATATTGTAAATTTATTTTACATTATTAATTTTCTTCTTTTTTTAATTAAACTTAAAGTTCACATATACAAGGGTGGTAAGTGTTCAAGAAGTAGCAATTTTTTTCTAACAGTAACAGAGTAAAGGATTGTATTTATAAAGCTGTGCACAACTATTCATTACAAACTTTCAGAAAGAGTTTTTAACAGTGCAGAGATATCTGGACCTGCTATCACTATAATAACTATCTGCATTACATTACAAGCTCTGAGCTTGGTTTTCTTGAAATTTTCCAGCATAGAGCTGGAGTAAACCTTAACAAACTGACTGCAAAGGATTATAAAAAATGCATTAACCAAAATGAGCAAAATTTTTGAAACCTGGGTTGTGTTAAGTCCTAGCCTTTCCTCCTTAGCTGAGCAGAAGAAGCATCCACCATAACCTGATTAATTTCCTGATTTACTGTTGGGTTTTCATGAACCCAGCTCCCCTGAGTTGCTCCAGTGAAAACGGCCATGTCTTCCTGTAACCTATCCATTTTCCCCATTAATTCGAAAATATTTCGTTCCAGATCATCAATTCTGGAATCCTGGCAAGATAACTGTGTGCACACATGATTTATGTCGGACGCCATCTCTGCATTCTGGTTTACGTTGGAGCAGACCGCGTCGTATGTATTCCGGACTGCGAACTTGATGTCCACCAGCGTCCAGCTCAAAGCGGCTATGGCCGCCCTAATTGATTGCATTGTTTCCCAGTTAGACGCCTGAGCCAGCAAGAGACGAGGGGGAGGAGTGTCGAGCTTGCCAAGGGAGAGGCGGCTCAGAGCTTCAGGCAGATGGGGAGGACGAGCCATCGCGGAGGGAGGAAAAGGGAAGGTGGGTGGGGGAGTTAAGAGAGCCCCGTGGGAGCTGACACCGAGGGAGAGGGCGAGGTGACAGGTGGAGGAGCGGACGGGGTGGCGTGTGGGAGAAGTCTCGGGAGAGGGAGTGGTGTGAAGACCATAGCTTAAGAGAGGGTAAGGGTCCCTTGTGACCAAGGCCCTAACCAAAAAACTCACCTTGAGATCAATTAGCCTAGGCATAGGAACCTTAAGGGATGTAATGAAATCCCAAAACTCCATTTTGATCCTTGATTTGCCCTATTTCGAGCATGATTCCATGATTTGCCGCTAAATCTGCCATCCTGTTGTTCCCTCGGAGGATGTGAAAGAAGGATGTCTTTGAGAGAATTGTATTGGCTTTAATTCTTTGCATGTATCTGTCAGCTTTTGAGCCTGGCGAGGCATACCCTCTTTTCATGATTTGGATGACATGCCTAGAGTCTCCATAGATTTTGAGGTTGTCTATGCTGTAATTGGAGGCCATTTCTAAAGAGAGAATGAGAGCTAACCATTCTTCCTCATTATTTGTTTTCCTACCTAGTCCCCATGAGAATGATGCGATTTTAATTCCTCCGGGATCAAAAAGAATCCCACCCGCACCTGCCACCCCCACCATGAGAATGATGCGATTTTAATTCCTCCGGGATCAAAAAGAATCCCACCCGCACCTGCCACCCCACCATGAGAATGATGCGATTTTAATTCCTCCGGGATCAAAAAGAATCCCACCCGCACCTGCCACCCCATTCAAGAACTAGCAATTAGGTGAGCTCAATTTTGAAGATTTTATGATTGACATACAAGCCTTAAAGTTTGGAACACTTCGTCATTGAGGATAACTAACATAGATTCATTTTAAATTTGGATCTATCAAGTCGAGAGGGATCCAATTTCTTGAAGTGAATTTCTTTTTTTGGTCGATGAGTTACATCAAGTAATATTTAATGGAATCCCAATTAAGCATTCCCAACCAACTTTAAGACATTAAGAACCCAAAATGAAAACAACTGAGAAACACCCCAAGAAAGTTCTCCAAAGGGTCTAATAGAGTCAATCCAACAACCAAAGCCCAAAGTAGAGTCAATCCAACAACCAAAGCCCAAAGATGAGAAAAGGTGCAATATGATAGCCTATCTACACAATAATGAGTGGTTAAGGTGATATTGGAAACATAAGCATAAAGTTTGCCCTAATTCTATTTGTTTTTTTTAATATGAAAGTAAATTATTAGTAAGTTCAATTATATATATATATATATATATATATATATATATATATATATATCATTAATTAATTTATGTTATATATATGTTAATTTTAATTTTAGATGTTATATATTTTAATTTTAATTTTTAAATGTATTATGAGTGCACTTTGGTGTGAAATATACTTTGTTGAAAATAATATTTTTAAATAAAAGATAAGAAATGAAAAACTTTTTATAAAATAAAATTAAAAAGTAAATTTAATTTATTAAAATTTTGTGATATCAACAATGAATCTTGACGATTTATTTATTTGTAAAGATGAAATAGAAGTAAATTTTATGATCATTTTGAAAAGCATTTTCCAAATAACTTGTAAGATTTGCATTGCACTCCTTCACACACATAAGTGGATCCAAACTCACTTTCTTGTCATTATTGAGATGACTGACCATAATTTTTAGTCAGTTGGGCTGTAATTGTTACAACTATAATCATAACTTTTAGTTGACTTAGTTGTTACAATTAGAATCATACTTTTTAGTTGACTGAGTTATATGAGAGTTTTCACTATCAACTAACTTTCAATTCCAAACCAGATAAGAATAGTGATCAAACATGTGAAGATCAAAACCCACCTAACACTAACCATTACAATCAAAACTTTAATCTACAAAACTATGATCTAGCCATTAATAAATCGCCAAAATAGATAAGAATAGTGATCAAACATGTGAGGATCAAAACCCACCTAACACTAACCATTACAATCAAAACTTTAATCTACAAAGCTGTGATCTAGCCATTAATAAGTCGGTAATTCTAAAAATAGTGATCAAACATGTGAGGATCAAAACCCACCTAACACTAACCATTACCATCAAAACTTTAATTTACAAAGCCGTGAGGATAAAAACTCACCTAACACTAACCATTACAATCAAAACTTTAATCTACAAAGCTGTGATCTAGCCATTAATAAATCGGTAATTCTAGAGAGATTTAGGTAAAATAAGTCCCTCAAACTTTAAAATATAAAAAATAAAGAATGTTACAATGAAAAAAATCATCATCCTTATTTGAGTTAGGAGAGAAGTTAAGTAACCCTAATCATCCTCCTTATTTTGAGTTAGGAGTCAAGTTGAATTAACCCAATCACAAATTGGGTTATTTTAAACACTCATAAGAAAATTTGGCGCCTCTGGTTCTTTCACTTTGGGATAGAGAAATAAGCCTTGATCCATTCTAGTGACTGCAGCACCTGTGCTTCGTAATGCAGAATCTATACAATACATTCCAATAAGCCTCTCTCAATCAACAAATAAAACCTTTCACTGTGCTTAACCTATGAAAATCCCAAGCCAAGCTGGTGGCATAACCGCTAATTACATAAATGAGGTGAAATGTACGTATATAGTTTTCGGGACTCCTTACTTATGGAGTAGACCTGCCATTTTTCTTTAAAGAGGAGAAGACATGGGTGGCTAGGAAGAAAAGCGATACTTGTAACAATGCTTGTAAAAGGGAGTTGAAGCTTTCCCATGTCATAAGTCCATATTGAAGAATGCTTGTAAAAGGAAGTTGAAACTTTCCTGGTCAGAGAAGAGGGTGAAGAGGTTAATCATTACAATTATGAAATTTAAGCGGCTTCAAAGCAGTATTCAAACGAGTAGGTTAAAAGATTGATAATTTGTATTTAGTATTTCGCTTTTTTTTAGCCAAAATCCAGTAGAAATTGTTGAAATTGTAGTTTTAGATTGTTGGAATTGCATAATCAAGGTGTTCTATGGATAATCTGAATCTATTTCTGCAATCAAAATTATTATTTGAACAATAAAAATCCCTATTTCAATAAAAATTGCATTGCTACATTATGACAAAAATTGCCAGAAAAATGCAAATTGTTAATCTTTACCGTACCGTCTTCAAATAGCAATTTGCCAAAAAGAGAGGTGAAGCTTGGAATGCAATTTTGCAACACTCTCATTTGAATTTTTGTGAGACCAAAAACTTTGAAAATGGGGAGATCGAATCTTTAAATAACTTCGAAAAAATAAGACAATTCACTAGGGTGAAAAAGGAGGTGAATTCTTCTTCAAGCATGGGGAGAAAAAACAGAGAGGGAATTGAAGCAATAGGCTGTGGGAGACTCGCAAACATCTGTGACTGTAGCTGAATGTAATCCGAAGAGAACACCCTCTGTAAATATAAGAAGAAAGAGCTATGTAATCTGTAGTTTTCTTTCACAAGGAACTAGAGTACTATTTTTAGTGTTGATATATTTATCCTCCAGTAGAGTTTACTCCACATAAAAATCTGTGTCACTATACGCTTACTTAGGGCTGTGTTTATGTTCTCCTTTCAGTGGTATTCAGCCTGAAATATAGAGTGCAAGTACAGTAACTTGGACCTTTAAATTTGTGTTAGTGTATGCTTGTTTGAAAAGCTCTGTCTATTGCTCACTCTGTTTTTTGCTTTTTATTCCTTAGTTAGTCCTGCTGTCTATATTGATTGCAGAGGAACTGGAGGCATGAAATAGTGTAGAGATTCATGGTAGAGATATGTAGTGATAAATGTGAAAACATATATTCAATGTCAAGAGCTTTTCATAGGTTGTTCAATCACTAGAACTCATCCGGTGTTTACATGGGGCTATTTTTCCAATAAGTTTTGGAAAATGATTGTTTTCCAACAATATTTTACAGCAGTTACCATAAAAGTTATCCCAGAATGCGCTTCAGTTATTGGGCAGTTATCATAAAAGCTTTCCCAAAAATACAAGAGAAATAATGTTCAACATTTGTGGGGCTCAGGCATGACTATTTTCCCGCTATTGCCTTGTAAGACAAAACATACAAATAAAAAAGGAAAAACCCTAGCATTTGAAGTGTAAAACAGAACATACAAATAAAACATAGAAAATATCCTTATATTTCCACTTCCAGCCATTGCCCCAGAAATAAAAATCCGACAAAGATTGGAAAATGTTTTACTATGTTAACAGATTATCAGTTTCTTCATTTGGTATACATCGATCTTTGTTTTGTTTTAACCCCCTAAGGAAAAACAGAAAGAAAAAAATATGAGCCTGTGCCAAATAACCAATGGATCGAAAATTACTGTAGGTATGGAAATCCGCGGCTTGATTGCTGCAACACTTCAACATTTTCCAGTATTTAATGCATTAAAGTCAGTGAAACACAATAGAAATCACTGAACTGAATAAGAAGAATACATTTAAACGAAAAAGAACAAATTATGCTCTCGAATGTCATGATTATTATGACATGATAAAATGCAAAATGTATGAAAGAATTATTAATGAAGGAATAGGGTTAGGGGTCAGTCCCCATCCCATTGTTTTCCTTGTAGATGAAGAAATTGCAGCCTAAACAGCGATACAGAGGATCTCAAACGCTGACTCGGCCTGAGATGCAGGAAGTTGCAGGGCACGAGAGGTAGCCATCACTCCTTCTCCAAAGGCGGCGGCCTCACCCTCATTTTCGGACCTGCAACTGTTATTGTTGGAAGTTGCAAGATGATAATAGAGGCGCGATGTCTGAGGGCAGTGAGAATTAAACCTGGCGGCGATCCTTATACACGCATCCACCATTTCCATGTATTTAGCCATCTCAACTGTGCTGCTTATATAACAAACGGACTATAAGTAATCAGCAACAGAAGGATGTCAACACAAAGAGAGGAGCGGCAGCAGCAGCAGATGAAGGCTTCCACCACAACACAAAGAGAGGAGCAGCAGCAAATGAAGGCTTCCACCACCACCAGAAGTAGGAGGAGGAAGACGGGTTCGTGGGCATGGGAATAGAAATAGAGTGACTGAATGAGGGGCGATGGTAAAGTTATGTAGTTGTGAAAACGGAAAGTGGTCGGAAAGGATTGATCTGCGAGATTTCTCCGCGTTCCTCCATCCCAATGAAATCCCAGCTTGGCGGCAGCAAGGAATATTTCTTCTTCCTTGAATGTGGCATGAATTTGGTTCAGCGCCCAGCAGTCCATATGACCGTCGGGCCCCACATGGAATGTTGCTCAATTCATTTCAAACGTTAAGAATTAGCCCCACGACCCACTAAGCAACGAAACAAAGTTCTAACTAATTCACCAATTCAACAGTGACACGTAAGCAAAGATATGCGAGCATTTGTGGCTGTCCATTTCAGAAACATAGGCCTCTTTCCTAATTTCTCGCTGGTTTTGATGTTGGAAACAGCGTTAAACTTTTCCATTTCTCCAGTATTTTAACATTTTTTACGTTTATGTAGGGGAGGGATGCCAATTGTTGGACACCCCATGTGGCTCCCTCCCCCACGCCACGTGGGCACCTCGGCACATGGTGTGACCGAGCCTAGATGGCAGTGCCACCTATCGTGGTGGGTGGGCGCCATAAAGTGGCCTTTTGGCATGCTTTTTCATGCTTTTTCGACACTTTTTCCCCAACGTCTCCTTCCTCCCGTGTTTTCTTGCTCTGGCCCGGTCTGTGGTCGATCCGCCACCCCATTTTCTGTTCACCTCGCCCTGCGTTCTGCACCACTCCAGCTCCGATTCTGGTGGTATCCTACTGTTGTTCTGTGATGTGGCGGATGGTTGGTGCCTTACTCCCTGACGGATGGCATTCGCTGTTGCAGTTTGTTTTGTCCACCGGTTCTACAGACATGGACGCTCGCCCCATGCCCGTGGCACACCATAGGCCCATCAGCTCATCTGCAGCGGGCCCCGTTGGAGGTTTTCGTCGGTTCAGTGGTGGAGTTGTTGGGTTCCTGCTTGCTTGGGTTCGGTGGTGGCGATGGTGGCTTCCTGCACGCGTTCGTTCGGTTCGTTTGGTGGCGTTGGTCCCTTCTTGCTCATACTTCTTCGGTGGCGCTAGTCCCTTCCTGCTCATGGCAGTGGCTGGTCCCTTTCTGCTCACGGCGGTGGCACTGGTCCCTTATTTCTTGTACTTCTTCGATGGCGCTGGTCCATTCCTGCTCACGGCGGTGGCTCGCTGGTAGGTTTCCTACCAGCCATTCCTGCGTTAGTGTTTTTCAACACTCTCAACCTACTGGGGATTTTGTGGACCATTTATGCTGCTTTTATAGGTCAAATCTTGCATTTCTGGGTTGTGAATTGGTGCATTTCTGCGTATTGGTGCATTTCTGTGAATTGGTTTAATATTGCATCTCTGCTGCAGCGTTTTTTGGGTTTAAGTTTGAACTGTTTGTGGTGGGTTTACGTTGGATTTGCGGCAATGGTGAAATGCATTTCGCATTAGGTTTTTTATGTAGCATTTGCAGTAGTGTTGAATTGGTGAACTGCATTTCGCATTTGCGGCAGTGATGAACTGCATTCGCCGCAGCATGGAATTGTGCTCCTATTAATGTTGTTTAATGAATTATGAATGGTGAATAATGAATAATGAATTTGTTTATGTTGCAGTAGGGTTTATGAATGTTTTAATGTTTTAGGGTTTATGAATTTATTTGGTTGTTTGTTTGTGTTGCAATCCCCGTAGTAGGGTTAGGGTTAAGGTGAATTTGTTAGGGTTTATGAATTGTTGTTGGCTAGGGTTAGTGAATTTTTTTAAGGTTAGGGCTAAGTTGAATTTGTCAAGATTTATGAATTGTTGCAATCCCTGATGTAGGGTTTGTGTATGGGATTATGCTTATTACGGAGGTAAAACAAAATTTTAATGCATAATTGATATGGAAAATTTATATGAAGGATATCCTATTACAGAGTTCCATAATTTTTTTTATGCGGAATTATTATGCAAATTTGTTATGCGAACTGGTCATGCAGAATTGTTGATTATTTACAGAGTTATGTTGAAATGGTGAAATTGTATTTTGCATGAAGGTTCTATGGGCTTAATAATTGATAATAGTTTGGGTTGAATTATTGAAGGTTTTATGGTTTATGTTGCAGTAGGGTTTATAAATTTTTTAGAGTTTATGAATTTAGTTTGTTGTTGATTTATGTTGCAATCCCTGCAGTAGGGTTAGGGTTTAAGACTATTGCTTTAATTTACAAGTAGGGGAGGGATGTCTATTCTTGAAACTGCATGGGAGGGATGTTCATAGTTAAAAGTAAAAATTGCATCATATAGGGGAGGGATGCCAGTTGACAACAGTGACTTTCGCCATTGTCTCACTTATTGGATGAATACCCATAATTCAGTTTTTGATATCAGCAAGTGTGCCAAAACAATGGAGATTGGCTTTTACTTTAATTACGACTGTAGGGAACACAATTGGATATTGTTTTAATTTACAAGTATATGATGCAGTTTTAACTTTTAACTATTAACACCAAGTGCTCTGCTCCATCTTATTAGGTCATTACTTGCATTATGGGCCAATTACTTGCAATATGGGCAAAATAAAAGAAGTTAAATTTTCAGTTTTTTCTACTGATTTGGTTGTAGGTATTTTGTTCAATTAGTTGTTGGGTAGACCATAGCATGCATTTATATACACATGGTTTTATTAAACAGTTTGTTGGCTTGATTACTGTTGTCTGTTGCTCTAGCCTTCAAAAGGATATCGAATTTGTTTTTAGTTCCTTTTAAAGTATCATGTCTTCTTTGTATCTAACAGAACATTATTGCATAGAAAAACTAATCAATCATGAACAATGAAACAAAAACCTATGGTGACCTTTGGATACAAACCTATGGTTGCAGCGAGGAGTGGGAGACAGAATCCCTATTATTTGATAATTATTTTGGTTGAAGGGCTGCAAACTATAATTCATAGGGAAACTGAACTGCACCTATAATTTTTTTTACATACACTAGATCTGATTTAAGCCTTTTATGTTGATTAATATGATACTGTATTTAGTTCATACACATTGCTCTTAGGTGTAATAAGTCATGCATGAGAGCCCTCCATGGAACATTCCTTATAAAAGCATTATTAGTCTTAGGAGAGAAATATGGGCATGTTCCCAATCAGTTAGCATCGCATGGATGGGTATCACAACCTAGGTAATGGTTCAAACCCATTCATAACTATTACTTTAAGGCTTATAGTCCATGTTTAAGGATCTAGACCATGCCACATACATCATAGAAGGAATATAGGGCTCTATATTTATTGCTCTATATAGAAGGAATATAGGGCTCTATAGAAGGAAGGAAACATAGGGGTGTCAAGAGTTGTTCATTAAAAAAAACACACTTAAAAATACTTTAAAGTTAGGTCTTTCAAATGGTGTCAAATGCAACATTAAATACAAAAACATTGAGTATATTGTTGATGAACCCTAACCCTACTGCAGGGATTGCAACATAAACCAACAACAAACTAAATTCATAAACCCTAAAAAATGTTAATGAAATATTTAATCAAAGAACATTTCAGCGTGCTGTTGAAATGATGAAATTGCATATTAAACCTTATGATAAACCCTTGATTACAATGCCGCAAACATTAGGGAACGCTATGACCTAAAATTGTATCCAAAATGGTCTAGGATTGTATACAAAATGGCCATGTTACAAACATTAGACCTAGTGATTACAAAATCCACATTGCAATGTGGTCACAACAAAAAATTTGGCACCCCTATATGACACCCCTATGCTTGATGTCCTCCAAGATCTTCACTGCCCAATATTGTTGAGTTTCTTGCTTGGGCCAAGTTGGTTGGCCTACCTAGCAATGGCTGATTAGGTTGTGGTTGATTGCCTCCATATGATATCCAATTTGATTCTTGTAGCCATGGAGGAATTGACTAGCCACAGTGCACACTTGTGCTACTAACCTTTGCATTAGGTTGAGCCCCCCGATAATCATACATATGATTGACACCTACAGTGGTGGGAGGGAATAAAGTGGGCATGCGCACTTGTTGATAGCGGGGGACTTAGATGTTTATGAGGTCTTGGAAACATGGAGTATTATCTGCAATATGTTCCAATGTGTTTGGAATCATCTTACTCCCCTCCACTATGTTTGCATCAATGGAAACCCTTTATGCTAATCCTTGTTCTTTTTGAAGCAATTGTTGACCTTTTCTCAATTCCTTTTCCTGCCTTGCCATATGTTTTTTATGAGCCTTTTCTTGTTTTTCTTTCTCTCTTTCAAGCCTTTCCTATGCTCGAAGTTATGTTGCAACAATCCTTGTAGCCTTCTTTTCTTTATCTAAGTCCTTCTTTTTTTGTTTTAAATCCTGGATTTCAAGTTTCCTATGCTCAAACTCAATTAATAGTTTTATATAGTCTTCTGAGGTGAGTAATTGTGAACTTCGGCATTGACGAAGATTGTCTGTTGTTGCTTGCCTTCTTTTTGAACCACTTATACTATGAAACAAGAACTCGACATAGTTCTTGTTTTTCTCTCTCTTAATTTTAGTAGCTATTTTTACCTCCGTTTCAAAAAGGGTTGATACCAGTATCACACATTTTCATTTTGAGGCATTTTTTTGGGCCTTTGACACATCTTTGTTGTAAAGTATTTTTAATTTCTATTTTCAAGTGTGTTTTTTAGAAATTTAACAAAAAAACATACATTTAGAAGCTAGCTATAATGAAAAACACATACATTTTCGAAATTTATCTTTAAAATTTAATCATAAATAAGATATTTTTATGGAAAAAATAGTAAAAAAATCGAGAAAAATAAGACATTTAAACCCATTTTAACAGATTTTTAGACATTTTGTATAAAAATGATACCATTTCACATTATTTTTCATAATATTTAACCACCTAACCAATTATTATTAAAATTAAAAAAATATATATTTAAAAAAATTACATTCCCCCCTTCTACCCTAACCCTATCCCTACCCCCTCACAAACTATTACAAAAGTTAAAAAAATAATTATAATGTGTCCCTTCTACCCTAACCCCCCTAACAAACTATTAATAATTTTTCAAAAAATTTACATTTAAAAAAAAATTACATATCCTACCCTAACCCCCCAACCAACCATTAATAAACATTAAAAAAAACAAAGTACATTTCCTAATGCCCTAGCCCCCTACATTACCCCCTACCTTAACCCCCCCAAAATTACATTTCCTAATACCCTACGCACTACGTTAACCCCCCAATGTTACCCCATTACCCCTCACACATTTTTTTAACTAAAAACAATTTAAAACCCAACTTAAAAAAATTAAAAAATTAAAATAAAAACCTAAACTTAAAAAATAAAAAATAAAACCTAAACTTTACAAAAAAAAATTAACAAAAAGACCTAGACTTTACAAAAAAAACAAAAAATAAATAAATTAAAAATTAAAAAAATAAACTTTAAAAAAAATAAAAATAAAAACTAAACTTTACAAAAAAACACAAAAAGTCAAAATCAAAATTAAACAAAACCAAACTTAAAAAAAAAAAAAAAAAACAAAACTAAAAACAAAATAAACTTTTGGGCGGTGGGCGGATGCTGGCTCCGCCCACTTGGGCGCCCAAAGGGCCGCCCCACAGGAGCAGCTCGATGCAAAATGGGTGGGTAGATGCTAGCTCCGCCCACTTGGGCGCCCAAAGGGCCGCCACACAGGAGCAGCTTTTTTACACCCAGGATAGCACAGGAGGGGGGAGGGGAGCGACGGGGGAGGAGGGAGTGGGCTGGGGGAAGGGGAAGGGAGGAGGAGAGAGAAGGGGAAGGGGGAGGGGGAAAGCAGGAGGAGGTTGAGGGGGAACTTTGTTTTTTTTTGTTTTGTTTGTTAAGTTTAGTTTTGTTTAATTTAAAAAAAAAAAATTGTTTTTTTTTTAAAGTTTGGTTTTGTTTAATTTTGATTTTGTTTTTTTTCTTTTGTAAAGTTTAGTTTTTTTTTTTTTAATTTTTAATTTTCTTTTTTGTAAGGTTTTTTTTTTAATTTTTAATTTTCTTTTTTGTAAGGTTTTTTTTTTTTAATTTTTAATTTTCTTTTTTGTAAGGTTTTTTTTTTTTAATTTTTATTTTTTGTAAAGTCTAGTATTTGTTTTGTTATTTTTTTTTGTAAAGTTTAGGTTTTATTTTTTATTTTTTAAGTTTAGGTTTTTATTTTAATTTTTCAATTTTTTTAAGTTGGGTTTTAATTTTTTTTAGTTAAAACAACGTGTAAGGGGTAATGGGGTAACATTGGGGGGTTAACGTAGTGGGTATGGCATTAGGAAATGTAATTTTTGGGCGGTTAAGGTAGGGGTTAAGGTAGGGGGTAATGTAGGGGGCTAGGGAATTAGGAAATGTACTTTGTTTTTTAAAATGTAATTTTTTCAAACATTTATTAATGGTTGGTTGGGGGGTTAGGGTCGGATATGTAATTATTTTTTTAAATGTAAATTTTAAAAAAAATTATTAATAGTTTGTTAGGGGGATTAGGGTAGGAGGGGCACATTATAATTTTTTTTTAAACATTTGTAATAGTTTGTTGGGGGTTAGGGTTAGGAATTTATTTGTTGAAAACAAAAAATTTCAATTTAGGGGTTGATTTTAAGGCTTTCATAAACAACAGTATGAGATTTTTAAGCCATGGCTATATTTTTAACCCAGAGAAAAAAAATGTTGATACTAGTATCAACACTTTTCGATTTGGGGGTTGTTTTTGGTGTTTTTTATGAAAACATGATACTGGTATCAACACTTTTCAATTTGGGGGTTCTTTTCGGTGTTTTTTATGCAAAAATGTGATTTTTTATGGCTAGAGTTCTCGTTCTTAGTATATAGTTCTCGTTTCATAGTATAAGTGGTTTTTGCTGACACTCTCTCTACTGGTAGCTTTAGGAACCGACCAAGCAATTGGCCCTTCGTTGGCACTTGCTGCTCCTTGCTTGACACTTGCCTTTCAATATTTGGGTTAATGTTCTCCTACTCTATCTGAACCATATTGTCCTCTTCAGCTGGAACCTCATTGTGGACAGTATCTTCTTCCAGATTTCCATTTTCCACAAAATAATGAACAATTTCATTGTCCAATTCTCTTAGCTGTGAAGGCATGTTCATGCTTTCTTCATTGGTCCTTGAGACAATATTTTTGTCCAAATTCATCATGGCTTCTGCTAGCCATGATGGTGGGGTAACCTGGCTTGGCAAAGTCAATTCTCCATTGTTGCTTCCTGGAGCATGATCAACGTTTTCATTGATAGTTTCATTATCAATAGAGGCATTAAGAAGATCACAAGCAGAAGTTGCAGTTGTTTCAGTTGGTATAACAACCTCCATGTTATTGTCAAATGGTTCATTGTTATATTGTGTTTCACTTACATGTTCATCATCATCACCACAATAGGGTCCTCCTTGAGAGAGGGATATCATATTATCACTAGCAACAACGTCTTCCTCTACTTCCACATCTTCTTGGCCATCAACATGTGATTGGACATCCCCTTCTTCTTGACCATCCAGCTCAAATGCCTGGCTACAACTAGTATCATGCATGAGAGCCTCATAATTCAGTGGCCATATTCCAGTCCTCTTAAACCCAGCCTTGATATTTGAAGGTGTGAGAGGCCTTTTAAAGGCTTTACTTGCAAGCTCGGCTAGCTCAAACCTTTTTACCTCCACTACTGGATTCTTTTCCATCCACGAAGCTCGCTCACCCCTGAAATAGTTCTTGAAAGTCCCGAACACACTGACATCTAGGGGTTGCAATCTATGAGTGGTATGAGCAGGCAGTGTCAACAGGTCGATGCCCAAATTGTTAGCCTCCTCAATTGTTTGCACAACAATGTGGCTTCCATGTCCATCTAAGATCAAGATAACAAACTTATAGTGGAAGATATACCTATCTTAAAATATTTTAAAGACATCTTTTTGGAAGAAGTCCCTGAACTACCTCTGAAAATAGACATAGACTTTACAATCGATCTAATACCAAGAGCGGTACCAGCATCAAAAGATCTGTATCGGATGAATATAATAGAACTTACAAAACTTAAATCATAGTTACAAGAATTAATTGACAAGAAGTACATTCGACCTAGTGTTTCTCTTTGGGGAGCACCGGTCTTATTCCTAAAGAAGAAACACAGAGCCTTAAGATTATGCATAGACTATCGACAATTAAATAAAATGACTATTAAAAACAAATATCCTTTACCTCGGATAGACGATCTATTCGATCAGTTCCAAGGGGCAACAATCTTTTCTAAAATAGATTTAAGGTCCGGTTACCATTAGGTACGGATCAAATATGAAGACATCTTTAAAACTGCTTTTAGAACTCATTATGGTCATTACGAGTTTGTCATAATGCCTCTTGGTTTAACAAACGCACCTGCAACGTTTATGTGTTTAATGAATAGTATTTTTAACAACTACTTAGATAAATTCATAGTCGTTTTCATCGACGACATACTGATTTATTCAAAGAACGAACAAGAACATGAAGAACACTTAAAAATAGTTCTGCAAATTTTAAGAGAACAACAACTGTTTGCTAAGTTTAACAAGTGTGATTTCTATAAAGACATAATTCAATATCTAGGACACGTAGTGTCCAAGGATGGAATATCTGTCGACCCCTACAACGTTAAGGCTATCACTGAATGGCTAGTTCCTAAAAATGGAACGTACATAAGATCATTCTTGGGGATTACGGGTTACTATCGAAAATTTATTGAAGGATTTTCTAGGATAGCTTACCCCATAACTTCACTACAGAAGAAAGGTAAAAAGTTTGACTGAAATGAAAAGTGTATGGAAAGTTTTAATAAACTAAAACATCTATTAACCACCACCCCTATAATAAAAATTGTTGATCCTTTTAAGGATTTAGTCGTATGCACCGACGCATGTAATGAAGGATTAGGCAGGGTACTAATTCAAGAAAATATTGTCGTGGCCTATGAACGTAAATGTAATACTCCCATTTCATGGAGGAGTCTAGTAGACCGATTAATGTTAGGACCTCAATTGTTAAAAGATATGGAACTAACCGTGAAGTAGGTACAACAAAATTTGAAGGCTGCCCAAGACATGCAGAAAAGTTATGTTGACTTAAAAAGAACTCATCAAGAGTTCCAAGTAGACGACTATGTGTATATAAAGATAAGGCCCAAGAAAATCTCTTTAAGGATGGGCAGGTATTGAAAATTGGCACCTAGGTATTGTGGGCCATTTAAAATTTTGGCTAAAGTACGGTCGGTAGCATATCAGTTAGCCCTACCACCTACTATTAAAGTACATGATGTTTTTCACATTTCCATTTTAAAGAAGTATGTTCACGACACTACTCATGTGATTGATTGGGATGTTATACATGTGGAACCCGAGGGAGAGTTCCAGGTGGGACCAGAGCGTATCCTCAAAAAAAGAGAACTTCTACTTCGGAACTGCACCATCGTACAAGTCAAGGTGAAATGGAAGAACCTTAGTCCAGAAGAGTCCACTTGTAAATTGGAAAGTGATGTGTGGGAGGCATATCCAATCCTATTCCAGGATGAAGAAATGGAAGAATAAAGATAGAAAAATAATAACACCGAGGATGGTGTTATATTTTAAGATGAGGTGTATGTAATACACCGGGATTTAATAAATTATTATTAAATACTTTGCTGAATATTTTAATTTATTTTATTTTTAAATATTTTTGACAAGAAGTAAAAAATAAAACAATTTAATGGATTATTCCTTTATTAATAAAATTACTGAGGGGGGAGTAGAAATGAAATAGTTGTTGCATGAGTGATTGTTGAACCACAAGATGAAAATCCAAGTGGTTGAATCTGATGAGTGAGAACTCAAGGTGAAGGACGAATCTTCCCCAAAATCAAGTCACAACTCCTAGTTGAGTGCTAAAGAGCAGGAGGCTCATAAATGACCACGTCCTAGGAAAAATACTATATAATAGTATGTCCATAAGCAGCAGGAGGCTAGCATTGGATGGGGATTGAATCTGATAATGAAAGATATGGCGCATTAGGTGGATTTTTCTCTTGTGGTTCAGCGATCAAGCTCGGGGGTTCTGGAAAATGTGAGACTTGGCTGCTCTAGGAGTTGGTTGGGAGGAACGGTTGTTTCATTTTTGTTTTCCCGCCAGTAGTGCCAGGTTCCTTGTTCAGTTTTCTTAGTTATATAAATATTATAGAAGGATTTTTTAATTCCGTTATGAGTTGCATCTAACCCCTTCCAGAAATTCCTTTTATGCATCTAAATAGTCGAAGGATTTTATTTATACATCTCTGCAACATGTTTCCTATTATGTTCGAATTAAAATCATCTATCGTATTACTATTTAGATAACAAAGTAATCATAATTAATTCATATATAATTTTACACATCATTGCTTTGATTTAAATACCTTTTCGATGTTGTTTTCAAATGTAAATATTTTCTATTGAATCGAGATCTAAGTCCTTTTTACTTTTCCAATGAAGAATATTTCTGTCAAAATCGCTATCTACAGGATAACCATAAATAATGTGTTGCTAATACATCTTTGTTTTCAATTTGAGTTAGTTAAAGTTTCGAATAGAATCATAGAATATTCAACCGTGTTAACCAAGCCATAACAAGATCGCAAAGTAAGCTAAGTATAGCTAATTAGCATAGATAACCATTTCCTTCTACTAACTAGAAACTTTAAATAGTAATTTACTAAGATCAGGTCAAGATCCGAGAGGTTTCTGTTGAGAAATAAAACCTTTCTTTTTAATAAAAATATTCCTTTTCCTTTCTTTTCTAAAAACCCTCGCTACAGATCTAAAGGCCATATCTGAAGGAATCATTACTAAAACTACAAACTAAAATGCAATAATAATTACTTTAAACAGTTAACTCTTCAAACCATAAAAATATTTAAATATTTATAGCATTCATTTTTTAACTAATCGACAGCCCGACAAATGTCTGGTTCTTTAAGCAAAAAAGGAAATCATGGTCCCCTCCACAGAGGTCGCATAATATCTTTACGGTTGCATAACTAAGTAGTGCCACAACCCAACTCATCTGCATTGCAGTAAGCCATCATAGCATAGCAGTCGAGTTAATAAATAATAAAACAATAAATCAATAGAACAATATTTATATAATTAATTGGATAGATCGAGAATGGTTGTTCTAATCCTTCATCACAGTAAGCATAGTAACAAACAAGAGTTAACCAAAAGGAAATGTATAGGTTCTATCCACACTAGAAGTATTCACTTAGGTAAAAAAAATACCTAAGGGTCTCGGTCTTGTAATAGACCGCAAATGTTAAACTAAGGGATTCAAATCCCTGAAAATACAAGCTACCAAACGGTTAATTTAATGGACCAAAAAGTTAATTATAGAAGTAGTAAAACTAGGAACCATCAACAATGCTAAATAAACAGAGTTTGGAAAACATTTACAAATCAAATCCTAAAACGAAGGCTACGAGATAACCTCTGCCTTTAAAATCATAAATCCTGAAAGGGAATCTATATTAACAATTAACTTATCTTATTGACAATTTCCTATTCCCTTCTCGTTGTTCCAAAACCCGCACAAAGTTTCCTGTAGCATCCAGCAATGGATTTTAGTTAGTAAGGGAACACGTAAAACTCCTTTTTTTATATACTTAATGGGTTCCAAGGCTCAGTTCGTCCTCACCTAGGCGTTTTGAAACGCAGGCTCAAGAAGAGAAGACCCTGTCGCCATTTTGGAAGATGTCTTCATTCTGCATTTTTCAAACCCATTGTTAGAATCCTTACAAACTATGAAGAAACCTTTTAGATATTGAAGTAAAAATTACAATCTTAACTATGCAAACTGTGGACAGCGCCATGGGTTGTCTCTTTCTGAGAGCCCTTATCACTCCATCTACCTGCAAAAATATGTAAGCATTAAACCCCGAACTCGGATGTTGAAAAAATGTTGTAAAAACTTTCAAAAATTCTGAATTGAGTTAAGTTATTCTTACCCATCATATGGGTAGCACGAGGACAACTAAATGTGTGTTCTCCAGTCACATCAACTAGCTCGTGGTGGCCTCCAAACCTTTTAAAGACGTCGGTGAACAACCAAGTGAAAATGCCATTAACCACAGGCGCATTTTTACACTATCAAACACACTGAAAGCGCCATGAAAGAGCAGGGTCTATGCTCCCAGAGTTCACATACCAACAATGACAAACATCTAATGAAGGTTTCAGACAACCAAGCGATACATCAAAAACCTACTCCCAATAACCTTGCAATCCCAATGTTGGATGGACGACTGGGATCTCTTTCTAGCATGAGCCATAAAATATTGGCTACTGTGTCAACTCGCAGCCATGGCGGCGTATTAAATTTACCATCAACCATAGTACAACAACCTGTAACCTCGAAGGTATGGAATTCAAACCTTATCTATTTGCTTGTAAACCAAAGTTCGATTATGGTAGAAAAACCATTGTTACCTTTACATTAAATAAATATTGTTCCAAGCCTTACACTTTGGACCATCATATTAGCGCTGGTCTTTTATACTTTAGCACTTTTAGCTTTCGAGTCAAGACTATAGCTATAGTCTTCCCACCTTGTGCATTTATAAATAAAGTATTAAAGTATATTCTTAGGGCAAGGATCAAAGGTCCAAGCCTAACCTTAGCGCTGAGCATGGCCCTTTGCAAATTAACAACAAGAACAAGAATATTAAAACATCACTTACAATTATATTGACGATACACCACCTTTGTGGTAAAGATTCCACCTCATTTGCAACATGTCCATAAACAATATATAAATTACATTAATGACTTTACAAACATGACGACCTTTACTCTTACTCAAATAGAACGTAGAGATGTTATAAAGGATATCAAAACATTAATGGATGTTTTCAAGAAGTTACATACTTAAAAAAAAATTATTTATGGATTTTTGAGGCACGTGACAAAATGGTATAAGAGCATGGTTACAACACTTGTCCTGAACCGGCCCAAACTTTGCAGTTGCATAAAATAGAAAACTAATCTAATTTTTATTTCTGGGTTTAATTCTCTTACTAGACAGGAAGAGGAAGAAAACTTTATTTTTGCAGGAAATTATGGCAGAGTTCGGAATGCCTGAAGGAGAAGAATCACCCCCTAGAATACTGGTGAACAATTAAGGAGGTGAAATCTGGGTAAATTTAAATGAGAGTATAACGTACAATTCGTTAGAATTACAACATATTGTCAAAGAATTGAGGGAAGAATTAAAAAGAGTTGAGGATGAAAACGAACGAATTATGAAAGCACAAGAAGAACTAAATAATATTTTGCTGGATCAAATACACAGTAATGAAAAAATAAAAACAAAGAAACTAAAGACTTTAAGTGAAAAGGTACACCTTATAAACGTAAGGGAAGAAAGATGGAATTTTCCAGCTATGGGGCTGAAGCTTCCAGTGAAGAATAACAAAAATAAGAACATCAGGATTCAAGTGAAAGTAGTGACAATCATAAAGATAAAAAGAAAAACAGACCCTATGAAGAAATTTCAGGAGAATTTTAAAAAATTAAACCTCCTATGTTTAATGGTGAAATTGAGAAAGGAGAAGAGGCAAAAGCCTGGCTGTCTGGAATGAAGAAATAATTCTAGATTTACAACTATTATGATGAAATAAAGGAAAAAATGACCATCTATAACTTAAGTGGAAAAACAGATTTCTGGTGGCAAGATATCAAGAAAGTAAAAAGTATAAAAGAACGACAAGTAACCTGGAAAACCTTTAAGACACTGTTTAAAGAAAAGTATATTTCTGAATAGTACTATGAAGAAAAAGAGAAAGAGTTCTACGAGTTAAGGTTAGGTGCTTTGATCATAAAAGAACTCATAGTAAATTCCTAAGTCTGCTTCGTTATGTACCTTACATAATAGATGAAAAACCAAAAATACAGCGCTTTCTCGGCTACTTGCCTACCCCGTTTAAGACGCTGGAAGAGGAAATGAGGAAAGCGAATTACTGTTATGAACAGAATAAAAACAAAAGAGAAAAATGTACCGAATTGGAACACTAAAAGATGGGATAACTTTGACCCAAGAAAAAAGAATAATAATAATATACTTAACATAAATTATGGCAATAACTACAAAGGGTATCAGGGTAATAATTATAAAATTTGTAAAAACACAACACCCTGCAGCAAAAGAAAGAGAACCTTCCCATAATTTTAATAAAAACACTGCACAACGGGAACCCTTAAAATGTTGGGAATGTGGTGACCCGCATTACTTTAAAGACTCTCTTGTAAGAAATAAAACTTTTAATAAAGTCCACTCCATTCAGAAAGCTGTTACAGTTGGAGATATGGCCAGAAGTATGCCCATAATCAATGTTGTAGTGGAGAATCGACAGGTAGACCATCATGATTCAATGGTCGAGATCGAAGGTATGATAAAAAGTCAACCTATTTCCATACTAATTGATCCAGGTGCAAGTTTAAGTTATGTATTGTTAGTTTTTCGATAATTTCATTCAGTATTATCTAGGATCACTAAGAGAATGACAAGCACATCATAACAATCACAAGAGACAATGGACACAAAGCATTTCATTGGGGAAAACCAGGAAGGTGAAAAACCCCGCAACTTCCTCAGAGATAGAATGAGCAATGGTACAAAATCCCAAAACAAAGAGATAGACTCCAACAGCTTCTCCTCCTCCACTTGTGCAAACTTGTCTCTCTCTCACTCATGTGCAATGGTAAGTGAGTGAATGAAAAAATGAGAGAGTCTCACTCTCTATTTATACTTTACTTCACTTTACTTTTTATTTTACAAGGCCGACTTCTCCTAAGAGAGTCTAATAACCCTTTAACCCCTAACTCTGGGACGACCCCACAAGAGGAGTCTAATAACCCATCAAATAATGATGATGACCTTCCTGATCGGCGGAATGAAACCTCTCCGTCGGAAGCACAATGTCCTATGAATACAATATAAATTATACAAGTGAAATACATTCCGAAGTTACATATACATCAACACTCCCTCTTAACTAGGAAGGTATTTCCTTGACACATGTCATCAATACACATAGGCACAAGTCTTCAATACCGGATCTGGATCATCGTCATCTGGATCACGGAGCATCATTGTCATAGGAAGTTCTACAGAGCCATCCCTTTTTCATGCTGGATGTAGGCCTAGCCTCCTGTAGGTCTTCATCATCTCTGGGAGCGAGCCATCTAGTATGTACATCTCTGGACTTATTATATGCTTCTACAAAACCTGTGTACCATACTGCCATCATCAACACTCATCCTCTTGCTGGAACACCATCTACTGGAACATCATCTTTGTCAACTAGAACTTCTTCTGCTGGAACATCCTCATCAGAAACATCATCAGTTGGAACATCTTCTGCTATCAGCAACCTCGTCAGTTGGAACACCATCTGCTGGAATATCCTCATTAGCAGCACCATCAGCTGGAACAACATCATCGTCAGTTGGAACACCATCTGCTGGAACATACTTATCAGCAGCACCATCAATTGGAACAACATCATCATGAGCTGGAAAACCATCTGCTGGAACATCCTCATCAGCAACACCATCAGCTAGAACACTTGCAACAAACATCAATAACTAAGTAACGATACTATCAGTCATCCAGTATTGATCTTCCCTCACCCTTGGAGAGGCATTAGCTTGTGAGAGATGGAACCATCAGTCAGCCAATACTGATCTTCCCTCACCCTTGGAGAGGAATCCATCCCTACAGATAGGCAACAGCTTGTGAGAGATGGAACCATCAGTCAACCAATACTGATCTTCCCTCACCCTTGCAGAGGCATCCATCCCTATGGATACGCATCAGCTCGTGAGAGCTAGAACCATCAGTTAGCCAGTACTGATCTTCCCTCACCCTTAGAGAGGCATCCATACCTACGGATAGGCATCAGTTCGTAGAACTAGAACTATCAGTCAGTCAGTATTGATCTTCCCTCACCCTTGGAGAGGCATCCATCCCTATGGATAGGCATAAGTTCATGAGAACTGGAACTATCAGTCAGTCAGTATTGATCTTCCCTCACCCTTGGAGAGGCATCCATCCCTACAGATAGGTATCAGTTCGTGAGAACTGGAACTATCAGTCAACCAATACTGATCTTCTGTCCCTCCCAGACATGCATCTATCCTTTCGGATAGGATCTCTATTAGTCAGCAAGTACTGATATTCCATCCCTCCTAGACAGGCATCTATCCTTTCAAATAGGCATCATCAATCTCTCTTCCTAGAGAGGTCCATCTGGACCACACCAAGCTTGTCTCGAAAGTACTCAAAATTCACACGAGCCATAGGCTTAGTCAGCACATCAACAACTTGTTCCTCTATAGGAACATACTCGAGCTTCACGGCTCCCCTCTGCACCATATCCCAGATATAGTGGAACTTAATATCGATGTGCTTCGATCTATCATAAAACACAGGATTTTCTATCAACTTGATGCAACTCTGGTTATTACAGAGTATCTCCGTGGCATCAATCTTTGCATCGAACAATCCTGTCAACATCTTGCAAAGCCACACTGCTTCACCACAAGTTGAACAAGCTGCTACATACTCAGCTTCGGCTATACTCAGTTCCATGCAGGACTGCTTCCTGCTAAACCAAGAGATCACACCTGATCCCATACTAAAGCAGCACCCCGAAGTGCTCCTCCTATCTACAGCATTTCCTGCCCAAAATGAATCAACATAACCCTCCAGGTTAAACTTTTGATTCACATCATACTTGAGCCCATAATCAATCGTACCTTTCAGGTACCTCAAAATATGTTTTATAGCAATCAGGTGAACATGTCTAGGATCTGTCAGAAATTGGCTCAAGGTGTTCACCGCAAAGCATATATCTGGTCTCTTGTTCGTCAGGTACATCAAGGACCCAATCATTTGATGATACACCGTGACATCAAACGACTCTGATGAAGCATCACTCAATAGCTTCAGGTTTTATCCCATAGGTGTGGCCATGGCCTTGCAGTCCATCATCCTAAACCTCTTCAGGATCTCTACTGCATACTTCCCTTGTCCAAGGAAGATTCCATCTGCACTTTGCCAAACCTCTATAACTAGAAAGTAATGCATCATACCCAAGTCCTTCATCTCGAACTCGGCAACAAGCTTCTTCTTCATGTCGGTAAACAATCTATCCTCTCTTGTCAAAAAACAGGTCATCCACATACAATAGGAGTATCAATGGATTTCCTTCCTCAACCTTGTAGTAAAGGGTGAAATCTGCTTTACTCTTGGTAAATCCCAAACTAGACAAGAAGTTGTCTATCTTTCCCTACCATGTCCTAGGTGCTTGCTTCAAGCCATACAAGGCTTTCTTCAATCTGCACACATATGACTCCCTGTCATGTGTTTCAAAACCGAGTGGTTGCTCCAAATACACTTCCTCTTTGACTACACCATTCAAGAAAGTTGTCTTGGCATCCATCTGGTATATCTTCCACTTCATCATTGCAGCTAGAGCAAGTACTATTCTGCTGGAAGTGTATCTATCTACAGGCACAAAAGTTTCTTCATAATCTATCCCTTCTTTCTAGGAGAAGCCACGAGCCACAAACCTTGCCTTGTATTTTTCTATGCTACCATCTGCAGCATGCTTGATCTTGTAGATCCATTTGGAAGTCATAACAGACTTCCCTACTGGTCTCGGGACCACATCCCAAACATCACTCTTCATGATCGACTGGTATTCCTCGATCATGGCATTCTTCCATTACTGCATCCTGGATCTTGGGAACTTCATATTCTTCAATATATTCAATAGATAGTTTTCTTCGTTGCTGGAACAAACATTGTAGTCCTTCTTTTGTAGGTGATTGTACACGATCTTTCCTACAAGTCAAATTCAATTGCATGATTAGAAACTTCTCATAGTTTTGAGAACAAAATATTACACATAAAATATATGTCATACAATCATGCAGTTATCTTAGCCAATGCTTCAATACAACATTTATCCATATCCTGTAACTTTCTAAATGCCTTCCATCTCTACCAAAACATTGTTAAGAGTGTGCACAACTCCCAACATGTCAGCAAAGAGGTTTCATTCTAGATAAGTAGCAACGGAATGTTGTACAGTACCATAGGCCACTTACCCATTACTTGCATATTAGTAGTATCTTGTTCATTGATGCAACTTTTCTAAAATGCATAACATACATCCTAACTCTAGGAACATGAGTATGAACATGACTGAACAACATCATTTAAGTAATCATATATATAGGAAATAACAATTCAAATACTTATCTGTGTTTGGTTGTTGGGTGGACTCCCTCTCGATCTTTGCTTCCTTGCAGGAACTACTGGAGTGTGCTCCCTCTTGATCTTTGCTTCCTGGATTATCTGTTTTTGAACTTATACCCATCCTGGACCACTATGCATGCTTAAGTGTGCACTAGTGTCATCATTGTTTCATCCTCAATATCTCATACATAATCATACATGCATTAGTATAATCTCAATACTATAAAAAACATTATGATTCTAAATATGTATGGTCATGATCATTTCATACATAGGTGATTTATCACGAGTGTTAGTATCCAAGGTTTCATGCATATTCTTATTCAACCATTGGAATCTTCTAGTTTGTTAAACTAAGAAGCATAATATGCATAAACCCATGATTGTTCAAACCTATAACTTCATGAATAATCATTATCAATCATACGAAAGTATACTTATATGAGATCCTAACACAAGGTAGGATTCTAACTTGATATAGGAAAAAATACCTGGATTACCATGCTGTCTAACATACCCATTTAATGTCTTCTTTGTTCTCTTCAATGATTTAGAGATCTTGTCCTAGTAACCTACATATATCATAAGTTAAGCATTGTAGGACCAAATTATACATACCTCGTAAGTAGAGCTTCTATGTGATCAATGGCTATAGATGAGTCTTTGTCTCCATGTCACCATGGTCATATGTTCTCGATCTAGAACTTGATTTGTCTTTCTTGATGTACCTTTCATGTTAGCGGACAACATCATCCTCAAATAACACCACAATGAATTAGTACAATCATAAGTGTCATAACCCTAATCAATGAATGTCTTCTATCACACATGCATTCATACTTTTACTAAGGTGATTAGACAATCTAAAATTAATCAAGATTGTACTAACCTCAATAATATGAAGACAAACATATCATGAACTTAATCATCAGATAAATGAAACAAATTTCGACACATACATGTATCTCCTCAAGTCATACCTGTCAGAATTGCTTGTAGTCTTCTTTTGTAAGGCCTTGGCCTCATCTCCCTCTACAACTGAAACTTCTTCATTTATGTAGGTGTCCAAATCATTCTCTTCTAGGATTAACCCAATCCACTTTGATTTTCTGAGACTGGATCTGGAGCTGGCTAGGGTTTGACAGAGAAACCCTAAAAATTAAAACTTTGAATTTCAAACTTCTGATTGGATGGAAAGATGCACCTTGCTGAGCTGATCAGGCTGGTATACTTCAATTTTGAAATCTACAAAATTTGACCCCTCAAAGTTGCCTTTGAAACTTCCAGAACTTCTAGACAAAATCCCAAACTAGGGTTTGAAAATGCCCAGGGTTCTACCCAGCCAAAAAAATTGATATTGTGCTCTAAACTTTGATTTTTCTGAGGAGCATCCAGCCGTGGTCACAGATTCCAAAAATTTCAACTTTTGCGGAAACCCTAATTTTCCACCTTTCCGATCAAAATACCGAATTAGGGTTTGATGAAGCCCATCCTTCTGCCTAACCAAAAAGTTCGATCTTGGTCTCTAAACATTGATTTTCTTGAGGGGCATCCAGCCGTGGCCTCAGATTCCAAAAATTCCAACTTTCTCCGAAACCCTAATTTCCCGCAGTAGTGACGGGCCAAAAACTAAAAGTGCTCATAATTGAATTTTGTCTCGACGGAAAGATGTGCCCTTCCAAGGAGAGTCAGCCTAGCCTCCTGCCTTTGATGAACTATGGAGAGAAACCCAAAAATTAAGAAGCCCTACCTTCCGCGGCTGCACATTGTCTTCTTCTTAGTACTGCTATGATACCCTGTTAGTTTTTCGATAATTTCATTCAGTATTATCTAGGATCACTAAGAGAATAACAAGCACAACATAACAATCAAAAGAGACAATGGACACAAAGCATTTCACCAGGGAAAACCAAGAAGGTGAAAAAACCCTAACTCTGGGCTGACCCCACATGAGGAGTCTAATAACTCATCAAATAATAATGATGACCTTCCTGATCGGAGGAATGAAACCTCTCCGTCGGAAGTACAATGTCATATGAATACAATATAAAATATACAAGTGAAATACATTCCGAAGTTACATATACATCAACAATTATCACCTAGGATTGTTGAATTATGTAAATTAGTACCGAAAAAAATTGAAAAATCTTGGCTAGTACAGTTAGCCACAGGTACTAAACGTAAGGTCACTAGTTATCTGAAAAGTTGTGAAGTGTTGATGAATGAATTTAATATGCATATTGATATGAATATTCTACCATTAGGTTCCTATGATATGATGATAGGAATGGATTGGTTGGAGAAACATAAGGTTATGTTGAATTGTTTTGACAAAAATTTTACATGCATAGATAACACTAGAAATACAATTAAAGTAACAAGAATTCCTAGAAAAACAACTATTATGGAGATCTCAGCCTTACAAATGAAGAGATCCATACGTAAGGGATGTAAAGTATTGGTTGTTTATGTACTAGATGATAAAGATCAAGATAACAAACTTACAGTGGAAGATATACCTATCTTAAAATATTTTAAAGACATATTTTCGGAAGAAGTCCATGGACTACCTCGGAAAAGAGACATAGACTTTACAATCGATCTAATACCCGGAGCGGTACCAGCATCAAAAGAACTGTATCAGATGAATATAATAGAACTTACAAAACTTAAATCACAGTTACAATAATTAATTGACAAGAAGTACATTCGACCTAGTGTTTCTCATTGGGGAGCACCGGTCTTATTTGTAAAGAAGAAAGACAGAACCTTAAGATTATGCATAGACTATCGACAATTAAATAAAATGACTATTAAAAATCAATATCCTTTACCCTAGATAGACGATCTATTCGATCAGTTCCAAGGGGCAACAATCTTTTCTAAAATAGATTTAAGGTCCGACTATCATCAGGTACGGATCAAAGATGAAGACATCTTTAAAACTTCTTTTAGAATTCATTATGGTCATTACGAGTTTGTCGTACTGCCTTTTGGTTTAACAAACGCACCTGCAGCGTTTATGTGTTTAATGAATAGTATTTTTAGCAACTACTTAGATAAATTCATAGTCGTCTTCATCGACGACATACTTATTTATTCAAAGAACAAACAAGAACATGAAGAACACTTAAAAATAGTTCTGCAAATTTTAAGAGAACAACAACTATTTGCTAAGTTTAGCAAGTGCGATTTCTATAAAGACATAATTCAATATCTAGGACACGTAGTGTCCAAGGATGGAATATCTTCGACCCCGACAAGGTTAAGGCTTTCACTGAATGGCCAGTTCCAAAAAATGTAACGGACATAAGATCATTCATGGGGATTATTGGTTACTATCGGAAATTTATTGAAGGATTTTCTAAGATAGCTTACCCCATAACTTCACTACAGAAGAAAGGTAAAAAGTTTGACTGGAATGAAAAGTGTATGGAAAGTTTTAATAAACTAAAACATCTATTAACCATCGCCCGTATACTAAAAATTGTTGATCCTTTTAAGGATTTCGTCGTATGCACCGACGCATGTAATGAAGGATTAGGTGGGGACTAATTCAAGAAAATATTGTCGTGGCCTATAAATCTAGGAAATTAAAAGAGCATGAAAAAAATTATGCTAGTCACGATCGAGAACTTGTTGCAATTATACATGCATTAAAGATGTGGCGACACTACCTCATCGGAAGAAATTTTTTGCTAATGTCAGATAAAATAAGCCTAAAATACTTATTTGATCAACAGAATTTAAACGCTAGATAAGAAAGGTGGTTGTCATTCTTAAGCGAATATGACTTCGAGATAAAACATATAAAAGGTAAAGCAAACAAAGTTGCAGATGCTTTAAGTTGTCATGCAAATTTATTATTTGTGAGCAGTAGTTACAAATCTGATTTAGAGAATCAAATTTTAAATGCAAAAAAATATGATAAAGAGTACCAAAATTTAAAGGAAAAGACTGCTGAAAATGAAAATAACAAGATAAAAACAGATTTTTGTTTCAATGAAAGAGGATTACTGCTACATAAAAACAGATTGTACATACCAAATACAACAGAATTTAAATTAACAGTCATGAATGAGTTGCACAAACGACCATATTCAAGACATCCTGGAAAATAGAAGATGATCACCATGATCAGAAAAGACTTCTTTTGTCCCAACATGAAGAAAGAAGTAGCAAAATACTTAGCTCACTGCATAGAATGACGGCAAGTCAAGGCTGAACACTAACATCCAGCTGGGTTATTACAACCGCTACCCATTCCAGAATGGGTGATTAATGTTAGCACCATAATTGTTAAAAGATACGGAACTAATCGTGAAGCAGGTACAACAAAATTTGAAGGTTGCCCAAGACAGGCAGACAATTTATGCTGACTTAAAAAGAACTCATTGAGAGTTCCAAGTAGGCGAGCATGTGTATATAAAGGTAAGGCCTAAGAAAAGCTCCTTAAGGCTGGGCAGGTATTCAAAATTGGCACCCATGTATTGTGGGCCATTTGAATTTTTGGCTAAAGTAGGGCCAGTAGCATATCAGTTACCCCTACCACCTACTATTAAAGTACATGATGTTTTTCACATTTCCATTTTAAAGAAGTATCTTCATGACACTACTCATGTGATTGATTGGGATGTTATACAGGTGGAACCTGAGGGAGAGTTACAGGTGGGACCGGAGCGTATCCTCGACAGAAGAGTACTTCTACTATGGAACTGCACCATCGTACAAGTCAAGGTGCAATGGAAGAACCTTAGTCCGGAAGAGTCCAATTGGGATTTGGAAAGTGATGTGTGGGAGGCATATCCAATCCTATTCCAGGACGAAGAAACGGAAGAATAAAGACAGAAAAATAATAACACCGAGCACGGTGTTATCCTTTAACAGGAGGTGTATGTAATACACCAGGATTTCATAAATTATTATTAAATATGTTTCTGAATATTTTAATTTAATATATTTTTAAATATTTTTTACAAGAAGTAAAAAATAAAACAATGTAATGGATTATTCCTTTATTAATAAAAATACTGAAGGGGGGGAAGAAATGAAATAGATGTTGCATGAGTGATGGCTGACCCACAAGATGAAAATCCAAGTGGTTGAAGCTGTCGAGTGAGAACTCAAGGTGCAGGAGGAATCTTCTCCAAAATCAGGTCACAACTCCTAGTTGAGTGCTAAAGAGCAGGAGGCTCATAAATGACTAAGTCCTAGGAAAAATACTATATAATATTATGTCCATAAGCAGCAGGAGGCTAGCATTGGATGGGGATTGAATATGATAATGCAAGAGATGGAGCATTAGGTGGATTTCGCTCTTGTGGTTCAATGATCAGGCTCGGGGTTCTGGAGAAAGTGAGACTTGGCTGCTCTAGGAGTTGGTTGGGAGGAACGACTGTTTCATTTATGTTTTCCCGCTAGTATTGCCATGTTCCTTGTTCTGTTTTCTTACTTATATAAATATTATATAAGGATTTTTTAATTCCATTATGAGTTTCATATAACCCCTGGAGGAAATTCCTTTTATGCATCTAAATAGTCGAAGGATTTTATTTATACATCTCTGCAACATGTTTCCTATTATGTTCGAATTAAAATCATCTGTCATATTACTATTTAGATAACAAAGTAATCATAATTAGTTCGTATATAATTTTACAAATCGTTGCTTTGATTTAAATACCTTTTCGATGTTGTTTTCAAATGTAAATATTTTATATCGAATTGAGATCTAAGTCCTTTTTACTTTTCAAATGAAAAATATTTCTGTCAAAATCGCTATCTATGGGATAACCATAAATAATGTTTTGCTAATAGATCTTTGTTTTCAATTCGAGTTAAGTTAAAGTTTCGAACAGAATCATAGAATATTAAACCGTGTTAACCAAGCTATAACAAGATCGCAAAGTAAGCTAAGTATAGCTTATTAGCTTAGATAATCGTTTCCTTCTACTACCTGGAAACTCTAAATAGTAATTTACTAAGATCGGGTCAACAGCTGAGAGGTTTCTGTTGAGAAATAAAACCTTTCTTTTTAATTAAAATATTCGTTTTCCTTTCTTTTCTAAAAACCCTCGCTACAGATCGAAAGGATAGATCTGAAGGAATCATTACTGAAACTACAAACTACAATGCAATAATATTTACTATTTAAACAGTTAACTCTTCAAACCATCAACATAATTAAATATTTATAGCATTCATTCTTTAACTAATCGACAGCCCGACGAATGTTTGGTTCTTTAAACAAAAAAGGAATTCGTGGTCCCCTCCACAGAGGTCACATAATATCTTTACGGTTGCATAACTAATTAGTGCCACAACCCAACTCATCTGCGTGGCAGTAAGCCATCGTAGCATAGCAGTCGGGTTAATAAATAATACAAAAATCAATCAATAGAACAATATTTATATAATTAATTGGATAAATCGAGAATTATTTTTCTAATCCTTCACCACAGTAAGCATAGTAACAAACAAGAGTTAACCAAAAGGAAACGTATAGCTTCTATCCACACTGGAAGTATTCACTTAGGTAAAAAAAAAACTAAGGGTCTCGGTCTTGTAATAGACCACCAATGTTAAACTAAGGGATTCACATCCCTGTAAATACAAGTTACCAAACGGTTAGTTTAATGGACCAAAAAGTTAATTACATAAGTAGTAAAACTAGGAACCAACAACGAAGCTAAATAAACAGAGTTTGGAAAACATTTACAAATCAAACCCTGAAACGAAGGCTACAAGATAACCTCTGCCTTTAAAATCATAAACCCTGAAAGGGAATCTATATTAAGAATTAACGTATCATATTGACAATTTCCTATTCCCTTCTCGTGGTTCCAAAACCCGCACAGAGTTTCCTGTAGCAGCCAGCAATGGATTTTAGTTAGTAAGGGAACACGTAAAACTCCTTTTTTATATACTCAATGGGTTTCAAGGCTCAGTTCGTCCTCACTTGGGCGTTTTGAAACGCAGGCTCGAGAAGAGAAGACCCTATCGCCATTTTGGAAGATGTCTTCATTCTGCATTTTTCAAACCCACAGTTAGAATCCTTAAAAACTATAAAGTAAACTTTTAGATATTGAAGTAAAAATTACAATCTTACCTGTGCAAACTGCGGACAACGCCATGGGTCGACTCTTCCTGAGCACCCTTATCACTCCAGCTACCTGCAAAAATATGTAAGCATTAAACCCTGAACTGGAATGTTGAAGAAACGTTGTAAAAAATTTCAAAATTTATGAATTGAGTTAAGTTATTCTTACCTATCATATGTGTAGCACGAGGACGCCTGAATGTGTGTTCTCCAATCGCAGCAACCAGTTGGTGGCGGCCTCCAATCCTTTTAAAGACCTTGGGGAATAACCAAGTGAAAATGTCGTTAACCATAGGCACATTTTTACACTATCAAACACACTGAAAGCGCCATGAAAGAGAAGGTTCTCTGCTCCCAGGGTTCACATACCATCAATGACAAACATCTAATGAAGGTTTCGGACAACCAAGTGATACATCAAAACCCTACTCCCAATAACCCTGCAATCCCAATGTTGGATGGACGGCTGGGATCTCTTTCTAGCATGAGCCATAAAATCCTGCCTGCGCTGTCAACTCACGACGAGGGTGGCGTATTAAATTGTGTATTAAATTTACCATCAACCATAGTACAACAACCTGCAACCTCGAAGGTATGGAACTCAAACCTTATCTTATTGCTTGTAAACCAAAGTTTGACTATGGTAGAAACCCCATAGTTACCTTTACATTAAATAAATATTGTGCCAAGCCTTACACTTTGGACCATCGTATTAGCGCTCGTCTTTTATACTTTAGCACTTTTAGCTTTGGGGTCAAGACTATAGCTATAGTCTTCCCACCTTGTGCATTTATAAATAAAGTATTAAAGTATATGGTTAGGGCAAGGATCGAAGATCCAAGCCTAACCTTAGGGCTAAGCATTGCCCTTTGCAAATTAACAACAAGAACAAGAATATTAAAACATCACCTGCAATTATATTGACGATACGCCACCTTTGTGGTGAAGCTTCCACCTCATTTGCAACATGTCCATAAACAATATATAAATTACATTAATGACTTTACAAACATGATGACCTTTACTCTTACTCAAATAGAACGTAGAGATGTTATAAAGGATATCAAAACATTAATGGATGTTTTCAAGTAGTTACATACTTAAAAAAAATTATTTATTGATTTTTGAGGCACATGACAATATGGTATCAGAGCATGGTTACAACACTTGGCCTGAACCGGCCCAAACTTTGCAGTTGCATAAAATAGAAAACTGATCTAATTTTTATTTCTGGGTTTATTTCTCTTACTAGACAGGAAGAGGAAAAAAACTATATTTTTGCAAGAAATTATGGTAGAGTTCGGAATGCCTGAAGGAGAGGAATCACCCCCTAGAATACCGGTGAACAATGAAGGAGGTGAAATCTCGGTAAACTTAAATGAGAGTAGAACCGACAATCCATCAGAATTACAACATATTGTCAAAGAATTGAGGGCAGAATTAAAAAGAGATAGGGATGAAAATTAACGAATTATGGAAACACAAGAATAACTAAATAATATTCTCCTGGATCAAATACACCGTAATGAAAAAATAAAAACAAAGAAACTAAATAAGATAAGCGAAAAGCTACACCTTATAAACGTAAGGAAAGAAAGCTAGAATTTTCCAGCCATGGGGCTAAAACTTCCAGTGAAGAATCACAAAAACAAGAGCGCAGGATTCTAGTGAAAGTAGTGACAGTCATAAATATAAAAAGAAGTACATACCCTATGAATAAATTTCAGGAGAATTTTAAAAAATTAAACCTCCTATGTTTAATGGTGAAATTAAGAGAGGAGAAGAGGCAAAAGCCTGGCTATCTGGAATGAAGAAATACTTCTAGATTTACAACTATTCTGATGAACTAAAGGAAAAAATGGCCATCTATAACTTAAGTGGAAAAGCATATATCTGGTGGAAAGATATCAAGAAAGTAAAAGGTATAAAAGAACGACAAGTAACCTGGAAAACCTTTAAGAAAATGTTTAAAGAAAAGTATCTTTCTGAACAATACTATGAAGAAAAAGTGAAAGAATTCTACGAGTTAAGGTTAGGTGCTTTGACCATAAAAGAACTCATAGTAAATTCCTAAGTCCGTTTCGTTATGTACCTTACATAATAAATGAAAAACATAAAATACAGCGCTTTTTCGGCTGCTTGCCTACCCCGTTTAAGGAGTGGATTGAGTATGACAATCCAAAGACGCTAGAAGAGGAAATGAGGAAAGCAAATTACTGTTACGAACATAATAAAAACAAAAAGAAAATGTACCTAATTGGAACACTAAAAGATGGGATAACTTTGACCCAAGAAAAAAGAATAATAATAATAAATTTCACAGAAATTCTGGGAATAACTACAAAGGGTATCAGGGCAATAATTATAAATTTTTTAAAACACAACACCCTGCAACAAAAGAAAGAGAACCTTCCCATAATTTTAATAAAAACACTGCACAGCGGGAACCCTTAAAATGTTGGGAATGTGGTGACCCACATTACTTTAAAGACTCTCTTGTAAGAAATAAAACTTTTAATAAAGTCCACTCCATTCAGGAAGCTGTTACAATTGGAGATATGGCCAGAAGTATGCCCATAATCAATGTTGCATTGGAGAATCGACAAGCAGACCATCAGTCTTCAATGGTCAAGATCGAAGGTATGATAAAAAGTCAACCTATTTCCATACTAATTGATCCAGGTGCAAGTTCAAGTTATGTATCACCTAGGATAGTTGAATCATGTAAATTAGTACGAAAAAATTCAAAAATCTTGGTTGGTATAGTTAGCCACAGGTACTAAACGTAAGGTCACTAGTTATGTGAAAAATTGTGAAGTGTTGATGAATGAATTTAATATGCATATTGATATGAATATTCTACCATTAGGTTCCTATGATATGCTGATAGGAATGGATTGGCTGGAGAAACATAAGGTTATGTTGACTTGTTTTGACAAAAATTTTACATGCATAGATAACACTGGAAATACAATTAATGTAACAAGAATTCTTAGAAAAACAACATTATTGAGATCTCAGCCTTACAAATGAAGAGATCCATACACAAGGGATGTAAAGTATTTTTTGTTTATGTACCATATGATAAGGATCAAGATAAAAAACTTACAGTGGAAGATATACCTCTCTTAAAACATTTTAAAGACATTTTTCTGGAATAAGTCCCTGGACTACCTCCGAAAAGAGACATAGACTTTACAATCGATCTAATACCAGGAGCGGTACCAGCATCAAAAGATCTGTATCGGATGAATATAATAGAACTTACAAAACTTAAATCACAGTTACAAGAATTAATTGACAAAAAGTACATTAGACCTAGTGTTTCTCCTTGGGGAGAACCGGTCTTATTCGTAAAGAAGAAAGACAGAACCTTAAGATTATGCATAGACTATCGACAATTAAATAAAATAACTATTAAAAATCAATATCCTTTACCCCGGATAGACGATCTATTCGATCAGTTCCAAGGGGCAACAATCTTTTCTAAAATAGATTTAAGGTCCGGCTACCATCAGGTACAGATCAAAGATGAAGACATCTTTAAAATTGATTTTAAAACTCATTATGGTCATTACGAGTTTGTCGTAATTCCTTTTGGTTTAACAAACGCACTTGCAGGGTTTATGTGTTTAATGAATAGTATTTTTAGCAACTACTTAGGTAAATTCATAGTCGTCTTCATCGACGACATATTGATTTATTCAAAGAACGAACAAGAACATGAAGAACACTTAAAAATAGTTCTGCAAATTTTAAGAGAACAACAACTATTTGCTAAGTTTAACAAGTGCGATTTATATAAAGACATAATTCAATATCTAAGACACGTAGTGTCCAAGGATGGAATATCTGTCAACCCCGACAAGGTTAAGGCTATCACTGAATGGCCAGTTCCTAAAATGTAATGGACATAAGATCATTCATGGGGATTACGGGTTACTATCGAAAATTGATTGAAGGATTTTCTAAGATAGCTTACCCCATAACTTCACTACAGAAGAAAGGTAAAAAGTTTGACTGGAATGAAAAGTGGATTGATTCTGTTAGGATATTTAGACACTTAGGAGTTAGTTAAGATCAACTTGTGTAATATATCCGTTAGGGAAAGTGTGTTTCTTTAGTATGCATTTGTAAATACTTAATCCGACGGTCACGATATGTTCCCGACATAGAGTGATCCGGCGACTCAACTTCTCTTAGATCATACCTAACCTTGATCTGTGGCTTAACACCCGATTGGTCCATGATCTCTATTTAAAGAGCATGGAGGGTCATTGTTTAGTTGATCGATTATGGGAAACTCATTTGTAACTTTCTTTCTTTGCATAATAAATTGTCCCGTAAAAGCTATTTGGCCAGGGCCGTGGAGTGTTTCCCTCACAAGGGTTTAAACCACGTCAAAACATCGGTGTATCGATCTGTGATCTGTTTGTGTGAAGTGGTTTCTCTAGGTGTTCGATCTTTTAAGAGTACCTTGTGAACCCGAACATGGTATCAGAGCTTTTATGAAGAGCCGCTTCTGGTTATGATCTAGATCTTGAACTGTTGTTGCAGAAACTCGAAAGGGTTTCTGGTTCTGGTATTTCTGTGCATTTCTGGATTGTGGGAGGTGTTCCATTGCGTTCGAAGCACCGTTTCCATTGGGAAATAGCTTTCGTTTGATCGAAAACGGTTCCCGGTTGCTTCAGAAACGCGTATTTCATCAGATCTGAAGGAATAATGTTACAGTGACGCATTTTTTTATTTTCTGTTTTAAAAGAAAAAAAACCTCATATTTTATCATTTTTTACTGTTAGATTTTTTTGGTTTCGGATTGTTGCTTTCCCTGTCTGCGTATGCTCTTTGCCGTGCACCTTGAGCGATCTCGGCAAATTAGAAACAGAAAGGGAAAGGGTTTTTCTCGGCTGCGTATGCTTTTTGCCGTGCACCTTGTGCGATCTCGACAAATCAGAAATAGAGAGAAAACATAGACTTTCCGGGCAAACTTACGAGATCTAACCCCACAAGTGTGAAATTTTTTTTTTCGATTTGTGGTGTGATTTGCAGGAAAAAAGGCAAGCACGGAAACCGAGCAAGAAGAGTAAAAAAAAAAAAGCCCCCTTCTTCATTCCCATATTTTACATACCTTTTAATCTAGCTCACTTGGTTCAAAGTTGCTTTATTCCTTAATAGGTCTTGAGTTCAAGTCTTAGGAAGTTATTTTTAAAAGGCAAAGTGCATGCAATTTCTATTTTCAAGTTACTTTATTGTAAAAGTGCATCTCACTTAAATAATAAAAAATACAAATAGAAAGTGAGTCACTTAAGTTCATTTTTATTGTTGCACTATTTAAAGTAACATCATTGTAAAAGTGATTCACTTAAAGCAACTTTCTTGTAAAGTGATTGTAAAAGGTTCATCTTCGGAAGAGGGGGGTCCTTTTTTTCGCTGGTCATTTTCTATCTGCCACGTCACTATTGGGGACATCTTCAACAGTTTTTTTTGTTCAAGCATAACTTCATCATACGGAGTCAGTTTTCAGTGTCGTTTTTTTTTAAACCACCTATTTTTTCGAGCTCTTCGCATCCAGACTATTGGTTTCTGCTTTTACATCCATTAATTTACAAATATGGCCTCCCCTTGTGATATTCTACTTAACAGTTCCAACTATTTCTCATGGAAATCTCGTATGGAGGATGTTCTACGAAGTAGGGGACTTTTCAGAATTACCTCAGGGAAAGAAACAGAACCCACTGATGATGATAAGAAAATAAAATGGGAAAATAGATGTGACGAAGCTCGTGAATTGATTGGGATGTCAATCTCTACTGATTTGCGATTCCACATATCTGGAATTGATGAACTTGATGCTGTTTGGGATAAGTTGGAATCTGTGTTTGGTAAACACAATGAAATTCGAGGTCATCAACTCGAAAATGAGTTGATTTATTTAAACCCAAGTGATTTTTCATGCATTCAAGATTATTTATCTAAGTACAAAACTCTTAAACTCTTATGTGCAGAATGTAAGATTAAGAGGGAAGACAAACAATGTATTTATCATATTTTTTCAAAACTTGGACCTACATATTCTGTTTTTGTATTTACATTTTACTCCATGAAAGAATCCTTGAATGCAACTAGCTATCAAGAGCCTAGTCTTGAATCCTTTTGTGATTCCTTGATTAGAGAGCAAGATAAACCCATCCATCTTGGAATAATCAACAATGCAGATACATCTGGGAAAGCCATATTGTCCCAATAGAAAGAAAAGTGCAAGCCTCCCAAGAAACAAATTTTTCGCAATAATAAGTCAAACAAGGGTCCCAAACCCTCTCAGTCAGCTCCTTCTTTAAAAAATGACAAAGGATCCAAGCCAAAAGGCAAGAAGGCTGAGCGTCATTGCAAGTATTGCGGGAAAGATAATCATGATGAATCTAAGTGTTTCAAGAAGATGGTAGCCTTGGAAGCAGCAATGAAGAAGCACCACATCAGCCTAGATTCGCCTTCAGAATCTACCTCTCATGGACATGCACTTTGTGCTTCTAGTTATTCTTATAATGCATCTTCTTCTACTACTTCAAATGAATGGCTCATTGATTCTGGAGCATCTTATCATATGGATAAGGATCAAGCCATCTTTTCTACTATGCATGAATGTAACACCAAACAAATATTTGTTGGCGATGATAGATCTCTAAGTGTTGTAGGAGCTGGAACAGTTCCAGTAGATAATGGTAATTTCAGTGATGTACTATGTGTTCCAAGAATTTCCTGTAATTTGTTATCAGTCCATCAAATCACTCATTCTGGTGAAGGTAAAACTGTGACGTTTACACCTCACCAAGTTGTAATCAAGGATTTTAAAGATCCTCAACAGGTCCTAGCTACCGGAATTGTTGATGACGTTACCAGGTTGTACAAGTTTAACAACTTTGGGTCATCACCTTTTCCTTTAGTTTTTGTTGCTCATAGTGATAACTTGAGCAAACTTTGGCATGAGCGATTTGGTCACTTAAATTATCGCTCATTGCAACAACTATGTAAAGACAATATGGTGACAGGTCTTCCTATGGTATCTTGCAGGGATGGTGTTTGTTCCGGTTGTGTACTTGGAAAACATCATCGAGACAGTTTTGACAAATGTGCCTCTTGGCACGCCTCGGTTCCCTTGGAGCTTGTGCATAGTGACTTGTGTGGTCCTCTTCCATCTTCTTCTTTTTCTGGTTTCAAATATTTCTTAACTTTCATTGATGATTACACCAGACGCACTTGGGTTTATTTCCTAAAACTTAAGAGCGAAGTATTTAACATGTTCTTGGCCTACAAGGCCCTTGTTGAAAAACAATCTGGTCATCAAATTATTAAGTTAAAATCTGACAATGGAGGAGAATATGTTAACAAAAAGTTCACTACTTTCTATATTGAACAAGGAATCCAACAACAACACACTGTTCCATATACACCACAACAAAATGGTGTAGCTGAATGGAAGAACTGCACTTTAAAAGAAATGGCTAATTGTATGATCCAATCTAAGGGACTAAGTCTTCAATTTTGGGCTGAAGCCATAAATTGTGCAAATTACATAGTTAATCGCACCCCCATTAAAGCATTACAAGGTATCACACCGGAAGAAGCATGGAGTAAAACTAAACATGATGTAAGTCACCTCTGTGTGTTCGGTAGTGAAGCATGGGCTCACATTCCGGATGAAAAACGGAAAGCATTGCAGCGTAAAAGTGAAAAGTGCATATTTGTTGGATATTCTGAAGATGTAAAAGGTTATAGACTTCTTCAACCACATTCTCATGATGTAATCATTAGAAGAGATGTTTAATTTGATGAAAATCTATTGGCCTGTGAGCCTAACTTGGCGATTGTGCCATCTTTGGCCTGCGAGCCTGATTCGACGATTGTGCCGTCTTCTTCTTCTTCCAACTTCCTTGACAGGTTTCCAACTCCAGTTTCTGATGATTACAGTGAGGATGAAAATCCACCTCCGCCTTCTCATGTTCCTCCAGTTGCACCAGCACAAGTGCTTCTTCGATGGGTTCGTTTAACATGTGAAGTAGCTGGTGATCTTGCCGGTGATCCTAGAGATCAACTTCGAACACGTTCTCAGTTTCAACGAGCCTATTCTCTTTTGGCTCAAGTTTCCGAGAATCATGATCCAGAAACCTTTGCAGAAGCTTCAGGAAATCTAGATTGGGATGCAGCTATGGATGAAGAATATCGTTCCTTAATGGCGAACGATGCTTGGGATCTTGTACCTCTTCCAAAAGGAAGAAAACTTGTCAGATGTAAATGGGTCTACAGAACTAGGTATGCATCAGATGGAAGTGTTTAAAGACTTAAGGCAAGGTTAATTACCAAAGGTTTTTCCCAAGTTGAAGGGATTGACTACAATGAAACCTTTGCTCCTGTCGCAAAAATGAACTCCATCTGCCTTGTTCTTTTTCTTGCAGCCTTACATAACTGGGAAGTCCATCAAATGGATGTCAAGTTTGCCTTCTTACATGGTGATTTACAGGAGAAAATTTACATGGAACAATCTCCTGGATATGTTTAGAATAACTCTAGCCTTGTCTGCTGCCTTAAGAAATCCTTATATGGCCTTAAGCAAGCTCCTAGAGCTTGGTATGCCAAAATGGATAGCTTTCTTCTTGACACTGGTTTTTCTAGATGCCATTCTAACCCCAATGTCTATACCAAGAAAGTAGGAAACCATTTCATCATACTTGTTCTATATGTTGATGACCTTATTCTTACTGGTAGTGACCCTAAGCTTATAACCCATGTGAAATCCAGTCTTAAACAAAATTTTGAAATGTCAGTCTTAGGACATTTGCATTATTTTCTTGGTCTCCAAGTCCTGCAAACCAAAGAAAGAATCTTTCTTTCTCAGTCTAAGTATGCTTGTGACCTTCTTCGTCGCTTTCACATGGAAGATTGTACACCAACCCCTTCTCCCTTCCAGTCTGGAGTCAAACTTTCTTCCACTTGTACTTCACCTGAAGTCAATGCCACCTTGTATCGTCAGCTTGTTGGTAGTCTCTTATACTTGACTCATTCTCGTCCTGACCTTTCCTTTGCTGTTGGTCATGTTGCCCGTTATATGCAGACACCTCATGAAAGTCATTGGAAAGCAGCTAAAAGAATACTTCGATATATTCGAGGTACAATTAAGTTTTGGATTCATTACAGTACAGGGGGGGAACCTTTTTTGGTTGGTTTCACTGATTCAGATTGGGTCGGTGATCCTGATGATCGAAAGTCTACTGCAGGTTATGTTTTCAGTCTGGGATCTGGACCTGTCACTTGGGCTTGTAAGAAACAACAAGCTCTTGCTCTTTCTTCAGCAGAGGCAGAATATCGAGCAGTAGTTAATGCCAATCATGAAGCTTTATGGCTTCGACAGATCATTTCAGAGTTTGGATTCGAGCAGCAGTAGCCTACTCCACTTTGGTGCGACAATCAAAGTGCCATCAAGCTTGCCAAAGATCCAGTTCTACATCAACGCAGCAAACACATTGAGCTACATATGCACTTCATCAGAAATCTTGTTCATGATCGTGTTCTTGAAGTGCTCTTTTTCCCTACAGATGATCAAGTTGCAGACATCTTCACCAAGTCTCTTACAGAAGTGAAGTTTTCTAAACTTCGATCTATCTTAGGAGTTCAGGAACTTGTCATTAAGGGGGGATAGGATCTAATGCCTCCTTCTTTCTCCTAATAGTGTCACTTTTGTAAATCCTTCAATCCTATCCCAAGTTGTTCTTAAGGGGGGATGTTAGGATATTTAGACACTTAGGAGTTAGTTAAGATCAACTTGTGTAATATATCCGTCAGGGAAAGTGTGTTTCTTTAGTATGCATTTGTAAATACTTAATCCGATGGTCACGATATGTTCTCGACATAGAGTGATTCGACGGATCAATTTCTCTTAGATCATACCTAACCTTGATCCGTGGCTTAACACCCAATTGGTCCATGATCTCTATTTAAAGAGCATGGAGGGTCATTGTTTAGTTGATCGATTATGAGAAGCTCATTTGTAACTTTCTTTCTTTGCATAATAAATTGTCTCGTAGAAGCTATTTCACCGGGGCCGTGGAGTGTTTCCCTCATGAGGGTTTAAACCACGTCAAAATATCGGTGTATTGATCTGTGATCTGTTTGTGTGAAGTGGTTGCTCTAGGTGTTCGGTCTTTTGGGAGTACCCTGTGAACCCGAACAGATTCTTTCTCTCTACAATCCCATTTTGTTATGGGTTGTATGAGACTGTTTTCTACCTCTTGATCCTTGCCTCCTTGCAAAAATCCTTGAAGTCATTTAAGGTGTACTCTCCCCCATTGTATGACCTCTAGACCTTGATCTTCTCACTTGGGTCTTGAACTCCTGAAACTGATCGAAGATCTCATCCTTGGTCTTCATAAAGAAGATCTAGGTTTTCCTGGGAACGTCATTAATGAATGTCAGATAATATGATGCTCCCTACATTGGCACTACAGACATCGGTCCACATACATTTGAATGAATAAGATCCAAAATCCCTTTGGACCTACTTTCGTTGCTTGGAAATGCATCCTTGACATTCTTGCCAAGTGCATACCCTCTGCATACGCCTTGTTGCTCAACACTAAAATATGGAAGACCAGTGATAATCACCCTCATAATCGACAATGCTCTGTAATGCAGGTGTCCCATCCTCTTGTGCCATAGCTCACACAGATTGTCATTGTCATGTACCAAGGCTTGAATAGGCTTTCCTGCAACCAATATAAGTTTCCCTCTCTAACCCCAATCCTCATTGTTGTGTTAGGTCTAGCTCCCTCTAGATGTATGAGTACTTTCCCTCTCTAAAAGATAATGGAAAAACCCTTGTCCTCCATAATTGAGACTAAGAGCAAGTTCTTCTTCAGTCCTGGCACAAATAGCACATCTTGGGCATCAAACGAATTTCTTGACTCAAGCTGAAACGAGACTATTCCCTTTACCCTAACTGCATGCTTGGCATCATCACCAAGCTCCACATGGATCCTTGAGTTCGTCTTTGTCAGTCTGCTAAATAACTCCCGTGCTTTCGTTATATGATGAGATGCACTCCTAGCAACCGTGCTAGTGGAAAGGTAGGACATGTTATCACCAAACTTGTAGTTGCCCCTAAAGGTGGATCCATGAGGATGGTAGAGGGAATGGGAAACCAAAGAGGTGAAACCAAGATAGCCTTGACTCCCAATGGATGGTTGTCACGCCAATCGAGGCAATCTTCGCTTAATGTTATCTTAGCCCAAGACAACAATGGGGGAGATCCAGATCTACTCCCGACAGGAGAGATCAGACCAAGATACTAGATCAAATCAAATAGGGATGAAGTACGTAAGGTGTATGGTGAAGTAAACCCTAGATCTATGGATGAAGTCACAAGGTGAGTAATGGATTGGATCAACAGGCTTAAGCAACGTAAAATTGATCCAATTTGGTTATGCAAGTGACTTATGAGATTAGATACTAGATCCAAAATCAAGGTACTAGTCAATGATGAGAAAATCCACTGCCTTGGGAACCGTGTCCAATGCAGGGTAGTTAAGGACAAGATTGAGGCTTACTAGTACCAAAGATGGACTTGCTTGACAGGTATGACAGTATCAATGCACCCAAGTCTCGGAAAGAAGATCAAAACATTGCAAAATTGGCCAGGTCAGGAAAGTCGTGAGGGTCGGGAGAAGCTCAATGCCTAGGAAAATGGGCCAATGGAGTCCCCAAGGGTGACACCCTTGAGAACCCTCTTTGGGATTTGCCCGATCTACAATACCCAGAAATGTTTTGCCAATTGATTAAGGGATTTGATATGTGGAATTTTTAGTAGATTTTAACTTAGGGTTTTAACAGTAAAATAAATATGCCAATGGATTGGAACCAAGAAATAGGGAACAAACCTGTGGAGCCTTGATAATGATGATCTATGCAAACCCGATTGATTTGAGAAGATTTGGAGTAGTTTTCTATGAAGTCGATTTGCCCAAAGAAGCCAATGCGCCCTCTCTCCTGCACAACAAACGTCAACAATATCATATTTGATGCATCAAGAGATAAAGACTAATGCTACAAGAGAAATAAAAAGAAGATAGCATAGATCACAATGATACTAATGATAACTCCCTGATACAAGCGAATGCCAAGTGAGCGAGTTGAGGAAGCCCTTCAAAAATGCCCAAGTTGAAGTCACCCTCCTGTAAACAAGACAAAGTTTCCACAAAAGATAGATCTTACCACAAATACCCAAATGCTAGGATGCAATAGACTTTCCAATCACCATCTAAGAACACCAGATGCAAAGGAGAACCAAGAATTTCCACAAGAATTTTTTCTATTATCAAGTTTCCAAGAGCCAAAGACACTTTACAATGAGAAGCTCTCTCCTTTAAATAGGATGGAGAGATACCAAAACCCTAACCACCTTTTGAATGGATGGCCAAGATTAAGAGATCAACATGATCTAATCAATGGTTGAGATGAGCTCAACATAAAGTACATGGATCAATATAACAATATAATACATCAATGGACCAAATCGCCCTAGGAGAGGGGGTCCCACCAAATGTCAATGATAAAACATAAGAACTAGCTCATGGTGGATCTAGGGGGTCATGACTTGCCTCCCTAGTGTGTCCCCATGGCACAATAACATAAGATGACCAAGCTAGACACCAAATCGTGCCTCTCTAGGAAAGTCGTGAGCCTTAGGAGGCTCCAAAAAACCATAAAAAGTGTCGGAGAGATGGGTGTGGGCCCCACTGAAAGCTGAAAATGCTGGAGAAGGGGTGGAAGACATCACACTCATCATCAAACATCATCCCATGCCAATCCCTTGCCTCAGTAACCCAAATCGAATTCCTCTGTAGCCATTTTTACCATTTTTAATCTGCCTCAGGAACTGTGAACATGCCCAAACTGCCTCCTGGAGTGCCTGCGCTGTCAAGGTGAGCCCACCAGGCTCTCTGGGAGGGGGGTAATATGGTAATAACAAGTGGCTAGAAAAATTGTGAAGTGTTGATGAATGAATTTGATATGCATATTGATATGAATATTCTACCATTAGGTTCCTATGATATGCTGATATGGATGGATTGGTTGGAGAAACATAAGGTTATGTTGACTTGTTTTGACAAAAATTTTACATGCATAGATAACACTGGAAATACAATTAGTGTAACAAGAATTCTTAGAAAAACAACATTATGGAGATCTCAGCCTTACAAATGAAGAGATCCATACACAAGGGATGTAAAGTATTTTTTGTTTATGTACCAGATGATAAAGATCAAGATAACAGACTTACAGTGGAAGATATACCTCTCTTAAAACATTTTAAAGACATTTTTCTGGAATAAGTCCCTGGACTACCTCCGAAAAGAGACATAGACTTTACAATCGATCTAATACCAGGAGCGGTACCAGCATCAAAAGATCTGTATCGGATGAATATAATAGAACTTACAAAACTTAAATCACAGTTACAAGAATTAATTGACAAAAAGTACATTAGACCTAGTGTTTCTCCTTGGGGAGAACCGGTCTTATTCGTAAAGAAGAAAGACAGAACCTTAAGATTATGCATAGACTATCGACAATTAAATAAAATAACTATTAAAAATCAATATCCTTTACCCCGGATAGACGATCTATTCGATTAGTTCCAAGGGGCAACAATCTTTTCTAAAATAGATTTAAGGTCCGGCTACCATCAGGTACGGATCAAAGATGAAGACATCTTTAAAACTGATTTTAAAACTCATTATGGTCATTACGAGTTTGTCGTAATTCCTTTTGGTTTAACAAACGCACCTGCAGGGTTTATGTGTTTAATGAATAGTATTTTTAGCAACTACTTAGGTAAATTCATAGTCGTCTTCATCGACGACATATTGATTTATTCAAAGAACGAACAAGAACATGAAGAACACTTAAAAATAGTTCTGCAAATTTTAAGAGAACAACAACTATTTGCTAAGTTTAACAAGTGCGATTTATATAAAGACATAATTCAATATCTAAGACACGTAGTGTCCAAGGATGGAATATCTGTCAACCCCGACAAGGTTAAGGCTATCACTGAATGGCCAGTTCCTAAAATGTAATGGACATAAGATCATTCATGGGGATTACGGGTTACTATCGAAAATTGATTGAAGGATTTTCTAAGATAGCTTACCCCATAACTTCACTATAGAAGAAAGGTAAAAAGTTTGACTGGAATGAAAAGTGGACTGATTCTGTTAGGATATTTAGACACTTAGGAGTTAGTTAAGATCAACTTGTGTAATATATCCGTTAGGGAAAGTGTGTTTCTTTAGTATGCATTTGTAAATACTTAATCCGACGGTCACGATATGTTCCCGACATAGAGTGATCCGACGACTCAACTTCTCTTAGATCATACCCAACCTTGATCTGTGGCTTAACACCCGATTGGTCCATGATCTATATTTAAAGAGCATGGAAGGTCATTGTTTAGTTGATCGATTATGGGAAACTCATTTGTAACTTTCTTTCTTTGCATAATAAATTGTCCCGTAAAAGCTATTTGGCCAGGGCCGTGGAGTGTTTCCCTCACAAGGGTTTAAACCACGTCAAAACATCGGTGTATCGATCTGTGATCTGTTTGTGTGAAGTGGTTTCTCTAGGTGTTCGGTCTTTTAAGAGTACCTTGTGAACCCGAACATGGTATCAGAGCTTTTATGAAGAGCCGCTTCTGGTTATGATCTAGATCTTGAACTGTTGTTGCCGAAACTCGAAAGGGTTTCTGGTTCTGGTATTTCTGTGCATTTCTGGGTTGTGGGAGGTGTTCCATTGCGTCCGGAGCACCGTTTCCATTGGGAAATAGCTTTCGTTTGATCGAAAACGGTTCCCGGTTGCTTCAGAAACGCGTATTTCATCAGATCTGAAGGTATAATGTTACAGTGACGCATTTTTTTATTTTCTGTTTTAAAAGAAGAAAAAAATCTCATATTTTATCATTTTTTACTGTTAGATTTTTTTGGTTTCGGATTGTTGCTTTCCCTGTCTGCGTATGCTCTTTGCCGTGCACCTTGAGCGATCTCGGCAGATCAGAAACAGAAAGGGAAAGGGTTTTTCTCGGCTGCGTATGCTTTTTGCCATGCACCTTGTGCGATCTCGACAAATCAGAAATAGAGAGAAAACATAGACTTTCCGGGCAAGCTAACGAGATCTAACCCCACAAGTGTGAAAAAAAAATTTCGGTTTGTGGTGTGATTTGCAGGAAAAAAGGCAAGCACGGAAACCGAGCAAGAAGAGTAAAAAAAAAAAAGCCCCCTTCTTCATTCCCATATTTTACATACCTTTTAATCTAGCTCACTTGGTTCAAAGTTGCTTTATTCCTTAATAGGTCTTGAGTTCAAGTCTTAGGAAGTTATTTTTAAAAGGCAAAGTGCATGCAATTTCTATTTTCAAGTTACTTTATTGTAAAAGTGCATCTCACTTAAATAATAAAAAATACAAATAGAAAGTGAGTCACTTAAGTTCCTTTTTATTGTTGCACTATTTAAAGTAACATCATTGTAAAAGTGATTCACTTAAAGCAACTTTCTTGTAAAGTGATTGTAAAAGGTTCATCTTGGGAAGAGGGGGGTCCTTTTTTTAGCTGGTCATTTTCTATCTGCCACGTCACAATTGGGGACATCTTCAACAGTTTTTTTTTTTCAAGCATAACTTCATTATACGGAGTCAGTTTTCAGTGTCGTTTTTTTTTAAACCACCTATTTTTTCGAGATCTTCGCATCCAAACTATTGGTTTATGCTTTTACATCCATTAATTTACAAATATGGCCTCCCCTTGTGATATTCTACTTAACAGTTCCAACTATTTCTCATGGAAATCTCGTATGGAGGATGTTCTACGAAGTAGGGGACTTTTCAGAATTACCTCAGGGAAAGAAACAGAACCCACTGATGATGATAAGAAAATAAAATGGGAAAATAGATGTGACGAAGCTCGTGAATTGATTGGGATGTCAATCTCTACTGATTTGCGATTCCACATATCTGGAATTGATGAACTTGATGCTGCTTGGGATAAGTTGGAATCTGTGTTTGGTAAACACAATGAAATTCGAGGTCATCAACTCGAAAATGAGTTGATTTATTTAAACCCAAGTGATTTTTCATGCATTCAAGATTATTTATCTAAGTACAAAACTCTTAAACTCTTATGTGCAGAATGTAAGATTAAGAGGGAAGACAAACAATGTATTTATCATATTTTTTCAAAACTTGGACCTACATATTCTGTTTTTGTATTTACATTTTACTCCATGAAAGAATCCTTGAATGCAACTAGCTATCAAGAGCCTAGTCTTGAATCCTTTTGTGATTCCTTGATTAGAGAGCAAGATAAACTCATCCATCTTGGAATAATCAACAATGCAGATACATCTGGGAAAGCCATATTGTCCCAACAGAAAGAAAAGTGCAAGCCTCCCAAGAAACAAATTTTTCGCAATAATAAGTCAAACAAGGGTCCCAAACCCTCTCAGTCAGCTCCTTCTTTAAAAAATGAGAAAGGATCCAAGCCAAAAGGCAAGAAGGCTGAGCGTCATTGCAAGTATTGCGGGAAAGATAATCATGATGAATCTAAGTGTTTCAAGAAGATGGTAGCCTTGGAAGCAGCAATGAAGAAGCACCACATCAGCCTAGATTCGCCTTCAGAATCTACCTCTCATGGACATGCACTTTGTGCTTCTAGTTATTCTTATAATGCATCTTCTTCTCCTACTTCAAATGAATGGCTCATTGATTCTGGAGCATCTTATCATATGGCTAAGGATCAAGCCATCTTTTCTACTATGCATGAATGTAACACCAAACAAATATTTGTTGGGGATGATAGATCTCTAAGTGTTGTAGGAGCTGGAACAGTTCCAGTAGATAATGGTAATTTCAGTGATGTACTATGTGTTCCAAGAATTTCCTGCAATTTGTTATCAGTCCATCAAATCACTCATTCTGGTGAAGGTAAAACTGTGACGTTTACACCTCACCAAGTTGTAATCAAGGATTTTAAAGATCCTCAATAGGTCCTAGCTACCGGAATTGTTGATGACGTTACCATGTTGTACAAGTTTAACAACTTTGGGTCATCACCTTTTCCTTCAGTTTTTGTTGCTCATAGTGATAACTTGAGCAAACTTTGGCATGAGCGATTTGGTCACTTAAATTATCGCTCATTGCAACAACTATGTAAAGACAATATGGTGACAGGTCTTCCTATGGTATCTTGCAGGGATGGTGTTTGTTCCGGTTGTGTACTTGGAAAACATCATCGAGACAGTTTTGACAAATGTGCCTCTTGGCACGCCTCGGTTCCCTTGGAGCTTGTGCATAGTGACTTGTGTGGTCCTCTTCCATCTGCTTCTTTTTCTGGTTTCAAATATTTCTTAACTTTCATTGATGATTACACCAGACGCACTTGGGTTTATTTCCTAAAACTTAAGAGCGAAGTATTTAACATGTTCTTGGCCTACAAGGCCCTTGTTGAAAAACAATCTGGTCATCAAATTATTAAGTTAAGATCTAACAATGGAGGAGAATATGTTAACAAACAGTTCACTACTTTCTACATTGAATAAGGAATCCAACAATAACACACTGTTCCATATACACCACAACAAAATGGTGTAGCTGAATGGAAGAACTGCACTTTAAAAGAAATGGCTAATTGTATGATCCAATCTAAGGGACTAAGTCTTCAATTTTGGGTTGAAGCCATAAATTGTGCAAATTACATAGTTAATCGCACCCCCATTAAAGCATTACAAGGTATCACACCGGAAGAAGCATGGAGTAAAACTAAACCTGATGTAAGTCACTTCTGTGTGTTCGGTAGTGAAGCATGGGCTCACATTCCGGATGAAAAACGGAAAGCATTGCAGCGTAAAAGTGAAAAGTGCATATTTGTTGGATATTCTGAAGATGTAAAAGGTTATAGACTTCTTCAACCACATTCTCATGATGTAATCATTAGAAGAGATGTTTAATTTGATGAAAATCTATTGGCCTGTGAGCCTAACTTGGCGATTGTGCCATCTTTGGCCTGCGAGCCTGATTCGACGATTGTGCCGTCTTCTTCTTCTTCCAACTTCCTTGACAGGTTTCCAACTCCAGTTTCTGATGATTACAGTGAGGATGAAAATCCACCTCCGCCTTCTCATGTTCCTCCAGTTGCACCAGCACAAGTGCTTCTTCGATGGGTTCGTTTAACATGTGAAGCAGCTGGTGATCTTGCCGGTGATCCTAGAGATCAACGTCGAACACGTTCTCAGTTTCAGCGAGCCTCTTCTCTTTTGGCTCAAGTTTCCGAGAATCATGATCCAGAAACCTTTGCAGAAGCTTCAGGAAATCTAGATTGGGATGCAGCTATGGATGAAGAATATCGTTCCTTAATGGTGAACGATGCTTGGGATCTTGTACCTCTTCCAAAAGGAAGAAAACTTGTCAGATGTAAATGGGTCTACAGAACTAGGTATGCATCAGATGGAAGTGTTTAAAGACTTAAGGCAAGGTTAGTTACCAAAGGTTTTTCCCAAGTTGAAGGGATTGACTACAATGAAACCTTTTCTCCTGTCGCAAAAATGAACTCCATTTGCCTTGTTCTTTTTCTTGCAGCCTTACATAACTGGGAAGTCCATCAAATGGATGTCAAGTTTGCCTTCTTACATGGTGATTTACAGGAGAAAATTTACATGGAACAATCTCCTGGATATGTTTAGAATAACTCTAGCCTTGTCTGCTGCCTTAAGAAATCCTTATATGGCCTTAAGCAAGCTCCTAGAGCTTGGTATACCAAAATGGATAGCTTTCTTCTTGACACTGGTTTTTCTAGATGCCATTCTAACCCCAATGTCTATACCAAGAAAGTAGGAAACCATTTCATCATACTTGTTCTATATGTTGATGACCTTATTCTTACTGGTAGTGACCCTAAGCTTATAACCCATGTGAAATCCAGTCTTAAACAAAATTTTGAAATGTCAGTCTTAGGACATTTGCATTATTTTCTTGGTCTTCAAGTCCTGCAAACCAAAGAAAGAATCTTTCTTTCTCAGTCTAAGTATGCTTGTGACCTTCTTCGTCGCTTTCACATGGAAGATTGTACACCAACCCCTTCTCCCTTCCAGTCTGGAGTCAAACTTTCTTCCACTTGTACTTCACCTGAAGTCAATGCCACCTTGTATCGTCAGCTTGTTGGTAGTCTCTTATACTTGACTCATTCTCGTCCTGACCTTTCCTTTGTTGTTGGTCATGTTGCCCGTTATATGCAGACACCTCATGAAAGTCACTGGAAAGCAGCTAAAAGAATACTTCGATATATTGGAGGTACAATTCAGTTTTGGATTCATTACAGTACAGGGGGGGAACCTTTTTTGGTTGGTTTCACTGATTCAGATTGGGTCGGTGATCCTGATGATCGAAAGTCTACTGCAGGTTATGTTTTCAGTCTGGGATCTGGACCTGTCACTTGGGCTTGTAAGAAACAACAAGCTCTTGCTCTTTCTTCAGCAGAGGCAGAATATCGAGCAGTAGTTAATGCCAATCATGAAGCTTTATGGCTTCGACAGATCCTTTCAGAGTTTGGATTCGAGCAGCAGTAGCCTACTCCACTTTGGTGCGACAATCAAAGTGCCATCAAGCTTGCCAAAGATCCAGTTCTACATCAACGCAGCAAACACATTGAGCTACATATGCACTTCATCAGAAATCTTGTTCATGATCGTGTTCTTGAAGTGCTCTTTTTCCCTACAGATGATCAAGTTGCAGACATCTTCACCAAGTCTCTTACAGAAGTGAAGTTTTCTAAACTTCGATCTATCTTAGGAGTTCAGGAACTTGTCATTAAGGGGGGATAGGATCTAATGCCTCCTTCTTTCTCCTAATAGTGTCACTTTTGTAAATCCTTCAATCCTATCCCAAGTTGTTCTTAAGGGGGGATGTTAGGATATTTAGACACTTAGGAGTTAGTTAAGATCAACTTGTGTAATATATCCGTCAGGGAAAGTGTGTTTCCTTAGTATGCATTTGTAAATACTTAATCCGATGGTCACGATATGTTCTCGACATAGAGTGATCCGACGGATCAATTTCTCTTAGATCATACCTAACCTTGATCCGTGGCTTAACACCCGATTGGTCCATGATCTCTATTTAAAGAGCATGGAGGGTCATTGTTTAGTTGATCGATTATGAGAAGCTCATTTGTAACTTTCTTTCTTTGCATAATAAATTGTCTCGTAGAAGCTATTTCACCGGCGTCGTGGAGTGTTTCCCTCATGAGGGTTTAAACCACGTCAAAATATCGGTGTATTGATCTGTGATCTGTTTGTGTGAAGTGGTTGCTCTAGGTGTTCGGTCTTTTGGGAGTACCCTGTGAACCCGAACAGATTCTTTCTCTCTACAATCCCATTTTGTTGTGGGTTGTATGAGACTGTTTTCTACCTCTTGATCCTTGCCTCCTTGCAAAAATCCTTGAAGTCATTTAAGGTGTACTCTCCCCCATTGTATGACCTCTAGACCTTGATCTTCTCACTTGGGTCTTGAACTCCTGAAACTGATCGAAGATCTCATCCTTGGTCTTCATAAAGAAGATCTAGGTTTTCCTGGAAACGTCATTAATGAATGTCAGATAATATGATGCTCCCTACATTGGCACTACAGACATCGGTCCACATACATTTGAATGAATAAGATCCAAAATCCCTTTGGACCTACTTTCGTTGCTTGGAAATGCATCCTTGACATTCTTGCCAAGTGCATACCCTCTGCATACGCCTTGTTTCTCAACACTAAAATATGGAAGACCAGTGATAATCACCCTCATAATCGACAATGCTCTGTAATGCAGGTGTCCCATCCTCTTGTGCCATAGCTCACACAGATTGTCATTGTCATGTACCAAGGCTTGAATAGGCTTTCCTGCAACCAATATAAGTTTCCCTCTCTAACCCCAATCCTCATTGTTGTGTTAGGTCTAGCTCCCTCTAGATGTATGAGTACTTTCCCTCTCTAAAAGATAATGGAAAAACCCTTGTCCTCCATAATTGATACTAAGAGCAAGTTCTTCTTCAGTCCTGGCACAAATAGCACATCTTGGGCATCAAACGAATTTCTTGACTCAAGCTGAAACGAGACTATTCCCTTTACCCTAACTGCATGCTTGGCATCATCACCAAGCTCCACATGGATCCTTGAGTTCGTCTTTGTCAGTCTGCTAAATAACTCCCGTGCTTTCGTTATATGATGAGATGCACTCCTAGCAACCGTGCTAGTGGAAAGGTAGGACATGTTATCACCAAACTTGTAGTTGCCCCTAAAGGTGGATCCATGAGGATGGTAGAGGGGATGGGAAACCAAAGAGGTGAAACCAAGATAGCCTCGACTCCCAATGGATGGTTGTCACGCCAATCAAGGCAATCTTCACTTAATGTTATCTTAGCCCAAGACAACAATGGGGGAGATCCAGATCTACTCCCGACAGGAGAGATCAGACCAAGATACTAGATCAAATCAAATAGGGATGAAGTACGTAAGGTGTATGGTGAAGTAAACCCTAGATCTATGGATGAAGTCACAAGGTGAGTAATGGATTGGATCAAGAGGCTTAAGCAACGTAAAATTGATCCAATTTGGTTATGCAAGTGACTTATGAGATTAGACACTAGATCCAAAATCAAGGTACTAGTCAATGATGAGAAAATCCACTGCCTTGGGAACCGTGTCCAATGCAGGGTAGTTAAGGACAAGATTGAGGCTTAATAGTACCAAAGATGGACTTGCTTGACAGGTATGACAGTATCAATGCACCCAAGTCTCGGAAAGAAGATCAAAACATTGCAAAATTGGCCAGGTCAGGAAAGTCGTGAGGGTCGGGAGAAGCTCAATGCCTAGGAAAATGGGCCAATGGAGTCCCCAAGGGTGACACCCTTGAGAACCCTCTTTGGGATTTGCCCGATCTACAATACCCAGAAATGTTTTGCCAATTGATTAAGGGATTTGATATGTGGAATTTTTAGTAGATTTTAACTTAGGGTTTTAACAGTAAAATAAATATGCCAATGGATTGGAACCAAGAAATAGGGAACAAACCTGTGGAGCCTTGATGATGATGATCTATGCAAACCCGATTGATTTGAGAAGATTTGGAGTAGTTTTCTATGAAGTCGATTTGCCCAAAGAAGCCAATGCGCCCTCTCTCCTGCACAACAAACGTCAACAATATCATATTTGATGCATCAAGAGATAAAGACTAATGCTACAAGAGAAATAAAAAGAAGATAGCATAGATCACAATGATACTAATGATAACTCCCTGATACAAGCGAATGCCAAGTGAGCGAGTTGAGGAAGCCCTTCAAAAATGCCCAAGTTGAAGTCACCCTCCTGTAAACAAGACAAAGTTTCCACAAAAGATAGATCTTACCACAAATACCCAAATGCTAGGATGCAATAGACTTTCCAATCACCATCTAAGAACACCAGATGCAAAGGAGAACCAAGAATTTCCACAAGAATTTTTTCTATTATCAAGTTTCCAAGAGCCAAAGACACTTTACAATGAGAAGCTCTCTCCTTTAAATAGGATGGAGAGATACCAAAACCCTAACCACCTTTTGAATGGATGGCCAAGATTAAGAGATCAACATGATCTAATCAATGGTTGAGATGAGCTCAACATAAAGTACATGGATCAATATAACAATATAATACATCAATGGACCAAATCGCCCTAGGAGAGGGGGTCCCACCAAATGTCAATGATAAAACATAAGACCTAGCTCATGGTGGATCTAGGGGGTCATGACTTGCCTCCCTAGTGTGTCCCCATGGCACAATAACATAAGATGACCAAGCTAGACACCAAATCGTGCCTCTCTAGGAAAGTCGTGAGCCTTAGGAGGCTCCAAAAAACCATAAAAAGTGTCGGAGAGATGGGTGTGGGCCCCACTGAAAGCTGAAAATGCTGGAGAAGGGGTGGAAGACATCACACTCATCATCAAACATCATCCCATGCCAATCCCTTGCCTCAGTAACCCAAATCGAATTCCTCTGTAGCCATTTTTACCATTTTTAATCTGCCTCGGGAACTGTGAACATGCCCAAACTACCTCCTGGAGTGCCTGCGCTGTCAAGGTGAGCCCACCAGGCTCTCTGGGAGGGGGGTAATATGGTAATAACAAGTGGCTAGAAAAATTGTGAAGTGTTGATGAATGAATTTAATATGCATATTGATATGAATATTCTACCATTAGGTTCCTATGATATGCTGATATGGATGGATTGGCTGGAGAAACATAAGGTTATGTTGACTTGTTTTGACAAAAATTTTACATGCATAGATAACATTGGAAATACAATTAATGTAACAAGAATTCTTAGAAAAACAACATTATGGAGATCTTAGCCTTACAAATGAAGAGATCCATACACAAGGGATGTAAAGTATTTTTTGTTTATGTACCAGATGATAAAGATCAAGATAACAGACTTACAGTGGAAGATATACCTCTCTTAAAACATTTTAAAGACATTTTTCTGGAATAAGTCCCTGGACTACCTCCGAAAAGAGACATAGACTTTACAATCGATCTAATACCAGGAGCTGTACCAGCATCAAAAGATCTGTATCGGATGAATATAATAGAACTTACAAAACTTAAATCACAGTTACAAGAATTAATTGACAAAAAGTACATTAGACCTAGTGTTTCTCCTTGGGGAGAACCGGTCTTATTCGTAAAGAAGAAAGACAGAACCTTAAGATTATGCATAGACTATCGACAATTAAATAAAATAACTATTAAAAATCAATATCCTTTACCCCGGATAGACGATCTATTCGATCAGTTCCAAGGGGCAACAATCTTTTCTAAAATAGATTTAAGGTCCGGCTACCATCAGGTACGGATCAAAGATGAAGACATCTTTAAAACTGATTTTAAAACTCATTATGGTCATTACGAGTTTGTCGTAATTCCTTTTGGTTTAACAAACGCACCTGCAGGGTTTATGTGTTTAATGAATAGTATTTTTAGCAACTACTTAGGTAAATTCATAGTCGTCTTCATCGACGACATATTGATTTATTCAAAGAACGAACAAGAACATGAAGAACACTTAAAAATAGTTCTGCAAATTTTAAGAGAACAACAACTATTTGCTAAGTTTAACAAGTGCGATTTATATAAAGACATAATTCAATATCTAAGACACGTAGTGTCCAAGGATGGAATATCTGTCAACCCCGACAAGGTTAAGGCTATCACTGAATGGCCAGTTCCTAAAATGTAATGGACATAAGATCATTCATGGGGATTACGGGTTACTATCGAAAATTGATTGAAGGATTTTCTAAGATAGCTTACCCCATAACTTCACTACAGAAGAAAGGTAAAAAGTTTGATTGGAATGAAAAGTGTATGGAAAGTTTTAATAAACTAAAACATCTATTAACCACCGCCCCTATACTAAAAATTGCTCATCATTTTAAGGATTTCGTCGTATGCACCGATGCATGTAATGAAGGATTAGGCGAGGTACTAACTCAAGAAAATATTGTCGTGGCCTATGAATCTAGGAAATTAAAAGAACGTGAAAAAAATTACGCTACTCATGATCGAGAACTTGCTGCAATTATAAATGCATTAAAGATGTGGCGACACTACCTCATTGGAGGAAATTTTTTGCTAATGTCAGATAAAATAAGCCTAAAATACTTATTTGATCAACATAATTTAAACATTAGACAAGAAAGGTGGTTGTCATTCTTAAGCGAATATGACTTCGAGATAAAACATATAAAAGGTAAAGCAAACAAAGTTGCAGACACTTTAATCGTCATGCAAATTTATTATTTGTGAGCAGTAGTTACGAATCTGATTAGAGAATCAGATTTTAAATGCAGAAAATTCTGATAAAGAGTACCAAAATTTAAAGGAAAAGACTACTGAAAATGAAAATAACCAGATAAAAACAGATTTTCGTTTAAATGAAAGAGGGTTACTGCTGCATAAAAACAGATTGTACATACCAAATACAACAGAATTTAAATTAACAGTAATGAATGAGTTACACAAACGACCGTATTCAGGACATCCTGGATACCAGAAGATGATCACCATGATCATAAAATACTTCTTTTGGCCCAACATGAGGAAAGAAGTAGCAGAATACTTAGCTCGCTACATAGAATGCCAGCAAGTCAAGGCTGAACATCAACATACAGCTGGGTTATTACAACCGCTGCCCATTCCAGAATGGAAATGGGAAATAATCACAATGAACTTTATAACCAGCCTGCCTAAAAATTTTAGACAACGCGACTCAATCATGATCGTAGTCAATAAATTAAGCTAAGCATCTCACTTCCAGTAAAATCTACTTATAAGGCTGTTAACATTGCAAATATATTTATGAAAGAGACCTTCAAGTTACATGCCATGCGAAAGGTAATAATCTCATACAGAGATGTAAAATTTACAGGTAATTTCTGGAAAGTTTTATTTAAAGGGTTAGGTACTCAGTTGAATTCCAATACTTTGTATCATCCGCAAACGGATGGGCAGACTGAAAGAGTAAACCAAGTCCTAGAGGACATGCTAAGAGTGTATGTAATGGACAAACCAGGTAAGTGGGAAGACTACCTACACTTAGTAGAATTTGCTTACAATAATCATTTTCAAGTATCAGCTGGTATGAGTCCCTTTGAAATTATGTATGGACGTAAATGTATTACTCCCATTTAATGGAGGAGTCCATTAGACCAATTAATGTTAGGACCTGAATTGTTAAAAGATATGGAACTAACCGTGAAGCAGGTACAACAAAATTTAAAGGCTTCCCAAGACAGGCTGAAAATTTATGCTGACTTAAAAAGAACTCATCGAGAGTTCCAGGTAGGTGAGCATGTGTATATAAAAGTAATGCCCAAGAAAAGCTCCTTAAGGCTAGGAAGGTATTCAAAATTGGCACCCTGGCACCCAGGTGTTGTGGGCCATTTGAAATTTTGGCTGAAGTAGGGCCGGTAGCATATCAGTTATCCCTACCACCTACTATTAAAGTACATGATGTTTTTCACATTTCCATTTTAAAGAAGTATGTTCACGAGACTACTCATGTGATTGATTGGGATGTTATATAGGTGGAACCCGAGGGAGAGTTCCAGGTGGGACCAGAGTGTATCCTCGACAGAAGAGAACTTCTACTACGGAACTGCACCATCGTACAAGTCAAGGTGCAATGGAAGAACCTTAGTCCGGAAGAGTCCACTTGGGAATTGGAAAGTGAAGTGTGGGAGGCATATCCAATCCTATTCCAGGACGAAGAAATGGAAGAATAAAGACAAAAAAATAATAACATCGAGGACGATGTTATCCTTTAAGAGGAGGTGTATGTAATACACCAAGATTTAATAAATTATTATTAAATACTTTTCTGAATATTTTAATTTATTTTATTTTTAAATATTTTTGACAAGAAGTCAAAAATAAGACAATGTAATTGATTATTCCTTTATTAATAAAAATACTGAAGGGGGGGGCAGAAATTAAATAGTTGTTGCATGAGTGATTGTTGACCCACAAGATTAAAATCCAAGTGGTTGAAACTGCTGAGTGAGAACTCAAGGTGCAGGAGGAATCTTCCCCAAAATTAGGTCACAACTCCTAGTTGAGTGCTAAAGAGCAGGAGGCTCATAAATGACCAACTCCTATGAAAAATATTCTATAATAGTATGTCCATAAGCAGCATTGGATGGGGATTCAATCTGATAATGCAAGAGATGGCGCATTAGGTGGATTTTTCTCTTGTGGTTCAGCGATCAGGCTCGGGGGTTCTAGAGAAAGTGAGACTTGGTTGCTCTAGGAGTTGTTTGGGAGGAACGACTGTTTCATTTATGTTTTCCCGCCAATAGTGTCAGGTTCCTTGTTCTGTTTTCTTACTTATATAAATAATATAGAAGGATTTTTTAATTCCGTTATGAGTTGCATCTAACCCCTAGCGAAAATTCCTTTTATCCATCTAAATAGTCGAAGGATTTTATTTATACATCTATACAACATGTTTCCTATTATGTTCGAATTAAAATCATCTGTCGTATTACTATTTAGATAACAAACTAATCATAATTAGTTCGTATATAATTTTACACATCGTTGCTTTGAGTTAAATACCTTTTCGACATTGTTTTCAAATGTAAATATTTTCTATCGAATCGAGATCTAAGTCCTTTTTACTTTTCCAATGAAAAATATTTTTGTCAAAATTGCTATCTACAGGATAGCCATAACTAATGTTTTGCTAATAGATCTTTGTTTTCAATTCGAGTTAGTTAAAGTTTCGAACAGAATCATAAAATATTCAATCGTTTTAACCTAGCCATAACAAGATCGCAAATTAAGCTAAGTATATCTTATTAGCTTAAATAATCGTTTCCTTCTACTAACTGGAAACTTTAAATAGTAATTTACTAATATCGGGTCAAGAGACGAGAGGTTTCTGTTGAGAAATAAAACCTTTCTTTTTAATCACAATATTCCTTTTCCTTTCTTTTCTAAAAACCCTCGCTACAGATCGAAAGGCCAGATCTGAAGGAATCATTACTGAAACTACAAACTACAATGCAATAATAATTACTATAAATAGTTAACTCTTCAAACCGTCGAAATATTTAAATATTTATACCATTCATTCTTTAACTAATCGACGGCCCGACGAATGTCCTGTTTTTTAAACAAAAAGGGAAGTCATGGTCCCCTCCACAGAGGCCGCATAATATCTTTATGGTTGCATAACTAAGTAGTGCCACAACCCAACTCATCTGCATGGCAGTAAGCCATCGTAGCATAGCAGTCGAGTTAATAAATAATACAGCAATCAATCAATAGAACAATATTTATATAATTAATTGGACAGATTGAGAATGATTGTTCTGATCCTTCATCACAATAAGCATAGTAACAAACAAGAGTTAACCAAAAGGAAGCGTATAAGTTTTATCCACACTGGAAGTATGCACTTAGGTAAAAAAAAAACTTAAGGGTCTCGGTCTTGTAATAGACCGCAAATGTTAAACTAAGGGATTCACATCCCTATAAATACAAGTTACCAAACGGTTAATTTAATGGACCAAAAAGTTAAGTACAGAAGTAGTAAAACTAGGAACCATCAACGATGTTAAATAAACAGAGTTTGGAAAACATTTACAAATCAAACCCTAAAATGAAGGCTACGAGATAACCGATGCCTTTAAAATCATAAACCCTGAAAGGGAATCTATATTAACAATTAACTTATCGTATTGACAATTGCCTATTCCCTTCTCGTGGTTCCAAAACCCGCACAGAGTTTCCTGTAGCAGCCAGCAATGGATTTTAGTTAGTAAGGGAACAGGTAAAACTCCTTTTTTTATATACTTAATGGGTTTCAAGGCTCAATTCGTCCTCACCTGGGCGTTTTGAAACGTAGGCTCGAGAAGAGAAGACCCTGTCGCCATTTTGGAAGATGTTTTCATTCTGCATTTTTCAAACCCACAGTTAGAATCCTTAGAAACTATGAAGTAAACTTTTAGATAGTGAAGTAAAAATTACAATCTTACCTATGCAAACTGCAAACAAAGCCATGGGTCAACTCTTCCTGAGCGCCCTTATCACTCCAGCTACCTACAAAAATATGTAAGCATTAAACCCTAAACTGGAATGTTGAAGAAACGTTGTAAAAACTTTCAAAATTTCTGAATTGAGTTAAGTTATTCTTACCTATCATATGGGTAGCATGAGGATGACTGAATGTGTGTTCTCCAGTCGCAGCAACCAGCTAGTGGCGGCCTCCAAACCTTTTAAAGACCTCAGGGAACAACCAAGTGAAAATGCCATTAACCATAGGCGTATTTTTACACTATCAAACACACTGGAAGCACCATGAAAGAGCAGGGTCTCTGCTCCTAGAGTTCACATACCAACAATGACAAACATCTAATGAAGATTTCGGACAACCAAGCGATACATCAAAACCCTACTCCCAATAACCCTGCAATCCCAATGTTGGATGGACGGCTGGTATCTCTTTCTAACATGAGCCATAAAATCATGGTTGCGCTGTCAACTCGCGACCAGGGTGGCGTATTAAATTTACCATCAACTATAGTACAACAACCTGCAACCTCGAAGGTATGGAACTCAAACCTTATCTTATTGCTTGTAAACCAAATTCCAACTATGGTAGAAACCCCATAGTTACCTTTACATTAAATAAATATTGTGCCAAGCCTTACACTTTGGACCATCGTATTAGCGCTAGTCTTTTATACTTTAGCACTTTTAGTTTTGGGGTCAAGACTATAGATATAGTCTTCCCACCTTGTGCATTTATAAATAAAGTATTAAAGTATATGTTAGGGCAAGGATTGAAGATCCAAGCCTAACCTTAGGGCTAAGCATTTCCCTTTGCAAATTAACAACAAGAACAAGAATATTAAAACATCACCTGCAATTATATTGACGATACGCCACCTTTGTGGTAAACCTTCCAACTCATTTGCAACATGTCCATAAACAATATATAAATTACATTAATGACTTTACAAACATGACGGCCTTTACTCTTACTCAAATAGAACGTAGAGATATTATAAAGGATATCAAAACATTAATGGATTCATTAATTATTGAAGCAATCGGTTTTTACGATATAATCAATGTTAGCATGAAAAACACGTTCTAGGACATAGCTATAAAGATCAAACTAGTTGAGGTATGTACAAATGAATACATGACAAGTTTGAAAGAAACAAAGGAACACTAGGATATAATTATCTCATAAGAATGTTGCATCGATATAGATGTTGTTTTTATGACTTTCGGAAATTTTTGTGAAATGTAATGATTCTATATCAAGATTGATTAATTTTTTTAAAGAGAAAGGAAGCACCATAATATTTTATGTTGGATTGATTTGTAATTCTACATCATTCAGTAAGTATTATTCTAAGAAAAAGTAAAGATATGAAAACTTTGGCGAAATTTGTTATTACCTTGATTAAACAAAGATTTTTTAATAGTGTTTTCCAATTGCATAGATGTGCATTATAGTTGTTGGTATTCTATTATGAATTATTAAGCACAGTACCTATAAGTTTCAAAATAAAGTACTATTAGTATACTCCAAGGAAGAGAGAGTTTGTTAGAGTAGGCAAGGTCACTTGTATATTTTTAATTTTCAAATAGTTACATAGTAGTTGATAATGCTTAATGGTTACGACAGTTTCATGAAAAGATATATTAGAAAATATAGCCTCATAGGTGAATATCAGTATTAGTTTCAATTTTACTAAAAGTTGGCTAAGATTATTTATACATTCTAAAGGTCAAATAGCCTTTGTTCAAGTGAACACTATTTGAATGTTATGTGCACTTTTAGGACCTAATCATAGAGGTTGTCGAGTTTCCAGTTGTCATATTATTCTATGATTGTGATGTCTAATTACTCTTTTATTTAAGATGTTTTCAAAGCATCATGTCCTTCTATGTTTAGACTAATATTTTCGTTGTTGTCTGGGAAGAGAAAGAAAAGAATATTAGGTTCGTTGTATATGGTTTGAGTAGGTAAATCCACTTAAACATCTTCAAAATATAAAGCTACATTTTTTTTATATTGCATAGTTGTTACGAAAGTGTCGTGTAAAACATAACCTAAGTAATTGTTACTCTTGAATATTGATGGCAAGAATGAATTTGACATACTAGGTTGCGAGTTAAAAATGTGAATGAATTCATGTGGCAAGTTGACTGATGTGTATCAAGTTAAGGGATCATGTTTGATCATAGGAAAAGAAGAATCCTAAATCTTGAATTAAATCATAAACAAAGAGTATGGAAAAAAAAGAATCATTGGATAATATAGAAATAAATCCAGATGCAACCAACTGTTTAAATTATGATACTAACATATTTGTTTGTTATCACACTTGACCTCATAAGGATATTGAAGAAGTTATATTCATACTAAAGGGTGAATTGAAAAGGATACACAAGTTTATTGAACAATCATGCGTATAATGTTATGGAACTAATGTGTTCAATCGTTGAGCAATTGAAGCAAAGAAATTTTTCTTTATACTAACATTTCAGGAAGTGATCTTAACTTCGACTGATGACATGATCAAGGAAGAACGTTGATTATAAAAGCACTTATACATATAAGTTGAGCCAAATCGCTCAAAAGTAACTAATGATTTGGTGGTAAGATTTATGACTGATGATACGAATATATTTTAATATTTTGTTGTGAATATTATGTTGCATATGGCATACAAGAAATAATAAATGAGTGTTACTAAGAAATATTTCCTGGACTCAAACGAGAAGGTTTGAGGGGAAAAGAATATTCCAGGACTCAAGCAGGAAGTTTGAAGTGGCAAAAATTGACCCAACTCTGCTTTGCTAAAGCAAATTTTACTGGACTCAAGCAGGAGGCTGGGTGGAAAAGAAATTCCTGGACTCAAGCAGGAAGGCTTGAGGGGAATTGTGAGAGAGTTTTGTGGTATCAATGGCAAAGACCTAGGCACAAATATTGACATCTGGAGACAGGACGATGTTTGATGTCTTGAGGAGGAAAACTTTTTGACTAGCAATAAAAAAGGTGAGTAATCTCAAAAGTGTAGCCCGTAAGTCCACAAGAATTGGTGACAGAATTCGAGGAAGAATTATGTGTTCAGCAAAGGGTTGTTGAAGTTCCAAACTCATGGGAGAGTTTGATGATCAACAAGGTGTTGTTGAAAGATTGGTTTTATTATATAACAAATATTAATGATTTGTTTTGTAACTAGACTATTGGATGTTTTTATGTGTGAATGTTATGAATGCTAGAGTAAGCAAATATTTCCTCAAGAATGAGGATGGATGATAAATGTTAAACAGTTACTCTTTGAAATTTTGAGTAGTATAATTATGTTATACTGAAGAAGGTTGGAAGTTCTTGTATAAGTTGTACAATGTGCAAGTTATGAGAATGTGCAGGTTATGAGAAATAAGAGCTTACGAAAATCACGAAAATATGAAGATGACCAAAGAAGAAGAACAAAGCAAGCGAAAGATGACGTGAGGATGCGAAAGACAAACTGTTGAACATCGAGGATGGTGTTAATCTTAAGGGGAGGAGGATGTAACACCCCTTCTTCGAGCCCTAATAATTTTTTTATATGTAATTGGCTATTGTACTATTTTTTGGTGAGGAGCTCATGGCCAAGGCCCCACCAGAAAACTTTGTAACTTATGTGGTTAATTCCGATGATTTAGGAGATTAAAGGCTAATGCAACTAATGATGGGTCACTAAATTCACTAAAGGGAAGAGGAGAAATGGCTTGGAAGCCATGAGTGGTTGAAACTTAGTTTTTAAACTTAAGTTATAGTAGTCTTAAGGAGCCACCGTGTAGGACTCACTATTCATCGCAATTATCAAAGTAAGAGGTTAAGGCCTATTCTACTAGTTAACTATTAATACTCTTAACTACGGTCGTCTATCCAAATTATTTTATCTTGAACTTGACGAAGGTTATTAAAATAAATATTATTAAAAGTTCCAAAATATAGAAGAAGAAGAGGATCTTCCTAAGGGGAAGATGATTCACGAGAATAATAATAATTCATTTTTTTATATATATAGTTCATTCACCGAAATCTAATAGGGCCTTCTTAAACTATTATTTGTATCAACAATAACAATTATGGAATTAGGTATCAAAGGGTTTATATTTAATTACCTTAAGAAGGGTAATCTTTTATAAAAAGATGATCATAGATACTTTTATATAGTTTATAAATATGATAGAGAAAATATAAGTCATATATATAGATATAGATCTTCTTAAGGAAGTTCTATGTGATTTAGGTATTTATTCTAATTCTCGTAAACATGCTATCTCTTTTATATATATATATATATATATACACACACAGTTAGTCTCTTACACCGGGCACGTTATGTCATCCTCACCTAAAACATAAGGTTGAGTTATTGATTTCCTTTGCGACTTCTATACTTTTACTAAGCCCAAACTAACTTGGGCGTTCAAAGATTAAGTGGTTGAGCAAGAACAAGTTTTGTAAGATTTGGAAGGTCGAAGTCTCCTCCTAGGAAGCCGAGCCTCATCTAGTAGAAATGCTTGACTTGCTTTTATGATAAGCACCCTCTTATGTTAGTGGAGAACATGGAAGATCTCTTGGGAGATATTTTGGGTGTTTGTCCCCTCTAATTTTCCAAATGTCAATTCCAAAACTCTGCCTTTATGAGAGTCGACCTCCAAGTGGCTAGCTGATCTCAGCGAGTGGGAACGCTGAAGTCTTAGAACCAGAAGTCGTGTGCTGAGCATGCATAGTGAACTAGATTAAGGTGTTGAGCGTGCATACCTTTTGAACTTGAGCGTATTTATTTTAGTGATGCTTATGTATCATAGAAAATCTGAACGGTGGAGTCTTGGAACCAGAATTCATGTGCTAAAATCGGTATACTTCTGAGCTGGATAGTTTTTATTTATTAATTCTTATGTATCATTAAAACTCTGTTGATTGTCATTACCAGATCTGTGAGAAAACGCGTTTAGCATTAAAAGCTGAAACTCAGGTCATTCTTATTCTTATAGATCTTGATTCCAGCGATCTCTGAAGAGATCAGGGTAAATACACTGGCACATTTCATCACACAGAGATCATCGATTTATGTTGGATATATTTTTTAGCACCAATATTTCCCTTGCATTAAGACCCGCAAACTCTGAAGAAGAGCCTGTAGAACGCTTTCCTTATGTTATAGGGTTTCTATAAATTGCTAAATGATATACATTAGAAATTGTATTCCCATTTTGTATGCTGGCCTGAGTCATGGTTGATCCACTGCATGTTCTTGTTTTTGTCGGGAAGGTTAATGCACTATTATGACTGCATGATTATTAGTTATATGTTGTACTCTAGGATTAATGTTAGCTTTGATTATGGTAGTTAAATGGTCATTATACGGGAGCATCTTTTAGAGAAAGCCTGACCCTGTGGTTTTCGATGTTAAGTATTATGTCCAGGATGGGGCATGGCGGCTCAGCTCGGATGAGCGAGCTCGATCCCCAACAATTTTGTTGCATCTCCTCCGAATAGCTATATTACAAATGCTCGAATAAACCCATTGGTGTTTGGGGTTTTGTGTTTTATGTTCATACTCTGTAACCATTAAGTAAATCTGTAGCTTATCAGGTTGTTCTTTTATTAAGGTGTTATCTCTGTAAAAGAGATCGTTTGGTCCTTCTTTGCTTTTGGGAGAGATGTCATGGTAGTCTAGCCTCTTGGTCTGGAACTTGAACCCGGTCAAAACGTTATCCCTTATGTTGCCACTAGATGGAATCCTGACGAACCTTTACTCCTTTTTACGTCATTACAAACCTAGATATTTGTCTTCAATGATACCAACTAAGTTTGATCCTTGTTTAAGAGATGCTCTGCGTAAGCGAGGCCGATCCCCTTGTCTGGTTAAATTTTGTTCTGAAGACCTCTGCCACGATCTGGTTTGGGGATTTTTCTACACTGCTTTAGTTTTGTATTAGTGGGTTTCGTGTAAACCTCTAACACAACATGGTTTGTGCCTCCACGACAAAACTCTGTTGAGGCTTTATGTTGTTCTCGGCACACTAGACTGCCACGAATATGATGGGAGTTCTTTTGTCGTAGATACTATTTTTTTAATGTTAGTATTTGATCCTCGCTTTAGGATCTTTGGGTATATAGATGCACTGCTACCTTTGGATAGGTATATAAACATTATCCATGTTGCTAGGGATTTGTTTTGACCATATAAATGGTCACATGCTGCTAAGAGTTAGTTCGATTATATTTTTGGTGCTGCTATGAACTAGTTAGACATATAGTATATATATTTGATTAGACTAAATGTTTGGTCATTATACTACACCATAGTATTTATATGACATGTTAATAGACGAACTACCTTTGCTGATGATAGGATGAAGACAAGCATATAGATTTTAGAATAATACAGTTATAGGTCTTGATAACCTATGTTCGTTGTATATGGATTCTTGTCATAGTGTTAATGTTGAACATTTTGAGACTACTCTCTTTTGAGAGATGCTTCAAGGAAGTGAAAGGTAAATTTTGTAAACAACTGCGTGGCAGAATGTAACTCTCTACTTAAGTAATAAATCATATACGACCGTTTGGTGGACGGAGCCCAAGGAGTGGGTGAACCACGTATATGTGTCTCTCTCTCATATATATTATGATATGTGTCTCCCTCTTATATATAACATGTTTTGATGATATTACTGTTCATGATATTTTTTTTAGTGAATCGCTATTATTAAGTAGTGTGTGTCTTTTACAAATGAGTTACAAAGAGTTACATACTTTTATTTTGTTAATTAATCACTTGTTATTGATGTAAGATTTTTATGTTTTACTAATTTACTTATTTGATTAAGTGAGTATGTTACAATATATCTGAAAAGAAATATTATGTATGGAATGATTTTTGTTAATATATGATGGAAATTTGTATAATCCCTAATTTAGTTTGGATAAAGGCTCTTTGAATAGATGTACTTGCACTTCTCAACTATTAAGGTGTTGTATATAAATAAATATATTTCTTTATAAAAAATAATTAATATAGTATATTGTTAACATTTTAAGTGGTTATAATAAGAATATACCACAAATCATGAATGAAACTAAGTTGTGTTATTAGTACATCATAGTCCAATTGTAAACAAGTATATAGTATATTAATAAGATTAAAATTTTATGTAAATTTTTAATTTTATTAATTTTTTTTAGTGGTTTTAGGTAGTGTTTTAAATTTGTTTTAAATTTGTTTTTACTTTTAAATATTAAAAAAATTGTTTGAAATTATATTTTTTATAAAATTGTTAAAGTGATTTAAAACTTTGTATTTATAGTTATTTGATTGATTATATCTTATTGTTATTCACTACTATATAAAATAATTATTTTGTATTTTTAAATAAAAAAATTAACTATATAGCACTATGGATAAAGTCATCATCACTAGCTCATGGAGTGTAGAATAAATTGTAAATGAGTGTATTGTTAAAGCACTCCTTATGTTAAAGTAAAGGTTTGAAATTCCATAAATACTAGCTTACCAAAAAAATTCATAATTACTCAATCAAATGAATTACTTTACATTATAATTTTTAAATAAAGTACAAAATTTTAAATAAAACACTAACTTTACTTTCTTATTTTAGAATTTTATCAATTTTTATTTTTCAAATTAAAAAAATGGTTTAAGTTATCAAAAACATAAAGTTTATAACTAGTTTGTAACTATTTGTTTCTAACTGTTTGGAAATTATTTAATTATTTAATTTGAACAATTTATTGAAACACTAATTTTACTTTTTATTTTATTTTATTTTGGAATTTTATATATTTTTATTTTTCAAATTAAAACAATAGTTTAAGTTATCAAGAACTTAAAGTTTGTAACTAATTTGTTTCTTATTATTTGAAATTTATTGAACTAATTTAATTTGGACAATTTCATGTAAATTACTTAGTCCGCACAACAACTTAGATCGGTAAGTTACTTAATTGGTGGATACATATAGTCATAATTACTCAATCAAATGAATTAATTTATATTATAAGTTTTAAAGTAAAATACAAAATTTTAAATAAAACATTAATTTTACTTAATTTATTTTATTTTGGAATTTTATCAATTTTTATTTTTCAAAATAAAATAGTGGTTTAAGTTAACAAGAGCATAAAGTTTGTAACTATTTGTTCTCTACTATTTGTATGTTATTCAACTTAGATTTATAAATTACTTAATCTAGACTAATTAGTACTTACTTGCAAAGCAATTTAGATCCATCTTAATTACAAATGTAAATGTATAAAGTAGATATACTTATTTCTTTTATTATTATTTACAAATATATAATATATATTTTTCATATTTAATTATTATTTTTTAAATTTAATGTATATGTTAGTATAAATATGAGCATTACAAATTGGTATAGTTTAAATATTCTACGTTTTTAACTTTTTTTAGAGTATATTTTCCGTCTTATTTTGTTCCAAGTCGACTTGGAAATATGTAAAAAAATTTAGAATCAAATATATTAAATATGGAAATTGCATAATAGGGGTATTTGAGGGTGCTAAATCTATTTATGGATTCAAAAACACAATTTGAATGCTTCCAAATTTGGATTTTACCAAAAACATTAACCAGATTTCCACAAGTCCATAAATAGACTACTCCTTACAAATTTTTCCCTTGTATTGCCTTATAAAATTAGTATAGATTCATTTTAATTGTGGATCTACCATGCAATATCAAGTATATGCTCAAATCTTTAATAAACCCCTTTCTTTATAAAATATGGAAAAAAAAAAAATTAATCTTAAAATCTTGTGATATCCACTTGATATAAAAACCAACCACTGATTGTTTTGTAAAAATGAAACAGCAAATGAACCTCACTCATTCTTTTGTAAAAATGAAACAACAAATAAACCTTATTAACCTTTAAAAAAAAATACTTTCCAAATCTTTATAATTCCTTTTGTTATACTACTCCTTTGCTTTCTTATAATTCCTTTTGTTATACTATTCCTTTGCTTTCAATAAAAATAGAGTTTGAAAAATAAGGAATCTGTATTGAATTTCACATCCAAATGGTTCAAAACCCATCTTCACTAAGAAAGTTGAATTAACCCAAAAATTAATATAGAGGAAGAAATCCAATTACACATCTAAATGGTTCAAAGCCCATCTTCTAGAAGTAACTGCAATTGCTAACTAAGACATCGTAAACAGTCTTCTTAATACAGAATGTATAAATGAAATTTAAAATCTATAAAAGTTAAAGTAACCCGATACATTGTAAACACTCTTTTTAATGCAGAATGTATTAAATGAAATTTAAAATGTATGAAAGTTGAAGTAACCCCATTGCTAATTAAGACATTGTAAACACGCTTCTTAATGCAATATGTATAAAAGAAATATAAAATGTAGAAAAGAAATTGAAATCAGCCTGTGCCAACTAACAAATTCAAGTTTGTCATAACTGCTAATTACCATCAAACAAATTCAAGTTTGCCATAACTGCTAATTACCATCAGTGAAATGAAATGTAAGTAGTTTTCTGTAGTATCTGTAACAATGCGTGTAAGAGGAATTTGAAGATTTCCCATATAATAATCCCGTATCGAGCAATGTTTGTAAACGCAAGTTTAAGATTTCCTCATGAGAGAACCAGATTGATAGATTACTCAATGAAAGTGCGAAATTGAAGCAACCTAAAAGCAGTCTTCAAATAGCAATTTGCCAGAAAAAAAGGTGAAGCTTGGAATGCAATTGCAAGTTGCAAGTTGCAACCCACTCGCTCGAATTTTTGCTATCACGGACAGAAAAAGCAGGTTATGGTGAGACTAAAACCTTTGAAACTGGAAAGATCCTCATCCAATCCGTTAATAAGTTAAAAAAATAGATAAGAAAATACACTAAGGAGAAAAGTACGGCGAATTTTCTTCTAGCACGGACAGAAAAAGCAGAGCGGGACTGCAGGCTGTAGGAGACTCGCAAACATCTTCGACTGTAGCTGAATGTACACCGAAGAGAGCACTCTCCGTGAATATGAAAAGAGAGATCTCTGTAATTTGTTGTTGTTTTTAGTGTTGAAATATTTATCCCATGACGGGGTTTTTCCACATAAAAAATCTGTTACTATATGCTTACTGTAGGGCTGTGTTTTTGTTATCCTTGCAATGTTAGTTCGCATAAAATAAAATATTGAGTGCAAGTTTATTTACTTAGAGCTGTAAATTTCGTGTTAGTGTTTGCCTGTTTGAAGCTCTGTTTATTGCTCATTCTGTTCTTTACTTCTTCTTTTTTCCTTGTTAGTTAGTCCTGCTGTCTACATTTATTGCGGATACTGCTGAGATTCAGGGCACAAGGGTGCAATGATAAATGTGAAAACTTACTGCAATGTGAAGAGTTTTTCATAGGGTAATTCAGTCACTGCAATTCATAGGTTGTTTACACATGGATTAATCTTCCAGATTATGTCCAACATTTGTCCAATTTAGGCATTAGCCTTATTTTCTCCTCAATGGCAAAAATGTGAATGTCATTATTAATTTCAATTTCAGATCATAAGCCACTGAGTGATATCCATCGATCTTTCTTTTATTTTAACCCCCTCTTTTTCATATGAATGAAAAAACGGATGAAAAATAATAAGTTAGAAATTTACCTGTGCCAAATAACTAATGAATCCAAAAACGACTGCCTGTATGGAAATCCCCGGCTTGAATGTTGCAAACAGTTCAACATTTTACTGTATTTAATCCACAAAAATTAATTGAAATAAACAATAGAAATCCTGATTTAAAAAAGAAAAGAGGAGAAGAAATGGTATCAGTCTTTTAATTTCGGATCTTTGTTTCGTTTTAACCCCTTCACTGCGTCTCTTTTTCTTATAAATGAAGAAATGAGAAAGAAAATAAATCAGTCTGTGCCAAATAACAAATCAATCCGAGATCACTGCAAGCATGGGAATCCTCGGCTTGAATTCTGCAGCTGTTCTACAATTTGCAGTATTTAGGCAAATATCAATCAAAGAAATAACAATAGAAACCACTGAAATGAACAAGAATATAAATTTAAACGTCAAAGAACATATTATGCTCTCGAATGTCAGATATAGTATGGCATGATTAAATGTAAAAAAGAATGAAAGAATAATAAATTATGGAGATGAGGATGAAGAAATTGCAGCCTAAACAGCTATAGAGAGGATTTCAAACGCTGAATCGGCGCGAGATGCAGGAACTTGCAGAGCACGAGAGGTAGCCATCACTCCGTCTCCAGAGGAGGCGGCCTCACCCTCATTTTTGGGCTTGCAAGTGTTGCTGTTGGAAGTTGCAGGATGATAATACATGCGCGATGTCTGAGGGCAATGAGATTGAAACCTGGTAACGATCCTTATACCTGCATCCACCATTTCCATGTATTTTGCCATCTCGGCCACTAAATTGATTCTGCTGCCTCTCTAACAAACCGATCTCGTAAGTAATTCCGAAAGGGATCTGTACACAACGGAAGAGCAGCAGCAGATGAAGGCTTCCACCACCACCACGAGGAAGAGGAAGAAGAGAGCTTGGTGAACATGGGAATAGAAACACAGTGACAGACAGAATGAGGAGAGATGTGCAGAGAAGGTAAAGTTATATAGCTATGAACTTTGAAGACATATGGTCTTTCCGAATACTTTGGGAAGGAAGTTATGAGCGATTTTGCGTGATTTCTCCGCGTTCGTTGATCCCAATGCAAGGCCAGATTTGGGGCAGCAAGGCACCTTCCTTCGTGGTTGCAGTTGCTTCACAGGGCTGGTCCATGGAGCCCAGACAGATGTTAATGTCCAAACTTTCGGAAAGAGCCCACGAGCTGGGCACGCCGCACCGGCACGACCCACCTACCAACGAAAACAAAGTTCCAACTCATCAAAGAAGGGAGTCGTGGCACGTACGTCAAGACAGGGATCACACATTTCTCGTTGGTTGTGATGTTGAAAACAACGTCCATCTTTTCCATTTTTCCACGACGACTCTTTCACATTCATTGATTTCTTTATTTCTCTCCATATTTTTCAAATCTTCAACGATTTTCTGTCCTTTTTATTTAACATTTTTATTAATCTCGTTCCACGTTTTGGATATTTTTGGTGTTGATTCCTAACATTTTTAAGCTCGTTTTATGTTTTGGTTTTTTTAAGCTCGTTCTATGTTACACCATATTATTTTTATTATTATTATTATTATTATTATTTATTTTTACTTTATAATTCTTTAAAATTAATAAAAAAAATTTAATTTCTAATATTTATTTATTTATTTTTGTTTATAATTTTTTTAATAGAAAAAGTTTTAATTCGTAATATTTTTAAAAGTTTTAAATTAAATTAGAAAACTTTTAATTATGATATTTACATCTAGAGAAGTGAGGTGCTCTAGAGACGTTGTAACTTTTTTTGAGTTTAAGATAAAAAAATAAAATTACATTTTAAGAAATTGGATCCCTCTGAATACTTGATAAATCCAAATATATTGATCTTAAAAATTTTAATTTGATAATAAAAAAAACTTATTAATCTATATTTTTTAGACATCTCAAAAGAGATATGGAATATTTTTTATTTTTGTTTATTATTTTATTTGTTGTAAGTGTAAGTGTTAGTTCATGATAAAGTATAAATTTTGGCTCGTAAAAAAATTTGAAAATCGCATTAGGAAGTGGCAATGGAGATGGCTTTCTAGTCATGGTCGTCTGACTCTTGCTAAGTCTGTACTACAGAACTTAGGGGTGTATTGGTTATCTCTTTGTAAAATCCCAAAATCCATCTTGTCTAAGATTCGCCAATTGATCCACCAATTCATATGGTCTGGAACTGGTCGTCATAGGATACATCTAGTAGATTGGAGATCACTGGCTCGGCCTTATACACAGGGAGGTTGGGCCTTAAAAAACATTTTTAAATTTTCTATAGCTCTGCGGACTACAAGTATGTGGCATGCTATGGTGGTGGATTGCCTCTGGGGTGATATCCTAAAGGACAAGTATTTTGGCAAGCATGCAACAGTTAGTTGGATCCAACAGGGCCACAAATCTCAGAAAGGGGTATCTAATATTTGGTCTGGTTTACTTGATGCTTTTCCTATTGTTGCCGACTGGCTTGCATGGTATCCTGGTGACGGTCGTAATATACTTATTGGTGTCAACCCGATTATTGCAGGCCCCAAAAAATTCAAATTATCTCTGTATTTGTTACATCATTCAAATTTCAGAGGGTATTACAACTTGTATCATATTCTGGTAATGGACAAGGCAACGAAATCATTTAATAAATGGGTCAATTCGGCGCAGCTAGTTCTCACCAGATCTTTGGCAAATGAGTGGGATACATATACTCTTGATCTATATCATACGAATATTAGGCTCAGGCAGGAGACTGACCAGCTGCTATGGTCATGGAATATCGCGAATGGATATGTCACAGCCAAATTGGCATATATGGCACTCTGTAATCAGACTTCTGATGCTGCTCGATGGTGGCATGTATAGATTTGGAGATGGGACATTCCTCCTCGGGTGAGTATTTTTATCTGGTTATTATTGGAGGAGAGAATCTTGATATGGAGCAATTTGCAGAAATGTGGTATCCAGGGCCCGGGGATATGTTCTCTATGCTCAAATGCTCCAAAAACTCTCCTTCATCTATTTGTCTTATGCCCTTTCACCCAACAGGTCTGTAAATTTCTGGATCATCCATTTCATATGATCAAATTTGAAAATGACTTAACTATACACTTGGTTCCATAGTATATATTCACAAAACAAACAATTAGCTCTGAAGGCTTGTCTATTATCATGGATCATTTGGAAATCGCGGAACCTGGTAATATTTGAAAATAAATTTCTGGAGGTCTGCAAGGTGGCATGCGAGGTACAAAATCTTTTTATTGAATATGGTTGCACTCAGATCATGAACCCAATGAATACTAAATGTGTCCATAGACCATCTATTCTCCTCGGCCGGGGCAATAGGGCCAGATTTGATGGTGCTGCACTGCAATCTACTAGTCTATGCGGTGCTGGGGCATTTATTGAGCTTCATAATGGGATTGTGATCAAACTTTGGGTGCATGGTGGTGATGGGACCAACACGAAGGGGGAACTTGTTGCTTTGTGGCTTGTTTTATATTTTTCTGTATTGGCCAATATTCATCTGGATCAAATTGCAGGTGATTCGATGCTCATTGTTGACTAGGCAAACTCTAATTTGCCCATCAATGCTCTGGCACTATCTTCATGGCTGGACCAAACGATGTTACTTCTTCGTCACTATACGACAACTTCTATAGTCCATATTTATCGGGAGCATAACACTATGGCTGATCAACTTTCCCGTCTTGGACTTGATGCGATGGCTGGAAGGATTTACTATGAGATCTTGGAGGGATCCCTCCCTCCCTCGAGGGGTTTCTGGAAGCTTTTTGAAGTTTAAAATTTGCATATCTTTTGGTGGCTCTATTATTCGGCTTTATATTTATATTTCTTTTTTGCCTGTTACCTTTAAACACTTGAAATCTATGGTTTGTATTTAAACATTATTGGGGGATGGTTATATCCCGTTTTATTTGGTTTGCAATTGCCTTTGGAATCTTGGCATGGATTCGGTACCTTGTTGGCTTACTTTGTATGTACTACTGGACATATTTGCTCAATGCACTATTTATACTCATAATAAAGTATAGACTTTTTCTTGTGAAAAAAAATTCTGGCATAATATGATTCTTTTGGTGGATTACCTCGAAATTAAATATGCTTGATTTTGGTTTTAGATCTCGACGTCTCAATGGCTATCCCTCGGGAAACGTTAAATCCTGACTTATGAATACAACCCATTTTCTTCATAAATAGTAATTGTATGTATAATCTTGCTAATTCTCATGTGGGCTAATCAATTTCGTGTGATTTTTGAATAATGTTGAAACGCTGGGTCCATGTGTCGTTGAGCTTGGTGTCCTCATCCTTATTTAGATTATTTTTGTTTATTAAGATTTCTATCTCCTCTCTAACCTTTCTTTTAGCAAGGTTGTTCTATGTATCATATATTGTAATTTCATTTTACATTATTAATTTTCTTTTTCTTTTAACTAAATTTAATGTTCACATATATAAAGGTGGTGGTAAGCGTTAAGCGTTTAAGAGGTAGCAATTAGGTGAGCTCAATTTTGGAGATTCTATGATTGGCATACAAGCTTTAAGTTTGGAACACTCCATCATTGAGGATAAGGGATCCAATTTCTTGAGGTGTTTACACCTCAAGAAATTGTATCCCTCTCTTTGTGCTTGGTAGATCTAGGTTAAAAATGGATCTATGTTGATTTTAATTTTTTATTTTATGAACTGACATGTTTTTCCTTTGTGATGTGGTTTATAGTTGCCATGTTAGCATTACCCACGTTACATGACAACATCTCCCCCATACTGGGTTGTAGAGCACCTCGCTACTCTCGGTGCAACCAAACTTGTACAAGGCACAACCATTTTGGTCGATCAACGATAGGAAGTCTCTCGCTTGCATACCAAATGAGAACTTAATGCTCTCACTAGCTAACAAAATGGCGAATGTTCATATGTGACTCAATAGTGTTTCTTGGTGGTGTACATAAAATGAGCTCTAAGTTGTCGATCTACCCTCCAAATCCGATGATGTTGAGCTTTGTAGAATTTGGGGGACATTGGGGTGATGTCAACCCCTTATCCCTCTATACGTTGCTCAATAGCAAATCATGTTCCCCCCTCCAATGGTCCACTCATATCCTTGAATATATTTTGTATGCACTCAATTTTTGGTGGGGCCCTAAGGTTACTCATCCATTGGATCATCTTCCTGCAAAATGTAATTAATGGCTAGCAATTGTATTTGTGTCTTTAATGAATGATAATGTGGTAGTTTAAGGTGAGGGGACTTGGGCACTAATTTGGAAGTGTTCTTGCAATATTGTTTTTCAAAAAGAGAAGATTCAAAGAGGCTTTACAGAGAGCAATATAAATAAACAAGGAAACCGAAAGGTGAAGTGAACGTTAAAGGAGCTTTTGGGCAAAGTGTATCGTACATAGGAAGTGTGTCGTAGGTTTTGACCAAGAATTGTGGGTTTTGAGGCTCATACCATAGGTATTTTCTTCAAACAGAGTGTTGTGTTCCCTACATCATGATAGAGATGCAAAATGATCCAAGAAACTTATGGTTCACTCGTCACGAAGAAATTAGGATGGGCTATAGTAGGTCATATCTAGTGGACTCCCAATTAAGCATTCCCAAACATATTTAGGACATTAACGACCCAAAATGAAGCATCCTAAACAAATGTGGCTAGATTAAGGGGTTGGAGCCCAAGACGATTCCCAAACAACTAACAAGCACCCCAAGAAAGTGCCCCAAAGGGGTCTAGTAGAGTCAATCCAACAACCAAAGGCCAAATATGAGAAGAGGTGTCATAGGATACCCTATTTAAGCACTAGAGATCCCAAAAGAGGTTGTGTGCTTCACCCAAGGTAGAGTGACTTAAGGGAGAGTTATCTAACATTGAATAACCTTCCATACGAAGAAAGAGAAGCAACCAAGTCATCATTAAGCAACTCACACATGGAAACAATAAAATATAGTACTCACCATAGTATTTCCAACTGGAAAGGCCTATGTAAGTACTAGAGTGCAAAATCCATATGCTATAGGATAGAGATAAAAGAAACTACATTAAGTAAACAAAACGTAAAGAAACAAGTGATAAAGTTGAAGAGAAGTTAGTGATCTTAATTAAATTTCTTTATTTAATTACTATTTTTTTATATAAATAAATATAAATAAAATTTAGTATAAAACATACTTACATTAAAATTACATTTATATCTTTAATTTTATTGTTTTCTACTTTTCGAAATAAAGAGTGCAGAGTGGTTCAAGTGATATTGGAAACATAAGCATGAAGTTTGCACTTATTCTAAATAAAGAGTGCAGAGTGGTTCAAGTGATATTGGAAACATAAGCATGAAGTCTGCACTTATTCTTTTTGTTATTTTTTAATATAAAGTAAATTATTAGTAAGTTTAATTTTAATTATATATTAATTTAGATTTATTAAAATTGAATTATATATATATATATATATATATATATATATATATAATATGTTAATTTTAAATTTAGATGTTATATATTTTTATTTTTATTTTTAAATGTATTATGAATATATTTTTGTGTGAAATATATTTTGTTGAAAAAAATATTTAAAAAAAAAAACATGAATTATTTTTTATAAAATTAAATTAAAAAAAATATTAAAAATTTGTGATATCAATCGTCACTCTTAAATGATCATAATTTCATTCATTTGTAAAAATGAAAGAGAACTAAATTTTATGATAATTTTGAAAAATCAATATTTTCCAAATGATCCAACTTGTAAGATTTGCATTGCACTCTTCTCACACAGTTAAGTGGATCTAAATTCACATTCTTTTCATTTTTGAGACGACTGACCATAAATTTTAGTCAGTTGAGCTGTAACTGGTACAACTAGAATCATAACTTTTACTTGACCGAGTTGTTACAATCTTTTCATTTTTGAGATGACTGACCATAAATTTTAGTCAGTTGAGCTGTAACTGTTACAGCTAAAATCATAACTTTTACTTGACCAAGTTGTTACAATTAGAATCACAATTCTTAATTAAATGAGTTATATGAGAGTTTTCACTATTAACCAACTTTCAATTCCAAAACAGATAAAGATATGATCAAATATTTGGAATAAAAGATAACTAAAACTCTTTTTTTTCTGATTATTTTTTAATAAAAAACAGTGAAAATTATTACTGGAAATTGTTATTTTAACAATTTTGTAATTTCTGCAATAGTGTTTATTGGTTATAAATTAAAGTCTAATCTTAAAACAACCTAAATCACCAAAATTACATATGAGAATCAAAACCCACCAAACACTAACCATTACAATCAAAACTTCAATATACAAAGCTGTGATCTAGCCATCAATAAATCGGTAATTCTAGAGAGATTTAGGTAAAATAAGTTCCTCAAACTCTAAAATATAAAAAATAAAAATATTACAATGAAAAAAATCATCCTCTTTCTTTATTTTGAGTTAGGAGAGAAGTTGAAGTAACCCTAATCATCCTCCTTATTTTGAGTTAGGAGTCAAGTTGAATTAACCCAATCACAAATTGGGTTATTTTAAACACTCATAAGAAACTTTGGCGCCTCTGGTTCTTTCACTATAGGATAAAGAAATAAGCCTTGATCCATTCTAGTGACTGCAGCACCTGTTCCTCGTAATGCAGAATCTATACAATACATTCCAATAAGCCTCTCTCAATCAACAAATAAAACCTTTCACTGTGCTTAACCTATGATAATCCCAAGCCAAGCTGGCGGCACAAGGATATTGAATGAAATTTATCAGCATAATGTAGAATCGAGTTTGTCATAACCGCTAATTACATAAATGATGTGAAATGTACGTATATAGTTTTCAGGACTCCTTACTTATGAAGTAGAGCTGCCATTTTTCTTTAAAGAGGATAAGACATGGGTGGCCAGGATGAAAAGCCATACCTGTAACAATGCTTGTAAAAGGAAGCTGAAGCTTTCCCATTTGATAAATCCATATTGAAGAATGCTTGTTAATCAATGCAATTAAGAAATTTAAGTTTCAAAGCAGTATTCACAGTATTCAAATGAGTAGGATAAAAGATTGATAATTTGTATTTGTTATTTGAAGATTTTTTAACCAAAATTTAGCAAAAATTGTTGAAATTGTAATTTTAGGTTATTGGAATTGCATAATCAAGGTGTCCTATTAATAATCCAATCCATTTCTACAATCAAAATTGTTATTTTAATAATAAAAATCATTATTTCAACAAAAATCGCATCGATCTTTTAGCTTACCGCAAAGAAAGGTAATCTTGGAATGCAATTTTGCAACTGGCCAAAAACTTTGAAAATGGGGATATCAAATCTGTAAACAACTTCAAAAAAATAAGACAATACACTAGGGTGAAAAAGGAGGTGAATTTTTCTTCAAGCATGGGGAGAAAAAGCAGAGAGGGAATTGCAGCAATACGAGACTCACAAACATCTGTGACTGTAGCTGAATGTAATCCGAAGAGAACAACCTATGTGAATATGAGAAGAGAGAGCTCTGAAATCTGTAGTTTTCTTTCATAAAAAACTTTAGGGTTTTCTCCACATAAAAATCTTCGTCAATGTATGCTGATTGTAGGGCCGTGTTTTTGTTCTCCTTTCAGTGGTATTGAACCTGAAATATTGAGTGCAAGTATAGTAACTTAGACCATTAAATTTCGTGTTAGTGTATGCCTGTTTGAAAAGCTGTCTTGCTCACTCTGTTCTTTGCTTTTTAGTCCTTGGTTAGTCCTGTTGTCTATATTGATTGCAGAGGAACTGGAGGCAAGAAATAGCGCAGAGATTCATGGTACAGATACGCAGTGATAAATGAGAAAACTTTTCATAGGTAGTTCAGTAACTGGAACAGATAGTCAATGTCAAGAGCTTTTCATAGGTAGTTCAGTCACTGGAACTCATAGGGGGTTTACATAGAGTTATTTTTCCAATAAGTTATGGAAAATGATTGTTTTCCAACAATATTTTACAGCAGTTACCATAAAAGTTTTCTCAGAATGCAACTCAGGTATTGAGCTTTGGAAAGTGATTGTTTTCCAACAATATTTTACAGCAGTTACCGTAAAAGTTTTCCCAGAATGTGACTCAGGTATTGAGCAGTTATCATAAAAGCTTCCCAAAAATACAAGAGAAATCATGTTCCACATTTGTCGGGCTCAGGCATGGCCATTTTTCGGCCAATGCCTTGTAACACAAATGGCCATTTTTCGGCCAATGCCTTGTAACACAAAACATACAGATAAAATAGGAAAAACCCTAGCATGTGAAGATTGGAAAATCTTTTACTATGTTAACAGAGTATCAGTTTCTTCATTTCAATTTCAAATCTTACCCATTGACTGTTATACATCGATCTTTGTTTTGTTTTAACCCCCTAATGAAAAACAGAAAGAAAAAAATATGAGCCTGTGCCAAATAACCAATGGATCGAAAAATACTGTAGGTATGGAAATCCGCGGCTTGATTGCTGCAACACTTCAACATTTTCCAGTATTTAATGCATTAAAGTCAGTGAAACACAATAGAACTCACTGAACTGAATAAGAAGAATACATTTAAACGACAAAGAACAAATTATGCTCTCGAATGTCATGGTTATTATGACATGATAAAATGCAAAAAGTATGAAAGAATTATTAATGAAGGAATAGGGTTAGGGGTCAGTCCCCATCCCATTGTTTTCCTTGCAGATGAAGAAATAGCAGCCTAAACAGCGATACAGAGGATCTCAAACGCTGACTCGGCCTGAGATGCAGGAAGTTGCAGGGCACGAGAGGTAGCCATCACTCCTTCTCCAGAGGCGGCGGCCTCACCCTCATTTTTGGACCTGCAACTGTTATTGTTGGAAGTTGCAGGATGATAATAGAGGCGCGATGTCTGAGGGCAATGAGAATTAAACCTGGCGACGATCCTTATACCCGCATCCACCATTTCCATGTATTTAGCCATCTCGAGCAATGAATCGATTCTGCTGCTTCTATAACAAACGGACTGCAAGTATTCAGCAGAAGAATCCCAACACAAAAAAAGGAGCAGCACCAGATGAAGGCTTCCACCACCACCAAGAGGAGGAGGAAGACAGCTTCGAGAACATAGGAATAGAAACACAGTGACAGAAGGAGGGGCGATGGTGAAGTTATATAGTTGCGAAGACGGAAAGTGGTCGGAAAGAAGCCAGGATTGATCTGCGTTATTTCTCCGCATTCGTCCATCCCAATGCAGCAAGGAATCTCTCCCCTTCTTTCTTGGTCCATATGACCGTCGGAACTCGGACCCCACGCGGAATGTTGCCCCATTCATTTCCAAATGTTAGGAATTAGCCCCACGACCCACTAAGCAACGAAATAAGTTCCAACTCATCAACCAATTAAGCAATGACACGTAACAAAGAACATGAGAGCGTACTCCCCAAAAACGGCTTCAGTATTTTTAATATCTGCCACGTTTAAGTACCAAATATTTTGTTATTTTTTCCACACTTTTAAAAAAGTTTATTTTTGTTTTTACTTAACTTGATATCGACCTTGAAAAAATTATTTTGCATTCGACCTCAAAAATTGTATATATTCTTTTTGAAAAGAGAAATCAAAATTATTTTGCATTTGACCTCAAAAATTGTATATATTCGGTTTAAAAGAGAAATCAAAATAATATTTTTTTTTTTTCAAAGAAAAAAAAGCGTAATTTCATTCATCATTAGAGATCAAAATTACATTCTGTATTCACTGTGACAGTGAATTATCAAAGGCCTATAGTTCATAGGTATCATGATGAGACTCTTACGTCTGCTTTCAATCAAAAAACATTTCTGTTTTCCACAAAAAAAGTACAGTCCCACTGGACTATTTTGCTGTTACAATTTCAACTATAAATGCCGAAACAGTGACATTAATTTCATATAAATATAAAAAGCATACTGTTATATAACAAGTATTCTAGATCAATCTATAAAAGTTCTGTGGTAATATGCAGAGCTCTGTCCATCCCTTAATTCAATATTTATCCAGTTACCGTTTGCCAAGTCGCAGCCCATCTTTGGATAATCAGCAATGTTATGTAATGAAAGGTCTGAGCATGCTCTCAGTTTTCTGTCCATCCAGTTCTTCAACTACTTTCCAAATGCCAAAAGCCAAGTTCTGCCCTTCTTTGGATGCCTGGTCCGCTTTTTGGTTATTTTCCCTGTATACATGCCGGCATATGAAAGTGTCAAAAGTTTGTTTAAGCCTCTGTACAGTGTGAAGAATATTTGCAAGTCTAACAACTCTGCAATCCTGTGTTTGATTGGTCCAGTTTATAGTATTCATGGAGTCGCCAAATACCGCCAGTCTATTGATGCCTCTCGCAGCAGCAAAGATAAGCAGCAGTTTCAAACTCATAACTTCAGCATAATTGTTTGTACCCAAACCCAGTCCCATGGTGATAATATAGAAGTGTGAATCCGTTAAATATAAAACAGCGCCCCCTCCACAGACCTCATTGCTAGCAGCTCCGTCGAAAAAACCCCACGGGAAGGTTCTGTCGATCTCCACCTCCATAATGCGTCTCTGATGAGAAGCCCTAATATGTTCGGGATATGCCATGTAGAGACCCACCGTCATTGTGCCAATAACCTCAGGTGTGTAAGGTTTATCCAGGAATATAACTCTGTTCCTAGCCAACCATATCCCCCACATGATAAGTAAAGGTAGGGCCTTCAGTTTCTGAGTGCGCGCCCAGCTCCACCAGCGTTCCCATGCTTCGTTAACAGTGTTACCATCCCAACGACAATCTAAGTTCAGCAACCTTGAACATTCATGCCAGACCGCCGCCATGAATGGACACTTGATAAAGAGATGTGTAATATTTTCCATATCCTTCTTACACAGGGCACACCACCCCGGGCCCTGAAAGCATCTCTTCTGCAAAATATCCCAAGTCGGGACCCGATTTTCCAATGCACACCACATGAAGATTCTGTTTTTCGATGGGCATTTTAGTGTCCATAATGATCTCCACCACCAGGCCCCATCCCGTGCAGCCTCACCAGCACTAAGTACATTATAACCCGCCTTAGGTGTATAAATCCCCGCCGGATCAAGTTCCCATATCAATACATCCTCCTCCTCCGTGAGATGTATACCAGCCCGATTCAAACCATGTATATAATTTCCCAAGAAACCAGCCTCCGGTTCCCCCAAGCCCAACATCTCAGCAGTTTTCCAATATTGAATCCACGGTTCATCAGGACGCAGATCAGCCAGATGATTAAGAGTGTAGATACCCCGATTTTCCAGCGAATGGATAACATGAGCAGGCATGATATGCAGTTGTTCACTCCCATTCCATGGATCTCTGCCAATTCTAACCTTTTCTCCGTTGCCAACATCCCAAGCCAGAAAATTTTCTACCAAAGTGAAAGACTTAACCACAGCCTTCCATATCACCGAGCCCCCAGCATGAGTTTTCCTAGGGCTCCGAATCCAATCCTCCAGTGTAGTATCAGATAAATATTTACAAATAATAACCCTGGTCCAAAGACTATTCGTCTTGATAAGTCGCCAGCCTCCCTTAGCTGCCAATGCCTGGGAGAACAGAAAAATATTCTTTAATCCCCAGCCCCCAAGACCTTTAGGGACAGCAATCCGCTTCCAATTGACCCAGGGTGTGACCTGACCCTCCTTCTTACCACTCCACAGGAATCTAAAGCAAATTCTCCTGATCTGTTCCAGGATTCCTTTGGGTATCCAGGACAGGGACATCCAATACACAGGGATGGCTTCTAAGACAGCCTTAACCAGAACCAGCCTACCAGCACGCGACATCCACTTATGACTCCACACATTCAACCTTTTTTCCACCTTGCCGATAAGCCACCTCCAATCCTTCTTAAAATAAGTATTAGCTTTAAGTGTGAATCCCAGGTATTTTAATCCTTCATCAAGAGTAGAAACCTTAAAAGGAAAGTATTCAACAAGTGCCCGTTCCTCCTCCTGTCGAAGCAGATGAGTGGTAAGTGTGGACTTATTAGCATTAATGTCCATCCCTGTTGCCAAAGAGTACAAATCCAGGATCTCCTTCAAGGTCCGAGTATCCCTTCGATCTCCTGAACAGAAGATGATGATATCGTCCACAAATAAGAGATGAGTAACAAATAACCGATCCCCAATGTTAATGCCCCGAAACCGCCCCTGTAATTTAGCATCAAGAATAGCCCTGCTCAAGCCTTCAGCCACCAGCAGAAAGAGAAGTGGGGAGAGCGGGCAGCCTTGTCTAAGGCCTCTTTCCGCATGGAAAAAGGAGGTGGCAGCACCATTCAATAACACAGAAAATGAAACAGTAGTTATGCATGACATGATCCATCTAATAAAATCAATACCATAACCCAAGTGGGTTAGAAGGAGCCGGATGTATATCCAACTTACCTTATCGTATGCTTTGGACAGATCGATTTTAAGAATAGCACCTTTGATGTGCCGCGTCTTCATGCTGTGCATTCCTTCCTGTGCCACCCCTATAGCCTCATGTATCTGTCGACCCTCAAGAAAGCCAAACTGTTCAGCAGTGATATGTTCTGAAAGTGAAACCTTGAGTCTCCGAGCAATGACCTTCGACACAATCTTGTAAATGCAGTTGCACAAAGAAATAGGTCTGAATTCAGAGAGGGTAACCGGGTTATCGTTCTTAGGTATGAGGGCTATAAAGGTAGAGTTGAAACAGGCAGGAAGCCTCCCATTCAATCGTGAATCCTCCACCACCTGCAGTAGATCCAGTCCCACAATCTCATACAGCTCAATAAAAAATTCCACAGACCAGCCATCCGGCCCAGGGCTCTTGTCTTTCTGAAAGCTGCCAAGAACCTCCTTCAACTCCTCCTCAGTAACAGGTCTCATCAAACGCCTATTGTCTTCCTCCTCAGCAAAACGTGGGAAAAGTTGAGCAATCCTGATAACTTCAGCAATGGAGGCCTGTGCAGGAGCCTTGAACAGTTGTTGAAAATGACCCACCCCACATCTAGCTTTGCCTTCAAAGTCAAAATGTTCAATACCATCTGCATCTTTCAGGCTCCAAATAGTATTGACCGCCTTCCTTCCCCTAGCAAATGCATGAAAAAATTTAGTATTCTCATCCCCACATTCCAGCCATACCGCCCTGCTCTTGAGTCTCCAGGTTTCCTCCTTTTCCATCAATAGTTTATTTCTGAGACCTTCCATCCTGGCCAATTCAGCCTTAGTTTCCTCGGTCAGAAAACCCCCACCATCCCCCTCATAAATCTGTAGAAGTTCAGCCTCAATTGATTTCAGTTCATCTTCGTCTCTAATTTTCTTATCAAAGGCCCATTTTTTAACAGCTCCTTTTAACCGTTGAATATTCTCAGCGAACTGGAAAGCCCCAGTACGAGCATGTTCCACATCAAACGCCCGCCAAGTGTCCTGAAAGAGCTCTTTAAATGATTCATCTCTAAGCCAGTTCTTGTTAAATTTAAGAGAGCTAGGTGGATTATCAGGTCCATGCCTGATCTCAATAAAGATAGGGAAATGATCAGAATCCCCACCGTTCCCCACCCACTGTCGGATTTGTAAAAATCTGTCCACCATCTGTTCAGCCACCAAGAAACGATCAAGTCTTTTAGCCACCCGAGCCTCACCACTCCTGTTGTTCCTCCACGTGGGTTTCAACTTGATAGGTTCAATATCCAGCAAGTTTTTAAGAACCAATTTCTGCTGAAAAAACCCAGCCATAGGATCCACAAGTGCCCGGGGTCCCCAAACTTCTGAATTTCCCAAAGTGAAATTTAGGTCACCCCCCACCACAACCGATTCACCTTCAAATAAAGGATCCTGCAGCAAAGAATCCCAGAAAAGGGCCCTATTTACATAAGGCCCGTAGACATTAACCACAGTGAAGCAGGTGCCCAAGTCAACAGAGCGAAATTCAGCTCCTAGCACAGAAACCCTTCCCCAAGCATTAACCAGTTGAATCGCACAATTCCTCCAGCCCACCGCTAACCCCCCAGAGCGACCCCTCGCATCCAGGGTCAAGAAAGACCAACCTGCCAACCATAGTTCCAATTTCTCCTTGATGATAGTACCTAAACCTAAAGTCTCTTGTAACAGAATCACATCAGGATGTTCAAGAGTAAGCACCCTCATGAAGGCTGATTTCTTTTTAGGCCCAGCCAGACCCCGGCAATTGAAGGACATAATCTTCATAACCGCACCTTCGTCCGGGCATTCACTGCTCTAAGTGCCCTTTCAATTGAAACCTGTTTCCCATCCCGGAGATCCAAACGGGCCCTGCTCTGTGCCTTGGATAAGTGTGATCTCCGGCCTCTGCCCCTCCGGGCCATCACCACCGTCTTACCCAAACCCCCCCCAGAAATTTTGGTGCAAGAACGGAGATTGTACCCAGAAGCAGAAGATTCTGGTGAAGACCCTGGTGTAGGGGGCTCAGGTGTTAAGGAGCCAGGATCCGGTCCCAAAGGAGTCAATATGTTCTCCAGAGGAGTCGTTGACAAAGTAGTGATGGGTTCAACAGGTTCGTCCACCGGACAGATACAATTCCCATAAGAAGGCTCAACAATAGAAAGAGGGGTAGTTTCAGGCAGACCCGACAAAGTTAAATTCTTCAAACCAGCAACCCAATCAAACCCGACCACAGAACACCGATTGATAAAAAGATGTACATAAGGTGTAAAAGAGAGCGAAGAAATACCCGACAAGATAGGTCCCGGCACAGCATCCTCATCATACGGTACAGAGCCATGAAATTCCTCAGTTGTATCGTTGAGGTCTCCAGCAATAATGTCCAGTGCCGCATCCGAGTCCGGTCCAGCAACAACCGAAACACCCAAAACCTGGTCCTCATCCACCTCCATCCGATTAGTCACCGACTCGTTGTGCATCAAAACCGTGGGTTCAACCCCAGTCTCCAACCCCACAGGGTTATACAGCCCCTCGTCCATGGCGCGAGCCGAAAGCTGACATGCAGACTCCGGGTGTCCATACACATGACACCGTCGACACCGAAAGGGTAAATTCTCATAATCCAGCATTTGGGTGATAACAACAGGCCCCCATTCCAGCTTGATATGCTCCGGCAGCCCCTCCCGCACATTCAAATTGACCAGTATACGAGCAACCTGCTTGTAGTGTGTCTTCAAGAAGGAGAGGTCGGCTTCCAGAAAATCCCCCAAAATATCCCCAATCTGACGGAAATGGCGGATATCCCAGAAATGAAGCGGAAGACCCGGTAGTCTTACCCATACCGGAGACGAATCGATTCTCTCCCGGCTCGCATCGAACAGGGGGTGCCAAGGCTTCAGTAGAACCGGCTTCTGTTTAAGGTGCCAATTCCTGTTCAAAATTTTGTGCATATCATCCTTATCACGGAGTACCACCGCAAACCAGCCGCGAAGGAGCATGTCCACCTCAGGAGTGTATCCCAGAACCCCGCTCCACTGTGATTCCACCCATGCCATCACCGTGGGCCGAGCAAAAATCCTGCCCAAAACCCTCCCAACCAGCGTAACACAAGACATCTCAAGGACACGTTCCCAAGCAATGTCCTCTCCTACCGCATAGCTTCCCACCGAGCGGGTTTTGACCCAACTCCTCTTCCTTCGCCGTCTAGAACCTTTAAAAGCAGTCCCAGTCCCCAGACCGTTCCCAGCGCAATCCTTTTGAAACCCTGCACCCGTCACAGGACTACCACACCCCCGTAGCTCATGAAGAGACAAAGGCATGCGAAGATCTCCGCCATATTCCCCAAAAACTGACCCTGTCAGTTGTTCAGCCTGACGGGTCACACCAGTATCGGCAAGCCCATTACAACCTTCCTCAGCTACCAAGCCCACCTGAAACCCTGGCACCGGATAAACCAGGTTCTCAGCAAAAAAACCGTCCGTCGCTCTCCAGTCTGGGCTTCCCAAGAGCGCTCCAGGTAAGCCAAACGGTTCCAAACTGTCCGGCAGAAGGTACCCAGGGACGCAAGGCGAATATACCGGTGACGAAAAACCAAAATCCGGGCTCACCAGCCCCACCCCGGTCGCTGCAGTGTCGTCAGGCCCCAGTTGAGGGTAGACCTCCAAACCCCTCCTCAACTCACCAACTGGCGCCCCCCCTGTCAACAAGTGCCTCCATCTGTCCATCATCACATGAAACCAAATCCATATCCTACACCAAAACCAAAGCCCAAGAACCACCCGCAACCTGCAAGACCCCACAATTCCGGCACATACCTCAGAACCCTGACGCCTCCTCAGAAAACAACAACGAATCTCGAAAAAAATAACTCAGGTATTCTCCCACGGCCATCGTAATCAGAGAACAGGTCGACAAGGACGTGTGTGATGCCGTCATCTCCAAAGTCCAGTGGTCGGTAGCTCACAGCTACCAGCCTCCGCACCAAACCCTACCCCCATCAACCTCCAGAAACCCTACCTCCATCGAAATCCAGAAAATTCTTATTTTTATCATAAGCAAATCAAAATAATATGTATAGGTATACTTTTATTTTTTCCTCGACTTTTCTACTTGGAAAAAACAAAACAATTCCTCGGGAAAAAACAAAACAATTCCTCGGGAAAAAACAATTTCTGTTTTTTCCACTTATAGGTCCATGATAGCATATAAATCTCAATGTATCAATGTTTGAGTATAATATATTTCTACTTTAGCATATAATTTATTGAAGTTTTCATTTTAGGTTGATATTTGTTATAGGCTTGACATTTTCGCTGAAAGAACTCCTACCTCTTAGACACCTACTACCCATGATTATGTAAAGTCTAAATTTAGTTAACAAATAAGAAAAATATTAATATAAAATGGAATTAAGTTTAACCTGACTCAATTTAAATTATATGTAAAGATTTCCACCCCACAACTTAAATAATAGGTGTTATCGATTACTTATTCTTCATGTTTAGTTGTAATTACATAATGTTTATGTCTCAACTACATGTTACCTTCTTTAGTTAAGTGGGTTATCTATCACTACATGTTATCCATGCATGCATGAGCTACAAGTTATCCATGCATCAACTACCACTGATTTTATATATATATTTTTTAAATTGTTTATTTTGAATTTTGAATGATGACCAAAAAATCAATCTGGACATTACACTTGTCGCATCCTCCTTCAATCTAGGAAAAGCATAGATGGTAGTCCACACCACATTCTGCCCCAAGTAATAGGTGTTTACTTAACTTAAATTATATGTCACTTTACTACATCCACTTAATTTGGGGCTGGTGAACATTCATAGACCGCCATAAGTTAAGTATCACAATTAAGCAATAAGTTATCTCTTACTTGTTGTGTGCTAGGAAGCCTTTTATCCATGCATCAACTAAAAGTTATCCATGCATTAGTTACCAATTATTCATGTATCAACTACCAATTATTTTTTATATTATTTTTTATTTTATAATTGTTTATTTCAAATTTTGAAAGATTACCATAAAATCAATCTGGATAGTACACTTGTCTCATCCTCGTGCAATCTAGGAAAAGCATAGATGGTAGTCCACCCCAAATTCTAAGATATAAACACCTATCAATATAATAATTATTGGATACTACATTATTATTATTATTATATGAACCTTAAAATTTGGAAGCACTCCATCATTCAAAATAGCAAGACATATACAACACACAACCCTTTGGTCCACTGTGATAGGAAGTTTCCATTTTTTGTGTCCATCAAGATCTTAATGCTAATGTGGAGAATATGGTGAACATTGGTCTGTGACATAAGAGAGTCCCTTGGTGGCACACAAAATAGGAGCTTTGAGTCATCGATCTACCCTCTATATCTGACAATCCTTAGCTTTGCAAAGTTTGGGATATGGGTGATGTCAACCCTTATTCCTTCGGAGGTCACTCAATAATCGATTTGTGTTCCCCCACCCAATAGTCCACTCATCAACTTGATTTTATGTGTATGTGCTCAAAGTTTAGTGAGGTGCCATGGTTACTCATCCACGTGATCATCTTCCCACTAATCTTAAAATTAGTGGGTAGAAGTTTTATTTGTGGTTTTAATGAACGAAAATGCGGTAGCTTAAGGGGGAACTTAACAATGTTTAAGAGGCTAAACCTTATTTTTCTTTTAGTGGGGAGTTCACTAGATATTAAAGCAATATGTCATGGTTCAACTTGAAGAGAGGGCTTTCAAGTTTTGAAAGTAGAGATAAGAGTGGGAAGGGACCAAACAACAAGGAGGAATGGATGTAGATAGATGAGAAGGAAAAGGGAAGAGGAAAAAGAGGTGGAGTAGGAAACAATTAAACAACAAAAACATAAAATTTTAGGTTAATTAAATTTTAGACTTTGTAAGTATAGTTGAGATTTGGATCGACAAACGTTTTCATTTTTAACGTTTTGAAGAAGAATATTCGGCATCATAGTTATTAAATGTAGTAAAAGAAGCCAATTGAGGCATATGAATGTAAGTTGGTGAAATCTAAAATTTTATATAAAAGTTGGTTGTGCAAATTTAGTTCCTCCCTTGGAGTGCTTGTTTACTTTAAATATTCAGTGTTTTCCTTCAATAGTTGTGTGCTCTAAGCATTAGTTTTGGAAACCCTAATGGTTGTTGTTTGCATTATATCCTAGGTTTCTATCTTTAAGTTAGAGCTGGTTTGAGGCCTACATGTGGGATTGAAGAACAATTCCAGCCAAGGAGACCTTGCTAGGTAGAATTATTGTAGGGAGAAAAAAAATCCAATGAAAAGAATTTGTTGGGTAGAACTGTAACAAGAAGAATTACGCAAGAGAACAAGTATGGTGAGAAAAAGTTGAGTTGGAATGCCAATAGAGGGTAACATGGAGGAGTTGCAAATGAGATTACCAAAATGTTGAGGCTATGTGAGCTAGAATGGATGCCACGTAGGTAGCTCAAAGAAGAGTGGTTGTAACAAATATTTATGATGTGTGTTATGAGGAGTGAGAAGCTACGATTCTATAAGAAGAAGTCAAGGAAGTTGAAGCCCGAAATGAAAGGTATCAATATATTAACATATTGGAGAGGTAGGCCAAAGGTGGAAGCCCCTACCTACTAATGAAGTTTAAACCCAAAATAATTGATTGATTAGATTGGTAACATGGATAAATTCTTTGAATTTGAGCAGATCAAAGACCCTAGGAGACTAAAACTTGCATGCATCCTTATGGTGGCATAATTCACAATTGGATAGGAAAAGAAAAGATAAATATAAACTTGAGGCTTGGGGCAGGATGATTGTGAATATTAATGGTAAATATATGTCTAGTTTGTGGATTTGTCTTTAAACTTGTTCAAGAAGTCGCAAAACCTAAGACAAAAGGAGATGATGATGGAGGAATACACCAAAGAATTTTATAGATTGTCCATTAGATTTGGACAAAGTCAAAAGGGGATTAGGATATTGCGAGCTAAATCAATGGTCTTCGATATGCTATTCAAGATGAGTTAAGTATGGTTAGGATTCAGTTTGTTGCAAAGGTATACCAAGTTGCCTTGAAGGACAAAGAAAGGCTATCCAGAAAACAACAAGGTTTTGGTGGTAAAGCAACAAGAGATAGAGGCAAGAACATGTATGGAAGAAGACAAGGCAAGATAAGGAGATGAGAAGAAAGCAACAATACAAGTGTTACAAACCAAGAATCTATAAGAAATCATGAAGATCCTAGAGGTCGTGAAACTGTTATAGGTAGAAGAGGAATATTTGAAGGAGTTTGATTCAAGTGTGGATCACAATGGCATAATGTTTAAGAGTGTTCGAACAATTTAAATGCTAATAGAACCAAGGAGGGAAAAAAATTGTTGAAGAAGCAAAGAGATTAATTGGATCAATTATTGGGATTAACATTAATGAAGGGAAGCAAGAGCATGAGGAGAGTTTTATGTTATAGGGAGTGTGTTGAATCCATAGTGCTAGTGTTAGGAGAGAATCGAAGCAATAGAAGACAGTTTCTAACCTAATGCAAGATTGGAGGTAAGTGTTTTTCACTTATTGTATATGGTGCTAGCACTAAGAACTTGGTGTCTAAGGAAGTTATTGAGAAGTTGAAGTTGAAATACCTTGCATTTGAATGCCTATTGAGTCTCTTGGTTGCCAAAGGGACACCATATCACCATTTTTAGAGTGGTGTTTGGTAAATTTTCATCTTGGGAAATATCATGACCAATTTTTATGTGGTGTAGTGCCAACGGACACTTGGCATTTATTGTTCGTGGGGCCTTTGTAGTTTGTCTAGAAAATTGATCATGATAGAGTAGAAAATCATTTTCTACTAGAGAAAGAATAATTTTTTATAGGTTCTATCCATGAAGGAGGAAAAATAAGATAGCAACAACAACACTACTTACAACAATGGTAGTAGAGTGATGCTATGGACAATAAAAGAGCTCTTGAGAGAGGAAAAGAGGGAAAGATGTTGCTTTACCTTTTTGCCAGGGAATTTAAGTTCAGAAGTGAAGATAAGTGACATAACAACATAGGTTAGTTAGTTATTATTAATTATTTCGATTATTTAGAAAACGAAATGAAGGCAGTAATATAAAATGGAAATTCACACTAATATTTTGTAGAAAACACAATAGTACAGTAAAGCCCAAATTCTATTAATGAATGGAATGGAAAAACAATATAAACTATAAAGCAATACAAACTAGCTTTAGATGGTGCTAGCTTATGTCTGAAAAGAGATGTGTTGGCAACGCTCATCCACAAGAACTGAGTTACAATGAGTCCAAAAATGCCTTTTAACATAAAGCATCAATGAGAAAACCCTAACATAAAAAACCTTAACCTTGAGAGATGAAATGCCAGAAGGTTTGTGGGCCTCGATGTGGTTGGTTGATACGTCAACTTCCTTGGGGTGCAAATTTTGCATATATTATCTCTATTTGGGGCGCTTTGTATCTCTTCGGAAAGAACTGCACGAGAAGGACATCGTGTTGTTGGCTCATTAGATAATGACACCACTATCTACTAGGCACTACCAAGCCAAAAAAGCATCATTTAGGGCATCAAAATGGCCCCGAGAGTTTAGGACCCGAAAATAGTAAAAAAACTGCCAAAATGTAAAACCATGCTTTGAACCAATGGACTAGGTGGGTGGCCATTGATGTCCATTTGTATCAGTTAAAGTTTAAAGAGGTTATTTATTATTAACTATTAAAGGGATTGCCACCTATAACGAGCATTTCCCACTAGATTGATTTTATTCTAGGTTCATTGTTACCTAACAAAATGCTAGAGAGATTGACTCCAATTAAAAGTAAGAATATTAATAGGCAAGTATAGGATTTATTTGATAGAGAATTTATAAAAGAGAGTATGATCCCATGTGTAGTACATGTTGTACTGACACCAAAGAAAATATGAGAACAGTAGGTTTGCACTGATTCAAGGGTCATTTATGGGATTACCATCAATTATCATTTTTTGTTACTAAGAACATGGATGATTTAATGGATTTTTTGAGCATAACAAAGTACTTTACAAAGATTGATATAAAAATTATGTATCACCAATTTCGAATCTATGAAGGAGATGAGTGGAAGACAAGCTTCAAGGAAAAGGAAATATTGCATGAATGGTTAGTCATGCCATTCAAGTTGACAAATGGACCCAATTCTTTATGATACTTTTGAATCAAGTTTTGAAACCTTACTTTGATAAATTTATAGTTGTTTATTTAGATGGCATGAATTTTCAATGAGACAACAGGAGCGCAAGTCATTTGGAGCAAGTGTTGGAGAGGTTGAAGCATTAAAAGCTACTCATAAACTACAAAAAAAAATTGATGAAGGAAGAATTGGCCTACTTGGGATTTGTGATATCACAAGATGGGTTTAAGATGGATTTAGAGAAAGTAAGAGCCATTGTGGAGTGGCCAATTATGAGAAGTACATTTGAGGTAAGTATCTTTCATGACTTAGCTATGCGCTTCTATTAGACGTTTATTACAAATTTTTGTGGAGTATTTTCACCATTAACAACATGCACTAGAAAATTAGAGTTCTAATGGAATGATAAAACACAAAAGGCTTTTAATTGTTGAAGTAGAGGGTCAATGAGAAGAAAATGTTGGATTTATTAGATTTTGGGCAATTGGTCGAAGTGGATTGTGATGCCAATGGGGAAACTATTCAAGTGGTGCTTAGCCAAGAAGGAAAGCTAATTGTAATATTCAATGAGAAAGCTGAAAGAGGCAAAGAAAAAGTATTATGTGTATGATCAAGAGTTTGATTCCATCATTTAGGCAATAATGAAGTGGAGGCATTACTTTTTTTATGAGTAAGATAAAACCTTCTATTACTGAATGTAGAGAAAATATGTACAAAATATTACAAAATGGGTATGTCTATGAAATAGAACATACATGGCTAGCAATTCCCTCATCCCGCAGAGATAGAACAATAACTGCAAAATACTAAAAATTCCAGCAAGTGCAAAACACTAAAAAACTCCAACGTACCCAAACTATCCCACAACAAGGGCCTAAAAAACATCCCTCTATGCCTTACTAGAAAAGATAACAAGACCAAGGAAAAAAAAAGGATAAACACATTGACCTCTCCGTCCCCTGAACTTCCACCATTCCAAGGAAACCCCAGATAAGCTGATGATTCATGTTTTGCAACAAAAAAAACCATAGAGCTAAACACAAAAGGTGACGAAAAACAACTGGCGATCTACCTGAATCCCTCATTGGAACGTTCATCCTTCGCCACACGTCCTTCGTTCCTAGATTTTTTCTGGTGTAGGGTCGTTGGTGAAGTCGAACTACCCGACATTTCCTTAGGAGTGGGTGTTTGTTTCCTTACCTTCTGCGATGCCCCCCCGTCATCCTCCTTCATGGCTTCATACCAACTAGGCTCATGCTTGAAAGGTGGTTCCGCTACCTCAAGGACAACTTCCATGGAATTAATCTCCTGGAGCATAGTGCTACGTAGCCTTCCCAACACTTTCTCCACAAGTTCCCCAAACTTCTCATGTTCCATCATCGACCTTGCAATCAAGGTGCTGGCAATCCAATACAGATTCGCTACCGACACCAGCCCATGTTCCTCATCACACGTCTGAATTTCCTCACTCTCCCTTTCCAAGATGGTCATGTCAATGTGATGGGGGATGGCATCCATATAGATTTGGTTCCAGTCAACCTCACAAGGTCGAGCCTCATTCCTTCTGTTGTGCCCCCTACGAATTCTCATGAGCTGTCATGGAGCCATACTAGGACCAGTGCACTCTTCCTCCCAACTCTCTTTTGTATTGGTGAAGGTCTTCTGTGTATCATGCTTGGTCTCGATGGATTCCATATCAAGTTTAGTATCCTTTAAATAGACATAATCTCCCTTGTGTGTGGACTGAGGCATATTAACTCTCCTCCTCCACATTGTCATCTTCACACATTCAGAAATCCTATTAAAATATGCATTCTCGTTCCCCGTCCTGGTCATGTTAGTAGAATAATGAGCTCTGTACTCCTCCAAATCATTCTTATGTCCTTGAGTTTTGCAGCTTCTCTTATCTTTCAATGGGTTTGGTCTTGGTTTTAATGTGATCGGTGCTATCTCCCATCCCATGTTCTTAATATCGCATGCCTAGTACTGTCCCCTCCCACTAGTGGTCTTAAACATTCCTCGATATTCAAGCATCCTCCACTCCATCATTAAATTCGCCCAACTGCCATAAGAATGATGCCACATGTGTGTTCTTCTCCCATAGTTCTCCATCTGCCAAGAAAAAATCTTACAACTTGTCGTTGTCACCCGCATCCGGGTGATTTAGGTCCTGAGTGGCAAGGATACGACATCAGTTCTTGAGTGATCTATCACGTATGTCTTGACACGATCCCCCCCCCCCCCATTTTTATATTTTCCTGGAATACATGGTTAGCGAGGTGGTTTGCTAAGCTATTTTCATTCCTTTTAGTATGATTGAAAATAATAGTTGGGCCCTCCCTAAGGAGAAGAAAAAAATGTTCGAGGAGAGCTTTGAGTCTCCAGTTTTCAAACACCTTATAATGCCAAGTGCTTGCTTGGATTTTTTTTCCATGTTGATGATGATCTACGAATCCCCTTATATGAGTATTGGCTACCATCATTTGCTCAGAGCGAGATTGATCCCCATTATGAGACCATCTAACGCAGGTACATTGTTTGTGGTTTGTCCCAGGAAGCCCCAACATATCCATATAATTTCTCCTGAGGAATCTCTTACCGCCCCTCCAAATTTCGTTGGGCCTGGGTTTCCCTTAGAAGCTCCATCAAAGTTCAACTTGAGAGTAACTTGAGGGGTGCACCTCCACCCTTCCTGCCTTCCATCCCTCCTTGTCTTTTGTTTTTCCAGGCCACTGTATTTAGGGATTTTGTAAATCTTTCAATTATGCAAGATTGTGATCGTTGCTAGCCCCGTTTTCATATCCCGGGAACTCCATTGTTGGAGTTGGATCGTTTCTTTGATATGATACTTTATAGTGGTCCATACCTTCTCATTGCTTCTCCCTTTTCCTTCGAAAATGCAGGTGTTCCTTTCCTTCCATATTCCCAAACTAGAAATCTCGGAAAAAGATCCCATATTTGATTCAATAGGAGGATATGGAAAGGATTTTCACTTCATTTGGCTATGGAAATTTTAGGTCTTCCTCTTGCCCTTGAGGTAGCACCAAAAATGTTTTCACCTCTAACCCACATGTCAAATGTCAATTCACAAGTGTCGAGGAGGTGGTCAATAGTTTCACCCTTTTTATTACACATGCTACACCAAGAGGGTCCAGAGAAACCTTTTTTTATTAGGTTGTCCTAATTCAGGATCCTTCGATGTAGCAGGAGCCATAATAAGGTGGCTATTTTTGGCCAGATATTCTTAGACCAAATCTTCTTCCACTTTGGGTCTTTAAGGAGATTCACATATCCCACATACAGATAGGTTTCCTCCTTAAGATTAAAGTCCCCCATGGTAGAGTATCCCCATCTGAGTTTATGCTCACCTTCCTGGATGAGGATTTTGCATTCCTGTAGAAGTTCCACCATATTTTGTATATTTTCCTGTGGGATGAGCCTCTGCCACCAGTCAATACTTTTCCATTTATGAAATTGTCCGTCCCTCTGTCCTTCCTCCCACATATATCTGACTTTGACCAGATGTCTCCCCATGAGATTATCTTGAAGAATGGGGAGCTATTGCCAAGAGTCCTACATGAAGTAAGTTGATTCCCCCCTCTTGATCTCCCAGAAACAATGCTCTTGGACTATATATATGTTCTTTCTAGCAGCATTCCATATATCAGATCCCTTTGACTCTTATGCAAAACGGATCAGGTTACTATATCCCATCCCTGTGCATATTTGGTGTGCCGCATATGTTCCCACAGTTCATCAGTATAGTTAGTCCACGTCCACCAAATTTTAGCACTTAAAATATCATTACTTACAACTGGGTCACGCAGGCCTAGTCCACTGTTCCCTTTTGGGGTGCACACCAAGTCCCACTTAATGAGAGACCATTTCCGGCTACCATCAACTCCGCCTAATAGGAAATATCTTTGCGAGGTTATGATCTTCTTCATGATGGATTTGGGTGTCGCTAGGACATAAAAGAGGTATAATGGAAGAGATTGAAGCACCGATTTTACCAGAGTTAATCTGTTAGGGAGGTTTAGAGTTCTGAAAGTCCAATTTGCTAGTTTATCCTTCATTTTATCTAGCAATTCCTTATAGGATACCTTCCTTATAGTGGAGTTAGATAGGGGGCCCTAGATAATTTGTAGGGAGAGATCCTTCCTAAAAATACAAGATTCTTAGAATATTCCTGCAGGTTATATGGGGGCGTTGAAGAAGTAAACCTGGGATTTTTCATTGTTTATAGATAGGCCACTTCCTTGTAGGAATATCTCCAACCCTTTTTTGAGACCTCCATCTTCTTGGACTGAGGATCTCCCCATGAGCATCATGTCATCCACGAATTGTTGATGAGTTTGGGTTCGACCACCTTGGTGGATATTCGACCCCTTGATTTCGTTGGTCGTTGTCATTGCTTTTAAGGTTCGTCCCAAGCCTTTTGTCATTAATACAAAAGGGAAATGGGAAAGGGGATCCCCTTGTCGTATTCCTTTGGAGGATTTGAATGGCATGGATGAAGTTCCATTCACCAATATTGAGAAGAAGGTCGTGGATGATAGATTCATAATCCATCTTATCCATTGACTACTAAAACCAAAAGCTTTTAACATTTTTGCCATGAATTTCCAATTTAACTTGTCATAGGCCTTGGAGAGATCCAACTTGAGAAGCATCCCCGATGTCTTTGTTACTTTTAGGGAATGTATTACTTCATGTGCTAGTAGAATTCCATCCAGAATCTGCCTTCCTTGTAGGAATCTAGCTTGTTATGGAGAGATTAAAAAGGGTAGTAAAGGTTTGAGCCTATTAGCTATGACCTTTGTTATTATTTTGTAGATAATGTTGCACAGATCTATAGGTCTAAAATTACTAGGAATCTTGGCCCCGTTGTCTTTAGGGATCATGGTAAGGAAGGTCACATTGAAAGCTTTGAGAATCCCTCCTGTTCTCCTCAAATCCTCTACAATTTCGAGTACTTCCTCCTTTATCATGTCCCGACATGAGTGAAAGAAGTTGGTAGCGAACCCATCCTGTCCTGGGGATTCCCCCTCCTCCATGTGCTTAATATCTTTTTCCAGTTCCTGCATATCAACCTGTCGCATCAGGAGATCATTGTGCTCTTACATCACTAGAGTGGGTATGTGTTGAGTTACTTTTTTATTGCTTCCTCTTTATCATGATTTGGTTCCTCCAATATATCATGGAAGAAAGAGTTGAGCTTAGCTTCGATATCCGTTTGAGTTTCCACATAGTTTCCAGTCTTCGTCTTTATTCTGGTTATCTTGTTCATTTGTCTATGTTGAATGGTGGATTTGTGAAAAAAATTGTGTTCTTATCCCCTTCTCTTATCTAGTTGTTCTGGGAATTATGTTTCCACAGAATTTCCTCTTAACTTGTTCTTTTATTTAATTGATTTTGAAGGCTTGCTTCCTTCATTTTCAACTCCTCCATATACCCTGAATCCATGACCTATTGTTGGATCAACTCCAGTTTATTCTCTAGTATCCTTTTCTCTTCAAAGATGTTCCCAAATGAATCTTTGTTCCATATTTTAATCTTATCCTTGATGAATTTCAATTTTTTTTGGAATTTAAACATAATGGTTCCCCTTGGTGGTTCGAAGTCAAACCACCACTCTTTTATTTTTTCTTGGAAATCCTGGTGGGAGAGCCATAATTGCTCGAATCTGAAGGCATGTCTAAGATGCTTCCCAATCCTATCCCATTCCAATTGTATCTCCCAGTGGTCAGACCCCACCGAGGGAAGAACAATGGATTTCAGGTCACCTCCTCCTATTAGGGTTGATTCAGAAACAAGGAATCTATCCAGCCTTGAGGTGATCTGTCGATCACCAATCTGTTTATTGTTCCAAGTGAAAATGTTATTGCTTGTTTGAATATCAACCAGGTTAATGTTGTCTATGACTTTGTTGAACTGGTGGTTTATATCTGTAAGGTTTCTTCTTCCTCCTCTTTTCTCCTCCGGGTGACGGATTATATTAAAATATCCCCCTAATACCAAATGGCGATCTCCTACCCAGGAACCCAATATTTCCAATGATTCCAGGAAACCCGCATTTTGATTATCCAAATACGGGCCATAGAAATTAGAGATAATACCATAGATATTTGACGCAATAACATGAAATTCCATGGATAGAGTATTGAAAGTAGTAACAAAATTCGATAGACATACCTCTAAGGGGTTCCAAATGATAGCAAGTCCTCCTGCAACTTTGATCACATCAATGGCTATGACCTTACTATTTCTCCAAATTCTAGAAAACATGTGTTGCAGGTCTGGTTCAGAGCTTTTTGTTTCCTGGATCATTAAGATAACCAACTTCTCTTTTTCAACTTTTTTCTTCAGAACTCTCCTTTTTTGAATACTATTAGAGCCTCTGATATTCCATGATACAATCTGCATTAACAATGTTTGATGTTTGTTTGAAAGGCCTCCTTGATGGTTGGATTTAATCGAGACACAACCAATTTTACCCCAACTTCTTTTATCCTTACTATGTTGCTTCTTCTACCCCACGTTTTCTTCGCTCCTACGTTTCTTTTCGGGGACGCAAAGACCACTCCCAAGGATTTGCTAGGTCTTGATTTGAGAATTGCTTCTCTCAATAGGATCACCTGTTGAGAAATGATGTATCATGTTTTTGGATTAGCGCACGCTTCTTCAATGATGTCCAGATCTAGATCTCCTATATCCATGTCCTCCATCTCCTCTGTGTAGATATGGGCATTCCACTAGATTCCTCATCGATCTTTTTCTCCGGATTTGTTTGCATCACCTCTCCCTCCCCCATGTCTGGGTTTTCCTCGAGGATCTTGTTCAGGGCTTCGAACTTGTTAGTTATTTGGGTTTTATTATGGATCTCTAGTCCTGCTCCTCTTCTTTCCTGTCTCTTTCTGTTATTGAATTTGGAAAGCCTTCCACATCCGTTGTTTCCTTAGCCTGATTTTGAGGTACATTCAGGGGAAGTCTCTAAATAAATGTCCATGCTCATGGCATCTTCTGCATCTGAAAGGTATATGCAAGTAGTCCAGGGTTTGAGTCTAGTCCTCATCCTCCCAAGCTAAATTGATTGCCTAAGGATGTTCTTTAGAGATGTCCATGAAAACACATATCCCGGCATAAGATACACATGAGGGCCAATGAGAGAAACCTCATTTGAGAGATACACATGGTTGCATTAGTGGGAATTTTGGTGTGGGAAATACATGTACATTAGTTGGAGAGAGCTACTATTGGATTGGGATTGTCGAGAAGATGAAAAAGTGAGTTGAGTGTCAGAGAATGTCAGCAAGAAAATGTAAGAATTTAGAATATTGTTGGATTGTACATACCATTTCCAACACTAGAAGCACCATGGGAATATATCATCATGGAATTCATGTTGATATTACCAAGGAGCCAATAAGGTAATGGTTCTATATTGTAGTTTTATTTTAAAAAATGGCACATTCCATTCATTGTAAGAAAAGCAGTGATGCAATGGATGTAGTTATTTTATTCTACAGAGAAATTGTTCGTTTACATGGTTTTCCAAGAAGCTTAACATTAGACAGGGATAACAAGTTTATTAGTCATTTGTGGAGGACCTTATGGAAGTAACTTTACACAAAAATGCATTTAAGTTATGATGATGATGATGATGATAGTTATTAATGTCCATTGAGACCAACTTTGGTTTATTGTACCTTAAAAAGATAAGGAGACACTTAATTTTCTTCAAAATTTTATTTATATGCTCCAAAATATTTAAGACATTGTGCTCTAATGTGGGTGTATGTAAGACATTCTATGAGAAAAGTTCATCTTCAACTGTCTTTGTGTCACGAAGATGACAAATTCTTTCATCCTATTGCAATTTTAGGAATTTTCTAGTGCACTGTTTCTATAGGTTAGTTCTAGGCACTGTGTCAAATTATTCTCTAAAGCCAACAAAGGACCACACAAGATTAAAGTTTTATTATTGGGCTGGTGCAAGGTAATGATACCTACTTATGACACATTTTTTGCAATGGACTTTGGAAAAACATAAATATGATCATTAAAAATAATTATTAGAGGTACCTACACAACTTTTTAGAATATGTTGTAAAAAGATGAAAAGTAGACAATTAGATTACCTTCTCAAATATATAACTTTTATTTATGGAAAATAGGTATAACTCCCCAAAAATGGTGTTCTTCTAAGATTGGTACATTATTTTTTCTCTAAAACATAATGCATATATACATGTCAAGCCCCGAGTTTGGTATGTAAATGGTGGATTTTTTTTAAAAAAAATTGTAGAGTTGAAGATAACATGCGGTTCTTGTGCAACGTTATTTTTCCATAATTTTTAATGTTAATTTTATATATTTTTTAAATCAATAAAGTTAGTTAATCCCTGAAATGACTAGGTCAAGCTTTACGTCGCGCTATGAGGGTCTTAACCTAATCAATCAACATTTTTTAAGTGCATAGGTCTTTGCCTGTAGTTGTGTGGGTTCTTTTCCGTTTTCAAAATATTTGATCCAATCAAAAGTTATAGCAAAAATAAAAGACCTATGTATTTTAAAAATTTGACATATGTGCAAATAAAAACAAAGAAAAAATAGAAAACAATATTTTATTTATATAAAAAAAATATATTTAGAATCTGCACACAGATCTCTATAAGTGTGCGAACTTTCATTCGAAATAAAAACCTAGAGCATATGTAGAATCACCATTGAAAAATAGGGACCTAAAGAAATGGATGTGTTTTGGTTTAGGCAATTCAAGCCAAGAGGTTTGTCGATATGAACCTAAAACCAAAGCAATCAACTCATCCACCATGTAGATGAAGAGAGGTTGTCCCATTTTTTTTTTAATTTGTAGGAAAGCACACATGTTAATAACACACACGCTCTATAAAAATGTGCACACATAATAACACACACACACTCTATCAAAACAAATGGGATTTGTAATTACTAATTACATATAAACACGCCTTTATTGTTTTTGCCATAACTTTTGATTGAAAACTCAGATTTTGATGCTCGTTATACCATTTGAAAGGTATTTATGAGCTCTATTCCTTTTGTGTTTTTGGTTTTCTATATGATTCATCACGATTTTTCTGGTATTTTTAAAATAATATTATGAATCTTTTGACCAATAGAATAAAACGCGTCCACGTTTTTTTTACATAAGAGCATGCCTTTACTGTTTTTGTAATAAAATTTGATCCAGAAATCAAGTTTTCATTCTCCCTAATTATACAGTTGGAAAGGTATTTCGATATCTACAACTTTTATGTTTTGTGTTTTATAGGATTCATCACCATTTGTTTGATATTTTAAAATAGGTCTATGAATCTTTTGACAACTATAATACGTGGTAGAAAAATGTAATTATGATGTCATGTTTAAAAAAATGTTTAGCACTAAAAGCTTATTTTAACAATATCGAACTTATTTTCCTTTCCTGGACATAACCAAGGCCCATAGACCCATCCCCTTTCTAATAAAGCACCTAATTGCTCCTAAAATACCACTTGGAGGTGAAAGACTCCATAGATAGGGCACATGTCATGATAGGATGCCTTGCTCATAGAACTTGAGGATTAAAATTTTTATTTCCTATGTACCTTGGGTCTCCCACCCACCCTTCCTCTTTCCCTCCCTCACCATTCCCCTCTTTATCTCCCTCCATGATCCCCCCCTCTCTCTCTCCATCACTCCCCCCCCTCTCTCTCTACCTCCCTTTCTCTCCAACCCTCACACACTCTTTCCCTCCCTCCCTCGCTTTATCTATCTCTCACCCTCTCTCTCTCTCTCACACACCTTGCATTTCTCCCTCTCTTAATCCCCACCTTCCTATTTCTATATTTCACATTCTCCCTCCCACCTTCCCCCCACCTCTCTCTCTCACAATCCCTCCCCCCCCCCTCTCTCTCTCACAATCCCTCCCCCCCCCCCCCCTCTCTCTCTCTCTCTCACCTTTCCCCCTCTCTCTATATCTCTCACTTTCCCCCCTCTATATCTATATCTCCTACAACCCCCGCCCCACTCTTTCTCTCTCTCCCTACCCCCAACCTCTACCCCACTCTTTCTCTCTCTCCCTACCCCCAACCTCTACCCCACTCTTTCTCTCTCTCCCTACCCCCAACCCCCCACAACTCATCCCTCTATCCATACCCCCTCCTCTCTCTCTCTCCGCAAACCCCCCACTCCTAAACTATACCCCCTATTCTCTAAATACCCTACTCCTCCCCAAACACCAAACCCTCCCGATCTATATATCTTTCTCTCCCCCGACACCCCTCCTCCCCCATACCCCTAATCACCCACCATTAACTGTCTCTCTCTCTCACACAAACACACACACACACACACACACACCTACTCCTCCACCTACCCATAACCCCTACCCCCCTCTCTCTCTCTCTCCCAACTTCCTAACACCCCCCCTATGTCTCTCACCCCCCCCTCTGTCTCTCATCCCCCTCTCCCCCTAGTACCAATCACCCTCCTCCCTCCCTCCCTATCTCACCTCCTCCCCCTAACCCCATCTCTCTCTCTCTCTCTCTCTCTCTCTCTCTCTCTCTCTCTCCCCCTATCTCTCTCTCTCCTCTACTCCTCCACCTACCCCTAACCCCTGCCCCTTTATCTCTCCTCAAATCCCCTACAACCCCCCTACCCTCCCCCCTCCCTCTCTCTCTCCCCTCCCCCCATAAAATCCCAACCCTTACTAACCCCATCTCTCTCTCCCCCCCTACTCCTCCACCTACCCCTAACCCCCACCCCTTTATCTCTCCCTAAACCCCCTACACCCCCCGCCCTCTCTCTCTCTCTACCCATAACCTGCCTCTCTCTCTCTCTGTCCCTACACCCCTCTCTCTCTCTCTCCTACTACCACTAACCACCCCCACTCTCTCTCTCTAAAACCCTAATCGTCCCCCCTCTCTCTCTCGTACTCCTCCTAACCCTGACTCACCCTCTCTCTGTCCCTTATAATTCCCCTACCACTAACCACCCTCCCATCTCTCTCTCTCTCTCTCTCTCTCTACCCCCCCCCTCTCTAATTCCCCTCCTCCTCCACAAACCCCCCCCGATCTCTATCTCCCTCTCGCCCACAACCCCCCTCCTCCCCACTACCCTTAATAAACACCCCCTCTCTCTCCCTATCCCCTCTTCTCTCTATCTGCCCTCCTCTTGCTCAAACCCCTAAACCACTTGATATGTATCTCTTTCTCTACCCCAACCCCCTACTCCTTCTACCTATAATCACCCCCCATCTCTCTCTCTCTCTCTCCAACACCCATTCTCTGTAACTTCCCTCCTCCTCCCCAAACCCCTAACCCCCCAATATTTATCTCTTTCCCTCCCCCAACCTCCCTCATCCTCCCTACCCCTAATAACCCCCCCCTCTCGCTCTCTCTCTCACACACACACACACCTAATCACCCCCTACCACTATCCCCCTCCTCTCTCTCTCTCTCTCTCATAACCCTTACTAATCCCCTCTTTCACTCTCTCTCTCCCCTACTTCTAACCCCAACCCCTCTCTCTCTCCCTCTCTCTCTCTACCCATAAGCTATGCTCTCTCTCTCTCTCTACCCCCCCTACTCCCTTTACCCTAAATGTCCTCCCCTCTCTCTCATACTCCTACCACTAACCACCACCCCCCTCTCTCTCTCTCCCTCTCTCTCTCTCTCCTAACCCTTACTAATCCCCTCTTTGAATCTCTCTCTTCCCTACTCCTAACCCCCAACCCTCTCTCTCTCTCCCCCAAGCTCTTAACACTCCCTCTCTCTCTCTCTCTACCCCCCCCTTAATCCCTCTACCCTAAACCTCCTCCCCCCTCTCTCCTACTCCTACAACTAACCACCACCCCCATCTCTCTCCCCCCTACCCCTAACCCCACTTCTCTCTTTTTCTATCCTAATCCCCCCCTACCACTAACCACCCCCCAACTCTCTCTCTCTCTCTCTCTGAGACAATTACTGATCGTGATAGGTAGGTTGTGGAAGTGACTGAGATGTGCTCACGTTGCCACAATGGATGAAGACGTTGACGGATGAATAATGGGGAAAATTAGTCCCATGAACATTTAGTTTATATTATTTATAAAAAAAAGAAATTATATACGTATAAACATAAAATTAACATAGTATGAAGATGTAGATCTCTTCAAGACCTTTCGAACGAGCTAAAGAACTCTAAAAATTGATGCTTAGATAGACAGTTATGACAAAAATAATAGAGCAATTTTTTATGTTGTAAAAGTGTGTGCACATTATTTTTTAGAATGCGTGCGCAGTATAAATGCACGTGTGCATTATGTTTTAGAACACATGCATTCTTATACACACTATTCGTCCTGCATGGAGGTTTGGCAATTTCCGAACCTCTACAAAAAGGAACACACACACGTTTTTACAATTTTAGTGCTTGCGCGGTCCCGTTGTAATGTTTTTAGGTACCATCTTTGTGCATGCACCCTATTGTGACACTCCTCAGCAATGGTCCTAGGAATAAAAGGGTGGTCCACATTTAAATGATAACCCCAAAATCCTGCGATGAAATCCAGAATTGAATGATAGCTCTTTTTCCATGACTTTCTAGTCATATGTTGATATTCTTTTCTATAATAATTCCATATAATTCAAATTAAAGAAGGCTAATCATAATGGTACTATAATTATATGGGTAATTTTTATCTCCACTTTTAAAATTAGGAACAATGAGGCTTTTTGTCCAAGGTTTAAGGAAATCCTACTTGACTACTAGATTGAAGAGCCCGTGGATGTGAGAGATGAGGGTAGGCTCACCAGTTTTTAACATTTATTCTTGGTATCTTTCGATGTCCCTAGGATTTCCCTTTTGCAAGCTGCTTAACCACAAACTCTATATCTTTTAAAGAGAAAACATCTTCCTTTGTAGAAAAGGTTTGAATTTTGTCCACGACATTAGGGGATTCATAAAGCTTTTTAAGGTAGGAATTCGAATTCCTCAAGGGAACCATACATTGTTTTCATTAGTTCCACAACTTAGAATTTGCCTCTAGAATTTCTTAAGATCTACCTTATAGAGGTGCAAAAGTTTATATTTCTTTATATTTATATGACACTTTTTTTCTCTTTTAATTAAGGATTTGTACCTAAAGAGCTTCTCGGATTTTAAGAACTCGTTAGAAGTGTCCCTAATTGATTTTCTTGCATGTTTGGAGTCTTTATCATAGCAAGGGTTGGTTGCTCTATTCTCCTTTTTACATGGCACCATGATAGAGAACTTGTTAATGGAAATAGAGAGGGTTTTGGTAAAATTAGGAAAGAGGTCTTCTATATTATCCTTCGTTAATAGTATATTTAATTAATTATTTAAATCCCTTAAAAATAATTAATTTTTGTTATAACTTCTGAAGGGTAAGATTGATCAAATGCATAAATAAGAGCCACTCAAGCTCTAAAAGTAGAGAGAGAGCGAGAGAGAGATTTTATCTTCTTAGATATGAAGAAGTATAAAAAATAAATAAATTTATTAAGGTTAAAAGATTGAGTTAAATATATATAAATTAAGTTATTAGTCGATCTTGAAGGTAAGACCTAAAATTGTTAATGATTTGTTAAGAGCTCATTTTCCTTATACTTAAGGAGATAGGTTAATAACTCAAGACTATCCTATAAGTGGCATGGTTTTCCTTGAATAATGGTGATAACTCAACTAAAATTTAAAGATAATAGCTCATTATAGGAAGAACACGTTACCTGCCATTTTCAACCAATTTCCCCAAGTGCCAATAGCTCATTATAATTATCATCACTTGTCAATAGCTCATTATAGTTATCATCACTTGCCAATAGCTCATTAATGCCATCAGTTTGGCATTAAATTATGATAGGTTTTGGGATTTAAAAAATATATATATATATATACTAAGTTTTTTTTATTTGTACGGTAGATTCATTTTTTTCCAGAGAAAAAAATACTACTATTGATATTCATATGCTGAATCAAATAGTACAAATAAGTTCATGATCCAAACACATGGATCTTTCGAATGATACCCCAAGCTGTTCCGTGAAAAACAGCCTATATATGAAAAGAAAAAACCTGTGGATGTTCATCATATACCAAATATTCCCAAAAATTTAACATTGATCTGCAATAAGCCCCAGATAGCATGATAAAGAAACCCCCATTAACATCAAAAAGAAACTAAGGATAAGACAAAGTATCAGTCATAGAAATAGATGGATCCGCAATCCTGTAGGCTGTCTTCAAACCATTCTTCCCAGAGCAGATGTCCTTCACAACCATCAAGAGCTTGTTTTGACAGTTTGTCCGCCAAACTGTTATGTGCGCGATAAATGTGCTCGAATAAGATATCATGCTGTTTAGAAAGTTCAAGTAGAGTTCTGGAGGCCCAGTGTCTTAAATTTAATACATTAATCTTGAATTTTCCTTCTGCCCATTTAATGGTGACCCTAGAGTCACCGAACACTTTGAGATTTGGCAACCCAAATATGTTTGCAACCTTTAAAACACACCAAAGAGCAATTAATTCTGCCTTCATATTGGTACCTTGCCCACAGTTTAACTTGATAGAAAAATAGTGGGAGTCATTCAGATAAATGACACCACCAATAGCGCACATTCCCGCTTGTGAAGCTCCATCAAAAAACAGGACAGGTCTATCAACAATAAGACTGAAAATGCTGATACGTTCTGTTTTAAGCATCATCTCATCCACCTTGCATGAGCTGAACATTTTGAGGGCCGTCAGCCAACATTGGGTGTGGTCAGGTGTGGAGTTTCGAAAAATGACACAATTCCTGGTATGCCAAATTGCCCATGGAATACAAACTGCCAGGTAAAAGAACTTTTTGCACTGCCTGTACCAGTTTAAAAAACATTGATTGAAATCCCCAATAGCCCAGCATTTGGTAATTTTAAAATGTATGGACATCATTTCCCAGACCCTGCGGGAGAAAGTGAATTGAACAAATAGATGTAGACGAGATTCAGCATTTGCTTTACACAGAGAGCAATAGTTCGGACCACTCCATCCTCGCTTGCATAAATTGTCCCAAGTTTTTAACTTGTTCTGTAGAATCAACCAAGAAAAACATTTAAGTTTTAATGGGATGTGCCATTGCCAGATTTTAACATACCACCAGTCCGGGGGAAAGATATATTTTTGCTGAAGTATTCTTTTGTATGCTGACTTAGCCGTGACAGTGCCATTCCCCGTATTTCCTGCCCAGACAAGCTTATCAACAGAATTACTCAAATGTACACCGGCCGAATTTAATTTATTTGTGTAGTTTTCCCAAATCCTTGCAAGATATCCCGATAAGCCTAATTCTTGTGCCGAAAACCACTTCTGAGTATCAGCTTGACCATTGTTTTGATGATGGATCTTATCTAATGTTGATAAGCCAATGATATCTAAGTACTGAGGGATAATTGTTGGCAGCAAATAATCATGCTCTAACCCAATAATGGGATCAACTCCCACCTTTATCTGAGAACCACAGCCAACATGCCAGGTAAGATCACATTTGATCCAATGAAAAACCTTCATAAACCCTCTCCAGATGGGAGAGAAATTCCAACTTTTCAATTTTGGGTTTCGCATCCAAGAGTTGACATCAGTCTTAATATATTTTGAATGAATGATTCTAGACCAGAGAGAGTCTCCATAAATACCACGCCAGCAGCTTTTTAACCTGAGGGCGATGTTAAAAACCTCCAAGTCCTTTATCCCCCATCCACCAAATTTATGAGGTCTGGCTAGAGATTCAGCAGCAACCATAGGGATGTTTCTGCTTTTTGCTGTACCAGTCCACAGAAAGTTGAAAAAGAAACTTTTTATGTTTTTGATGACAGAGCTTGGAACCTCCATCAATGAAAACCAATATACAGGGATGCTAGATAGCACCGAATTCACCAGTATAAGCTTTCCTCCGATTGAAAGAAACCTATAAGACCAATGTGCTATTTTGTCTTCTATTTTTTTTAAAAGCCATTGCCAATCCCGAATTTGATAATTATTTGGTTTTAACATGTAACCCAGGTATTTGAAGCCCTTCTCTAGATTGGAACAATTGTACGGCATGACAGTTCGAATGCTTCTAAGCTGATCATCAGACAGGGCAAGGTGCAAAAAACTGGATTTTTCTTCACTGACCAACATACCTGTAGCTCTGCAGAAAGTTTGAATGATATTTTTGTACATCTCCCATTCATCAACTGAATCAATACCACCCACAAGAACATCATCAGCAAACATAACATGGGTGAAAATAACATCTTTTATAAGTTTTATACCTTTAATTTTACCATCCATTAAAGCCCTGTTCACCAATCTGCTGAACCCATCCATAATCAAAATGAACAGTAGAGGGGATAGAGGACAACCCTGCCTCAATCCCCTGGAGCAACTGAAGAAATCTGTAGGGCTGCCATTCACCAGCACAGCTATATTTATGGTCCTGATGCAGGCCATGATCCATTTAATGAATAATGGGGGTATACCAATCTTGATGAGAATAAGTCTGATGAAAGACCAATTTGCCCTATCATATGCTTTGACTAAGTCCATCTTGAGCAGCATAGCTTTCCTTTTATGAATCTTGATGCTGTGGATTAGTTCTTGAGTGATGCCAATAGCATCATGTATTTGTCTGCCTTCTAAAAAACCAAACTGCTCTTCAGATATATGAGTAGATAGGGTACTTTTAAGTCTGTCAGCAATAATTTTAGAAATAAGCTTATACAGCAGGTTACAAAGAGCAATGGGGCGAAATTCTCCAAATGTTGCAGGCTTGTCTTTCTTTGGAATGAGAGTGACAAACGTGGAGTTTAAACCACCAGGTATATAGCTATTTTTCATGGAGTAGTTGACAAGTTCCAGTAGTTCATCCCCCATCAAATCAAAAAAGTGTTGGTACAGCTCAACTGGCCATCCATCTGGCCCAGGAGCTTTATCCTTTGCAAAAGACTTTAAAGTTTGCTCAATTTCAACCAAGGTAACCTCTCTTTGAATATGCTCTGCTTCATGCTCCTCAAGGAAACGTGGGTATAAATCAGCCACTTCGAATTGTTCATCAATATAATGATCCCCAGGGTCTGCATAAATACAATTAAAGTAAGAGAAAGCTTCAGATTTTAGATTTTCAATACCCGAGCACAACATACCATCATCGCCTTGAATTTCCCATATATGTTTTGACCTTCTCCTAGCCGATGCAAATGCGTGAAAGAACTTTGTGTTCTTATCACCAAGCGCAATCCAGGTGGCTCGACTTTTTAGTCTCCATGCTTTTTCTTCCTGTAGGGTTAATTCTTCTTTTTTTAGCTCCAGCTTTTTCATAATCCCAAAAGCTTCCTCTGATAAAGAATCATATATATTGGCAGCGATGGCATCTCGAAGCTGAGTTTCTAACTGTTGAAGCTCATCTTTATCTGCATGCTTCTTTTCTTTTATCCATTTAATTACAGCCACTTTTAAATTTTTTAATTTGAAACAAAAATTTAAAACAGGATTTGGATCAAAAACTTCACAGCTTTCCCAGAACTTTCTGACCATGTGACAAAATGATTCCTCCTCAAGCCACGATGCATTGAATTTAAAAGGAGTCGACTGTAAATGATCATATTGTTCCATCTGCAGTATAATGGGCCAGTGGTCCGAGAATTTTGAAGGATGAACCCAGGACCTGTGCTTCGGAAAGTGTGCTAATAAGGTCGACTTAACCAGAAATCTGTCGATTCGTTTATGAACACCTTCAGCACCGAATCGACCATTTGACCAAGTGGGGGAGAGTTTGTGAGGCAAGACATCAATGAGATTCTTCTCCAAGAGCAGGTTTAAGAAGAATGCCCCCAATTCATCCATTCTGGCGGAGATGCCCCAAATTTCTGATGCCTGGTATGAGAAATTGAGATCCCCTGCAATGATAATGTCAGATAAATCCATGAGCCCCGACCCACTCAATTCAGTCCAGAATTTTTGTCTCTCTCTGTATGGAGCATATACATTGAGCAGAGATATAGATTTGTGGTTACTGCAAAAAGATCCTTTTAATAATAAACCCCAAGGAGTACAGAAAGCATGAAGGTCAAAGAAATTAGGGTTCCATGCAGCAGCAAGACCCCCAGACTGTCCTTGAGAGCTAATAGCTGCTACTTCCCAATCCGGAAGAACATTGCAAATTTTTTGAGTGGCTAAAGTGTCCTCACACATGGTCTCCTGTAGAAGTATAATAGCAGGGCCAGTATCTTTTATCAGATTGGACAAGGCCTGGGCCCTAGACACCTTGCCCAATCCCCTAACGTTTAGTGATAACAAAGACATCAAGTAACAGACCTTATGGGGGTCTCTTCTCTAAGCCCCAGGGTTTCAGAAATCACTATCTGTTCAGCTTCTTCTAACCTCCTAGAAATAGGAGTGTAAGATTCAGAAATGTGTGAATCAGTTTTTTCTTTTTGCCCCTTCTGATTGTGACATTTTGTCGATTAATGGAGAGAATAGGTTTTGCCTCAGAACCACTGCTAGGGTTTTTTGTGTAAGCCTGTAGAGGAGGGAATTCCTTCCCATAAGTTGACATGTGATATCCAGAATCAGCTAATATATCCAAATCTAAGGGGTTTGTAAATTGAACAGCGAGGTTTTCTCCCTTTTTTTTCCATGGACTATGTTCTGTGCAATGGCTGGGTTCACACTGTGTATCCACAGTAGTGGCAGAAATAGTTTCAGATGGCCCTAATGAATTTTTCCCCATCTGTTCATCCAACACCCTGTCAGGGTTTAGAACAGTTTTTGAATTCACCAAATGACTAGGGTCAGGGCAAAGATCGTTCAAGACATACTCCGGAGTTTTGTGCGACCTAGACATGGACTCAGCAAAGTGATGAGTATTGGGTTGTAGTTCTGTAGGCGCCACCTCAATGCTAGGGTTTGTCTTTTCAAGCTCGTCAGATGACAAATCCAAAGGACCCTCAGTCGACATTACATGATTCAGACCAGGAAATAAATTTCGGCTCACTTTGTTATCAGAATGAACAAAATCCGACTTTGTAATAGGGAGACCAGTTACTAAGTCGTGCCTCATTATAATCTCTCCATTCATAATACGACTAGAAAGCTTTTGTTCAGAAGATTCTAAGAAAGCCAACTCTTCCGAAGATAAATCCGGGAATTTTAAAGGGGGGGTTTTGTCAGACTTACCGGAAAATAGTGGTTCAGTGACCTGATGATCATTCCCGGGCGAAGAAAATTCTGATGAGTCTCGTGAGCTTTCACGCAGGGAAGGACACACAGCTTTGACATGTCCAATCTCGTGGCAGATATAGCATCTGAAAGGGATTTTATAAAAATCCAGAGATTGATTCCAGGCCCGTGAACCCCAAGAGATAAAGACCTCTGCAGGCAAACCCTCCTTTAAGTCAATTTCAACCATCACTTTGGCATACCGCCTGTCCATCCCAAATAAGTTCTGTTTGTCAAATCTGACGAAACGGCCAACTGAGTTTGCAATGCCTTTCACAACTTCCTCTGTCCAGATTTCTATTGGAAGACCGGGTATAATCATCCACAAGTGACGCAGGGTCTGGCACTCTTTTCCAGGGTCAAAGTTTAAATGCCATCTCTTGATGAATAGCGACCCCTTCTTGAATTCCCAGAACCTGGACATAATCAATTCGAGATGTGATGCCTCCGTGAAGGTGAAAAGTATCCAGCGGTTCGGAAGCAGGTTTATTCGGGGGGCTAAACCAGTGAATGGCACCCAAACCCTATTCACCCATTCCGAGATTTCCATTTTGGTGCCCGAAGTATATTCAAGGCGACCGACCACAGCACGCTCTGCCAAAATTTTTATCCTTTCCAAGTTGTGTTCAGCGTCGATGTCATATTTAACAATCTCCTTACGTGCTTTGTATGTCTTCAACAGCCTCCGCTGTTTGGCCTTCGCTCCCCGGAGACGACCCCCAAAAGAAACCCTTTCATTTTCAAAACCAGACCTCTTCTCCGATAGTTCTGTTGACGGCCGAGGGTTTGTGAAATGGTTCGAAGGACCCATCAAAGACATTGAGCCTCATAAAAGGTGACCTACCCGCAGCTGCCGGTCACCTGCAGAAAACCCAACACCACCTGTCTAAAACTAATAGTAGCAGATCCGCCACAATAGGGGAAAGGGCTCCAAAGATAGAAAAAGATAAACAGCTTAACCAGAAATAGAAACTGTTCCCGGATAAGAAACCTAACTGCAGAAACCCCGAAAAATCAAGTAGATAGGAGGAAATATGCAGCCATCGACTTTAATTTTACTTCCCACTTTTTTTCCTTGGCTGGTACTAGGCTGATTCGACGAATCAGCGGGACTCCAAGTCGCCGAGGGCCACCTATTCCTCCGATCTGCTGTCATAATCAAAGATTCCTGCAGAAAAAACAAGAAACCCTAGGATCCCCATCTCCCCGAAGCCCTCAAGGTATCAGAACCAACTCTTGTACGGTAGATTCATTGCCAATTGGTATACAAACTAAGTTATTAATATAAATGATTTGTTATTGTTCTATGATGATTATGAATAATTTGCTAGGTTATATTATTATTATATAATAATGTGATATTCTTAATTTTAAGAATGTAATTTTATTTTCAATTTAGTTTTACTTATATTTTCATTAGTAACTTTAACAGAGTAACTTTAACAGAGTATGCAATAAAATGTTTTTCTTGAACCGGTTGTACTTGTGGACGGTTTACTCTGAATCGTTCTGTGTATGATTATATCTCTTGTGATTATTGTTAATTTGCGGCGGTCGAGTGTTCGTGAAGCCACTAGCCATTGAGTAGTTGGAACCCTCCCTTTATTTTTAATTTGAGAAAGAAAGAACGGTACATAATTGGCCTGTAATGAAAAAGAAAACCAAAAAACTATACATAAATGGTCTGAAATCAATGGACGTATCTAAATCGACGGCAGGAATGCTGCAACCGTTTTAACATTTCCCAGCATCAAAGCTATAAAAAACAATGAGACAAACAATAATCCACTGAAACGATATTCTATACGGCAATAAAAGCAGAAAGATGGTGAAATACGCCATTTATTGTGTTTTGGAGCATGCATGTAAATACTAGCAACGAAATAAGGCAAGGAAACAATTCTCATTCCCTTGTTTTCCCAGCATCTTAAACAGCGATACAAAGAATCTCAAACGTTGAATCTGAGTGGTATGTAGGAACTTGCAGGGAGCTCCTGGTAGCGATCAGTCCTTCTCCAGAGGAGGCGCCGTCGCCCTCATTTCTGGGCGTGCAAGCTCTGTGACTGTTGTTGTTGGAAGTTGCAGGATGATAATAGAGGCGCGATGTCTGAGGGCAGTGAGAATTGAACCTGGCATCTCGACAGTGGGCAGGTGGGGCAATGTATTGATTGTTTGCAGACTGTAAGTAATCACGGGGCTCAGAAAGCGCCAGATAGTACTTGAGATTTGAACAGAACAGCTGTAAATAATTAATAGCTACCAGGCTTTCACCACCACCTAGATGAGCAGGAATATACCTTGCTACGCATTCAATACATAGCCGAATGAGGAAAAGGATTGGACGGAAAACCTAAACTCTATACCATTTGCAATTTTTTGGCCAGTTTTTGTCGGAATTGGGTAGCTTAATTATTTATAGTAATTTTGATTTTGCAACTTTTTGGCCAGTTTTTGGTCGGGACTCGGAATTAGGTAGCTTAATTATTTATAGTAATTTTGATTGTCGAAATAGATTTAATATTAGAGAGTAATTATTTTTGAATATTTTAATTATACAATTTTAACAATTCAAAATTGTCATTTCAACAATACCAATCAACTTGAGTTTTACAGAGAAACTAATAAAATATTCAATAAAGTAGATAGGTTGCATGGAGAGAAAGGCCTAAAAAGAACTTGGAGTTAGGAAGCATCTTTTGTGATGGCTAATCTCATGAAAGTTTTGAAGCAATAAGTACTTAGCAGCCCAGCATTGCAGCATTGCATGTTGCGGCACATACATGCTAGCTGGATTCTTCTTTTTTGCTTGACAACTTTGCATTTGGAGATGTGTCAACGTACTTGATGTTCCTTCATTCATTAATTAGGGTTTATTGTTTGAAATGGAGTGGGTTATTCTCTAGACAATTTGCACCGTTCAAAATCGTGTTCTTCACAGTGTTTCCCACTATTCTCTCTCCATCGTGGGCTTTTTTGTTCAGGTTTAGCTGGAGGGCAAACTTATGGGCAAACACTATACAGCTTGTTGCAGCCCATTTAATGCAGCTGCAGTGGGCCTTTTGATCATTGGAACTTAAACTCTTCATCGTGGGCCCGTTGGTTTAGGTTTAGCCGGAGGACAAACTTATGGGCAAACACTATACAGCATGGGCATGTTGATTTTTGGATTTTAATACTATTCAGCCTGCTGCACTCATTTAATGCAGCTGCAGTGGGCCTGTTGATCGTTGGATCTTAATGTCCATGTTGATTTTTGGATTTTAATACTATTCAGCCTGCTGCACTCATTTAATGCAGCTGCAGTGGGCCTGTTGATCGTTGGAATGCAGCTGCAGTGGGCCTATTGATCGTTGGAATGCAGGTGCAGTGGGCCTATTGATCGTTGGAATGCAGCTGCAGTGGGCCTCTTGATCGTTGGATCTTAAGATGCAGTGGGCCTATTGATCGTTGGAATGCAGCTGCAGTGGGCCTGTTGATCGTTGGATCTTAAACAGGCCCACTGCAGCTGCATTAAATGAGTGATCCAACGATCAATAGGCCCACTGCAACTGCATTCCAACGATCAATAGGCCCACTGCAGCTGCATTAAATGAGTGATCCAACGATCAACAGGCCCACTGCCGCTGCATTAAATGAGTGCAGCACGCTGAATAGTATTAAAATCCAAAAATCAACATGCCCACTACAACCACATTAAATAAACTCAACAAACTGAATAATGTTTGCCTTATACACCAAGCTTATGCACCAAAGTACAATGTCAAATACTGAAGGCTCCCCATCTCACATCCCATTCATATGGCCATCCATACATGATACCATATATGCCCTCTCCCTTCCGGCAAACTATTTTCAGCAGGGAACTCCCGGATTTTACCGAAGTCTGGTATCAATAAGTTAATAAGTTCGGAGTACAGTGTAGTTGGCAAATCATCATCAATTTTATCCATGCACCCATGCCATCATATCTATGTTTATAGGCCATTGCCATGCCATATGAATTTGCATTCGAGTTGCATAATGCCAGACGAATGGGTCATTGTAAATTTGAATTTGAATTTCAAAATGGGAGGCAAATTTGAATTTTATTTAATTTTACAATGCTAGGCAAATTTAAATTTAGAAGGTAAACTTAAATTTTAATTTTCACCCAGTCATGTGTGGCAACTGACATGTATTGAAGTCATTGCAACAAGAGATCTGGGGTGTTTAATAGCAGGGATGATGGCCATGGTGCCAGAGACAAGAAGTGTTGGGATTCTTCGATTCCAGTATTCATATTTTCATACAGGCCGTGGCCTCGGAGATAAAAAGTAGTGGAGATTTTTTTTATTAAAATTATTAATTATTAATTTTATAATTAAAATTTATTTGTTTAAATATAAATTTGTTAAATTTAAATAATAATAATAATAATAATAATAATAATAATTTATTGTCATTATTTAAAGATAATCTGTTGTTTTTTTTAATGGAGGGTCGGAGGGATATATTCATGGCTTTTTTTTTTATAAAAAAGAATTTTAATTTTTAAAATGATATTTTAAGATTAATGTGTTTTGAAATTGATTTTAGAATATAAATATTTAAAAAAATTATTATAGTTGTTTAAAGGTATTGTGATTGATTAAAAATAATTTGTTTTGAAGTGTAAGATTTTTTTTAAATAATATTGTACCTTTTAATATTTGGATGGTATGTTTTTTATAATTTGTTTTAATTAATAAAATAAGTTTATTATTTAATTAAATATAATTAAAATTTGTGTTTTGAAATTGATTTCTAAATAAAAATATTTTTTTATTGAAAATAATATATAATTTTTAATATAAATTATTAAATTCATTGAATAAATGATTGTCAATCACAATAATATATAAAAATAGCAATTTAAATATTTTGTACATCTCAACAATATTTATGTTTCATTTTGCAATAATTATATAATCATTGTTTATATTATATCTCTATTCTTTTATTAAACACAATAAATTACAGAAATTAAACAAAAACATTGTTTTTTTAAAAATTTTCCATCTCTATATTTTTATTATTGAGTTTATCTTGCAATATCATCTTTTCTAATATTTTTTGAAACCATTATTTTGTTAATATTTTGTTAAACATAAGAAGCTATAGAAACTAATAAACATATGCATTGTTTCCTTTTATATTTTATCATATCCATGTTTTCACTATTTAATAATAAGATTTAATAAAAATAAAGTGAGGAATGAAATCTTTTTATACATATAATTTTCTTTTCAAAAGTAATGTTGTTTTTCTAAAGTAATCTTTAGATTGATTTCGTATTAAATGTTATTTTTTCATAAAATTCTTAAGCAATATCTTTATTACCGTTTTTGTATGATGTCCTTTATAGTCAATAATAATTCATCTTGTAAATCTTCTTCTTTAATTTCTTCCTTTTTACTCCATTTCTTTTTTTTCATAGAAAAATTCAACTTACTATTAATATACAAAATAGTAAATATGTCCAATTGCCAGCCCAGTACAAGTTATACAATATGATCAATATAACCCCGGAACAAACCGGTTATAACAGCAGAATATGTCCATAAACAATGTCAGTAAAAAACACCATGTATAGCATCATGTCCCATAGACATCCCAAAGCTGAAATGTATCAAATGTCTACACCGTGACCATAAGTCACAACATCAACAGATAAATAGTTCCAAAAATAGATAGGATAAACTACTCATCAATGATTCAAACTCTAATCTAGAAATTAGAAAGTAATAACTATGAATTCAAAAATCTATCCATGAAATGATTCAGTTTACAACTCACTCTGGAAACAAGAAACTATGTTATCTTACAACAAGATTATAAACTACTTAATAAACCTAAGAAATTTAACAGTTAAACTATTCATGCCTTTAACAAATACTCAAAACTAAGCTAAGCTACCTAATTCCATTCTCCTTGAGGATTCTAAGGAAATGTGTCAAATGTAATAGGAATGGGAGAAAATGTATCGAAATGACTTTCAAATGTGACAAGAAAACAGAACGGAAGTAAATATAGTTTAACTTCTACAAAGAGATGCAAGCTAAAAAGTGACCAATTACAACTAACTTTAAACATTGTAATCTATTCTTTATCCATAAGCACATGACTCTAGTTATGCTACCTAAGACTGATTTGAAAATGAGATGTTATTAACAATTGATCTATTAACAAGAAACCAAGAACATGTATTTCTAATGACTACTTTGAAATCGAAGGCATGCAAATATCTATGATATCCTAGAAAGGTGAAGCATGAAATATAATTATCAACACAAGTTTAAGGAAATCTAAGCATATGCAGATGACCTGGAAATAAATGCAATCTAGAAGCAAGTAGAAAACTTAATAAAGATATCTTATTTCTGAATCAAATCCTATCCTATGAACATCTTCATTAACTATGTAAACGAGAAGAGCAGATCCTATGCTTGAACTAAGAAACCATAAAAACTAATGTACTTTTGAAAGTGAAATTACCAAGCTTAATCCAAAATATATTTTAAATAAAAATGAAGTCAACTAAACTAAGAATGAAATTAACGAGTTCTAGAATAGTAATAAGTTAAGGATTCAAATATAAAAGATCAATTACAAAAACATAATCTGAAAAGTAAACTAAAGCAAAGTTAAGGAAATAAATAAGAACTAAGAATGGTTATGAAGCTTAATTGAAACTCTATGTAGTTCGAAACAAGGTCCTAATTACATACACAACTACTGGTTAACTACAAGAAATGATACAATTCCAAAACCTGAAAAACTAAACTTTAAACAAGCATAAAAACAAGACAGAAAATATTAAAGTCCGGATGACAGTTTGAAAGACAGTCCAGATGACAGAAAACAATATAAACTATGAAAATGAGCAGACTAAATGATTCTAACGCCAGCTGGTTTATGCATTTTAATCTACAGTGCAAGCAAAGTTGTAAATGAAATGTTTAAAGATGAAATAACGAGAAGCAACTACACTAATCTATATCTAAGGAAAAAAATCATTTCCTATTGCATAATAAAGCAAAATTGAAAGATAAATGAAGCTAATCTACAACTACAGGAGAATTAACATAACTGAATCTAATTATGAATTGAACTTGAAACACTAAACTAATTAAACTCTATTTAACTGCAACGAAAGAACTAAAAGGCAAGCTAAAAGGAACTGTGCGTGGCTGATCACTTTAAATTCTGAAAATGTAAATTGTATTAGCAGCAAGACATACGTTTACAGAAAACAGAGAAACGACTTCGACAGGAAAAACCAAATTAAATACATGTATTGAAAATAAAAGCTACTTATCTGCAGAAAGGAAATAACAAAATATACACAATGAAAAACCTCTGGTTGTTGAGGGGCCTTCTCAGCAATAAGGGATTGTCTAACTGAAATTAATCACCAACAGAACATGGATTTGATCATCAACAACTAGAATTAGAGACTTCCATTAACTGAGTCAAAATTTACACAACGTTCTCTAGCTCTGCGTCTATTCTCTCTACTGGCTAACTAGCTAACTTCGTTTCTCAATAAGAGACGTCTTTATATAATTTTACAATGGGAGAGAAGGTCGACCCTTTCAGTGGTCGACCTCTCTAAAAATAGGAGGTCTTAATTAATGAAGAAAACGACTATAGGACGGTTCATGCCAGTGCACATGCCGTCTGCCTAATTCCGTGGGCGTTGGTTCTCTTCACACGAGCAGTTGGTGCGTCGATTCCCTTTAACGTGGGCAGCTGATGCGTTGTCAGGCTAAGCGAACAGGAACACGGATCTTCTAGAATGAAGGCTCATGAACCATGAGGGACACGTTGCCAACATAACCCATGTCACAGTTTTTGCTTTAAGTGCCTCGACATATTCCAACCAATGAATCTGCAGGTGTGAACGATGGTCTGAATGCGGCTGGGCGTCTTCAGCGTGAACGCGCATTTGAATGAGAGTCCGTTTGAAGAACATAGCCTACAGAACGAAATCTATGTGCCAAGCAGGTTGAGAAATGTTAAATTAACGTTAATAATCCACAAAATAATGATAATTAATCAAGGTTCATGTGATATTCAAATAAGTTCATACCTGGGTTTGATTGGTGGTCTGAATGGCAAGAAGTATGAATTAATACCCCAAAAATGACAAAAGTAATGCCAACAGAGCACGTTTAATGGCAAAAAATTGATGACAAAATTGGACATCAACAGAGAAGGGACATTCTTATTTCACCTTGATATTATTGTTGTTTTTTATTTTCCTTCTTGATGTTTTATCATTTATTCATACACCCAATTTTGCAATAATATTTTCAAATATATAAAAAATATATTCTCTCAACACACTTGGAACTCCTACTTTCTCCATTCCTTCTCATAGTTTTATTCAAGGCGGAGAAACAACTTGAGAGGAAACTTTGACATTATTTTCTTAACCCCATTTTCTTATTTTACGTTCTATAATGCTACCAAATAACTTGGAAAAGAGTCCACTAACCATCATGGTTATTTAATTTCTCACATTATTCATATCACCACCTTTGTGAATAGGTATTACTTTGCTCAAATGGTAATGAAGGGAATATGTACCATATGGCTTTATTGAATATATCTTTGAGAAGTGCATGTAAAAGTGAACATCCCATTTGACAATTTCAATTGCTAAAGCATAATGATTTGGTACATTCCATTACCCTGATCAATTCCCACCTCCCTATCTTCTTTTGAATGAATCAATGTTTATTTTTGTGAAAAAACATTGTGGAATCATTTCCCTTAATATCTTTCTCATAAAGTTCATACATGCATTGTAAGCATTTATTCCTCATTTATCTCACTTAATTGAGAGTCTAGTGAATGTAATGTAGTTATTTCCAAAAAAAAATTCCATGGAAAGTGCAAGTGTCACTTAGCTCTTCTGTAAGGGAAAAAATTACACACACATACACATACACAAACAAAAGTTTTTATATTCATTCATCAAATGCATCTCCTCATCTAAACTAGCACTTAATAATATTTTTTTATCATAATTTGCATTCATTGTCTTACCAAGCATTACCAGGTGTGTGACTAGGTTTTCTCTTGCATTCTTGAAAGCATTACTCTTGCACATTTACATTAATTTTTGTTAAAGTTTGCTGTAATCTAATTCTTCCCTTTGACAACACCTTAGTTGTGATGAAAATTTGGAAAAATAACAATATATTGACTAGGAGGAATTATTAGAGGTACGTTCACAACTTGTTAGAATATGCTATAAATATATGAAAGGTAGGAAACCAAATTAGCTTTGAGAATACTTTTTATTTATGGAAAATTGGTAGAGCTCATAAAAAATCGCATTATTCTAACATTGGTATGTTACTTTTCTTCTAAAATATGGGGCATGTGTTCATGTTAAGGCATTCGTTTAGCATTTAAAAGATGGAAATTCTTGAAACAAATATGTATAGTTGTAAATAACAATCAATTCATGTGCGATGTTGATTTTCTATATTTTACAATGTAATTTCATATTTATTTCAATTAATAAAGTAAACAACGCCTTGAAATTATGAGGTCAAGCATTATGATTACTTTTCAAGGTCTTAACATAATCAATCATTTATAATAAAAAATAGTGTGTAGGTCTTTGTATGTACTTGTACACCATACAATTTCTTTTCCAATTGGGTAGGAATTAAAATGTTATGCTAGAAATAAAAGAGCTATGTATTTTAGAATTATGATATATGTACAAATAAAAATCAATAAAAAATAGAAAATAATATTTGTATTTGTTATATATATATATATATATAAGTGTTCATAATTCCATTAGCAATGATTATGTGTCATATTAAAACCACGGTTGAAAATTAAGATAAGAATAGAGAACTAGAAAAATGGGTGTGTTTTTGTTTATGTAGCATAAACCACTAAAGTTGTCAATCTAAATCAAAATTCAAAATATCCAACTCATTTAGCACAAAGAGGAAACAAGGTAAAAAATCATCTAACAAAACTAGTAATACCACTTGGGGGTCAAAGACACCACATAGAGTGCATGTATCATGGTTGGAGGCCTGGTTTGTAGTGATTGAGTTCTAAAAGGTTCATTTTCCTATGTACATCCCTTGTTTTCCTTTCTAACCATGGTTTATGCCCCTAAACACATCATTAATTCCCAAAACCAATTAATGTATCATTCACCATGCTTGAGCCTCAGAAGCTTTGTTAAATTCCCAAGTCCCTTCTTATACTTCCCTTACCACTGCCACAATGCATAGACCCAACAATGTTACTAAAAACATCATAATGTCCCTAGTAAACCACTCATAGTTGAAACATGCCCAACATATGCTATTTTTTTATGGGTTTTAGGTTTTTTGAGAAATTGAGACCGAGAAGTGTCATTTAGGGAACAGAGTCATTATTTTTGTCTTGTGACCATGCTTACACCACTAGGCCCCATTCTTGGTCAAATAATTCTTACATATTGGTTCAAATACATGGTCAAGGCTCTTGATCTTGTGAATATTCAATAATATTCTAAGATTCTTGTTTTCAGCCTATGATGATGGTCAAGGCCCTACAAGCCATCCATGCTCTTGTGTGGTGGTCTAAGGACATAGTAATGCTACTTTAGCCTAAGACACTATGTTTAGTTCCTAAGGTTGTTTCCTCCATCCCCCAACCAATTTCAAGAGCCCAAGGATTCTATATCCATACCACAATTATGGTCAAGGTTGAGAGACCCATCCATAGTGATGTAAACATATTAATGGCATCCATATCCAACTTCTAGGGAAAATACACCTTGGTGAGAGTTTACATTGTTTCATATAGTGTTGTTTCATGACAATTGAGATAAAGAAGAATAAATTATGTATTATGGCCCTTTTCTACCCCCTTGACCATCTTTAGGTACCCAAGCCCATTTATAGTGCAGAAAAAATAATTAGAACACCTATATCCCACTAGAAGCTTAGTAGAGAACTCCTAGATAGGACTCAAGTGTTGGTTTGAGGACTCATTCTCGACTCTTGTTTTTGAAAAGATTAAAGTAAATCCCAAGGGGATTTATTTCCTTCCTTAAACATATTCAAGAACCAACGACGATCCTTAGTGCCCAAAATCTTCTAATGGCATCCATATCCAACTTTTGTGCAAAATACAACCTTCAAAGGGTTTGTGTTGTGGTTTGAAGGTGTTTTTCATGGTGATTGAGCCTGAAAAAAAATGTTTATAGCCTAAGGAACAAGTGTTTCCTCCCCTATCCATAGCGCTTGAGCACTATCTAATGTTAATTTAGGGATTAATCCCCTTGTTTTCCACTCTAACCATGTTTACTAGACCTCAAAGCCCATTTCTAGTGCACAAAGCCTACTCATGGAATATGTATCCAATATGGATGCCAAAAATCCCTCACAGTTTCCCCAAGAATGATTCAAGGTTTGGGCATAAAATACATACTCATTGAGGGAATGCACGTTGTGGTTTCATCATTGCACCTATATCCCTATAATATGCCATAAATACCATAGACAAGTCTCATGTGATCATTCAAGGATTCATTCATCACAATAGTCATAAAATATTTGTGGGTAGCAGGTGTCATTCTTTGAAATTGATCCCAACAAGCACCATTTATGGTAAAAGGCCTATTATTCTCCTCTTTTGAAAATGGTTAGAGCTCTATAAATATTCATGGTGAACACCTAACCTAGTGATAGTGTCGATAGCACTAATGGAGGTGATTTTTAAGCAACATGGGTTAGATTTTGAGGTTCAAGGAATCATCAATGGTCCTTATGCATAAGTAGAGGGGTTTAGGGCCATAAGGTATTGCTTCCCTCCCCAATTATTGTCAAGGACCTCATACCATCATTGATTCCCAAGACCTCATAATGGCGCCCATAGTTAACTCAAATGTGATGGATTCTCTAAAAACAGTTGATGTCTTGGTTTCTAGGTGTTATTTATTGTGGTTGAGCTTTAGAAGGTTCAACGGGGATTAAGTTTTTTGTGTCCCCCTTGACCATATTTATGTCTTGATTCACATTTTGTTTAGTTCAAGGTGAGGGTTGAAAAACAAAGTGGCTTGAAGACTCTCACCCTTAGATCAAATAATGGAAGAGAATATAAATCTAATGAATTAATTGATTTTTGCAATATGAATGGTATAAAATGGGAATTTACTAATTCATATATGCAACAAAATATTGTCACAGAAAGGAATACTAGGACCATTTTGTATATGGAAAGAAGTATGCTGGAAACAAAGAAACTTGGAAATGAATTTTGGGTTGAAGGAAGGAATTATTAATATTGGAAAAAATGGAAATATATATGAATAAATGACTCATATCCCTAACCTACCACACACTTTGAGACCATTCATCATAACATTGTAGAAAAGTATCCTGTAGAGAACACTTGGAAGCCATTCCAACCCCAAATTGAGTAGTGGAGGTGGATTTGCACATACAAGTTGGGATCTTCACTTTGAGTTGAAATTAACGTGAAAATTCTTCCATACAATGATGAGATGGATGTTTTGTGATTCAATGAAAGTTACCTAGAAATGACATGCTAGGCATGCATGAAGAATATTTTTTTATAGCAAGAGAATTTGTGTGAGTGTATGTAGACATGACATAATTCCACCCAAGCCATGATATGGGTCAAGTTCAAAATCGCTCTTATTAATAAGGGAAATTTATATATTGTTAGTTATTGAAAGGAGAAACAATAATTATTGCAATGATTGTGACGGAAGTCCAATCAAACCATTGATTCCTACATCCAATGACTTAACCATTACACCATTCATAATTTCATGTTAGAGTGATGGATGGAGAATAAATGTTAGTCAATAGGTTCATTAGCGAGTTGATCACACCAATTCAAAAGGAACTTAAGATGTTTAATATTTGTACTCATGAAGAATTTGTTCAATGTGAGGAAAATTTTTCTAATGATTTTAATAATTGGAGTAACTTCGACAACATTGATGGCATTAATTCTATAGAAAGAAAGAATATTGTTACAAAATATGGAAGTAATTTAGTGGGATTGTATAATAGAAAATTGATTTAAGATCCGTAATGGAAGAATAGTGTGTTGGATCAAATAATACAAATGTCTCTTTTTGGAATTATTGCAAGAACATAATACATGTGAAGGGAATAACTATAATTCTACATATTTAAAGATGTAAGATAAAAATAGTAGTATGCAACTATGTGGTAGAAGAAATTTCCCTCATGTTAGTGATCCATCGAACTAAGTGGATACAGTCCAATAAATTATTTTTAATTAAGATATAGATAAATAAGGATCTCGTCACTATAAATTTTGATACTAGTAATTAGTAAGATTTGATCTTAGACACAATAGTGAAGAATCACAATTGACCTATAGTTCTACATCATGAACCATACTGCTTGGGTTGGCTCAACAAGCATAACTATTTATGTGTCTAACATGAATGAAAGGTTAATGCTTCCTTGCCAATTGATTTCATTGCCAAAGTAGAGTTCAATCAAGTGTTCCATTGGATGTGTGTGGTGTCAATTTTGACTTGAAGCCATACTTTTGAGTTTGCAATGTTATCTATTGATGGTTCAAAAACTAGTATTGATTATTCAAATATGACTAATATTATTCAATGTTGGTCTATAAAGATACAATATCTTTAGAGTTGGTTTCTATAATTACACCTTAAAATCTTACCAAAGCTTAAGGATAGTTTCTATTAGCAATTTTATGACCAAAGAAGGAAGATAAATTTTCACTTTTCATTTGGTTCCAAATCGTTGAGGATTTGTTGCATGTAGTGTGATTTGAGCATGACACTAGTAGTTAGACAAGTTCTTACGATGATATATTTTTATTTATTTCAAGGACATGGTATTTGAATACCTCCAATCCATGCAATTGAACATGGCATTGCCCTATAATAAGGAGATATTATGCCAAATAAGGTGATGCACCAGATTTCATGTTTGAAAAATTAAGTGATCAAGAGGAATATTTAGGAGTTATTAAATTAAGGGTACATTGATCCCAAATATTCAACATATTATTTTTTCATTGTTTTGATACCAAAGATAAATTACATATAAAGAATGTGCATGCATTATTAAATTTTAACTTGTTATTCAAACCACATTGATTTTATGACCCTAATGTGATATATATGTTATCAAATGTAAACTTAAATAATTAAATGGCATAATAATAAGTCTACTTGAGACATACTTTGTTAGAGCCATAACATTGGTCCTACCCAATTCCTTAATTAAGTTCATCTAAGGTTCATGCTTAGTATCATTTTATTTACTTGAGAACATCAAAACATGATAAAACCCAAATTGTATAAATCCTCACGAGGCAATGCTCCTAATAACTTCTTATGAAAATAAAAGCCATTCAATTATTTATATAGGTAAATGACCATCCCAAATTATCACGAGATATCAAATATGTGTGGATTTTTTTAGTACAGTAGTTTAAAGATGCTATGATTTGGGTCTTTTGTGGTCACATTTTTTGAGGGTATTTGAGGTTTGAACCCATAATGTAGCAAAGAGTGCCTTAACAATACACCCCAGGGACTAAATTGCATATATCAATTATTAAGATTGTAATACAGGTATTTCAAGGAGTATAATTCATTTATGCATTTAAAAAACAATTTTATCACTGAAAAATTGCAATTTATGATAAGTGAAAAATGATCCATTTTGTTTTAAATAGATGTTATAACATTATTATTTTTAAATTTAGTTGAATTTAAATTTAAAAACACTATAATAAATTTTAATATTATTTATAATAAATATAAAACAATGGTAGAGATATTTTAATTATTTAATACATATGGAATATATTGAAAATATATAAATTTAATTACAATTTATTTAAATGATTCAAATAATAATTCATGACAAATTCAAATACAATATTTAATATTGAGAATACAAATTAGAATTTTTTTATTATAATATATAATTTATAGAAATTATAAATATATCTTTTTCTTTATAAAATTTAATATATTAAAATTCATCATAAATTTAATTTTATATACTCATTTTTAAAATTTTGCAATATTTTATAAAATTAAAATTTGTAATTTTATAATTTAAATGTTTCATCTATTTCATTATTATTTAACAATTATATATTATTACATTTTCAAAATATTATTATTTTTTAATTTTTTAATATATATTATTATTAATTATTTCATTATGATTTAACAATTATATATATTATGACATTTTCAAAATGTTATTATTTTTAAAAAAATTTATCATATTATTATTACGTATGGCGCACCGCTCAGAATATGAGATGAATGAAAATTTGAAATTCAATCAAATAGATTTCAATAACAAGATAACAATTTAATTCTTAAGATAGAAATTTAAGATGGTGAGTTCAGGCCTGTCCATGTGTTTTATCGGCATATTGTTTTATCAACATACTATGGAAGTTACTCACGTACAAATACTGCAAAGACATGATGCTTGATATACATATTACAAGATGTTGCAAATCATCACTCGTTGAGTGTTAGATACTCAACATATGCCACTGTAAGGATCTCAATAGATAAATGGTAGATGGGAATTTTGAGATTAGGAAAGATATCAAACTAAATAGATGGTAATTTTGTGATTAATAAATATCTTAATTTATCAATAGTAAATGATAATTTATAATTCAAGATCCAGAAAGAATATATATTATATATTTGAAGATGTACAATATTTGTATACAGTACAAGTTGTTTCAAATCACCCACTCTCGCAATGACTAGAGAGCTAACTCAAATCTAAAACCTTAAGAGACATCATACCAAGTACAAACCACTTAGGCCATTGAGATGGAGGTTGTGTAACCTGCCAGCCCTGCTACTCTGTATTGTCTCTATAACATACCCAAATGTTCAAGTTAGTATTTTGTCAGAAAATTTTCCACAATAATTACTTAACTCCAAGGACTTCTTATAGAGAAGATATGAGATATGCTATTTCTCTTAAGCATAATGATGATTAGTTAAACATAAGAAATACTTGACATGCATAATCAATCCTATCTTGCTTACTTGTGCAAAGATCTAGTGAATGGTTCCAACACCGTGTCATTTCAACTACAATGTTAAATAACAGCTAAATAACTTCTTCTATCTCACCCTTTTATACATGGCAAATTGCTTCAACTAAACTGATAACGGTATGAATCCAATACTTCATCTATCATTCAAATATCCCTAATTTTACCTTGAACATATTCATGAAATCAATCACCATTTAGATCACAATGTCATAGAATAAAACACATAAGATGCAAAATGTAAGGGAGAGACCAATATACGTGGTTCACCCAAATCTATGGGCTACATCCACAAAGAGATGTCATATTATTATTTTAACAACCCGGAGGGGTTCAATTTGCAACACAATTGTTGCAATGTTTACTTTCTACTTTCTCAAGTCTCTCTTATAGAGAGAGCATATTCTACATCCAAAAGTCTATCCCCGGAAATGTTACTGGAATCTCTCCTACGCTGATCACAAACAACGTAGGATAATATAAACATCAATTTGGAGTTTTACAGGGATAAATCTTCAATTCTCTGCACAATAGACAACGAAATACATGCACAAAACTAGCAATAATCACAAATATATTAAGAACACACACACACACACACACACACACACACACACACACATATATATATATATAACTTATAATATCGAAAGGAAGTACACTGGGTTCTTACTCCAGTTCTGCACATATTCCTTTCCCCTCTCTGTAATGTCAACAACTAACCTGGATATATTATCCAACACAAAAGTATATTTATAAAATATACTTATCAAATAGAGACTATACAGGGATTCCCCTCTTACAGCTTCTACACGGTGCTCAAATACAACATATATATATTCAAAGAATCACAAAATAGATATCCCCACATGATTGTTCGTGGCAGAAACCATATACCGAGATTCCCAACGAAGATCATTATTATTCACTGCGGTCTTTGATCTAGTTAATACATAACTGTGAGGGTTTCTTTACAATCACGATGGTAGGGATATATCATCACATATATAAAAATATGAACAAAGCTTAACAAGTTATAACACAGATAACTTAAAGATCAGGCATTTCCAGCCTTCCCTTCTCATGATATCCGCGCAAACCTTTCCTGATTAACATACAAAATTTATAAACAAAGCAAGTTATCACATATATAAAACTATGAACAAATCTTAACAAGTTATAACATAGATAACTTAGGGATCAGGCATTTCTAGCCTTTCCTTCCCATGATATCGGCGCAAACATTCCCTGATTAACATACAAAAATTTATAACTAGAGCAAGTTATCATATATATATATATATCATCACAAATATAAAACTATGAACACAGCTTAACAAGTTATAACACAGATAACCTAGGGATCAGGCATTTCCAACCTTCCCTTCCCATGATATCAGCGCAAACATTCCCTGATTAACATACAAAAATTTATAAACAGAGCAAGTTATCACACACACACACACATATATATATATATATCATCACATATATAAAACTATGAACAAAGCTTAACAAATTATAACACAGATAACTTAGGGATCAGGCATTTCCAGCCCTTCCTTCCTACGACATCAGCATAGACATCCACAAAACACCATACAAAACAAAATATAAACCCGCGTTCACCCATAGATCTATTTCATGTTCAGAATCCAAAGGAACATGCATTCCTACAGATATTTACTCTCTGACCTGGAACGATTTGAAATATGCATTCTTACAGAGATCTTAACTCTAATCCGACACAATATAAAAACACAGAGATCATTCACTAAAAAATGTATATCACCGAAAATAATACCTGCAATTCCAGACATGAAACGTTTATCCCATATGAACTGGAATTGTGGGATCAAGCGTTTTCACTGTCCTTTCCCCTCTCTGTACAACAAGGACATAAAAAATGTTGAAATATTGTAACTTCTAAGAATATTCTATTTGTACTTTATTATTTGGAGATGTTTATTCCTCCGTCAAGACATTATTATATATATCTGGAGATGTTTATTCCTCCGTCGGGATGTTATAACTAGGGTTATTAGACTCTCCTAGTGGGGCCGAACTTGAGTTAAGTTGTTAGGGGTTATTAGACTCTCCTAGGAGAAGTCGGCCCAGTTAGGGTTAAAAATCAAGTGAAGTAAAGTATAAATAGAGGAGGTGTGTTCCTCATTTAACACACACACACTCACTCACTTGTGAACTCGCATAGGAGAGAGAGAGTTCTACGAAGGAAGAGAAGGAGCTCTTGTTTGGGGATTACATCTTTGTATTTGTTGGTCATCTATATTGAGGAAGTTTTGTTGGGTTTTCTACCCCATGAGGGTTTCCCAGGATAAATCTGTGTCTATTTTGTGATTGTGTTTCTTTCAGTGATCCTTATTATGCTCTTGTTGTGAATTTTATGCTAAAATTAACATGGTATCAGAGCTAGCCTGAATAGGACATCTTTCACAAGGTGAAAATCTCTCTCTTCTTCCTCTGGTGAGAAATTAGGGTTTTTGCGAAAGTTGGAATTTTTGGAATCTGATTGCATGGCTAGATGCTCCTCCTCAAAAGCAAAATTTTGAGCACTAGATCGAAGTTTTTAATTGGGTAGAACCCCAGGATAAGTCAAACCCTAGTTTGACTCCTGGACCATAAGAACCAGAAAAGCTGCGAACCAGTGAACCAGAAAAGCTGCGAACCAGTGAACCAGAAAAACTGCGAGCCAGTGAACCAGAAAAGCTGCGAACCAATGAACCAGAAAACCTGTTGTAGATCCGAAATTCGCTGGTCAAGTTTGAAGGGTGAAAAGTTGAAGTTTTCAGAAACCAAGTACACCAGTCAACTCAATTCATTGATGCACATCTCCTGGTAAGGTCGATTTTTCATTTTGAGAATTTTCAATTTTTGGTGACCTCCTGGATAAGATGGCCCCAAGCACTAAGATTGAGGATAAGCTAGAGGGAATAGAGAATTTTCGAGAGTCGAAATATAGGATTGGCCTCATTCTTGAAGAGAATGACCTTGCCCAATACATCAAAGATGAAGTTGCAGAACCTGAGGAAGATGAAGCTAAAGAGAAGTACAAGAAGGACATGATTAGGGCAAAGAGAATCATTGTTGATTCTATCAAAGACCACTTGATCCCTCAAGTGTTATCAAAGAAGACCCCAAAATAAATGTATGATGCCCTAGCCAGAATGTATGAAGGAAGGAACATCAACAGGAAGATGAACCTAAGAGCTCAATTGAAGAGCACCAAGATGAGTCAAGGAAAATCCATTCAAGATTACTTCACAAGGGTCTCCCAGTTCAAGGAACAACTAGAAGCCATTGGAGACTCCCTTGATGAAGATGAACTAGTCATGACTGCTCTCAATGGTCTCACTAGACCTTGGGATTCATTCATCCAGACCATGTGTGCCAGAAAGGAAAGCATGAATTTTGATATTGTATCGAAGGATTGCATTCAAGAAGAGGCTAGAGTAGCCAATAGAGAAGCCTTACTCAAAGAAGATAATCAAGCATTAGCCACCCATACCAAGAGAAGAAGAAGTCAATCCAACTTCAAGAAGGAAAGCCACAAGGAGTCTCAAGCTCCACAAAGGTTTCAAAAGAAAAGAAGAACCAATCCAGAAAGAGATCACTCTTCATTCCAATGTTTCAATTGTCACAAAATAGGACACATTGCTAGAAATTGTCCTTCAAAGAAAAAGAAGGGTTTCCACCACATAAGACATCAAGCACATCTAGCAGAAGATAATAGTGAAGAAGAAGAGGATGAAGAATCTCCCAGGAAGCAAGCAAAGGAAGAAATTGAAGAATATGTCCTGTGACAGCAGTGCTTTAAAGCACATGACAAGACATAAGAAGACTCTCTCCAGTTTAGAAGAAAAGGACTTCCCTCAGAAAGGATCATAGGAGAAGAAAAATACAAGCTTGATGATGGAGTAGAGTTCACCATCATACATTCTAGTAATACCTACAAGGAGACTAGGATCAAAAGAGATCCTACCAAACAAACAAAGATAAGTATTTGAATTGTAATTTTTGTTTAAATATTAGTATCCAGTTGTATACACATTTTAGGATGTGTATTAGGATGTTTGCAGTATTATGCATATGATGGGTAAGTAGCCTATGGTGCCATACAACATTCATTGCTACTTATCTAGAGTGAAACCTCTTTGCCGACATATTGGGAGTAGTGCACACTCTTAATAATGTCCTGGTAGAGATGGAAGGCATTTGGAGAGTTACCATATGATTATGGAATATGGATGAATGTTGTGGAATTGGCTAAGATAGTGTGACTTATGCTTTTATGCATATATTTGGAAACTATGAGATGTTTCTAACCATACTATTGAATTTGACTTGTAGGAAGTATCGTACAATGATCACCTACAAAAGAAGAATGATGAGACTTGTTCCGTAGAACAAGTGACAATGGTTCAACTATAAAAGACTCCAGAAGATGTGTTCACAGGGAAGAAGCCTGAGGTAAGACACCTCAAGATATTTGGGTGCCCCGTATATGTCCACATACCAAAAGAGAAAATATCTAAGTTGGACCCTTCCGAAAAGAAGGAAATATTTGTTGGGTATTGTGAAGCATTCAAGGCATTCAGAATATACATCCCAGGATTCCGTCACATGGAAATTAGTAGAGATGTAACTTTTGATGAAGAAGCTGCTCTCAAAAGATCCAGAAAGTGCCAGTATGAAGAAGTATATGAAGAAGATATACCTCCTAGAAATACAGAAGCTGCTAGAGGAAACACCAGAAGACCATGATATGATAGAACCTCAAGAACCCCCACCTGTGAACATATCACGGAAGAGAAATCCAGCATGGGAAAGAGAAATTATAAAAGAATCAGAAAAGTATGGAGCTCCAGAAGGCTCCACAAGAGCGAACAAGAAACCAAAGCCATTTTCCAGCTATGCGGATTTGATGTGTGATCTTGTAGATCAAGAACCTACCAATTATGAAGAAGCAGTTCATAAGAAAGAATGGGTAGAAGCAATGACGGAGGAGTACCAGTCAATAATGAAGAATGATGTTTGGGATGTAGTTCCCAAACCAAAAGACAAGAGTGTGGTATCCTCCAAGTGGATATACAAGATAAAACATGCTGCGGATGGTAGCATTGAAAAGTATAAGGCAAGATTTGTGGCCAGAGGATTCTCTCAGAAAGAGGGAATTGACTATGAAGAAAAATTTGCCCCAGTTGCAAGGTACACTTTCATTAAAACCATCATGGCACTTGCATCCATGATGAAGTGGAGTGTACACCAGATGGATGTGAAGAACCTGCAATAATTAATTAATGAAACACATGAGATAGCAGAAATAACAGAACTTGGAATCACTTTTATAATGATCGCAGGCCACTTCGAGGGGGCAACCTCCTTTGAGCAAGCTCAATACAAATAAATTCATCGTGCCTTCATAGGCCTCAACATACACTTATATATTAAGTCTAGGCACCAATACCATGGGTCAATACCATGTGTCAATACAAACCATGGGCCAATACAAAATATGGATCAACAATTACTACAAGACGACTTACAAAGCATATGTGTCCAACAACAATAATACAAACTATGGATCAACAAATACTACGGGACGACTTACAAAGCATATGCGTCCAACAACAATATACTAACAAAGTAAATAGAAGGGTTGACATGGGTTCTTAACATCCCTTCTCCCTTAGAAAAAGCTTTGTCCTCAAAGCTTTAGATGTGGAAATTGATGCAGAATCTGAAGGAGTGGTTCCCCTGTAGCATCCTCGGGTTGCATTACGGGCCACTGACGCCTTGTGAGTTTCAGGGAGGGTTGCTTGGAAGGCTGTAGATGAAGAAGAACCATATCAGCTGCGTGAAAAGTGCGCTCAGAATGGTGCTGGTCGGCTTGTTGTTTCAGTCGAATTCTTGCCATGTGAAGATTGTCCTGCAGAATGAGAAGAATCTGATCGCGGTTTCGAAGAACTGAGTCAATTGCCTGAACTGGGAGTTTCTGAGAGTGCATGGAAGAAAAATTGGTGGTGCTTGTCCATAGACTGCTTCATATGATGTCCTTTTAGATGTGGTATTGTACCACTGGAGTGCTTTTGGGAAATTCATAGAAATAGTTGTCCAAATCTATGTAGGGATGGGCAAGGGTTCGAGCAGTCCCAAAAGGAGTGTCATTTCACCGTTGTTGTCTTGGAAAGTATCACAGTTAGCCACCATCTGTTGAATTGTCATTTTCAGTTCCTGCCAAAAGAAGTTATATTGTTCCTGGTCATACATTTTTAGGAACCCAGAGTGCCTTGCTGATGAAGAAGCATGGACTGCATAGAAGAGATAGCCCTGTTGAACAGATTGCAACCAATTTGGAACAAGCAGAGAAATAGCGAGAAGAGAAACTGGGTCATCAAATGTGCTAGAAGGAGCATCTTCCACCATATTGTCCTTACCCTTCATGTAACTGATCACATAGGCATAAACCATGAGTTGGATAACCCCTTTCAGGTGTGCTGGGGAGGAGACCCATTGTTCCAGGAAATTTTCCAGACTCTGGAGATCAATCTTGATGCAGAAATATTTCCCTAATAGGTATGGTTGCCACTTCTGTACTGCATGAAAAATAGCCATCATTTCTTGTTGAGATGTAGATGTGGCTAAATTCTTACCAGAAAGGTCTCTTGAAGGTGACAAGCCCACTGGTTCAGCAAGGACACCTGCATATCTATAAAAGTAAGTAGGAGAGACTGTTGATGGGTGCATCTGAATGGAATGGAGTTGAGCGATGACACCATGTGAATTCTTCTTAAGGATCTTTTCCAGGCGATGTGAACTGATGATGCGGAGAGACCCTTTTTGTAAGCCCTTAAATTTGTGTTGTTTCCCATTGACTGAAAACTGCATCCAAAGTCCTGCAAAATCCCATAAGATGGGGCCTAGTGTGCGTAACTATTGAATGCCCAAAACCACATCACATCCACCTAAGGACAAGGCAAACATGTTAGAGCGCAGGTTATAATCTTCCAGAGATATACGCACATTGTGACACTTTCCCTTACAAGGTAAGGTGCCCCCATTTGAAACCATGACTTCAAATTTGGAGCAAGGATGGACAAAACAATCAGCATGTTTGGCAATCTGAGGGTCAATGAAGTTATGAGTGCTACCAGAATCAATGAGTATTGTAAGAGGAAGCTTATTGAAGTAACCCCTGACCCGCATTGTTTGGGGGGTGGTGATGTCGGATAAAGCATGGAGAGATATCTCTGGGTGGTATTCCTGAGATAGAAGGTCAATAGGTGGCACCTAAATGTCGACCTGATCATCCGGTGTATATGGGGCCTCTTCACCAACTTCAGAGGTGGGCAGAGAATCCACATCCAAGAGATAGAGCTTTTGTTGAACACATCTATGTCCCCGAGTGAATTTTTCATCACAATTATAACAAAGCCCTTTTTCTCTGCGTGCCTGCATCTCTGTTTCAGACAAATGCTTGATAGGAGTTGGTCGAGGAGCTGGCGGGATGGGAGGTCATTGAGAACCCATATTTCGGAAGGGAACAAAAGTGGGTTTGGAGCGCTATTGGGTGGCAATATTGTCTTCTGCCAACTTAGCCAACCCCAACACTTCCATCATTGTGTTGGGACATAACATTTTGACCTCTGGGAAGATTTCATCCTTAAGACCACTGATAAAACAACTCCTGTAAAAGTCATCAGACAATCCTTCTGTGTGGTTGGCTAGTTTCTCAAATTCCGTCTGATACTCTCTCATAGTGCCAATTTGACGAAGTTTAGTGAGTGCTCCGGTGATGTCATCAAAAGCACTAGGACCAAATCGTTGCAAAAGGAGTTGGCAAAAATCTGTCCATTTTGGCTCATCATGAGCCTTGATGTACCAACGGTACCATTGAAGGGCTTCCTATTCCAAATGAAAGGATGCAAGCGGAACTTTTTGGACATCAAAAGTATTATGCAGACTAAAATACTATTCTGCACGATAGATCCATCCAGTCGGATCAGTACCATTGAAGCAAGGAAATTCAAGCTTCAGACCATGGAAAGTGCTGGTAGAAGAGAACCCATTGGATGCAGAAGATTCTTGCTGTCGGTTATTGTTCATGGCTGAATGCTGAAGATGGAGGCTAAGAAATTTTTCATCCAGATCTTGGAGTTTGGTTTGGATAGCTACAAGTACTTCCTCCATGGTTTTTGCTCCTGCGCGGGTGACAACCATAACCAGGAATTTTTTGTTTGGCGGGGGGAATGGATAGAAAAACACAAACAAAAGCTTATTTAGTAAGGGGAAATTTAGATTTGGAAAAACTCGGATGGGTAATTGGGGTTTGAATAGGTTTTGGACACTTTTTGATGGGCAGGGAAGCAAAAAATGGGGATTTCAGAAGCGGGGTGAAAGAATGAGAAAATTTGCCAAAGAGGGACAAAGAAGCAAAAATAGGGAATGAACACGGTGGAAAAATTTGGAGGCGAGTGGGTGAAAATAGAAGAAGTTATGGCAAACCCTAAAAATAGACAAATGTGAGATTTCTGGCTTTAGGAAGTAGAATTTGGGATAGGGTCCTTAGGAATGAAATATGTAGAATGGCACTGCAGGGGTGCCCAGGAAGCTTCAAGGGAAACAGAGTTAAAACAAGGGAGATATGGCGAAAAAACATAATTTATACCTTTTTTTTGTAAGAATGGATCTGCAACGGTGCGGAAGAGATCAGAAACAGATAGATCTGCAACGGCGTTGAAGTGATCGGAAATAGATGGATCTGAAACGATGCCGAATGGATAAAAATGGTTGGATCTGAAACGACTTTCAGAATAGATCTGGAACGACTGTCAGAATGGATCTGAAACGGCTCAGAATGGATCTAAAACGGCTGGAGCTGGAACGGCTCATAATGGATTTGAAACGGCACAGAAGTGATCGGCAATAGTTCAGCTGAAAATAGATATGGACCCCAGGTATGTGCGAATTTCTAACAGTTCAGGGGTTTCACTCAGCCACCAATGCTGTCTGACGGCTTGTGTATTGGGGTAGTACGCCTCACTCCACGGCTCAGGTAAAACTGATAACCGCTTTGCCACAAACGACAGCTCTTGGTTTACCTCACGGGTGGGAACTAGTCAATCAAGTAGGGGTCGTTTCCCTTTTCGCTGGCAGGTCCTCTCAATGGGCCAGCTACTTTGGGGTTCCTATGGTACTCCTCACAATGAGTTTTAGGGCTTATGCCCAAGTACTTCCCACAGTTAAGCGGATAGGGATTATTCCCAGATCTGAAATTGCAACAGACGCGAAAAAACAATTTTGGCAGAAATTCCACCCAACAAGCCCAAGAAAATGCTCTGATACTAGATGTGAAGAACCTGCAATAATTAATTAATGAAACACATGAGATAGCAGAAATAACAGAACTCAGAATCACTTTTATATTGATCGCACACCACTTTGAGGGGGCAACCTCCTTTAAGCAAGCTCAATACAAATAACTTCACCGTGCCTTCATAGGCCTCAACACACACTTATATACTAAGTCCATGCACCAATACCATGGGTCAATACTATGTGTCAATACAAACCATGGGCCAATACAAAATATGGATCAAAAATTACTATGGGACGACTTACAAAGCATATGCATCCAACAACAATAATACAAAATATGGATCAACAAATACTACGGGACGACTTACAAAGCATATGCGTCCAACAACAATATACTAAAATGGTAAATAGAAGGGTTGACATGGGTTCTTAACAATGGATGTGAAGATAGCCTTCCTGAATGGTGTGATTAAGGAAGAAGTGTACATAGTGATAACAACAAATAGTGTAGGGATGTGTCTACTCTATTTTAGTTATTTTATTAAGAAGTGGTGAGCCTGTATGTCAGCAAATTAAAATGATTATCACAAGTTATCAATAAGATCTACATTCATTTATCAAACATGATAAGCAAAGCTAAGATCTAAAGCCATTTGAAAATTTAAATCATATAAGATAAGCAACATTCAAACATTCAAATGGAACAAACTTGAATCATTTCATATCAAAACAATGAAGAGATACATCATTACCATGGATCTTGGTGTGAATCCCTCCTCCATTGCCATGAGCTTTCCTTTCTCCACCCTTGCTTTTGAAGAAATTGAACTTCTCCTCCTTCAGAATCTTTCCAGCATGCCTTTGCTCTTCCTTTGTGTACTTTACAATGCCCCACATGCCTTTCTTATATAGCATTGGGAAATGGGCCTTCAAGCTTTTCCTCTCAATGTGGGATTGGTCTTTTTTATTATTTTAGATCATTTTCACTCAAAAACCCACTTTTCCATAGTTTTTAGGCTTTTTGCACAACTTAGAATACTTTAAGCACAATTAATGCATTTCTTTTCACTTTTTGATTGGTGTAGCTTAGTTTTGGACCTCTTGTGAGTGGTTCAATCACTGAACTTGGTCTCCTTAGGTTTTTACTTTCTTCACCTAATCCTTCCATTTATGGGAGAAGTGATTAGATCAGAGAGGATTTGTCTCTGAATGTACTTGTGTTCTGTCTTCATGTTGCGAGCGCATAGTAAAAATGTTCTTCTTTTGTCACATGACTATGGATGTTAATTTGATTTTTAACACATAAAACAACCACAAGGTTTTGAAGTTGAATATAGAAGAACTCATGTATGCAAGTTGAAAAAAGCTCTGTACGGATTGAAACAAGCTCCTAGAGCTTGGTACGGGAGAATTGATAGCTTCTTGACGAGCTTGGGATTTACCAAAAGTAAAGCTGACCCTAACCTTTACCTTATGGTTATGGATGATGAACCTGTCATACTATTACTGTATGTGGATGATCTATTTCTGACAGGAAATGAGAAACAAATCATGGAAAGCAAGAAGAAGCTAGCTACAGAATTTGAGATGAAAGATCTCGGATTGATGCATTACTTCCTAGGTCTGGAAGTATGGCAAGGCCCAAAAGGAATATTTCTCAACCAGGGAAAGTATGCTGTGGAAATATTTAAAATATTTGATATGTTGGAATGTAAAGCCATGGCCACTCCCATGGATACCAACCTGAAGTTGTTGGATGTTGAATCGTCATAATTAGTGGATATAACTCAGTACAGATAGATTACTGGGTCGCTAATGTATCTGACGAATACCAAGCCAGATATATGCTTTGCGGTGAACACCCTGAGTCAGTATCTAGTTGAGCCTAGACGTGTTCACTTGATAGCTGCAAAGCATGTGATGAGGTACCTGAAAGGTATGATAGACTTTGGTCTATATTATCTTGGAGATCATGACTTTAGACTGTATGGTTATATAGATGCAGATTGGGATGGAAGTGTCTCAGACAGAAAGAGCACATCAGGTGGATGGTATTGTCTGGGATCTGCTATGATCTCGTGGTTTAGCAGGAAGCAGTCCAGTGTGGCTCTCAGCACAGCTGAAGCAGAATATATAGTAGCTTGCTCTGCTAGTTGTGAATCCATATGGCTTCAAAATCTGTTATCAGGACTATTTGACTTGGAGATGGACTCCACTGTGATCCTGTGTGACAACCAAAGTTGTATCAAGATGACGGAGAATCCAATGTTCCATGATAAGTCAAAGCACATAGAAATCTGATATTTCTATATACTGGATATGATGCAGAAAGGAGCTATAAAGCTCGAGTATGTGAGCACTGATGAGCAAGTTGCTGATATATTGACCAAACCTCTGTCTCAAGTAAAGTTTGAGTATTTCCGAGACAAGCTTGGTGTAGTTTAGAAGGACCCTCCTTGAAAGGGGGAGTGATGTGGTCGATGATGATATTTGGATCGATGATAAGGTCGATGATGTGGATACTTGTATAGATGATGAGGATGCATGTACCAACGATGAGGTCGATGATGAGGATACCTATACCGACGATGAGGTCGATGATGAGGATACCTGTATCGATGATGAGGATACATGTTTCGACGATGAGGTCGATGATGAGGATACCTGTTTCGATGATAAGGTCGATGATGAGGATACCTGTACCAACGATGAGTGGTCCTTAAACTTGGTCTAAGTTGACGAGTGGATTGTATCATTCCTAGACTTTAGTCCTAAATGGATCTGGAGACCTGTGTCTTCGAGAAGTGGTCGTTAGAATTTGTCTAAGTGGACGAGTGGATTGCATCATCCCCAGACTTTAGTCCTAAATGGATCCGGAGACCTATGTCTTCGAGAAGTGGTCCTTAGACTTTGTCTAAGTGGATGAGTGGATTGCATCATCCCTAGAATTTAGTCCTAAATGGATCTGGAGGCCTATGTCTTTGAGAAGTGGTCCTTAGACTTTGTCTAAGTGGATGAGTGGATTGCATCATCCCTGGAATTTAGTCCTAAATGGATCCGGAGATCTGTGTCTTCGAGAAGTGGTCCTTGGACTTTGTCTAAATGGACGAGTGGATTGCATCATCCCTAGACTTTAGTCCTAAATGGATCTGGATACCTGTGTCTTCGAGAAGTGGTCCTTAGACTTTGTCTAAGTTGACGAGTGGATTGCATCGTCCCTAGACATGAAATGGTGTCTTAAATTGATCGGTATTGACCATCCTGTAAGTGGGTCTGGATTGCATCATCCGTGGCTTTATGTACTAAAGTGATCGGGATTGACCATCCTGTAAGTGTGTCTAGATTGTATCATCCTTGGATTTATGTCCTAAAGTGATCGAGATTGACCATCCTGTAAGTGTGTCTGGATTGTAGCATCCTTGGATTTATGTCCTAAAGTGATCGGGAGTGATCATCCCGTAAGTGGATCAGGATTGTATCATCCTTGGATTTATGTCCTAAAGTGAGAGGGATTGATCATCCCATAATTGGATCATGTGCATTGCAAATGATGATGTTTTTGATCGGGAGATCCAGATGATGATGCTGTTGATCGAGAGATCCAGATGATGCTGTTGATCGGGAGGTCCAGATGATGATGTTGTTGATCAGGAGATCCAGATGATGTTGTTGTTGTAGTTGATCGAGTGCTGCAGAAGATGAAGACTCAATATTGAATATGTTTATGTTCCAGTATTGAAGATATTGAAGATGTTCCAGTAGCTGTTTGAGTTACTGATGATGATTGAAGAAAACTTCCAATGATTTATAGATGTATCACTGTGATGTAGTTGATGAATCCTTGCTCCTGCAGATGTTGTTAGAATATCCTTCTCGTTAAGGGGGAGTGTTGAAATATTGTAACTTCTAAGAATATTCTATTTGTACTTTATTATACAGAGATGTTTATTCCTCCGTTGGGACATTATTATATATATCCGGAGATGTTTATTCCTCCGCCGGGATGTTATAACTAGGGTTATTAGACTCTCCTAGTGCGGTCGGCCCTGAATTAAGTTGTTAGGGGTTATTAGACTCACCTAGGAGAAGTTGGCCCAGTTAGGGTTAAAATTCAAGTGAAGTAAAGTATAAATAGAGGAGGTGTGTTCCTCATTTAACACACACTCACTCACTTGTGAACTCGCATAGGAGAGAGAGAGATATGCGAAGGAGAAGAAGGAGATCTTGTTTGGGGATTACATCTTTGTATTTGTTGGTCATCTATATTGAGGAAGTTTTGCTGGGTTTTCTACCCCATGAGGGTTTCCCAGGATAAATCTGTGTCTATCTTGTGATTGTGTTTCTTTCAGTGATTTTTATTATGCTCTTGTTGTGAATTTTATGCTAAACTTAACAAAAAATGCATACATCAAACAATATCATAAAAACTGTATATCAATGAACTAAGAACTGCGATTCCAATGATGATGTGTTTATCACATAATTATAGTAATTCATGAGGACCAGTGCTCATGGGATCGGCTTCTAGAGCCTCCCCTTTTCCTCACTGCTATTTCAAATGCAATATCCTCCATTTTTTCCCCTCGTCTACCATACTCTTGCATGCTATAAATAATTACTAACATTCACCTACTTTCTTAGATAGTCCACCCTGGATCGAGAGATCCCCTGCCAAATGGAGCTCTACGCTATAAATTAGGCAGCTTGCTAAGTGGCAGCAAATAAGAGCCCTCCCATGACTTCCACACCTACTAGAATAGGTAGTGGTGAGTTTATGAATGATTTTAACCCTTATTAACTCTTTGCTGTTCGATTTCTATGGTTAATGTATTCCAACTTATATATATATATATATAAAATTTAATTATCTATGTATCTCAATATACTTAGCTTTATATATATATATATATATAGATATGGGTGCAAGCGCATTAAGAAGCTTGCCTTTAGTTAGTGTATATATATATGTATACTCTCATTTATAATATTTATCTATCATTAATGACTATGTAGTAATATGGTACTTTAAGAAATGTATTCATACATATATAGGTATATATGATAGACCACTAGATTGTATTAACTCAATTCTCCAATAAGTCCACTCTTGTCTTATATACATATATATATATATATGTGTGTGTGTGTGTGTGTGTGTGTCTATAAATTATAGTAAATTATAACTAACATATTAATTAATAAGATGAGCTTATTGTTGGAATATTTAAGCCTTCCTACCATTTATTTAATTACATAAGATGCATTAATTAATCACTTGTTGGTTAATTCTATGTAATAATTGAGGAAATTGCCATTGTGTGGCCCACAAGGCAATATGGGAGGATAAGATTCCATCCGAGGTGTGTTCTACAAGTCTCCTAGGCCACTTGGGCGCATTCCTAAACATTTCTGGATAAGATTTAGGAAGTAGGGCGCATTTGTGAAGAAAGCTGCCGCTTTTACTGCTTTTTCCCCCAAAGGAAAGAGCTAGTCAACCTAGGAAAGTGTTTTTTACACCAAAAATTTTCCTTAACACCATTTCCACTAAAATTTCGTATTTGGCATTGCTTTTACCTATATTTCACCTTCAGCTCACTAATTTAGCAATTCGTGAGCTTTTGAGCAGATTTGGAAAGCCAACTTGCCACCTAGGGGGGATGGGCAGTTTTAGAAAGTATGATGGATAGAAGATTATTTTGGCATCTTTAGCCATTCGAATTATTGTTGTAATGTTATTTAATAACAACCTACAACATTCATATGTTTTCTGATGTAATTATTGTTCATGAGAAGTAATATAGAAATTCATTCTTGTGCATTATTTTTGTGCCTTTGACCAGTTGTGTGAGATTTTTCATATGAGAGAGTGTAATTTCTTGGAGACTTCTTGGATGTGATCTGATTTTCACATGGTATCAGAGCCATCAAGCTATTCCTTTCATCTATTGATTGTCTTGCAGGATCCAGCAGTCTCAGGAAGGGTGCATTGATCAAACCACCGAGTGATTTCTATTCTCTACAGGGCGCATTTTGGAATCCAGAAGTGTTCTAATTTCAGTCCAAAAGTTATATCAGTTGTAGCAATGGATCATACACAACAGATAATCCTCACTCCTTTCAATTACTTTGATTGGAAAGCACATATGGAGATTCTACTGAGGAGCAAAGGGCTCTTCAGGGTGACCATGGCAACAGAAGCTGAGCCAACCTCAGCAGTGGAGGAATCTAAATGGCATAATCGAAGGGATGAAGCCTATTGGTTGTTATGTCTCACTACATCTAGAGAACTCTTATTTCATCTTGATGGGCTCACTTCACCCAATGAAGTATGGCTGAAACTTCAAGAATTGTTTGGTAAAACCGATGAATTGAGAGGCCACCAATTGGATAACGAGCTAGTCTCTTTGAGTCCGCAAAATTTCAATAATCTACAAGAATTCTTCTCCAAATTCAAGTCTCTTGTATTGCAGCTGATGCAATGTGGAATAGACAAGAAAGATGAGCAATTAGTTTTGGCCATTCTCTCCAAGCTTGGCCCAGACTATTCAATTTTTGTTTCCACCTTCCATTCCACCTGAAAAGCAATTAAAAATTGGAAGAGCCCGTCACTTTCAGAATTCATGGAGTCATTAAAACAAGAACAAGACAAGCTGGTCTTAATGGGAGCCATTAAAAATCCATCCAAAGACCATTGTCTAAATGTTGGAGACTCAAAGAATTCGAAAGGCAAGAAGAAAGACAACTTCAAGAAGCCCACCGGTGAGCAGAAAGACAAGCAGAATTTTAATGGAGAGCCATCAAACTTCAAGAAGAATCCGAACAAGAAGAATGAGAGGACAAAGTGCACTTATTGCAGCAAGGGATTTCATCCCAAAAGCTCTTGTATGAAGAAGACCATCGACCAATTAACTCAGGCATTGGAGAAAGCCAACATCCATCTCCCAGAGAGCGCAAGAAGGAAATATGGAGGATCAAATTCCGATGACAAAGAGAGAGTTCATGCACTGATGGTCGACACTTCTCAATCTTCATCATTCATCATTTATTCCGGTGCTTCAAGACACATGGTGTCTGCAAGTAAGCATTTTACTTCACTTGACTCTTCCAGTGGTCCGAATATTGGGAGACAATTCTGAAACTTCTAGCAAAGGAAAAGGTAGCATAGATCTTGAGTTTGGGTCATTCAATAATGTTTTATATGTCCCTGTACTTGCTGAAAACCTACTATCATTCTATTAGATGAGCCATACAGGGCTGCCCAAGAGAGTCACCTTTACCCCCAATGATGTTGAGATAGTAAAAATTTCAACAGGAAAAATTATTGCATTTGGTACTGCTAACCATTGTTCTAGAATCTACAAGTTTTCTCATTTTGTGCCAAACTCCTCACCTTCTGCTCTATTGACCCATGCCAATGAGTCCAGCAAGCTATGGCATGAGAGATTTGGCCACCTAAACTACAAAAAACTTTCCCAACTCCATGAGAAAGAGATTGTTATAGGGCTGCCCAATATCAAATTGTTCAAAGGTGTCTGTCAATCTTGCATCCTAGGAAAACACCCTGAGCATAAGTATGGGAGATCTACCACTGAGAGAACCACTGCACCATTGGAACTTATACACACTGATATATCAGTTCCATTTCCTCATGAGTCATTGAATTCAGCAAAATACATTTTCACATTCATAGATGATTTTAGCAGGTACTGTTGGGTTTATTTCATCAAGCTTAAATCATAAGTTTTTGGGTTATTCAAGCTATTCAAGCCTCAGTTGAGAATCTGTCTGGTAGGCATATTAAAGTGTTAAGGTCTGATAATGGTGGTGAGTATGTGAAATCAGAGTTTCAGCAATTTTGTGCTTCATCGGGCATACAGATGCAACATACAGTTCCATACACACCTCAACAAAATGGGGTTGCTGAAAGGAAGAACAGATCTCTTAAGGAGATGGCCACATGCATGCTTGAAGCAAAAGGTTTGTCTCCTAAGATATGGGCTGAAGCAATAAATTGTGCCACCTATATTCAGAATAGAGTGCCACACAAAGCTCTCAAAGGTATCACTCCTTTCGAGGCTCGGACAGGTAAAAAATCGGATATCTCTCATTTCAGGATTTTTGGCTCAAAGGCTTGGGCTAGGATTCCGATTGGGAAGAGGAGGGCTATGCAGCCCCAAAGCCAACCATGTTTGTTTGTGGGATATTCAGAGGAATCCAAATCATATAAGTTTCTGAACATGACAACTCATAAAGCATTCATCGAAAGAAGTGTGCAGTTTGAGGAAGAGCCCTCTCAGAGCGCAGAAATTGGAGATTCATCTTCACCGTCGACTGAAGAAGAAGTAAGTGATGTTCTTGATATTTTTTATTCTGATATTTCTGATGATGAGGATAAATTTATTGCAGATGAAAACTCACCTACAAGGCCTAAGTGGGCTACAAAAACTTTGCAAGGAGCAGGTGAACTAGCAGGCAACCCTCAGGACCAAAGGAGGACTAGATCACAGTTTGAGACTGCTCTCAATGTGAATGATCCTTATATTTCCGAGAAGTGCTATATGATGATAGATTCTGATCCACAAACATATGAGGATGCCTCACATGATCCTAGATGGCAGATTTCTATGGATGAGGAGTTTCAGTCATTGCAGAAGAATGAAACTTGGGAGCTAGTCAAGCTCCCCGCAGGCAGAAAGTTGGTAAGATGCAAATGGATTTATAAGACTAAATGTGCAGCGGATGGTACGGACATTAAGTACAAGGCAAGGCTGGTAGCAAAGGGGTATTCTCAGGTCCAAGGACTTGATTATAATGAAACATTTTCATCGGTAGCTTAGAAGGACTCCATTAGACTAGTTTTGGCAATGGCAACTTCCAAGCGGTGGGAAGTACATCACATGGATGTAAAAGTGCTTTCCTCCATGGGGAACTTGAAGAGGAGATATATATGTAGCATCCACAGGGGTACACATCAGATCCAAACCTTGTTTGCAGGTTCAAAAAGTCTTTGTATGGACTCAAGCAAGCCCCCAGGGCTTGGTATGCGAAGATGGACAATTTTTTGCTGTCACAATCCTATGTTCGGTGTAAATCTGATCCAAATGTCTATATGAAGTTTGCTGATGTTTTTATTATGTTAATAGTGCTGTATGTTGATGATTTGCTGATCACAGGTGATAGCACTGAACAAATAGCATCTCTTAAGACCGCAATGCACCAAGCATTCTCCATGAGTGACTTGGGAATTCTCAAGCAATTTTTGGGGCTTGAAATTTCACAAACAAAAGAAGGAACCAAGGTATGTCAGTCAAAGTATGCTTCTGATATGTTGAAGAAGTTTAAGATGGCTGATTGCAAGCCTTCCAAGACTCCATTCCTTTCTAGAGTCAGAATGGAAGAAGTAGAATCTACACCGCTTTTTGACAGTACACTCTACAGACAGTTGATTGGCAGCTTACTCTACTTGACTCACACTCATCCAGATCTTGCATATGCTGTGAGTGTGGCATCTAGATACATGGAGCAACCACATGAGTTACATTGGAGGGATGCAAAAAGAATCCTTCATTATGTGTAGGGCACAAAGAGTGATGGGATTCACTATGTGGCAGATTCGAGCTTAGATCTCTTGGGTTTCATAGATTCAGATTGGGCTGGTGATAGCCTTGACAGGAAATCCACATTAGGATTTGTCTTCATGCTTGGAGGTGGCCCTGTTTGCTGGTCCAGCAAGAAACAAAATGCCATAGCACTATCTTTAGTGGAGGCAGAGTACAGAGGAGTAGTGAATGCTGCTACACAGTGTGTCTGGTTGCAGGGGATTTTGTCTGAGTTTGAGATTGCTTTTAGTACTCCTACTGTCATTTATTGTGACAACCAGAGTGCCATTAGAGTTTCATGTGATCTAGTACAAAGGCAAAGGACCAAGCACATAGAGATTCATATGCACTACATCAGAGGACTAGTGCATGACCAGATCATAGATTTGCAGTATTGCCCCACAGGTGAGCAAACTGCAGACATCTTCACCAAGGATTTCATAGAGAAGACATTCAACTATCTTAGATCACTGCTTGGGATGGTTGGACATGTGGTGGAGTGAAGGGTTGATCAGAAACCTTTCAATTTTGATATGTCCATGTTTTTAGGGAAGGTTTTTCCCATGAGGTTTTCCTTCTATCCTTGTTTTGTGGACCAACAGTATTTTGTACGGGGTGACCAAGTCTTGTTACTAGGCCCTTAGCATTTTTTTATATATTCTGATATTTAGATCATTCAAGTCAAACTTAAGAGGGGGTTTTGGAATATTTAAGCCTTCCTACCATTTATTTAATTACATAAGATGCATTAATTAATCACTTGTTGGTTAATTCTATGTAATAATTGAGGAAATTGCCATTGTGTGGCCCACAAGGAACTATGGGAGGATCAGATTCCATCCGAGGTGTGTTCTAGAAGTCTCCTAGGCCACTTGGGTGCATTCCTAAACATTTTTGGATAAGATTTAGGAAGGAGGGCGCATTTGTGAAGAAAGATGCCGCTTTTACTGCTTTTTCCCCCAAAGGAAAGAGCTAGTCAACCTAGGAAAGTGTTTTTTACACCAAAAACTTTCCTTAACACCATTTCCACTAAAATTTTGTATTTGGCATTTCTTTTACCTATATTTCACCTTCAACGCACTAATTTAGCAATTCGTGAGCTTTTGAGCAGATTTGGAAAGCCAACTTGCCACCTAAGGGGGATGGGCAGTTTTAGAAAGTTTGATGGATAGAAGATTATTTTGGCATCTTTAGCCATTCAAATTATTGTTGTAATGTTATTTAATAACAGCCTACAACATTCATATGTTGTCTTATGTAATTATTGTTCATGAGAAGTAATACATAAATTCATTCTTGTGCATTATTTTTGTGCCTTTGACCAGTTGTGTGAGATTTTTCATATGAGAGAGTGTAATTTCTTGGAGAGTTCTTGGATGTGATCTGATTTTCACACTTCTCAAATATATCTACAAAATAATAAGACCTAAAGGAAGGATATTACAGTGTGTGATACCAATTGAAGGTTAATCAATGTTGCAATTGTACAACAAATATTATAGCAAAAACAAAATAGCCAATCAAACTTTGAAGAATGAAATTAAGTAAATCTGAATGTGTTGCTCAAACTGAGGAAGATCATTCTCTTATCGTTAGAAGTATGAAATTACTTAGAAAAAGTAAAGCTAAGATGATAGGAATAATGATTGTCAACCAACTATTCCAGAAATAAAATATCTATAGAAAACTACTTTGCATGCAGTTGAAGCACACCACTTGCATATCTAAAAATTGGAATGTGACTCAACCTATCAATGCAAATGCAAGTTTGGCGTTTGCAAATTTCAAACACAAGTTTCACTCCAATAATTTATTCTCTCCCGAATTCCTCTTCTTCCCAGAAAATGAAGTAATTTATTCTCTCCCGAATTCCTCTTCTTCCCAGAATTTGAAGTTCGTGCTTTGAATTGATTCTCAAGCTAAATGATGGATGGTTAATCAAATGTTGTAGATTCAAAGAACATAGTGACACCATATTAACTAAGGATTCCACAAAATTGATTCTCAACGAAGTATTTCACAAAATAAAATATCTCAATAACGTTATTTTGAATAAACTAGTTCAAGCATCCCACTTGCAAATCTAAATTTTTTGAAAAGATGCGTCAACCCATCAATGCAAATGTAACTTTCGTTTTTAAATTATAAACACAAGTTTCCTTCCAATCCTTTATTCTCTTCCGAATCCCGCTTCTTCCAAAAATTGATGTTCTTGCTTTGAATTGATTGTCAATAGAAATTGAAGTTCTTCCTTTGGATTGATTCTCGAAGAAAATCATGGATAGTTGATCAAATGTTGTAGAGTCAAAGGACAAAGATAGTTACACCATATTAACCCCCACACACACTCAAAGTAAACATATAAACTAAGAAAACGAAATTGGACAGATACATATGGCACTAGACCACTCCCTCACGACACAAGAGGCAATTAAGTTGATTTGATCGGTGATTTTATAATTAAGTTGCAATTCAATGAATATGGTATATTGGGAAACCATACACGTTATCCGGATGAGGAAAACTTGCAACAAATATATTACAATTTCTGTTGTAACTTTCATAAGAAAAAACTAAAGGATTTTATCGTACAATATACGAGTACGAGTTGTTTCAAACCGCCCACTCACTGGAAATGTCTCGAGAGCCATCCAACTCAAATCTAAAACCGTAAGAGACATCATACCACTCATGTTTCTTAGAATTTCAATGAACAAACCCAGGCCTTTTCCGGATACCATAGAGCATAGCGGGCACTTTGTCTTTAGTTTCTCTTTTCAATTTATTTTCCTTGGTTGTTTTTTTATTTGTATTTGGTGTTGGACAAAGAAGGCCTGTTGCTAGCTAACCTCCTCGGGTGAAATATGCTCGGTAGGGAATGGCCCCGGAACTTTATATTATTAGTGGTTTGGAAGTAGTTGGTTCACAATGGAATCACCTCTTCCACATGAACAATGTAGCCTTCTTAGAAGACAATGAAGGATAGAAATGGCACTACCTATTTTCTTTGTAGAACAAGAATCCGAGGCCGCATGAGTCATCATCGACCTGTAAGAAAATATGAATACCAGAATCGAAGAACCCCAACACTTCTTGTCTCTGGAACCATGGCCATCATCCCTGCTGCTAAACACCCCGGATATCATTCCATCTAGTGATTAATAATTTGTTGCAATGAATTCAATACATGCCTGGGTGAAAATTAAAATTTAAGTCTGGCTTCTGAATTTAAATTTAAATTTTCCTGGCATTGTGAAATTAAATCAAATTCAAATTTTCCTCGCATTATGAAATTGAAATAAAATTCAAATTTCCCCTTGAATTTAAATTTAAATTTGCCTCCCATTTTGAAATTGAAGTTCAAATTTACAATGGCACATTCATCTGGCATTATGCAACTCGAATTCAGATTCATATGGCATGGCAGCGGATTATAACCATAGATATGATGGCATGGGCGCATGGATAAGATTGATGATGATATGCCAGTTGCACTGTACTCCGAACTTATTGATACCAGAGACGTTTGGTAAAATCCGGGAGTTTCCCGTTGAAAATAGTTCGCTGGAAGGGAGAAGGCATATATCGTATGGATGGCCATATGAATGGGATGGCGAGACGTCAGTATCTGAAACTGTACTCTGGTGCTGAAAACGTGAATTGTGCTTAAAGTTTAGTGAGGTACCATGGTTACTCATCCATGTGACCATCTTCCCACTGATCTTAATTAGTGGGTAGTAGTTTTATTTGTGGTTTTGATGAACAACACGGTAGTTTAAGGGGGCACTTAACAATGTTTAAGAGGGTAAACCTTATTTTTCTTTTAATGAGGAGTTCACTAGATATTAAAGCAAGATGTCATGGTTCAACTTGAAGAGAGGGATTTTAAGTTTTGAAAGTAGAGATAAGAGAGGTAAGGGAGAATACATGAAGGAGGAATGGATGTAAATAGATGAGAAGGAAAAGGGAAGAGGAAAAATATATTAAAGCAAGATGTCATGGTTCAACTTGAAGAGAGGGCTTTTAAGTTTTGAAAGTAGAGATAAGAGAGTAGGGAAAGAATCAAACAACAAAAACATAAAACTTTAGGTTAATTAAACTTTAGATTTTGTAAGTAGAGTTGAGACTTGGACTGACAAACGCTTCCATTTTTAATTTTTTGAAGAAGAATATTTGGCATTATAGTTATTACATGTACTAAAAGAAGCCAATTGAGGCATATGCATGTAAGTTGATGAAAACTACAATTTAATATACATGTTGGTTGTGCAAATTTAGTTCCTCCCTTGGTGTGCCTGTTTACTTTAAATATTTAGTGTTTTTCCTTCAATAGTTGTGTGCTCTAAGCATTAGTTTTGGAAACCCTAATGGTTTTTGTTTGCATTTTATCCTAGGTTGAACTAGATTTAAGTTAGAGCAGGTTTTAGACCTATCTATGAGATTGAAGAACAATTACAGCCAAGGAGACCTTGCTAGGTAGAATTATTGCAAGGAGAAAAAAAATTCCAACGAAAAGAATTTGTTGGGTAGAACTGTAACAAGAAGAATTACGCAAGAGAACAAGTTTGGCAAGAAAAAGGCGAGTTGGAATCCCAACAGAGGGTAATATGCACGAGTTGCAAATGATATTACCCAAAATTTGAGGCTATGCCAGCTAGAATGGATGCCATGGAGGTAGCTCAAAGAAGAGTGGTTGTAACAAATATTCATGATGTGTGTTATGAGGAGTGAGAAGCTAAGGCTCCCTAAGAAGAAGTCAAGGAAGTCGAAGACCCAAAAAAAAGGTATCAATGTGTTAACATATTGGAGAGGCATGCCAAAGGTGGAAACCCCTACCTACTAACGGAGTTTAAACACAAAATAATTGATTGATTATATTGGGAACATGGATAAATTCTTTGAATTTGAGCAAATCAAAGACCCTAGGAGACTAAATCTTGCATGTATCCTTGTGGTGGAATAATTCACAATTGGATAGGAAAAGAAAACATAAAGATAAACTTGAGGCTTGGGACAGGATGATTGTGAATATAAATGGTAAATATATGTCTAGTTTGTGGATTCGTCTTTAAACTTGTTCAAGAAGTCGCAAAACCTAAGACAGAAGGAGATGATGATGGAGGAATACACCAAAGAATTTTATAGATTGTCCATTAGATCTGGACAAAGTCAAAAGGGGATTATGATATTGCTAGATAAATCAATGGTCTTCGAGATGCTATTCAAGATTAGTTAAGTATGGTCGGGATTCAATTTGTTTCAAAGGTATACCGACTTGCCTTAAAGGATGAATAAAAGATATCAAGAAAGCAAAGAAGGTTTTGGTGGTAAAACAACAAGAGATAGAGGTAAGAACATGTTTGGAAGAAGACGGGGCAAGATAAGAAGATGAGAAGAAAGAAACAATGCAAGTGTTGCAGACCAATAATCTATAAGAAATCATGAAGCCCCTAGAGGTCATGAAACTGCTATAGGTAGAAGAGGAATATTTGGAGGAGTGTGCTTCAAGTGTGGATCATAATGAAATAAGGATTAAGAGTGTTCGAAGAATTTAAAATCCAATAGAACCAAGGAGGGAAAAAATTGTTGAAGAAGCGAAGAGATTAATTGGATCAATTATTGGAGATAACATTAATGAAGGGTAGCAAGAGCATGGGGAGAGTTTTATGTTTTAGAGAGTGTGTTGAAGCCAAAGTGCTAGCTTTAGGAGAGAATCAAAGCAATAGAAGACAATTTCTAACCTATTGCAAGATTGGGGGTAAGTTTTTTTCACTTATTGTATATGGTGCTAGCACTAAGAACTTGGTGTCTAAGGAAGTTATTGAGAAGTTGAAGTTGAAATACCTTGCATTTGAATGCCTATTAAGTCTCTTGGTTTTTCCAAAGGGACACCATATCACCATTTTTAGAGTATTGTTTGGTAAATTTCCATCTTGGGAATTATCGTGACCCAGTTTTATGTGGTGTAGTGCCAACGAACACTTTCCATTTATTGTTCGGGTGGATTTTATAGTTTGACTAGAAAATTGATCATGATGGAGCGGAAAATAATTTTCTACTAGAGAAAGAATACTTTTTAATAGGTGCTATCCATGAAGGAGGAAAAAGAAGATAGCAACAACAATCCTAATTACAATAATGGTAGTAGAGTGATTCTATGGACAATAAAAGAGCTCCCGAGAGAGGAAAAGAGGGAAAGATGTTGCTTTACCTTTTTGCCAAGGACTTTAAGTTCAGAACTGAAGAGATGTGGCATAACAACATAGATTAGTGACTTGTTATTAATGATTTGGATTATTTCGAGAATGAAATGAAGGTAATAATATAAAATTGAAATACACACGAATATTTTGCAGAAAACACAGTAGTACAATAAAGCCCAAATTTTATTAATGAATGGAATGGAAAAACACTATAAACTGCAAAGCAATACAAACTATCTTTAGATGGTGTGTAACGCCCTGTTTTGACATTTATACCTAAACTATTATTATATGTTGTATTTGCTTGATTGCGAGACTTCGTCAGTTTGACGACACTATAGACATGTGGTTCTATTATTTTGCCGATATATATGTGTGTGTGTGATGTTAGTCTTAGGATACATAGTCATGTTAGATATGTATCATGTGTTAGTTGTGTCTCAGATATGCAAGTTAATGAATGATGGGTACGTGGATACCGTTAAATTTATTTGTTGAACGAAAGAATGTTATACCAGATGCATGGTGAAAATAATGAATTGATTATTATTGTTATGTTATGATGAAATGTATGTGTACATGTTGAGGATTTGTGCACGATATTCTAGATTGTATGTCGAGTATTGACTTACAGGTTAAAATGGTTAAGTGATAGCTGTATCCTACGAGGTGGGAGAGCCTCAGGGACATGGACTCCGAAAGATAAATGGTATGCATGTGATGCATTATTTACTTTCGCATGATTATTATGCTGTTATTATGATGTATGGGTGGGGTAGGGTTTCAGGAAACTCAACTGCCCAGATTGGTTATACGATGACAAACTGAGTACAAGTGCAACGCTGTTATTATGTCGGGTAGACATAGTCCCTTGTTCCATTAGGGTGTGGAGGCTTTACCCACCGTTTATCCCCGAAACCCAAAGTCATGGGAGGGTTGTGATACGGCACACTCCCCAAGGTGTGTGATGATGACTAGTGGTTTCCTGCTGGGGAAGCTTGGTTGATGTAGTCGACACTTCCTCTTACGGGTTCTAGAGCTGGTCATGGATTGACACTTCAGGGTAGTCCAACAGAGGAAATGATAGGATGTGGAAGTTAGTGATGATGTAGGTAGATAGGTGTAGCTTGAAGTCGGGAGGGAAACAAGATCTAACTATGTGTGCAGAAAAAGACCTTGATTGATTATGTGTCGTAACTCGGTAATGTATGAATTGTCGTAACTTAATAAAATGCAGTTAGGTAAAAGGCGACACCTTGTGAACTATGTTAAGACATGTGTCAGTAAATAATAAGTTTCGTGATTATGATTGATGCGTGTGATTTGTTACCGTTAGTGTACTTACGTGAGGTATGTAAGCAGTAGCTGCGCTTACATAACTCGCCTACATATTTATGATTTCGTGAAATATTGTTGATTAATAATGTTAATTAGTGTCATTTAATAATTAATTATTGTACATTAATGATTAATTATTGGTGATTAATAAACAAGTTACGGTTAAATTAGATAGTAAATAATACATTTGGTTAGTAATGCTTAATTGAATGTTAATGAGTTTGATTAGTAAAGACTAAGGGTTAACATGTTAAATGATTATTGTAATGTTAATTAAAGTAGAATTAAATTGATAAGTTAATATTAATTGCAAGGTTAGATAATTAATTAAAATGTATGGATAAGAATTAATTATAAATTAATTATGAATTAATTGTGAACTAATTATGAATTAATTATGAATTAATTATAAATTAATTAAGAGGCAATTAATTATGAGGTCACCGAGAGATGACTAGCAATTAATGGGTTAAAACACGTAAGTGTGAAACACTTATGGTTGATGTAAAATTTTAATTATATAATATAACATTTTATTAATTATTAATTAAAATTTTGGAAAAAGGAAAGAATGCTAAAATATTGCCGAGAGGTTGTCGGTTGAGTGTGAAGCACTTAAAAGTTGGAAGATGAACCAACCCAAACTTAAATTAAATAATAAAATAATACAATATTGGTTTATGAGTCAAATGTTGGGGGCTCGAGGAGGAATGGGGGGTTGGATAAAATTAATGAGGAGGATAGGGGTAGTTATGATAGGAGGAGTCGGTGGAAGGAGGAATAAGGGGAATAAGGTCAAGAGGAGAAGGAGGAGAAGGGGTCTTCTTCACCTTGGATATTTTGCATAGGAAAGGGAGCAGAGACAGGAGGAGAGAGCAGAAAAGAAGGGGGTTCTTGTTGGAGAGTTTGTAGAAGGGAAATACGGGTTGGCTTGTACTCGGTTTGGGATCGGGGGTCCAAAGGGGTACCTTTGGAGCTGGGTGGTCGACGAGATCTTGCCAGTTGGTAGGGTGGCATACTTGTTGGGCTGGTTGAGTTTCAAGGGTTTGGGAAGATTTTGGTTGAAATACAACAAGCAGGGAAACAAAAGGGAGCAACAACAACGGGGAATCTACCAGCTATTAAGAGGTATTTCTCATTCAGGTATACAATTAATTTCTAACCTTGTAAATCATTATTTCCAGTTATGAAAAATGAAATTTATGTGAAGTAGTTCTATCATATATTATATGTTGGTACACCTGCAAGATAGTAACAAGATAGTAACTGTTAGAAACCATAAAATAGCACCTATAGTTATTCAAACATGTAAATGTAAACTTCATGTTTTTAAAGACATGAAACTTGAACACAAACCCACAAAACAGAAACAGAAATTGACACAGAATGTAAATAGAAATAAATGAATAGTTTATTGATAAACTCAGATTATCTAGGACCGGGGTCCTACATGGTGCTAGCTTATCTTTGAAAATAGATGTGTCAGCTACGCTTATCCGCAAGAAACAAGTTACAATGAGGCCATAAATGTCTTTTAACATAAAGCATCAATGATAAAACCCTAAACATAAAAAACCCTAACCTTGAGAGATGAAACGCCAAAAGGTTTGTGGGCCTCGATGTGGTTGGTTGATACGTCAACTTCTATGGGGTGCAAATTTTGCATACTATATATGTTTGGGGCGCTCGGTATCCTGTCAAAAAGAACTGGATGAGAAGGGCATCGTGTTGTTGTCCCATTAAATAATGAAACCACTATCAACTAGGAGCTGTCGAGCCAAAAAAACATCGTTTAGGGCATCAAAACGGCCCCGGAATTTCAGGACCCGAAAAATCATAAACAAATTGCCAAAATGTGAAATTGTGCTTTGAACTAGTGGACTAGGTGGGTGTCCACTGATGTCCATTTTGATCAATTAAAGTTTAAAGAGGTTATTTCTGATTAACTATTAAAGCGATTTCCACCTATAAGGAGCATTTCCCACTAGATTGATTTTATTCTAGGCTCATTGTTACCTAACAAAATGCCACACATATTGACTCCAATTGAAAGTAAGAATATTAATAGGCAAGTCTAGGATTTATTTGATAGAGAATTGATAAAAGAGAGTATGAGCCCATGTGCAGTACATGTTGTACTAAAAACAAATAAAATAAGAAAACGGTAGGTTTGCACTGATTCAAGGGTCATCAATGGGATTACCATCCAGTATCAATTTCCATTACCAAGAACATGGATGATTTAATGGATTGTTTGAGCAGAACAAATTACTTTACAAAGATTTATATAAAAAAGTATATATCACCAATTTCGAATCTATCAAGGAGATGAGTGGAAAACAAGCTTCAAGGAAAAGGAAATATTGCATGAATGGTTAGTCATGCCATTCAAGTTGACAAATGGACCCAATTATTTTATGATACTAATGAATCAAGTTTTGAAACCTTACTTTGATAAATTTATAGTTGTTTATTTAGATGGCATGAATTTTCAATGAGACAAGAGGAGTGCAAGTCATTTGGAGCAAGTGTTGGAGAGGTTGAAGCATTAAAAGCTACTCATAAACTGCAAAAATGTTTTTCGATGAAGGAAGAAGTGGCCTAATTGGGATTTGTGATATCTCAAGAAGGGTTGAACATGGATTTGGAGAAAGTAAGAACCATTGTGGAGTGGCCAATTCTGAAAAGTACATTTGAGGTAAGAATCTTTCATAACTTAGCTAGGCGCTTCTATTAGAAGTTTATTAAAAAAAAATGTGGAGTATTTGCACCATTAACAACATGCGTTAGAAAATGAGAGTTCTAATGGAATGCTAAAACACAAAAGGCTTTGAATTGTTGAAGTAGAGGGTCAATGAGAAGCCAATGTTGGATTTATTAGATTTTGGGCAATTGGTCCAAGTGGATTGCGGTGGGATTGTGATGCTAATGGGGAAACAATTCCAGTGGTGCTTAGCCAAGAGGGAACGTCAATTATAATCTTCAATGAGAAAGCTGAATGATGCAAAGAAAAAGTATTATGTGTATGATCAAGAGTTTTATGCCATCATTTAGGCAGTAATGAAGTGGAGGAATAACTTGTTGTCAAAGGAATTTGTCCTTTATATTGATCATCAAGCATTGCAATATATACAAAAAACCAAGCAAAGCTAAATTAGTGGCACATGAAGTGGGTGGAAATCTTGCAAAGTTCCCATTCATGTTAAAGCATAGGCCTAGGAGATCCAATGGAGCCATTGATGCATTAACTAGAAGGGAAGCATTATTGATATCATGACAATTAAAATGGTAGGGCTGGAGGAAACATAGAATTTGTATGGAACCAATGAAGATTTCATTAGAGTTTGGAAAGCTAGAAATGAACTATGGATTGGTGATTGAACTATGTGCTTGTATCACTTTGTCTAAGAATAATTATTGTTTAGAAATAAGCAACTATGCATTCCAAGAGGGCCAATGAGAGAAACCTCATTTGAGAGACACCCATTGGTTGCATTAGTGGGCATTTTGGTGTGGGAAAGACATGTACATTAGTTGGAGAGAGCTACTATTGGCTTGGGATTGCCGAGAACATGAAGAAGTGAGTTGAATGTCATATAATGTGAGCAAGAAAATGCAAGAAGTTGGAATATTGTTGGATTGTACATAACATTGCCAACACTAGAAGCACCATGGGAAGATATCCTCATGGAATTCATGTTGATATTACCAAGAAGCCAACAAGGTAATGGTTCTATATTTGTAGTTGTTACTTTAAAAAATGACACATTCCATTCATTGTAAGAAAAGCAGTGATGCAAGTGATAGAGAATGAAAAAATTATCTCGTACGGCTCTGCATACAATCTAGGGTTTTGAGATCGCGTGGATGAGCATGGGCTCATCGTGGGGGGGGTACCCCCCACATCTGGCTCATGAGGCAGAACCGTTCAAGTGTTTGGTGGAAGCCAAGGTTAAGAAGGCCCCTTTGTCCTCCATGGGAAAATTTGTCAATAAACTAGATCAAGTGCCAGAGGTTCCCTTGCCTGGTGGAAGTGCATGCAAGGTAGCTCTCTCTCTCTCTCTTTCATAGAGAAGCGTTTGATTGGACAATTTTCTAGGTTATGGATTTTTCCTAGATCAGTTGAATCTTGGGTCCAAAAAAACTGGAAACCTTTGATCCAAGGTGATTTGGGATTTTTTTTTAGTGGGGAAAGGTTTTTTTATTTTTCATTTTGTTGAGAAGGCAGATCGGGATCTGATCTTTCGAAGTGGGCCTTACTTCATGGGTCCTTGGGGGCTCTACTTGAATTGTTGGACTCCGGACTTTGATCCAACCTAGGATGTCCCTTCGGCTGTTCCAGTTTGGGTTAGGTTGCCTCATCTGTCGATCCACTGTTGGGACACAGAGGATCTGAAGGCCATAGGCGACAGGCTGGTCTCCTGCGCCAGGATCTGTGTCGAGGTGGATCTAGAGATTGGACAACCTGAGGCAATTAAGCTCAAGTTAGACTCTTGGTAACACATCCAGGAGTTGGGTTATTAACAAATATCATTCAAATGCCGGATCTTCCATGAATACAAGCACTTTGCTAAGGATTGCAAGAAAAAACCCTCCCCTTCATCTGATCCGGAGCTTGAATAACAATGGACCAAAGTAGATCGAGGAAAAAACTCCAAACAAGGGGCCAAAAGGAAGGAAGTGGGATAGACGGGCAGAGATAATCAAGTTGGAAGCCCACATAAAAAGGGCACAGATCAGGAGACAAATAGGTTCGATATTTGAGAATGGAGGAGGAATATTATCAAGGAAATCAAGATGAGGATTAAGATAACCAAGGGGCATATCAGAATAATAACCCTAAGGAACCAGAGAATACTGCTAGTTATACAGGCTCATCTCGAGAAGAAAATAAGTCCACTCTAGAATTTAGCTCACACTAGTTAGTGGCCAGAAACCAGATCCAGAATCCAACATCTGATTGTTTTCAAAGTGGGGGATCTGACTCGGAATCCTTAGAAATGGAACCATATGTTCAAAATAGGAAGGGGAGAAAAAAAGATAAGGAAAAAAGGGAGGAAGAGGATGAAAGGGAAACTAACTTGGGCACCCAGCCCACGTTATAAAAAATGTTGGCCAAGAACACCCTAGGAGGTCGCTCCTCCGGTAGAAATCGACAAACCAAACCCAAAGGGGGCTCCCTTCAATCCAAACGTAAGTAATGCAACTGATCTCCTGGAATTGTAGGGGTCTGGGTTCTAAGAAAAAAGAACAAGCAGTTAGGGATTTAATAAGAATTGAACACCTAGAAATCTTCCTTATCCAAGAGACAAAAATGGAGGATTCGGTCCTCCTTCAAAAGACCCATTCATTATGAAAACAAGGCAGGTCAATTTACATCAGTGCTCATGGAGCATATGGTGGTCTAGATACTCTCTGGGATCAATCCAAGTTCACTCTGGAAGGATCCTTTCAAGCTCTATAATGGAAATTTGTTCTTCTGACACATATTCAATCCAATCTGTAGGTATCTATTCTAAATATTTATGCCCCTGCTAGTTATTTGGATAAGAAAGTCTACTGGTTCTCTCTTTTAGAATGGGATGGCCTTGATCAATTTCCAAATTTAATCCTTGCTGGGGATCTGAATTTAGTCCTTGACAGGAAATAATAAAAAGTTGGCTCTGTGGTCCGGGATCCGTGGAGGGAATTGGTTGAAGATCTAATCCAAAGATGGGATCTTGTCGACATTCTCACTCAAAACAAAAAATATACTTGGAATAACATAAGATTGGGGCTTCGCCATGTTGTATCCAGATTGGATAGGTTTCTGGTGGTTAATTCCCTCATTCTCACGAACCTCTCTTTATCCTCTTCTATCCTTTCCTCCAGTGTATCAGATCATTCTCTGATCTCTCTCATTCTGGCGCTTGATATTGTCATGGGTCCCATCCCTTTGAAGTTTTCCCCAATTTGGAAAGATCGGCCTGATTTCCAAAAAATTGTTGGTGAGGCCTGGAACATTAACATCAAAGCCTCACCGTTCTTTATTTAGGAAGAGAAAATGAGAAGGGTGAAAAGACAATTGAATATTTGGGCCAAATCCCTTCTCCCTACTCCTATTGAGGATAAGATGTCCTACATGGAGGCCCTTTCTTGACATCAAATGGAAATGAAAACAAGGAGGTAGAGGAACCAGATCTCTTAAAAGAATATGAACTTCAAAGCTCTCTACACTCAACTCAACGAAGAGAGGAGGAGTATTGGATACTCAAATCCAGAAGTTTATGGTTGAAGGGGGGGTGATAAAAATACAATTTTTTTCATATGCAGACTAAGGTTCGTGAGCATAAAAAATCGGTTAGGGAAATTGAAACTGCAGAAGGGAGAAAAGTCACATTAGAGGAAATTTGATGTCTAAAATGGGCCTCCTAAGGAAAATAATAAAATAATAGTTAAAATAATGAAATAATAGTTAAAATAATAAAATAATATTTATTAATTTTGGAGGAAGAAAGAAAACAAACTACTTTTTTGTTCGTATTTTCAACATATCTCCATGTGTTTTTACTCAATTTTCAAGCAGGAGCACTCGTTGGATGCGGAATTCAATTCCTCATCCAACGAGTACCCACACTGCATACTTTTGATGGACCCCGCTGCCCCCAAAAAAAGAAATACCTGAAAAATGTCATGATGACATCATGACATTTTTCAGGTATTTCTTTTTTTGGGGGCAGCGGGGTCCATCAAAAGTATGCAGTGTGGGTACTCACTGGATGCAAAATTAAATTCCGCATCTAACGAGTGCTCTTGCTTGAAATTTGAGTAAACACACACGACAATATGTTGAAAATACGAACAAAAAAGTATTATTTTTATGACAAATATCTCAAGTCAACCATTATGGTTGACTCATTTTATTGAAATTCTATTGGTTCTTGAATTCCAAATAATCAAGAAATTATGGTTGGCTCGTTTTCTTATATGATGGCTCGTTTTCTTATAAGGCCCATTTTAGACCTCAAATTTCCTCTAACGGTGAGTTTGGGGCTATTAAAGACAAAGCATTTAAGTACTTTAGCTCACTATACTCTATCAGGAAGGGATATCTATTTGAAGTCCAACTTAAGGCCATTCATGACATCCCCACTATCCTCTCCCTAGAGGATAATGAGAATCTGAAAAATCCCATCTCTGAAGAAGAAATTAAGCGCGTGATCTGGAGTATGCTTCCAGATAAGGCTCTAGGGCCTGATGGATTTTCAATGCACTTTTACAAGCTATGTTGGGAAATCATCAAAAAATATCTTAAAAGAATGTTGTCATATTCTCAAAGAAAGCCTGCATTAGGAGGGGCAATCAAATCATCTTCTTTGGACTTAATTCCCAAGGAATCTAATCCCTCTTCCTTCGCCATATTTAGGCCTATCTCGTTATGTAATGTCTCCTATAAATTTTTTGCCAAAATTATTTCCCTTAGTCTCAAGAAGTATCTGCCAACCCCTATATATCCAAATCAAGGGGGTTTTGTTCAGAAGGGGAACATTATTGATAACATAATTCTGGTTAAGGAGGCGATACACTCCAGCAAAAGCAAGAAAGAGAAAGGTATGATTATAAAGTTGGATATGGCAAATGCTTTTGACAGGGTTAATCATCAGTTCCTATTTCAAGTTATGGAAAACTTTGGGTTTGGATCTAAACTAATCTCCTAGATCAAGGCATGTATCGGGCACCCTTGGATCACCCCTCTAGTTAATGGTAGAGTCTCCAAGTTCTTTCAATCCTCACGTGGCCTTAAGAAGGGATGCCCTCTTTCCCCCCTTTTATACATTATTATGGAGGATTCCTTAAGTAGGTCCCATGAGAAAGCTCGAAAAAATGGAGACATTATAGGGGTTCAAATTGCAAGAAGAGTTAAAGAAATCAACCATTCCCAGTTCATAGATGATACCCTGCTCATCGAGGGTGCTTCAATAGCTGTTGCTAAAAAATTCAAAGACATTCTGGACACTTTCTGTGAGGCTTCAGGTAGTAAAGTAAATAAGACTAAGAGTCATATCTACAGGTGGAATGTTCTTGCTCAGTTTGCTTTCCAGTATTCAACGAATCTTTGGGTTTAGCAGTTCCACTTCATGGGAAACTTTCAAGTATATAGGGGTCCTATTTCCAAGGATAAATAGTGTAAAAGACACTGGAAACCGATCTTGGCCAAGATAGGTAGAAGAATCCAACAGTGGGGAATAAAGTGGTTAAATCCAGCCGGTAGAGTTATCCTAATCAAATCCATTTTATCCTCGATGTCACTCTTTCTTAGTTCTGTTCTCTTGGCTCCCTCAACAATTCTTTATCAAATTAACAAAATGGTCCAAAAGTTCCTGTGGAAGGCGGGGGGAAATAATGAGCATAAATTTCCCGTAGTTAGCTGGAATATTGTTAAACGTCCAGTGGATAAGGGTGGTCTAGGGATTCGAGACATTCATCTGGTGAATCTCTCCCTCGGGGCCATAATACTTTGGAGGATGTTGATGGAATCAAAGAATTGGGCAGGACAGGCTCTGAGACAGAAGTATACCAAAGGGAAAATATTGAGGTGCTTGGATTCTCGTCTTGGGGGGGAGAAAGGAACCAAAATATGGAATCTCTGCATCAAATCTTGTTATTTTTCAAGGATAGTCTCCACTGGGCCCTGGGTAATGGAAATAAAATTAAGCTGTGGAATGATTCCATCATGATGGAAACTCCATTTGGAGAGCTACCATAGTTTCAGGCTGTTAAAGGCTAGATGTCAAATCTTGGGATTCAAATTTTGGTTGATGTCTTCTCTTGGCACTCTTTTACAAGCTCCTAGATTGGTTGGAGTTTTCATGCTCCCCCAAATGACCTGCTGAATGATTTATTTATTCTTAAGAGTATATTGAAGGGAAAAGCTCCGGTGAAAAAGGAAACAAAATATAAAAGAGGTTGGGGAGGTAAGGTTGGACACTACACAGTCAAAGAAGGATATGAAGTGCTGCAGAAGAGAGCATGCAACATGCCAAGGATATTGTGGTGGAAGAAAATATGGAAAAAATGCTCCCCCTAAACATAACTTATTTTTCTCACTGATAGCCCATGGGAAAATTCTGACTAGAGAGAACCTAAAGAAGAGAGGATTTCATGGTCCCTTTTGGTGTGTCCTATGCAAGCAAGAGGAGGAATTAGAGTATCATTTTTTTATTTCCTGCCCCTTCACAATAGAAGTCTGGAAACAAGTTTTGGGACCTATTCCTTTCACGATGGACCTATCTCGAAGACCAGTGCAATTATTCAGTTAGTGGAATTCGGTATATCCTTTCGCTCTGAATTGTAAGCTTTTTCTTCTCTATATTTGGAAATCTCTCCTGAAATACATTTGTTGGAAAGTTTGGACTACTCGAAACAAAATGATATTTGAGAATACTCCATCCCTGCCGGCCAAGGTGGTTAGAAAATAAAAAGGGATTTTTTCTAAGTTCATCTATGAAAACTGCTCTAAGTTGGAAAATCCCCCCTCCATAAGCAGGGAGGAAGAAGAGTGGCTTTGGATCCTGCAGCTTCAGTTGGTCCCTCCCCCTCCCAAGGCTAATACTGGAAGTACTTGGGAATTGCGGCTCAAGGAAGAGGATTTTGAACTATGGAAAAAGAACCAATACAAATATCTTATGTATTTTGATGGTGCTGCAAAAGGCAACCCCAGGGTGGCATGTGCAGGTGGGGTTCCTTTTGACCCTAGAGGAATCACAATGAAAGAATTTGCATGGAGCCTAGGTGTGGAAACAAATAATTGGACAAAATTTTTAGCCTTATGGATGGGTACCAAAGTGCTATTAGAAAGAATAATTTCGGAAGTTATTATGTTGGGTGAATCTCGAACTGCAATTCGGGCTAGTAGAATCTAGACTTCGCTCAATAATAATGCTTTAGCTTGAATTCAAACAAGAATATGGTCAAATATGGTATCTCTAAGCTCGGTTGATTTCTTTTATATACTTAGAAAGAAAAAATCTATTGCGTACTCTTTGGATAACGAGGCCACCTCCCGAAATGAAGGAGAATTCCATTCTAAAGGCAGAGAGGTTCAATATGAGGAAATTCCCTAGGGATCAAATCATAAATCTAGGTTGGAGAAGATTTATCCATTGTCTCCTTCCACATCATTTGTCTAAAGGCAAGAAGGAAATCGATCCTCATGCTAACACAGGGGCGAATGATTTTGGACGCGTGGAGACCATGATTGCGGCTAGTAATGGGATAGTGGTCATCCTTGTATTAAATTCTTCCCGTCTTCGCTTCATCATTTGTATCTGGATCTCAAGCGAGTGCAGGTACAATTTCATGGATTTTTCTCTCAGAAATGTTGATGGACGTCAAAACATTTAGTTTCTCAACAGCTCCCATGAGTGCTATGGTCCTGGATTGCGTCACCATCCATGGAAGTTGGTTTGCATATCAGAGTCTTCGCATGCGATAGTATCGTGGGAAATTATGGCCATAAATGGAAATAATGTGGTTGGAAGAGGAAGGATTTTGATATATAAATATAGCTATGTCGATTCCTATGCTTCATTCTTTTCCTTTCCTCTATGCTTTCTCTATTCACTCTTGGACGAAGGCACAACTGTCGAAGGGTTGAAGGTGTGTTTGGGAGCATGAGTCGAGATGAGGAAGAAAGGCAGGCGTTCAGACATGCAGAGTGTGGTGTCAAGAAACTGTAATGTGGTTTACATAGGCTAATTCGGTGGGTGGACTGGGTTGAACGTGATGGAAATAGTCGAGACTGTCACTGGCCGGATGGATAACAGGAGGAAGAAGACCGTCTGAGACTGGAGGAGCGCAGACAATTCCAACTTCAATTGGACCTAATGCCAGACAAGTTGGAGAAACAAAGAGACAAGATGGAAGACTTGCAAGCTAAAGTGGAGTCCCCGCGGAAATAAATTGCTGACCTTCACTAGAATCAAAAGGAAAAGGAGGAGGTTGAAGCTTCATCAACTTCTCCTCCTCCTCTCAAATAGGAATCTCAGGTTCCATGGGTTCTTTTTTAGGAAAGAATTATGCAATGTTTTTTTGTAATTTTGCTAGGCCAATATGTAAGACGATGTAACTACTGCTCTATAGATGTAGAAGGTTTCTATAAGGCTAGGAATTTTGAGCAAGGTATAGACATAGCTGGTTCTCTGTTGGACTATAAGACTGAAAGGATCTATATGGATTTTTGTAACTCTGTTTGTTGATGAGTTCTCCTCTTCCTTTTAATAAAAATTACTATATGTTTCTATAAAAAAAAAGCAGTGATGCAATGGACGTAACTATTTTATTCTATAGAGAAATTGTTTGTTTACAAGGTTTTCCAAGAAGCTTAACCTTAGACAGGGATAACAAGTTTATTAGTCATTTGTGGAGGACCTTATGGAAGAAAATTTACAAAAAAATGCATTTAAGTTACGTTGCTGCTGCTGATGATAGTTATTAATGTCCATTGAGACCAAATTTGGTCTATTGAACCTTAAAAGGATAACTGGACACTTAATTTTTTCAAAATGTTATTTATATGCTCGAAAATATTGAAGAGAGCATTTCTAAATGCCCAATGCAGTGTGATGAGTTAAAAGGTTAGGAAGGTCAGTTTTGTAGCAAAGATTTTGAAATTGTGCTCTATTGTGGGTGTATGTAAGACATTCTATGAGAAATTTTAATCTTCAACCATCTTTGTGTCACAAAGATGACAAATTCTTTCATCCCATTGCATTTTTAGGATTTTTCCAGTGACCTGTTTCACTATGGAGATCATGAGAGTTTGTTCTTATTTTAGCAATGTTGATTTTCTTCTTTACACTAGTTAAAATAGAGAGATACTTTTGATCTTATATATTAGGGTTGATCACCTCCTTATAATATCTTAATTTTCTCTTTTTCTCCAACTCTTTGTCACACCACATCTTCTCCTTAAATTTAGATGTAATAACACTTTTAATGTTATCTTTATTTTGTAAAATGATCTCTTCCTCAACTCACCAATGATTTAACCACAACTTTGCATCTTTATGCCAGCCTCGCTTAAGTCATAGGTGGTTTTGAATAGAGTGTGGAGCAATATTAGGAAGCTTCTTGTTTCCCATGCTGTTATATTGTTCTTGTACATTAAGTGCATACTCATAGCCATGCTCTCAATCAAGGAGAGACTTGGTTCTATGAGAAGGATAGGATAGGGTGTATTGCCTTTAGTTTTGAGATTATATGTTATAAAGCACTTTTGAATTTGCTTTATCCTTCTCTATGATTCTCTAGATATGTTGCAACTCCAAACTTCACAACCATATATAAGATAATGAGAGTTAAGACAGTCTCAAAGAGGGGTTTCTTCCTATCCCAAAGCTAGAGGTTTGATGATTTACAACTATTTTCTAGTCCATAATAAGATTACCACCCTCCATAATAAGCTTATGGTGAGGATTGATTCTGAGATATTTATATGAAGTAACTTCCTCCCAGTTGTTGTTGTCATACATGAAATTATCATAAGTGATCTCTTGGAATTTTATTATAATATCATTTGTTTTGTCAGTGTTAACATCCATACCCATATTAGAGCAAAAATCCTTGAGAATTTTTAGTTGCTTGTTGGGATCATAAGGACTCATTTCCATAAGAAAAAAATCATTAGCATATAGAAGAAGGATGATGACTATACCATCTAAAGTTGTGTCAACACAACCTACCTCTTCCAAATAACCCTCTAGCTTATCGATGTAAATGCCAAAAAGGGTGGGGGATATGGGACTACCTTGCTTGACTCCTATTAATTAAAATTAATTTCTTGTAACAAGCCCTTGGAGTTGTTAAACTTGGCAATAATTTTTTCATACAACCTTATCACAACAACTCTCAACTCAAAAGGGACTTTTAGCTCTTCTAATATATTCTATAGGTTAGTTTTGGGCACTATGTCAAATTATTTTCTAAAGTCAACAAAGGAACACATAATATTAAAGTTTTATTATTGGGTTGGTGCAAGGTAATGATACCCACTTATGACACATTAGTTGGAATTATGGAAAACATAAATCTTATCATTAAAAATAATTATTAGAGGTACCTACACAACTTTTTAGAATATGTTGTAAAAAGATGAAATGTAGACAATAGAATTACCTTACGGAATATATAACTTTTATTTATGGAAAATAGGTATAAATCCCCCAAAATGGCATTCTTCTAATAATGGTACATTATGTTTTTTCTAAAAAATAATACATATATACATGTTAAGCCTCGGGTTTGGTATGTAGATGGTGGAATTTTTTGAAAAAAAATCTGCAGAGTTGTAGATAACATGCGGTTCTTGTGCAATGTTATTTTTCCATAATTTTTAATGTTAATTTTATATATATTTTTAAATTAATAAAGTCAATGAATCCCTAAAATGACTAGGTCAAGGATTAGGCCCTGCTATGAGGGTCTTAACCTAATCAATAAAAAAAAATTTAAGCGCGTAGGTCTTTGTCTGTACTTGTGCAGGTTCTTTTCCATTCTCAAAATATTTGTGCCAATCAAAAGTTATAGCAAAAATAAAAGGCCTATGTATTTTAAAATTTTGACATATGTGCAAATAAATAAATAAATATACTTCGAATCTGCACACATATCTCTATAAGTGTGAGCACTTTCTTTCGAAATGAAAACCTGGAGGATATGTAGAATCATTGTTGAAAAATAGGGAGCTAAAGAAATGGATGTGTTTTCGTTTATGCATTCTGAACCAAGAGGTTTGTCAATCTAAAACTAAAACCAAAGCAACCAACTCATCCACCACGTAGATGAAGAGAGGTTGCCCCACTTTTTTTTTGAATTTTTAGCAATGCACACACATTAATAACACACACACTCTATAAAAATGTGCACACATAATAACACACATGCTATCAAAACACATGCACAATTTTATTACATATAAACATGCCTTTACTGTTTTTGCCATAAATTTTGATCCAAAAATCATATTTTGGTGCTCGTTATACCATTGGAAAGGTATTTATGAGCTCTAAACCTTTTGTGTTTTAGGTTTTTTACATGATTCATCACAATTTTTCTGGTATTTTTAAAATAAGATTATGAATATTTTGACCAATAGAATAAAATGCGTCCACGCTTTTGTTACATAAGAGCATGCCTTTACTGTTTTTGCAATAAACTTTGATCCAAAACTTAGGTTTTGATTCTCCTTAATTATACAATTGGAAAGGTATTTTATGAGATCTACAACTTTTATGTTTTAGGCTTTTCAGGATTCATCACCATTTGTTTGATATTTTAAAATAGCTCTATGAATCTTTTGACAACTATAATACTTGGTAGAAAAACATAAAAAGTTATGATGTCATGTTTAAAAAAAAATGTTTAGCACTAAAACCTTATTTTAACAACATAGAACTTATTTTCCTTTCCTGGACATAACTAAGGCCCATAGACCCATCCCCATTCTAATAAAGCACCTAATTGCTCCTAAAATACCACTTGGAGGCGAAAGACTCCATAGAGAGGGCATGTGTCATGATAGGATGCCTTGTTCATAGTGCTTGAGGATTAAAATTTTCATTTCATATGTACCTTGGGTCTCCCACCCTCCCTTCCTATTTCCCTCCCTCACTATTTCCCTCTTTCTCTCCCTCCATTCCCCCCCCCCCCCTCTCTCTACCTCACTTCCACCCCCTCTCTCTACATCTATCTACCTCCCTCTCTCTCCAACCCTCACACCCTCTTTCCATCCCTACCTCACTTTATCTATCTCTCACCCTGCATTCCTCCCTCTCTTACTTCATACCTTCCTCTTTCTATATCTCACATCCCCCTCGCCACTCCCTCCCACCCCCCCACCTCTCTCTCTCTCTCACCATCCCTCCCCCCTCCTACCCCCCCCTTCTCTCTCTCTCTCTCTCTCTCTCTCTTCTACAACCCCCACTCCTCATCCCCCTATCCCCCTATCCCCCCCCCCTCTCTCTCTCTCTCTCTCTCTCTCTCTCCTACAACCCCCAACCCCCACTCCTCATCCCCCTATCCCCCACCCCCTCTCTCTCCCCCTCTCTTCTACAACCCCCAACCCCCACTCCTCATCCCCCTATCCCTCTCTCTCTCTTAATCATCCCCCTCCCCCCACCATCTCTCTCTCTCTCTCTCTCTCTCTCTCCACAAAACCCCCACTCCTCAACTATACTCGCTTCTCTCTAAATTTCCTACTCCTCCCCAAACCCCTAACCCTCTTGATCTCTATCTCTTTCTCTCCAACCCCTACCCCTCCTCCCCCATAACCCTAATCTCCCCCCAATCTACTCCCTCTCTCTCTCTCTCTCTCTCTCTCTCTCTCTCTCTCACACACACACACACACACACAACCCCCTACTCCTCCACCTACCCATAACCTCTACCCCTTTCTCTCCCCCCCCCAAATTCCTAACACACCCCCCTCTCTCTCTCACACCCCTCCCCCCCTAGTACTAACCAACCTCCTCCCTCCCTTTCCCTCTCCCCTCCTCCCCCTAACCCTTACTAACTCCATCTCTCTCTCTCTCTGTCTCTCTCTCCCCTACTCCTCCACCTATCCCTAACCCCCACCCTTTTCTCTCTGCCCAAACCCCCTACACCCCCCCATCTCTCTCTACCCGTAACCCCCCCCTCTCTCTCTCCCTACCCCCCTCTCTCTCATACTCCTACCACTAATCACCCCCCCTCTCCCTAAAACCCTAACCTTCCCCCCTCTCTCTCTCTCCTACTCCTACTCCTCCTAACCCTAACCCCCCCTCTCTCTGTCTCTTATAATCCCCTCTACCACTAACCACCCTCCCATCTCTCTCTCTCTCTCTCTCTCTCTCTCTCTCTCTCTCTCTCTCTCTCTCTCTACCCCCCTCTCTAATTACCCTCCTGCTCCCCAAACCCTACCCCCGCGATCTCTATCTCTTTCTCTCCCCTAACCCCCCTCCTCCCCACTACCCCTAATCACCCCCCCTCTCTCTCCCTATCCCTTCTTCTCTCTAAAAACCCTCCTCTTTCCCAAACCCCTAAACCCATTTGTCTCTATCTCTTTCTCTGCCCCAACCCCTGCTCCTTCTACCTATAATCACCCCCCATCTCTCTCTCTCTCTCTCTCTCTCTCTCTCTCTACCGCTCATTCTTTGTAACTTCCCTCCTCCTCCCCAAACCCCTAACCCCCCTATCTCTATCTCTTTCTCTTCCCCAAACCCCCTCATCTCCCCTACCCCTAATAACCCCCCGTCTCCCTCTCTCTCTGACACACACACACACACACCTAATCCTCCCCCTACCATTAACCCCCCTCATCTCTCTCTCTCTCTCTCTCTCTCTCTCTCTCTCTCTCTGCGCCTCCCCCTAAACCTTACTAATCCCCTCTTTCTCTCTCTCTCTCTCTCCCCTACTCCTCCACCTACCCCTAACCCCGACCACCCCTCTCTCTCTCCCCCAAGCACTAAACACTCCCTCCCCCCCTCTCTCTCTCTACCCATAAGCCATGCTCTCTCTCTCTCTCTCTCTCTCTCTCTCCCCACCTACTCCCTCTACCCCCAAACCTCCTCCCCTCTCTGTCCTACTCCTAACACTAACCCCCCCCCCTCTCTCTCCCCCTGTAATGCCCTCTTGCATTACATTGACTAAACTAAACAAACACCATTTTTTTTAAACATATTTATAAATTAATCACATGCATAAATACATTATGCACACTTTTGCGGAAGAATAAGTCTATTATGAGACCCATACATGTTTGTATTAGTTTCAGCGACTACTAGTGAGTTTCAACAGTTGTTGGCAAGTTTCAATAACATGCTACAAGTGTGTAACAACAGCTACTGATGAGTTTCAGTAGCTACTGGTGAGTTTCAACAGCTACTAGCAAGTTTAAGCAGCTACTGGCGAGTTCCAGCAACTACCAACGAGTTTCAGCAACACGCTACAAGTGTGTAACAACAACTACTGGTGAGTTTCAGTAGCTATTGGCGAGTTTCAGAAGCATGCTACAGGTGTGTAACAACAACTATTGCCGAGTTTCAGCAGTCCATTATTTAGTTCAAAACTTTTACTTAATCTAAAACTCAATTTGAAACAAGCTTGCTAACTTGCTTAACAAACTTTAAATTTGATAAACCAAAATAGTTCCAATTTTGGCTTAAACTTAGAGATTAACAATATGAAATTGTATCATTAAATGACAAGGCTTAGTGAATAACACTTTCAACGGTTTTTATAAATTTTCATTAATCATGAAGACTTAAACTTCATAAATTTTCTCTTAAAAATAAATTCATTCTTAAAAATGGAAAAACATCCTCTCACGTTATCGTATTCTTTCATTATTTTAGCTACCAAAGCACCTTCTTAAATAAACAAATTATAACATTAGTTTTCTTTTCTTAAATAAACCAATCCATGGTTTTTGTAAACCATACAACCAGTTCATGGTTTTGCTCTAATTAACTGAATCATCTCTTTAAAATACAAATAACAAACCAATTTTTAAAAATGTTAATGCAATTTACACATAACAAACCCATCAGGATTTAATTCAATTCTAGAAATTCTAACTTATGGTTACTAAATTCTCAGGTAAATTTTAACATTAATTATTCAGGGGAAACATTAATCAATTTAAATTTCATTTGCACCTGAATTATAATTATTATGCACATAAATGCCACAAACATAATTTTTCAAAACATACTTGCAGAGAATTAACGTATAATAGAATACAAATTCAAAACCATGAAATCTCACCATTAAATTATCTCAAACTATCATTTAACAGATAAATTTATAGAGAATTAGAATTATGCATATATTTATTTGAGATTTTGTCGCAACTGATTGCATGTGAGCCACGCTCCACCCAACCATAGAAGTTGTCCAGCCTGTATTATTTCAACTCCCAAGTCCACCCCTGAGCCAAGATCCAAACATTAACCAGAGGTAACTCACCAACCCACTCAGCTCACTCACAGGGACAAAGTAGAAATAACTGGAGAGCACAAACAAAACTATAGTTTTAAAACCAATTCCATGCCAATTTCACAATTAATCCACCAAAGCTCCTCCACAGACACACAATGATACACTTCACTGCAAATTTCGGAATTTCACTCGGGATTTCATGCACAAATTGCCAACTGGTCAATTCAAGCAAAGGGATACAATGTCAGTACAGGTTGTAAAACATAGTTTTCTTCCACCTCTATGAATTCAAAGACACACAGTGATACCCTTCACTGCCAGTGTCTGAATTTTACTCAAGGATTTTGCCACCGCAATAGTTTCCCATGCAACTATATCATCAAGCAACATTATCAACAAGCAAATTGGGAATAGATAGTAATTTCCCTCAGACGGTTCGAATAACCCCCCCCCCCCTTTCTCCCCAGTCTCACGTTCAGGTTTTTCGTTTCCTAGCGCTCTCTTTTGGGTTCCCACGTGACTATCCCAAGGGAACCACGTGTTGAAATATTGTAACTTCTAAGAATATTATATTTGTACTTTATTATTCCGGAGATGTTTCATTCCTCCGTGAAGATCTTATTGTATATCTGGAGATGTTTATTCCTTCGTCGGATTGTGGTAACTTGGGTTATTAGACTTCCCTAGTGGGGGTCAGCCCTGTATGTGTTATGTGGGTCAAAGGGTTATTAGACCACCCTAGAAGGGTCGGCCTAGTCAATTGTAATGGGGTGCTTAACCCAGTAATTAAGTTAGGGCCGACCTAGCTTGTGTAAAAGTCAGTCGGGAAACTAGTATAAGTAGAGGAGGATGTTCCTCACTTATCACACACTTCTATCACTCAGTGAGTGGCGCACTTGTGTGAGAGAGGTCTACTATGGAGGAGGAGGAGCTAATGTCTTTGGTTTACATCTTTGTATTTGTTGATCATCTATATTGAGGAAGCTTTGTTGGGTTTTCTACCCCATGAGGGTTTTCTACCCCATGAGGGTTTCCCAGGATAAATCTGTGTTGAATATTGTAACTTCTAAGAATATTATATTTGTACATTATTATTCCGGAGATGTTTCATCCCTCCGAGGCAATTCTATTATGTATCCGGAGATGTTTATTCCTCCGATGGTTTGTGGAAACTAGGGTTATTAGACCCACCATGTGGCGGTCGGCCCTGAGTTTATATTTTAGGGGTTATTAGACTTCTCAAGTAGAGGTCGGCCCCATTAGGGTTTTTGGTCAGTTGGGATCTAGTATAAATAGAGGAGAGGAGCTCCTCATTTGACACACACACACAACTCAGAAAAGTAGCGCACTTGTGTCTGGGAGGTCTGTCTGGAAGATAGAGGAGGAGGACAAGTCTTGGAGCACATCTTGTATTTTGGTTGATCATCTTATTGAGGAAAGCTTTGCTGGATTTTCTACCCCATGAGGGTTTCCCAGGGTAATTTCTGTGTCTATCTTGTGATTATGTTTCTTTCAGTGATCTTGCTAGTCTATTTGGTTTAAAACTTAACATGGTATCAGAGCTAGCCTGAATAGGACATCTTTCACAAGGTAAAAATATCTCTCTCTCTCTCTCTCTCCGGTGAAAATTAGGGTTTCTGCAAAAAGTTGGTATTGTTGAATTATGATTACATGGCTGGATATCCCTTCTCCAAACCAATTTTTTGAGCCCTATATCGAACTTTTTGGTTGGGTAGAACTCCGGGAAAGTCAAACCCTAGTTTTACCAAAAGTGCGATAAACCATAAATTCTATCCCAGGATCCGGAAAAGTAAAAAAGTTAAAGTTTCCAGGTAAGTACTATTCTATCTCTTGTCTCTTGGACTCCCCCAAGAGAAGATGGCTCCAAGCACTAAGCTTGAAGACAAGTTAGAAGGTATAGAGAATTTCGGGGCATGGAAATACAAAATTGGTCTCATTCTTGAAGAGAATGATCTTGCTCAGTACATCAAGGATGGAGTTACAGAACCTGAAGGAGATGAAGCCAAAGAGAAGCATAGAAAGATTTGATTAGGGCAAAGAGAATCATAGTTGATTCTATTAAATACCACTTGATTCCCCAAGTGGCTTCTAAGAAAACTCCAAATGAAATGTATGATGCCCTAGGAAGAATGTATGAGGGAAAGAACATCAATAGGAAGATGAACCTAAGAACTCAGTTGAAGAGTACCAATATGAACAAAGGAGAATCCATTCAAGACTACTTCTCAAAGGTCTCCCAAATCAAGGAGAAACTAGATGCCATTGGTGATACTCTTGATGAAGATGAACTTGTGATGACTGCTCTAAATGGTCTCACTAGACCTTGGGAGTCATTTATACAAACTATGTGTGCCAGAAAAGAACGTATGAAGTTTGATGTAGTGTGGGAGGATTGTGTTCAAGAAGAGGCTAGGGTATCCAACAGAGAAGCACTCCTCAAGGAGGATGACCAAGCCTTGGCTACTCACACCAAAAGAAGAAGAATGGGTCACTTCAAGAAAGTTGACCACAAAGGATCTCAACACTTATCTAAATTTAAAAGGAGTAGAGGACCCAATCCAGTAAGAGATCTCTCCACAGTCCAGTGTTACAGTTGTCTTAAATTAGGACACATTGCCAGATTTTGTCTTCACAAAAGAAGAAGAAGTTTGTACACAAAAGACACCATGCACATATGGCAGAAGATGATAGTGAAGAAGAAGAAGAATAAGAAGAAGAAGAGGAAGAGGAAAGGCCTCGAAGGAAAAGATCTAAAGTAAAGAAAGAAGATCCAGAAGAATATGTCCTATTATCTGCACTCTCTGGATCTGTATCTCCTGGAGAAGATACATGGCTCATTGATAGTGGTGCTTCTAAGCACATGACAGGTCAAAGAAAGACTTTCTCAAATCTTGAAGAAAAGTCTTCTACACAAAAGGTATCTCTAGGAGATGATTACCAATATCCCATCAAGGGGATTGGTGAAGCAAGCTACAAGCTAGATTCTGGAACACCCTTGAAGATGAAAGAAATTTTATATGTGCCAGGATTGAAGAGGAACCTACTCTCTATCTCAGCACTAGATAAGAAAGGTTTTAGAGTTTCCTTCATAGATGGTCAAGTACTTATGTGTCCCAAAGGAAAATCTATTGAAGATGCAGTTGTCATTGGTGAAGAGGAAGGAGGCCTCTATAAGCTCAAGGGACATCCAGAAGTTTCCCTTGCTCATGAAACCTCTAGCCCCAGTGAGCTATGGCACAGAAGATTAGCTCACATTAACTATAAAGCCCTACCCTATGTAAGCAAGGTGGTCATAAGATTACTAGACTTAAAGGTTGATCATAATGGCTCATGTAAAGGATGTGAAAAAGGGAAGAATATCAAGAACCCTTTTCCAAAGAGTGAAACAAAGACTAACATTTTGGAGATAATACATTCAGATGTGTGTGGACCAATGCCCACCACTTCCCTAAGTGGTTTTGAATACTATCTCTCATTCATTGATGACTATTCAAGGAAGACATGGATATACTTTCTAAAAGGTAAGAATGAAGTCTTTGGAAAATTCAAAGAGTTCAAGGCCTTAATAGAAAATCTCTCAGAAAAGAAAATCAAGATTCTCAGAACAGATAATGGGGGAGAATATACTTCAAAGTACTTTGAAGACTTTTGTAAGGAAGCTGGAATCAAGAGGGAACTAACCACTCCCTACAATCCCCAACAAAATGGGGTGGCTGAAAGAAAGAATAGAACCATCATGGAAGCTGTAAAAACTATGATACATGATCAAGATCTACCTATGTATTTATGGGTTGAAGCAGCTAGGACAACAATCTATGTGCAGAATAGACTTTCCCATAGTACTCTTGAATTCAAAAATCCAGAAGAATTGTTCACAGGAAAGAAGCCTGAGGTAAGTCATCTCAAAATATTTGGTTGTCATGTGTACATTCACATTCCAAAAGAAAAGAGAACCAAGTTGGATCCTTTTGGTAAGAAGGGAATATTTGTTGGATACTGTGAATCATCCAAAGCCTTTAGAATTTACATACCAGGTTTTCATCATATGGAAATAAGTAGAGATGTAACATTTCATGAAGAAGCAGCTCTCAAGAAATCCAGGAAGTGTCAACTTGAAGAAATCTATGAAGAAGATACACCTCCTAGAATCACAGAAGTTGTGCACATTCCTGAAGATGATACTCCAGAGGATCATGACATGATAGAACCACAAGAACCCCCTATTTCAGACTTATCTAGGAAAAGAAGGCCAGCATGGGCTAGAGACATTATTCAAGGAGCTGAAAGATATGGAGCTCCTGAAGGCTCCACTAGAGAAAGAAAGAAACCAAAGCTAGTATCCAACTATGTAGCCTTGATGTGTGATCTTATGGATCAACATCCTACTAGCTATGAAGAGGCATCTCAAAAGAAAGAATGGGTAGAAGCAATGACAGAAGAATATCAATCAATAATGAAAAATGATGTTTGGGATATAGTTCCCAAACCAAAGATAAAAGTGTGGTTTCTTCCAAATGGATTTTTAAGATAAAACATGCTGCAGATGGTAGCATTGAAAAATATAAGGCAAGATTTGTAGCCCGAGGATTCTCTCAGAAAGAGGGAATTGACTATGAAGAAACATTTGCACCAGTTGCTAGGTATACTTCAATTAGAACTATCATGGCACTTGCATCTATGATGAAGTGGAAATTACATCAAATGGATGTTAAGACAGCTTTTCTGAATGGTGTAATTGAAGAAGAAGTGTACATAGAGCAACCACAAGGGTTCGAGGTTAAAAACTGGAGAACTCATGTATGCAAACTGAAAAAAGCATTATATGGATTAAAGCAAGCTCCCAGAGCTTGGTACGGAAGGATTGACAATTTCTTAACAAGCATGGGCTTTACCAAGAGTAAAGCTGACCCTAATCTTTATCTTAAGGTTATGGATGATGAACCAGTTATACTACTGTTATATGTAGATGATCTATTTCTAACTGGAAATGAGAAACAGATTATTGAATGCAAGAAGAAGATTTCTTCAGAATTCGAGATGAAAGATATCGGATTAATGCACTACTTCTTAGGTCTAGAAGTATGGAAAGAACCAAAAGGAATCTTTCTAAATCAAGGTAAGTATGCTGTGGAGATTCTAAGAAGATTTGATATGTTGGAGTGTAAAGCCATGGCCACTCCCATGGACTCCAACTTGAAGTTATTAATTAATGACACATCAGAATTAGTGCACATAACTCTATATAGACAAATCATTGGGTCTTTAATGTATTTAACAAATACTAGGCCAGATATATGCTTTGCCGTAAATACCCCGAGTCAGTATCTAGTAGAACCTAGAAAGGTTCACTTAATAGATGCAAAGCATGTGATGAGGTACCTAAAGGGTACTTTAGATTTTGGTCTATATTATCTTGGAAATTATGAACTCAAATTACATGGTTACTCAGACTCTGATTGGGTAGGAAGTATCTCAGACAGAAAGAGTACATCAGGTGGATGTTATGGTCTTGGATTTGCCATGATCTCATGGTTCAGCAAGAAACAATCCAGTGTGGCTCTCAGTACTGCTGAAGCAGAATACATAGCTGCCTGCTCTGCTAGCTATGAAGCAGTGTGGCTTCGGAAACTATTATCTGGAGTGTTTGACTTAGAGATGGATCCCACTGTGATCATGTGTGACAATCAAAGTTGCATCAAAATGACAGAAAATCTTGTATTCCACGATAAGTCAAAACACATAGAGATACGATACTTTTCTATACAAGACATGGTGCAGAGAGGAGCTATCAAACTCGAGTATGTAAGTACTGAAGAACAAGTTGCTGATATATTAACCAAACCCCTGTCTCGTGTGAAATTTGAATACTTCCGAGACAAGCTTGGTGTAGCTCTAAAAGACCCTCCTCGAAAGGGGGAGTAGTATCATCACTAATGATGAGGATACATGTTTACCACTCTTAGATATTTATGCTTATTTAGATTTAGACTTCTTACACTTAGAAAACTTACACTATTTTTTCTTTTACTTTGATGATGTATGAGGATACATGTTTTGATAATGTATGTATTGATGAGGATACATGTTTTGATGATATATGTATTGATGAGGATACATGTTTTGATAATGTATGTATTGATGAGGATACATGTTTTGATGATATATGTATTGATGAGGATACATGTTTTGATAATATATGTATTGATGAGAATACATGCTTTGATGATATATGTATTGATGAGGATGCACGATATATGCATATGTCCTTGATGCATTGATGAGGATACATGTTTTGATGATGATACTTGTATTATTACATATTGATGTATTGATGAGAATACTTGTATTAATGATGTACTTGTATGGATGAGGATACTAGTATCTATATTGATGTGAGGATTGGATCATCCTTGTACTTCAGTCCTAAAGTGAGCCGTAGACAGATGTCTTCGAGAATAAAGTCCTTTGTGGACATGTGAGGATTGGATCATCCTTGGACTTCAGTCCTAAAGTGAACCGTAGATAGATGTCTTTGAGAATGAAGTCCTTTGTGGACATGTGAGGATTGGATCGTCCTCGGACTTTGGTCCTTTGAATTTAGCCGTAGACAAGATGTCTCCGAAAATAAAATCCTGAATGAACAGGTAAGGGGATTGGATCGTCCTCGGACTTTGGTCCTTTGAATTGAGCCGTAGATAAGATGTCTCCGAAAATAAAATCCTGAATGAACAGGTAAGGGGATTGGATCGTCCTCGGACTTTGGTCCTTTGAATTGAGCCGTAGACAAGATGTCTCTGAAAATAAAATCATGAATGAACAGGTAAGGGGATTGGATCATCCTTGGACTTTGGTCCTTTGAATTGAGCTGTAGACAAGATGTCTCCGAAAATAAAATCCTGAATGAACAGGTAAGGGGATTGGATCATCCTCGGACTTTGGTCCTTTGAATTGAGCCGTAGACAAGATGTATCTGAAAATAAAATCCTGAATGAACAGGTAAGGGGATTGGATCGTCCTCGGACTTTGGTCCTTTGAATTGAGCCGTAGGCATGAGGTCTCCGAGAATTGAATTATAGGACTGTATCATCCCTGGACCTCGGTTCAAAAGGTACATGGTAGGACTAGATCGTCCTTGGACCTCGGTTCAAAAGGTACATGACAAGATTGCATCATCCATGGACCTATGTCCTAAAGAGAGCAGGATTGATCATCCTGTAATATGATCGTATGATGACGATGCTGATGATTGTATGATGATGATGCTGATGATCGTATGATGATGATGCTGATGATCGTTTGATGACGATGCCGATGATGACGATGCTGATGATTGTATGATGACGATGCCGATGATCGTATGATGACGATGCTGATGATCGTGTGATGACAATGTTGATGATTGTGCGATAACTATGATGTTGATGTTCCAGTAACTAGTTGAGTTACTGATGATGATGTATTGAAGAAAGCTTCCGATGATATAGAGATGTATCATGTATGATGTAGTCGATGACTCCTTACTCCTGCAGATACTGTTATAATATCCTTCTCATTAAGGGGGAGTGTTGAATATTGTAACTTCTAAGAATATTATATTTGTACATTATTATTCCGGAGATGTTTCATCCCTCCGAGGCAATTCTATTATGTATCTGAAGATGTTTATTCCTCCGATGGTTTGTGGAAACTTGGGTTATTAGACCCACCATGTGGGGGTCAGCCCTGAGTTTATATTTTAGGGGTTATTAGACTTCTCAAGTAGAGGTTGGCCCCATTAGGGTTTTTGGTCAGTTGGGATCTAGTATAAATAGAGGAGAGGAGCTCCTCATTTGACACACACACACAACTCAGAAAAGTAGCGCACTTGTGTCTGGGAGGTCTGTCTGGAAGATAGAGAAGGAGGACAAGTCTTGGAGCACATCTTGTATTTTGGTTGATCATCTTATTGAGGAAAGCTTTGCTGGGTTTTCTACCCCATGAGGGTTTCCCAGGGTAATTTATGTGTCTATCTTGTGATTATGTTTCTTTCAGTGATCTTGCTAGTCTATTTGGTTTAAAACTTAACAATCTGTGTCTCTTGTGTTTATGCTATGCTTGTTGTTTCTTTAGTGATCATGTATATGCTATTGTTGTGAAATGGAATGTAATGCTGATATTTTATGTCTTAGCATATTGAATCTTAACAACACCACGTTACCCTCTCCCATAATTTCAATTATCAACTTAATCAAAATTAATTAAGTTCTCCCAAAGTTTTAAATTAATAATATTTAATTATTAAACACTCCCCCATTTGAGTTTGGCTTAGGAACATTGGGTTTAGAAAAAAATTGATCAAGGAGACAAGGTACATAGGTAAACCTTACCCCCTCACCAACCTTAGTTAATATCTGGATCTCCTCTTCAGTGTTTTGCTCTCCGCGCAACCAACTGGAAATTTTATATTAAAATAAACATGCTATTTACATACTTCATAGAATAAATGTTTAGAATGCATTATCAGTTATAATATCCAGGCCAGGGGTATTACACCCCCCTACCCCTAACCCCCCCTCCCCCTACCACTAACCACCCCCAACCTCTCTCTCTCTCTCTCTCTCTCTCTCTCTCTCTCTCTCTGAGACAATGTTTGATCGTGATAGGGAGGTTGTGGCATTGATTGAGATGTGCTCACGTTGCCACAATGGATGAAGACGTGGGCGGATGAATAATGAGGAAAATGAGTCCCACGAACATTTAGTTTATATTATTTTGAAAAAAAAAAATTATATATGTATAAACATAAAATTAACATAGTATGATGATGTAGATCTCTTCAAGACTTTTTCAACGAGCTAAAGAAATCTAAAAACAGATGCTTGGATAGAAAGTTATGGCCAAAATATTAGAGCAATTTTTTTATGTTATAAAAGTGCGTGCGTGTTATAAAAGTGTGTGTGATTTATTTTTCAGAAAATGTGCGTTCTTATACACAGTTTTCGTCCTGCATGGATGTTTGGCAATTGCCGAACCTCTACAAAAAGGAACACACACACGTTTTTACAATTTTAGTGCTCCTACGGTCCCATTTCAATGGTTTTGGGTACCATATTTGTGCATGCGCCCTATTGTGACACTCCTCAGTAATGGTCCTAGGAATAAAAGGGTGGTCCACATTTGAATAATTACCCCAAAATCCTGCCATGAAATCCATAATTGAATGATAGTTCTTTTTCCATGACTTTCTAGCCATATGTTGGTATTCTTTTCTATAATAATTCCATATAATTCAGATGAAAGAAGGCTAATCATAATGGTCCTATAATTTGATGGATTGTTTTTATCTCCACTTTTAAAAATAAGAACAATGAGGCTTTTTGTCCAAGGTTTAAGGAAACCCTACTTGACTACTAGATTGAAGAACCTGTGAGGGATGAGGGTAGGCCCCCCAATTTTTAACATTTCTTCTTGGTATCCTTCAATGTCCTTAGCTTTCCCTTTTGCGAGCTGCTTAACCAAAAACTCCATATATTTCAAAGAGAACACATCTTCCTTTGTAGAAAGGGTTTGAATGTTGTCCACGACATTAGGGGATTCATAAAGGTTTTTAAGGTAGGAATTCCAATCGCTCAAGGGAACCAAACATTGTTTTCATTAGTTCAACAACTTAGAATTTGCCTCCATAATTTCTTAAGATCTATCTTATAGAGGTGCAAAAGATTATCTTTCTTTATATTTATATAACACTTTCTTTCCCTTTTAATTAAGGATTTGTACCTAAAGAGCTTGTCGGATTTTAAGGACTCGTTAGAAGTGTCCCTAATGGATTTTCTAGCATGTTTGCAATCTTTATCATAGCAAGGGTTGGTTGCTCTATTCTCCTTTTTGCATGGCGCCATGATTGAGAACTTGTTAATGGAAATAGAGAGGGTTGTGGTAAAATTATGAAAGAGGTCTTCTATATTATCCTTAATTAATAGTATATTTAATTAATTATTTAAATCCCTTAAAAATAATCAATTTTATTTTTATCAAGAGCAAGTGTTTTTGGTTATTGAAATTCTAATGGGGCTCATGTGTCTGTCAAAGTTTAGAGTTAGGAATCCTGATCATTTAAATGGTTGGACTTATGAAGCCATGTTATTACTTGTGAAGAGTTAGATTGACTAAATGTATAAATAAGAGCCATGCAAGCTCCAAAAGTAAAGAGAGAGACTAGATGTTAGACACTGTTTATCTTCTTAAATATGAAGAAGTATAAAAAATAAATAAATTTATTAAGGTTAAGAGATTGAGTTAAAATGTATATAAACTAAGTTATTAGTGGATAGCCATGCAAGCTCCAAAAGTAAAGCGAGAGAGACTAGATGTTAGACACTGTTTATCTTCTTAAATATGAAGAAGTATAAAAAATAAATAAATTTATTAAGGTTAAGAGATTGAGTTAAAATGTATATAAACTAAGTTATTAGTGGATCTTGGAGGTAAGATTTAAAATTGTTTATGATTTGTTATGATTAGGGTTTACTGTTTGAAATTGGCAACCCAACGCACTTATTATGTGTATCGTGACCGTTAACAGCTTTAGTGATGCACGCATCTTGGAATTGGTTCTTTTGATTTTAATAAAGCAAGGTCCAATTGTAGTGTAATATTATAGTCTCGATGACCCTTGAGAAAACCAAAATAATTGAGAGGTTCTTTTGAAATTTTTTACTTTTATAATGGAGGGCACAATGGTGTTGTAATTATTATATTCCCAATGATCGTTTAGGAAAACAAATATAGTGAATTTTTGGGTCATTTGATTATTATGTTGAAGGGGCTTTTGCCCAAAACTTGGTATTAGTGGATTTGAATATCATAATTATGATGTGTCATCTCTTTTTCACTTTTATATTTGTGCTTTGTGCTCTTATCTCAAAATATCTTAAATTTCATTATCAATTCTTATCTAATGTTTTCAAGTCCTATACCTTTATCATGATCACTTTTCACTCAAAGTAGTGTCTAAAGTTATTTTATCTCTTTCACCAACCTTGATCAAACTCTAACTACATGGTACCAAATTTATATTAATTATTAAAGAATTATAAAATGTATTTTCCAAATAGTATTGACTTAATGTGTAAAGAATTGAATTTAAATTAGTATAATTACTTATTTGTAAATTGAAGAATTTTTTGTTTACCCTAAATTGTAATATAAACTTTAATTATTTATTAAAAAAATAAATTATTTTTTTTCAAACAAAAAATCACAATTTTAAAAGAAAATACAAAAATCATAAAGTGTAATATAAACTTTAATTATTTATTAAAAAAATAAATTATTTTTTTCTAAACAAAAAATCACAATTTAAAAAAAAAATACAAAAATCATAAAGTGTATGTAATTTCTTATCTTAAAATGAAACCATCATTATTTCATTTAAGTTTACTATTAAACAATATTATAGCAATGGTATTTACATATAAATTTTTATTATTATCATTTTGAAATACTTATGTCACAACTTTTCACCACAGGACCTCTAATACAAGGAATCAAATCAGGTTCCTTTACGAGCCTTCACTTGCTATAATCTTACAATGAATGATATGCTTAACGACTACACCAAACCATGGAATGCTCAACATAAATTTCTAGCTACATGTTAGTATGTCACACCATGTAGTGACACTAATACACATGAGATACATGAATGTGAACCAAATGTGTTAATAGGCATATGCAAAAGCAATAATCACACACAAAGAAGAATTTGCTAGTATTTCATTTAGCCACGGGTTGATGCATCAACGGGCCCCAAGTTAATTCACGTGGCAACCCCTTTTTAAAGTTTTAAAATTAAGTTTTTTTTAGTCTAACTATTGTTTTTTAAGTCTTAATGTGTGACCATGAAATTTTTTCTTCATACATGCTTGGTTTTTCGGTTTTAATGTGTGATCATGAAAGCTTGTTCTAGTTACATAAGGGTGTTCCCATGAAGACAAGTAACACTTTTTGGCAAGCAGAGGGCATGACTATGCTGAAAAAGGAGCTCGATCGAGCTTTTATTAAGCCCTCGATCGAGCTACAGAGCTCGATCAAGGGAGCTCAATCGAAGGCTTAATAAACCCTTGATTGAGAGTGTGAGCTTAATTACTTGATCGAGATATAAAGCTCAATCGAGAGAATGTGAGTATCAAATTCCCAAATTGAAAGGCCTCGGCTTGATAAGGGCACATGGAGTTTGAAAGCTCGATCGAGCTTCATAGCTTTCAATAGAGCTTTATAAATCTCAATCGAGATCTTGACCTGTAACAGATATAAGAACGGAAAAACATCAAACCTTGCCTTATCTAGCACGTTTGTTGCATAGGAGCTCGAACGAGGAGTATAGAGCAGTTGTGTTGATTTAACAGGGGACTGCAACTTGCCACTAGCCACCACTTTTTTCTACCATGGCCTCCATAGCTAGAGGTAGGCAACTCAAAACCCCCAAAAATCAGTTCTTCTATGCATTGATTGAAAGTGTAGATTTTTTTAGGAATTTTGTGAAATTTGTTCAATCCCTCAAAAACCAGTTATTCTATGCATTGATTGAAAGTGTTGTTTTTTTAAGAATTTTGTGAAATTTGTTCCAAACCCTGAAAAACCAATTCTTCGATGCATTGATTGAAAATGTTGTATTTTTGGGGAATTTAATGAAATTTCTTCAAACCCCCCCCCAAATCAATTATATGTATTGATTAAAATTGTTTTACTTTTTAAGTAATTTTAGCCAAAAGTGTGAAATATTAGATATTTTTATTGTACATGTGTAATTCACACTTTAGTTGAAAATAAACCAACATAGATCCATCTTAAACCCAGATCTATCAAGCACCAAGAGGTATCCAATTTCTCGAGGTGTAATTTAAAAAATAAATCTTAAACTCAAGAAATTTGATCCTTCTCATGCTTGATATATTTGGTTTTGAGTTTTAATTTTGTTATTTTTTAGTTGGACGTGGATTTTTTTAATTTTATTTATTTATTTTATGAGCGTACATACATTTTTATTTTATTTTACAAGGTGACATGTATTTATTTTATTTATTTTTGATAATGTAACATTAAACATTACATTACATTATTAAGAACATATATTGGTGGGGAAATCTATTTATGGGTAGGGTTTTCTTAGAGTCTTTATTGTCTTCAAAAGATAACATACATACGATTTATCTTCATTGTTTCATGTAGATCATTTTCCAGAGTGGGGTTCTTCCCTCTGTAAATTGCATTCATCAAGAGGTTCTGGTGTTGTGGCACCCCCCATGTCGTGAGCGTAGTCGTATGTGAACTATTTACATATATAGTTTTGTTTTTATTGACTTATATAAAAAATGAATTATTGTATACATGTAACTCAATTATTAATTATTGTTTGTTTCTATTTGCATAGGCACCCTGCCATCTAGACCGTCTAGTGATCGTGTGTTCGGGAGCATCATGGCTAGTATCTCATATGATAATCACAACACATTGACCTCCTCAGATCACGGTGAAGAGGTTCTTCATCGCATAGGTACATTAAATTCATATTTATGTATTTTTCCACTATTGATATCTCGATTTTGATCGACATTTTGTACTTTGAATGATATATTTATTTTTATATATGTTTATTAAGTGCTCATCCTGCTTCTCCACCTCCTTGGGAGGATGAGATCACAAGGATCATGATCGAGGAGATTACACTACAGCGTGGTTGGCTGCGCAACCAGTTAGGGGCCATGTGCCTTGATTTCCCATCCAAACAGTCGATAAGCATGATGATCGATGCGATCAATGGATTGTTGGAGGTCCACCAGAAGGTAGGGCATCTTAGTGACATCTGGAAAATTGCTTTCCAAAGGAGGAGGGACCAGGTAATGGGCCCTGACAAATGGGAGGTTGTTAAAGCCACAACAAGAGGAAAGGATGTCAAGGGCACTTTGTTTGACATCCCTCCTGGTCGTTCTCCTGGAAAACCGCTTCGATTTTGAGAGCTTAGGCTTGAGGCTACTGTTCCTCATATTTTTGATAGGTTTATTGGAGCATGGTGCATATTCCCCCACCATGATCAGGTCCCATTGTACTTTTCCAAAAATGTGTATGCAAATTTTGTGCTACACATATGTCTTGATTACACGAGTACGCCATCGTATTTTTATGGTGTCGGGCATGGACTCAGTTATGAGCATCTTGGGGCTCATAGAGACCCTACCGCTACACCACCACCTCCTCGACTAGTTTCCATTCCTAGTCAGAATGTTATTCGGTCGAATACTGTTGTTGAGCCATCACAACTTAGAGTTGAGACACTGGATCATATCGCAAGTGTCATGCGCATTGCATTGGATAGTGCTATAGTGTCCATGCACGAGGAAAGGTCTAGACCACACCCTGGACCTACAAATACCGAGTTACCGTGGGTGGACGAGTCGATTATTTCGATGCTTGACCATGAAACTCTACTTATGTATGCTATGAGTTCCTGAGATGCATACTATCGTTTGTATAAGGGACGTAATCCATCGTCGATAGAGAAGGTATATTTATGTACTTAATTTTTTTTCATTATACGTCATTAAATAATAATCTTTAATACATGTACATAAAAAAGAGTCAATTGAGTAACATTGATTTGTTTTATGTTGTTCCATGCATAGGACCACCTTTATGGATTCACTCAATGCCACCTTCCCATCGGTTGGGCGTCCAACCTTTGTTCTTGGTGATGTCTCCATGGTACACATGCTAGTTCCCTCATCTTAACTTTGTCAATTACATACAAGCGTATAATTGCAATTATTTTATTGTAACTTTCTTCTTGTTACTTGTTCAAATTGTACATGGTAGAGGCATTGAGATTGCATAGGAGAAAGAGATGCATTCTCCCTCAAGTTCCGACCATCATTCGTTAGTCGATGAGGTGTCGTAACTTATGTTGGAATGCAATAAAGAATTCAATTTGATGTTTAATTTATAATGCTCATTTATTATTCTTTTATTGATTACATGCATGATGCCACCATATACAGGCTCAATACAGTTGAGGTCGATACTGCATAATTCTCACAGAGGAGTGGGAAAGGTTGACTCTGCATCATCCTGGAGCAGACAAATCAACTCAGCATCGTCTTAGAGCCACCACCCAATAGGATTTGGACAATCTCGCCATGGAATCAAGTCAAGTAAGTTTATCCATCCACTTAAAATTTTAAAAATTGGTCATCTACCTAATTTCAAGTACTAAAATCTAACTAAATTTTACAATACCCATCTTTAAACACCAATTTTGATCATGCGTCACCCTATCGCCAGGGGCATGGTGCAGGTGGTATTGGAAGTGTATATGACCATAGAGACCACTAAGGGATCGGTCCACATATTTGACGAGATTTTTTCATGTTGTGCTATTTTTATACACATACATACACATTTGTTTTTATATATATATACATATATACAAGTTTTGCATTTTTTTATATACTTGAAGGATTATTTCGTATCATATTTTTTCTTCATGCATATATGATGTGTGTATGTTATTCACATTTATGGGCATTTATCTTTATCAATTATGTTTATGTTTATGCATGTCTACATGTTAACAATTTAATAGTTCATTGATTATATTTGCAAATTTTAATTACAGTAAGAAATTACAATTTATGATGCTAGTTTTAATTAACAATAACAATCTAATAACAACGGATAGATTTATAGAAAACTGCTTACAATAAAAAAAATACAATTTTCGTGATATCATTTCCAATTAACAATAACAATTTGCGATTACAAAATTTTAAAATTTGACAATTACAAGTTACAATTGTTCAATTACTCTTTAATAAATTACTAATTAGACATGCACACATTACAATTGTACAATTAATCTTTAAGAAATTACTAATTAGACATGTACAAATTACATCTTGCAATCTCATTTGCAATTAAAATAAGATAGATAATAGGGCCATTGATACCATGTGAAATATTGATACAAAATCAGATAGTCTTAAAATCATTCGTCGGCCAATCCATTATAGGGATGCAACCTAATAAAAATGAATAAATTTATAGATTACTCCTTACAATAAGAAATTACAATTCATAATGCTAGTTTCAATTAACAATAACAATTAGAGTTACAATTTACACTTTACAATCTACAATTATAGTTACAATTGCAAATTATGAATTATAATAGAACATATTACAAATTAAAATATATACAAGTCACATTTAGAGTTGCAATTTATAATATACAATTTTCTATTGTAATTACAATTACAAATTACAAATTATAAAATTTGACAATTACAAGTTACAATTGTACAATTACTCTTTAAGAAATTACTACTTAGACATGCACACATATAATTGTACAAGTAATCTTTAAGAAAATACTAATTAGACATGTACAAATTACAACTTACAATCTCATTTCCAATTAAAATAAGATAGATAGTATGGTCATTGATACCATGTGAAATATGGATACAAAACCAGATAGCCTTAAAATAATTCTTCTGGCCAATGCGTTATAGGAATCCAAGTCTCCATGATACGATCATGGTCAACGTCTATCATCTACCATTTCTTTGGTTCACCGCTCTTCACCTTGATTGTTGTGAGATGTATCCGAGCTGCCACCACCAAATGATTGTACTGATAAGATATATACTCAGGCATATAGTTTCGGTAAGTAATTTATTTTTTTGTAATTTAGAACTTACATTATATCACAGTAATAATTACATAGAGATACATGTTACGGATAAAATATTCCTATGGATTGGGGAAAAACCACAATAGACATAGTGACACCAGAAATCAACTCAATTCCCAAATATGCTATATAAACATGAAATGACAACAATGAAAGAGTAAGGCCCTTACCTCAACCAGATGTTTGAAGAATACCCTCGTTGATCTCTCAATCCAATGCTCTTCATCTACAACTTGCCATCAACCACTAAGGCATACAAGCATATAAATTGTTAGCACATAATCTAGCAGAGTCCATGAACATATTAAGAAAATATATCCAATGAAAATAATATAAACATTTGCAACATGAATTGGACGAGAAAAGAGTATTTATATTAATATAATAAACACTAGTACATAGTGAAAACCTTCTACCGGCAACTCGTCGAAACCAAGAAACTAAGTTCATCCACCTAGGCCTCCACCACTTCAATCCTCCATACAATGGCAAGCTCACAAGTTCAAGGAGGAATTGGTTTCCTCCTTCAAAAGATAGGAAAGATCTTGGGAGATGAAAATAATAAAGGTTCAAACTTACAAGGACAAAGGGATGTAGACTCAAGGGTTGGAACTGGGGAAAAATTTCTCCAGAGTTTACTTGTTCTCAAATTTCTCCTCTCTCAAATGCTTCACAATGGCTCAATATATAGCTCTCAGAGGAGGTGGAGGGTCAAATCAGAGCGTTTTCCAGTATATGGAAGGCCAAGAATCATAACAATCGTGATTTGGAAAGGAAAAATCGAAATATTTTTAATTTTGAGCATGAAACCCGATGTACGCAGGTTGTAGTAGTGCAATATGCGTATACACATGTTGTAGTACTGTTGAATCGTGTACAACAACAAAAATATGGTTTTTGGGGTTTTAACTAAGCAAGAGGGGGATGATTCTACAGAGGGACAAGTTAGGCCATCAAGGCATGTTGCATAGGGTGTGTCAAATCATGCTATAACATATGCCCCCTAATATATGAGGTTAGAGGGGTGATCACGATCGCTGAAATACATTATAAATCTCAGAAGTGGAATAGTGGAGACCAAGCAGGGAGAACTATCCACTCATCAGAACATTACCATATTGACTTTGTATACATGAATGCAAATCTGAAGTACATAGCACTCTCATATAATAGGTGTTCATGGCCATGAATAGATAGTAGATAATAAACATATGTCAGAAGTGGTCATATCCATGAACAACACATAGTGCATTCTAGTCTCTGAATCGAATGAAGACATCTGGTATATATTGGAGTACAAATTGTTCTACCATGAGAATTGAGGTCCCATAGGTACTGTCACAATCAAGTATAGTAGCATATAAGATGATGCCACTGTAGCCTAAGGTCTCATACACTAAATCATCAATGGTGCATGTCTCATCACGTGAATACAGGTATTCAATTTGAACATGACGAAGCACCATCTGATTGCTAGTCATTAAGGTATACCGTTAACAGACGCAAGACTACCCACCAATGATGAAAATGGGTGTCAAGGCACCAAGTACACTCAACAAGTGTGAATAAACATATTGAGGTCGAACACTTGCAGAATCCATTGATCAGGAGACATTGTTGTATTCCCAACTGTCGATGTCGAGAGAACCCACCACTGATGGCTACAAGTATCAAGGTACTCATCTGACTCTAGATCCCAATTCTAGAACAGATGATCTGAAGTTGATGAAATGAGATCCGTTGGAAGGAGAGAATTAGGACATACCCCATCAAACAGAACGGGGTATGCAACCTAGGATGAATTCTTTGGAAGAACTCGGATGATCAAAATATATACAAACCAATAACCGTGTGAATCTCTCGCGTGTACCAGATGCAAGTAGTACACAAAAGAGACCCTCTGAATATCATCCAGTGATGAAAACTACTGACAGAAGTGAGGAAACCACTAATGAGGCATAATGGAATCTAAGACTTGACATGAATCCCAATGTGTGAATAGATTTCTTGTCGGCGGACACAAGGGAAACCACTCAGTCAACGACCAATGATGATGTGTCATCCGCTGAGTTCAAGGTCACCTACCATTGATGAAAGTATGCCTAGGGTGCTAGGTAGGACAATAGCTTCATGTGGTTCTAGAATGCAGTTATAAAGGGATGATTGACATGCAAATTCAAGAAATCTAAGGAATGTCCAACTTAGGTTTATAGACTTCCTTTGAACAAGAGGATGATGCAGATGGATAAACTCGGGGAGCATAGACTCAAGACTGAACATTGACACAACTCTATGATGTAGGAGGCATCAACAGAGTCTCCATATGGACTAAAATTTTAACTAGTCGGAGGAGTAAACTCTGAGTAATGAGTTCAGCTTCCTAAGGCCATACTAAACCCAAACCTTGGATGGATAGACTCAAAAAAATTTGCACTTTTCAAAGGCGACACAACCGGTGCCAATATAAGACAATATCATTTTCTTGTCCAGATTTTTATGTTTTTCAATTTTTTTTGTCTTTTTCATATTATAGAAGCCTGAAAAAGAATAAAATATTGCTTATAGTACAAATGAGAGGAAACGAGTGTCACGAGAAAGCAAACTAGTTCCATGCAGTGGAACATACATATGCTCAATGTAAGGGAACGCGTGCAGGATAAGGACACTCAAGGGGATGTTTCCTATGAGGTAAGGGAAAATCAAGATGCAAAGCTTAAATGATAGGCTCTGCTTGTCTAGAATTGAGAAATGCTTAGGCAATTGGATTATAACATTAAAGTGGGAGTCGACATTAGGCTAAAAAATGAAAGCAAGTTAATTATATGCAATTACAACTTGATCTAAAAGGGAGTCCCTATGGGTGATGGCCAGCATAAAAGATGAGAAGAAACATGAGGTTTCCACGCAAATACATGGTGGGACTATAAGGGACTCCCAGACCTAGGGAGGAGCTGTAGCATGGGAACCAAAGGACAAGATAGGTTCTAACTAGGATATAGGTACCCATGGTCGGGAAAGCATTATTGCTTAAATAATGACACATCTATAAGCAGCTAGAAAGTTATGTGTCACTAAAAAGCGGGTTCGTACCTAGGGCTTATGAATCGTGGCCATAGGATAATGCAAAAATGCAAGCAGAGTGAAATCCTATCCTATATGCCAGGGACGATATATACCTGTCGGAGGCACGAATCATGCTAAGAAATCCATTATGACCTGGAGAAACTACTTCAAAAAGTACCTCACACTATAATATTAGTCCATAAGGTTAATAAAATATAAAAATTAGGGTGAGAAACTATATAAAAGTGGGTAAAAATTTCTTTAAATATTAAAAATATGAAATTTTACCATGTCATTTTCATTTTTACCATAATAGTGCTTCGGATCTCATTTCACCCTCCAACTTCAATCAATGATTCTGGGAGCCTCTACAGAGTTCAAAATCGCGAGCCATCTGGACCAAGTAAGTTTACTCATCCCGCTCTTCATTTTCAATGGATTAATTTTTGCATTTGATGGTCAAATTTTTAGTTTTTAAGCCCAAAAATTGAGTAAAACAATGCACGCAGGATACAGTTCATCGGGTCGCATACAAGGGCGTGTGTATGTGGGAAAAGCGAAGCCTTCTAACATGCATGCACAACTGTCAAAACTGTGACCTGTGTATGTTGACACCTAAAAAGTGCTCACTAGCTCATTTCCTTATTCACATGACCCATTTGTCCACTTTTCCACCATCTGAGCCTCTAAAGCCAACAAAAGGTCACCAAAAGACCTTAGTACACCCCTTTTCCCACTCAAAAAGATTATTTTTCCTAAAAAAGCATAAAAAACCCTCAAAAAGGGTCCAAATTCCCAAAAAATATTAAAAAGAGAATAAAAATAATAAAAATATTCAAAAAAGGAAAAAGGAAGGAAAAGTACCTAAACCATGTTGGTCAATACCATTGGTTTCCACAAAACCACAAATGGTATTCCCCACCACCAAAACCTATAAAAAGGTGGTAGGGGCTCCTCATTTCACATCCATCCATATTCCTATCCTCATACTGCCAAAATCTCCCTTGAGTTTTTGGCCATTGTAGCAACCTTGGAGAAAGGACCCATTGGAGTTTGGAGCTGCTCATCCTTGGAGCTTCTCAACTATCTTCATCAATCGGAGGTATTCTTATTGCAAGCACTTGCTTGCCCCCATTTTCAATACAAAAATTATTTTTTATCTTTCTTGTTCTTGTTTTTTAATTCAAAGATGCACATGCTAGTTTAGTTTAGTTTAGATTTAGTTTATTGTTTTTGTTTTGTATTGAAACTGCTGCTACTAGTTAGCAGGTGCCCATAGCACTAAGCTTGGTTGCAAAACCAAGCCAACAGTTTTTTGGCGACTCCGCTACTTTCGAATTTCTAGATCTCACTTTTGCTTTAGATCTTAGTTTTTGATTGTATTAGGTAGTTTAATTCATAGATCTGCCACCCTAGATAGCAGATCCATTGATGTTCTAGATCTTGGCTCATTTCATTGCCATTAACAGCCCAAAATTTTCAATTTTCGGGTTCGTTTTTTGGCATCCGCATACGGCTTTCGCCTCGCGGCTTTTTGCCCAACAGTTGCGCGGCTCATCGCGACTGCGCGACCTTTTTCCGCGCGGTTCACCGCGGCTTCGCGGCCCATTTGCGCGCTGCACATCGCGGCTTCGCGGACCTTTTCCGCGCTGCACATCGCGACTGTGTGACGAAATCCCGCGCTACACATCGCGGCTTCGCAGTCAAAACCCGTGTTGCCTATCGCGACTGTGCGACAGAAACCCGCGCGGTCCATCGCGGCTGTTCTGTAAAAACCCGCGATGCTAATTTTTTCATTCGGTTGAATCGTTTAAAAAATTAATTTCTTACTGTATTTTCTGCCCACATAACACATTTTCCAGTATTAAAAATCTTGCATATTTTACAGCCATAGAAAAATTTTACTATTTAGAATGCACCTTTGAAAAAAGTCTTTTCAGAAATTGAAAGAAGGATTTCTTTTTGCATTTTTATCTAGATTTAAAAATTTTGTTGTTTACTTCTTTAATATTTTGCCCATAGCAATTTTTGAAAAAGAAATCCATTTATTTCTTAAAGAAGTCATATTATTTGCTTTCATATTTCAAAAGATCCTTTGTTTTTTGAATAGTCTTTGCAAAGCATTTAATTTCCATTTATTGAAGAAGTCATTTATTTGTTTTACTATTTCAAAAGATCCTTTGTTTTTTGAATATTTTCTGTAAAGCATTTACTTTTTCAATTTCAGTTTAAAATACCACACATGCACCCACTCAAACACATAATTTAAACTGAGCCTTAAAACGAACCCTAACTTCAACAAAATTTTAACCACACTTGGGGAACACTTAAAAGAACTTTGTAGCTAGGTAGTATTGAGGGGATAGGTGTTCCAATAACACCCCTCAGTTATTACATTTGAGACATAGAAGTTGTCCATTAGGGAGCCAAAATCTCCTAGTATTTATTGGCACGGTCACAACCGGTTTGTGGGAAGGCCTCTCCCCTAGGAGGGTTGAAGTTGCGAGGATGGTTCCGGAAGCCTGAGTGGAATACCGAAATCCATTCAATAACCGAAGGGCTACCATTTGCAGTTCTCGGGATATCCCTGTATGGGGGTATTGCGGTAAAATGACCAAACGGCAGATTTACCTTTTCTCGACGTGTCATGAACGGAGTATCCTAGTAGCCATTCTTTAGGATTGATTACTCGGTGTCCCTCCCGGTAGGGGGATATCTAGCCGTTGACTCAACACTCAATATTGTCTGACTTGGATTTCATCACCTTGCAGAGAATATAGTTTGTTGATTCACAATAATTTTAGTTAGGTGTTTGCATGATACAATCCACCTTTGGTCTAGTTACACCTATTCTTTCTAGAAGCTGTTTGCATGTTGGTACTCTGACCATTTGTTGCATCCCTCCACTTATTATAGCACAACTGTTATAATAAGTGCCTTTTTGAGGTTGATTTTTGGCCTGAGATCCTTCATTTTCACTCCCCTTCTTGCACCCTTGGTTGCATTAGGGTTTTGAGTTTTTTATACATTACCATTTTACACCATACAGATTTTTACACAAAAACTTATTTCTCACCATTGAGAATTTTAGACGCTCTCGTCGTCTACAGGGCGAACTCCCAGAGTTCAGTCTACTTGGCTCTCCACGTCACCGACATAGAGCCTTATCCCTTGACTCGACACATCGTCGGTCAACCATACGGTCATCCGATTCTGACATGCCTCACTTCACTTCTGATTTTGAGGCAGAATCCGAAAACCCCACTGCGTTATTCCCAACCAACCTTATGGCTGGAACACCTTTTGACCCACTTTTTACCAGCACCATAGGAGAGACGTCTACAGACCCTACTACTGCGGTGCCATCCATGGAAACACCCACCCCCCTAGGTATGCCTAATATGGGCAACATTCCACCTTTAGGAATGCCCAACACAGGGCCACCTCCTGTTATAGGAATTCCCAACACAGGGCCACCACCTGTTATGGGTATGCCCAACATAGGGGTCACACCCCCTCTGAGTACCACAACCTAGATTCCAGGAATCACCACTACTATTCCTAACCCCAATGTAACCCATGTTGCACTCGGAAACGCTGGCCCATACCAGACCACAGCTATTGGAGGACACATACCTTTAATACCTAGCATACCTTTAGGCGCTACTGGACCCCTACATCATACCACCATGACTAGTCATGTCCCAGTCACTACGCCACATACATCTGCTACCTTACTTTATATGGCAAGTCTGAACTTACCAGACTTAGCCAGGCTCACCAATGATCCTATCAGACACGATCCTGCGTGGTCTCACATGCCCACCAAACTCCCCTCCGACATCCCTAAGTTTGAGGGCAAGGCAGGTGAGGACCCCGAGAACCATATCATGTCCTTCCATCTATGGTGTTCCTCCAACTCCATAGTGGATGACTCTGTCCACCTCCGTCTGTTACAACGCACCTTCACTGGCTCTGCAGCCAAGTGGTATATCGAGCAGCCCCATGGGACACATGCCACCTTTACCTCCCTTGCCTCGACCTTCCTGCAGTTCTTTCAGTTACATGTCCGCTATGATGCGAGCGTCGAGATCCTACTGTCTTGCAGACAGAACACGGCCACCCACATCACTGGCCACATTCATGAGTGGCGTCAACGTCGAAGCCTCTACAAAATCAAGTTAGATGACCGTATCTTCCTAGATTTGTTTGTAAAATCCCTCCTCCCTCTCATTGCGAAGGATGTGGCATCCGAAAGACCCCAGTTTGAAGAAGAGGCCATCCTCAAAGCCCAGCAGTTTGACCTCATTTACGCCCAGTCGGGTTATTTGTATACCATTATACCGGACGCCCCTCAGGGCGAGTCATCCCAACATGATGCGCCGGGGGCATCCCATGCCGCTGATGGCATCATTGGTCATATGGCCTCGCATCCCCAACCCTTTTCCATTGCACATCCTAGCCATGGTCCCGACCTTTCGCGGGCTACATCTCAATCTGGAGCAACCAATTCATATGCTCCCATGGCACATCACCACCATACCCACGGACCTTCGTGTCCACCTCAGTGCTTCGGTCATGTGCCACCTGCATATGCCCCCCCAGCCGCACCTCAACCAGTGTACTACCCACAGCTAGCTGCGACAGCTAACCCAACACCTCCAATAGCTCAGGGTTACCAACAACCCTAGCAGGTATCTGGTCCACTTCCAACCCCACCGATGTATTATCCACCACAACCTGCTCCTGCACCTGCGGAGAACCAAAATCCTCCCACTGCTCAAGGGCAAGTGTACACACAGCACAACCAGCCCCAGCACCAAAACAACCAGCGCAACCAAGGTGCGCAACAAAACCGTGGAAGAGGACGTAACCGCGGAAACAACCAACAACAACATCAAGGTCCTCCACCTCCCAATCCTCCACAAAATAATAACGCTGCGCCTCCCAACCAGAATCCGGATCGTAATCCCAGGCAGCCCAAAAGCAGTAACCTTAGAACAAACCATCCTTGTTCTATTTGCGGGGTCTATGGCCATTACACACATGCTTGCCCACATTTGGAGCGAGCTCGGCAACTCTGGACTGATGATGCCCATCGTCAGGGGCAAGCGGCTCCTCAGCCGCCACCCAACCCTCCACCACCACAACATCAACCTTTGGTGTTGCAAAATCCCTTTCCAACCCAAGGCGCAGTGAACACTCAGCCGTTAGCTCCACCTCAGAACAATGCGCCACCACAACAAATCACTTATGCCGCTCCTGATCAACCCATGTTTGATTCAGGTACTCACCACTTGTTGATGATGTCAACTGCCGATGCCAACCTACAAACCCGTCGGAATCAATACGGCTCCACCTATGAAGCCCCTCCCTCCGACAAGAACACTAACGTTAATCCCACAGATCAGACGTTACATATACCCCCGACTCCACTTGATGGCGCTCCCAAAGCACCTCGCTTCCCACTTCGTCGCATCAACAACAATCCCAATGCTCGTGCTGCGTCGAATTACAACATTGTAGACGACTTAGCCCAGTCTCCTGCAGCCATGTCTGCTTTGGAAGTTTTAAAAAACTGTCCTTCGCAGCGCAAGACTTTGCTCTCTTCCATTAGCGCTATTGACCCCAATGATTCACAACTGATCGCATTCGATTCAGACCAGTCTGAACCACGCCTGCTTTCCTCTTTAGCATTCCAAGTTTCCGTTTCTGTTCGGAATCTTGTCATCCATCGGTGCATTATCAATGAAGGGGCCTCTACATGCGTCATGTCCACATTCGTTTGGCAGAAGTTGGGATCCCCTACTCTCCAGCAGTCCACCATTGCGTTGCGAGCCTACGATGGCCGTTCGGCTCAACCCCAGGGTCTCTTACCTAATGTCCCCATCCAGCTGGCTGGTAAAACTGTACTCATTGACATTGAGGTCATCAATGCCCAACTTGACTATAACCTTTTACTTGGCCGCAGTTACATGTATGCCATGCGGGCTGTTGCCTCATCCGTTTTTCGTACCATGCAGTTCCCCCATGAGGGACGCGTGGTCAAGGTCGACCAACTCACCTATTACGATCCCAAGGCCCCCGCTGCACCTGAAAACGTTCTCCCCATGGTTGAACAACCTGTTTGTGGTGCAACTACCTCATTCATTTCCTCAGTGGGACCCGGACTATACTCCGACACGCTGATGACTTCTACATTCCAGGCCATTCCACCACCTTCACCGGAGACCCACGTCGCTAACCTCTGCACTCTTTCACAAACACCCGGTAATCAACCCTCCTTGTTACCCAAACCACCATTGGTCCCTAGTCACATTGGGGTTACACCCATCCACACAATCTCCTTTTTATTTCCTCCTTCGGGTGTAGTAAGCGCCCCAGTTATGGCTACCCTTAGTCTCCCCGGGTTAACATTGGGATTACCCGTGTTGTATATTTCGCCTCCCGTTCCCCCGCCAACACCAAATGTCATCCTGCAACCGGTGCAACCCATTGTCACCTCTACCCAACCACCTCCCGGTATCACGACTCCTTCGTCATCAATGAATCCCCCTCCTCTCATCAGGCCCACTGGGGGCAGAGGCCCACAACCATACACTGCGGTACCCCCACCCAAAGCAGTTAAACCTCCTCCTGTGTTCCGTGCTCCTCCCAAATGCTCATTGTGTGATGAGTTAGGCCATCCAACCCATCAGTGTCCACAGTTACCTGCATTACAGGAACACATGCAAATGCTGGACGACGACCCCAACATCCCGGTGGTCAAATTCGATCCAAATCCCAAGCCTCGTGATAAATCACTGCGCACCAACCACCCTTGTGCCATATGCGGTGTTTACGATCACTACTCACACCACTGTCCTGGTATCCCAGATTACAGAGCAGCTCTCTACGAGGTGAATAATTTGGACCTTGAGACGGCACCCCCTACTATCGAGGAGATCTACCCTCCTGCATCATCCTCATCCGGAGAGATTAACACCATTTATATGATCTCTTCGACTACCACTACCTCATCACTTGATGTGACCACTCAAAGCTCCCGCAATGATGACGAGATTCTCGAGGCTCCTATAGCCCCTGATTATCCCTGGGAAGACATGCACCCTCGTTCACACTTCCTCCCAGAAGAGACCTCATCCACCACCGCTACCCAATTTGCGGTTGAGTCTAAACATTTCCTTCCTACTAAAGTCGACTGGTTCAAGGACCCTATTCCTACTCCTGATGCTTTCGAGGATAATAACATGCCCAATATTTCTCCCGTCATCCACATCGACGTCTCTGACCCACCTGGTGCCCTTCATACCATTACATTAGGAGCCTCCCACAGTGAGCACGAATTTGGAGAATATAAAAAACTGTTCCAAGAATTCACTGATGTCTTTACTTGGTCAGATATCGAAATGCCTGGCCTTGACCCCGCCATTTATACGATCTCCACTGGATACCCCTCTGTCCGGTCGGCCCCTTCCATTGATCCCGTTCACACACAGGTTCCACTCTGCTACTTCATTTTCGCCGATGGTGCAAGCCGTTGGTCCCCCAATCTGGCCTCCGCAGCTTGGGTAATATATTCCCCTTCACATGAGTTGATCCACATCGACGAAGTGTGTTTGGGTGCTGCTACCAACAACCATGCTAAATATGATGCCGTGACTGGTCTCCTGGCCGCAGCTCTTCAAATGAGCATATGTCACCTTAACGTTTTCTTGGACTCACAACTCCTTGTTTCCCAACTCAACAATGATTACCAGGTACGTGATCCCTATCTTTTCAAAAAATTCCTGCGCACTAAACAAATGGTTAGACAATTTGAATCCATTTCATTCACACATGTCCCAAGAAACCTCAATAGTGTAGCAGACCATATGGCCAACAACATTCTAGACTGGCACACTAATCACATTATACCAAAACAAAATGTGCATCCACATGCATAACATGTGCCTCCACGGGCATATACAAAAACCAAATGTGCATCCACGTGCATAACATGTGCCTCCACGGGCATATACAAAAAACAAAATGTGTATCCACGTGGATAACATGTGCCTCCACGGGCATCCACGGGCATACAGAAAATCAAACATGCCTCCACGGGCGAACATAAAGACAACAAGTGCATCCATGTGCATACACGACTATATATCCAAACATATATATACATATATATATATAAACCGTGATAGTCAACATGTCATAGGTGCCCTCAGCACCCAATATACAAAAATACATCAGCCGTACAAAAAGGTGCTTCCCCATATGCTCATCAGCATTTGGGGGCAAATACATATCATCTAGTCATCAAGGTCCCTGGGCTCCTCTAGCGCCTCCTCCCCGAACCCCGCCAGATCATGGCGAGCACAAACTCTCCGCTCTGCTGGCCTTGCTGGATCATCCCGTAGATGGATCCTCCTCTCAGCCGGCCCTGCCGGGTCATCCCGAGCACCATCCCTGTGCTCTGCCACAAAAACCGTTGTCCTCAACAAGAGCGACCGCCACTCACGCGGTGCACCGAAGCAACGCTCCACGATGTCCCGGTCCAAGTCTCTCCAGCCATCCTCGGGGAGTCCAGCTAGAATCATGTCAAAAGTCTGTCTGACACCCTCTATGGCATCATCTCGAGGGCCAACCCCTCGCCCACGAGCCGCAAATCCTCCACCACGTGGAGGCGGTACCGCTGCAGGAGGTTGGGCAACCACTATAGGGCCGCCCCCGCCGAGCCACGCAGTCGACAGGTGGTACCGGACCAACATCTGCACAGTGCAAGTAAAACATCATATACATATCTAACTATAATCATAAACAAATCACATGATATAGTATAAAACAAACCACAAAACATACCGTCTAAACCCCAGGCCTGTCCCTGGGCTCGAGGCATCTCTGGGTCCCCTCGATAGTCCATGCCAGCATACGGGTAATCCTCAATCACCAGGGGCATCTGCTCCCACTGCTCATATACCTCCTCCGTAAAAAACCCACGGACACCACCACCGCCTCGAGGCATCATATGCCCCCACCGCACCATGCGCGGCTCACTCACCAGACCATCACGAATGGGCACCCGTGGTCCCAAGGTCGGCACCCGCTCGAAGAAAAAACAACATAGAAAGGAGGCATAATAGAACTCTCCTCCCTCTCGACAGCACTTGTCCAGATCTCTCCGGACACCAGCTAGAAACATCTGAGCCCATGCATAATACGTCCCCCGAAGCACAGTGTCCAACATCATCGTTTGTCCCCCTGACAAACGATGTGGCGCTGCAGCACCCAACACTCGCAACACACATGCCCCAACAGCCCTCATGTCCCACTCCCGTAGTGATCGCAGACTCAAGGCACTATTCTGCAAAATGGCCCCATCAACACAAAAGGTCTGCAGCAAATCCTCCATATCAACACCTGGCGGGATCCTCGGCAGAAGATCTCCCACCTCCCCTAAACGAGGCAACCCAGTGAGAAAATATACGTCTGTGAGGGTGATCTCCAACCTCTGTCCCCCAATCATAAAAGCACCCTCCGCGGGCACCCACCAACTCACCAACTTGTTCAAGAGCCGTCTCACTGAACGCATTGGTGGGATCTGAGCGAACTTCAAAAGTCCACTCACCGCTAGAGTCTGCCGGACCCCCGGATCAGTCTGAATCTTCTCCATCAGATCATCATCTATCTCCCGCTCTCGCCATGAAGTCAACAGTCTTTTCAACATCCTACCAAAAAACAAAAGAAATTTTTAGCCCCAACAAAAAAAAAAAAAAATTGCAAAAAATACCATCGCGGCTTTTCCATCAAAAGCCGCGATGATCATCGCGGCCTCCATTCAAGAACCCGCGATGAACATCGCGGATATTTGCTAGACAGTCGCGATGAACATTGCGACTATCTCCCATGAACTCGCGATGAACATCGTGGGTTCCAACCTTACAATCGCGATGAACATCGCGACTGTCAGCCTAAAACCCGCGCGGTTCATCGCGAGAAGAGACCCGAAACCCGCGATATTCCACGTTGGAAGGTCAACGTGGAATTTCACGACCTTCGGGGGCCCGCCGCCAAACAAAAAAGACATAATTGAAAAGGCTAAGGAAAATAGGGTTACCTGAAACTCGCAGAATCGAAAACCAATGGTCAAATCTCCCAGAAATCGAGAAAGAGCTCTGACTGCTCTGCCAAACTCGCACGTAACAATGACACGTCATATGGGCCCCACGCCTTATTTATAGAAATTCCACCATTTTTCAAACCGCCATTCCGGTCTCATACGACGTCCGTTTCTCAAACCGTTGGTACCATTGGAATCAGCACAGCGAGAACTTCATGATAGATCTTTCCTTTTCCTGTTTTCATCAGGTCCATTTTTTGACCATTTTTTTGGCCCCCCTTGTCGCCTCAATTTGCGTGCCACATTAGTCGTCGTCCGTTTTGGACAAGTCTTATATCGCCGGATTCAGTTTTCAGCACTCGTGACTATGCTTGAGATCATTTCTCGCTCTCACGTCCAAATTTTTCGAGCATTTTTCCCATGCCCCCTCGTCGCCTCGGTTTGCGTGCCACATCGACTGACGTCCATTTTTGACAAGTTTTATATCGCCGGATTCAGTTTTCTGCGCTCGTGATGATGCTTGAGATCATTTCTCGCTCTCACACCCCGATTTTTAGGGCATTTTCCATGCCCCCTTGTCGCCTCGGTTTGCGTGCCACATTGGCCGTTCTCCATTTTCGACAATCTTTATATCGCCGGATTCAGTTTTCCGTGCTCGTGATGATGCTTGAGATCATTTCTCGCTCTCACGCCCCGATTTTTAGGGCATTTTTCCCATGCCCCCTCGTCGCCTCGGTTTGCGTGCCATATCGGCCGGCGTCCGTTTTTGATGAACCTTATATTGTCGGATTCATTTTTTTGCGCTCGTGACGATGCTTGAGATCATTTCTCGCTCTCACACCCATACTTTTCGACCACTTTTTCAAAATGCCCTCTCATTACCTCGGTTTGCATGCCATAATGGCCGTTGCCCCTTGTTGACAATCTTTATGTCACCGGATCCAGTATCCCGCACACATGATGACGCTTGAGACCTTTTCTCGCTCCCATCAATCCCTTGTTGTTCGGTATGATTTTATCCCTTTTTCGGGCTGAGCAATCCCTTTTACGAAAAAGGCACTTAGGGAGTTTCTGTTAAGCTCTTTCTGACTCCTAAAACAATGAAAAGATTGCCGAGCAACCTTGCTTCCTTTCATGCTCGTTAAACGTATTTGAAAGGGAGTCTACCTGGTATAAGTTTACCCCTTTTCCAGACCTCGTAGACTAATTACGAAAAAGGAATACTCTAGTCACATCGGCTAGAAGAGTTCTCCATCTGCATCATTTTATGCTTTTTCGGGCCTTGGAGACTAAACTTACGAAAAAGAACACCAATGGAGTCCCCTTACCGCTTTCAGACTCTCTAAACATGAAAGCGACCACGAGCAATCACCATCCTGGGCTCGTAAAACCAACAGGACAGTAGTCATAACCACTGCAGAGTATTCTTATCGTTTTCAGACTCCTTAAAAATGAAAGCACCAATGAGCACGAACAGTCCTGGGCTCACAAATCCACAGGATAGTACCATTTCAGAGCACACTTTTATCCCTTCTTGGAGCTCATTAAAACTACGAATAAGGTCCCAATGGTGCCCCTTGGCGCTACAACAGATCACATCTACTCATAGGGCAGCTTCCCCCCTTTTTTGGTCGCCTTTGTTCAGAGTATTCTGCAGTATGTCACCCTGAGAATCCCTCGACAGCACCCATCAACTTGACCCCCCCAGAGTCAGTATATACCCTTCAGTCCCTAAAAGCAATGATACCTGCACCTACAAGTCAGTTCCCTACGCTGCCAGGTTAACCATGTCATCTTGCTCTGAACAAAGGAAGTGTGAGTCTACCCACTATATGACCCCAGTTACTTCCCACCCCCCAAGTATGTCAGTCCTACCATCAGTACTACCACACTTCAGTTCTACACCTCGCGCTCCTATCAAGGAAACATCATTGCCTTGTTAGTTGCTGGTCTCCCTCTATCGACGACAACCAAATTTATTCCAGAGGATAGACCTAGAGGTCCCTGTGTCTTGGACTCATCACCATTTATGATGAGTGCCTACGAATCATTTCGAGAAGAGTCCTCAGTGCCTCTCCAAATGGTTGTTTCTCACATGCTCGACTTCAACACCTTAATCGCATCGTTGAGACTCACACGGGGCATCGGTCCGTTCAGTTATTAGTCGAAGACCCCGGATACCATCTGACTCCTCCACATTTGAGAGTCTACCTATGGATACAACCAGTTATACTTTTCCTATAGATATCCGAGTTGCGCATGGTGACAGTATTCAGATGTACCCCAGCTTCATACTCCCCTGAGTATACAGTTACATTAATTCTCAGAGATGACTCACACTCTTTGAGTCCCTACAGATGTTGGACACCTTCAGTTTCAGCAGTTGATCAGTTATTCCAGTGTATCAGTTATTGACATCAATCATGATCATGAGTACATCCCAAAATAATGTCCCCTCTGGACCATTATGATGCACCAGTATATTTTTTATGTATTAGATCCCCCTTCTTGGGACTAATTGTTATGTATATGTCTTGATATGAGCATGGGTATGCCCACCTCGTCCATTATCAGAGATTATTCCTCATTCATATAGAGGCCATGTAACATTTGTTTATTTTTTGCAGCTTCCAAGGTCCGTGGATCCAGACTCCAAACGGTCTCTTCTCCTCCCCAAACCCCAGAAAGAAGACAAAAGAACTATGATGTCTATCGGCCATACGATGAGCTCCTGCCCTCACACATCAGGGGGCAATCTGTTAACACCTAAAAAGTGCTCACTAGCTCATTTCCTTATTCACATGACCCATTTGTCCACTTTTCCACCATCTGAGCCTCTAAAGCCAACAAAAGGTCACCAAAAGACCTCAGTACACCCCTTTTCCCACTCAAAAAGATTATTTTTCCTAAAAAAGCATAAAAAACTCTCAAAAAGGGTCCAAATTCCCAAAAAATATTAAAAAGGGAATAAAAATAATAAAAATATTCAAAAAAGGAAAAAGGAAGGAAAAGTACCTAAACCATGTTGGTCAATACCATTGGTTTCCACAAAACCACAAATGGTATTCCCCACCACCAAAACCTATAAAAAGGTGGTAGGGGCTCCTCATTTCAAATCCATCCATATTCCTATCCTCATGCTGCCAAAATCTCCCTTGAGTTTTTGGCCATTGTAGCAACCTTGGAGAAAGGACCCATTGGAGTTTGGAGCTGCTCATCCTTGGAGCTTCTCAACTATTTTCATCAATCGGAGGTATTCTTATTGCAAGCACTTGCTTGCCCCCATTTTCAATACAAAAATTATTTTTTATCTTTCTTGTTCTTGTTTTTTAATTCAAAGATGCACATGCTGGTTTAGTTTAGTTTAGATTTAGTTTATTGTTTTTGCTTTATATTGAAACTGCTGCTACAAGTTAGCAGGTGCCCATAGCACTAAGCTTGGTTGCAAAACCAAGCCAACAGTGTACATCGTCGTAAGTTGTGTTTTTAAGGGGTTTTAACTCAAAAATTGACTTTCTCTCTTATAAGATGGTGATTGAATCGAGAGAAATGGAGCATAATGTAATAGATAACGAAGTGCAAGGAGATTTTCCTATGAAATAAGCTCTCTAAAGATGTGGGATATACAAGTTTTGGAACCTTGGTAGCATGAGGGCACAACATAGGTTTCTCCAAATGCTAATTGGCTATTGGGATCCAGACACGAAAGCCTTCAATCTTGATGGGTAGCCTATAAAAATTGAGGTTGATGACATTTATTTCATTATTGTCACTACGAGTATAATTAAATGTGCATGGAAAGAACTTATAAATTAGCTATAGAAGAGGACACACATCAAGGAAGGTATCCTATTGTTATTGTAAAATTTCCTTCCACAAAAGTTCTTGACTTGTATTATGTCAATGTCAACTCAAGTAAGCATAGTTGTGTCAGTGGATGTCACTCTAGTACCTACTCGAATATGGTATGATGGTTTAAGCTCATTTAGGTTTAATGATCATTATATGATGATATCTCATGTCAACTATTAAATACATTACAACAAATTTACAAAATAAATGTTGTTGGTTGATTGCTACCATTGATTCCTTTTTCTTTGGAATCTTTGAATAGATGTCAACTTTCGTTTAAAGGGGAATGGGCATACTGGTTAAAATGGAAACATAGCTCCAAAACTCCCAACAATTCTAAGGCCCCATGAAATTGAATGTTGTGGAGTACATAACCTCTTTGAGGAAAAATAATAGATGAAGGAAAAGCATTTGAGCTTGTAGAGCATTTGAGTGTCCACTTGAGCATCCACAAGTACTAGCAAAGCTCAAAATTGGGTTTCCCATCTACTAAAGTACCCGCATGTTTAAACCATCCCAAAAAACACTATGCATACATAATTGAGAGTCCATGATATAACAAACAAGGTTGCCTTAGACCCAAGCATAAACAAAGAGCCATCATGTTGTGTGACATTGGGTGGAAGATCATCATGGGGTTGGATCCTAACTTATACCGGTAATAATTCACAAAAAAAAATACTACTCTCTTTTACACTTCATCACATCTACTTTTTCTTCCCATTTTTTTCCCTTTTGGTGTTTTATTGCACAGTTTGGGTCAATTGCTAGTTTAACATTTTTAAACTCGTTCTATGTTTTGGATTTTTTTGTGGTTTTAAGCTTGTTCTATGTTTTGGATTTTTTAAAGAATTCCAATCCTACTGAGAATTTTGTTAAAGAAGTATAAAAAAAAAATTATTTTATTTTTGTTTATTATTTTATATAGTTGTAAGTGTTGCTTCGACATAACATGATTCTTGTGGTGGATTAGCTTAAAATTAAATATGCTCAACTTTTTACTTTGATATATCATATATTGTGTAATTGGGATCCGTTATTTTTGGTTTTAGATCTCAATGTTTCGATCGCTACTTTGGGATCATATTCAAGAGACGTTAAAGCTTGACTTATGAATATTGCTCATTTTCTTTATAAATAGTAATTCATTGTATTACCTTGCTAGCTCTCATGTCAGTTGTTGGATTTCATGTGATTTCTAAATAATGTTGAGAAGCGAGGTCCATGTGTTGTTGAGTTTGGTGCCCTCATCTCTATTTTGACTTTTTATTATTATTAAGATTTCTATCTTCTCTCTAACCTTTCTTTTAGCAAGGTAGTCTTCTTTTGTAATGGCCTCTTCCTTTTCCATACAAATATGGGGTTTTTTCTAATGGGAGTGTTGCACCAAAGTCAACATTTTAAACTTGACATGTTTTAAGTCAGTCATGTGCTCTTTAAATCTTAATTCCATGGACCTACATGTTTCCCCTATGTATCATATATTGTAATTTTATTTTACATTATTAATTTTATTTTTCTTTAACTAAATTTAAAGTTCACATAAACAAGGGTGGTAGGTGTTCAAGAGGTAGCAATTAGGTGAGCTCAATTTTGGAGACTATGGTTGGCATACAAGCTTTGAAGTTTCAAACAATCCATCATTGAGGATAACTAGCATAGATCCATCTTAAATCTGGATTTATCAAGCACCAAGAGGGATCCAATTTCTTGAAGTGAATTTTTTTTCTTGGTATGTAAAAAATTTAAGACAACAAAATTTACACCTCAAGAAATTGTATCCCTCTCTCGATGCTTGGTAGATCCGGGTTTAAGATGGATCTATGATGGTTTTAATTTTTTATTTTATGAGTTGACATGTTTTTCCTTTGTGATGTGGTTTATAGTTTCCATGTCAGTGTTACCCACGTTATGTGACGATGTCTCCCCCATACTAGGCTATAGAGTACCTCACTACTCTTGGTTTAACCAAACTTGTACAAGGCACAACCCTTTCAGTCCATCAATGATAGGAAGCCTCTCATTTTCATACCAAATGAGAACTTAATGCTCTCACTAGCTAACAAAATGGTGAATGTTCGTATGTGACTCAAAAGTCTTTCTTGGTGATGTACATAAAAGGAGCTCTAAGTTGTCTATCTACCCTCCAAATTCGACGATGCTGAGATTTCTAGAATTTGGGGGATATGGGGGTGATGTCAACCCCTTATTCCTCTATAGGTTGCTCAATCACAAATCATGTTACCCCCTCCAATGGTCCACTCATATCCTTGAATATATTTGGTATGCTCTCAATTTTTGGTGGGGCCCTAAGGTTACTCATCCATGTGACCATCTTCTTGCAAAATGTAATTAATGGCTATCAATTGTATTTGTGTCTTTAATGAATGATAATGTGGTAGTTTAAGGTGGGGGGACTTAGCGCTAATTTGGAAGTGTTCTTGCAATATTGTTTTTCAAAAAGAGAAGATTCAAAGAGGCTTTACAAAGATCAATATAAATAGACAAGGAAATCGAAAGGTGAAGTGAACGTTAAAGGAGCTTTTGGGTAAAGCGTATCGTACATAGGAAGCATACCATTTTGACCAAGAACTATGGGTTTTGAGGCTCATACCATAGGTATTTTCTTCAAACGGAGTGCTATGTTCCCTAGATCATGACACAGATTCAAAATGATCCAAGAAACTTATGGTTCACTTGTCACAAAGAAATCAGGATGGGTTACATCAAGTCATATCTAAAGGACTCCCAATTAAGCATTCCCGAACATATTTAGGACATCAAGGACCCAAAATGAAGCATCCTAAACAAATGTGGCTAAATTAAGGGGTTGGAGACCAAGAAAATTCCAAAACAACTGACAGGCACCCCAAGAAAGTGCCCCAAAGGGTCTAGCAGAGTTAATCCAACAACCAAATCCCAAAGATGAGAATAGGTGCAATAGGATACCTTATCTAAGTACTAGAGATCCCAAAAGAGGTCGTGTGTTTATCGTAAGGTAGGGAGAGTAATCTAATGTTGAATATCCTTCCATATGAAGAAAGAGAGGCAACCAAATTATCATTAGGCAATTCACACATGGGAAGAACACAAAGTAGTTCTTGTCATGTCCCCAATTAAATGATTTCTAGATAAATAATTAAGTTTCCCTACCCAATTCCTAAGGGTTATGTGGAAGAACTAAAATATTGACATTTAATCCCAAAGTCTATAGTTTCTCATGAAAATTTAATCTTCTAAATTGATGGTGGAAAAAAAGGCCAATAAATTATGGAATAAATGTTAAATGCTCCAAAATGAAGTCGCATTAGGTCCTAATTGGACTTGGGGGCACATAAATGGACATGTGGGGTCCACATGAGAACATATTCCTCCTTTAAACGTGGAGCCATCCCCAAATTCGAGTTGGAAGGGAAGAGGTAACATTCATGAAGGAGAGGAAGAGTCATAGGGATAAAAATAGGCAATGACAGATTCTATGACAACTATGACAAGCATTACGACACTTATCACAGATTCTATGGCACCTATGACACTTATGACAGATTCTATCACATCTATGACAATGTAAGAGCTAAAAATAGACCAAGAGGGCACATGAGAGGAGTTACACATCTCCAAAGAATCCAAAAGATTCCCCAATTCGAATCCATGGAGGAGTTGGAGACAAAAAATGAGCCAAGTGTCATGTGGGGCCAATGAAGGGTCATAACCCCCACTAATTCGAATTTCATGAGTAATTAGGAGATAATTTGATTTTTGGGGTCAATGAGTCAACTAAAGTTATTAAAAGGAGGCCAAGTCTAAATGGAGTATATTTTGGTCATTTGTCATTTGCATCTTTGCAATTTGGGAGAGCTTCAAGCTTGTCCTTGCATGGTGGATGTTCATCCTCCCTGCCTTAGAACCAATTTCGAGGGTGCAAGATTCCCATCCAAGTTGGTCGATGGAGAGGCCATTCAGACCTCTCAACAGAGCTTCATGAAGATGTTTTGATGCAGGTTCAACCCCCATCTGAGTTCGAGTTCCTATTCTCTCATTCTTCTCTATTCTCATTCTACTATCTTTCTCTCAATGTTCATGTAAAGTGAGATAGCGCACTCTTTGTTGCATATAGATAATGGAAGGTTGTTTTTTCGACCTTATGAACTTGTTAATGGATAGGTCATGAGAGCCACAACTCGAAATTCTAAGCATTTCATGTACTATTTCTCCAAGTAACATTGATATTTGATCTAGTTTCCTCTTTCTCTCAATGTCATGTAAAAGTGTGATGGTGCACTTCTTGTTGCATGTAGCTACTGTTGGATTGCTATTTCGACCTTATGAACATGTTAGTTGCTGCATAACTCTGTAATAGACATATCATGAGAGCCACAGCTCGAAATACCAAGTACTTCATGTGACATTTCCAATTAAAATTGAGATTCGAGCCATTTCCCTCATAGTATTTTCATGGTGATTTTGGGATGATATTGCACCAGTTTTATATCAAACGTTTATGATATTTTTGTCTATGTTATGAGCTGCATATGGAGTTAAATTGATAGCCCAAATAGTGTATACAAACCCCTAAAGTGTTACTATACTTTGTGACATAAATTCAAGGCCCCTTTTCTACCATTTTCACCCAAATTATATAATCTAGAAGTTGTTGACCTTTGGGAGACCTATTCGACCCTAAAACTTGATATAATGTTGCACACATGTTGTCCTTAATGTCCTCTATCAGACCCAAGTTTCAGACAGAATATTAGTGAAGGTCGTATAGTGTTTGGAAGGGCCAACAGTGGATGACCTAGGGGGGATTTCCACCAATCCAATTGACTAGTTTTGTCTCGAATCTTCTCTACTTGTAAATTGCAGACCATGGATTTGTATAGCAGATGTTTGGGTGTCTAATGACTGTATTAAAGTGTCCTATGCCCTCCCAAGTTCCTCCTTCCACAATTCGAAACTATTTGGGTTCATTTGGGACAGTTTGGGGTTTCACTAGTCCAAGGTTCGAAAATTGGCCAAATTGAGTAAATTTTCAAATTAGCGATATTACAGTTCTGACCATAGTATCTCCAAGTGGATAAGCCTATGTCAGTATTGAAGTGTGAAATCCATATGTTATAGGATAGATATAAGTGAAACTACATAAGTTAAGCAAAACTTAAGGAAAAAGTGTTAAGGTTGAAGAGAAGTTCATGATCTTATACATGACTTGAAAAAAGGAAAAGTAAGAAGAATAAGCTTGCAAGTACAAAATTTGAAGCCTTTGATTTATGTGCAGGATGAGCCAAAACTGCTAAGCTCAAAGATGAACAAAGCCACTCTAATGCATAATGGTACACCAACACTACTTTTGAATTCTTTTAGAAATATAAATATACATATTTTCAATTATTAATTAATAGTCTTTCTAATCATCCACATGTTTTAACTCTTTAATTTTAATTTTAATATATTTTTTATATAATAAAATCAATTTTAAATGTTATATATAAATTTTCTAAATTTCTTTAATTTAATTACTAATTTCTTTTATATAAATAAATATAAATAAAATTTAATATAATACATTATTATAGTAAAACTAGAATTACATCTCTATCTTTAATTTTATTGTTTTGTACTTTTCAAAATAAAGAGTGGTTAAGGTGATACTAGAAACATCGGCATGAAGTTTGCACCTCCTATGTTTCTTTTTAATATGAAACTAAATTATTAATCAATTCATTTATTTTATTTGTTTTTAGATAGAAACATCGGCATGAAGTTTGCACCTCCTATGTTTCTTTTTAATATGAAACTAAATTATTAATCAATTCATTTATTTTATTTGTTTTTAGATTTATTAGTAAGTTCAATTTTATTATATATTTAATTCTAAAAAAATGATAAATATATTTCATTTTCATATTGGTGTAGTCTAAAACAAAAATTACCGGATTTTGATTTATATATATATTATTAATTTATGTTATATATATGTTAATTTTAAATTTAGATGTTATATATTTCTTTTATATATATATTTTTAAATATATCGTGAATTTACTTTGGTGTGAAATATACTTTGTTGAAAAACAAATTAGAAAAAAGAGAAGCTATGAAAAAACTGCTTTATAAAACTTAAAAAAAAATCAATCAATATGTTAAAATTTTGTGATATCAAAATGTTAAAACTTTGGCGCCTCTGGTTCTTTCACTGAAATAAGCCTTCATCCATTACAGTGACTGCAGCACCTGTTCTTCGCAATGCACAATCTATACAATACATTCCAATAAGCCTCTCTCAATCAACAAATAAAACCTTTCACTGTGCTTAACCTATCAAAATCCCAAGCCAAGCTGGCGGCACAAGGATATTGAATGAAATTTATCAGCATAATGTAGAATCGAGTTTGTCATAATTGCTAATTATAGTTTTCAGGACTCCTTACTTATGGAGTAGAGCTGCCATTTTTCTTTAAAGAGGAGAAGACATGAGTGGCCAGGATGAAAAGCCATACCTGTAACAATGCTTGTAAAAGGAAGTTGAAGCTTTCCCATGTGATAAATCCATATTTAAGAATGCTGGTAAAAGGAAGTTGAAACCTTCCATGTTCAGAGAAGAGGGTGAAGAGGTTAATCAATGCAATTAAGAAATATAAGCGTGTCCTCTTCAAATGAGTAAGTTAAAAAGATAGGTAATTTGTAATTATTATTCTGAGATTTTGAAATCCAGTAGAAATTGTTGAAATTGTAATTTTTGGTTGTTGGAATTGCAGTTTTTGGTTATTGGAATTGCAAAGAGGTTAATCAATGCAATTAAGAAATATAAGCGTGTCCTCTTCAAATGAGTAAGTTAAAAAGATAGGTAATTTGTAATTATTATTCTGAGATTTTGAAATCCAGTAGAAATTGTTGAAATTGTAATTTTTGGTTGTTGGAATTGCAGTTTTTGGTTATTGGAATTGCATGAATGCTCTATGGATAATCTGAATCCATTTCTTTGTTATTTAAAGAATAAGAATTGTTATTTCATCAAAAATAGCATTACTGGATTCAGACAAAAATTGCCATAAATATGCAAATCTTCAATCTTTTAGCTTGCCATCTTCAAATAGCAGTTTGCCTTACCATCTTCAAATAGCAGTTTGCCAGAGAGAGAGGTGAAACTTGGAATGCAATTTTGCAACCCACTCATTTGAATTTTTGTGAAACCAAAAACTTTGAAAAAATGGAGATCAAATCTGTAAATAACTTCACAAAAATAAGACAATACACTAGGGTGAAAAAGGAGGTGAATTCTTCTTCAAGCACGGGGAGAAAAAAGAGAGAGGGAATTGCAACAATGGGCTGCGGGAGACTCACAAACATCTGACTGTAGCTGAATGTACTCCGAAGAGAAAGCCTCTGTGAATATGAGAAGAGAGAGCTCTGAAATGTGTAGGTTTTCATAAAAAATAGATAACTTTTTTAGATTTGAAATATTTATCCTCCGGTAGGGTTTTCTCCACATAAAAATCTGTGTCACTATATGCTTAGTGTAGGGCTGTGTTTTTGTTCTCCTTTCAATGGTATTCAGCCTGAAATATGGAGTGCAAGTACAGTAACTTGGACCTTTAAATTTCGTGTTAGTGTATGCCTGTTTGAAAAGCTGTCTATTGCTCACTTTGTTCTTTGCTTTTTACTCCTTGGTTAGTCCTGCTGTCTATATTGATTGCAGAGGAAATGGAGGCATGAAATAGTGCAGAGATTCATGGTGCAGATATGCAGTGATAAATGTGAAAACTTATAGTCAATGTCAAGAGCTTTTCATAGGTAGTTTAGTCAGTGAAATAGGGTGTTTGCATAGGGCTATTTTTCCAATAAGTTCTGGAAAATGATTGTTTTTAAACAATATTTTACAGCAGTTACCATTAAAGTTTTCCCAGAATGCGATTCAGGTATTGGGCAGTTATCATAAAAGCTTTCCCAAAAATACAAGAGAAATCATGTTCAACATTTGTCGGCCTCAGGCATGGCCATTTTCCGGCCAATGCCTTGTAACTCAACATACAGATAAAATAGGAAAAACCCTAGCTTGAGAAGTGTAAAACAGAACATACAAATAAAACATAGAACAAATCCTTATTTTTCCACTTCCAGCCATTGCCCGGGAAATAAAAATCCGACAAAGATTGGAAAATGTTTTACTATGTTAACAGAGTATCAGTTTCTTCATTTCAATTTCAGATCTTACCCAATGACTGTTAGACATCGATCTTTGTTTTGTTTTAACCCCCTAATGAAAAACAGAAAGAATAAAATATTAGCCTGTGCCAAATAACCAATGGATCGAAAATTACTGTAGGTATGGAAATCCGCGGCTTGATTGCTGCAACACTTCAACATTTTCCAGTATTTAATGCATTAAAGTCAGTGAAACACAAAAGAAATCACTGAACTGAATAAGAAGAATACATTTAAACGACAAAGAACAAATTATGCTCTCGAATGCCATGATTATTATGACATCATTAAATGTAAAAAGTAAAGGATTAGGGTGAAGGGCCAGTCCCCTCCCATTGTTCTCCTTGCAGGTGAAGAAATTGCAGCCTAAACAGCCATACAGAGGATCTCAAACGCTGAATCGGCCTGAGAAGCAGGAAGTTGCAGGGCACGAGCGGTAGCCATCACTACTTCTCCAGAGGCGGCGGCCTCACCCTCATTTTTGGACCTGCAACTGTTATTGTTGGAAGTTGCAGGATGATAATAGAGGCGCGATGTCTGAGGGCAGTGAGAATTAAACCTGGCGACGATCCTTATACCCGCATCCACCATTTCCATGTATTTAGCCATCTCGAGCAATAAATCGATTCTGCTGCTTCTACAACAAACGGACTGCAAGTATTCAGCAGAAGGATCCCAACACGAAAAAAGGAGCAGCACCAGATGAAGGCTTCCACCACCACCAAGAGGAGGAGGAAGACAGCTTCGAGAACATAGGAATAGAAACACAGTGACAGAATGAGGGGCGATGGTGAAGTTATATAGTTGCGAAGACGGAAAGTGGTGGGAAAGAAGCCAGGATTGATCTGCGTTATTTCTCCGCATTCGTCCATCCCAATGCAGCAACGAATCTGGTTCAGCGCCCAGCAGTCCATATGACCGTCGGAACTCGGACCCCACGCGGAAAGTTAACCCCACGACCCACTAAGCAACGAAATAAAGTTCCAACTCATCAACCAATTGAGCAATGACACCTAAGAAGAGATATCTAAGCATTTATGGGTGTCCATTTCAGAAACAGAAGCTTCTTTCCGAATTTTTCGCTGGTTGCCGCTTCAGTATTTTTAATATCTTCCACGTTTATGTACCACATATTTATTTCGTTATTTTTTCCACTCTTTTATAGAAGTTTATTTTTGTTTTTTCTTTACTTGATATCGACTTTAAAAATATTATTTTGCATTCGACCTCAAAAATTGTATATATTCGTGTTGAAAAGAGAAATCAAAATAAATATGTATAGGTATGCTTTTCTTTTCTCTCAATTTTTCTACTAGAAAAAACAATTCCTTGTTTTTCCAGCTATAGGTCTCAATATAACATATGATTCGTTGAAGAATGGAAACAATCACAAAGAAATAATAGTTCTTGGTTATGGTTGATTCCTCGGAAGGTAATTATATTTGACTATAATATCTCCTATTTTTACTTTGGTATAAATTTATTGTAGTTTCAATGTTTATTAGCATATTCATTTAAGTTGTGGTTGGTGGAGGTTGATAAGTAATAACAATGCTTTGGTAGAATTTTTAAGTTGTGGTTGGTGGAGGTTGATAAGTAATAACAACGCTTTGGTAGAATTTTTAAGTTGTGGTTGGTGGAGGTTGATAAGTAATAACAACGCTTTGGTAGAATTTTTCTTTTCCATTTATAATGGTAACCTGTGATGATAATGCTCTAGTTGAATCCTTCTCCTCCACTGATAGGGGCAAAGCTCACGCATGAGCCAGAGTGAGAGTGTTGCAATAGCAACAATGGCCCCACGACCTTGGTAAGAGAGCCATAAAAACCCACTAAAAACTCACAATAAAAACCCTTCATTGACACACTACCTTGCATGCCTGAATGAGCGGTTGCAGCTGGCAAGCAATAGTAGCCATGTGGCCCCAATGGGAGATCCATAAAAACCAACTAAAAACTCATAGTAAAGCCACACCCACAATAAAAATGATGATTAAGAAGCTTTGGGAATCTAGGATTTGTGGAGATCGACCTCCATCCCAGGGAGAGAATAACATCGATAGGTGTTAGAATAACACCTATCGACGTAATTAATACGTTTCTTATTAGTTAACTGAATTTAGAATTCACATAATTAGGGGTAGTATGTAGTATGTGTCCAAGAGGTAGGATTTATTTGGGCTCGAATGTCAAGCCTTATAATGATTATTGGAGACTACATCTTTGTCATATGAACCTTGAAGTTTGGGAACACTCCTTCATCATTGAGGATAGCAAGACATATACAACACACAACGCTTTCATTCCATCAGTGATAAGAAGTTTCTCTTTTTTGTGTCAATCAAGATCTTAATGCTCTTGCAGACAATATGGAAAACATTGGTATGTGACACAAGAGAGACTCTTAGTGGCACACATAAGAAGAGCCTTGAGTCATCGATCTACCCTCTAGATTTGGCAATCCTTAGCTCTTCATAGTTTGGGGGATATGGGTGATACCAACCCTTATTCCTTCGAAGGTCACTCAATCATCGAATCATGTTTCCCCATCCAATAGTCCACTCATCCCCTTGACTCTTTTTTTATGTGCTCAATTTTTATTGGGGACAAAGGTTACTCATCCACATGACCAACTTCCCACACATCTTAATTAGTAGTTTTATTTGTGGTTTTAATGAATGATAGTGTTAGCTTATTATGTTAATATTACCAAGAAGCCAACAAGGTAATGATTCTATCTTTGTAGTTGTTATTTTCGAAAATGGCACATTCTATTCATTGTAAGAAAAGCAGTGATGCAATGGATGTATCTATTTTATTCTATAGAGAAATTGTTTGTTTACATGGTTTTCCAAGAAGCATAACCTTGGAAAAGGATAACAAGTTTATTGGTCATTTGTGGAGGACCTTATGGAATAAACTTTACACAAAAATGCATTTCAATTATGACGATGATGATGATATTTATTAACGTCCACTAAGATCAACTTTGGTCTATTGGACCTTAAGAAGATAAGGAGGCACTTGGTTTTCTTTAGAATTTTATTTATATGCCTGAAAATATTTTAGAGAAGCATTTCTAAATCCCCATAATTGTGATGAGTTAAAAGGTTAGATAGGTCAATTTTGTATCAAAGATTTTGAAATTGTGCTTTAATGTGGGTGTATGCAGGACATTCTATGAGAAATTGATTTTCGTCTTCAACCCTCTTTGTGTCATGAATGATTTGAAAATCTTAAGTTACTACTTAACCGTTAGCTCTTAATGATAAAAAATATTTTTTAGTGTTAGGATATTTTAAAATGGCAGTGCCTCTTGTAATATTACGTGGATTACTTTCACTTAAATAAACAACCTTATTCATGAGAGTTTACTTGCTTAATCCAAAAAAATTGAGATAATAAAGAGAGACTAATAAAGACAAAAATCAATCACAAGTGCACCAGAACTTGTTAACGGAGTTCACCTACTTCGGCCTACATCTTCAGGTTCACTCCAACAGTGGGACCACTCTTCATTAGTCTCAAAATATTGAAAATTACAATGATGGAATTACAATGCCAATTTTGGAGACACCGTCCATATCCATGGCTTGGATGCACAAATGGATTTTACCACTGAGATGTTCTCAAAAAACTAACAAGAATGAGTATAAACTCGACCATACTTGGACACCGTGCTCAAAGACCCCCTTTGGAATGCACATCGAGACAATACCCTGCATTCCATTGCTTGGATGTTGAAATGGACATTAGAATTGGACTCCCCTTGTAATTATTAGAATTTTTACTATAAACATGCCCATACTTTCTCCTAGGTGCCCAAGGACTCCCCTTGGCACAATAATCGATACAAGTGCCTTCTTGACACACAAAACAAGACAAATGGCCACAAAAGGCCATTGGGCCTCCAAGTCTCAACTTCTGAAACTCTTCCAAGAAATCCACCTCGAAATTATTCAACAATAGTTAGGGACCACGTCTCTTTTTATACCCAAATTTGAGCTCAAGTGGCATATTTTTAGTTACAACCATAATTAAATGTCATAACAAAAAGATTTAATGCCATTAAATGGCATAATTGAACCATATGGTGTGTTGGTTAAGGTATGGTAACAAGAGTGCGAAGGTCGAGGGTTCAAATCCCATCAACCCTACTCTCTTTGCCACTTATACCATATAGTTAGAACAAATATAAAACGTACAATCTGTTGCATGGTATCCCGGAGGTTATGGGTTCAAAACCTATGGCCAATTTTTTCGTACATACACCCAACTTGGAAATTTCATCGGTGCCATGTGGCACCACCTAGTTGTCTCACGTGGAAACCAACCATTGGTTTCCAACTCCACCTCAGCACTGATTGTGCGCCACGTTTCCTCCATGTCACTGTTGATTGTACCTACCCTACGCCCAATGGTGTCTTTTGCATTGGCCATGTAGATGCTGACTGGATTCTGTACTGACATGTGTCAAGATGCATTCGTACACCTATACCTTCCATGCCATGTCAGTGGTATGGTCATGCTGCGTGGCATCCTGTGGGCCTACCGCATGGCACCCCCTTTCTACCTTTTTTCTCATGTTGTATCGAGACTTCAGAAGGCCATATCTTCCTCATATGGTGTATGTTTGAGGCGATTCAAGTGTCGTTGGAAATCTCTTGTTGATCCCTACACAAAGGTGTGATCCTTATCAACATTTGATACAATTGATTTTTGAGAGTTCTCAGATCTACCTGGATCATACCTCCCCACTCAAATCCCTTTTGGATCCTAAAAGGTTCTTCACTTGGTAGATAAGGCTCCCTCTATCCACCTTGCTGCACCTAATTGTCCTCCATCTTGGATTTCCATATTGAGACCAATCCTCCATCTTGGATTTCCATATTGAGACCAATCCTCCATCTTGGATTTCTATCTTGGCTCTCCATCTTGGTTCATGATCCTGGATCTTTGCCTTAGATCTCCATCTTGGTTCATGATCTTGGATCTTTGCCTTGGATCTCCATCTTGAATCCCCATCTTGGATCCCCATCTTGGATCCCCATCTTGGCTCTCCATCTCGGATTTGATCTCCATCTTGGACCTCCATCTCAAATATTCCGATCAATTTGGGGCTTGTCATGCCTTTCCCATCTTAGCTTGATGCATCTGTCAGAGTTGTTGAATGAACTTCTTGTCCGTTTCCTTTAATCGCTTCCCTCAAATCAATATCCATACATATTTCCACAACATATGCAATGTTTGACTTTCTTATTTACAAGGCACATACATCTAACATCTTGGAATTTACATAACAACTTTGAGATGTTCATAGCATAAAGTATACATTTTTCATGGCATAAAACAACAACCGACTATACTTATTTCACTCTTATAATAAGTACTCTACCTTCATACTTCACAAAGAAGACTATTTCCACCCTACTTTACAACAATAGAAAAATAAAAGGACTACATATGTATGATATCTCGCTATTCACAATTAATAACCATAACCATTCCATTTTAGGTTGCTTCCCCAAAATGATGGCCATTGTTTCATTTCGGGTTGCTTCCCCAAAATGATGACCATGAATGTTCCATTTCAATATGCTTCCCCAAAATGATGGCCATGAATGTTCCATTTCGGGCTACTTCCCCAAAATGACTTTGACTCTACATCCAATAACCCATTCATATGACAATTAGTGCAATAATTTTAGTTCATGTTATTGAACTGTGCCCCTTGCTTTCCATTCTCCCTATTCTGCTCTTGGGAATGACCTTTTCCTTTTGCCTTCTTCTTGGATGGCATGCATAGTCCCTGCAAGGATTGTCTCCTCCAACATTTTTCCATACAATGGTTACTAAATCCACAAAAAACACATGGATATATATTCCACAGATATGATGATACTCGACCTTCCTCTTCATAATCAAAATAAACATTAGAGCACTTACCAAAAATGTTAGGACTTACCATTGTACCATCTTTGTGAGGAGAGATTGTCTTCATTCCTCCTTTGGATTGTTCATCCCCTTCTCTACGAAATTCTCTTTGAATTTCTGGATTAAGACTTGCAAGATTTCCCTTCTCCTTGCTTTAGCTTAGTTGTTGTAAGCATCCACCTATCAATCCTTCTCTGATACCACTTGATCTAAAAATATGAAGTTACCACTTAACCATTAGCTCTTCATCATAACAATTTTTTTTCAGTGTTAGGATCTTTTAAAATGACATTTGCTCTTGCAATGTTACGTGGATTACTTTTCACTTAACTAAAGATCCTTATTCATTAGAGTTTACTTGCTTAATCCATAGAATTGTGAGATAATAAAGAGAGACTAAAAGAGACAAAAATCAATCACAAGTGCACTAGAACTTGTTAACGGATTTCACTAGCTTCAGGCTATGTCTATGGGTCCACTCCAACAATGGTATGACTCTTCATTAGTCTCAAAATACTGAAAATTACAATAATGGACTTACAATACCAATTTTGGAGACACCTTCCATCTCTATGGCTTGGATGCACAAATGGACTTTACCGCTAAGACTCTCTCGAAAAATCGAGAAGAACGAGTATAAACTCAACCACACTTGGATACTGTGCTCAAAGACCCCCTTTGGCATGCACATCAAGACAATGCCCTGCAAATCTGTTGCTCATATGCTAAAACAAACGTTAGAATCGGACTCCCCTCAAAATTATGAGAATTCCAACTATAAACATGCCCATAATTTCTCCCAAGTGCCCAAGGAATCCCCTTGGCACAATAACTGAGACAAGTGCCTTCTTGGCATGCAAATCAAGACAAATGGCCACAAAAGGCCATTGGGCCTCCAAATCTCAACTCCTAAAAATCTTTCAAGAACTCCACCTCAAAATTCTTCAGCAATAGTGAGGATGCACATCTCTTTTTTTACCAAACCGAGCTCAAATGGCATATTTTTAGTTACAACCATAATTAAATGTTGTAACAAAAAGATTTAATGCCATCAAATGGTATAACTGAACCATATGACGGATTGGTTGTTTTGTAACAAGAGGGTGGAGGTCAGGAGTTCAAATCCCGCCGACCCAACTCTCTTTGCCACTTGTACCATATAGTTAGAACAAATATAAAAAGTGCCATTCAAATATTAAAACATATGCTGTGGGTATAATTGTAAGTCCATTGCATGGTATATGGAGGTTATGGGTTCAAAACCCATGGCCATTGTTTTCAAACATAATCCCAACTTGGGAATTTCATTGGTGCCATGTGGCACCACCTGGTTGGTCAACGTGGCAACCAACCATTGGCTATTGACACCACCTCAGTGCTGACTGTGCGCCACATGTCCTCCACATCACTATTGACTATACTTGTTGTATGCCATGTGGTGTCTTTTGCACTTGCCACGTAGATGCCGACTGGATTTCGTATTGACACATGTCAAGCTTCCATTTATCCACTGGTATATTCCCTTACATGTCAGTGGTATGTTCATTCCATGTGGCACCCCTTTTTTCCTTTTTTCTCCTATCCTGCTGAAACTTCAGAAGGCCATATCTTCCTCATGCGATGTTCGTTTGAGGTGATTCAAGTGCCATTGGAAATGTCTCACCGAGCCCTATGCAATGGTGTAATTATTATCAACATGTGAGAGAATTTATTTTTGAGGTTTCTCAAATCCACCTGGATCAACAAAGATGACAAATTTTTTCATCCCATGGCGTTTTACGAATTTTCTAGCACCTTGTTTCACTATGGAGCTCGTAAGAGTTTGTTCTTATTTTAGCAATGTTGATTTTCTTCTTTACACTAGTTGAAACAAAGATATAATTTTGATCTTCTATATTAGGGTTGATCACCTCCTTATAATATCTTAATTTTCTCTTATCCTCTAACTCTTTATCACGCTACATCTTCTCCTTAAATTTAGATGTAATATTACTTTTAAGATTATCATTATTTTGTGGAGTGACCTCTTCCTCAACTCACCAATGATTTAACCATGACTTGGCGTCTTTATGCCAGGCACGAGGGCTTCACTGGCAATAAACCGCTATCATAACACATTCGTTTGTGGCATATGAAACAATACCCCTAATTTCACTAAATATTGGAAAATATTTAACCCCCTCCCAATATGCCTTCCCAATTTTAAAAAACCCCTATTTTCACTAGATATTGTATGTATCAATTTTTTCATTAACATTTTTTATACCCCTTTATATTGCTACCTAGTATATTCATATGATACCCCTCTTATGACCCCACATGCATTCTACAATGCACCTTGCTTATTTCGATGTATATTGTGGATGCACATTACTTCACCCACAATGCAATTACTCAACCACATATAATTATGATTTGCAACATATAATGGTCTAATGAAGAGATAGGAGATCACTTCTTGTATGTCACTAGAGCCAATGCACATAGTACAACATTTAGATTGCATGTTGCAGTTCCCCACTTGATGACTAAGCCTGTTGTGGGCTAGGTATCCAAGCCCCCAGGGCCTGTAACAAGCTCTAGGAGGCTGACTAAACCTCCCAAGGCCTGTAATAGGCATGAGTGGTTGGGTATTCAAGCCCCCAAGGCCTATCAACGGCCTATAACAGGCCCTGGAGGCTTAGAGCCTCCCGAGGCTATTGGTAACAGCTGACTGAGTGCTATTGGTAACAATTGGCTGTCAATGACCACTGTCTCTCGACTATGATCGACTGGAAACCCTCTTCACCACAAAACCCCTGGCCTCAAGCATGCCTCAAGATGTGATTTCCTTGCGTACTAGTAAGACCGAGCCTTACCTCAACCCGATTTCTCATACGGTCATGATCCCTCCATCTCCATTTGGTGGATATTTGTCATCCCGCCCATATAAAAAAGACCCCAAAGTATTTTTGTATTGTTACATTAAATAAATAAAAACCATTTGCCCCTTAATATATAAGCAATATAATTTTTAGGTTTTCATGATTATTTAATACCACAATATGAATGAACGTGATATTATATTGCCTTCTAGTGAAGCCCCTATGATGCCAGCCTCGCTTAAATCGTAGGTGGTTTTGACTAGAGTATGAAGCAATATTAGGAAGCCTCTTGTCTATCATGTTGTTTATCTTGCTCTTGTACATTAAGTACCTAGTCATATCCACGCTCTCAATCAAGTAGAGACTCACTTCTATGAGGAGGATAGGATAGGGTGTATTGCTTTTAGTTTTGAGATTATATGTTATAAAGTGGTTTTACATTTGCTAGATATCATTCTCCACGATTCTCTAGAGATGTTGTAGCCCTAAAATTCACAACCATATAAGATAACAAGAGTGACAATAGCCTCAAAGAGTTGTTTCTTTGTATCCCAAAGCTAAAGGTATGATGATTTACAACCATTTTCTAGTCCATAATAAGACTACCACCCTCCATTAATCCTTCTCTCATTGTTATAATTCCAGTTAAGCTTATGATGAAGATTGATTCTGAGATATTTATATGAAGTCACTTCCTCCCAATTGTTGTTGTCATACATGAAATTATCATAGGTGATCTTTTGGAATTTTATTATCATAACACTTGTTTTGTCAGTGTTAACATGCATACCCATATTAGAGAAAAAACCTTTGAGAAGTTTTAGTAGCTTGTTGAGATCATAAGGGCTCCTTGCCATTAGAACAATATAATCAACATAGAGAAGAAGGATGATGACTATACCATCTAAAGTTGTGTCAACACAACCTACCTCTTCCAAACAACCCTCTAATTATCAACGTAAATACCAAAAATGGTAGGGGATATGGACAACCTTTCTTAACTCCTATTAATTACACAATTTCCTTTAACTGACTCTTAGAGTTCTTAAACTTGGCAATAAATTTTTCATACAACCTTATCACAAAAACTCTCAACTCAAAAGGGACTTTTAGCTCTTCTAATTGTTTCAGAGGTTAGTTATGGGCAATGTGTCATATGCTTTTCTAAATTCAACAAAGAAACATAGAAGATTAGTTGTTATTGTGACACTCCTTAGCGATGGCCCAAGAATAACAAGGCGGTCCACATTTGAATGATAGCCCCAAAATATTGCCATGAAATCCATAGTTGAATGATAGCTCTTTTCCCACAAATTTCTAGCAATATGTTGATATTCTTTTCTATAATAATTCCATATAATTCGGTTGAAAGAAGGCCAATCATAATGGTCCTATAATTACATGGATTGTTTTTATCTCCACTTTTAAAAATAGGAACAACGATGTTTTTTGTCCTGGGTTTAGGGAAACCTTGCTCGTTTGCTAGATTGAAGAGTTTGTGGATGGCAGGGATGAGGATAGGGCCAACCATTTTTAAAATTTCTTGTTGGTATCTTTCAATGTCCTTAGCTTTCCCTTTTGTGAGCTGCTTAACCACAAACTGATCTATATATTTTAAAGAGAAAACATATTCCTGTCTAGAAAGGGTTTGAATGTTGTCCACAACATTAGGGGATTCATAAATCTTTTTAAGGTAGGAATTCCATTCCCTCGACGGAACCATAAATTATTTTCATTAGTTCTACAACTTAGAATTTTCCTTTAGAATTTCTCAAGATTTACCGTATAGAGGTGCGAAAGATTATCTTTCTTTCTATTTATACGACACCTTTTTATCCTTTTAATTAAGGATTTGTACCTAAAGAGATTGTTGGATTTTAAGGACTCGTCAGAAGCATCCCTAATGGATTTTCTAGCATCTTGCACTCTTTATCAGACCAACGGTTGGTTGCTCTATTCTCCTTTTTACATGGCACCATGCATGGATAGAGAACTTGTTAATGGAAATAGAGAGAGTTATGGTAAAATTATGATAGAGGTCTTCAATATTGTCCTTAGTTAATAGTATATTTAATTAATGATTTAAATCCTTTAAAAATAATCAATTTTACTTTTATCAAGATAAAGTGATTTTGGTTAAATTATAATTATATCTTATAACCTGCTCATGTGCCTCTCAAAGTTTAGAGTTAGGGTTAAAGGTCTATAGTCAAAGTCGAAATCATGGTCATTTAAGTGGTTAGAATCATGGCCTAGGCTCATGGCCATTTAAACCTAAAAATATAGAGGGGGGTCATTAGTAGGAGAAGGAATGGATTATTTTTAAGATAAAATCAAGGGATGAAGAGTGAAACAAGGGACTAGGTAGCTTGATAACTCATTACCCATGTTATAGACTAAATAGCCTAATAATCATAAAAAGAACCAATTCAGTAAAGCCACACCTAAATAAAGTGAAGGAGTAAATTAATAAGAAGCCTATTCATGGGGTAACCCTTCTATTCAAGTATATCAAATACAAAAGATAATATGATCCTTCAAATGAGTCTACTTATTATATATATAGGAGACAAAGAAGGATAGAAAGTAATAATAAGATGACATAGCAATAATTAATTTAATAATAATAAATGGGGTTATGGTTAGGATCTTAACATACTCCTCTTAAAACAAGCATTTCCTTTAAAGATGATGAGATGTGAATGATTTTGTATGAATAACTCCTCTTCCCAAGTCACATTTTCTAGGGTTAGATCGATTAAATGCATAAATAAGAGCCATGCAAGCTCCAAAGTAAAGACAGAGACTAGATGTTAGACATTTTAGCTTCTTAAATATGAAGAAGTATAAACAATAAATAAATTTATTAAGGTTAAAACTTAAAAGATTGATTTTCTATACACACACACACTAAGTTATTAATGGGTTTTGAAGGAAGACCTTAAAATTGTTTATGATTTGATAAGAGGTCATATTCCTTACACTTAAGGAGACATGTTAATGACTCAAGATTATTCAGTAGTAGGTGGCATGGTTTTTCTTGAATAATCCTGATAACCATGATAGATTTTGCCATCTTTAAAAAATATATATACCAAGTTTTTTATTTGTATGATAGATTCCAGTTTGGACCCTATTACCAATTGATCTACACCCCAAAAACTCAATATATATAGTAAGTTATTAATATAAATGATAAATGATTTGTTATTATTTTATGATGATTATGACTAATTTGCTATATTATATTATTATATTATATAATAATAATGTGATATCTTAGAATGTAAATTTTATTTCAATTTAGTTTTACTTATATCTTCGTCTTTATATTTTTAAGACTATAGGTAGATGTTGTAATGCAATATTCCACTGTTCTGTGAAAGGTCGTACTCGTTGACAGCTTACTCGGATTTGTTCTCTCTATGATGTTGTTACGCCGAAGGCGTTTTTTAAGGGGACTATTCCTATGAAGCCTTTGTCGTCTGCCGAGCTCCTATCGGGGGCCGCCCTTGTCCACAATGTAATAAGTTACACACATGCATTTTTAAATGAATATTGAACGTTGAATGCTGTCAACCTTGACTTAAAACCTCTAATAACACACGCCACTTCTCCATGTGAACTATCCACATGGTCACAATTGATAATTTTTTAATCTTTCAGGAAACATTATATGAATGTAATTTCCATCCAAAATTCGTGTAAGATCATCAAGCAACTCATGCAAAGGTACTGAAGGAACATCTTCACCATCTGTCATAGACGTTGTAAGGGTACAGTGGAGCTAAAATCTGGCGATATGCTGGTTTCAACAACTCTTCGTTCTTCACGTCTGGGCTCTGATTAACCAGCTTAACATCTTCCCAATGCATTTTATAATACTTGTAATTATCAACTCTGAGCAATGCCCTAATTGTAGCCAAAATATTCACAAATCTTGACATCACAAGCTCCAACACTCCCGAACACTGTCCTGTGAGCAGTAAACACTGAACAAGAGCAACATCTAATATAGTTGCTATCTCTCTAGTACCCCACATCCCCTGTTATTTCCACTCTTCAGAAAACAACACCAGAATCCCATTATATTATTCAATCTCATCAAAATAAAGATACGCAAGCCAGTGCTAATTCAAGACAAGTTATCCAAATAGAAAAGAAAACCCGTCAAATAGTTTTGCAAGTTGAAAACATAATGCATGCATTCCAGCAAATCTAGCGCTGAAGTCATGAAGCGTGGAACTCGAGAAAAGTAACCAGTTTTGTTTTGTAGCGGCTAAGGCAACTGGTAATGAGAAGTTGCTAGCTTACCACATACCATTGTTCAAAACCCTGAGGCAATGACAAGCGGGGGGTGAAATATAAGTACTGATCTCTATGTTTTTTTTCCCATTTAATTTAGTGCATACTTTTAGCATTCAAACAACGAAATGTTACCTTGTTGCACCAAGCTATTAACTACTCAATTTACAAGAAACGTTGATTGTCACTATTAAAGATTGGTTTTTATTGCTCTTCCAAATTTCAATTTCATTTTTTTATTAGTAATTTTTGTTATGGATTTGTTATATCAATAGCAACATGGTGTCAGTTTAGTTTGCTTGATGATTATATCTACTCTGACTGCAAAAGCAAATTTTGAATTATTTCTTCATATTGGTTGAAAAAGTAATTATTTATCAATAGATGTAGTTATTGATAAATGGTTTTTGATAATTTTGTAATAAACAGGGAATACCTTTCCGGATCTATATACTTATAGTAGTTACTAATAAATTGTTTTTTTTTTATAATTTTGTAATAAACAGAGAAGACTTTTTTGGTGAATTCTGATGAAATAAAAGTAAATTATTTTATTAAACAATGTTTTTAGAATTTTTGTCCAACTTTGAAGAATGTTTCTAGAAGTTATGCTCATTTTTTTATCAGTCAACATAGCCAATATTGTATAGCTAATAATTAAAACAATAATCAAAATCAAAATCAAACATCCAACAAGTTGACAATAATGCCTTTTACTTTTGATTGGAGCTCCTTTCTATATAACTTGTGAATCCGCCAGGGTTTCAGAGCTCACTAGATGATGACATAGAGTTTGATTGACAGTAATTGGGAGCAATTTTCGGATACAAGAGGGTTTGAGGGAAGATCGAGAGCCAAATCAAGAAAATGCACCCACTGCAGTGAAGTGTCTGACATAGGAGTATGCGAAGGCCGGAACCAGATGCTGTGCAACACTTCCTCGTTAGTGAACAAATACATTATTCAAATCCATTCCGTACATCAGTTGATGCCCACTTCTTACATACCACATGAGATACTCATGAAGCCCATGAACAAACACACGATTGTCCACTCCATAAGATTTCAATGAACCCGATGCCCTGTGTGCTATCATAGAGATGAATACCTTTAGTTTTATAAAGTCATCCCTCGTGTAGTTCACTGTAAACTCTCCAACTCCTAGGACGATATACGATATTTGGATGGGTCCTTCAAACTCGAGCACTTGATTGTGCCTGTGCAAGAGAGATGTTCAAAGCTGTGGTGTGGAGAATGAGATGGAAGCACCAAAGGTGTACCTTCTATGTGGAATTTTCTCCTCCAACTATGATTGCTACAATATCACCGCGCACAGTCTTTAACTCTATGCTGTTGCTCGGCTTCAAATTGTTCGTCCAATACCCCAAATAATAGTACGACACCCTCCTTATTGGAAAAGGCACTCAGACACATATTATATGTATTATGTGGCATAAGAGCATATTGTTTCCGACACAGAAAAATTTAGGGAAAGGCGTGTTTATTAAAGATAGGGCAGCTCCTCGTAGGTCTGTTTAACATTCATGGTTGAACCCGTGCAACATTCATACCACGACAAATAAAATGAGATATGGGGTGTGTCACCATGGTTGACCTGCTAAACTTTTATTGTTTATTGTTACTTCAATTTATTACAAGAAACGGCTTATGACCTGTTTGGAGTACTTTTGAGAGTCGCCATTTGATATCTTCTTATTTTATAATATTCCTAGATAATTTACTTAGTACATACCTAGTTGAGAAGTAATAAGAGGCAATAAACTCAAGAATACACTGACTAACACCATCCAATCACCCCATTTTCCAAAACGAAATTTGTCCATAGTTACACCCATTTTTAAAAAACAGATCCGGAGGTCTAACAAAAGATTGAAAGGAGGGGAGTTCGAAGAAACAGTTGCCTATTTCAAAAGAAATTGAAACTGTTCTTTACATTTCAGTGTTCACGGCCTTTCCCTCTCTGTAATACTCGAAGACATTTCACATATGTCAAAATGATATCTATTTAATGTGGATATGCATAATAAACATTTTTGTGCCATAATAATTATTTGGAGACTTACTTTGAGTTTGTTTCTTCGATATAGTCGATTCCTGAGTTATGCATAAAAAATATTTTGAGCTAAATTGTCCCAAAATGATAGCTTGACTTTGATCGAGATGTAGCCTCCTGAATTCTGGACAAGTTTTTAGGTTACAGTTTTATTCAGTTCATTATGGTTTGTGTCATATGAAACTACAATGAATATTGCATTTTGGGTGTTTAAAAGTTAGAAAGTGGGTAAAAGTGAGAAATTATTATTTTGTTAGGTTTATAAATATCAATAGGAATGTAAGACAAAATAAAAATTATCACAGTGATCAAAATATTAAACACTATTTGTTAATGTAAAACATATAAGTTCTGGAAGTTGGTTCCATAACAAGTTGTTTTCATAATCTCTTTGCGTGTTACTAAACTGGAAATATCAAATTGCACATTATCAAGCATTTATTGTTTTTTTTTACAAAGAATATTATTTCTATTTTTTTTTAAATCAAAGTAGGATCCAAGCTTAGTTGCACATTATCAAGTGTCTATTGTTTTTTTTTCAAAGAAGAAAAACCAAAAAGATATCATACAAAACAGGTAAACCAGTAGTAGAGCACAAATATTTTTATTGAGAAGAAATCCCAAAAAGATATCATACACAATATTGGGAAGCAATACATGGTTGACGAAGGCAATGCAAATCGAAATCCCCAATAGAAGAACTTAGTTTTAAATCAAAGTAGGATCCAAGCTTAGTTTTGCATATTTAGGCTATTGGATAAACAAATCAATAATTACACAGAATTTCATAAACTAATAAACAAGGGATATGGAGTATTCTTCTCAACCCTATCGTCATAATGAGACAATGTTATAGGGAGAGTTGGTCTATATGGTAATAATGTTGTAAGATGAAATATGCACTTCTAAGGATTATAATGATTCATTGCTATGGGGTTAAGAAGGTAATTATCAGGTTCTACAAAAAAAATTCCATGAAAAAATGTTTAACATTTAAATTCATGTAGTATTAGGAGATAAAATAAAACAAATTTATTATTTAATTGCATCTTGATTTAAGGTATGTGAAGCAATTTCATCATCGATTAACAATCAAATGTCTGGTAAATCAAAACAAAGTTCAATGATTATTACAAACACTACAACGTACAAATGAGGAGAAGAGCTCTGAGCTAATATTACAAAAAAAAAAGATATGGGTTGGTAGGTGCGGGGGGGAGTCCTTATGGACTCCGATGGAAACAAAGTGAAAGATTTTGCATGGGGAGTTGGCAGGAGAATTAATAATGAAGCAAAATGGCTAGCTGTGATAAAAGGTATGGACGTTGCGAGGAGCGATGATGTTAAGGACCTCGTGGTCTTTGGAGATTCTATGCTGGTGATCAGGGAAGCTAGGGCTTTAGTTAAACATTGTCGAAAACCAGTCTCTTCGATACATCATCACTTCATTTTCCTGGCCAAGGAATTACTCCATATCCTTCCTTCACATCCTTAGGCATAACAATCAAAATGCCGACACTATGGCTAACATAGGTGCAGGTCTGAATTGTGGTCTTGTTATTATTAACGATCTCCTTAATGTGGACATTTGGGTACCTTAAGTTTTTTCCCTTGCCCCTCTTGAAACCTATGATCTTCCACCCTTATTTCTCCATCCCCACCCTATCGTGGACCTGATTAACTTCCCAAATCTATGAGGGATCCCCTTGCTCTCTTCAAATGTCCCCTCTCCTGAACTGGCGGCCACACCTGGCAGGCACCACCTATCCCGCATGCGGGAGATTAATGCGGACGATCCCCAAGGCGTTGAGAGGTTATTTCATACAGGAAGGTGGAGTTCATTACACCCTGCGAAGTTCTTTGCGAATTTGATCCTTGCTCACTGCTCCTCTCTGCGAAATTCCCTTCTACGAAGTCCCAAGAAGCCTGTTGTTTAGGTTAGCCATGGAGGAAAGCAATCAGTGCCCTCCTGCTCTGCATTGTAGGAAATGTAGGAAGAACGTTCAGGGGCAATCCGGGGGGACTGGCATGAAACGTTACCTCTCTGATGTCTTTCAGGTTCATTGCAATGGCGACATCGAGCCTTCTAGGGGTGGCGTGACAAAGCTGGCTTGCCATAGCCACTCCAAAGCGGAAGATCCTGGTAGTGGTGGAAGATGGGTGCCCCTCGACGCTGGACATGGCCAAGGCATCAGGGGCCCTGTGCAACATTCTGGATGTGGTTTCGATTATGGAAACAAGAACTGGAAACTCCTCTCGACTCCTGATTCTAGGTTCCTTTCGACCCCCTTTGAAGTTGGTCATGGTGCACCTCAGCAGCTGTTTCCTGGTAGTCTGGGTGAAATGGGCAACAAGAACTAGAAGCATGCGGTGGGAGACAATGGAGGTCTGGTCAATTTGGAATCTCCTCACGGGCAGGGAAGCCCTTCCCCTGAACTCCACACTCAAATTCAAGACCTGGAAGCACAAGTCCGTTGGCTCAAGGGGGACCTCTCGGATACGAAGAAAGCAATTTCTCATCTTGCTACCTTCGTGCAAATCTCCAATTCCGAAGTCCGGATTAGCAATGGTAAGATGAAGGATTACTTTGATAAGTTGATTGACAAGTTTGATACTTTCTACAGTTGTCTCAGAATAGTGGAAGCAAAGGTTGATTGCGTCAGGACCAATAGTGGAAGCAGCCCCTCCGTCATCCTGAATATCGACGACGAAAATGCAGGTGCATCATCAGGAAGCAAGGACAAAAATGCTCAAACTCATCATGTCAACCGAATCTTTCTCTATCTCTTCTTCACTGTGTCTGGGCAGCTCTTTTTTGGTTTGGTTATTGCACTACTTGTTATATGTATTACTTCCGTTGTCTTCTATTAGGGAAGTTCGTCAATATTTTCAATGGTAATAGGCATAAGGCCATTTTTGAATATCAGAGGCTGGTATGTGAAGAGCCTATCTCGATAGCTCTGGTTTTCTGGGATCAGCCTCCCCTACTCTTTGTACTATGTTCTATCTTTTTAATATAAAGCTCGTTAACCGTTTGTTTAAAAAAAAAAATTTATTACAAAAAAAAATATTGCTATGTATGGGGCAACGAGTAATTCTAACTGCTAAGGAATGCGGAAAAAGGAAGAGGTATGCCTCCCAAAACGCCCCCGACTCGCCGAAATCTAACAAAGCAATTCCTGCTAAAATTGAAATTTGGAGTGCTTAGATCGCAATTTCAACAATTTGGGTAGTTTTAAAATACAAAAATTAATCTAGAACAGGCAATCCTAATTGCTGAAATTTCAAAAATGTGAAAATACCAATTTCCAGTTAAAATTTTAACTGGATTTAGACCCAAAATCGCCGGAAAAACAGGGTGTTTTGGTTGTCTTTTATCCTATGAGCCTTCATACTCTATCCTTTTCACACTTAAAATTGCAATCATGAATCCTTGCACTCCCTCTACCAAATGCAACTACCAATGTTGATTTCCAATATATTTAGAGTCAAACTTGATCACTACCTAGCTCTTTCTTGTTTTACTCACCTATGTATACCTTTCTGTATGACAAATCATTGTACAAATCATTTTACTTGCCATCGATTACATGGTTTTTATTTATTGCTTATTAGTACAATAGATTTTTCCTTTCAATTTCATAGACTACTATCCCTATCATAAATTAGCTAGACTTTCTTTCAAACACATAAAATTATATTATCTACATACACACAATTTTTTCTCATTTTACAACATATTGAAATTTTTCTAGATGTTTCATTTCCCCACTTTAGAGATATGCTAGTTAAGTTAGTGGCGACCAAGTGTTGGTGAGTCCACTACCATTGAGTGGCATACATGATCTTTGTTTTATTTGTCACCATCCCTTTATTTTTAAATTCCTTTCCTAATAATGAGAAAAAAACATTGTACGTAATTGGCCTGAAACGACTGGACGTATGTAAATCTATGGCATGATTGCTGCAACGTTTTACCATTTTCCAGCATCGAAGCTATAAAAAACAATAAAACAAACAATAATCCATTGAAACCAGGCTTGGAATTTGACTTTTCACATAAAGTTTTTTCACATTTTAGATGTATTTGACGGGTAACTTGTAATTTAAAATTTAGAAGTTGATGTTTATGTATATTGATAGCCAGTCAAAAAACTTATAGTTGTTCAACTTGTCTTATATAGAAAGATGTTAAATTACATAAAAAGTGAAAATCTCTTTTAACATATTTTTAGTTTGTTAATGAAATTGGCTTATTCTTAAACAATTTATTTAGATTTTATTATTATAATGGACTATCTAACCAGATCTTGTCTAAAAAACAAGTCTAGATTCAAGTAATTGAAGGAGAACTGTGTTATGACATATACAAAAGGAAAAATTGATCGTCTATGAATCTACATAAAATGTAAAAAGAAAGGCATTCTAAAAATCTAACCGTAAAAAGATAGGTAAAATAGGCCATTTATTATGCTTTGGAGGATGCATGTAATGATGTGCTTATATGTAATAGAAGATAATACTAGTTACGAAATAAGGCAAGGAAACGATTCTCATTCCCCTGTTTTCCTCCATTAAATTGCAGCAGCAGCATCTTAAACACCGATACAGAGAATCTCAAACGTTGAATCCAAGTGGGATGTAGGAACTTGCGGGGAGCTCGAGGTAGCGATCAGTCCTTCTCCAGAGGAGGCGCCCTCGCCCTCATTTTTGGGCGTGCAAGCTCTCTGACTGTTGTTGTTGGAAGTTGCAGGATGATAATACATGCGTGATGTCTGAGGGCAGTGAGAGTTAAACCTGGCAGCAATCCTTATACCTGCATCCACCATTTCCATGTATTTCGCCATCTCAGCAGCTGGGCGAATGTATTGATTGTTTACAGACTGTAAATAATCACTGGACTCAGAAAGCGCCAGATAGTACTTGAGATTTGAACAGAACAGATGTAATTAATTAATAGCAACCAGGCCTCCACCAATTAATAGCAGCCAGGCCTCTACCATCACCAAGAGGAGGGACATGCCTTGTTGCGCATTCAATACATAGCCGAATGAGGAAAAGGAATTGAGCCCCACGCCAAGAATGAGAGGATGGACATGGACAGTTATATACTTTGCACAACTTTCAGTGTGGTAGGTTCGTTGCAAAGAAGGGAAGGTCTGGAAAGTATAAAGGACTTGACTTGCCGGTAAGAAGGATCTTTTGCGGTGGCCAATTGCCCATGAAAGTCCAACTCCACCAGCTTGGCGGCACCGGCACGCTAACTGGATTCCTCTTGTTCGCTGACAGCTTAGCGTTTGGAAATGTGCCCACGCCCGTGATGCTCCTTCCATACTCATTGATCACTTAGGGTTTACTGTAAACAAACAATACGCAATTATTATATGTATCTGGCTGCCTCGCTTTGTGCTCCACCGTTTACAGCTTTAGTGATACAGGCATCTTGGAACTGGGTTTGATCTTCGAATCAGCATTTATCTGGGTTTGATCTTCGAATCAGCATTTATCTTTCCACTTTACAGGATTTTATTATTAGTTCAATATGCATTCGGTAGCTTAGTATTGAATGCTGTGGTGGGTGTTGGTGGACTTCGGATCTTGTTCTTCTTGAAATTTGACGGCTATCAATGCACCTTCTTTAAATTTGACAGTTACCAAGGCATTTGCTGCAGCATTCATTCAATGCTGCAGTTGTTGGGTGCATATTGGCAACTCATTATTTGTTTAATATGCACTTGGCAGCGCAGCATTGAATTGTTTCCTCATCTTTTACTGTGATGCATTGTATTGTTTCCTCATCTTTTACTGTGATGCCGCTCCATATATATCCAAAGAATTGTTCTTAATTTTTACGTCGAAGAGTTCTTTCTCTGAGGACGGATTTGTAAAACACACTTCATTGTCGTCTATCAATCCAATTGGATTTGTAAAACACTGTTATTATTAGTTCAATATGCATTTGGCAGCTCAACATTGAATGTTGTGGTGGGTGTATTGGTGGCCCTAGGATCTTGTTCTTTTTCAATTTGACTGCAACCAATACACCTTCTTGAAATTTGACTGCTACCAATGCACCTGCTGCAGCATTTATTCAATATTGCAACTGCTGGGTGCATATTGGCAGCCCATTATTCGTTCAATATACACTCAACAGGGCAGCATTGAATTGTTTTCTCATCTTTTACTGTGATGCCGCTCCATATATATATCCAGAGAATTGTTCTTAATTTTTTATCCTCTCCCACTTTTCATGTTGTCCGTCATTTTTCCTTTTGTCGGCCATAAGGTTTATACTTTATATCCAGAGGATTGTTCTTAATTTTTTCTCCTCTACCCCAGTCCACTTTTTCATTTGTCCGCCAATTGAGTTATATGCAGCATCGTTGATAAAAAAAAACCAAAGTACTCTAAATGCTCGTGTAATATTATAATGTTTATGACCGTTACAAAATCAAAATATATTGAGAATTTGAGAGGTTCTCTTGATTTAACAAAACAGGGTCCAATTGTGCTGTAATACTGTAGTCTCGATGACCGTTAAGAAAACCAAAATAATTGAGAGCTTCTTTTGACTTATTTTACTTTTATAAAGTAGGGGACAATGCTGTTGTAATTATTATATTCTCAATGATAGTTTATAGGAAACCAGATATATTGGGAGGATTTTAGGGTCGTTTGTATTCAGGGAGGACTTTTCTTGATATTTGGGAATCTAAAACTTTGAGATTTGAATATTGTAATTGTGATGTATATCTCATAGTCTTAATCACTTTTCTACTTGTGCTTTGTAATATTGTAATTGTGATGTATATCTCATAGTCTTAATCACTTTTGTAATTGTGATGTATATTTTGGCGTATCTCTTCTTTATTCCTCGATCTCCACCACTCTGCCGCATCGTCCCGCCTTTGCTGCAACAAAGCATTATGCAACCAATCTGCCGCATCGCCTCGCTTTTGCTGCAAAAAAAAGGAATATGCAACATGTTATTGGAAAATAACATTTATTTGGTTTTCGGAACATATTAGGTAATCAGGTGGGCTTCAGAATGTGTTATTTAGTTTTTTATTTTATTATTTGCGGGAAGTCTTAAAATCATTTAGGGATTGCATCTAGTTTGGACTACAGTAACCATCAACTGATTGGATTTTGAGTATATCTTTCTAACTAATTTACCCATAAGAAAAATTCAACTATACTCACAACCAAAATTTAACTAAATGTAAAGTTTAATTGTTAAACATGTTTCCATCAATTAAAAAATAAATAAATTATTATTTCAAAAAATCTAAGATTTCATTATCAATTCTTATCTAATATTTTTTAAGTCCACTACCTTTATCATGACCACTTTCAACTCAAAGGAGTATCTAAAGTTCTTTTAGCTCTTTCGCCAACCTTCATCAAGCTCTGACCAACATTCAATTGGAAAATAATAAGTATGTTCAAATATTTAAATGAAAATAAATAGGCATTAACCGTATATTCAATCAGTACAATCATCGTCAAGGTTAAGGTTATATTATGCAAAGTAAAGGTAAAGAACGCAGGGAGGATAAAATTTGTATTATCTTCTAAAAAATTACAAAATTTATTTGTTTTGATAAAATCAATTAAAATTAATGTGTAAAGAATCAAATTTAAATTATTTATTAAGAAATTAGTTTATTTTTTCAAACAAGAAATTATGATATCAAAACATTATACAAAATTACAATAATTACATGTCATTTTTTATTTTTGTTTTTTAATATCATTCTTTTATAGTAGTAGAATTTACACATAAATTATTATTATTATTATTTTGGAATATTGTTGTTGGAACTTTTCATTACACAAATTCTAATACAAAGAATCAAATCATGTTCATTTGCAAGCTTTCATTTGCTATAATCTTACAATGAACGATATGCTTTACACCAAACCATGGAATGCTCAACATAGATCTATGGCTACATATTAGTAAGTCACACCGTGCAGTGACACTGATACACATGAGATGCATCAATGTGAACCAAATGTGTTCATGGGCATATGCACAAGCAATCATCACACATAAAGAAGAACTTACTAGTATTTCATTTACCCACATGTTGAAGCCTCAACATGCTCCAAGTTTTTTTTATATATAACTAAGATAGAACTACCTTTGATTACTATATAACATAAAAATATAGATTGGTGTTAGCCTAGTTTGTCAACAGAGGAAACCAAGCTAGGACTAAGATAGTAGTAATAATATGTAAATTCATTGTCTAATACTGTGAACCAAGAAAACATGGATTTCTGCCCATAGAGAAACCAAAAAGCCCCACTCCCTTTGATGAAAAATTTCCAAAATATCCATTTTTTAGTCTTATGTAAATTAAGAGTCATGGTTGTACCAAAAAGGCAGTAAATGGACTTAGATAACATTCCAAAATAAATTACATATGACCCCTCAAAAACTGAGGTATAGAACATGGAAGAGGCATTATCCCTCAGAGGGTGTAGCAAACTGCTCATCATCATCTGATCCAAGAATCATCGGTGAGATTGGGGTTCGTCCTGGAGCAGGCTCTTTCACCCTCCATTCAATCCCTGTATGTTTTTTCAGGCTATCCAACTTAGACTCAATCACTTTATGTTCTAGACACATACATTTAATTGGGGCAATCCTTTCCTTGATGTCTTGTAAAAGCTTTAGGATTTCATTGTCAAGGGCCTGTCGAGCTCTTGTATTTATGGGGTCTATTTTCCACTCCTTGAATTGTTCCTCTTCTTTAGCATTTTGGCTAATCTATTTGGAAGCATAAACCACATATTATGCTCTCTCAATTTCCTCATTAATTGAATGAAAGATATGGTCTCTTTAAAAGCATACAAACTTATGGATTTATGAAGGTTATTTGGTGTAGGAGCACATCTCTTCCCACCGATGTCATTGTACACCCATCATGGGATCAACATATCCCAAGTTATAACTCGGGGGACTCTTTTAAACTTTTAAAATCAAGTTTGTTTAGTCTAACTATTATTTTTCAAGTCTTCAATATTTTGAATGTTATTATATGGTTAAATGATTACATATCTTATATTTAAAAATCTCGTATTAATTTTATTATTTGATCTCAATTTATTTTGTAAAAATATTTTGAAGATTTTCTTAATTATTTAAAAGAAATCATCAAAAGATTTAAGGGAGGTATAAAATGGAAAATATTAAGAATTTTTATTTTTTATTTTTTTTTATGAAAGATTTTTTTCTAAGTGTATAAAGGAAAAGAAGAAAGTTTTTTTTGTTTCCATTTGAGAGAGGTATGTTTTTATGCTTTAAGGAGAGACCACTCTACTCTCACGTAAAGGTGTCTATTTCAATATTTTGGCTAGTTGGTTGGTATATATATATATATATATATATAAAAGTTAGTTTATTCATCTTCTATTATTGAATATTGTACATAACATACAAATTTATGTTTAACATATTTACAAGAGCATAATCAGTTTGGTAAAAGGTTTAAAAGCCATAACAAAATCAAAATTGAGCTTGAGGGAGGGACACAGACATGGGAAACGAGAGTCCCACTTGTCCTTGCCAGTTTTATTATCCAAACATTTAGAATTTCCTTCTTATTTAAACTAAAAATTGACATGCAATAACCATAAAAGATAAATACTCTAATAGATTCATATATTATCATTAGTTGACAAGGAAATATGATCAGAGACTGTGCCTATATTACGCTTCGCTTACTGACGTGGGGTATCTGTCAACTCTGTCAAAATCTCTAGCTTGGTTTGAAGGTTGTGCATGTTGTCCCTCATCTCCTAGATGAATAATTGTATTCATTTTCACAATTGGTCCCTTTCTGTAAGTGCCCTTCACAACATGGTTTTGAAGAGGAAACATGTCCCAGTTCTATACAATTTGTTGTTCCCTTTCATTCAATTAGAGGTCTTGTTTCGTCAAGAAATGGAACTGAAGAATCTCTTGGGTGTAGAGTTTGATCATGGTCCACGAATATTGGAGATCCTTGTTTTGATCATTTAAAATTATGTGATTCTTCTCTTTCCACACAAACGATACCAAAAATCTTGGAAAAAATTTACCAAATTTTGCTTAGAATAGGGCTCACAAATGGGTTGTCCCTCCATATGTTTATGGTCTGGATTATGTTTCCACGTGACCTGTCTGGTTGATGGAAAAAGTGAGCACCTTTGTCACAAATACGATCCACGAGAGTGAAAGATTCAAGCAGGTGGTTTGTGCTTTTTGGATGTTCTAATTTGCACAGATAGCAAGTATAAAGGCCCTCGAACGCTCGCCTAATGAGGCTATCCCAAGTTACAATCTTTTTGCGAACTGTTAGCCTTAACAATGTAGACATTTTTGGCCATAAACCAGTCATCCATATCTGAGTCTAGACATGATCCTTGGGCATGTATTCTTGTTTTACCTCCAACTGATATGCTTCTTATAAGGACAATCTTCCTATTGATATGTAACCCCACCACAACCTATCATTACCTTATTTAAGTGTTAGTTTCCTCTGCTACAGTTCCTCCCATAACTTGAAGGATCTTCACCTTGAAATTTTATGGGCCATTGTTCGGGTGAATGCAAATCACGATACTCTGAGTTAACTGCACTGTGATCCCAAAAGTCACTTACTATTTGGAGAAAAAGGTGGGATAATTCCTCTTGAATGTTGGGTAAAGGGTGCAAATTGCCTAGCTTGGGAATTTCTTGCCATGAGTCTTCCCAGAACAAAGTTGGTATGCCATCTTTAACTTCCAAAAAATTGTGTTGTTGAAGTAATTCTTTGTTTTTCCATGCAGTTTTCCATACCATGGATCCCATTTGAGTTCTAGTTCGCTTAATCAAATTTTGCTTGGACATTCCATTACCATATTCCAAGTTCCATACAAAGAAAATTTTAGGGGCGAAATTTAGCCCACGGGGTATTTTTCCATGTTTTTTTTCAAAAAAAGATTTGCCAATTTGCATTTTTTGAAGCCCTGTTTCACCCAATTTTGATGCGGTAATTTTTTTTCACTCTAAAAATCGCCAAATTATTATAGAAACTATGTAAAATCCTTAGAAATTGAAATATTTTAGAAAAATATTGCCAAATATTTTATATTCGACATTTTAAGAATTGGTGAGATTCACCAAGTTTTTTACACTTTTAAATAAGTATGGATCCTTAAAATTATCCCTGGTTCCATAGTTGAGCTTGGGGTTCTTGAGCTTGACTAATCCATTGCCACCAAATCTTTGACCCTAGGACCTCATTTCTAGTTTGGATCAATAGAGTTTCTCCCAACTTACCAAAGTCCACTTGTGGCAGTTTTGAGTACTATTTCATAAGAAATTAAACTGGATGTTTCAAATGGATTTGAGAATAACTTTGGGGGCTTCCATGACTAATAGGAGGTATAAAGACGTAGATTGGAGGACTTATTTAACAAAAATGAGGCGACTAACTAGGTTTAGACTTTGAAACATCCAGTAGGAAAGCTTATTTTCCATGCAGGCTAAAAGATATTCCCATGAGGTTCCTTTAACCATAGAGTCAATGAGGGGAGCACCAAGGTATTAGGATGGAAGGAAGATTCCTCATAAGATGAGGATAATACGCGAATTTTTAAAGAAAAATATTTTAGATTTGTCAATATTTACCGTAGTACCAAAGGTGGCCATGAAGAGATTGAGAATTTTCTTAATGGCTTGAGCTTAATGAATAGAGGAATGATCCATAAGAAGGGTGTCATCAACAAATTGTTGGTGGGACTTAATAAGGTCATTTTCGAGTGGATGAAGCCCTCGAAGTTTTCCTTCAGGGATATTTGCTTTAATGTTGTGCCATAATCCTTCTTCCATAAGAATGGAGTGAAAGGTTGAAAGGGTGTCGCCTTGCCTTATCCCTCTTGTGGGAGAGAAGGTTGTCTATGGAGTTCCATTGATGAGAATGGAAAAAAGGTCTCAGATGTCAAGGATAAGATCAATTTATTCCAAGTGGCATTGAATCCAAAGGAAAGGAGGACATGCTCAATGTATTTCCAACTTAACTTGTTGAAAGCCTTGGACATATCTAGCTTGACTATCATATCGGGATTATTGGTTGTTTTGAGGGACTGTATTACCTCATGAGAAATAATGATACCATATAATATATGTCTTCCTTCAACATGCCTTGATTTCTCTAGAGATATCAGTAGAGGTAGAAGCGACTTAAGGTGATTAGCAATTACTTTGGTTATGATTTTATAAATAACATTGCAAAATTAAATAGGACGATACTTACTAGGATATGCAACGTGTTCTTCCTTTGGAATCAAAGCCAAGATTGTGGAATTAAGTGTTAGAAGGACCCCTATCGATGATCGCGAGTTTTCCACAATATCCCAGACCTCCTCCTTCACTACAAGCCAACAATGATTGAAGAAATATGTAAACCCACCAGGCTTGGGTTATTTACCTACAACCATACTCATGGCTGACTCTTCTTCTTGGTAATGCATTTTGGATTAACTAATGCTCCTACTACTTTTTAAAGCCTTATGAACAAATTTTTTTGACCTTATCTTCACAAATGTGTGCTAGTTTTCTTTAATGATATGCTTATCTATAGCAAACCATGGGAAGAACGTCACCTTAAACATGTGGATCAAGTCCTACAAGTTCTTGAGAAAAAATAATTTTATGCAAAAATATCAAAATGTTATTTTGGGAAACAAGGAGTACTTCGGTCATACTGTTTTAAGATAAGGGGTCAAGGTGGATCCTCAAAAGATTGAATCCATCACAAAATGGCCTATTCCTAAGAACATCAAGATTATTATATGATTTTTGGGTCTTACAAGGTATTACATTAAATTTGTTAAGAATTGTGCATGCATTGTAGGTCCACTCACATCTCTTTTGAAAACAAAATCATTTTTATGGAATGAAGAAGCTACCTTATCATTCTCACTCATAAAGGATTCTATGTCATCAACACCAGTATCAACAACACCTGGATTTAGTAAAACATTCATAGTCGAATGTGATGCATTGAGACAAGGAATTGGAGTAGTATTGATGCAAGAAGGGAGGGCATTGGCTCTTGAAAGTAAACAATTCAAAGGAAACAACATGGTGAGATCTACATATGAAAAATAAATGGCAACAGTTTTCATGCGGTAAAAAAATGATGACAATAGCTCATTAGGAGACACTTTAGAGTCAAGATCAACCATGCGAGCCTTTTTTTTTGTGTGGAAAAAGCAGTGTCATCAAAAGAGAAACAAATTGGGTATAAAAAATGCAAGGTTTTGATTTTGAAAAAATCTACAAAAAAGGGAAGGAAAATGTGGTAGCATATGCCCTTTCCAGAATAGAAGAATCATCCAACTAATATTCCATGACATCTTCCATTCCCGCGTGGTTGGAAGGATCTTGCCATGAATGGAAAGAAGATAACAATACTAGACAAAAAATATAATGTCTAAAAGAAGGGAATATCTCTATTGAACATAGGGAACATAAAAGAGATATCCTTTGGTATAAGGGTAGAATATTTTTATGTCCTCAAACAAAGTTGAAAGAAGAAATATTAAGGGAGTATCATAACTCTCTGATGGAAGAACATTCAGGTTCCCTTAAAACTTATCGAATGATCAAAAAATAATTTTTTGGGGAAGGAGTGAAGAAAGATATTCAAACAATTGTAAGAGAACGACATGTGTGCCAAAGAAATAAGGTTGAGACAATCAAGCCTTCAAGGTTACTTCAAACTTTACAAATGTTTGGCCAAATAATTATACCAATCAAGAGGCTCGAACAGTTCGGGTGATTATCCCTCAAGATCCGAATTTGGCTTAGGGACATATTGCAATAATTTGTGATCATATATGCATTGACCAAAAAAAGGTCAACATGGAAACTCCACATGGCATGTTTCTTTCTTCGACAAGTGAGCTTATAATCTCTAGTTCTAGCTCAAATAATAAAGGTTGGGGATAACTATGGGAAAAGTTAATTAATAATAACAACATAACATAATTTATTCTGGACTTTGAAAGTAAACGTAGATAGCTAGAATTTGTATGCATCCGTAAAGAGGATAGAAGATGAATATAACGATAAGCAATATTTTTACATGGGAGCATGGAGAAAGGGAAAGATATAGGATTCTTGGGAAACTAGACATTGACCTATGCAATATTCAAACTTACCTATATCTAATCGAAGATGGGAAGAGACATCAATGGATTTCATTATAGGTTTACCAAAATCACAAGGTAGGGATGCCTTTTTGTTGTGGATAGACTCACAAAATATGCACATTTTTGTGGGATTGAAAGTACATATACTACAAACCAAGTGGTTGAAGTGTTAATGAAGGAAATTCATAAACTTCACAGATTCCCTAAAGTAGTCAACGGTGATAGAGATCCAAAATTCATAGGAAATTTTTGAAAAGATTAATGGAATATACTGGTAACAATGTTGGCTATGAGTTCAACATATATTCCACAAATAGATGGACAAATAAAAATGGCGCACAAACTGGATTTTTTAAAATAATAACAATATCTTGATCAAGCTATTATCTCGATCAAGGTAAAACCTAGATCAAGGGTTTACATAACCATAAAAAAGTTTGATCGATCACTTGGTTAAGCCCTCGATCGAGCTTCCAAAAGATCGATCGAAGGCTTAACCAAAGATCGATCTAGCTCTTGTTTTATCCATTTCATTCCTACCTCTTTCTAAAAATTGTTACCCATATTCATGGGAACACCCTATAACCAAATCTCAATCGAGAGTTATCTAAACCCTCGATTGATCTTTTAAAAAAAGCTCGATCGAGCATTTGGTTAAGCCCTCGATCGAGCTTCCAAAATCTTGATCAAGGGATTAAACAAAGCTCAATCGAGCTCTTGTTTTTTGTATTTCACACCCTCCTCTTGCCAAAAAGTGTTACCCATATTCATGGGAACACCCAATGACATTGAGAAATTTGACCCATAGGAACATTTCCCTCAAGAACTATGGCCTCAAGAACTATGGCCTTGAGAACTATGACCTCGGGAAATTTGATCTCAGGAACTATGACCTTGGGAAATTTGACCCATAGGAACTATGCTATCAGGAAATTTAACCTCATAAAATTTGACCCACAACAACTGTGACAACCAAAACTATGAACTTGGAAGGTACGGCCTACGTATATTGATGCTTATTTAGGGAAACTTGAAAGTATTAGAAGTTTACACTCTTGTTGTTTATGTTCCATTAGTATATCTCATTATATGAATATAATATACCAAAAGGGAGGACTATGTATCTGGTTGCTTGTTTATGGAAAAGGCATCAATCCTTTAATGCAATGACCAAACCTTTAGGCAATAGGCTTACTCTGAAAATATCAACGATGGACTTGATTGAAGACTGAGCATGTAGAATTGGGTTCATTCAATTCTCATTTCATGTTTTGATTTTTCATAGCAATGCATGATATGAATGTTTCTAGTTCTATCAAAACAATATTTATGAAATTTCAACTGCACTTATCTCTTATCAAGCAACCTTTTTGAATCATAACAATACCTAACAACAAAGTTTTGTGAATTTCTTTATTGGTAAGATGTCCATGAAAATTATTAAAGAAACAATTTCCCCACTCCTGATATTGTCATTAACAGTTAATAGTAAATGCATCTACAACAATTTCACTTAGTAAAAGGTATAAGAAAACAAAAGTGCCAACTAGTTTGAAAGTGTAGTATGGAACATTTTCAAAGAGCTTACATTACAATCTAATCCAACAGAACATTTGAAGCCACCTTCCACCATACATGGAATACCAAAGGAATTATTTATAGAAACATTTAGAGCATTTGTGAAAGTTGCCCCCTCGGGCTTTGGGACATTTCTCTCTCTCTCTCTCTCTCTCTCTCTCTCTCTCTCTCGTAGAAAAGGAAACCATTAACACACGCAAGCATACATCCATCTTAACTCCATATTTTTGCATCTCTCTCTAAAAGTAAAACCATTAACATACACAAGCATAAATCCATCTTAACTCCATATTTTTGTATTTGTAATTGATCCCTCTCAGCATTTAATAGATCCAAGGTTAAGATGGATCCGTACTAGTTTAAAATACTCTAAAGACTTTTATATGGACATTGAGGTATTGGAATCACAATAGTTTGAAACTTCACGGGGCATTCTAGAGTCCAAATCAATTGTGATTGAAGAAAAAATACGTATGCATAGACATTGAGAGATTGGCACTTAAGAATATAAAACTTCTTAGGGATTTACACAATCCAAATCAATGATTGAAAATGAAATATTTATGTATAGACATTGAAAGATTAACACCTAAGGAATATGAAACTTCTCAGGGTTTTACAGAGTCCAAATCAATTGTGATTGAAGAATAAATTAGAAAGAATAATATATAGATATTGAGATTGCCATTTTGAGAATTTTGTAATATATGTTCATATTAAAGCCCAAAACAATTTCATTTAAATACCACAAAGACTTTAACATGGAAATTGAGGGAATGGCATCTTGGGGTTTAACAAAATCCAAATTAATTATGATTAAAGACTAAAGATAGATGATGAGATTAGCACCTAAAGAATTTTGAAATCTCTATAGGCATATTAGAAAAGCCCCAAATCAATTTCATTTAAATACTATAGAGTGCGAGATGCTCTTACATCCCAAGATAGAAGAGACATGTCACATCAAACTTGTGATTTTTAGTTTCTGCCTCATGCTAGTACCCTTAACTTTTTTTCTAGTTCACGATCCAAAATCCATCCCAACCGTCGATCTCCTCGAGCATATGATGGTCCTTATATGTGATTAACTAATCAATTAATTATATACAATTATAACTAGCAATTGCCCCATAAGGTCCAAAGGAACGCTGAAAGAAAAAAAAAAAAAGGGAATTAGATGTGATGAAGTGAAAATAGAGTAGTAAAACAAATTTCATGGAAAGCATGTTTTTTGGTTTCCATAAAGTGGTCTAAGGGTGGTTCAATTCATTTTTGTTTTGTTTCTAAAGTATGATGTTAACTCATTTGCAATTTCTTGGTTTGATTTTAAAGTTTTCCTTTCAAGGAACTTAGGGGCTCAATGATTCCTTATTAATTAGTAATGCATAGTTATGATATCTCCATATATATGTCCCTCCTCTAAAATATATACCACAATATTATCTTATTCTAGGTCTTAATGTAAATGTAGAGATACTTTGACTTTTGTTGAAATGCATGCATTTTAGAGTTGTGAAACTGCACAGAGAGATCACATAATTGTTGAAAACCAATATCCCTAAGGCTTGGAAAGGAGGTCCATGCCATTTTAAAAGCAAAGGGATTGTTATGTGACCTAAAATTGACATATAGAGAAGGACAAGGCAATGGTCTAAAAAAATTGAGGGAAAAAGACATATATAGTAGAGAGTTGTGGGTTATATAAGAAATGGGCTATCACTTAAAATTGGTTAAATCATTGAGCAATCTAGTGGGAGCCACCCCAATGGCTATTTTAGGCATATAAACCATTTTTGGGGGAGAACATCCACCTTGTGGCGTTGTTCTACCACATCATAGAGACCATCAACAACTACATCCACTCATTGAACAATAACCTTATTCCCGTCTAGTATAATCAAATCATTTAAAGCACTTGGAACAATTCATGGTTGATCTTACAAAGATTTAATATATTCAAACAATGTTTTGAGAATTTTTCCATGAATTTAATAAGTAAATGTCGACATATGCATATTGTTGCTACAACTTGACTCTATTTCATAGAGATTTTGTTCCAAGATGAACAATGGGTGCTACCTACCATAACTTATCCAAACCTTTTTGCATGTGAATGTAGTTTATAAGAAGTGTATTTCTCCTTGGTTTAGCAAATCTATTTGACTTTTAGGAATCAAGAAGAATATGTAAAAATTTAAAACTCGGTACTTAGTTTTCATATAAGAGTCTAGTTTTAAAGCACTTTTGTTCCAAGTAGATCAATTAGTGTTACCTACCATAACTTAACCAAACCTCTTTCATGGGCATGTAGTTTGTATGGTCTTAAGAAGCGTATTTGTCCTTAGTTTAGCATATATATATCTTTCGTTTTATTTAGTTTAAAGCAAATCTAATTTATAGGCCCACCAGCACAAACACCACCTCTCAAACTATAGCATTTATGTCTCTAATTAGAAACCAATGGTCTTGAAGCCAAAATGGGGTATTTCCAAGGTCCTACTAGTTCCTTGATGTGTTTTTCAGCTGGGAATATTATCGTCTGCCCAGTTCTAGATATCCCTAGGGAAATATTAGTTTCCCTCCTACAAGGGAATGATTATGTTTATTTACATTTCTTGTTAATTTAGAGTAGTGAGTATCCCATACTATTGAAGTTTGAATTTTTTTTATGTCATTGCAAAAAGTTGAATCTAGAATCTGGTAGGCCTAAAAAACAATTTTATTTCCAATCTCTTTAAAACTAACTTATTTGTGAAATGAAGTTCTAATTTTAAGGTATTTGGCTATGTATTTATTGTACCTAGCATGGAGAAATGGATAAACATTCAAATGGTTCAAATTGCATTGTTGAACACACATGAACAATTCTTAGCTATGCAAGCATCATATTACGACACACACTTCCATAAGGGAAACACCTTACGATGTACTAAATGTTTCAAACTTAAGGTACATGTAAACCCTAGTTTAGGTGGGCCTTCACCACTTGCAATACATTGAAAAACTTCGAATGTTGATGAAGTGTGAGGTGGTTGTGAAATATAATATGTAAATACAACTGTTCAAAATGTCCAATGAATCATGAAGCAATGTCAATTGATCCACTTGTATAACATATGATTTGACAACTATCTATGGATATGGGGACTAGTAGATAGAGAGACCCTACACTTGTTCAGTATTTTATTCATTAATTATGAACATAGTGGAAATTGAGAGAAAGAAAACCATTCATGTCATCTTTGAATTCTATTTGCAATCTCCCCCATCCACATAGCTTGTACGAAAATGTCTTTGTAACCCTGACACCCCATCTAGGTTACCTATATTTGTAACGTTATCCATAAATGAACATTATCCCTAAATATGACTCCAATATAAGCAATGCATTTTAAATAAAGTTCCTATTTAGGCATAAGATCCCAAGTCCTTCCTAAGATACCTTCAAAATGATATCCACATACCTTTCACTGCCTCTTCAATTTTTTATCTTTAATATATTGTTGCCTTAAATTCCAAATTAACTTAGTATATCAATAATCACCCTTGTCAAGTTTTCATCAAACACAGTCGATACAAAACTAATAGATTGTATGACTATATCTATAGAGTTATTAGACAAAATATTAGGCTTGATTGAAATAATATCAATAGATGTACAAAGAGTATAAGAATATAATAACTTAATTAGAAATAAAAGATGAGTCTTCATCAACAAGCATTGGGATACTCATTTAGAGCTTTTTAAACATAACCCTAAGCAATTATGGAAACAAATTATACCTATGAACGCTACAATTTAGCCTCAACTTATTCTCCTCAAATGGATTTAAAGAAGGAAAAATGAAACTTGCAAAAGGAAAGGTTAATGCGTAGAAGGATATCAAGATGAAATTCTTAGGATTGAAGACTTTATCCTTATCCCATAATACTACACTGAATTTCTTAAACAACGGACAAAGAAATCCATCATATTTGTCTATAAAACTAGGGATAAAAACAAACAGTCACATTATTGAATTATTATGGTTTGTCATTTATTGTTTTTTTTTTATACAATTTTTTATTTTTTTCATTTTAATATTTTATTTAAATATATACACACACAAAATATTAACATATTATAAAAAATAAGAAAAAGTTTACTCTATAATATCATATTATAACAATTAAAGTAGAGTAGGATTTAAAGAAATCCTCAATCTTGACTCTTTTTATTTTATTTTTGACAATTTTACAAGGTCAGACTTGTTTGTTAAGTACATTTATCGGTGTGTCATTCTAAAATCTAAAAGGACTATTTTACGTCAGTTTTAAAATCTAAAATTAAATTACATTTATCCTTCTTCAAACTTCAAATGGTAATGGGCGTTTATGTTTCAGATTAGACATGGTAGATTTTTCAGTTACAGTTTCTATCAAGTTAGTCTAAGATATTGAAGAAGTTACTAGTCTATTCCCATGGGATCTTTGATATCTCATCACTCTTCTCATCATCACTTTTATTGGGATCTTTGATCTATCGTCACTCTTGCTTAGCTGTTAAAAGTTGTTGAGATCACCTTTATTTGTGAAATAAGAAAAAGAATAATGAAACTTTCTTATTTGTGAAATAAGAAAAAGAATAATGAAACTTTCTTATTTGTGAAATAAGAAAACCTTTTTGTATATTGAACCCTGTAATCTCTTAAGAAGAAGTAGATGTTTTTATATAAAAAACAAATCTAAACTTGTATATGTTTAATAAACATAAAATTAAGATGGAATTAGGTTATATTATTTTTTTATTCATTATACTGATAGTTATTTATAGCTTCAAATTTGTGGTGGATTAGCATCTATGCTTTTTCCAAGATTAATAACTTGTTCATGGCACTTAACTTGTGATCTATCGATATTCATCCACCACAAGTTAAGTCACTATACTAGTATAAAATATATATATATATATATATTTACTAAACATCTAAACAATAAAATAAAACATAAATATTAATTCTTAATCCTTACCTTCTTTAGTCTACGAATTTTGATGTTTTTAAGCCACTCTGAAAGTATTTATCAATTGGCCACTATATCCAGAATGACGCCTCTTGTTTTTGTTTTTAACGTGGAGGAATTTCCAATACTATTGAGCTATTGTGATGCAGAAATCTCAGGTCTACAACGACTGTGTTCCTTGAATCTGCTAACATACTCACACCATCTTTGTAATATACATCCTTTACAAGATCATTAAAATTCACATCCTTTGCTAGATCATTAAAATTAGGGTCCAATTGTCCAGTTTTCTAGTATGCATGCAAAGCTAGAAGCAAGATTGAATTTATAGAGCAAACGAGTCTCCATATTAAATTATCTCCATCAAAATCTATTGAATACTTCACTTGGCATTGTTTCAATATCCAGCCACCCATGCCCTTGCAGTTCCCAAACAATCAAGCATTTACAGTTCTTGGGAGAATGCAATCCTCCAACAAGAGTATGTTTTCCTCTTCTCAAGGATTTACATGTTATCATTAATGTGTATCATGATTCATGATATCAATGTGATCATATCTAGTCCACCATTAAATTATGCTTAGTGGATAAAATCCCTAAATAGAAGGTGCAAGAGCATCTCAACTCAGATTTTAAAAGGTATATGAACATGACTCAGTTAACTAATTACCTATTGTTGTTTAGAAATTGAATTTTAATCACGAAAAAGAATAAAACGCCACAATATGGATTAGGTTCCAACCATCTTGAATATCATGTGGTCGACAAATCCCATATCATGATTAAATTTTCCTATTTGACTTTGGATAGGGAAGTCTGAAATAATTTTGAGTGTGCAATGAACATTTTCTAGTTTTTTTTTTCCCTTGGAAAAAGTCCGTAATTTTATTTCAAAAAGATGATTAAAATTACATACTGCACATGTAGTAGAATCAACAAGGATCCCTACATTTTCACATATTTCTGTCCCATATAAGTAGAAACAACAGCTTGTAATAAGCTGAACCAAAAAAAAAAGAGAAACCCAGAGAATGTTGCCACAAGAAGTAGAACAGATATATCATGAACAGTGGTGAAATTGGGGCCACCGGTTTCAGATCTGGTCCCTGAAACCGTCGCCGCCGCCACTGGATCGTGCTCAGACCCAATGGGTCGCCACGCAAAGGCGTCGCCCTCTCTCCATACTAAAAAATATCCATCACGCTCCATCAATGCCTGAAAGCAAAACACAGGAAAGAGAAGAGGCCTCCATGAAAGAATCCATGGCCTCCAAGATATCGCTCAAACCCTTGATAGCCAGCAAGAAAAGAAAGCACCTCGGCCTGGATCAGCCGTCACCGCCACATAAGTGCCCGCCGTCAGTGGAAGCGAACATCTTTCCAGGGTAGGACGACCAGCTCGTGGTGGATAAGCGACAATGCACTGTTAATCTTTGAGCTGGGTCGATGGATGACGGATCTTTGATGCTTCGGACTGCAACAGCTCGTCTCGATTCACCGGCCTCCAAGAACCAAGAAGCCTCAACAACGACTCCGCATAAGCAGATAGAGCAGAGCCGACCCGTCAGGCCGCCGATTGTTGCTGCAGTCAGAAGCCGTCATTGGAAACCTCCGTCAGGAGTGCCACCTTTGGAAGCCGTTGTGGAGCCACCGTTGGAAGCCATCGACCGCTGTTGGAAGCCGCTCCACACAGCTGAAAGGATAAGTGCTGCCTCACCACAAATCAAGATGCGTCACCTCTGCACCTGCTGCCGCCGCCCCAGGAAAGAAGGATGCTCTTCCCTCGCCGTCGACCATTACTGTGAGCTCAGAAGGAGTCTAGTGACCAGGGAAAGAGCCCTGGCCGCCGAGAGCAACTCGGATCGGCTCAAAACCCTAGGTTGCAGAGCTCCATCCCCGGCCTCTATTTTCTTATTATCCCGAAAACATTTTCTAGTTATGATGACTCTTATTGAAATTAATTAAAATAGAAGTTTAATTTCGGGAAGGAATTTGACTTTTTGAGTGGATTCTCCATAACACAGTACATTTCCAAAAATTAAACTACTATTATGACTAAATTCATTCTCAGATAAATTAAAATATTTTAACATCCTTTTAGTGGTCTCTGCTACTCTATAAATATGATATAGTTCTTCTTGTCAATATGATATAATTCTAAGTGTGCAATGAACATTTTTTGGTTAAGATTACTCTTAGTGAAATGAATTAAAATAGTAGTTAAATTTTTGGGGATGTTTTGAGTGAACACTCCATTTTAACACAGTCCATTTACAGAAATTAAATTATTACCAAAAATTAAATTACTATTATTATAACTAATTGTGAAAACATTCATGCTCAGATAAATTAAAATATTTTAACATCCTTTCAGTATTCTCTGCTACTCTATAAATATATGATATAATTCTTCTTGTCTATACTCTCTGTTATATGATATAGCTCTTCTTATTTATACTCTCTGTTAAGAGGGTTCCTAGCCCTGTTCATAAAATCAGGAGAAGATCGCACAAGCTAATTTCGCTAATCATGGGGAGTCAAAAATAAATAAATAAATAACACAGGGTACCAAAATGTTCAGAAAAAAAACAAATGTTTGCAGCTCCCCTCTTATTATATATTCCCAACCGGGCCTTAATGCTTGACCATAAGGGAGAGGAAAAGTGGTTCGTAATTACTGAGTAATTAATCGATTGATGGAAATTCACTGCAATGTTCAAACAAATTGCAACTATTTCATCCTCTTGGAGAAGACATCAGAGCCATTATATAAGACTCGACAGTCAAAACACCAATGTACGAATTCAAATGAGGATGGTGCAATGAACGTAGGAGCCTCCATTGCTTTGGTATTGGATCACAGACTGTAAGATGGTGTGATCCAATTGAATTCCCCTTCATAAGGAGGTGTTCACTGATTGCTGCCATAGGAAAACGCATGTCATGGGCAACAAAACAAAGAGGAATGGATTATAAGCTCAGCGGCGATCCCTGCTATTGTATTTAGGGACTACAAATAACCAGGGTGGTCCCTAATATGACCATGCTGATCTCCATACCTCTAAGGTAAACATAGAGATAAAAAGTGTGTTCTTCTATCAAGGTAGCTGAAAGACTAGTAGAAAACGTGGCATTTAATAAGAAGGTATGTGCATGAATTTTCATAGCAAGACCCATAGCTTTTGCAAAACTCTCTGCACATTTCAATGCAAATAAATTAAGTGCATTGAATATATATATAAAATCAAGATATGCAACCTTAAGCAAATATGTGATCGCAGTAATTTATTTTTTGATTAAAACTGCTCAATGATCTATAAGATAATTCCTATAATTCAATATTCTATGTTATGGAAACCATAAATTTGATGACTAAATAATATCATATTTACATTATTTCAAGACAACTTGAATCTGTTTGAAGATTTTAAGTGGCATTCTTTAACCATAAACCATGTTAATATTCTTACGAGTGTTTAATTTATAATCCTTTAAGTGCTTGATTATCCACCTGCGAGTACTATAAGGTGCATTCAATGTACTATTGAGGCATATTCAATACAACATAATTTCAATAAAAAGACTAAATAAATAAGTATATACAAGAACTTGATCTAATTTCAATGCTCAAATAGATGCAACATTGAAAACCATGTTAATAATTCCGCAAACCTTATACCCTCTACAAAGCTTGTTGAAACCTTTTTCTCCCTAGTTGGGTCCCATGTTTTCTTTATGATCAATAAGGATTGTCCTTCATTCTAATGGGAGAAAAGCCTGCAGCGCCATATCCTACCATGAGTACATCGTGATCCAAGTTGCGCTTGCTGCAAATGTATGGGAAAGATACTCCTACATATGTCTGCATAAACATGGCATTGATTCCAACTGCAAATAATACAATGGTGCCCTCAACATATATTTGATGAAAAACATCAATACATGCATATAAAATAAATGACTATCAAAAGCAACCAAATTATCAGACCAAATTCTTGTTTTCTGTTTCCTAGTCTAAATTCTTTAATGTCCATAAGGGTCATGATTTCAAGCAACAAAAATTGAAAGATCATCAATGTCAAGGTTGGGCTCTGCTACGTGGATTGATCACTCAGGGATCATTATTAGGAACTAGGGTTTTATTGGCATTCAGAAGAATACTATACAAATATGGCAGAAAGATGACAATAATCCTTGCTCTCTGATGAGCCTGAATATTGTTGTACGCCAAAATTTTCAATCATCTCCAAAAGTAGTCTTTTTCCCTGCAAAATGGCAATGAAAAAGGGTAAAGCTAGAGTAAAGTATGATAAAAAAAATCTATAAAAAATGGGCAAATCTTATCATTGAAAAAATCATGGAAAATTAAGTCATGGGAAAAATTTAGCCCAACATTTAACTATGGAACACAAAAAAGTATACCCGATGATGACATATTGAACTTTGGAGTTCCACGACCTCCATTGCGATCTCCACGACCACGACCTCGAAGAGTGCCATGACCACCACCACCACTAGTCCACGACCTCGTCCTACGGAAAGGTGGTACAAGAGTCTTAATAAACTAAACCGGTCGAGGAAAAAATAAACCGTATATTCATTAAGACCAAAAATGTGAGTGACTGCCTGCATAAGCGAGGTACACCAAGAGAAACAAGGTATTATCTTTAACTCTAATGACATATTTTTAAGTTGGAACCAGAAAGAAAAACAAAAGCAATTATGTAAAGGATACCACAGAGAAAGTCCAAAAAAAAGACCATCTACAAACAACGCAGTGTGTTGGTAACTGAGACAACTCTATACCACAACAAAATGTACTCACACATTTAACGTGGCTTCCTACAGAATTTAGGGACTTAAAATAATATCATATTGATGTTCAAGAAACGTCTATTGAATTTGGGTACACTTTACTTCAAATTTGATCCGCAACTCAAGAATAAAACAAAAACCAACAAACAAAATGGGCAAATCAAATTCATACATAAGAATAAAATACCATACATTCAATTCATGTCTTACAATATACAAGACTAAAATCCTTACCTCTAGAGAATCTACCGCCTCCGCCACCAAAGCCTCTGCCTCCTCTTCTACCACTTCCACCATCACGTCCTCCACTTCTTTCCATTTCTTCTCCAACAGATAACTCATCAGTTCCCAACTCCTGTGCCTTTGATAGAGAAGCACCGTCCTTGAATTCAACATAAGCAAACCTGTGACACAATTTCATAAAGTACAATAAGAACAAGCGTCAGTTGACTCCATGGCTCCCAACTCCTAGTTTAGTATGAATATCTATTAGTAAAAAGCAAATCACAAACTCACCCTTTAAAGGTTCCTGAGTCATAGTCCTTGAGAATTCGAATATTCTCAATACTCCCACAATCTCCGAAATGCTCTTGCAAGCTATTCTGAATCTAAATTTCATAAAAAATATGAGGACATGGTGCAGTCAGTGGTTGCGAGGGATGTCAGAGAAGAGTTCAGATATATAAAAAAAAAGATCTTACAAAACTTACATCCTCCTCCTCTTGATTCTTGTCAAACCCCCTAACAAAAACAGTACAGCCAGATTTTTTATCTTGTTGATTCTTGCATTACATTCAATCATTTAGTATTCGGTCCGTTTTAACCCCAATAACAATATTGACACAGAAGCAATGACAATATTATACCTGGACTTAAAATTCGGTTTTGTTCCAGGAGCACCACGCTTCGCAATAAAATCAAGTCTGACAGCACGTCCAAGCAAATCTTGCCCATTTTTCCATTGCCTGAAAGCCAATACATAGAGCACCACTCAGCCTGGCATGTATAGAAACCACCTTCATTTCTAAGGAAATGGAAAAGATCTGATCCATGAAAAACCACCCGTGAAGCTACTCAATATTATGAACACCAAAGAGAATGCTTGCTTTGCTAATATATGTTTTAGCAATGACAGGATTTTATGGCACAGAATACTATGCTGTAGGAATACTTCGAAAAAACAACTTCAAATCTATGAGTTGTTCCCTAATTGGGAAATTCCGGCTCCAACATTATTTAAATTTTTTCAGATACAAGATGATTGGAGAATCCATGACTAATGACAAAAACAATAGTCATTTGAGAAAAAAAATTAATTCAATACATAAGATCTATTTAAAAAACAATGTTACAAGTTACTCTGACAAAATATCTAGCAATTTCTAGAATCTAGTAATATCTAGCAATTTCATTTTATATGAAACAAAATATACAATCATAATTAAACATAAGTGACTCTACAGGTAGAAAAGATAAACCCGTCTAATTTCTATTAAAAATAATGATCACAATTTTATACTTTAAATGTCTCTGGCTTAGACAAGTGGAAAAGGTAAACCTTCACAGGTAAAAAGAATGACACAATGTAAGGTGTTCAAGAAATAAATAAATAAATGTTACAAAACCCCAAAACAAGATACCTACGTAGCTGCTTCTTCGGTTGCAAATTCCACATGCCCATAACCTCTATAGGAACCATCATCCCTTGTAGCCAACCGGACATCAACCACCTCTCCAGCATCTTCGAAAAATTCAACACTGAAAAGCAAAGCTAAGAACTCATACTGCTAGAAAGTCGATTACCAGATTCTAGAAGTAACAACCACAAAACTAGCTAATACTCTAAGCACTACCAAAAATGTCAATAAAAATATAAATCTGGGTCAGAGAAACATACATGCTGTCTGCATCAATAGAAAATGACAGATTGCCTACAAAGAGTGTCTTGACTCCAGAAGTTACTGGTGTCTTTGGCGTCAAAGCCTGCAAAAAAGAACAAAACCTGGCATTATAAACAAACTAACAAACAATGAAGACATCTAGCTCATCAAAGAAGAGAAGAACTAGAGCCGTTACAGTAGTAGCAGCAATATGCAGTGAAGGCCAGCCATTGGGAGTTGTGAATAAAAGAAGGACTCGGTCTGTTGCAGCAGCTGAAACAACATGTGCAATTGGGGCAAATAGTGAAATTCCCACAGCAGAAGCAGCATGTGCAACCAGGGTAGGCATAAAATTTCCTATTTTAAACCCCAAATCACCGGCTGTTACACAAGAACCTACTATGGAAAAACCCCAAATTGAAAACCTCCTTTTTGAAAATGAGCTATTAAAGGGGGAGGTGCAAATGCTTCAAAATGAATTGGAGAAATGGAAGGAAGTGAGTGGAAAACAGGCAGAGAAGAATTTGATATTAGTGGAGGTTGCAGATCTGTTAAAAAATTCATCTCCTATTTTGGAAAATGAAGAACAAGGAGACATGGTATGCCCAGAATGTGGTGACATATTTAATTAAGCAGGGCACAGAGTCATAGTGTTGGGTTTGGTAGCACAAAATCCTGCACAAGAAGAACAAGAAGGATAAAAAGCACCGGCAATGGAGCTGATGGAGGGGAATGAGCCGTGATAGACATAATCCCTGATTTGGAACCAGGAGAAGATGAGGAGATGCAACCCCAGCCAGTAGGAAATACTGAACTATTCCAGGACCAGTCTCATCATCTAGAAGATATCGAGGTAATTCAAGAACAACCTCAGCAATCTGAAGAAATTGGAAAACAGGATGTTGTTACACAAGAACCAGCATCCTTGACAATATTTAGTGAAGTTGCAACCTAGACAGCAATTGCTGATATTGAGGCACAAGAGGAAGATGTTGTTACAAAAGAACCAGTGTCTTTAAAAATGTTTGTTGAAATTGAAACTCAGACTGAGGTTGCTGAGACTGAATTGAAGAGAAAGGATGCTGCCACACAAGAACCAACATTCCTAAAAATAGTTGTTGAGACTGCAACTCAGGTAGAAGTTGTTGAGTTTGGTATTCGGGAAGAGAATGCTGTCACACAAGGACCATTGTTCTCGAAATTAATGATTGATTCAGCAACAAAAACTGAGGCTGTTGAGGTACAGGAAGAGGATGATGTTACACAAGAACCAACATCCTCAAAATTAATTGTTGAGATTGCAACACAAGCAGAGGCCATTGCAACACCGATGGAAGAGGAAGCTACTACACTGCCACCCAAAAATGAGGAAGCTGCTACATTGCCACCCGAAAATGAGGAAGCTGGAACATCTGGTGGTAGGGTAGGAATGCAATTTTCTCAAGAATTTGTTGCTTTAGACTCTAATGATGAGAAGGATATGGAGGATAGAAGGATTCAACGATTGGAGAAACAACTTTATTTGTTACAGGTGGAGTTAGCTAAATGGGAAAAGTACATTGATCAGTGTCGAGCAGGGATGGTCCCTCTCTCTGAACATAGGAAGACTATCAAAGAATTAAGGGAGAAGTGGGAAGAGGAATCAACTCTTCAGAAATCTCAATTAGAAGAGGTGCAAAAAGAATTGCAGGAGTTGAAGGAATTCAAATCCATGCAAAAGGAAAAAGACCAAATGTATGCCGTCTCTCTAGAGCTGCTGAGTTCAAGAGCCCCATCTCCTTCCTACCCAGTATTCCTGTATGAGCAATTGACCCTGTTCAAATTGAAAGCTTTACAAGAGGGTAGACCTTATCAGTTGCTGATCCCTTCCCAGTTTCTAGAGACCTTTTTGTCAAGCAGTTTTATTGAGCAACACCTGTTGTGTGAATTGTATTTGCACAATATGGCATGTTTTGGTGATTCTTGCTCTAATCCTATTCCCTATGCAGGTGGTGTTCAGTTGAGAGCCTTTGCCTCTTTTGTTAATAATCATGTGTAGTGGGAAGATGCCTTTTAGACAATCTCTAGGAATGAGGCCAATGCTAATTTATGGATTAGGAGTGAACCCCAATCTCCTCGTGCTCTCATCATAAACCATGGAAGATGTTTCTTATCTCCTCCAAAGACTCAGCATCTGAAGAAGATGCAAGAGAAAGTTATCTCTACTTGTGTTGACCTGATCTCCAAACAACAACATCTTGCCTTAGAGGGTAGCAAGCACAGGTGGCAGACTTCTTCTCCAGCTTTGAAGAAAAGGGATCCTTACTGCCTTAAGAATTTTAAACAAGCTCTTCCCAGGGTAGCAGGGTATGTTAATTGCATGAGAACATGTGGGTTACATTGGCTGGGACTCAAGTTCAAATTTCCACTGATATGGTGGCCAAGAGGGCAGTACAAGGACAATTATACACTGACCAAGGCAGAAGAGAAGTAGTGCTGGGAATATTGGGCCGCTTGCAATGGGTTTTTGGAAGCAGGCAAGGAACCTGACATTTCCTTCAACTTTTCCTTTCAGCATGAACGGGGACCAGATTAGTTTTGCCTCACTATTCCCTGATTTGGAATTAGGAGAAGATAATCATTCAAGACTACTTATGGCTATAACAGTTCCATTGTAAATCGGCAACCTGAAGATCATAGATCTTCATGGTTGCCCGATATTTTGTGAAACGAATTCATGTCATCAGGGTATAAATGTAAAGAGGCGTTCTGAGCCTGGCCTTGGAGAATTTATAATTGTATAAGCTGAAACAGAGAGTTGTGACTGTGATTCATTATTTCTAACACAAGGAGCAGAATTTCTTATATCTTGGTATTTTAATTTGTGTTAGGACACGACATCTCTGTTAGAAGGCCAGGGCTCGCCTTCTCACAGAGATCGCCGAGTTAAGTAGGTAGTTTAATTTCTTTCCTGTTGTGTGTTGTGGAATTGCATTAGATGTGTTACTGCGAGTTGCAACAGTGAAATGATAATTGCATTCTTCTTTGGTAGTTTATGATTGCATCCTCAATGATTCATATCAATATCATGGACATATTATGCCAATGATTCATATCAATATCAATATCATATATGTAATTTGAATTAATGTGCAAGCATCAATATCAATGTCAAATGTGTGTTACTTGTTGAAAACTTATTAACTTAATAATAAATATATTAATATAATTATTAATTATAATTTAAACTTGAAAATTATATATATCTTCCGAATGGAAAATATCCATCACCTTAAATAAATAATGCAGACTTGTCAACCAACAAAATGGGTATAACTAAACAATAATAGCAAGTAATATCAAACTGAGTAAGAACGATAATCCTCTACTTATGAACTCAAGCTAATTCATCAGCTGCAAGGGAATGTGTCCTAATTTCATGCATTCGTTCAGTTATATTCCTTGCTTTTCATTCCATAAATTGCATCACTTGTATTGCTGAAACTCTAGTGGAAAATTATAGGTTGATTATAGTCACATTCAGAATTCATCCAATAAGAGTTCAATACTGGTTTTTTGGTCTGCTGATCCTTGTTATGCACTCAATCGGTTTGCTTAAACTGTCATATGGTTTGTTTGGACTGTCAATGGGGTGTCTTCAAATGTGATTAGACTCTTTAACCAACTTCATATGTTATTCATTAATTAATCCTAATTATGACCAAACTTGACATCCCGCATATGAAATCTGGAATGGCATAATTACACATTTCTGAGCCTACTCATCCATGAATCAACTCTTTCAAATTGGTGAAGAAAAGTGCATTAGACAAATTAATAACATCAAGAAGAAACCCCGAAGAAGAAAAACATACCTAAAAAAAAAATCAACTTTTTAAAACCAGAGATGGTACTTACAGTTACTTAAAACAAAAAAACACTTATGACTGTGATATGGAAGAATAATCCTTTGGGAATACTAAACACCATTCCAAGAAGCCTTTTTTTTTGGAAGTAAGGAGATTTTGCATTATATTAAAAGGAGGAATTACAAAAGGAGCAATATGGCCGAAGCTCAGAATTGTTCATCAAAGCAGACCAACTTGGTTTTACCCATTAACACACACCCTCGTGGCAATCCGAACAAAATTACTACCCGAACAGACAAAAAACCACAGAACCAAATACTTTCTTCCCATAGGCTCACAGGCCAAAGAGCATAATGCTTCATAACCAGCTAGCCCCAGACCCCCCAAATAAACACCCACCCAGACATCAATGAACTATATAAGGAGCTTCTGGAGAACTCCTAGGATGGCGAAAGCTGCAGGAAGAAGCAACGCACGGAGGAGGTTGAAGCGCCATGGCAGACAGAAGGAAATCCAGCTTTCGGTGAATCACGCGAGACTCTTCAAAGAGAAGCTACGCATTGTCATCTCTGAAAGAATGCTTATCGCGAATGGCATAGCCAACCAAGTTTTTCGTCATCCAAAACAGCGCAACAGTGCGCTCGTAAAGACTAATGCGCCTGGCCGTGTTGTCGAGATCCAGGATCCAATTCTCCAACTTCTTACGCTCCCCCAGCAGGATTTCCCTACTCATACGAGCCCACCATTGTTTTTCATAGTCATTGATGTCCCTCTGGATTTCCAAGGGGATGTTAAGAGCGAAGGAAGTTGCCTCCCTACGTGCCTGCTGAGAGGCATGAGAGAAACCACCACCCGGCTCCCCCGGAGAATCCCCACGCCCTCTCTTCTTATTGCGACTGGAATTATCTCCAACCTCAAGACGACAGTTAGTATCTTGCGGCTCCTTCATCCTCTCACTAGAGGCTTGCTCCATAACCAAAACTTTCATGCATGTAGAAAACTAGCAATGACGATCACGGTTGCCACCTTGAGCCTCCATATATTCTCGCCTGCCACCGACTGTTATGATGAATCGAGTACATCTTAATAACTCTTAATAACTAAAGGAGGTACATCTTAATAACTGAAGGAGGTACAATTATGATTTTCTTCCATCATTTCCCCCATCGAAGAACTGCGAAGGAGGATGAAAAGACAAGAGTTAAAGGTCGATGCGAACAACTGCAAAAGGCAAGAGTTAAAGGTCGAATATGCGAACAACTGTAAGAGTTACGTCTCCCGATTATCGTCAGCATGATGTCTTCTCGCATGAAAAACCATCATGTCTTGGTCCTGGATAACTCTGCAACTATCCCGAAAAATTGCTTCTGTCAAATCGTCCCACGTGAACAGATCAACTTGATGTGGGAGAAGGAAAGCTCTACGCCCAACCGCCATAACAACGCCACTTTGGAGCTTGATTTGCCACGGTGCATCTCAGCAGCCATGTGGAGAATGATATTGGAATCACCTTCCACGATTAGAGGGGTCCATCTTTTTTGACATGCGAGCAGTATTCCTTGGTGAAGACCTTGATCTAATTCGGCAGCATTATTAGACTCTATCCCCAAAAAACCAATTTTGAACATGGGGAGGTTTTTTTAAAAACCGCCCCCAACAGTCAAATTCTAAGGAGTTTTGAGGGGGTTCTTAAGGACCTCCCCCAACAGTCAAATTCCAAGGAATTTTGAGGGGGGTTCTTAAGGACCACCCCCATAAGTCAAATTCTAAGGACTTTTGAGGGGGGTTTTTAACGACCACCACCAAATACCTTTAAAAAACGTTTTGGGGGGGGGGGGGGGTTTAGCAAGACCGCCGCAAGCCACTTTTAGGGGGTCAAGACTTTTTGGGGGGGTTTTTCCACAACTACCCCCAAATGTATTGAAAACTAGACTTTCGGGGGGGGGGGGGGGGGGGTTTAACCAACCTACACCAACAGTATTAAGAATTGGACTTTGGGGGGGGTTTACAAAACCGCCCCCAAAAATCCTGACAATTGGTCTTTTTAGGGGGTTTTTTAAAAACCGCCCCCAAAAGTCCAATTTTCGGGACTTTTGAGGGGGGTTTTGAAGAACCGCCCCCAAAGACCTAAAAAAACATTGGGGGGGGGGGGGTTTAGCAAAACTGCTGCCAAGAGGGTATTTGTTGTAGTGGATAGTTGTAGTTATAAGGATAACATTTTGGTGTTATAATTTTAGTATTATGAGGGTTAGGGGTTGTAAATATTAGGGTTTGATGGAAATAAGAGTTATGACAATGTTGATGATGGTAATGATGATGATGAAGATGATGATGATTATGTTGATGATGGTGGTGGTGGTGATGTAGATGATGATGCTAAATACAATGACGGTGTTGATCATGGCGATGATGACAATGATGATGATGTTGATGATCAGGATGATGATTTAGATAATGTTAACGATCATGATGGTGAAAATGATGATGATGATGATGATGATGAATATGATGATGATGACGATGACGATGACAACGATGATAATGATGTGAAGGATTAGGATAGTGTCATTATATTACAATGTTGTCATGACGATGAAGATGATGATGATCATGACAATGATGATTATGATGATGACAATGATGGTGAAGACAGTGAGGATGATGATGAAGGTGACGAGGATAACGATGATGATGACTATGATGTCGATGATCATGACAATGGAGATGATGTGATTATACTATTATTATTATGATAATGATGATGATTGCAATGATGATGATGGCAATGATTACTATGGTGACGAGGATGACGATGATGATGATGATGAAAATATGAGTATGATGATGATGATGATATGGTGATCACCACGATGATAATGATTCAATGATGATGATGAAAATGATGGTGATGATTATGATGATCATGAGGATGGAAATGATGATGATGGGATGAAAAAGATGATGATGACAACGACGATGATGACAACAACAAGATGACGATGACGATGACGAATATGATGATGATGATGATGATGATGATGATGATGATGATGACGATGATGAAGACAAAGATGGTGATGATGATCATGATCATGATGAAGACAATGATGATTCTGATTTTGATAATAGTGATTATCGAATTGAATATGAGGATGATGATTCATATGATGTTGATGATGGTGATTCTAACTTTTAAAACCCTATCCCTTAACCCTTAAATCCCCTAGCTAACCCATAAATCCATTAACCCCTAACCTATAATATCTTAAATCCTAACCCCTTTCCCCCTAAATACAAGTATAAGTTACCATATTTTCATCCATACACATTGAAGTTTATTTTTTCGGGGCTTGAAATAGGGTATGAAATACCTTACATAAAGGTATACTGAAATATGTTTTTAACCAATATTAAATTTTCATATATATTACACTTATTATATAAATTCCTAATTCAATACTTTCTCATTTTATTTCAATGCACGGTGACATGAGCTCTACACACACATAACTAGGAGCTCAATTCAACATCAATTAAATCAAAATCATCTAGTAATACTTCCTTGGGTACCCAAAATGTAATTTCATTTTTCTATTATATTCTATTTAAATATATATTTAACGATTAATAGGATATGTAATATATATTCTCATACATATATAGCATTACTTATGTACATATTTTGAAATGCATCACTTCCAACATTAGTCCCTGACATTCCAACGTAGGGTGACATAATGCATGTAGATAAATTAATGATATGTTTGATTAATATAGGTACATGTATTTCATTACAATGAGTTGAGTGATTAGAAAGGATTGAGTAGAATTCATTATCCTTTGACCATATTGTAATTCTAGCTACGATTGTTTGCAAACATCCTATGTTTATAACTAGAAGACCCATGAAAAACATTCCTAGAAAAGTTAATGTTTTTTGAGTTCCTCTTTGTGTGATTTTTGAATTTTCATGCTATAGCAAAGTAGTAGATGCAAAGGTATATGGAGAGAATAATTGACAACTTGACTACGAAGCATTAATAGTTCGTAGTTGTACTTACAAATGCAAAGAAGTAAAGGGATGCAAATGGCATTTTTTAATGGAACACTATTGACGTGATGGAATTCTCGATATTAATGGATATATGACCCCTACAATTGGTCTTAACCTCATACATATTATAGAGAATACACACAAAAATTGTACTATTTTTTTACCATCTAAGAAGATTAGTCCTATTAGTCAAGTACTATCCAAGATTATTTATATTTCCCTGCAAAGTATTCATCATATTCCAATAGTATAAAAAGAAGATTAGTCCTATTAGTCAAGTACTATCCAAGATTATTTATATTTCCCTGCAAAGTATTCATCATATTCCAATAGTATAAATGTTGGTCAAGTCACTCAAAGGTAAAAATATATATGAACACATTAATTATCCAATTGTTTCATTACTTTGAATATCCAACTTTGTGTGTGAGAAGAGGCTAATGATGAAGATATTCATGATGTGAAAAATCACCTCTATCAAGTGCCATACAATACAATAGATCCTTGTATAATACATGGTTCGCATGGGAACCTATGAGCTTTGTAGAAGTTCCTCTCTCATTTTGTGTAAATAATTTTGTGATAGGTCCTTATAAAATCCCAAGAGGGATCGTAGGTCTATTTATTACAACATCAATGCAAGTACCTTTTTGAAAAGAGGTTGCATAATTAACACCTTTTTATGGGCCACAATATTTTATGTATCTAATTAGAACCATACCAATACTCCATCATTCAAGTTAGACTTAATTAACAATTGTTGAAGTGCCTTATAACGTATGACCAAGGTTTATTCGATTTTAAGTCAAAGGTTTATTCAATTCACTTTCTATTAGACTTAAACCAACATAGATCCATCTCAAACCTAGATATATTGAGCACCAAGTGAGATCCAATTTGTTGAGGTGTACATTTTTTGTTGATGTGTAAAAACTTAAGATTAAAAAAAATTACACATAAAAGAATTAGATTCTTCTCAATGCTTAATATATCTACGGGTTTAAGATGGCTCTGTGCTAGTTTTTTTATGAGCCGACATGAATTTTTTAATTACTTTTTATTTTATTTTTGGGAACGTTACATTACGTAACATGACAAACGTGACAACATCTCCCCCATACTAGGCTGTAAGCACCTTGCTACTCTCGGACCTCGGTGCAATAATATGTCCATTGTAATTTATTGGAAAAAACCAGCAACATTTATGTTGCCAGTTTTATTTTCAATAAAAGTGGAAGTTATGGATTTTTCAATCCTCTGTCCATTTTCAGAGGATTGGAAAAAATCTGGAAGCATTTATGCTTGTTGATACACACTTGAAAATACACCCAACAGCGTAAACGTTGCAAGTTTAGGGTTTATGGTGGTTTAGGGTTTAGGGTTTCCAGTTTAGGATTTATGGTTGTCGAAATTCAAAATAAATTAATTCTAATTAAATTTTTATTTTAAATTTTAGATTTTCATGCAATTCATTGAAAAAAAAACTGAAAACATTTATGTTGTCGGTTTTATTTTCAATTGTGTATGTATTGGATTTGTTTCAATCCTTCGTGCATTGTCAGAGGATTGGAAAAAATACAACAACATTTCTTCTTGTTGATAGACATTTGAAAATAAATCCGACAGCATAAATATTGTCGGTTGGTAAAAATTAAAATAAAATTACTAAAAAATAAAAAAATTAATGAAATTGGTTTAGGTCAATGGCTCCTGGTCGTTGGATGGTCAGTCATGGGCCCGGTTGTGGAAGCAAATGCTCGGTCGAGGGTTTCAAGGTTTGACATTCGCGCAATCATATTGTTGAACAATCTTCCCACGGACTGTTTTTTATAATAATAACAATAGCTTGATCAAGCTATTATCTCAATCGAGGTAAAACCTTGATCAAGGGTTTACATAACCATCTCGAGCACTTGGTTAAGCCCTCGATCGAGCTTCCAAAATATCGATTGAGGGCTTAATCAAAGCGCGATCGAGCTCTTGTTTTCTACATTTCACTCCTACCTCTTGCCAAAAATTGTTACCCATATTCATGGGAACACCCTATGACCAAAGCTCGATCGAGAGTTATCTAAACCCTCGATTGATCTTTTAAAAAAAGCTCGATCGAGCATTTGGTTAAGCCCTCGACCGAGCTTCCAAAATCTTGATCATAAACAAAGATCAATCGAGCTCTTATTTTTTGTATTTCACACCCGCCTCTTGCGAAAAAGTGTTACCCATATTCATGGGAACACCCTATGACATTGAGAAATATGACCCATAGGAACATTTCCCTCAAGAACTATGACCTCAAGAACTATGACCTTGAGAACTATGACCTCGGGAACTATGACCTTGGAAAATTTGACCCATAGGAACTGTGACCTCAATAACTTTGACCTTAGGAACTATGACCTCATAAACATTGACCCACAACAACTATGACAACCATAACTATGAACTTGGAAGGTAGGGCCTACTTATATTGATGCTTATTTAGGGAAACTTGAAAGTATTAGAATTTTACACTCTTGTTGTTTATGTTCCATTAGTATATCTCATTAAATGAATATAATATACCAAAAGGGAGGACTATGTATCTTATTGCTTGTTTATGGAAAAGGCATCAATCCTTGAATGCAACAACCAAACCTTTAGGCAATTCTTACTCTGAAAATATCAACGATGGACTTGATTGAAGACTGCGCATGTAGAATTGGGTTCATTCAATTCTCATTTCCTGTTTTAATTTTGCATAGGAATGCATGGTGTGAATGTTTCTAGTCTATCAAAACAATATTTATGAAATTTTAACTGCACTGATCTCTTATCAAGCAACCTTTTTGAATCATTACAATCCCTAACAACAAAGTTTTGTGAATTTTTTTTTGGTAAGATGTCCATGAAAATGATTAAAGAATCAATCCGCCCACTCTTGATATTGTCATTAACAATTAATAGTAAATGCATCTAGAACATTTCATTTAGTAAAAGGTATAAGAAGACAAAGTGCCAACTAGTGTGAAAGTGTAGTATGGAACATTTTCAGAGAACTTACATTACAATCTGATCCAACAGAACACCTGAAGCCACCTTCCACCATACATGGAATACCAAAGGAATATTTATAGAAACATTTAGAGCATTTGTGAAAGTTGGGCCTTTGGGATTTGGTACATTTGTCTCTCTCTCTCTCTCTCAAAAAAAAAGGAAACCATTAACATACACAAGCATGTATCCATCTTAACTCCATATTTTTGCATCTCTCTCTCTCTCTCTCTCTCTCTCTCTCTCTCTCTCGTAAAAAGGGAAACCATTAACATACACAAGCATACATCCATATTAACTCCATATTTTTATATTAGTAATTGATCCCTCTCAACATTTAATAGATCCAAGGTTAAGATAGATCTGTACTAGTTTAAAATACTCTAAATACTTTTATATGGACATTGAGGTATTGGAATCACAAGAATTTGAAACCTCACAGGGAATTATAGAGTCCAAATCAATTGTGATTGAAGAAAAAATATGCTTGCATAGACATTGAGAGATTGGCACTTAAGAATCTAAAACTTCTTGGGGATTTACACAATCCAAAACAATGATTGAAAATGAAATATTTATGTATAGACATTGAAAGATTAACACCTACTGAATATGAAACTTCTTAGGGTTTTACAGAGTCCAAATCAATTGTGATTGAAGAATAAATTAGAAAGAATAATATATAGATATTGAGATTGCCATTTTGAGAATTTTGAAATATATGTTCATATTGGAGCCCAAATTTTTTTTCACTTAAATACCACAAAGACTTTAACATGGAAATTGAGGGATTGGCATCTTTGGGTTTACCAAACTCCAAATCAATTATGATTAAAGACTAAAGATAGATGATGAGATTGGCACCTGGAGAATTTTGAAATCTCTATAGGCATATCAGAAAAGCCCAAATAAATTTCATTTAAATACTATAGAATGCGAGATGCTCTTACATCACAAGATAGAAGAGACATGTCACATTAGACTTGTGATTTTCAATTTCTAGCTCGTGCCCTTAACTTTCATGCTAGTTCATGATCCAAAATCAATCCCAACCGTCGATCTCCTCGAGCATCGAATGGTCCTTATATGTGATTAACTAATTAATTAATTATATACAATTATAATTATATTTCATAGTTCATCGACGGGCCCCCAATCACAGGATCTATGTGCTATGTCGAATCTTTACAAACATTGTCGATAGTGTATCAACGAGATTTTGAAGATCTTAAAATTTTAGTGCAAAACTAATATCAATGGTGATACAAAAGTTTGTTATCAATCTTTAAAGGATTCCTCGATAAAACTATGGACCGATTTTTACAAATTCACCAAGTTAATATTTTTGAGTTTGATTGAAGAGTAATCGACATGTTTGAAAAACTCGACAATGTATAGTTTCAAAAAATTGTCGATAGTATTATCGATGTCATCGTGAAATGTGTTGAGGATAATCTTTAAAATTTTGGCTAATAACCTATTGGAATCATTGTAGAACCCGAAGTGCAATCTTTCAAGGATGCCCAATCGTGCTATCGGTAAAGTTACACAAATTTAATTTCAAACCTATGTCCGTGAATTTCTGATAGTGTAATGGCGTAGTTAATCATCTTGGGATTTTAAATCTTTGAGAAAGGTGCCCACGATTTATTGGGATTATTTTAAAATTTATTAATTGATCTTTCAAAAAGATGCCAAAACTGTTATCGACAAGATTTTAAAACAATGAAATTGAATCTTCTAACAAACCGTCGATAATGTTATCGTCGCCTTTTAAAAAATCCAAAAAACATCTTTAAAACTAAAAACATTTGTTCTGAAATTGAAAACATGGCTTCTGAAATTTTATAAAAACATTTGTTCTGAAATTGTTTATAGAAAACTAAAAGGTGGAAACACAAAAGTTTATTTCAAAAATTTGAATAATGGATATAAAACTTACTCTTAGTAACTAAAAATTCGTGTGCCTAAATGTCAGTTTTTTTGTTGGTTATATAAACCCTTTCTTGCCCAGCTCGACCTGGACCTTGAATGAATCTACTAGTGCTCCATGGACTACCAACAATTTTGAAACGTAGGGAAGGGTGCCCGATTGTATTCAAAATGGCGTTTTGGGTGCATGTGTTGGAGGTTGGTGAGGTATTGAAGGTGGTATTGAATGTCCATTGTCGAGGTGATGGCACATTGAAGGTGATGGCACGCAATGGGATTCCGATAGGAGGGTGGTCATAGACAGGGTGTGGGGTCAGCGGGAAGCGATGAAAAATGGTATGCTTGGCGGAGTGGAGAAGCTTCTGCTGAATTATATTTGGGTTTCCGCCGATGGACTAGGCATTGGAAAAGGGACAAATAGTTGGCCCTTTAGCCAACATCTATAAAACACCATTCAAAACATCAAAATCCAATCAATTCATAATCATCCATGTGTTTGTAGTTTATGAACAAAATAACAAACCCAACAAAAGTTATATACATCCATCAAAACAAAACAAAATTGTTCAAAGAGTGTGCCACTAGTTTACTCATGATGCATAGGGGATATAAAGAGTGCTATGCAGCATTGATGCAGTTGGAACACATTAGTCACCCATATAATAAATCTAGCTTAAATCCAAAAGCATCCATTGTTTAGTTTATATTAAATTTGCTTGAGAATGCTCGAATTTCATACAAGAACTGCAATGCTATAGCTTTCTAGTGTACTATATGGTGTAATCTAAATTCTAGATGATTTGCATTGAATATCCGACGAGTTTTCTAGCGAAAATCTGGCAGGAATTGTTGAAATGACAGTTTTGGGTTGTTGGAATTGCATAATTGGGATGCCCGAGGGCACTGAATCCACATTTTTGCAATCAAAATCGCAATTTTAGGAAATGATCAAGATGTCAGATTCCGGTAAAACTCATCGAAAAGGTGCAGATAGTCTAGAGTTTAGCTTACTCCATACTATATAGTGAAATAACATGTGCATTTAAGACTACATACTGAAGGTTCAAAATTTTAAAAATAATACAAGACACTTTAGAAATTCAACTTAAATGCCATAGAAAATAAATCTTAAATATGAAGATTCTATAGTGGCTAGATAGTATATTTTCATGTTCGAGTTTCCCTGAATTGTTCAAATTACTTATAAAATTTTGACCCATGTGATGATATGATAGAGTAGAGTCCACTTTCCTGAATTGCTCAAATCGGTTAGTCATATGACAATATTACATACTAGATTCTTATTGTGGCATTTAATGTTTTAATTTTGCTTTTCTTTACTTTTGTATTGAACTTTATAGGCATTCTATAACGATTTTTAAGATCAAAATTCCCAAGAATAAGAAGGGAAAAGAGAATGTGTAGGCATTGAAAACCCAAGGAGCCATGTTGTAACTTCTGAAGGGTTAGGTCGATTAAATGCATAAATAAGTGCCATGCAAGCTCTAAAAGCAAAGATAGGGACCAACTGCTCATTTTATATGTTAAATATGATTCCGTGTTAAAAAATAAATATATTAATGTTAAAATATTGAGTTAAAATGTATATATACCCACTAAGTTATTAATAGACCTCGAGATCACTTAAGGTTTTACTGTTGCACCTTCATTCATTGATCACTTAGGGTTTACTGTTGCTCCTTCATTCATTGATCACTCTAAGAGTTTACTGTTTGAAATTGGCCCAATCCAATGAATAAATAAATAATAAACATTTATTATATTGAAACAAAAATAAACTCTAAATAAAACAAGACGATAGACTACACCTCCACTCTCATCCAACCCAAATTATAAATAAATAATAAACATTTATTATATTGAAACAAAATTAAACTCTAAATAAAATAAGACAAAAAATATATTAAGAAAAAATTGAAAACATAGAATATTTAGACTACATCTATTATATTTATCTGGAAACAAAGAATATTTAGACTACACCTGGACTCCCACTCTTTGTGCTCCACTGTTTACATATTTAGTGATGCAGCATCTTGGAACTGTGTTTCATCTTGGAATCAACATTTACCTTTTCTTTTCTTTCCTGTCCACGTTGCCCGATTTTATCATTAGCTCAATCGTTTCTGCATAGAGTGTAATTTTTTCTCCTCTCCCATAGCCCCACTTTTACTTTTGTCCACCATTTTACGCAAATGCTGGGTGCAATATTATAATGTCGATGACCGTTCGAAAATCAAAATATGGTACGAGGTTCATTTTATTTTAATATTAAAGCAGGGTCCAATTGCGTTGTAATAGTATAGTCTCGATAACACTTGAGAAAACCAAAATAATTGAGAGGTTCTTTTGATAAAGTAGTGGACGATGGTGTTGTAATTATTATATTTTTAATGGTCGTTTAGAAAACCAAATATAGTGGGAGATATTTTTAAGGTCATTTTATTATTATGTTGAAGGCACTTATTTAGGGAGGGCTTTTCCCTAAAGCTTGGTAATAGTGGATTTCATTATCATAATTATGATGTGTATATCATGTGTTTCTCATTGTTATTTTGGTTTCTCATTGTTATTTTGGTGTATTTGTTTTTTATTCATAGATTTTCACCAATTTTCACCATCACTTAGACTTGGGAGAGAATGTTTTGTTTAGTTGTTTAAAAAAAAAAATGTAATTCATTATAAAAGAAATGAACTACATTGTTCAATATAGGTATGAAAGCCATATAAATAACATATTCATCATAGTATGTTTTATGAACATCCCACAACTATTCAAAAAAGGAAGCATCCCAAAATAAGTTGTGATCTATATGCCTTGATCACCAGTTGACTTATGTACAATAAAACTCTCAAAGTGGAATCTCTTAATGAGAGATGATAAAAAGTATCATCTTCTATGATTGTAAAAGCATAGAAAATGAAAACCATTGATCCATCAAGTAGGGAAAGGAGTCTCTGCAAATTCATTGACCGTTTCATCTTGTTCTTCCCAAAGTTTCTATAATCCTTCTCTAGTCAAAAGTCCCTATTTGGATAAGGAGTTAGCCTCCATATTTCTTTCTCTATATATGGAGAAAATAGATAGACTGAAAGAGGTCCATATATCTAGGAATGTCCTCATATATTGGCCTTAGATAGATATTTTTTGGTGCTTTCTCAACTTTAACCAATCAATCACTAAAAGAGAGTCTCCAAAAACCTGCAGATTGACTATCCCTTTAGAAATCACCAGAGACAACGCTAATTTTAAAACCATCAGCTCCGATTGATTGTTAGTGGTCCTCCCAATCCCTACAAAAAATTTAAACCAGTGATTATCTACCAGATAGACTATGCCTCCAACTCCACCCATACCAAGACTTCCTTGTGAGGCCCCATCGAAATAGCACCAAGCTCCTGTTTTATCAATGACTTCCTCCCTGATGATTCTCTTATTTTTATCAATGACTTCCTCCTTGATGATTATGTGTTTGTTATTTCCTAAGTTGTGCAAGATTGTACCATACATTATTTTACGTTGATACGACCCGGAGAACCAATTTCACTCACTTCAGCTACAATTGTTCTCTTGATAGATCTACTAAGATATAGATCCACTATGTATCTGTTTGTCTATGATCTCTTGAATGGACATGGATCTATTGGTACAATCATCATGTCCATCAGTGACCCCTATCCCTATGCACTCATTCCATAAGTGTTGTAACAACCCAATACCCACAGTAGCCCTTTGGGATATGGGGTGTAAAATTTTTCCTTAAACATAACCTGGACAACTGATAAGTTAGTCTCATAACTTCACAAACTATAATAAACTAAGTGCATGAACTCATCCCCACAATCTTTATATATGAATTTTCCTTTTCAAACTTACTTTATGTAATAGCAATCTATTCACTATTTAGCATCCACATCCTTAGATGTAACTTAGATATTAAGTTAATTCTTTATTTAAGACATAGTCCTCTAAAGTAAAGACTATAAACCATTTGTCTCTTCGTCAAGATATCGAAGAATCAAATACCTTTTTCTAAATCATAGTAAGACACATGAATTTCATTATTTTCCAATAATAATCATTATCACACATGTCTTCCTATAACTATTTAACATTTGAGTCACAGCTATATACTTCTAACTTAACTCAAATAAGAATTATGTAAATTATAGGATAATTTCCAACTCAAACTCCAATTTGAGATTCCGAATATAAAAATTAGCATATAAATAAATCAATAAATAAGCTCCAACTAAAGCAAGATTAAAAGTTTTATCTAATCCTTCTAGGGGAATCTCAACCATAACATTTATTATTACACTTATAAGAATCATCTTAGTACAAATAATTTCCACTATACTCTAACATTGTCATCTTTACTCATAAAAACAAATAACCTTTTATTTCGAACAACTTCTTGAGACTAAATCATGATTCCTTTAATATCTTCATAGCATAGAAATTCTTCTTAATTTACTCTCATTCATTCACTATATCAAAGTAATTAAAGACCATCGTTATCATTATTAATTATTCAAAGAGAAAAGAGTAATTACTCCATGTGAGTATAAATCTTTTATAACTTACTTAACTATTATAAAAAGACAAGATAAGTGATTCTAACATATTTCCTCCATATAATAAACATTGATATTCTATTTTATAACATCAAAGTCTAACACATTTCCTCCATATAATAAACATTGATATTCTATTTTATAGCATCAAAGTTTAGTAACCACTAAACAACAACTTATTAGTCACTAATGACACCCTTATTTTAATAATCTTAGTTAGCATATAAGCTAGCAAATATTAATAATATAGTATTTGCTTAAATCAATAACTTATAAACAACTTATTAGTCACTAATAACACCCTTATTTTATTAATCTTAATTAGCATATAAACTAACAAGTAATAGTAATATAATATTTACTTAAATCAATAAGATAGTACAATCTAATCTAACTTATAAAACTCATATATATTGTTTATAAAAAATAAACACCCAATAACAAATCCAAATATATTCTTCCTTCTCGCTTATATGATTTAACATGCTTATATTTTAGTATCTACTAAGTTAAAAGTACTTATATTTCTCCCTATTATATTCAAGATCATTAATTGTAAATAAGTACTATTTAGTGCATTTTTACAAGCTATTACAAGCTAGAAACCATTAGGTAATCACATTACAATTCCAATAATACCAATTTAGCAATTCCGTCATTTTAACACTACAAGATTACATGAAAGTGAACATAATAACATATAATAACACTTTCATAAGTAAGTTTTGCAAACTTGATATTTAATAAGTACATAACAACTGAAGAGTATTTATTTGATTTTGATGTTGATCCTTGCTACTGAAGATTTGACTGCAACTTTCCACCCAACCATTTGATTCTTTGGTTGGCGTGTGTTTTCCCACTGAGAGGTCACCCCAAGCTAGGCAACGAATCCACTAGGACCAAAGATACTTTACTTCAAGAACCCTGTAATTCTTTTATATTACATGAGACTTAGTCTAATCTTTACCCACATACTAGACTTATATCATACCAGACTTATATTTCGTTCATAAATGAAAATCAAATCAATTCTTTAGGTAGAAGAGTCTAGGGCTATACCCTCATGGACTCAATTCTCACATTTTATAAGCTTATTTGAATATGTAATTCAAATACTTCCAAATGTCAAACTTGGTGATGTGCATACCAAAATTACAACCAAGGACCTAAGAAAAAGGGTTGTGCTCATTTGACTGGATCCACATAGTATATAAACAATATTAAATAGTATTTCGAACCATCATTAATAATCTAAGTTAAGCTCATTCGGTTAAAGTGTGGGTTTCGTCAGTAGGAAACCGGGTTCAATTCCCCGTAGGGGTGAGCTAGTTGGTAGGAGATATCCAAAATCCAACCAATTGAGGGTTGGTGTGGTTCAAATCGGGTACAATCCCTGGGGATTTTGACGGCTTAGATGCCCCTAGGTCGTAGTGTTTTAGACCAAAAACCACTCCCGCAAGTGAAAGCTACGCCCATCATAACTTCACAAGAAAGAATATTATCAAAGACAATACTATTGAAGAATGGACTGTGCCCTCACAAGTCACATCCTTGAATTCTGTGGAGGTCAAAGCATCTAAACCAAAAGGCACAACTGGATCGAAGGTTGTGCCTTCTTCAGAACTGCGCCCTCTCCGTAGAGCATGAACAATACGTCCATGAGTGTACACAAGGCTTGGGCAAGAGCCCTTACCAATCAAGTTATGAACTAGGGGCTGTGCCCTTTCTTGAATGTTTTCAAGAATAACTATACGATTAATTCAATAGCAGTAAAAACGTAATCAAGTTATGAACTAAGGGCTGCGCCCTTTCGTGAATGTTTTCAAGAATAACTATACCATTAATTCAATAGCAGTAAAAACGTAAAAGATTGTAGATATTTCAGCCATTAGGAAAGCTGTGCCCAACTCTACAAAAGCTCAGGTTAAATTATAGTAGCAAAATATGGCTGTATTGGCGTACGGAAATTCGAATTAGTTTAAAAATGCGGTGAACATTTTGACTGAACTCGAATCGAATTCATATTGGTATAATAAAATATAAAACTCCAAAGCATGGCCTACTAATAAAAATTTTAATTTAAGAAAAATTTTAAAATTTACTCTTTCAAATTCTTATAAATTTACCATCTCTCGAACAAAAAATTTTCGTGAATCAAAGAGAAAATCAAAATCTTGTTTTGAATTTCTTGGCTAAGGTCAAGTTTCAATAGTGACGTGCACACTTGAATTTTGAAGTTTTGAATATCACTATTGGGTTATTACTAATTTACTATTACATGTAGTTTTCTTATTTAAGTTTTATTTTATATGTAATTGTTATTTTAATTTTACTTTTTAGTATTTATTATTTATCAAAAAGTAAATTTGTGTAGTGTTTTTGTTCTTATTTTTTTTAAGTCATTTTTATATAAAAATAGATTTATGTAGTTTTAAGTTTTATTTTTAAAGTTTTCAATGAATAATGAATTGAGATGTTAAAATTTAGAATGATTATGTATAATCTTATTTTTTTTAAAATTAAAATTGCATATTTTTTGTATTTATAAGATGTCTACTCCCGTATTTTAGTTGCACTTGATTTTTTTGTTACGTATTATTTCCGTATTGTATTCGAAATCCGTACTTGAATCTTGCTACTATGGGTTAAATGAGGAGAAGTGGATTCACCCTCAAGTAGCCCAACCATAAATCCAACAGAATAAATATGCTTGTGAATGTATATACAAAATGTTACAGTGTAGGCTCTTTCTTAACAATGCCAAAATAGTAAAAGAAATACGCAAGGATATTATTATCCTTCCCACCTCAAGGTCATGGACTTGAAAACAATCATTAATGATAATTATGGAGGCTGAGAGTCTAATTCTTAATTGCCTCGAAGAGGCTCATTCTACAGTTCAATAAGACTATGTGTAACTCTTTCTGTGCTCATCGTGGAGCCGACAGGTATCCTTTTTGAAAAATAATAAAATATTATAAAAAATAGCATGTCCACTCAAATTAGGTATAAAACATTTAAAAAGGCATATATATAAAACTAAACATATTCGATAAATTAAAATACTTCCTCAACATTTGCATTCTAAAAAGGGGTTTGAATGTCAAAAGATTTGATCCCTCTGGACGCTTGGTAGATCCCCTTCTAAGAAAAATTTACGCTGATAGTACCTTAAAAAAAAAAGACATCCCTATGAAAACTGGAATAAACATACTTTTTCGTAATTCTGAGCATTACCTCACATAATTTCTCGAATAGAAGTAAGTATCCATCTCGCATACAGCTAGCACCCTCATGGGGAAATCGCTCTCCTTCTTACAATACTATACCGGGATTCAAAAGAAGAAAGCATACTTCTTGTAGTTCCTTCCCCTTTTTCTTCATAAACTGAGGGCATCCCATCTTATTCTCGCCGAACCGATCTCTCTCTTCTTACGAGAATATTACCTTCCAAAAATGAGAGCAGTGATATCCTTCCTTGCCTTCCAACCTCTACCAGTATTCGAAAAACTGTAAGCAGTTGGATGTAACTGCTTTCAAAGAAAGCGTGGAAAGGACTGCATTGTAACCACCCAGTCCCCTCTCTTTTCAAACACGCGAAATTGAAAACATCAATACTCAATATCTCTAAGAAAACGATTACCTAACTAAATTAAAAAATAAAAATAAAACCCTAACAGGTTTTTAACTTGCTACACATAGCATTAAATAAGGGATGCGCTTTAATTTATAGTGTGGGATAAAGAGCAACTAAAATGTCCCTTTTATTTTGGTGTTTTTTTCCATAATTTAGATCAAAATCATGCCTGGAAATTGTAGTTTACCTAAATTTGCAATTTCAGCAATCATAGTTGTTTATTCTAGATTAAATACTTAATTCTGAAATTATCCAATTGCTTGAAATCGTTATATATATATATAATTTTTATAATTTTAATACATATACCATTTTGATTTGAATTACATAAATATAAATTTCATTAAGGATTTCCATTTATTATTCTTCCGCTCCGGAGAGATACATTAATAATCCTTTTTCTTTGCACCTTAATGATAATCACATGCAATTAACTCTCTCTCTATATAAAATTCATAATTTTAATATATATACCATTTTGATTTTAAGTACATAAATATAAATTTCATTAAGGATTTCCATTTATTACTCTTCCTCTCTCGAGAGACCTTTTCTCGAGAGGATATATTAATAATCATTTTTCTTTGTACCTTAATGATAATCACATATGTGCAATAAAAAATATATCTATATATATGAACCCTTACTCAATAGGATTTACCTAATTAAGCTTGAGGGATATCTTTCCCCAAAGTCAAGATGATCATTATTATTTTCTAATCATCTTAAGTCTAGATTAGGCTCATAATAGTATTAGTTAGATTTGTATCAATAGATAGGTTATAGGTGCTCAACGATGCAATCTCCTCGCATCCTTTGCTAGGATCAATATATCAATCGCATCCATAGGAATTACTTAGTTTTAGGTAACAACACTTAATGAAGATTAGCATAATACTAACAGTTAGGTTATAGGGGTTTATTACTGCATTTCGATGGATATATGTTTCTTTGGCATTCAAGACTAATCGTTAATTGACACTTATAAACTTAATTGCTTCTTCAATGAAATTCACAGTTCACTACTCTTTAAGTGCCCGTGGCACCATGATGACATCCGTCATCATACTCATGGCCTACCATCCATTAGACTTCACCCCCTAGTGGATTCATTCCCCCATTGTTTCGTTGCATTAAGCCTTCGGTCTCCTAAGTCTACAAATTCACAATACAAAATAAATCAGGAATTTTACTTACAGAGTTTACTGACGAGGCCTTGTCCTTGAGCTCCTCGTCAAGAACTCTTACATAGTACATTTTGCATTTATATTTCAGTTACAAAGTAGTAGGTGTAAAAGTGGATGTTACAAGTGTTGAAGCCATCCACCCTATATGACTTCTACCCATATACACCCTTGGAAGATAAAGTGATTGGAAGTGGGATTCGAAGTGATTCAAGGGTAGAGGAACTCGGTCAAATGCTTCAAAAGGTGTCGAAGCATCATAAAGGTAACTTATCCACCAATCATCTTGTTGCATTTTAATATAAATTTATGATCTTTCCCTCTCGCATATGCATGTGTAAGATTTAATATGCTTAGTCCTTGTTGGTTGACTGCATATTACTAATTATTTCCAAGAGCATTGTTAATACTAGTTGCAAATACCTATATGCTCTTGTTTTGGTTGATATATTTATCAAATCTATAAGGTTTGTGAGGAGCGAATTTGGATCTTTTTGCAAGTTTCAAGTTGTTGGAGTGGAACAAGTTGAAGTTGCAGAACAGGAGCAGTGGTGATCAAACTTTAGAAACAGATTCATCTCTTCCTCCTATCTCTTTGTTTTTCTTGTTTGCTTGTTTGCTTACTTGGATGAGTGGTGAATCATCTATATTTATGTATAAATTGTTTGTTTGAAGAGTCATAAAATCAACTTTCTACCTTCTTAGTATGTTGGTGACCATCCCTAGTCATTGGGAAGTTTTTTCCCACATCAATAATAATGTTAATGCACCGGTACTGAGGGTGATCCTACAAAAAAAATGAATAGAAAAAGTTTCATATGCAACATTGTAAAGGGAAATCCTAATCCTATATGTTATTTCATGAATGTCCTTTATCAATCCAATCATGGAAAATATAATGATCCAATGTATCTTGAAATCCAATCCAAGGTCCTGCACTCACGAGAAAACAACTGCAAAGTCTTGTGAATTCCTTTATGAGCTAGTAAATTCATGGAAAATTTTTCAATCTCAAATTGTTCAATAACATCCCGATAAATGGAAAAATCAGCAAACTCAATTAAGGAAAGACGGTCAAATCTATCCTCTTCAGGTGTAGGAAATGGCATTGAAGAGGTATTGAAAAGTTCAAGATCACCAAATGGTATGTAATATAAGGGAATTCTAGTGGAATGGTTAGGTCAAAGGAGAAATTCACTTGGAGAGCCAAGATGGTGGTCATGCCAAAAAATATCAATGCTAGACACGCTTGTAGGATTCTACATCGTGCATGGTTGGGGTTAGAGGGGCACATCTCCAATTTCCAAGCCCAAATATTTTAACCGACAGATTGAAAGTCTCTTGCTCTATGGGAGTGGAGATTGTGCAAATGTTGGCGGGGTGGCCTCGTAGTTCATTTGCGAAGGAGGTTTCTCCAACCAAACAATGGAATAGATTTTGGGAAGCAAAATTACAACAATAGGTTATTGAACTCCATGGTTCATGTAATGTCCCAATTTTAAACTTTTTATTTAAATTTGAACTATGTAATGTTGTGCATAGGTTTGTATTTTGCTTGAACACCAAAAGGAATATATTCCATGGTGATTTGAAGACTCACAAACATTGTTATTTTTTAGTTAATAAGATTACCAAGATTTACTGAGTATGGGTGACTAAAGGGGCTATGATACCACAAAAGGGGAAAGGTGAGGGGTTCTAAGGGAATGTTAGTATGTCTTATATGTTTTCCATTATCCTACCCCCTTCATTCTTGGAATGATTTTCATGTTGAGCCTAGTCTGTAGTTGAAATTGAGATAAAGATAGTGGACTCAACCATATTTGAGATCTAGGAAACCACCTCTTACATTAAAAACATGCGTATCCCCTACATTATTGGAACCAAGAAGAGTTCGATTAGGACTCCACTTGCCATCCTTCATGCTTGTACAAAAGGGAAAATTCGAAATGGATAAGGGAGCTAGTTTTGGGAGTGTAGAGGGAAAAAAAGGTGAGTTTAACAATGGAAAAGGAGGCTATCATAGTAAGGAATATAACTTCCATGAAAAGAATCCATTAGAAGCTTGGAAGGAGCCAAGAGCCAAGAAACAGTCTACTATAAATTAATGGAGAGTAGTATAGACCTCTATATGCCACATTGAAGAGCATTGGAGGGAGGTACTTATGAAGGAATGCTGAGAAAATAAGGAAGACTTTCTCCTTGTGTTGTGTGGGAAAGTATTGTGGGTGCCAAACAATTAGTCCAACACAAAATTCAGTAATAGCCATACTCAATGAATGTTTTTCTTTCTCTTGAGATCGAGAAATTGCCTTGATAATATTGCATCCACCTTCTTCACCCTTGTGGTATCGTAACATTGCTAGGGGTGGAATCTACAATAGATTGCCTATGTTAGTGTGGAAACTATTAAGTCTTAGCTAACTTAGTGGTTTTTAACAATCAAGCAAGATAAGTATATTTTTATTAATTTGAAAATTTATGTCGATTTTTAAGTGTAAATATACACTAGTTATGGTGGATTTCATTTATGACCTTATTGTAATTTTAACATATATAGTAATCATATAAGAAAATTATGAAATCCTCTCCATTTCCAATCAACCACTTAGAATCCACTTTAGCTTGATGTTTCTAGACCGTTTTCATAGAAGGTTTGTACCAACTCTATGTTAATTACCTAGAAGCAATTTAGACCTTAAGTGAACCCTCTTTCAACATGGTAGAGAAGAAGCCTCAAATTAGTTCTGAAAATAAAATATCAGATATGATATGTTCCTTTATATATCCCTTGAATAGAGTGTGGTCCCCCTAAACATGTTTTCCAATGAACTTCCAACCCCCCATGGGTCAATCTAGGCCTAAAAACCTGCCTTTTAATCCTTCAAACTTGCCTGAAAATATAAATATACCTGCTACACTTGCAATAACAAATCTGCAAAATCAAGCCCTAGCAAGCACATGTTACCTAAAATAACACAATCCAACCATAGGAATAAAAATCCCTCAAGTATTCACCATTAATTTAACTAGGGAAGCCATCTTGGCAGAGCAATACACCGAGAACAACACTCATGGAGATTACTATGCACGTACCGTCTAGGTAATCGGGTATTCAGGCAAGGGTATGGTCCCAATCCTCCTTGTCGCGTTTTACTATTGGACCTTGCGGTATATAGCAATTTGTGAAGCCTTGACAATCCTGTGAGGTTCCAGACCGTTGAATCCACTCTTATAACATAAGTTTGCTTGTGGCCTTAGTTTGTGTATGGTTTTTCTGGTTTGCTTTTCTTTTGTGTAGCTTTCCTTAGGAGAAAATTTTTGTTTCAGTCACTCTGGCTGACTTTCCTTGGAGAAGGTCTCACAAGATTCAGAATTTTCCACCCAAATATCCCCTTAACCAGGAGGTAATTTAGAGGGTAAGAATGGATCCACAAGCCAGGGTCGGGTCACATGAAGTGGAAAACCCCACTTTGAATGTTGGAGGACTTTTGTTTCCTCATACTCCTCCAGATTCACCGGCCTCTCATACCCTACAGGGTGAAGAAGCACAAATCCCCACTTCACAAGACTTACCTCCCGTTGCACTGGGAGAGCCTGGATCGTTGGAATGGATGAATCAACCCTAGGATGACCCCACAGCAGCTGCTGGTCCTTTAGCAGCTTATTGGACATCTTCTTTAGGCCACCCAGTTGCCCATTTTTCCATTGCATCCCCACCCAGTTGTGCTAGTCACAACGATCGGTTAACACCTTATCATGAGCAATTGGCTCATTTACGTGCTATGGGTGAGGAGTTTCGAAGTCAGAATTTCCAACTAAGGATCGATGACCGACCAATCCCAGGTCACTTTTTGTCTTTTGAGTCACCAGAATCGTCCACGCAACACGTGACCACTGCTGAAACTGGTCAACCATCCGTTCTTGCACATACGTCCCCTAGACAGGATACCAGTTCAGTACCTCTCACGACCCAACCTGTTGAATCACAACATTCCAACACACCTGTGGTCACCATGGTTACGTTACCTGCTCCTCCCCACCTCAAACTTCGAGGGGAGGATACTCTTTACCCCCTACCTTCCGTACAAGTAACGTTAATCCTATGGTGAATAACCAACAACCAGTGTTGGGTCAACCTTTACTTAGTGGTCAACAAGTTGTTGCTGGGTGGAAACCCCCGTCTATTAACCATAATACTGCAGCAGGAGTTCCCATCGGGCCTTCCGTTGGAAATTCCTTACCTCCCGGACCTTCCACTACGGGACTATCCCATGTTGGGGGACCATCCAACGTAATTCAACCTCCATCGAGTCAAGCGTATCTAGGTCATCCTAACCCTGTGCCAGGTCAACTTAATCCTGGAAACGCACTCTACGGGGTACCCTACCCTGAAAATCCTTACACTCTATGGGGACAGCAAAATGTTTTACAACATGGACCCCCACTTACAATCCCTCAAGTCCCTCCACCCCCGTTTGGCCCACCCCCACCTCCGATTGGAGGTGGCGGGCCCCTACATAACTCTGGAGGAGGTGGACCTCTACCTTCCGATGGCGGACCACCTCATTTCGGTCATCACGGCCCACGCCCCTAATGGAGGTGGTGGAGGACCACCCCCTCCTGGAAATGGTGGTGGTGGAGGACCATCCCACCCCGGTGGTGGTGGTGGAGGACCTTCTCATCCTAGTGGCGGCGGTGGTGGACCACCACCCTACTATGGTGGAGGTGGCAGAGGAGGCTCTTACCCTTCCGGCAACGGTGGTGGCCCACCACCCCCTCCCGGCGAAGGTGGTGGAGGCCCGTCCTATTCCAGTGGTGGTAGCGGACCACCACCTCCTCCCAGCGGAGGCAGTGGCGGCCCATCCTACCTTGGTGGTGGTGGCGGACCCCCACCATTTGGAAGCGGCCCACCCCCCGGAGGCGGAGGTGGGCCCCCACCTTATGGTAACGGGCCACCTTATTATGGTAATGCACCACCTTACTATGGCGGTGGACCTGCATTTAGTCCGGGCGGCCCATACCCCTATGGCCATTTTCCTCCTGGAACACCCTATGGTCAATCAATACAAGGTCCCACAGGTCCTTACATGCCTTAGCAGTACTATCAGTACCCGCATCCTAATCCACAGCTTCCCTTTTTGGCTACTTTGGACCTACCTGACCTGTCTCTCCTGACCAACGACCCCATCTACCACGGAACTAACTGGCCACCCATTGCGGTGAAACTTTCGTCAGATATCCCCAAACTTGATGGTAAGCCGGGTGAGGATCCTAAAAATCATGTGATGACATACCACTTGTGGTGCTCATCCAACTCCCTGATGGACGACTCGATCCATCTTAGATTGTTTCAAAGGACTCTCACTGGTTCGGCTACCAAGTGGTATATTGAACTACCACCCCATTCTTTCCCTGGTTTTGGTTCTCTTGCTATGAATTTTTTGACTCATTTCCAGCTGCCTATATGGTATGAAACTGGTACAAATCTTTTAACCTCGCTTCGTCAAAATACCACTACTCATATCTTAGATCATATACATGAGTGGCGGAGGAGACAACATCTCATTAAGGCTCCTATTCCAGATCAACTCCTAGCAGACCGGTTTACGAAGTCTCTCATTCCTACCATAGCATGAGATGTTTCTATGGGAGGTGCTTTCACTGAGGAACAAGCCATCGCTCATGCCCATTTTATAGACTTAGTCTATGCTCAATCTGGCACATTGTTTGATATTCTTCCTGACGCGCCCCACAACACTTATGACCCCGTGAAACCACCCAAGAGACCCTAAGTCGATGGCATCATTGGATCCCTTCACACCCAGCCTTCCTCTCAAACTGTTGGTTCGCCGAACCCCCAGGGTTCTTCTTCCCCATCACCAACACAGGTTGGTCAAGGCACAAACAAATAATTTGCTCCTGTTGTCACCGAAGAAGAGAATTTTGTTTCATCAGCTTCACCTCAAAAGTTTGGTGGTAAGAAAAAGAACAAAGGGAAGCCTAAGAAATATTCCACCTAGTAGGAACAAAAGAGCACCTCTGATGATACCAAACAGAAAAGGAAGTTGAAGTATCCTTGTCTACTGTGTGGTGATGATCACTTTTCTAAAGAGTGCCCCCATACAAACGAAGTTCAAAACTTTCTCAAGGGAAAAGCCACACCCGCAGTTCTCAACGATCCCTTCCCTGCTCAAAATCAGCAGTCGATCGCTCACACTTATTCTTCCTAAGGAGAAGCATCGACCACCGCACATGTTCTCATGGTACGTAATGAGACTATCAACTTGAACACCCGTTCTTATTCGTATGACTCAGTTCCAGCCAAAGAACCTGTTGGAAGTAATACTGAAAAAAATTCCACTTTGATGCCCGACGTCACTGTACCAGTTGCTCCTCTCACCATTGAGAAGCCCTCTTTTGAGTTAGTGTTGCGTCCTCCCAAGAGCACGATTAGAAAATCGGTTTTTAATCCTAATGCTCGGGCTACTCAAAACTACAACATTGTAGAGGACCTAGCACAATCTCTTTGTGCTATGTCGACGCTCGAGGTCTTGCAAAACTGTCTGAATCAGCGCAAGACTCTCCTCGCTGCCATCGGTGCAGTTGACCCATATTCATCGAATACCATCATGTTCCGGATAGAATACTTCAAACCGAGGCTCTCCCATCAATTTCCATTTCAAGTTGCTACAAACATTGTTGAGAAGATAATCCATCGTACCGTTTTGGACGAAGGAGCCTCTACGTCAGTCATGTCAATCGCATGTTGGAGAGTCATTGGCTGTCTCGAGTTGAACCATTCTCCTACCACTTTGAGAGCCTTCGACGGACGTGGCTTTCAACCTCATGGGCTGTTACAAGCTTTACCAGTCGAGCTAGGGGGCAAGACCGCAACTCTTAGCGTGGAAGTGTTCGTTGCCTTGTTAGATTATAACATTCTGCTTGGTCGTAACTGGTTTTATGCCATGACTGCGGTCTCATCATGTGTCTTCCGCATAGTACAATTCCCCCATCAAGTCTGAATTGTCACAGTCGACCAACTAGATTTCTGCACACCTAACACCACTACTCACTTGGGTGATAACGTTCCTTCGATTGGAAAATCTCCACAAAAGTATGAGAGTGTGAGGGTCAACCTCCTTAAGGATTCATCCCTTATGAGCATTTTTCCTACTTCGGATCCCCCAAACCATGTTGCCACGGTGAATATGATCTCCTCCCAGATTTCATTTATCCCTAACTCCACCTATTCATGGATTGTACCTGATGAAGCCACCACGCACCTGGTTGGAGACACCATGCCTCTGTGACCCGCTCAACTCATGTACGAGGCTATCCAATCAGCACTGGAGGACCACTTAGCTGTGGCCTCCACCTCCTGTTCTCTACAACGGACATCATCAGATCCTCTGCTATGGACTTTTCATTCTGACGAATCCATTATGGAAATCATGAGTGCAGATGATCCTCCATGGGAAGACCTCCATCATCCTTTATCTTTCTTTCCCTTTTTGGACACTGTGGAGAACAACATTCACACCATCTTTACATCGGATATCTACTCTGGCTCTCAGTCCTCGATACTCGCATGTCAAACGGACTCCGAAGGAAACTTAGCCAACATTGAGCCTACCACTTTGATAGACATTCCGATTACTCCTGGTGTAGTGGAACACATTCAGTTAGGCCAGAAGTGTTCCCCTGAAGAAGTCATTGACGCCACGGCCTTATTCAAGCGATTCCGATATGTGTTCGCTTGGACCTATTAGGAGATGCCTAGGATAGACCCCTCCATTTTTTTACACGAAATTAAAACCTATCCCGACGTCAAACCCGTCTGCCAAAAGTTGCGACCGGTACACCCTCGGAAGACTACGACAATCAAGGCAGAGATTGAGAAACTCTTGAAGGCCGGCTTCATTTACCTTGTCCCATTAACATAATGGGTCTCAAATGTCGTCCCTGTTAATAAAAAGCAGGGGACCATCCGTGTCTGTGTCGATTATCGGGATCTCAAGAAAGCTTGTCCCAAGGACAACTACCCGACTCCTTTCATCGACCAGATTATCGACAATTGTGCTAGAAGTGTCATTTTTCATTCATGAATGGCTTTTCCGGATACAACCAAATTGAGATCCACCCCGTCGACCAACAAAAGACTGCATTCATCTATCCTTAGGGAATGTTTTCATATCATAAACTTCCGTTTGGTCTTAAAAACGCTCGTGCCACATTCCAGTGGGCCATGTCGTACGCCTTTCATGATGTGAAGGACTTTGTGGAACCTTACTTGGATGACCTCCCTACCCACTCAAAGCAGCATGAGTTCCACTTAGATCATCTGACGACCGTTTTCCTCAGATGCAGGCGGTACAATATTCGTCTGAATCCTCATAAGATTATTTTTTGTGTCGAGTCTGGACGCCTCTTAGGTTTTATCATCTCGAAAGATGGGATTTGTATTGATCCCTCGAAGGTGGAATCCATCGTTGCTATTCCACCTCCAACGAACATTACAGAACTTCAGATTCTGCAAGGAAGAGCAACTTATTTACGGTGCTTCTATTGTAATTTCGCACAAAAGACGCAGGGTTACATGAGATTGATGAAAAAGGACATCCCATTGATTTGGGATGACCAATCTCAACAATATTTCGATAGCTTGAAACATGCCATTACGCATTCCCCTGTGCTCCAACCACCGAATTACTATCGAGATTACATTCTATATCTCGCCGCTTCCAACACCAATATCTCCATGGTTTTGGTGTAGGAAGACCAGAACGGCCAAGAACATGTGATATACTATGCCATTAAAGGTCTCATTGACGCTAACCAGATTATCAACAATTGTGCTGGAAGTGTCATTTTTTCATTCATGGATGGCTTTTTCGGATACAACCAAATTGAGATCCACCACGCCGACCAACACAAGACTGCATTCATCTGTCCTTGGGGAACGTTTTCATATCATAAACTTCCGTTTGGTCTTAAAAATGCTGGTGCCACATTCCAATGGGCCATGTCGTACGCCTTTCATGATGTGAAGGACTTTGTGGAACCTTACTTGGATGACCTCCCTGCCCACTCAAAGCAGCGTGAGTTCCACTTAGATCATCTGACGGTCATTTTCCTTAGATGCCAGCGGTACAATATCCGTCTGAATCCTCATAATATTATTTTTTGTGTCGAGTCCGGATGCCTATTAGGTTTTATCCTCTCGAAAGATGGGATCTGTATTGATCCCTCAAAGGTGGAAGCCATCATCGCTCTTCCACCTCCAACAAACATTATAGAACTTCAGAGTTTGCAAGGAAGAGCAACTTATTTATGGTGCTTCTATTGTAATTTCATGCAAAAGACACAGGGTTACATGAGATTGATGAAAAAGGACGTCCCATTCATTTGGGATGACCAATCTCAACAATCTTTCGATAGCTTGAAACATGCCATTACGCATTTTCCTGTGCTCCAACCACCAAATTACTATCAAGATTACATTCTATATCTCGCTGCTTCCGACACCACTATCTCCATGGTTTTGGTGCAGGAAGGCCAGAATGCCCAAGAACATGTGATATACTATGCCATTAAAGGTCTCATTGATGCTGAAACTCTCTATTCACATGTTGAGAAGCTCTCTCTCGCAGCAGTCATAGCCATGCATAAGTTTTGACATTACATTTTGCTTCGCACCACCACCATCATCGCTGATTTGAACACCATGTACCACATTCTAACTCATCAGGTACTTGGGTGCAAGTACTCATGCTGGATCGTGATACTGTAGGAATTCGATCTTCTTTTCAAAAAATCCAAGTCAAAAAAGTCTTTGGTGTTTGTTGAGCTCATGTGCGACCTCCCCCATAATAATTTCGAATCTGAGCCCAATGACTCTTTTCTGGATGAGTCATTGTTTCTTATCAGTACGTCTGATCCATGGTATGGAGATATCACATTGTATCTTCAAACCCAACGTTTCAGCCCTGAATTGACTCGTGACGACCGTTGTCGCATATGCCACAATGCAAAGTATTACCTGATCATCAGTGATACTTTGTACTATCGTGGTATCGATTCTATCCTTTGACGTTGTCTGAATCATGATGAGGCTGAACACGTTCTGAATGACTGTCACACTGGGGCGTGTGGCGGTCACCTCTCTGGGATGGATACAGCCCAAAAGATTCTTCGCGCTGGATATTATTGGCCGTCTATCTTCAAAGATTGCATTGCGGCTGTAAAAAAATGTCCTCCATGTCAACATTTTCATACGAAAAAGCGCACCCATCCCGCCCCGTTACACCCGTTTATTGTTGTTGGCCCCTTTTCTAAATGGGGCATCGATTTCATGCATTATAAGCCTACCTCGTCCGGGGGGCATAGTTACGTCATTGTAGTTGTGGACTACTTTACAAAGTGGGCCGAGGCAATGCCTACATACACGAACGACGGCAAGACCGCCGCACTATTCATGTTTAATCATGTAATAGCGCGGTTTGGAGTTCCTCAAGCGATAGTTACTGACCATGGTTCTCACTTTATGAACCATATGGTTGACGAGTTGAGCGATAGATTGGGTTTTCGCCATGAAAACTCAACACTGTACTACCCACAGTCGAACAAACAAGTCAAGGCCATTAACAAGGTCTTGAAAACTATGGTCCAATGTATGGTGGGTATGCATAAGGCCAATTGGCATAACATGCTCTTCTCTGCTGATGTAATTGTAACATTGGAATGTATTTCACCTATGTATATTGTATTCCTATAGAGATGTTATCATTCCTCTATACGGAAATGTTTGTATTCCTATAGAGATGTTATTATTCCTCTATACGGAAGTGTCGTCATTTATATTGTAAATGTCGTAACTTATACTTGATGGGTTATTAGACCACCTTGATGGGGTCGGCCCTGTATGAGTCATGTGGTTAAAAGGGTTATTATACCACCCTATTGGGGGTTGGCCCTGTCAGCATTATGTTATGTGGTTAAGTTAAGGCCGACCTAGTAAAGGTTATTAGGCAAGTCAAGTCAAGTATAAATAGAGTGCGGGAGGCACTCTATTTGATCATTCTATTCTTCACTCATACACTCATTGGAGAGTGGCGCACTTGTGGAGGAGGAGAAGATGCTGCTAGAAGGAATATCTCTTGTACTTGGGTTGTATCATTTCTCTATCTATCTCTGAGGAAGTTGCGGGGTTTTTCACCTTCTTGGTTTTCTCCAGTGAAACTTTGTGTGTCTTGTGTGCTTGCATTATTGTGTCCATGATTGATATGCTGTCGATATGTTGTAGATATGATGTACATGTTATTCTCTCAGTTAAGATCCTAGATCAGATTGAAATTTCTGAAAAAAACTAACATGGTATCAGAGCTAGCCTGAAAGAAGGCATGGTATGGCATTTATGACATGTGTTGCATTTGGGAAGCTAGGACTTGATATAGCAAAAACTAGTCATCGTAGCACTTTCACTATAAATACATTTAGGAGAGGTTTCAGGGTCTAAAAATCTTACAGGTAGAAGATAAGATCTCCATGTACCTTGTGTCGAAAGGAAAACTTCTAATTCGTTGTACTTTGTGATTTATGATCTGTACAATATAGGGTTTCTGCCTCTTTCAGATCTGAGTCATAAACAGGTGACCTAGGAAAAAAGGTCATAACTTGGGCTAAGAAGATCCAAATGGAATTTCGTAAAAATTTACAGGTAAGGAACGGAATTTAATTTCTCAGGTAAGTTTTTCAGAGGCTGAAATTGAACCAGTGACACGTGGCACTCCGTACAAGTTCGCTCTTTTGTTTTATCCCATAAACAGGTCACGTTGCGACACTTGGCATAAATCTCTCTCAGAGAATCCAATTGAGGTCAGACCTATGGGGTTGGAAAGATAACGGGTCAGGATACCATAGGAAGAATTTTCAGACCTTGTAGATCTGAAATTTTGGAGTTACACTAGAAACAATTAGGTGCATATTTCTGTCAAAACATAATTGGATTTTGAGCACCTTCATTCATGGCTTCGGGAATTTAGGGTTTCGGAGAATGTTGGAATATTTTGTATTGGAGACCACGGCTGGATGCTCCTCATCAAAATAGAAATTTAGAGACCAAGATTGAATTTTTTGGTTGGGCAGAAGGTCGGGCTTGATCAAACCCTAGTTCAATATTTTGATCGAAAAGGTGGAAAATTAGGGCTTCTGCAAAAGTTGAAATTTATGAAGTCTGTGACCACGGCTGGAAGCTCCTCAGAAAAATCGAAGTTTAGAGCTTTGAATCGAGCCTTTTGGTTGGGAAGAAGGGTGGGCTTTATCAAACCCTAGATCGGGATCCTATCCAAAAGATCCGGAAGTTTCAAAGGCAATTTTGAGGGGTGAAACTTTGCAGTTTTCAAATTCTGAGTATACCATCTTGATCAACTCATCAAGGCACATATTTCTATCCTTTCAGAAGTTTGAAATTCAAAGTTTGAATTTTTAGGGTTTCTCTGACAAACCCTAATCCAACTCCAGATCCAGTTTATGCTATTCAAGTGGATTGGGTTAATCCTAGAACAGAATGGATTGGTCATCTGCATAAGTGGAGAAGTTCATGTTTCAGAGGGAGATGAGGCTAAGGCCTTACATAAGAATATTACAAGCAATTTCGACAGGTATGACTTATCCAGGTATGTTTCGAGATTTGTTCATGATTAAGTTTATGGTATGTTTGTCTTCATTAAGGTTAGTACAATCTTGATTAACTTTAGACTTGTCGTATCACCTTAATAAAATTATGAATGCAGATATTCATTGATTAGGGTTTTGACACTTATGATTGTACTAATGAATTGTGGTGTTGTATGAGGTTGATGTTGTCCGCTAACATGAAAGGTACATCAAGAAAGACAAATCATGTTCTATTTCAAGAACATATGACCATGGTGACATGAAGACAAAGATTCATCCATTGTCATGGATCACATAGAAGATCTACTTACGAGGTATGTATAACTTGGTTCCACAATGCTTAACTTATGAGATAACCAGCTAACATATTAATCCGGGTATGTTAGACATAACCAGCTAACATATTTACATGTGGGTATGTTAGACATAACCAGCTAACATATTAATCCGGGTATGTTTTTCCTATATCAAGTTAGAATCCTACCTTGTGTTAGGATCTTATACTGTTGTATGGTTGATAATGATTATTCATGAAGTTAGAAATGTAAGTAATCAAGGGTTTATGCATATTATGTCTCTTACCTTGATTGATGATATGACTAACCAGAAAAGTCCTTTGGTCAAATATGAATATGCATGAGTAAGAGAAGTCTTCCCTAAAACATTGAATGCTAATGCTTATTATCTGTGTTTGAAATGATCATGACTATACATGTTTAAGATTATTGTGTTTTGATATTATTGAGATTATACTAATGAATGTATGATTATGTATGAGATCTCGAGGGTAAAACAATGATGATACTAGTAAGCATGCATATGATCGAGGATGGATATAAGTTCAAGGACAGGTAATCCAGGAAGAAAAGATCAAGAGGGAGCACACTCCAGTAGTTTCTACAAGGATGCAGACATTCAGAGGGATTTGACCACTTCTCACAATCCAGATCAAAATGGAGTTGCAGAAAGGAAGCAAAGACTAAGAGGGAGTCAACCCAACAACAACAAACAAAGATAAGTATTTAAATTATCATTTCTTGTATATTTGATTAATATTGTTCAATGATGTATACACTTATGTTCCTAGACTTAGGTTGTGTATTATGCATATTAGAATAATTGCATTAATGAACAGTATACTACTAATATGCATCTGATGGGTAAGTGGCCTATGGCACTGTACAACATTCCATTGCTACTTATCTAGAATGAAACCTCTTTGCTGACATGTTGGGAGTTGTGCACACTCTTAACAATGTTTTGGTATAGATTGGAAGGCATCTAGAAAGTTACGGGATATGGATAAATGTTGTATTGAAGCATTGGCTAAGATAATTGCATGACTGTATCACATATTTATTTATGTGTAAGAATTTGTTCTGAAAACTATGAGATGTTTTCTAATCATGCAATTTAACTTGTTTTGTAGGAAAGATCGTATACCATCACTTACAAAAGAAGGACTACAACATTTGTTCAACATCAAAGTTATCTATTGAAGATATTGAAGTTCCCAGGATTTGGGAAGAACGCCATGATCGAGGAGTACCAGTCGATCATGAAGAATGATGTTTGGGATGTAGTCCCAAGACCTGATGGGAAGTCTGTTGTGACTTCCAAGTGGATCTACAAGATCAAGCATGTTGCAGATGGTAGCATAGAAAAATACAAAGCGAGATTTGTAGCTCGTGGCTTCTCTCAAAAAGAGGGAATAGACTATGAAGAGACTTTTGCACCTGTAGCCATATACACTTCCATCATATCAGTAATTGCTATGGCTGCAGTGATGAAATGGAAGATACACCAGATGGATGTCAAGACAGCTTTCTTGAATGGTGTAATCGAAGAGGAAGTGTATGTGGAGCAGCCACTCGGTTTTGAGACATATGATAGGGAGTCATATGTGTGCAAGTTCAAGAAAGACTTGTATGGCTTGAAGCAAGCTCCTAGGACTTGGTATGGTAGGATAGACAGCTTTCTATCTAGTTTGGGCTTTACCCTACTATTGTATGTGGATGATCTGTTTGTAATAGGTGAGGATGGGTTGATTGCCGATACCAAGAGGAAGCTTGCTACCAAGTCCAAGATGAAGGACTTGGGGATGATGCACTATTTTCTAGGCATGAAGGTGTGGCAGAGTGCAAATGGAATATTCCTTGGACAAGGGAAGTATGTAGTAGAGATCCTGAAGAGGTTCGGGATGATGGACTATAAGGCCATGGCCACACCTATGGCATCGAACCTGAAGCTTTTGTGTGATGCTTCATCTGATCCAGTTGATTTCATGGTGTATTGTCAAATGATTGGGTCCTTGATGTACCTGACGAACACAAGACCAGATATTTGCTTTGCGGTGAACACATTGATCCAGTTCCTGACGGATCCCAAAGGTGTTCACCTGGTTGCTGTAAAGCATATTCTGAGTTACCTGAAAGGTACAATTGACTATGGGCTCAAGTATGATGCGAATCAAAAGTTTAACCTGCAGGGTTATGTTGATTCGGACTGGGTAGGCAGTGCTGCAGATAGGAAGAGCACTTCTGGCTGCTACTTCAGTATGGGATCAGGTGTGATCTCTTGGTTTAGCAGGAAGCAGTCCTGCGTAGCACTGAGTACAGCCAAAGCAGAGTATGTTGCAGCTTGTTCGGCTAGTTGTGAGGCAGTATGGCTTAGGAAGCTACTATCTGAGTTATTTGATCTCCCATTGGATGCTACTGGTATTTTTGTGACAACCAGAGTTGTGTGAAGCTGTCTGAGAACCCAGTGTTCCACGACAGGTCAAAACACAATGAGATCAAATATCACTATATCAGGGATATGGTGCAGAGAGGAGCAGTGAAGCTCCTGTATGTTGTGACGGATGAGCAGGTTGCAGATGTGCTGACGAAACCACTAGCCAGAGTGAAGTTTGAGTACTTCAGAGAGAAGCTTGGTGTTCCTCAGATTGACGACACTTCGTGTCAGAAGTGATGGACACATTTGCTGGAAGCCATTCCAAGCATGGTGAGAGGAGGATCCTTCCCGTGGTTGTGGATGTAAGCGCTGGATGATGAGCATCAAGACGATACTCCAATTACTGTTCTGTATATGCATCATGTTGTATGCTTGTTATGATCAGTTGGATCATGTATATGTATATGCATCATGTTGGATGCTTGTTATGATCAGTTGGATCATGTATATGTATATGCATCATGTTGGATGCTTGTTATGATTAGTTGGATCATGTATATGTATATGCATCATGTTGGATGCTTGGACCATGTATCTGTATATGTATTAGGTGGATACGTTGTATGATCAGGTAGATCATGTATGTTGATATATATCAGGTGTATACATTATATGATCAGGTGAATCATGTATCTATATATGTATCAGGTGGATACATTGTATGATCAGATGGTCATGTATGATGATATATATCAGGTAGATACTTGGTATGCATCAGGTGGATGCATTGTATGATCGGGATGATCATGGATGACGAGCTTCAGGATGTTGCTCCAAATGACATGCATCAGGATGATGCAGTGATGATGATCAGGATGATCATGTACATCAGGACGATGTATGGTGAGTATCAGGTTGATACTCTGTGGCAGTGGACAAGTTGTGCAAGGGTAGCATGTAATAAGTCCTGGAGATCTGGATAGGTTGTGCTAGTCATGTAAAAGGCCTCAGATGTTGTTTATAGATCTTGCTTGGAAAGACACTCTTTTAAGGTTTTGCTAGACCACATGTAATAAGTCCTGGAGATCTGGACAGGATGAAAAAGGCCTCATATGCTCTTTAGAGATCTTGCTTGGCAAGACACTCTTTTAAGGTTTTGTGGGGACCACATGTAATAAGTCCTGAAGATCTGGATAGGATGAAAAAGGCCTCAGATGCTCTTTAGAGATCTTGCTTGGAAAGACACTCTTTTAAGGTTTTGTGGTAGGGGTCACATGTAATAAGTCCTAGAGATCTGGACAGGATGAAAAAGGCCTCAGATGCTATTTAGAGATCTTGCTTGGCAAGACACTCTTTTAAGGTTTTGTGACAGTCACATGTAAAAGATCCTGGGAGATCCGATAGGTTGAGCTGTGTGCTCGTAAAATGCTTGGGATGCTCTTTCGAGGTTTTGTTGATGCACGTAATCAGTCTTGAGGATTCCACAGTATGGCCAGTGATGATGAAGACCTGCAGGTGGTGGGCCTACATCCAGTATGAAAAAGGACTGGCTCTGTAGAACTTCCTATGACGAGTAGTTTAGAGATTGATTGAGATAGAAGCAGCAGTGACGATGACGATGATCCAGTGACGATGATCCAGAGAAGAAGACTTGTGCTAGAAGACCTGTGTCGAGAAATACCTTCCTAGTTAAGAGGGAGTGTTGATGTAATTGTAACTTCGGAATGTATTTCACCTATGTATATTGTATTCCTATAGAGATGTTATTATTCCTCTATACGGAAGTGTTTGTATTCCTATAGATATGTTATTATTCCTCTATACGGAAGTGTCGTCATTTATATTGTAAGTGTCGTAACTTATACTTGATGGGTTATTAGACCACCCTATTGGGGGTTGGCCCTGTCAGCATTATGTTATGTGGTTAAGTTAAGGTCGACCTAGTAAAGGTTATTAGGCAAGTCAAGTCAAGTATAAATAGAGTGCGGGAGGCACTCTATTTGATCATTCTATTCTTCACTCATACTCTCATTGGAGAGTGGCGCACTGGTGGAGGAGGAGAAGCTGCTGCTAGGAGGACTATCTCTTGTACTTGGGTTGTATCATTGCTCTATCTATCTCTGAGGAAGTTGCGGGGTTTTTCACCTTCTTGGTTTTTCCCAGTGAAACTCTATGTCTCTTGTGTGCTTGCATTATTGTGTCCATTATTGATATGCTGTAGATATGTTGTAGATATGCTGTACATGTTATTCTCTCAGTTAAGATCCTAGATCAGATTGAAATTTCTGAAAAAACTAACATTCTCCGCACTGTGGGCTTATCGAACCTCCGTTAAAACCGCCATTGGATTTAATCCCTTCCAACTAGTGTATGGATTGGAGGTTGTCCTTCCTATAGAGTGCGAGATTCCATTTCTCAAGATCGCCATCGAAATTCTCCCAAACACTACTGCCGAGGAAGAACGCTTCCTCTACCTAGCTAAGCTCGACGAGACTCGCCGAGATGTCGCTCTTGCCAACGAGGCTCATAAGAAACGCATCAAAGCGTAGTATGACAAGTCGGTAGAATCTCATACCTACAACGAAGGAGATTTGGTCCTCACATATGACCCAAAAAATGATAAGCTGGGGGCAGGAAAGTTTGAGTCCATGTGGCATGGACCTTACATAGTGAAACGCGTCCTCGAGAAGGGAGCTTATGAGCTTGAAGACTACGACGGGACATCTTTGGATGAGCCCCGCAATGGGCTGTACTTGAAGAGGTACTATGACTGAGTCTTTCATGCATAAGTACTGTGTATATACTGTACATGGCATGTGTGTGTTTTTGTGTGGTGTGACGCTTTGATTTTTTTGCATGTTTAGGTCTTGTCTCATTTCTTATACCATGTTCTGTCTGCTTGTGCAGATGGAAACATGTTATGGATTCGCGGACGGTGCCAGCTGGCATACCCGTAACCTTGCTTTGGCAGCCTTGGTACTCTATTCACCTACTAGCGAGCTCATCAGCTTAGGGGGAATGTGTCTAGGTTTCACAACCAACAATGCTGCAGAATATCAAGCAGTCATTGGAACCCTAACCGATGCTATTTCTTTGGGTATGGACCATGTTGTCATCCACTTGGATTCTCAACTAGTGGTGTCTCATCTTAACCGAGTCTACGCCATCCGCTTATGTCCTACCTTACTCCATCTTTATAGACGAGTCCGTCTTCTGGAAAGGTCCTTCGAGTCCATTCAGTACCTGCACATTCCACAAGACGTGAACATAGTTTTCGATTCTACAACCAAATTCATCTTAGATTGGTACACTGCACACACATAAGCATATTTATGAATTGTTAAAAGTAGACATAACATGTAAATAACTCATTTTATAAGAAAACACATAAACAAGATCACACCATTCATCTATTTTAAACACATAATGTATAAAACTGCCAAAATGTCTGTATATATATATCATCATAAAAATAGTGCTGGTACAAAATCTGAAGCACCACGGCTTTCAGTGAGTCTCTACAAAATCTGAACCCTCGTAGCTTTCAGTAGTACAAAATATGAGGCTTTGAAGCTCTCAATACATGTATAACAACAATATAAGGCCTAACGCCTGGCCTGTACACCCATAGGTCTAACGACTCTAGCCCCCTGAGTATGAACGTAGTCAACTGCTCTCGCGACCCTAAGAAGCAGCGCATTGAAGCATGCAGATGCTCCTACCGTATATCCCTACATCGGTCGCAGTAACACATCTACCATCAGCTCTGGAATGTCTGACGTCAACCCACTCAGGTTCGCATAGACATCCTACATCTCAGTAATGGTAGCATGTACGGTTGGAGCCATGACTACTCCCTCTCCTCTCTCTCTCCTCGCCAGAAGAGAGACACCTACTGGTCGTACGGGGCCCACATCTGCACACACATGTTGTTAACTTGTCAGCACTATAACAAAAAAATCATAAAAATACAAAACTAAAAAGTACAAGGGTTATTTTTTCTTACCTATATCTCCCCATACTGCTCCCTCAGGTAGTACCAGGTCTGGGTTATCTCTGTAGTCCGTACCGTTGTACGGGTAATCCTCTACCATAAGTAACTGGCCCTCTAGCCCGGTGAAGAACTCAAGACCATATCCGATGATGGGGCCCCCACCCACCATGTCAGGCCATCACCTCGGTCCATCTATCCATGTGTGGATCCTTAGGATCCCTGTCATCCAGTGGTACCTGTGGGCGCAAGAGGGGAACCCGCTCCAATAGGAACGAGATCACTATCGAACCGTAGCCGAACTTCTTGAGCTCTCCCCGTCGACACTTGGTCAGCTGAGCTCGGATGTTCACGAGGAGTCCCTCGCACCAGTTGAAGATCTTCAGAGACATGCAGTCCTCCGCATATAGCATTTGTGATCTGGTGGCTAAGTGAGTATCTTGGCTCCCTGCTATCCTTGTGATGGTAAAGAGTATGGAACGCAGTGGGCATTCCCATACATCCTTGATAGGAATCTTCCCACTCGAAGCACGGGCGTTGGGAGTACAATGCTGCAGGATCATGGCATCCACGGTCCGATCACTTCCCCGTGATCCAATAAGAGTCACATTGTCCCCTCTTCGGGACAATCCAGTCAGAAAATAGATGTCCTCGACATCTATGGTGAGTATGTGCTCACTGATCATGAAATATTGCTGAGCCGCGTCCCAGCATCGGAGCATATGTGTCAACAATGGGATTTGGGCTCTCATGCCATGGATCTGGAAGAACTTGAGGAGACCACAGTTACTCAGTGCTTCCACACATTGTGGATCATTTGTAGCTTGTATATCATCTACCTCGTGTTCTCGTTCGCGCCACTCTAAGTCCATTTTTTTTGCTGCTAACCTGCCAAAAGGAGCATTTAAACATTGTTAGAACTCACTTCAATCACTGAAAGTTCATCTTTTGGGTTGGACATTTCACCATCACACCCCGTTAATATGAACAGTGTGACATCGTCGTAACCCAACTTTGCGGTATTTGCGACGACGCGGACTCGTCGCAGTTCCCGTAAGGGAAAACTGCGACGACCCGAGGATGCAATAGCCCTCCACAAATTAATCAAAAACCCAAAAAATGAACCAAAATAAAAAATGTAAACCACTAAAATTATGCTGGATTAATTTTAGAGTTACCTGCTCCGGACGGTTGGTGAAATGGTTGCTCATAGCTCCCGGAATCGACAAGTGAAATTTTGGCTCCAAATGGCACTTCTTCTCCAAATTGGTAAATGAACAATGGTGACTATATTTGGTTTTTGTTTCTATTTTATAAACAAAATGGAATATTCCTTTTCAAATATTTGATGCTTTTAGGTCATTTACTATAGTTTGGATCATTTGTATCGCATTTGAATGCACGGTTGACTATTTGACCTAGTTCTCAAGTGTGCAGGAGTTGTTAAGTGATCTTTACACGCCATTCTCGTTTCATAACGGTCATCTCAGGTATGAAAAACCCCTTGAATGTTTTGTCATTTTTTTTAGCCGTTAGATTGTGATTATTTTATGATGATGAGCTTACTCCTTGTTCTTTCTCGTGCTCTTGAAACTATGAGAATAAGTTACCGATCTATGATTTATCACTTTTCCGGGCTCGTTAAACTCCTATGAAAAAGGAACCCCCCAGAGTCTATCTTTAAGCTCTTTTCAGGCTCTCAAAATACGAAAAGATTGCCAAGTGAACTTGTTGCATTCATGCTTGTTAAAGAATTTGAATGGTCGTCTCCCTTGTGATAGTTTACCCCTTTTTCGGACCAGGGGGCACTATTTACGAAAAAGGTATACTCCAGCCAATCATGACTGGAAGAGTCCTCTCCCGCGTTGTTTTACCCTTTTTCGGGCAATGAGGCTAACTTTACAAAAAAGGATCGTTGGAGTATTCTTTAGTTCTTTTCAGACTCTCTAAACATGAAATGACGATCGAGTTTACCTTCTATGGAATCGTTAAACTTTTACATTGAAGGGCCTGCCATGGGACGAACCCCTCCTATCCCAGGTTCGAAAAATATTTGGGATTGGACTCATCTATGAGATGAGCTATACCGAGCATCTAGTTACCCTCATCAAGCTCGTAAAAAACACATGAGGCATTCATCTTTCATGATGGGGAAAAAGGAAAGCTTTTATGTTACACCCTTTATCAGTGGCATTACCTAGTCATTTCTTGAACATGGCACTCATTTGCGTTTGCGTACTACACTTGGATCATCCATTTGTCCTCGAGTTTCACCTATTTCCTGAGTCTTGTTACTCCTTTGAGTCATTCAAAGAACGCTTCCATCATCAGTTGCATTAGGAGTTGGTACCATAACTCATCAAGTCAATACTTCCAAGGCATGCCATGCCCATGTTCAAGAATACTCTCGCTACTCATTATCTGCAGTCAGTACACCTTCCATCATGTCGGTCTACTCTGAGTCAGTATTACATGTCACTGTACCATCCGATCTGCTCTACACATCCTTTGTCGTGTTTTGTGTCGATGATGGGGGATTAATCATGGCCCTCCTTCAACGGATTCATTCTTGTCAAATTCAACACATCATCCGAGGATTGAATCTATAAACCAACCAAGTACCTTGGCCCTGCATGCCTCAATGGCAGGTTACCTCGCTTTCAACATGAGTTTACATCACTGACTCTTGATTGAAAGATTTCATCTCGCGTTCGACTTCAACTCATTTATTCATGCTTCATGATATGTACTGTGATACCTTAGGAATCATTGACACCAATGGTGATTTCCCTCGCACTTGTTAATGGTATACATAAATGACCAGTAATCAAGTGGTTTCTACCATGTTCGATGTCAAGACATTTGTAATCACATGGATAGATCTGTATCATTGCAGGTTCAGCTGGAAGACCCTGGGGAGTCATGTTTTACCCAGGTTGCGATGGAGTTTGTATTGAGTCATATCGCATAGATCCACATTTGTATTGGTCGTGGCTGTGTTAACATCTCATCATGGATCTACGCTTGTATCTAGTAGCCATGATTGTGTTCAGTCGGTCATTACTACCATGGATCTGCATTGTATTAGTCGGCAGCCATGTTGTACATCATATGAGACAGTGTACTTAGAGTCAGTTGTACTACAACAATGTCCTTCGTCCGACAAGCCATTGCCATTCCTTCTGTCAAAGCATCTCAGCTGTCCAAATTTCAACAGCTTCATGCTTTAGGGGGCATTCTGTTACATCTAAAATCCTACCATCATGAGATTCAGTGTATACATCCCTAAAGTTTCATTAACTAAGTTATTGGCCTGGAAGAGATATAACCCATTTACACTAGGTTTTGAGAGGTCATCGCACGCTGCACTCATGCAACCTGTGACGTTGCATCTTTCTCTTTTGTAGGGTGAGACAATGTCAGTTAATGGACAAAAAATGCTCCTTCGAGCCCATTCTCGAAGCCAGCTGACATGGATCCCTATCCCTAACCTTGTGGGAGAGCTAGCACTCGGTTCCTAACCTCTTGCAAGGATCCCCTATCTCTCTCCTACTATATCTCAACCTACCCTATCCATACCCTATCCACTTGGTCCTATATAAATGAAGCTCCTTCCCATTCCAAAGGGAGGAAGTCTATAGTGTCTATATGCTGGTGAAATCATCTTGGAGAGATCTCTACTCATCCATTGAGAGAATCACACTTCCTTGGGAGGATATGACATTGGCTTGGATGGAGAAAGGCTACTTCGTTAAGCTTTGGTTGTAGTCATTCTTTCCTATGTAGTTTTCCTATATTTACAAGAATATAAATGCTTTCCACCAATATTGTTGTGATTGATCATATTGTGTAGTTTACCTGCTTAACTGTTTACTTAGATCTCTTATAGTTTGGATACTTGTACTTGTTTGTCTTGTTTTGTGCATCTTGACAGGTCTTACAGCTTAGATCTGACGACCGCAAGGTGTGGAACAACATCTAGGAAAAGGGACTACAAACTTGAGGTAAGACATCCGATAACTTGATCCTTAACTAGATCTAGGAAAGTGGTTTATAGTCTGTACTATTTGCTCTAGACTCACATTGAGCTAGGGAGATCCGGCTCACGTCCGCTCGAGTGGATTGTCCGTCAAACAAGGAGGGTATGCACAAGTGGAGGAGGAGCATGCTGCTAAACATATCTATCTCTTGGTTTTGATCATGGTGATCCTTGTATTGATGCTTATTCTATGTCTGAGGAAGTTGCGGGGTTTTTTACCTTCTTGGTTTTCCCCGGTGAAATGTTTTGTGTCTCTTGCCTCTTGTCTCTTATGCTTGATATGTTGTACATGTTGTTCTTTCAGTTAAGATCCTAGGTCTATTGAATTAAATGATGAAAATATAACATGGTATCAGAGCTATCCTGAAGGAAGGCATGCTATGGAATTTATGAGACTTGTTGCACTTGCGACAAATTGGAAGCTAGGGCTTGATATAGAAAAAACCAGGCATTGTGGAACTTTCGCTATAAATCCATTTTGGAGAAGGTTCAGGTTCTGAAACTTATACAGGTTGTAGATAACATCCCCATGTACGTTGTGTCTGAAGCACAACATCTGATTCATTGTACTTTGTGATTTATGATCCATACAAGTTACGGTTTTTGCCTCCTCCAGATATCAGTCATAAACAAGTGACCTAGGAAAAAAGGTCACAACTTGGGCTAGGAAGATCCAAATGAAATTCTGTAAAATGTGACAGTAAGAGAACGGATTTTAGTTTTGCAGGTAAGTTTTTCAAAGGCTGAAGTTGAACTAGTGACATGTGGCACGCCATACAAGTTCGATCTCTTGTTTTATCCCATAAATAGGTCACGTTGCGACACTTGGCATAAATCTCTCTCAGAGAATCCAATTGAGGTAAGACCTGTAGGGTTGGAAAGATGACAGGTCAGGATACCACAGGAAGAATTTTCAGACCTTGTGGATTCGTAATTTGAGAGATGCAAGAGAAAAAATTAGGTGCATATTTCTGTCAAAACAGAATTGGATTCTGAGCACCTTCATTCTTAGCTTGTCACTGCTGCGGGAATTTAGGGCTTCGGGGAAAGTTGGAATTTTTGGAATCGGAGTCCACGGATGAATTGTCCTCACCAAAATCGAAATTTAGAGACCAAGATCAAATTTTTTGGTTGGGCAGAAGGTCGGGCTTGATCAAACCCTAGTTCAGGATTTTGATCGGAAAGGTGGAAAATTAGGGCTTTTGCAAAAGTTGGAATTTTTGAAATCTATGACCACGGCTGGAAGCTTCTCAGAAAAATCGAAGTTTAGAACACAAGATCAAACCTTTTGTATGGGAAGAAGACCGGGCTTTATCAAACCCTAGTTTGGGATCCTGTCCAGAAGATCCGGAAGTTTCAAAGGCAATTTTGAGGGGTCAAATTTTGCAGTTTTAAAAATTGAAGTATACAAGCTTGATCAGCTCAAAAAGACACATCTTTCCATCCAATCAGAAGTTTGAAATTCAAAGTTTGAATTTTTAGGGTTTCTCTAACAAACCCTAATCCTGCTCCAGATCCAGTTTCAGCAAATCAAAGTGGATTGGGTTAATCCTAGAAGAGAATGAATTGGACACCTGCATAAGTGAAGAAGTTCCAGTTCCAGAGGGAGATGAGCCTAAGGCCTTACATAAGAATGCTACAAGCAATCTCGACAGGTATGACTTGAGGAGATACAGGTATGTTTTTTGAAATCTATTCATGATTAAGGTTATGATATGTTTGTCTTCATATTATTGAGGTTAGTACAATATTGATTAATTTTAGACTTGTCTTATCACCCTAGTAAAAGTATGAATGCATGTGAATGATAGAATACATTCATTGATTAGGGTTATGACACTTATGATTGTACTAATGCACTGTGGTTTTGTATGAGGTTGATGTTGTCCGCTAACTTGAAAGGTACATCAAGAAAGTACAAATCAAGTTCTAGATCAAGAACATATGACCATGGTGACATGAAGACAAATACTCATGGAAGCTCCACTTACGAGGTATGTATAATTTGGTTCTACAATGGTTAACTTATGAGTTATGCAGGTTACTAAGCACAAGTCATTGAAGAGAACAAGAAGAAATTGTTTGGGTATGTTAGACATAACTAGCAAACATGATAACCATGTATATTTTTCCTATATCAAGTTAGAATCCTACCTTATGTTAGGATCTTATACTTTTGTATGAATGATAATGATTATTCTTGAAGTTAGAAGTTTAAGTAATCAAGGGTTTATGCATATTATGTTTCTTACTTTGATTAATGATATGATAAATAGAAGAGTCTTATGGTCAAATAAGAATATGCTTGAGTAAAAGAAGTCTTCCCTGAAACCTTGAATACTAACGCTTATTACCTATGTATGAAATGATAATGACCATACATATTTAAGATTATTTAGAATCATAATGTTTTGATAGTATTGAGATTATACTAATACATGTATGATTATGTATGAGATATTGAGGATAACGCTAGTGCACACTTAAGCATGCATAGTGGTCCAGGATGGATATAAGTTCAAGGACAGGTAATCCATGAAGCAAAGATCAAGAGGGAGCACACTCCAGTAGTTCCTGCAAGGAAGCAAAGATTGAGAGGGAGTCCACCCAACAACTAAACAAAGATAAGTATTTGAATTATCATTTCCTATTACTTAAATGATGTTGTTCATTCATGTACATATTTATGTTCCTAGATTTATAATGTACATTTTGCATTTTAGAAAAGTTGCATTAATGAACAAGATACTACTAATATGCAAGTAATGGGTAAGTGGCCCATGGTACTATACAACTTTCCATTGCTACTTATCTAGAATGAAACCTCTTTGCTAACATGTTGGGAGTTGTGCACACTCTTAACAAATGTTCTGGTAGAGATGGAAGGCATCTAGAAAGTTACCGTGTGAATACGGGATATGGATAAATGTTGTATTGAAACATTGGCTAAAATAATTGCATGACTGTATGACACATGTCTTTATGCATAAGAATGTGTTTTTGAAAAACTAGGAGAAGTTTCTAATCATGCAATTGAATTTGACTTGTAGGAAAGATCGTGTACAATCACCTACAAAAGAAGGACTACAACATTTGTTCCAGCAAACGAAATTCAAAGAAAACTATCTATCCGAAGTTCCCAGGATTCAGGATGCAGTAATGGAAGAATGCCATGATCGAGGAATACCAGTCGATCATAAATAATGATGTATGGGATGTGGTCCCAAGACCTGAAAGGAAGTCTGTTGTGACTTCCAAGTGGATCTATAAGATCAAGCATGCTGCAGATGGTAGCATAGAGAAATACAAGGCGAGGTTTGTGGCTTGTGGCTTCTCCCAGAAAGAGGGGATAGATTATGAAGAGACTTTTTCTCATGTAGACAGATACACTTCCATCAGAACAATACTTTCTCTGGCTGCAGTGATGAAGTGGAAGATACACCAGATGGATATGGTGTAATCAAAGAGGAAGTATATGTGGAGCAGCCACTCGGTTTTGAGACACATGAAGGGGAGTCATATGTGTGCTGGTTGAAGAAAGCCTTGTATGGCTTGAAGCAAGCTCCTAGGACTTGGTATGGTAGGATAGACAGCTTTCTATCCAGTTTGGGATTTACCAAGAGTAAAGCGGAGTCCAACCTTTACTACAAGGTTGAGGAAGGAAATCCAGTGATACTACCATTGTATGTGGATGACCTGTTTGTTATAGGTGAGGATAGGTTGATTGGCGATATGAAGAGGAAGCTTGCTGCCAAGTTCGAGATGAAGGACTTGGGGATGATGCATTACTTTCTAGGCATGGATGTGTGGCAGAGTGCAGATGGAATATTCCTTGGACAAGGGAAGTATGTAGTAGAGATCCTGAAACGGTTCGAGATGATGGACTGCAAGGCCATGGCCACACCTATGGCATCGAACCTGAAGCTTCTGTGTGATGCTTCATCTGATCCGATTGATGTCACGGTGTATCGTCAGATGATTGGGTCCTTGATGTACCTAGCGAAGACGAGACCAGATATTTTCTTTGCGGTGAACACATTGAACCAGTTCCTGATGGATCTGAGAGGTGTTCACCTGGTTACTGTAAAGCATATTCTGAGGTACCTGAAGGGTACAATTGATTATGGGCTCAAGTATGATGCAAATCAAAAGTTTAACCTGGAGGGTTATGTTGATTTAGATTGGACAGGCAGTGCTGCAGATAGGAAGAGCACTTCTGGGTGCTGCTTCAGTATGGGATCAGGTGTGTGTTGTTCAGGATTTCTACCCTATAGTGAGGAGATGGACACTACCAACTGGGCGGGGTTGACAGGTAAACACATTGATTATACTACATTTGGTTACTTCAAAAGAAATAGATTGGGATTGAAGGACATACCTCTTTTCGATGTTTGATCCTAGCTTTTGCTTGGTCCTTCACTTGATCTCCCGCTCGAGCTTCTGCTTGACAAACCTGCAATACAAGAGATACCTTCCTAAGCGTATCTTGACCATATAACATATGATGAAATTACAAAGTAATCTAACATCAACTATAATCAATAATTAAACCAAATAGATATGTAATCCAATAGATATCATATTTGATACAAGAAGGGTGTTTCGACCTTTTTATTGTCAAAGAAACATGAAATCAATACAATATACTTGACGTGTAGAGATGTTTCTGCAACCGGATCTTGGGCTCCTGCTCTTCACTCTGACTTGGAACTTTCCTCTAGCGTAACAATACTTCAAGCCTTCTCTCAAGATTCTTTCTTGTGTTTTCTAAGTCTAATGAGTAACCCCTCTCATGGATCCTCCTTGTATTTATGGGACAAGGTAGGAAGTTTAGATCGAGAGGTGGTTGGATTGGGAGGTTGGGGAAGTTGTAGAACCAACTTCAACTAATCCCAATTCGTCAAATTAATATATTTTTGATTTCATCTTAAGATGTACACGGGTTTCATACAACAAGAGAAGCATACAGGAAGCAACTTTTAAGCTTTACAACATGCGTTTACAACTTTTTTGGAGGTGAGGTGTACGCTGGTTTCCCTCTAGGAGAGTAGGGTACAATACGTAGGTCTTGTGTACAGAGAGGGGTGTATAGGTGGAAAAATCAGAAGAAACTTTTAAATTCTCAGGTGAGAAGTGTACTTCTGGCAACAAGTCATCTAGGGCAATCATGCTCTTCAATCCTTTGTGTCCTTTTGTGTGATCTACAAGGTAAGGTGATCACGGGACGGAGAAGTGTAGATTTGACCTATAATAGATGCCCCCTAATGTGTGAGGTTAGAGGGAAATGATGGCCGAAATACATTATAAGTCCAAGTCAAAGGAGGAGCAAGAAACCGCAGAACCAAGTCACAAAACACCCGAAACAACGATCAAGGTCAGTGAGCAATTACAATCTTGACATCATATAGATGTGTAACATGATCTCCGATACATAACTAGGAGATGTATATATAGAGCATGGCCACTGAAATACAAGCATGGATCCATGTCAATAGAGAGATCATCGTCATAACAACAAGCTGGATCTATGTCTCATGAAGAGCCAAAATGAGTAAGGATCAGTCTTGCGCAGCTTGGGAGATAACATAAACATGGTGATGTTATCATAGTCCCAAGGTCTTAATCCAAAACAACCCAAGGTACAAACCTTATCCATGAGAATAAATGAGCTGAAGTCGAACATGGGGGGTATCGTTTGATTACCGGTCATTGATGTATACCGTTAACAAATGCGAGAACTTCCATCGATAATGATAATGGGGTCCAAGATACCTAGTACGATCCTAACAAGTGTGAATAAGTGGACTTGAAGTCTAACACTTGAGGAACCTGTCAAATAAGAGACATTGATGTATTCCCATTTATTCAACAGCAAGGGAAACTGCCACTGATGACTGCAATCCCCAAGGTACTAACCGAAACTCTAAACTTCATTCCCAGAGCATAATGAGCTGAGGTCGATGGGAAGAATTCCGTTGGAAGGTAGGCATTAATGCATCCTCCATCATCCAACACGAGGAACACTCACAGGTATGAGCTGATGTGGAGTAGGACAAGTAACAAGATGAAACAAACTAACACCGGGATGGCCGACACATGAAGTCAAGGTAAAATGCAGAATGGCTGACACAGGTTGTATCCTTGAACAATGAGCACGACACAAAGTGACTTAGGCAGTTTTCAACATAACGAGGAAAATGATATAAGTTTGTGATGTAGGATACATAATAGACCCTCCATATGGTTGGAAGAATAACCAACCGGGGGTTTTGGCAACTCGGAGATCAGGTTCACCCTAAGGCCAAAAACTAAAACCCAACTGACATGAGAGACTCAAGTAGGCATTGTGTTCAAGGATATGACTAACATAACTACCTTTGAAACTGAAAGAAATGCGATACACCCTTCTTATCCCTTATTCTTTTTGGTAAAAGAATGTTCTTCTTGTTTATTTAATGAGTCCAAGAAAAATAGAAAACTCAATAAGTCCAACCATGTAATAGGTTTAACGAGCGCATGGGAGGAAGACTCAGGACCTTCTTCATTGTTTACAGAGTTCAAAGAAGAGATAGAAGTATACTCCATAGTACTGATCTCTGGATTTTAATATCGAGCCGAGATCTGTTCTTGCTCACCGGTGTTTTCAATTTTAAGGAGTCTGAAAAACTTAAACAATAACTCCATACACCTACTCGTGGATTTTAATATCGAGCCCAAGTAGGTTAATGCTTGCCAGTGTTTTTCTGTTTATAGAGTCTGAAAAACTTAAACAATCCTCTATTTACCCTCTCGTGGATTTCACATCGAGCCTGAGTAGGTGAATGCTCGCTTAGTGTTTTCATGTTTAGAGAGGCTGAAAACCCTAAAGAGAGGCTCCAAAAGGCCTTTTTCGTATAGTTAGTCCCCTCCCCCGAAAAAGTATAAAACAATGAGAGGATAACTCTTCTAGCCACGGATGACTAGAGTATTCCTTTTTCGTAAGTAATCCGCAAAGGTCCGAAAAAGGGTTAAACTTATACCTAAGCAGATGGACCTTCAATTCCTTTAACGAGCTTGAAGAGGCCAATTTTGCTCAGCAATATTGTTTAGTTTTTCATAGTCAAAACAAGAGCCTAAAATGACTTAAAAGATAGCTACTAGGATCATATGTGCATGACCTGCCAAAGAATAGGATCTCAACAATCGTATTAGTAACTATCAATAGAGTTTCTCAATGATAAAATAATGACAATGTGATACTAGATGCGTAAAAAATAACTATACAAAAATATACAGCTATGATATAGGAAAAAGCACAAATACCTGAGAATAGTACTTCTTCAGGTAGAGCCCATTTCTAGGCTTCGACAACTTATTACCTTCATAATCGGTTAGTTCATATGCACCTTTCTTCAACACTTTGGAAACAATGTAAGGGCCGAGCCACATGTATTTAAACTTGCCAGCTCCTAATGGTTCTTTATCTTGATCCCCAAGCAGGACAAGATCTCCTTTGAGAAACACCCTAGGTCTGACAGACTTGTCATATTGTCCCCTGACTCGTTTCTTATGTACTTCATTTTCTGTAAGTGCGTCACAGCGCAGTTCATCCAGATGTTCTAAATGCAATAAACGTTCTTCCAAGGCTGAAGTATCTGGTGATAGTTGTACAACTAAATTTAATGAAGGAATCTCGCACTCAACCGGAATGACTTCCTATACCCCATGTACCAGTTGGAAAGGAGAGAACCCGGTAGTAGTCTTTATATTGGCTCGGTAGCCCCAAAGGGCAGGATACAACATGATGTGCCAGTTAGTTCTACTGGCATTAACAGTCCTTTGTAAGATAGTTTTCACAGTTTTGTTGACTGCTTCGACCTGGCCGTTCGCTTGTGGATAAAATGAAGACGAATGTTCCTGTCGAAAACCCAACATAGTGTATAGATCGGTCATCATGTTGTTCTAGAAATGAGGACCGTGATCAGTCATGATATCTTTGGGTATACCAAATCTTGCAATGATCTGGTTAAACACGAAATAAGCGGTTGTTTCTCCATCTTCCTTAACAGTAGGCATTGCCTCAACCCACTTAGTGAAGTAGTCGACGGCGACGATTATATAGTGATGACCTCCAGCCGAAACTGGATTACAAGTCATAAAATCAACCCCCCCTTTGGTGAAGGGGCCTGCTGTGATGAAAAAATGGAGAGGAGCTGGGTGTGATTGCATCTTCTTGGTGAAAAACTGACATCTCTGCCAACGTTTCACAGCTTCCACACAATCTTTAAAGATCGTGGGCCAAAAATACCTGGCACGCAGTATTTTCTGGGCTGTTGCCAACCCGAAAAGATGACCCCCACAAGCTCCACCGTGGGCATCATTCAATACTGATTCTGCTTCCTCCAAAGTTAAACAACGGCGTAAGATGGAATCTACCCCATGTCTGTACAAAGTGTCAGAAATGATGAGGTAATTCTTCACATGGCTCTTAATCTTGCGTCGTTCATCTTTGGAGAAAGTGGTGGGACACCTCAAAGTATGAAGATATATTAGGATATCTCCATACCATGGGTCAGAGGATGCGATGAGGAAGATATGTTCATCCGGGAATGATGATTCTTTTTCAACATGCACTATGTCACTAGGAAATTATGAAATCATTTCAGCAAACACCAGTGATTTCTTTGATTTGGCGGACTGAAAAACCAAATCAAATTCTTGCAAAATGACAATCCATTTGTTAAATTTCCCCCCGATTATTCGCCGGGTGAGGACATATTGGAAAGGATTGACTTCCGCAACCACAGTGGTGGTACACAATAATATATAGTGACGTAGCCTCTGGACCGCATGGACAGCAGCCAATGCCAACTTCTCAACGTGAGAATACTTGATCTCAGGAGCTATCAAAGCGCGTGACAGATAATAAATGACATGCTCTTGAAGCATGTCATCCTCCTGAACCAGCACTATGCCAATTATGCTCACAGATGCAACCAGATATAAGAGAAAATATTTTGTATAATTTGGCGGGCTTAACAAGGGGGCTGACCGTAGTGCCTTTTTCAAGGCCTCAAACGATGCTTGAGCAGCCTCATCCCCCAAAACGTAGGTGTCTTGTTTAAGCAATCTCATGAAACCTTTCGTGATCTTAGCATAGTTAATAATAAAGCGTCTCAAGAAGCTGGACATGCCCTGCAGACTTTGAAGTTGTCTCAGGGTGTGAGGAGGAGGCAGATTTACAATCGCCTCAACTTTTAACGGGTCCACCATAATACCATGACTGGATACTATGAAACCCAGTAGTCGTCCAGATTCAACACAGAATACACACTTGTTAGGATTCAATCGAATCTTATAGTATATGCACCTTTCAAACACCAGTCTTAAATGGTCAGGATGATCTTGTCTCTTACAAGATCGCGCTGGAAGATCATCCAGATACGGTTCAACTATGTGTTTGATGTCATGAAAATCAAAATTCATTGCTCGTTGGAAAGTAGCTCCAGCATTCTTCAAACCAAATGGCATCTTCCGATAGGCAAAGGTGCCCCAAGGACAAATAAAGGTTGTCTTATGTTGGTCTTCAAGTTTAATCTGTATCTGATTATATCCTGAAAACCCGTCCATGAAGGAAAACATTTCATGGCCTGCACACGCATCAATGATATGATCTATGAATGGTGTGGGATAATTATCTTTCAGACAAGCCTTATTCAGGTCCTTGAATTTAGTACAGACTCTAATGGTACCTTGCTTCTTATCTACAGGAACAGGATTTGAAACCCATTATGTCATAGCTATCGGATAAATAAATCCGACTTTGAACAACTTTTCTACCTCTGCCTTAATGGAAGCAGCTTTTCGAGGATTTATTAGATGGAGCTTCTGTCCCATAGGTTTAGCGTTAGGGTACGCTGTGATGACATGCTCAACAATGGTGAGGTCAATGCCTGGCATCTCCTCGTATGACCAAGCAAAGACATCGCGGAATTCTTTAAAAATATTGGTATACAAACTAATCTCATCAGGAGAACAATCTGATCCAATGAAAATGTTTTCCACGACCCCAGGTTTGGTGGAAATGTTGATTAGAATGGTTCGCGATATATTCGCCATGTTCCCTTCGGCATAAACAAATTTCGAAGTAGGAGGAACAATGGACAAATCAACAATTCCACCAGGTCTCATAGAAAACTCACCGCTCTCTATCTTGTCTAAATCGGGAAGGAAATAGGACATGTGATGCATATGTTCCCAAGGATAATCCAGGCCTATCATTGCTTCCAAGATTGCCTCATCAGAGGGAAAAATAGTGTCTAGACAATCAAAAGAGTGTACAGAGTCTACTGACCATGTAGGATCATAGTCCATATCTGACTCAATAGAGACCAACGGAGTCATGATATGTTCTGTTGCGGTTTGTTGTGAATCTGAGAAAGCCACCTCTGCAACAGACAAAGGCACTACTGGTTCTGATTCAGTTGGGAGAGACCAAGGATCAGTCGTTGAAATGATCGTGGGAATCTCAAACGAAGAACATTCTTTGGAACCAATAAAATGAACGGGAGAAGGTAGGTCAAAAGTGCCTATTAGTGACCCATAGAGTCCTACTCCCAAACTCTTAGTGACTGGACCAGATTGATCAATCAACGGAATAGATGAATCCGATGAAGTCTAGTTGTTCTTCTGGGTGAAGGAAAGTTGATCAACTGTGACGCGTTTTCCTTTGTGTAGGAACATTATGACCCGGAAGACAGCTAATGGCACTGCCTGCATGGCATATGTCCAGATTCTACCTAACAACAAGTTGTAATCGAGTGGGGCATCCAGAACTTCGACCTCTACTGATACTAGCTTTCCTGCAAGTTCGACATCGAAGGATGGTAAGACTCCGTGTGGACGGAAGGATCTTCCATCGAAGGCAGTGAGTATCGTGTTTGAGGGAGCTAACTCAGGTTCACCCAAAGCTCTCTAGCAAGAAATCAACATTACACACGTAGATGCGCCCTCATCCACTACAGCTCGTCCGATTGTCTTAGGACCATGGATAACCTCGATCTAGAGGGCAACATGATATGGCAACCAGTACTTGATATCTTTCATATCAAAGTGTGCAAGCATGTTGGATGAATAAGCACTCCCAATCGCTACTATAAGAGCACTACATTGCAATGGGAAACTTTGCAGTACCTCCAGGGTGGACATGGCACAGGGGGTTTGGGCTAAGTCCTCCACAACATTGTATTTGGGAGCAACCCGCGTGTTAGGGTTGTGCCCAGCCTGTTTGTAGACACCTTTCGGTATCTTAGGCAGTGTATCCACATGTATGTGAAGAGGAGTGGAAGATTCAGGAATGTCCTTTTGCTGCGGGTCCGCGGTATAGTTCCTGGCTCGAGTTTGCAACAAAGCGTCTGAATTAACCATGTTAATAAAAGACTAATCAGCTGGGGTGCCCCCAGCACTAGAGTTTCCAGAAGCTGAACTCTGTCCATGAGGAAAATGATCTTTCAAGACAACCAATTTCTTCTCACGAATCAGCTTCTGGGCTTCTTCCATAAGAGGGCACTAGTGGGTAAGGTGGCCCCCTTGACACAATTTGCAAGGGAACTTAGCCTTTCGTTTCTCTTTTTTTCCCTCCTCAGCATTTTGCTTATTGTTGGGCTTTTGTTGGTTTCCCTCCCCTTTCTTTCCCTTTCTTTTGGGCTGCTGAGAGCCCTTTTGGTTTGTCTGCACCTACTGTACAGATTCAATTGTAGAAGGGGAGGATGCAACATAAGTTGCTTCTGCAGCAGTTTGTTTGACTGACAAGGCATGCACCTGCTTTGTTAAGGCGTCAAACGATGCAGAATCGACCGAAACCACTATTCCATTGGCATGTGGTATGGGTTTAGGCTTACCTAGGTCTATATTAGACCTTGGTGCATCAGGAATAATTTCATACAATATCCCAGACTGAGCATAAACTAAGTCGAGCTGCTGAGTTCTCAAAATGGCCTCCTCCTCGGAAGACACCCCTGAAGTGGAAACTTCCTTAGAAACATAAGGAATAAGAGACTTAAGGTACTATTCTAACAAGAATGTTGGGGGAATGTCATCCTTTATAAGCCTCTTTCTCCTCCGCCACTCCTGAATATGATCAGACAGATGAGTGACCTTGTTTTGCCGAAATGTAGACAAAAGGTTTATACCGGCATCATACCGGACAGGAAGCTGAAAGTGGTTCAAAACACAATGGGGAGATCTCGGAAGGTGCTAAAGGCGGCCGCAGGTAGTTCAATATACCACTTGGACGCAACACTCGTCAAGGTTCTTTGGAAGAGCCTCAACCTTATGGAATTGTCGTTCAGTGAGTTTCTAGGAACACCAAAGATGAAAGGTTGTTACATGGTCGCCAGGGTCCTCACCAGTCTTACCTTCAAACTTTGGTATGTCTGAGGGAAGTTTGGTGGGAATGGGTGGCCATGCAGCATCATGGTGCACGGGGTCGTTCTTAAGCTTTGAAAGGTCTGGCAAGTTTAAAGTTGCCAAAAACGGTAAGCGTGGTTGAGCCGATGGCATCTGGTAAACAGGAACCTGGTATTGGGGACCACCCATGGCCTGGTTCATGTACTGTTGGTTGGGGTTTCCCCCAACCACCGGTTGTGAAATGAAAGGATTGAAATTGTTCCATCTGAAAGTAAGTGGATTAAATCCTTGGGCAGCAGTCCATTGTGTCTGGGGGTTAACCCCACCGAACTGCGGGTTAATGATATTACCCCCTCCTCCAGAAAACAAAGAGAAGGGGACACTCCATACAGGTATGTTCGACGGATTTACATTATAACCTTGATAGGGGTTGAAACCCGGTGTGGTAGTAGTGGACGGTGCCGTCATTGTACCCATGGAGGGCATGGATGGAGAAGGGATGGATCCGACCACGGATGAAGAAGTAATGTTCTGAGTCACACCTTGAAATGATTGTGTGGCAGAAGACTGAGTAAAAATCACTGCTGGTACTGTCGATAGAGGTACATTGTTGGGTCCAAAAGTGGGTGTGGTGGCTGAGGCAAATGTCAAAGTTAATGAACTCGACATGCCTAAAGTACCAACATTGAAACTAAAGGATGGGGTTGAGGCCAAATCATTCTGCGACGAACTTGATTGGGCAGTGTTTGAGAAAGAAGGATTAAGAATCCTTGCATCCATAGAAATTGTGGGAGTTTGTGGAACTCCCTGCTTGTCTCCTGGGTTAACCATGGTATAACTCGGTGTAAAAATATAAGCACTAAACTCAGGTTGCTAGAAACCAACAGGTACCAGAAGTGGATAGTGAGGTCTTGTAAGCGGAGGGTTAAAAGGAGTACTAAACTCTACAGCAGTTAGATCCTCAACCTCGAGAGTGTCCAAGACTTGTCGATCCGGTGTTCTAGGCTGTGGTTCTCCAAGAACCTCTGTCTCGCTTGTAAGTTCAAAAGAACCACATGAATTAGTTCTCCTACATCGCGGTGGCGGTGGAGGCTCCACTATAAGTGGGGGAAGGTTTTGCAACCTTCTATACTGACGAAGATCTTGTTCCTCCACAACTATAATAAAATAAAACTAAGTGAAAACCTAGTGGCCACTACAACTAAGGAGCAAACAACAAACCACTAAAAAATTTCCTAAGTAATCAAACCAATCAAACGGATAGCAAATACTCTCGGAAGCAAGTCTGGGATGATCAGGGCCCAGAACAGACTAACAGAGCATCGATGGTCAGTTTTGTGGCGTCCACCGGAGGTCCACTGGGTGCAAGTGCTTGAATCACCAAACCGCTTTCCCGGGATTACTTCCAGAGGGTTACCTTCCACGCCTGTCCGAGGTGAAGTGGGAATAAACGCCCACTCTACCTGTGTAGAATCCTAAAGGTCTGATACTAAGGCTACCATCAATACGAAATAAACTGGGGGGACAGTCGTCAGCCTAGTCGAAACGCATGGGCAGGGTAGCAAAGCCAAAAATCCGAAAGGATCCCCATACGCGAATCGACTCTGGTTTATGATCAAAAGGAAAGTGAGGGGATATCCTCAACAATTCTAGTCTCCCATGGCCTCGTGGTTAGCTCTGGTTTAAGTAGAGTTTCCCAGGATTATTTGATATAGATGGATTTACCTAAATGAAAGTCTTACTACGATTTTTGAGTAATGAAGCCAGTTCCAAGCAGTTTAAGGTGATTTAAGCTCGAAACTCTAGCCTAAGCTAGTTGATGTCGTGTATTCCTAAAAAGAAAATGTTGCTAATAAATTTTATTAATAATTTCTTTTTAAGGGTTACTTGTTACTCAAAGGTTGTAGTGCGGTGTGTAGAATGATCTGTTATGAAAGTAAAGTACTTGAAAAGATAACGCTTTCAAATTCACAAAAATTTCTCTTTTCGTTTACAATTCTTTCAAAAACTTGAAACCTAAGCAATCCTAAAACATCTTTTTGTATTTTCTTTTTGAATATTTCAAAGCAAATAAGCTACCTCGAAATAAAGCAAGATCTTACTACTGAGCTATTGAAACAATTTTTTGTCTTTTTCTGATAACTATAAAAGAAAGAGAACTTTGTACAAAAGCAAGCAAGATCTAACTATAAAACGTGTGCAAGGAAAACATACAAATGGCTCAAAGCAAACGACTCGAAAGACTCGATGAAGACTTGACTTACCAAGTTTTTGCAAAATAAAAAATTGAGGCTTGGAAACGAAGTGAAAAGAAAACAGGGAAAAGAGACACTTGTGACGGAAAGGCAAACCTAAACAGGTTGCTCCTAAGTATCAAAACCCTAAGAAACACTAAGCCAAGCAAAAAGTAAGCAAGAGAACCAAGAATGACTTAAACAACACACGAACTCAACAACAAGAAGACTAAGAGGCTTTGACTTACTTGAACAAACTGTAGAACAATTAGCAAGTGACTGAACCAAGCTACCTTTGGAAGTAACCCTAAGGACTCAAACTTGACAGTCAAACCCTAAAGAAGGATGAGACCAAGTGAAAGCATGCTAAACGTTGCAACAGACAACAAACAATCAAAGTGCAGGTCTGTAAGACTGCAATAGAAACTAGGGTGAAGAGATGCAGCTATGTCCAAAAAGAATAGCGCACAACATTCAAGAAAGGGCTCGTAAGCGGGAAAGACACTTAAAAAAGGTACAAGCAAGCAAAAACAAGCTCAAAGAGATTGGAGAGGCTTACAAGACTCAACAAAGGCATAAGAGGTCTCAGGGGTCAATGAAGACAGCAAAGCAATGGGCTGGAACAATAACCAAAGCTTAAAAAACAAACCCTAACAGCAAAACAGGCCACTACAGGAACATACACTACTGTGCAGTGTTACAACCAGCGTACACCAGGACAGGTATGCTACTGTGCAGTGCAAGGAGGGGCGTACATATGCCAGAAAATGCTACTGTGTGTAGGGAAGACCGGCGTACATGCCTCAAAAGGGCACAATCAGGATTTGAAAACCAAAAACAGAGTTGAATCAAGCAAACAAGAAAGATAACACAGACCTACAGGGCCTCTCAGACAATCAAAAACTGAGAAAAGGGCTGGAAGAAAACCAGAATTAAGTCTCCTAGAGCAGAACAACTAAGCAGTTACTCCCTAGTGGAGTCGCCAGTCTGTTGTTCGGGATTTCTACCCTATAGTGAGGAGATGGACACTACCAACTGGGCGGGGTTGACAGGTAAACACATTGATTATATTGCATTTGGTTATTGCAAAAGAAATAGATTGGGATTGAAGGACATACCTCTTTTCGATGTTTGATCCTAGCTTTCTCTTGGTCCTTCACTTGATCTCCCGCTCGAGCTTTTTCTTGACGAACCTACAATACCATAGATACCTTCCTCAGCGTATCTTGACCATATAACATATGATAAAATTACAAAGTAATCTAACATCAACTATAATCAAGAATTAAACCAAATAGACATGCAATCCAATAGATATCATATTCGGGACAAGCAGGGTGTTTCGACCTTTTTATTGTCAAAGAAACATGAAATCAATACAATATACCTGACGTGTAGAGATGTTTCTGCAATCGGATCCTAGGCTCCTACTCTTCACTCTGACTTGGAACTTTCCTCCAGCGTAACAATACTTCAAGCCTTCTCTCAAGATTCTTTCTTGTGTTTTCTAAGTCTAATGAGTAACCCCTCTCATGGATCCTCCTTGTATTTATGGGACAAGGTAGGAAGTTTAGATTGAGAGGTGGTTGGATTGGGAGGTTGGGGAAGTTGTAGAACCAACTTCAACTAATCCCAATTCGTCAAATTAATATATTTTTTATTTCATCTTAAGATGTACGCGGGTTTCATACAACAAGAGCAGTGTACAGGAAGCAACTTTTAAGCTTTACAACATGCGTTTACAACTTTTTTGGAGGTGTACGCCGGTTTCCCTTGAGGAGAGTAGGCTACAGTACGCAGGTCTTGTGTACAGAGAGGGGAGTACAGGTGGCAAAATCAGAAGAAACTTTTAAATTCTCAGGTGAGAAGTGTACTTCTGGAAACAAGTCATCTAAGGCAATCATGCTCTTCAATCCTTTGTGTCCTTTTGTGTGATCTACAAGGTAAGGTGATCACGGGATGGAGAAGTGCAGATTTGACCTATACCAGTGTGATCTCTTGGTTTAGCAGGAAGCAGTCCTGCGTAGCACTGAGTACAGCCGAAGCAGAGTATGTCGCAGCTTGTTCGGCTAGTTGTGAGGAAATATGGCTTAGGAAGCTACTGTCTGAGTTATTTGATCTGCTGTTGGATGCTACCTGTATCTATTGTGACAACTAGAGTTGTGTGAAGTTGTCAGAGAACCCGGTGTTCCATGACAGGTCGAAGCACATTGAGATCAAATATCACTAGATTAGGGATATGGTGCAGAGAGGAGCAGTGAAGCTCCTGTATGTTGCGATGGATGAGCATGTTGCAGATGTGTTGACGAAACCACTAGCCAGAGTGAAGTTTGAGTACTTCAGAGAGAGGCTTGGTGTTCTTCAGATTGAAGATACTTCAAGGAAGAAGTGATGGGACACATTTGCAGGAGCCATTCCAAGCATGGTGAGAGGAGGATCCTTCCCATGGCTGTGGATGTAAGCGTTGTGTGTGTTATAGCTTGAAATGACACCTCTCCGTCCGTGACGACACTTGTTTCCCTTGGTCGCATGACGACACTTCTTGAGATCAAGTTCAGTCACACAACAGGACATTTGTTGATGGAGGAGTCATTTGGGACACTAAAAATGGTTGAAATTACCTCATTCTTGACCCATTTGATGTATATGACCCTTAGGAACATTTTTCCAGACCAAACTATCTCCTGAAAATGAGCAAAAAAGCCTGTTTTTGGCCATTTTTCACTATGAGCGCGACTCTACTGTTATAATAGTAGCGTGTGTACGCGACTTTGTCTCATTTAAAGTAGCGCCCATTTCCATATGTACGCGACTTTGTATACTGTAGAGTAGGGTACACTCTTGTTTTGGTCAAAATCTCGAAATTCGAGTAAGTTAAGTTGGTTGGGAAACCTCTTGAGTGGTTATAACTTCTTTTCCTCTTCCTCATTGATTATATAAGGAGGGTAGAAGGGCCATGTTAAAGGAGCAAGCCTAATTGCAAAGTTATGCTGGAGGAATGGAGACCCTCATCCCCCTCTCTTGTGCTTCAGTTTTGGTAAACCCTAGTACAATTGCTTAGAGGCTGGGATCCTTGGAGAACGGAAGCAGGAGACCTTGAATCTAGGTTTCGTGAAGTGCCAAGCTTGAAGGAAGGTATAATTGTATGTACTTGCTTTCATTCATTAATAAAGATCAGACGTTCTTCTCTTTCCAAATATGACCTATTAATGTGTCTTAAGATTTGATCACTGTTTGATTATAGTTTGATGTCTCTTTCCATTATAGATATCAGTATTATATATGTAGTCAAATGTATTTGAGAAAGGTATCAAGTTGTTTTGCAGGTCTGGGCATTGCGACACTGGATAAGCATTGAAGAGCGAGGGAGGAAAAGCTAGGATCAACCTTCTGAATAAGGTGCCTACATCTCTAAACCCTAATCTCTTCATTTATTAGTTATACTTGCAGAATGCTTGTAAGTCTATCTTTATCACCGTAAGTTGGTAGTTTCTCCCCTGAACTATAGGTGCATTTTCCCCACAACAGAATGGTGACTCCGCTGGGGAAAAAGCCTAACTGCTTAGGGGTATCCAAGGTCATTTCTTCAGTCTTGTTTGATGGTCTTTGTTCATTTTCTTGATTAGGATCAGTTAGTAGGCTTTGTTTGACCCTCCTGGGCTTTTTACAGACCCTTCCCAGCCCTTGCAAACCTTTGTGGACCCAGTTTGGGGGTTTTAACCCCGTTTTTTAGACTTTTTTTTTCTTGTACGCTACTGTTTTTACCACACAGTAGCGCCCATACTGCTATGAGCGCTAGTTTCCTTCATACACAGTAGCGCCCATACTGCTATGAGCGCTAGTTTCCTTCATACACAGTAGCGCTCAAAATCTGGGTTTGATTTTTTGAGTTTTTGGGTTGTGGACCCAAATCTGGGGGCTGTGGCTGCATTTTTGGGGGTCCCTGATGACCTTAGGTCTGTGTTAAACCCCTGTAGGTGGTCTCCCATCCTTGTATTGATCCTACATTCATGATTTGAACCTCTTTTGATCATTTTGGGTTTGTTCGGAAAGTTTTGGGGTTTGTTGACTTAAGTTGGGGGGTTGTGGACCTGTTTGGTGTTTTGTACCCTAATTTGAGTCTGATTGAACTTGCTTGCCCCATTTCCACTGGATTTGAAACCTCTTGAGTCTTTTTGACCCTGTTTGTATCTATTTGAGTGAAATTTCTCTTTTAGGTTGGTTTCTTGTCCTCCCTTATGCTTTTAGTTTTTCTTTTGTAGTGAAAGCTCAAGTGTTTTGGCTGTTGTTCAAGACCTTGTTTGCATTGTTTACGTGCAGACCTGACTTTACCAAACCATACTTCTTCGTAGGTCATTCGCTTCGTTTGGGTCTAAAAGTAGTTTTTGTACTCTTTTCCCAATGTTTGGCATGCTTACATCAATAAGAATTTGAAAGTCATATTGGTAGCTTTTACTGTTTCATAAAGAGAACCTGAAAGTTTCTTTGCTTTGCTTTGATAGTAGGTTAGTTTCAGTTTTTGTTTCTTACCTTTGAAAAGCATAAAGAATTTTGATTTATCTTATAAATAGAGTACCTTGCAAGTGGCTTAAAAGATTTTAGAGTGCTTTGCATCAAAAAGAACAAGTTTTCTTTTGCATACCTAGTTGCTTGAGTAGCTGCATTCTTAGGTTTTGAGTTTAATTTTTTACATTTAGACTTTATTTTTACCTTTTTTGCATTCAAAAGATTAAAAAATTGCATTTTCACATGCAATCTAAATCAGAATTTTAAGACTTGCATTGAAAAGAAAAAGATTTGTTTGGTGGTAAATATTTCATTTTCAGTACTCTATTTCTATTATAACCACTCTCACACACCCACTACCTTTTTGAGTAATCAAGTAACCTTTAAAATGAACTCTAATAAAATGAACTAGCAACATTTTCTTTTCTAGGTTACACTACACCAACTAGTTTTGGTTAGGATCTTGGGTTTAAAACACCTTAAACCACCCAAGATCACACATTGCGCAAAAATCGTAGTGAGACTATCATTAGGCAAACCCACCTCACTCAAAATTTGCCTGGGAGCATATGCAGTAGGTCAATGTGAGATCAGTTTGTGGGAATACCCCTCCTACTTTCTGTTCGAGCATACGCCAGGATCGGATTGCGTATTGGGGACTCTTTCGAGTTTCGGGCTTAGCTACCCTGCCCACGCTTTCTGATTCGATCGGTCACTGTTCCCCCAGGATTTTTCGGTGTTGTGGTATCCTTAGTATCAGACTTTAGGTTCATACACAGGTGACAGCGGAGGGTATATCTGCTGTACCTAGGACAGACGTGGGAGGAAATCCCTTGCAGGTCTTTGGGAGGGCGGTTGGGTGATTCCAGCGCTTGCACCCTTAGTCATTGTATTGTGGACCCCGGGTAACTGTCCTTCATCCTTCGTTGATCTGTTCTGGGCCCTCATCATCCCAGACTCTTCTCCGGAAGGCATCTGTTTGCCTGGTTTGATTTACTAAGGACCTTTTTTTAGTGGTGTGCTCTTTGTGCTACTTTTTTTTTTAGTTTGCCGTAGAGAACTTCTTGTTCATTTGAGTAGGACACTATGTCTAGCATTCCGGCGAGTGCCAATCAAGGTACCCCTGTTCCGGGGGATCCTTGTGCTGTTCCATTCATTGGAAACATTGGTGCTCCCTTAATGGCTACTCTGAATCTTCCTGGATTCACTATTGGGCTGCCGGTTTGGTTGTTTTCCACTCCGAATGCCTTGCATGCTCCTGACGCTTCTTTTGTGAGCACCTCAAATCAAGAGCATCAGAACCCTGTGCCTCCTTTGCCAGTAACATCTTCTCCTCCTCCTTCTACCTCATGTGGCGAAAGTAGCAATACTAGTAACCAGCAGTCTAAAAGGAATAGACGGGGGGAGAATAGGAAGAAGATGCCAAAACAAGGGGGAAAGCACCCTGCCTCTGCAAATCATGCAGGGGGCACCCACCCAGCCTCTGGAGGTCAGGCTGGGAGAAAAATTTTAGTCACTGAAAATCATACTGAAAGTTTGTCTTCAACCACTGTCAGTCATGTTGAGGACACGTCATTGATCACTGCTAGCCATATTAATGACAAGTCACCAGTTCCTGTGAGTCATACTGGAGACACCAGATCAGCCACTGCAAGTCATGCTGAGGGAGTTGACATTGTCGACAAACCCAACAAACAGAAGCTTAAGTTCCCTTGTAAGTTTTGCGAGGGAGACCACCTTACTTACTTGTGCCCTGTACTTCCAGAAGTGCAAAAAGTGTGGTCCTTAGTTAAAAAGTCTTCTGCTTCTGAGCGACCAGCCTCTGTGAGTCATGCTGGGGGCAAGCTGTCAGCCAATGCTAATCATGCTGAGAGTACTGACGTTATAAAGGAGTCTAAACCTATAGGACGGAAACCAAAGTTCCCTTGTAAACTTTGTAAGGGAGATCACCTTACTCACCGATGCCCTGCCATTCCAGAGGCAAGAAGAGTGTGGTCCATGTCTGAAGGAACTTCTGTTCCTGAGTTGTCTATAGATTCCCTACAGTCAGATCAACCTTTGGTTGATAAAGTGGTTGAACCAATGCAATCTTTGGTCGACCCCACTCTTCCTTCGGAGAGTGAAGTGATTGAATCGATGCAATCTTCGACCGATCCCATCAGTCCTTCAGAGATTGATGCACCTACTACTGAAGTCTTCTGCATTACCAGTTTGGATATTTCTGAAAAAGGGGGCACTTCATCTGTGCTATGTGAACCCCTACCAAGCCCTAGGATTGTTTCCTTTGATTGGAATAGTCTAGCCGAGCCTCGTCTTCCTTCTTCGACACCTTTTCAGATAAAGGTTGATATCTGGAACCATACGGTTGATCGATGTATTGTTGATGAAGGTGCTTCTGTTAGTATCTTATCCGCTTATGCTTGGAGAGATTTGGGATTCCCTAATGTTTTTCCAGCTGCTAATTGGCCGTTGACCTTTGATAGAAGACCTAGTGAACCGATCGGACTCCTCCGTCAGGCACCTGTTACCTTGGGTGGAAAAACAGTCTTAGTTGATTTTATGGTTTTAAAGGACCCTATGGACTTTGATATGATCCTCGGGCGTGATTACGTTTATGCTATGCATGCTGTGGTGTCTACGCTTTTTCGTGTGATGCATTTCCCTCATAACGAAAACATTGTCACCATCGACCAGCTTGCATTCGTTGATCCTCCTTATTACCCAACTGTAGACCAGTCTGATCCCTCGTCATTAGGCACTACTATGTCACATGCGCCTCATGTGGCATATTGTTCCTTGAGTTCAACTGCTACTGAGAAGAAGTCTCTGAGTTCATGCTTACCTTCTCGGGACTTGGTCCCAGCTTTTGACCAAGTGACACCTCCATCTGAATGTTTAGATATGTATTCTATCTGGGATGATATACTTCCTTCCGATGAAGTTTTCCTAGAGTCTATAGTACAGTCTGCCATTCATTTGGATGTTGATCCAGTCGCAGTCATGTCCAGCCCCGGTTTGACCTTAAAGTTTGATCTTCCTATTGTTAAGTCTTTGGACTTTCCTATAGATCCGCAAATCGGTGTTCCTGCTGAGTTTGATTCTGCTTCTAGAATTTTCAACTCCCGTGATGATGAATTTGTTTCTGCAGATTCCATCATGTCCTTCAACTTTGATCTTCATCCTGAATTTGATCTTGTTGATTGTAAGTCCTCGGGCTTGGGTACCATAGAGTCTTCATTTGAAAACTCTGCCTTGTTTATGCCTGCTGTTGATGATAGTGAAGTTGAAAGTATTTCTACCACAGTGACTTGTATCGGGTCTTCCTTTACATATGTTTTAGATATGATCCCGGTACTAATGTTTCTTGGAGACAGGATTCTTAGCTGGATGTATACTTGCTTACTGGTCCTTTTCGACACCTTGTGCGACCATGTCAGGTATATTCGGAACCTTGCATATAGGTTTAGGCTTCCCCGCTGTTATGTTGCATTTGAACCTTTTGCCATCCGAATTCGCCATAGGGTCGAACCTGTTGGATATTGGTGTGTTAGCCATCTCTTTATGCATTGTGCACCAGTCCGACAGCAGAGCCTACCTAACATGGGTAACCCTAGTCAGCACCCTTATGCCATTCTGGTGCCCATGCTGAGTTTTTCTCATAGGTTCGGGAGCCTTTTTAGATTCACCATGACTTTGAGAAGAAGCCTCATATCTTTCTTCCTCATATATTTCTGGCCATCCCTGATAAGGCTCCCATCTTTGTGTTCAAATTGCATATGCATCTATTATGATCCCGCTTGCGCTAATGAGCCTGAAGCCGGCTTCCACGCTTTTATCCCGTTGTATAAGCCTCCATCTCTGATCTCATTTCCGCTAAGCCCTGTATCATTTTGCCTTTTCAATTTGACACCTTTTACCTGGAGGAGACACACCCTGAGTGTCCTTATCTTTCCCATGTTCCTTGCATTAGGCATAGCTTTGTTCCATGCGCTTGGAGCTAGTTTTGCATGTCCCTGACACTCGTCTCTTCCCACATCGAGCATTCTTCTGCCTTCACTTCGAGCTCGTTAAAAACAGTAAGTAGGTTACGAGCAGTCTTCCACCTTTCCTTCGAGCTCGTTAAAAACAGTAAGGAGGCTACGAGCATTTCTTTCACCTTCCCTTCGAGCTCGTTAAAAACAGTAAGGAAGTTGTGAGCATTTTCCTATCTCCTTTGAGCTCATTAAAAACAGTAAGGAGGTCATGAGTTTACTTTTCCAGACTCGTTAAACCTATATGGAAAAGATCCCTATGGAGTTCTTTTAAGCCCTTTTCAGACTCCTTAAATAGGAAAAGTTTGCCGAGCATAGTTGTCTTTTCGGGCTCGTTAAAATAACTGAACTGACATCCACTTAGGTATAGAATTACCCCTTTTCCGGGCCTTGGTGGATAATTTACGGAAAAGGTATACTCTAGGTATACTCTTGTATGCGCTAGAAGAGTTCTTCTTCCATCATTTTACACTTTTTCGGGGAAGGAGACTAACTTTACGAAAAAGGACCTTTGGAGTCGTCTTTAGGGTTTTCAGACTCTCGAAATGTGAAAACACCAAGCAAGCACATACCAATCCGGGCTCGATATAAAATCCACGGATAAGTGTATAGAGGACTGTTTAAGTTTTTCAACTCTATAAGCAAGAAAACACCGCCGAGCACAGACCAATCCGGGCTCGATATAAAATCCACGGATAGGTGTATGGAGTTTTCTTCTAGGTTTTTCAGACTCCTTAAATATGAAAATACCGTCGAGCATGCTTTAGTTCTTTGTCAAGCTCGTTAAAAAATGAAAAAGGAAAGGGAAGGGAAGAATGTCAAAATATCTTTCAATATGATGGCAGCAAGTCAACTATCTCCTTGAACAAAGCACCTGTTTTGAGTCTATCAAACAAGTTGGGTTCTAGTATTGACCTTAGGGTAAACTTGATCTCAGAGTTCCTACTCCTCCGTTTGGTTAGTCTTCCAATCATTTGGAGAATCTGTTAATGTCTCCTACATTGCAGATATGTATCATGGTCTCTTTGTGTTCAAAGCTGCCTAAGTCACTCTTGTGTCGTGCTCACTGTTCAAGGATACAACCTGTGTCGGCCATTCTGCAGTTGCCTTGACCTCATGTGTCGGCCATTCCTTGGTGTCAGTATGTTTCATCCTGTGTTCCGTCCTACTCCAAATAAGCTCATACCTTTTGAGTGTCCCTCATGTTGGATGATGGAGGATGCATTAAGGCCTCCCTTCCAACGGACTTCTTCCCATCGACTTCAACTCATTGTGCTCTGGGAATGAAGTTTAGAGTTTCGGTTAGTACCTTGGGGATTGCAGTCATTAGTGGCAGTTTCCCTCGCTATTGGATAGATGGGAATACATCAATGTCTCCTATCCGATGGATTCTTCAAGTGTTCGACGGAAAGAGCATCTATTCGCACTTGCTTGAATGTACTAGGTACCTTGGGTTCCATTTTCATTATTGGTGGACACCCTCGCGTTTGTTAACGGTATACATCAATGACCGGTAATCAAACGATGCCCTCCATGTTCGACTATCAACTCATTTATTCGCATGGATAGGTTTGTACCTTGGGTTGTTTTTGGATGAAGACCTTGGGATCCTCGATAGCATCACCTTATTTATGTTATCACCCAAGTTGCGCAAGACTGGGCCACACTCTTTTTGGCTCTTGATGAGACATCGATCCAGCTTGTTCTCTATGGCTATGTTCTCCAGTTTTGACATAGATCCACCTTGTATTTATGTGGCTATGTTTACACTTATGTTCCTCATGGATCCACGCTTGTATTTTAGTGGCCATGATATATGCATCAGTATTTGGACCATTGTTGTATCCTCTTGGAGATCATGTTCCACCATTTGAACATGGACAGTTACCCCATGGATAAGTTTGTCTGACTTTTCCTTTGCTTTCAGGTACTTCATTTGAGCCTATGATTCTTGGTTTCTCCGTTCCTCCACGATTCAACTCTTTATTATTTATAATGTATTTCGGCCATCGTTTCCCGTACTCCCTCTGACCTCATACATTAGGGGGCATCTGTTATAGCTTGAAATGACACCTCTCCGTCCGTGACGACACTTGTTTCCCTTGGTCGCATGACGACACTTCTTGAGATCAAGTTCAGTCACACAACAGGACATTTGTTGATGGAGGAGTCATTTGGGACACTAAAAATGGTTGAAATTACCTCATTCTTGACCCATTTGATGTATATGACCCTTAGGAACATTTTTCCAGACCAAACTATCTCCTGAAAATGAGCAAAAAAGCCTGTTTTTGGCCATTTTTCACTATGAGCGCGACTCTACTGTTATAATAGTAGCGTGTGTACGCGACTTTGTCTCATTTAAAGTAGCGCCCATTTCCATATGTACGCGACTTTGTATACTGTAGAGTAGGGTACACTCTTGTTTTGGTCAAAATCTCGAAATTCGAGTAAGTTAAGTTGGTTGGGAAACCTCTTGAGTGGTTATAACTTCTTTTCCTCTTCCTCATTGATTATATAAGGAGGGTAGAAGGGCCATGTGAAAGGAGCAAGCCTAATTGCAAAGTTATGCTGGAGGAATGGAGACCCTCATCCCCCTCTCTTGTGCTTCAGTTTTGGTAAACCCTAGTACAATTGCTTAGAGGCTGGGATCCTTGGAGAACGGAAGCAGGAGACCTTGAATCTAGGTTTCGTGAAGTGCCAAGCTTGAAGGAAGGTATAATTGTATGTACTTGCTTTCATTCATTAATAAAGATCATACGTTCTTCTCTTTCCAAATATGACCTATTAATGTGTCTTAAGATTTGATCACTGTTTGATTATAGTTTGATGTCTCTTTCCATTATAGATATCAGTATTATATATGTAGTCAAATGTATTTGAGAAAGGTATCAAGTTGTTTTGCAGGTCTGGGCATTGCGACACTGGATAAGCATTGAAGAGCGAGGGAGGAAAAGCTAGGATCAACCTTCTGAATAAGGTGCCTACATCTCTAAACCCTAATCTCTTCATTTATTAGTTATACTTGCAGAATGCTTGTAAGTCTATCTTTATCACCGTAAGTTGGTAGTTTCTCCCCTGAACTATAGGTGCATTTTCCCCACAACAGAATGGTGACTCCGCTGGGGAAAAAGCCTAACTGCTTAGGGGTATCCAAGGTCATTTCTTCAGTCTTGTTTGATGGTCTTTGTTCATTTTCTTGATTAGGATCAGTTAGTAGGCTTTGTTTGACCCTCCTGGGCTTTTTACAGACCCTTCCCAGCCCTTGCAAACCTTTGTGGACCCAGTTTGGGGGTTTTAACCCCGTTTTTTAGACTTTTTTTTTCTTGTACGCTACTGTTTGTACCACACAGTAGCGCCCATACTGCTATGAGCGCTAGTTTCCTTCATACACAGTAGCGCCCATACTGCTATGAGCGCTAGTTTCCTTCATACACAGTAGCGCTCAAAATCTGGGTTTGATTTTTTGAGTTTTTGGGTTGTGGACCCAAATCTAGGGGCTGTGGCTGCATTTTTGGGGGTCCCTGATGACCTTAGGTCTGTGTTAAACCCCTGTAGGTGGTCTCCCATCCTTGTATTGATCCTACATTCATGATTTGAACCTCTTTTGATCATTTTGGGTTTGTTCGGAAAGTTTTGGGGTTTGTTGACTTAAGTTGGGGGGTTGTGGACCTGTTTGGTGTTTTGTACCCTAATTTGAGTCTGATTGAACTTGCTTGCCCCATTTCCACTGGATTTGAAACCTCTTGAGTCTTTTTGACCCTGTTTGTATCTATTTGAGTGAAATTTCTCTTTTAGGTTGGTTTCTTGTCCTCCCTTATGCTTTTAGTTTTTCTTTTGTAGTGAAAGCTCAAGTGTTTTGGCTGTTGTTCAAGACCTTGTTTGCATTGTTTACGTGCAGACCTGACTTTACCAAACCATACTTCTTCGTAGGTCATTCGCTTCGTTTGGGTCTAAAAGTAGTTTTTGTACTCTTTTCCCAATGTTTGGCATGCTTACATCAATAAGAATTTGAAAGTCATATTGGTAGCTTTTACTGTTTCATAAAGAGAACCTGAAAGTTTCTTTGCTTTGCTTTGATAGTAGGTTAGTTTCAGTTTTTGTTTCTTACCTTTGAAAAGCATAAAGAATTTTGATTTATCTTATAAATAGAGTACCTTGCAAGTGGCTTAAAAGATTTTAGAGTGCTTTGCATCAAAAAGAACAAGTTTTCTTTTGCATACCTAGTTGCTTGAGTAGCTGCATTCTTAGGTTTTGAGTTTAATTTTTTACATTTAGACTTTATTTTTACCTTTTTTGCATTCAAAAGATTAAAAAATTGCATTTTCACATGCATTCTAAATCAGAATTTTAAGACTTGCATTGAAAAGAAAAAGATTTGTTTGGTGGTAAATATTTCATTTTCAGTACTCTATTTCTATTATAACCACTCTCACACACCCACTACCTTTTTGAGTAATCAAGTAACCTTTAAAATGAACTCTAATAAAATGAACTAGCAACATTTTCTTTTCTAGGTTACACTACACCAACTAGTTTTGGTTAGGATCTTGGGTTTAAAACACCTTAAACCACCCAAGATCACACATTGCGCAAAAATCGTAGTGAGACTATCATTAGGCAAACCCACCTCACTCAAAATTTGCCTGGGAGCATATGCAGTAGGTCAATGTGAGATCAGTTTGTGGGAATACCCCTCCTACTTTCTGTTCGAGCATACGCCAGGATCGGATTGCGTATTGGGGACTCTTTCGAGTTTCGGGCTTAGCTACCCTGCCCACGCTTTCTGATTCGACCGGTGACTGTTCCCCCAGGATTTTTCGGTGTTGTGGTATCCTTAGTATCAGACTTTAGGTTCATACACAGGTGACAGCGGAGGGTATATCTGCTGTACCTAGGACAGACGTGGGAGGAAATCCCTTGCAGGTCTTTGGGAGGGCGGTTGGGTGATTCCAGCGCTTGCACCCTTAGTCATTGTATTGTGGACCCCGGGTAACTGTCCTTCATCCTTCGTTGATCTGTTCTGGGCCCTCATCATCCCAGACTCTTCTCCGGAAGGCATCTGTTTGCCTGGTTTGATTTACTAAGGACCTTTTTTTAGTGGTGTGCTCTTTGTGCTACTTTTTTTTTTAGTTTGCCGTAGAGAACTTCTTGTTCATTTGAGTAGGACACTATGTCTAGCATTCCGGCGAGTGCCAATCAAGGTACCCCTGTTCCGGGGGATCCTTGTGCTGTTCCATTCATTGGAAACATTGGTGCTCCCTTAATGGCTACTCTGAATCTTCCTGGATTCACTATTGGGCTGCCGGTTTGGTTGTTTTCCACTCCGAATGCCTTGCATGCTCCTGACGCTTCTTTTGTGAGCACCTCAAATCAAGAGCATCAGAACCCTGTGCCTCCTTTGCCAGTAACATCTTCTCCTCCTCCTTCTACCTCATGTGGCGAAAGTAGCAATACTAGTAACCAGCAGTCTAAAAGGAATAGACGGGGGAAGAATAGGAAGAAGATGCCAAAACAAGGGGGCAAGCACCCTGCCTCTGCAAATCATGCAGGGGGCACCCACCCAGCCTCTGGAGGTCAGGCTGGGAGAAAAATTTTAGTCACTGAAAATCATACTGAAAGTTTGTCTTCAACCACTGTCAGTCATGTTGAGGACACGTCATTGATCACTGCTAGCCATATTAATGACAAGTCACCAGTTCCTGTGAGTCATACTGGAGACACCAGATCAGCCACTGCAAGTCATGCTGAGGGAGTTGACATTGTCGACAAACCCAACAAACAGAAGCTTAAGTTCCCTTGTAAGTTTTGCGAGGGAGACCACCTTACTTACTTGTGCCCTGTACTTCCAGAAGTGCAAAAAGTGTGGTCCTTAGTTAAAAAGTCTTCTGCTTCTGAGCGACCAACCTCTGTGAGTCATGCTGGGGGCAAGCTGTCAGCCAATGCTAATCATGCTGAGAGTACTGACGTTATAAAGGAGTCTAAACCTATAGGACGGAAACCAAAGTTCCCTTGTAAACTTTGTAAGGGAGATCACCTTACTCACCGATGCCCTGCCATTCCAGAGGCAAGAAGAGTGTGGTCCATGTCTGAAGGAACTTATGTTCCTGAGTTGTCTATAGATTCCCTACAGTCAGATCAACCTTTGGTTGATAAAGTGGTTGAACCAATGCAATCTTTGGTCGACCCCACTCTTCCTTCGGAGAGTGAAGTGATTGAATCGATGCAATCTTCGACCGATCCCATCAGTCCTTCAGAGATTGATGCACCTACTACTGAAGTCTTCTGCATTACCAGTTTGGATATTTCTGAAAAAGGGGGCACTTCATCTGTGCTATGTGAACCCCTACCAAGCCCTAGGATTGTTTCCTTTGATTGGAATAGTCTAGCCGAGCCTCGTCTTCCTTCTTCGACACCTTTTCAGATAAAGGTTGATATCTGGAACCATACGGTTGATCGATGTATTGTTGATGAAGGTGCTTCTGTTAGTATCTTATCCGCTTATGCTTGGAGAGATTTGGGATTCCCTAATTTTTTTCCAGCTGCTAATTGGCCGTTGACCTTTGATAGAAGACCTAGTGAACCGATCGGACTCCTCCGTCAGGCACCTGTTACCTTGGGTGGAAAAACAGTCTTAGTTGATTTTATGGTTTTAAAGGACCCTATGGACTTTGATATGATCCTCGGGCGTGATTACGTTTATGCTATGCATGCTGTGGTGTCTACGCTTTTTCGTGTGATGCATTTCCCTCATAACGAAAACATTGTCACCATCGACCAGCTTGCATTCGTTGATCCTCCTTATTACCCAACTGTAGACCAGTCTGATCCCTCGTCATTAGGCACTACTATGTCACATGCGCCTCATGTGGCATATTGTTCCTTGAGTTCAACTGCTACTGAGAAGAAGTCTCTGAGTTCATGCTTACCTTCTCGGGACTTGGTCCCAGCTTTTGACCAAGTGACACCTCCATCTGAATGTTTAGATATGTATTCTATCTGGGATGATATACTTCCTTCCGATGAAGTTTTCCTAGAGTCTATAGTACAGTCTGCCATTCATTTGGATGTTGATCCAGTCGCAGTCATGTCCAGCCCCGGTTTGACCTTAAAGTTTGATCTTCCTATTGTTAAGTCTTTGGACTTTCCTATAGATCCGCAAATCGGTGTTCCTGCTGAGTTTGATTCTGCTTCTAGAATTTTCAACTCCCGTGATGATGAATTTGTTTCTGCAGATTCCATCATGTCCTTCAACTTTGATCTTCATCCTGAATTTGATCTTGTTGATTGTAAGTCCTCGGGCTTGGGTACCATAGAGTCTTCATTTGAAAACTCTGCCTTGTTTATGCCTGCTGTTGATGATAGTGAAGTTGAAAGTATTTCTACCACAGTGACTTGTATCGGGTCTTCCTTTACATATGTTTTAGATATGATCCCGGTACTAATGTTTCTTGGAGACAGGATTCTTAGCTGGATGTATACTTGCTTACTGGTCCTTTTCGACACCTTGTGCGACCATGTCAGGTATATTCGGAACCTTGCATATAGGTTTAGGCTTCCCCGCTGTTATGTTGCATTTGAACCTTTTGCCATCCGAATTCGCCATAGGGTCGAACCTGTTGGATATTGGTGTGTTAGCCATCTCTTTATGCATTGTGCACCAGTCCGACAGCAGAGCCTACCTAACATGGGTAACCCTAGTCAGCACCCTTATGCCATTCTGGTGCCCATGCTGAGTTTTTCTCATAGGTTCGGGAGCCTTTTTAGATTCACCATGACTTTGAGAAGAAGCCTCATATCTTTCTTCCTCATATATTTCTGGCCATCCCTGATAAGGCTCCCATCTTTGTGTTCAAATTGCATATGCATCTATTATGATCCCGCTTGCGCTAATGAGCCTGAAGCCGGCTTCCACGCTTTTAGCCCGTTGTATAAGCCTCCATCTCTGATCTCATTTCCGCTAAGCCCTGTATCATTTTGCCTTTTCAATTTGACACCTTTTACCTGGAGGAGACACACCCTGAGTGTCCTTATCTTTCCCATGTTCCTTGCATTAGGCATAGCTTTGTTCCATGCGCTTGGAGCTAGTTTTGCATGTCCCTGAAACTCGTCTCTTCCCACATCGAGCATTCTTCTGCCTTCACTTCGAGCTCGTTAAAAACAGTAAGTAGGTTACGAGCAGTCTTCCACCTTTCCTTCGAGCTCGTTAAAAACAGTAAGGAGGCTACGAGCATTTCTTTCACCTTCCCTTCGAGCTCGTTAAAAACAGTAAGGAAGTTGTGAGCATTTTCCTATCTCCTTTGAGCTCATTAAAAACAGTAAGGAGGTCATGAGTTTACTTTTCCAGACTCGTTAAACCTTTATGGAAAAGATCCCTATGGAGTTCTTTTAAGCCCTTTTCAGACTCCTTAAATAGGAAAAGTTTGCCGAGCATAGTTGTCTTTTCGGGCTCGTTAAAATAACTGAACTGACATCCACTTAGGTATAGAATTACCCCTTTTCCGGGCCTTGGTGGATAATTTACGGAAAAGGTATACTCTAGGTATACTCTTGTATGCGCTAGAAGAGTTCTTCTTCCATCATTTTACACTTTTTCGGGGAAGGAGACTAACTTTACGAAAAAGGACCTTTGGAGTCGTCTTTAGGGTTTTCAGACTCTCGAAATGTGAAAACACCAAGCAAGCACATACCAATCCGGGCTCGATATAAAATCCACGGATAAGTGTATAGAGGACTGTTTAAGTTTTTCAACTCTATAAGCAAGAAAACACCGCCGAGCACAGACCAATCCGGGCTCGATATAAAATCCACGGATAGGTGTATGGAGTTTTCTTCTAGGTTTTTCAGACTCCTTAAATATGAAAATACCGTCGAGCATGCTTTAGTTCTTTGTCAAGCTCGTTAAAAAATGAAAAAGGAAAGGGAAGGGAAGAATGTCAAAATATCTTTCAATATGATGGTAGCAAGTCAACTATCTCCTTGAACAAAGCACCTGTTTTGAGTCTATCAAACAAGTTGGGTTCTAGTATTGACCTTAGGGTAAACTTGATCTCAGAGTTCCTACTCCTCCGTTTGGTTAGTCTTCCAATCATTTGGAGAATCTGTTAATGTCTCCTACATTGCAGATATGTATCATGGTCTCTTTGTGTTCAAAGCTGCCTAAGTCACTCTTGTGTCGTGCTCACTGTTCAAGGATACAACCTGTGTCGGCCATTCTGCAGTTGCCTTGACCTCATGTGTCGGCCATTCCTTGGTGTCAGTATGTTTCATCCTGTGTTCCGTCCTACTCCAAATAAGCTCATACCTTTTGAGTGTCCCTCATGTTGGATGATGGAGGATGCATTAAGGCCTCCCTTCCAACGGACTTCTTCCCATCGACTTCAACTCATTGTGCTCTGGGAATGAAGTTTAGAGTTTCGGTTAGTACCTTGGGGATTGCAGTCATTAGTGGCAGTTTCCCTCGCTATTGGATAGATGGGAATACATCAATGTCTCCTATCCGATGGATTCTTCAAGTGTTCGACGGCAAGACCATCTATTCGCACTTGCTTGAATGTACTAGGTACCTTGGGTTCCATTTTCATTATTGGTGGACACCCTCGCGTTTGTTAACGGTATACATCAATGACCGGTAATCAAACGATGCCCTCCATGTTCGACTATCAACTCATTTATTCGCATGGATAGGTTTGTACCTTGGGTTGTTTTTGGATGAAGACCTTTGGATCCTCAATAGCATCACCTTATTTATGTTATCACCCAAGTTGCGCAAGACTGGGCCACACTCTTTTTGGCTCTTGATGAGACATCGATCCAGCTTGTTCTCTATGGCTATGTTCTCCAGTTTTGACATAGATCCACCTTGTATTTATGTGGCTATGTTTACACTTATGTTCCTCATGGATCCACGCTTGTATTTTAGTGGCCATGATATATGCATCAGTATTTGGACCATTGTTGTATCCTCTTGGAGATCATGTTCCACCATTTGAACATGGACAGTTACCCCATGGATAAGTTTGTCTGACTTTTCCTTTGCTTTCAGGTACTTCATTTGAGCCTATGATTCTTGGTTTCTCCGTTCCTCCACGATTCAACTCTTTATTATTTATAATGTATTTCGGCCATCGTTTCCCGTACTCCCTCTGACCTCATACATTAGGGGGCATCTGTTATAGCTTGAAATGACACCTCTCCGTCCGTGACGACACTTGTTTCCCTTGGTCGCATGACGACACTTCTTGAGATCAAGTTCAGTCACACAACAGGACATTTGTTGATGGAGGAGTCATTTGGGACACTAAAAATGGTTGAAATTACCTCATTCTTTACCCATTTGATGTATATGACCCTTAGGAACATTTTTCCAGACCAAACTATCTCCTGAAAATGAGCAAAAAAGCCTGTTTTTGGCCATTTTTCACTATGAGCGCGACTCTACTGTTATAATAGTAGCGTGTGTACGCGACTTTGTCTCATTTAAAGTAGCGCCCATTTCCATATGTACGCGACTTTGTATACTGTAGAGTAGGGTACACTCTTGTTTTGGTCAAAATCTCGAAATTCGAGTAAGTTAAGTTGGTTGGGAAACCTCTTGAGTGGTTATAACTTCTTTTCCTCTTCCTCATTGATTATATAAGGAGGGTAGAAGGGCCATGTGAAAGGAGCAAGCCTAATTGCAAAGTTATGCTGGAGGAATGGAGACCCTCATCCCCCTCTCTTGTGCTTCAGTTTTGGTAAACCCTAGTACAATTGCTTAGAGGCTGGGATCCTTGGAGAACGGAAGCAGGAGACCTTGAATCTAGGTTTCGTGAAGTGCCAAGCTTGAAGGAAGGTATAATTGTATGTACTTGCTTTCATTCATTAATAAAGATCATACGTTCTTCTCTTTCCAAATATGACCTATTAATGTGTCTTAAGATTTGATCACTGTTTGATTATAGTTTGATGTCTCTTTCCATTATAGATATCAGTATTATATATGTAGTCAAATGTATTTGAGAAAGGTATCAAGTTGTTTTGCAGGTCTGGGCATTGCGACACTGGATAAGCATTGAAGAGCGAGGGAGGAAAAGCTAGGATCAACCTTCTGAATAAGGTGCCTACATCTCTAAACCCTAATCTCTTCATTTATTAGTTATACTTGCAGAATGCTTGTAAGTCTATCTTTATCACCGTAAGTTGGTAGTTTCTCCCCTGAGCTATAGGTGCATTTTCCCCACAACAGTGTGATGAGCATCAGTACGATGCTCCAGTTACTTCTTTGGATATGCATCAGTTGGATGCTTTGTATGATCAGTTGGATCATGTATATGTATATGCATCAGTTGGATGCTTTGTATGATCAGTTGGATCATGTATATGTATATGCATCAGTTGGATGCTTTGTATGATCAGTTGGATCATGTATATGTATATGCATCAGTTGGATGCTTTGTATGATCAGTTGGATCATGTATGATGACATGCATCAGGAGGATGCAGTGACGATGATTAGGATGATCATGTGTGATGAGTATCAGGATGATGCACTGGATGACAATCATCAGGGCGATGCAGTGATGATGATCAGGATGATCATGTGTGATGAGTATGAGGATGATGCTTTGGATGACATGCATCAAGACGATGCAGTGACGATGATCAGGATGATAATGTGTGATGAGTATCAGGATGATACTCTGGATGATATGCATCAGGACGATGCTATGATGATTATCAGGATGATCATGTACATCAGGATGATGTATGGTGAGTATCAGGTTGATAATCTATGGTCATGGACAGGTTGTATAGATGAGCATGTAAGTTGAACTGGGAGATCTTGTCGGTCGTGTTGTGGCACATAAAGGATCCTGGGATACTCTTTCGAGGCATTGCTCTTGGAGGACATGTAACTAGACCTGGGAGATCCAATAGGTTGAGCAGTACGCTCGTAATCAATCCTGGGATGCTCTTTCGAGGCTTTGTCCTATGGCATGTAACTAGACCTTGGAGATCCGATAGGTTGAGAAGTACACTAGTAATCAGTCTTGGGATGCTATTTCGAGGCTTTGCCATGACCACATGTAACTAGACCTGGGAGATCCGATAGGTTGAGAAGTACGCTCGTAATCAGTCTTGGGATACTCTTTCGGGGCATTGTGGTGGGGGTCACATGTAATACGTCCTGGAGATCCGGACAGGTTGTGCTAGTCACGTAAAAGGCCTCGGATGCTCTTTAGAGATCTTCCTAGGAAAGACACTCTTTTAAGGCTTTGTGACGGTCACATATAAGTAGACCTGGGAGATCTTGCCGGTCGTGCTTCGGCACATAAAGGATCCTGAGATACTCTTTTGAGGCATTGTGACGCACGTAATAAGTCCCTAGGATTCCACAGTATGGCCAGTATTGATGAAGACCTACAGGTGGTGGGCCTACATCCAGCATGAAAAAGGGTTGGCTCTGTAGAACTTCCTATGATGAGAAGAATTATGAGATAGCCCAATGATCGAGATGTCGAGTACAACAACAGTGATGATGATGATGCTTCATGATCCAGTGATGATGATCCAACTCCATAATTGAAGACTTGTGCCTATATGTATCGGTGACTTGTGTAAAGAGAATAGCTTCCTAGTTAAGAGGGAGTGTTGATGTATTTGTAACTTCGGAAGATATTCACTTGTGTATTGTATTTGTACTTTATTGTATCCCCAATGGAGATGTATTATTCCTCCGATTGCAAGTGTCGTCAGTTGTATTTGCAAGTGTCGCAAGTTATATTGTAGGTGTCGCAACTTATACTTGATGGGTTATTAGACCACCTTGATGGGGTCGGCCCGGTATGAGTCATGTGGCTCAAAGGGTTATTAGACCACCCTAGTAGGGGTCGGCCCAGTCAGCATTATGTTAAGTGGTTAAGTTGAGGCCGACCTAGTTGAGTAAAGGTCAAGTGAAAGTTAGTGTATAAATAGAAAGTGTGTCTCTCTCATTTTACACATCTCTCTCATTCACTCACTTCGCATTAGTGAGAGAAGAGGAGGGTGCGCACAAGTGGAGGAGGAGCATGCTGCTGAAGATATCTATCTCCTGGGTTTGATCATGGTGATCCTTGTATTGATGCTTATTCTATCTCTGAGGAAGTTGCGAGGTTTTTCATGTTCTTGGTTTTCCCCATTGAAATGTTTTGTGTCTCTTGTCTCTTGTCTCTTATGCTTGATATGCTGTACATGTTGTTCTTTCAGTTAAGATCCTAGATCGATTGAATTAAATGATGAAAATCTAACAAAATGCAATGTCAAATATAATGATAGCCTTTACTCTTATAACTGTAAATCATAAAAGGTTGTTGCAATATAATTTTTAAAGATAGTTTGTGTTTCACTCACTTGAAGTAGTTATTATTTGAGGGCCAAGATATTCATATGACCAGGCTCATACAATATATGCTCATATAAACTTCAACAATCTGCCAAGTTAATGAAAATAATTTTACCGGTTTAGAGCATCCTTCGGTAGGGAATGATATTGAGCATCCAAACCAACATCACATAGGCCAAGTTTCACCCTCCACGAAGATTCACCCATGCTCATGAGTTTTTAAGCTCATGTTGTTCGTTTCACGTCAATATCCATGATGACAAAGATCGATTACACTGGGACTTATTGCTCATTTTGTTCATAGAGATGTCACCTTGAAGTGAGTTTGTTGGCAATAGCAATAGAAAAAATACACAAATTGTGCTTCACATTTCTTTATGGTGTGGCGGTTATCATATGACTGCAATCATGTTTAGAATTAGTGCACTCAAAAACAGTCACACGAACGAAGTTTGTAACGTTTTAAAAAATGTTTGTTGAGCATTATGATAAATATCATGGTAATGGAACATGGCACAACTCACATTAATTATCTGAATTGAATGATTTCTACACCACCAAAAACAACAAAATATAGTATATTACCTCGATCGGATCACAAATTTGTGTCTTAAAAATCCCTTGAAATCAATTCAAATGTGCAGTGTCCCCGACGCCACTAAACACCTCAAAACTAGGGGGGAGGGTTGATTCAAGGAATGCATAGCGGAATAAGGGATCTAAGGATAGGCCAACATGTCTAAATGCTAAGTAAATAAACATACATCCCTTTTGAATGAAATGCAGAAAACAATGCATATCATTCCCCCTGACGCACATGCAATGCAAGCATGAATTCAATCTCACTTGAACCTATAAGTTAACATGTAACTAATCATTATTAACATATCTACATGCTACCATGAATAGCCAAATAAACCATAATAAGATAGAGTTAGAGTTTGACATGTGAACATTAACAGATTTCCAGTTCTCGGTGTTAGTTTCAGCTATGCAAATGTTGTCTTTACTGCCCATTTGGACATTGGCTTTGCCTTTGACCTTGACTCCGACAATATTATTTGAGGAAAACCGGTTTCGGATGACCTGGTTTTGTGTGATTTCAAAACATATTTTTATTGTGTTATTAGTTGAGGGAATTCACTCGGATGACCTGAATATTTGTGAAACTTATATTTTGAATATTACAGACAATTGCTTGAGAACCATTTATTATGTGACCACATTATGATGATGATCAGTATTGAGTGATTCTGATGATTTCGATGTTGATTGACTATTTAGATGATATTATGCAATGGTGATTGAATGTTTATAAATGTGAAATTATGAAATGCACATTATTATGTTTTGGATAGCATGTACTCTGTTGTGTCGTTGAGTGTGATAGGAAAGGTAGCTACATGTGATGCAATGATGGCGTAAATACCCCATGACTCCAAACTGAGTCGAGTATCATTGATGGCGGATGTCAATCTGGTATTTTTGTTATATCACGATTTTTTCCTTAAAATATTTGATGCATGTGATGTTTACGTGCACGTGATGGATTACGATTGTCAATCGATCCACATCAGGTAACGGGGCTGAACCAAGATATGATGTAAATTTAGTATTGTCCACACAACGAGTTGGGAAAGAGCGAGAGAGGCTCTTGGTTATTAGATGCATATTGTTGTGAGGGTAAACTGTGGATTCAGTCACTCACGAGGCACATTACTGGGGGGCACAATAAGGATACAACCTTATTCTCCAGGAACCACCAGTCCCTCCACAGGGTCAACGAACTGAGTTAACAAGGTCTTATTTGTCGTACCAAATCCCCACCAAGGGGGGAGTATCTGAAGGGAATGCGCGGAGCATGGCACCCTTGATATCCCCATCGCAACGAGAATTTGACAGATAATAAAAGAAAAACAATCATTAAATTTAAATATTAATGGGGGACAATAAGAATATTCCTAAAAAAAAATAGAAATGAATTTAGTTAATTTTGATGTGAATGAAATTCCAAATTAATTAAATTTAATCATGGATTTATGAAAAATACAAGTGAGAAAAATAACAGATAGTTTACTGAAAATTAAAAGATAAAATAAATCCTGAAGAGAAAATCAGGAAAACATCAACTAAAAGTAAGTTTCAGTTAAAAAAAAACAAATCAAAAAGTTGTCAGAACTGAGACAGGGTGGGTGAATAAGAATAAAAAAATTAAATTAAATCGAAAATGGATGCATGAATGCATGAGGGTTTTTTGAAAAAGGTTAAAAAGGAACGAAGAGGGCATAAGGCTCTCATATTTTACCCTAGTGTTGGACGACAGAGACTCTGTCACATTGTAAGGTGACCGTTTTGGGTGTGGTTCACTTCGGTACGAGAGGGGTTAGGAGCCCCACAACATTATCCTGTGTACCATAGTTCCTTGGATAGCATTCTATTTGTCAGCCCCATTGTGGCTCAATGGTCCCAAGGGAAGGAGAGTACCCATGGGTATGGTAAAGAGGAAACCGATGGATCAAGCTTGATTGGAAATTCAGAGAAGAAGTTTGCAGTGGATCTTCGGAATTTTCAACAATATTCGACATTCCATGGCAAGTAGATCAGGTCGGTCCAATTTTGATTTAATGTTCTCTATTATATCTTGAGAATGGCATATCTATTAAATGAAGAAAATGAATGAAACTAGATCTATTTAATGGTTTTAGAAAAAAATTACTGGTTGAATTTGATCTCTTATTTAAAACAATGAATGCATGTTAATTTAGTAGATTTAGAAAGCGTCCCTGGAGGGGCATTACATTTAGATTTGCTTAAAATAATTTTACAGACTCAATAGATGGATGAACCATCTACATGGATAATGAATGAAATCATGATTTTTCACTTACTTTAATGTAGCCACTCGTGGAATAAAGTATTCCATTGTTTAGATTCATCTTGTGGAATATAATTTTCTATGGAAAGGAAAAAGCAAGTTCCATAATAGAACAAGGGAGATAGAAGCTAAGCTTCAAGTCCCTGTTATATGCCACGATTAATATGTTCATGATGGCTTATGATGGCTTGGTATGCTCTAATATTAGATCGCAAAGGAGTGAATACTCTATGTAAACAATAAGATCCTACTATATATGAAGACTTTCATAATCAAATACACGATTTGATCTGTGCTAGGGTAAACACAGGTTCCCAGAGTTACCTTGCTAGGCTCGGTTTGTCAAATACATTATATATCATTTGATTTTAGGAAAGAAAGTTTGGCCAGATCATGAAAGTAGAGCTTAAAATATAATTCCTTTTTATTTCTTAGATTCTGAAGAGCTAGCTATCTGTGGGTAAAAATAAGTAGTTTTTTTGAATGGTTGATGGCATTCCAAGGTTTACATAAAAGCAACCACTCAATAAGCATAAATATGTGTAAAATCCTCATATGTTTAAGATTGATTAGATTAATAAATTTCGAAGTTAAAGTTATTAATCAATAAGATTTAAATTTATTGATTTTCATTTAGCCAATAAATTTTAACACTAAAATTATTCTTAATTATTGATTTTTACTTAGCCAGTAAGATTTAAATCAAAAACTATTCTCACTTAATTAATAATATTTAATTGTAAAACTAAAGAAATAAGAATTGTAAAACTAAAGAAATAAGAAACAATTTTAACTTAGACATTATTGATATATAAATTAACATATAGTTATAAATTATGTATCCTGATGCAACTTGTGGTCTTATCGCAGGCTGGTTTCTTATAACCCTATCCACATGTTAATCAAGTCGACATCCGACAAGAAATGATATGCATAGACATATACATAAGTCTCAATTGAAACTTTTCTCCAAACTGCATGGCCACCAAGTGTCTGCATAGTGCTAGCCTCAGATCATCTGTTTTCCTTTGAGAATGGGCCATATTGTTTACAACTGTCATTCTCAGCACCTTGCAGTTGTCACTCTCAACACATTCTTCGTGAACCAACTTTATGTCGATAGAAACAACTGACTAGTCTTGGACACATAATGGATTTAAGGTGGATGGGATTCGATCTTGGGCCCTGCTTACCACCAGCGGGTTAGTCTAAATTTCTATCTCTACTCTCACAAGATACTCTGACCTTTCTCATACTTACATTTTTTGAAACAATAGTACTATTACTATGTTCTAAAGTTGTTGTGGCAAGCAAGTAATGCTCAAACCCATCAATTGCATATTATAACCCATCAACAAAAACATAGTCATTATAACCTAACCAGTCCCAAGAAAAATTGAGGTGCAAATAGGGATCGCCAGTATATTCAAATTTAATATCCAACTGGATTTCTTGTAAATATTTCACTGGAATAATGAACAGCCAAACAATGTCAATTTGATCCTTCTACACTATTTTTGCTTTCTATGAGACGCAAATTCGTGCGAGTCCATGAAATTCACAAATATATGAAATATTGTAGTAATGAAAGATTCTAATAAAATAAATAACGATATACATACCATCTTAAGCGAATGTACCATTTCGACATAGAACACTTCGACGATAAATCTCTAGAGCGTTAAAAATTGGAGGCAGAGTTGAACTATTTGTTGCTTGTACCGAAAATTCCATTTGAGGATTAATATTGTATGGCATAAAGATGGAGACATTAGAGGACTTCAAATATTTGGGATGTATTGGGCCAGAAAGCGTCTTATTATCCAAACGTAATTTGAATTCCCTCACGCTAGAAGCATTTAGAATCTCTAATTCAGCAAAGTACATTGAAATATAGAGGAATCCATTTTGGGCGATGTTCTGAAATGGGAAAGCATATGTTAAGGGGCTTCTTCGTGTCGTTTGCATGACTCGAGAGGGTGGCTTATCGTAGGCCACTCCAGTTGTTACCATCTTATTGATTCTGATAATTTCAAGTTTGTCTATATTTCCAAACTGAGACCAAAGTCTGTCAAAATGATCATTTGAATATATGTAAATCACAGCCAATAGGCCGAACATTTCTGTGATGAGAGATAGATTTTCATTTTTAAAATCTCTATAGAAATAAAACGCAAAATTATAATTTGGCTAAACAATATTGTAACAATAAGATACAAATTTATATCCTTAAAATAAAAATAAATCCCAACAAGATTAAGATGATATATCTAAAATAAATATCTATATACAGATGATCTTCAGCCCTGGATCTGTTCCACTCCAAGTAAATTTCTTTCATCTTTTAACATAACAAATCTCTAAAACACAACGATTAAAACCTATAAAACAGAACAATATCAAATCTGTAAAACACTACCAATAAAACCTAAAAAACAGAACAACCTGGTAAAATAATTTAATCTACTTCCTCAATAAGGCGCGATAATGACCATGATTTTGAATTTCTAAAAGCTTTACGTTTACCTAGAATAAATTTAATCCTAACAATTATTTAAGTCGGTGATATTAAATCTTTATGAATAAGAGAAAGTCGATGTTTGTTCAGCATTTGGCTTGCAATCAATTACCGGTTTCCCATTTGAAAACAGTAACACATCATCCACAAAAAGAAAATGCGATAATTAAACCCTTGATACCAATTCCAGAAATGATACCACGCCTCTTTACGTCCATGATAGACCTACTTAAACCCTCTACAACTAGGAGGAAGAGTAGAAGAGAAAGGGGGGTAGCCCTTGTCAGGTAGGAGACTTAGTTTATTGTAGGATAAAAGGCATGAGGACCCTGGAAACATGAAAGCTTTACAAATTATGGCTCGGGCCTATGTGATTGATACTGTTTGCAGGAAACACCCCAACTATTTTCATTTGGATGGATAACCACTGAATTTATGTGTCAATGGTAGTCATCCCAAGCATTTTATTTATTGAAAAGAATATTTTTAAGGAACAACCCTACCCTATACCATAGTCTACTAGGTGACAATATTTTTAATTTTTTCCTTAATTCCTTGGCCCAAAGAGATATAGTCCACACTCATCCACGAGATCAGCGAGGATTAAAAATAAATATGTGATTAATTGCACTATAGATCGTAGTTGCTTAACAAATTGGATCCTTCACACAAGGTTAGGGTAAAAGAGGAGTTATAAACATGTCATAAAAGGTTGAGATCTCATCCACTAGATCTGAGCAATTATGTGTTGGAGGGAGGCGTGGGAGCTAGGATAATAGAACTTCGATATTGCATGCATTCTAGGTGCATACACATTGTTCCGTATGGTTCAATGAGGTAGGAATGCGATTCAGGTAGTCCTCATCTTCAATATTTTTCCAAATAAGATTAATAAGAAGGTTACGTCGAGCTCAGTCAAAATGTCACCTTACGTTGGCACGGATCAAGTGTATCACACCTTTCCATTGTTGGACTTTCAGGAACAATGCTTGAGTACTCAGATACGGGCGAAATCCAAATGAAACAGGAAAAAAGATGGGATTCTTTATTTCCCTTCATCTGAAAAAGCAAAATCAAACCAAAATCCCAATTCTCTCATACGGCCATGAATGTGTCAATCGTATAAAAACAGAAGCACTGAAATAATTATCTTTGCACTATATCACCAGAATTAATAATGTAAATCATGCAAGTTCATATCACCAGAGTTAATAACGTAAATCATGCAAGTTCATGAGCACGGATCCATCATAGAGCCTTCAATATGGATATTCTCCCTGGTGATGTGGACACATGCTTTGGATTCCTTTCATGTACAGATGGTAAGCGTGTTGTGTAGAGCCTAATTGCTATAACTGAGACAGGAGTCGTATTAGGTCTGTTTTTCTGCAAATCCTGTACACATTGAAGCTTTAATGGTCGCCAACTGGAACGTAGTGCTTCTTTCTTTTGTTGATGTATTTGCATAAGGTGGATACAAACCATTGTATATGTGCGACTGAGGCATTACATTATATTTTGTAACCTATGCACACAGGAAGTTACAATAGCCGACAGGTGTTAAGCCCATTATTAATTGGTATACATGGTTTGAAGTAAGAAAGCCACGGAAGCAAAGACACTGTTAGTATTTCTCCAGGTGCATAGTCTGAATAAGGGAATGTCTCCCATGTGTCTCCATCCTGGTTTCAATGCATTCACTTTGTAATCAAGGGTTTATGCCTAAGTTATTACATTACATACTCAAAGGTGGAGAGCTTGCCTTGATGTGAGGCCAAATAAGGCTTATGATTATGTGATTGGTGAAAAGGCATTGCAGGGACTAAACTTAGGTTAAAATTCCTAGAAAACGGTGCAAAACTAATACTAATTCATCAAATCGATTTCCATAGTCCTTGCTGCTACGGGCAGGGATGAATAAGGCCTAAAGGTAGTTGGAAATAAGGGTATGAAAATCCATATGAAGGATTTTCAATTGTTGAAGATGTTATAGCATTGAGGGAATTATTCCAACAACAAATGTGGATTGTAGGTAAGTTGTGGAGAGTTGGTATGGTAGAATAAATCCATTGAGATAAGGGAGAAATGGATTTTATTATCAAAAGGATTTTTATTTTATTTTTTTGAAAAGAAGGAGGTTTCTTTTCTCTTTAGAACAGGGGTCATTGACACTTTTCATTGCATAGAGACAATTGAGGAGACATTTTTACTTTTCAGACACAGACGTAGTAATTACAACATCTACAAATGCACTGGTGAATTAATGAATGGACGAGAAATTGATGGATTCCACTGGCAAAATGCATAAAAACACATACTCGTCGAAAATTCGACGAAATGCCCAGTGACTCAAATGAGGACAGTTTTTGTCAAACGAAACATGGAGATGATTAGCATGACGAGATGAACACAATGGCATGGGATACTTGACCCTGTGATGCATAAAAAAAAATACGATTAGTCCTCAAGACAGGACTCAATGAAGCTATGATGACACACATGATGTGACTTGAAAAGTCTACTGAAGGTGTCAAATGTAAACAAAAATGGTGAAATAAAGTATGGGCATGATGAGATATTTAACCTAGACATGATGGTGCCGAAGAAATGACTACACGATAAAATTTAACATGTTCGTCTAAGTCACTAACTTGATGGATGATTAGCATTTTATGTTAACTACGGGATGAAGTTTCCTGAAGAGGGGGTGTATGTAATGCCCCATTGTATTTAAAGAAAATTTCCAGCTTTGATTATATGTGAAAGTACTTATGTGCCAATGAACAAGATAGTGGATTCCTTGAGTTGGAGGCCTCACATCTTCTTAGTGTTTCCACTGAAGACGAATTTGCAAGAGAAGATACTAAAGTTACAATTGGTGGATAGTTGGTACAATGAAGTCAGGACAGAGCTGGAAGAGGGAACCATTGCGGTTCCTAACTACAAGGGGTACACAATTGAGGATGATGGATTGTTGAGATACAACCAACATATGTATGTGCCAACGAATGATGAAGATTGAAATTTATTCTGTCTAAAGACCATCGGGCGGTGTATATGGCCCATCTGGGGGTGAAAATGATGTATGCAAATCTAAAGCCAGTGTTTTTTGGAATGATATGAAGAAATATGTTGTGGAATTTTTGGCAAGACGCTTAGAATTCCAGCTAGTGAAAGATGAGCATCTCCATTCGGCTACACTGTTACATCCCCACACCATCTAATAATATAATTGGGAGGTGATATCAATGGATTTTATTGTCGAATTACCAGTGACCTCCAGGAGGCATGATTCCCTCTTATTGTGGTAGACACGTTGACTAAGAGTGCACACTTTATTCCGGTCAATACTACTTATCAAGAGCATGAGATAGCACAAGTCTTCATGAACGAGGTAGTGTGAATGCATGGTATACCTTGGAAGATCATATCTAACGGGGATTAGTATTCACCGGGAGTGTTACACCTAAAATCCTACCATCGTGAGATTTAGTGTATACATCCCTAAATTTTTCTTGACTAAGTTACTGGCCTGGAAGAGATATAACCCATTTACACTAGGTTTTGAGAGCTCGTCGCAAGCTGCACTCATGCAACGTGCGACGTCGCATCTTGCTTTCTTGCAGGGTGCAACAATGTCAATTAATGGACAAAAATAGCTCCTTCGAGCCCATTCTCAAAGCTAGCTGACATGGATCCCTATCCCTGACCTTGTGGGAGAGCTGTCACTCAGTTCCTAACCTCTTGGAAGGATCCCCTATCTCTCTCGTACCATATCTCAACCTACCCTATCCATACCCTATCCACTTAGTCCTATATAAATGAAGCTCTATCCCTCTCCAAAGGGAGGAAGTCTAAAGTGTCTACATGCTGGTGAAATCATCTTGGAGAGATCTCTACTCATCCATTGAGAGACTCACACTTCCTTGGGAGGATATGGCATTGGCTTGGATGGAAAAGGGATACTTCGTTAAGCTCTGGTTGTAGTCATTTTTTTCTATGTCCTTTCCCTATATTTACAGTAATATAAATGCTTTCCACCAATATTGTTGTGATTGATGATATTGTGTAGTTTACCTACTTAACTGTTTACTTAGATCTGTTATCGTTCGGATACTTTTACTTGTTTGTCTTTTTTTGTGCATCTTGACAGGTCTTGAAGCTTAGATCTGACGACCGCAAGGCATGGAACAACATCCAGGAAAAGGGACTGCGAACTTAAGGTAAGACATCCGATAACTTGATCCTTAACTAGATCTAGGAAAGTGGATTATAGTCTGTACTATTTGTTCTAGACTCACATTGAGCTAGGGAGATCCGGCTCGGCTTAAGTGGATTGTCCATCAAACAACTCTGCCAACCATACTGGGGAAGAACATAGTTTTGGAGTTGTCAATTTGAATGTCATTTTCAGTTGATTTCTTGTTACAAGCCATATTATTTGTCATTTGCCTTCTAAACTGGTTTCACCATCAAATCTTCGCTTTGAAGAGTTTGATTACCTTCCTCTGAGTTTGTACTTCTCATTTTCAAACCATTTCATGCTCATTGTTTGGAGAATTGGTTCATTTTTTAACTCAGATCTCGCTTGTCGCACCTGGTCAATGGACTCAAAGCGACACTGTGTTATTTTTTTATCTCTGTTCTTTTCCTATTCGCCTGTCGTCGCAACCCTTTCTTTGGTCTTTTACGATACTGGCGCACTTCCCGCATTGGTAAACTGCGACGTCGCACTGTGTACAACCACAGAGTGCGCCGATCTACCAATTTTTCCATACAAGCACCCCTTCTCCATTTCTGATTTGATTTTTGGTTTGTGTGCAAACTCCCTCTGTACTATAAGATCTAGTCAAAGACCCCATATTTGATTTGTGTATTGAGTTGTTTGGTTTTATTTGGAGTTGTTTTGGGTTCCATCTTGGACAAGTCTGAGATTTGGTAGTGGTGGACACTCTTGTCTCCCTCGCCTGCATCCACTCACCCTGGCATTACCTCCTCTCCTTTCCAGATCTGATCATTGTATTGGATCGATCTCCAGACCTCATTTACATTCATTTTTGAACCTTGCTTGCTTTAGTGATGCTTGTTACTGATTGATTTTGAGTGTTTGTGTGTACTTTCAAATCATTGAGTGCTCATCTTTTCTTTAGATTTTTGGAGTTATTGAAGTGTTGCAAGTAATCTTTTCATTTTGATATTTGTGTTTAAAAGCATCGTTGTTATCAAGTTGTTATTTTGATACATCCATTGAAAGATCAAAAGTACTTTATTTCCATCATTTCTCAAGCTCATTTGAAGAATTGCATATGCGTTGGAATGTCTCATTTGTAGATCGTTTGGAAAAGTTGAAAGAAAATTGCATTATTTGTGTTTTTCACAAATTATGAGTTGCTCATCTTCTTGGAAAATTTGGATAGATATAAAGTTTTGCAAAAGTAGTTCCATGCTTGGAAAGTTAAATGCATCTTTTGGTTTTTATGCTTTTAAGCCATTGTAGTGAAAGTGAAAAGCTTGCATACTCTACTTAGAAACTCTCTCTTTTCATCACTTAGCATCATTTTGTTTTGAAAAGATAAAAGAAAAAGAAAAAAACATGCTTTGATTTGGTTTAGTAGTGTTGTGTCTTTTATGTTTCGCTCGAAAAGGAAAAGAATACTTCATAGTCATTTTTTGGTAGATTTGGGATTGCATTGCATTGTGTTGCTTTGGTAAAATTGGAAAGAAATTTCTCCCTCCCATACATAGAGTTCATCAAAAGAAAAGTGTAATTTTTGCATGTAGTTAGGGCCTGCATTATGTTTACGATTATGTACTCACCTCATGCATTCACCTAACCATCCAGATAAAATTAACGGTAGAACTAGGGTAAAATTTTTAGTAACTTGTGTGTAAGTTAGAGACGTGTTCCGGTGTCGTTAAGCATGAAAGTTGTCGTTATTTTCCAGCACTGTATCCCGGGGGTACTAATCTTCCACGTAATTATCGGTATATCGAGCTCTTTCACGTACCCACCAAGTACCACACATACTTGGCGTATATAGAAAGGTGTTTCATGTACTCGGTAGTATATCGGAAGGTCTCTTGCCAAACGGTTGTGCATTAGACAGCACCACTACGGATTTGAGCTCCCACGTACCTTGCGTATATCGGGAGACACCATTAGGATTCCTGAAACCAACTGAGTTAACCTTTTGGCCGTCTTGGCGGAGCAATAAACCAAGAACAACACTTGGGGAGATTGCTACGCATGTACCGTCCAGGTAATCGGGTATTCAGGAAAGGGTATGGTCCCTATCCTCCTTGTCATGTTTTACTGTTGGACCCTACGATATATAGTGATTTGCGAAGCCTTGACAATATTGTGAGGTTCCAGACCTTTGAATCCACTCTTATAACATAAGTTTGCTTATGGCCTTAGTTTGGGTAGGGTTTGTCTGGTCTGCTTTTCTTTCATTTAGCTTGCCTTAGGAGAAACTTTTTGTTTCAGTCACTTTGGCTGACTTTCCTTGGAGAAGGTCTCGCAGGATTTAGAACTTACCACCCGAATATCCCCTTAACCAGGAGGTAATTTTGAGGGTAAGAATGGACCCACAAGCCAGGGTCGGGTCACATGAAGTGGAAAACCCCACTTTGAATGTTGGAGGACCTTTGTTTCCTCACACTCCTCCAGATTCACCTACCTCTCAACCCCCGCGGGGTGAAGAAGCACAAATCCCCACTTCACAAGACTTACCTCCCGTTGCACTGGGAGAGCCTGGATCGTTGGAATGGGTAAATCAACCCTAGGATGACCCCACAACAACTGCTAGTCCTTCAACAGCTTATTAGACATCTTCTCTAGGCCACCAAGTGGCCCATTTTTCCATTGCATCCCCACCCAGTTGGCCTACCCCTGAAGAAATCTTCGCACCCATTCATGATCATTCGGAACGATTATGTGTTCGAGGTGATGAACTTAGAAGACAGAGTCTTTCACAAAGGGTAGAAGACCCTCCATTATCCTCTTACCAACCACGTCCAAGTCCTGTTTTATCTTTTGAGTCACCGGAATCATCCACACAACACGTGACCACTGCTGAAGCTAGTCAACCATCCATTCCTGAACATGCATCCCCTAGACAGGATACCATTTCAGTACCTCTCACAACCCAACCTGTTGAAGCACAACAGTCCAACACACTTGTGATCACCACGGTTACGTTACTTGCTCCTCCCCCACCTCAAACTTCGAGGGGAGGATACTCTTTACCCCCTACCTACAAGTACTGTTAATCCTACGGTGAATGATCAACAACCAATGTTGGGTCAACCTTTACTTAGTGGTCAGCAAGTTGTTGCTGGGGGGAAACCCCCATCTCTTAACCATAATACTGCAATAGGAGTTCCCATCGGGCCTTCCGTTGGAAATTCCTTACCTCCCAGACCTTCCACTATGGGACTATCCCATGTTGGGGGACCGTCCAACGTAATTCAAACTCCATCGAGTCAAGTGTATCCAGGTCATCCTAACCCTATGTCGGGTCAACTTAATCCCAGAAACGCACTCTACAGGGTACCTTACCCCGACAATCCTTACACTCTATGGGGACAGCAACATGTTTTACAACGTGAACCCCCACTTACAGTCCCTCCACCCCCCTTTGGTCCACCCCCACCTCCCATTGGAGGTGGCGAGCCCCCACATAACTCTGGAGGAGGCAGACCTCTACCTTCTAGCAGAGGACCACCTCATTTCGGTCATCATGGACCACCCCCCCTGGTGGAGGTGGTGGAGGACCACCCCCTCCTGGCGGTGGTGGTGGTGGAGGACCATCCCATCCCGGTGGTGGTGGTGGAGGACCTTCTCATCCTGGTGGCAATGGTGGTGGACCACCACCCTACTATGGTGTAGGTGGAGGAGGAGGCTCTTACCCTTCCGACGGCGGCGATGGCCCACCACCCCCTCCCGACGGAGGTGGTGGAGGCCCGTCCTATTCCAGTGGTGGTAGCGGGCCACCACCTCCTCCCGAAGGAGGTGGTGGCGGCCCATCCTACCCTGGCGGTGGTGGCAGACCCCCACCATTTGGAAGCAGCCCACCCCTCCCAGCGGTGGAGGAGGGCCCCCACCTTATGGTAATGGGCCACCTTATTATAGTAATGGACCACCTTATTATGGCAGCGAACCTGCATTCGTTCCGGGCGACCCGTACCCCTATGGCCAGTTTCCTCCTGGAACACCCTATGGTCAGTCGATACAAGGTCCCATAGGTCCTTACACGCCTTATTAGTACTATCAGTACCCTCAGCCTAATCCGCAGCTGCCTTTTTTGGTTACTTTGGATCTACCTGACCTGTCTCGCCTCACTAATGAACCCATCTACCATGAAACTAATTGGCCACCTATTCCGGCGAAACTTCCATCAGATATCCCAAAATTTGATGGCAAGCGAGGTGAGGATCCTAAAAACCACATGATGACGTACCACTTGTGGTGTTCATCCAACTCCTTGATGGATGACTCAATCCATCTTAGGTTATTTCAACGGACTCTCACTGATTTGGCTTCCAAGTGATATATTGAACTACCACCCCATTCTTTTCCTGATTTTGGTTCTCTTGTTATGAATTTTTTGACTCATTTCCAGTTACCTATATGGTATGAAACTGGTATAGATATTTTAACCTCGCTCCGTCAAAATACTGCTACTCACATCTCAGATCATATACATGAGTAGTGGAGGAGACGACGTCTCATTAAGACTCCTATTCCAGATCAACTCCTAGCAGACTGGTTTACGAAGTCTCTCATACCTACCATAGCACGAGATGTTTCCATGGGAGGCGCTGTCACTGAGGAACAAGCCATCGCTCATGCCTATTTGCTAGACTTAGTCTATGCTCAATCTGGCATGTTGTTTGATATTCTTCCTGACGCACCCTGCAACACTTACAACCCTGCGAAACCACCCAAGGGGCCCCAAGCCGATGGCATCATTGGATCCCTTCACACCCAACCTTCCTCTCAAACTGTTGGTTTGTCAAACCCCCAGGGTTCTTCCCCATCACCAACACAGGCTGGTCACGGCACCACCAAATCATCCACTCCTGTTGTCACCAAAGAAGTGAATTCGGTTTCATCAGCTTCACCTCAAAAGTCTGGTGGTAAGAAAAAGAACAAAGGGAAACCTAAGAAATCTTCCACCCGGCAGGAACAAAAGAGCACCCCTGATGATACCAAACAGAAAAGGAAGTTGAAGTATCATTGTCTACTATGTGGTGATGATCACTTTTCTAAAGAATGCCCCCATAGAGACGAATTTTAAAAGTTTCTCAAGGGAAAAACCACACCCGTAGTTCTCAACGATCCCTTCCCTGCCCAAAATCAACAATCGATCACTCACACTTCTTCTTACCAAGGAGAAGCATCCACCACTGCACATGTTCTCATGGTACATAATGAGACCATCAACTTGAACACCCGTTCCTATTCATATGACTTTATTCCGGCAAAGGAACCCGTTGGAAGCAATACTGAAAAAGCTTCCACTCTGATGCCCGACGTCACCGTCCTGGCTGCTCCTCTCACCATTGAGAAGCCCTCTTTTGAGCCAGTGTTGCGTCCACCCAAGAGCACGTTTAGAAAATCAGTTTTCAATCCTAATGCTCGGGCTACTCAAAACTACAACATTGTAGAGGACCTAGCACAAGCTCCTTGTGCTATGTTGACGCTAGAGGTCTTGCAAAACTGTCCAAATCAACGCAAGACTCTCCTCGCTGCCATCAGTGCAGTTGACCTGGATTCATTGAATACCATCATGTTTCAGCTAGAATACTTCAAACCGAGGCTCTCCCATCAATTTCCATTTCAAGTTACTACAAAAATTGCTGGGAAGATAATCCATTGTACCGTTTTGGACGAAGGAGCCTCTACGTCAGTCATGTCGATCGCATGTTGGAGAGCCATTGGCTCTCCCGTGTTCAACTGTTCTCCTACCACCATGAGAACCTTCGATGGGCGTGGCTTTCAACCTCATGGGCTGTTACAAGATTTACCAGTCGAGCTGGGGGGAAAGACCGTAACCCTTAACGTGGAAGTGGTCGCTGCCCCATTGGATTATAACATTCTGCTTGGTCGTAATTGGTTTTACGCCATGACTGCGGTCACATCATCTGTCTTCCGTATAGTACAATTCCCCCATCAAGGTCAAATTGTCACAGTCGACCAACTGGATTTCTGCACACCTGGCACCACTACTCACTCGCTCGATAACGTTCCTTCGATTGGACAATCTTCGCAAAAGTATGAGAGTGTGGGGGTCGGCCTCCTTAAGGATTCATCCCTTATGGGCGTCTTTCCTACTTTGGATCCCCCAAACCATGTTGCCACAGTGAACATGATCTCCTCGCAGATTTCATCTATCCTTCACTCCACTGATTCATGGCTTGTACCTAATGAAGCCACCACACACCTGATTGGAGACACCATGCCTCTGTCAGCCACTGAACTCACATACGAGGATATCTAGTCAGCACCGGAGGACCACTTAGCAGTGGCCTCCACCTCCTGTTCTCTACAACAAACATCATCCGATCCTCTGCTACGGACTTTTCATTCTGACGAGTCCATTATAGAAATCATGAGTGCAGATGATCCTCCGTGGGAAGACCTCCACCATCATTTGTCTTTCCTTCCCTTGTTGGATACTGTGGAGAATAGCATTCACACCATCTTTACACCAGATATCTACTTTGGGTCTCAGTCCTCGATACTTATGTGTCAAATGGACTCCGAAGGGAACTTAGCCAACATTGAGCCTACCACTTTGATAGACATTTCGGTTACTCTTGGTGTAGTGGAACACATTCAGTTAGGCCAGAAGTGTTCCCCTAAAGAAATCATCGCCGCCACAGCCTTATTCAAGCAATTCTGAGACGTGTTCGCTTGGACCTATGAGGAGATGCCTGGGATAGACCCCACCATTATTTTACAAGAAATTAAAACCTATCCCGACGTCAAACCTATCTGCCAAAAGTTGCGACCGGTACACCCTGGGAAGACTGCGGCAATCAAGGTAGAAATAGAAAAACTCTTGAAGGCCGACTTAATTTACCTTGTCCCGTTGACAAAATGGGTCTCAAACACCGTCCTTGTTACTAAAAAGCAGGGGACCATCCGTGTCTGTGTCGATTATCGGGATCTCAACAAAGCTTGTCCCAAGGAAAACTACCTGACTCCCTTCATCGACCAGATTATCGACAATTGTGCTGGAAGTGTCATTTTTTCATTCTTGGATGGCTTTTCCGGATACAACCAAATTGAGATCCACCCTGCCGACCAACACAAGACTGCATTCATCTGTCCTTGGGGAACGTTTGCATATCATAAACTTCCGTTCGGTCTTAAAAACGCTGGTGCCACATTCCAGCGGGCCATGTCGTACGCCTTCCATGATGTGAAGGACTTTGTGGAACCTTACTTGGATGACCTCCCTACCCACTCAAAGCAGTGTGAGTTCCACTTAGATCATCTAACAACTGTTTTCCTCAGATGCAAACGGTACAATATTCATCTGAATCCTCATAAGTGTATTTTTTGTGTCGAGTCCGAACGCCTCTTAGGCTTTATCGTCTCAAAATATGGGATCCGCATTGATCCCTTGAAGGTGGAATCCATTATCGCACTCCCACCTCCAACTAATATTACGGAACTTCAAAGTCTACAAGGAAGAGCGACTTATTTAAGGCGTTTTGTTTGTAATTTCACGCAAAAGACACAGGGTTACATGATATTGATGAAAAAAGACGTCCCGTTCATTTGGGATGATCAAGCTCAACCATCTTTTGATAGTTTGAAACATGCCATTATGCATGCCCCTGTGCTCCAACCACCGAATTACTATCAAGATTACATTCTATATCTCTCCGCTTCTGACACCACTATCGCCATGGTTTTGGTGCAGGAAGACCAGAATTCCCAAGAACATGTGATATACTATGCCAACAAAGGCCTTATTGACACTAAAACTTGTTATTCACATGTTGAGAAGCTCGCTCTCGCGGTAGTTATTGTTGTGCAGAAGTTCCGACATTAAATTATGCTTCGCCCCACCACCATCATCGCCCATTCGATCCCTATGTACCAAGTTCTAACTCGTCAGGTGCTTGGGGGCAAGTATTCACGCTGGATCGTGATATTGCAGGAATTCGATCTTCTTTTTGAAAAAACCAGGTCTAAAAAGTCTTTGGTGTTTGCTGAGCTCATCTGCGACCTCCCCCGTACTGATGTAGAATCTGAGCGCAATGACTCTTTTCCGGATGAGTCATTGTTTCTTATCAGTACGTCTGATTCGTAGAATGGAGATATCACATTGTATCTTCAAACCCAACGTTTCAGCCCTGAATTGTCTCGTGACGACCGTCGTCGGATACGCCACCATGCAAAGTATTACCTAATCATCAGTGATACTTTGTACCATCGTGGTATCAATTCTATCCTTCGATGTTTCCTAACTCATGATGAGGCTGAACATGTTATGAATGATTGTCACGCTGGGGCGTGTGGCGGTCACCTCTCTGGGATGGCTACAACCCAGAATATTCTTCGCGCTAGATATTATTGGTCATCTATCTTCAAATATTACATCGAGGCCATAAAAAAATGTCCTCCATGTCAACATTTTCATACGAAAAAGCACACCCATCCCGCCTCGTTACACCCGATTATTGTTGTTGGCCCCTTCGCTAAATGAGGCATCGATTTCATGCATTGTAAGCCTACCTCGGTCGGGGGGCATAGTCACGTCATTGTAGCTGTGGACTACTTTACAATGTGGGCTGAGGCAATGCCTACATACACGAATGACGGCAATACCGCTGCACTCTTAATGTCTAATCATGTAATAGCGCAGTTTGGAGTTCCTCAAGCGATAGTTACTGACCATGGTTCTCACTTTATGAACCATATGGTTGACGAGTTGAGCAATAGATTGGGTTTTCGCCATGAAAACTCAACACCGTACTACCCACAGTTGAACAGACAGGTCGAGGCCATTAACAAGGTCTTGAAAACTATGCTCCAATGTATGGTGGGTACGCACAAGGCCAATTGGCATAACATGCTCTTCTCCGCACTGTGGGCTTATCGAACGCTTCCTCTACCTAGCTAAGCTCGACGAGAATTGCCAAGATGCCACTCTTGCCAACGAGACTCATAAGAAATGCATCAAAGTGTAGTATGACAAGTCAGTAGAACCTCGTACCTATAGCGAAGGAGATTTGGTCCTCACATGCGACCAAAAACATGATAAGCTGGGGGCAGGAAAGTTTGAGTCCATGTGGCATGGACCTTACATAGTGAAACGCGTCTTAGAGAAGGGAGCTTATGATATTGAAGACGACGACGGGATATCTTTAGGTGAGCCCTGTAATGGGCTCTACCTGAAGAGGTACTATGCCTAAATCTTTCATACATAAGTACTGTTGTATATACTGTACATGGCGTGTGTGTGTTTTTGTGTGGTGTGACGCTTTGATTTCTTGCGTGTTTAGGTCTTGTTTCATTTCTTATACCATGTGCAGATGGCAACATGCTATGGATTCGCAGACGGCGCTAGATGGCATACCCGTAACCTTGCTTCAGCAGCCTGGGTACTTTATTCACCTACTGGCAAGCTCATCAGCTCAGGGGGAATGTGTCTAGGTTTCGCAACCAACAATGCTGCGGAATATCAAGCAGTCATTGGAACCCTAATCGATGCTATTTATTTGGGTGTGGACCATGTTGTCATCCACTTGGATTCTCAACTAGTGATCTCTCATCTTAACTGAGTCTACGCCATCCGCAAACCTACCTTACTTCATCTCTATAGACGAGTCTGTCTTCTGGAAAGGTCCTTTGAGTCCATTCAGTACCTGCACATTCCACGAGACGTGAACATAGTTTCCGACTCTATGTCCAACTTCATCTTATATTGGTACATTGCACACACATAAGCATATTTATGAATTGTTAAAAGTAGACATAACATGTAAATAATTCATTTTATAAGAAAACACATAAACAAGATCACATCATTCATCCATTTTAAACACATATATGTATAAAACCACCAAAATGTATGTATATATATATCATCATCATAAAAATAGTGCTGGTACAAAATCTGAAGCACGATGGCTTTCAGTGAGTCTCTGCAAAATATGAAGCCTCGTAGCTTTCAGTAGTACAAAATTTGAGGCTTCTAAGCTCTCAGTACATGTATAAAAATAATATAAGGCCTAACGCATGGCCCGTACACCCCTAGGTCTAACAGCTCTAGTCTGCTGAGTATGAAAGCGGTCAACTGCTTTTGTGACCCTCCGAAGCAGCGCATTGAAGTGCGCAGATGCTCCCATTGTATATCCCTACATAGGCGGCGGTAACTCATCTACCATCAGCTCTGGAACATCTAACATCAACCCACTCAAGCTCGCGTAGACGTCCTCCATCTTAGCAATGGAAGCATGTACGACTGGAGCCATGACTTCTCCCTCTCCTCTCTCTCTCCTCACCAGAAGAGAGACTCCTACTGGTCGTACGGGGCACACATCTACACACACATGTTGTTAACTTGTCAGCACTATAACAAAAAAATCATAAATATACAAAACTAAAAAGTACAAGGGTTATTTGTTCTTACCCATGTCTCCCCATACTGCTCCCTCGGATAGTACCAGGTCTGGGTCATCTCTGTAGTCCGTACCGCTGTACGGGTAATCCTCTACCATAAGAAACTGGCCCTCTATCCAGGTGAAGAACTCAAGACCATACTCGACGATGGGGCCCCCACCATGTCGGTCCATCACTTCAGTCCATCTAGCCATGTGTGGATCCTTAGTATCCCTGTCATCCAGTGGTACCTGTGGGCGCAAGAGGGGAACCCGCTCCAATAGGAACGAGATCACTATCGAACCGTAGTCAAACTGCTTGAGCTCTCCCCGCCGACACTTGGTCAGCTGAGCTCGAATGTTCACGAGGAGTCCCTCGCACTAGTTGAAGATCTTAGAAGACATGCAGTCCTCCACATATAGCGTTTGTGATATGGTGGCTAAGTGAGGAGCTTGGCTCCCTGCTATCCTCGTGATGGTAAAGAGTATGGCACGCAACGGGCATTTTGTACTTCCTTGATGGGAATCTTCCCACTCGAAGCATGGGTGTTGGGAGTACAATGCTACAAGATCATGGCATCCACGGTCCAATCACTTCCCCATGGTCCAGTAAGATTCACATTGTCACCTCTTCGGGACAATTTAGTCAGAAAATAGTTGTCCTTGACATCTATGGTGAGTATGTGCTCACCGATCATGAAATATTGCTGAGCCGCGTCCCAGCATCGGAGCATACGTGTCAGCAATGGGATTTGGGCCCTCATGCCCTCGATCTGGAAGAAATTGAGGAGACCACAGTTCCTCAGTGCTTCCACACATTGTGGATCATTTGCAGCTTGTATGTCATCTAACTCATGTTCTTGTTCACGCCCCTCTTAGACCATTTTTGTTGCTGCCAACCTGCCAAGAGGAGCATTTAAAGATTGTTAGGACTCACTTCAATCACTGAAAGTTCAACTTTTGGGTTATCTTTTTGTTTTGGGTTGGACTTTTCCGCTGTCGCACCCTATTAATATGGACAGTGCAACATTGTCGCAACCCTACTTTGCGGGATTTGCAATGACCCGGGTTCATCGCAGTTCCCGTAAGGGTAAACTGTGACAACCCGAGGACGCAATATCCCTCCACAAATTAATAAAAAAACCCAAAAATTGGACCAAAAAAAAAAATGTAAACCACTACAATTATGTTAGATGAAGTTTAGAGTTACCTGCTCCAGACGGCTGGTGAAATGGTTGCTCGTAGCTCTCGGAATTGATAAGTGAACTTTTGGCTCCAAATAGCACTTCTTCTCCCCAAATTGGTAAATGAACAATGGTGACTATATTTGGTTTTTTGTTTCTATTTATAAAAAAAATGGAATATTTATTTTCAAATATTTGATGCTTTTAGATCATTTGCTATAGTTTGGATCATTTTTATCGCATTCGAACACACGGTTAACTATTTGACCTAGTTTTCAAGTGTGCAGGAGTTGTTACGTGATCTTTACATGCCATTCTCGTTTCATAACGGTCATCTCAGGTATGAACAACCCCTTGAGTGTTTTGTCATTATTTTATAACCGTTAGATTGTGATTATTTTATGATGATGAGCTTACTCTTTGTTCTTTCTCGTGCTCTTGAAACTATGAGAATAAGTTACCGAGCTACAATTTATCACTTTTCCGAGCTCATTAAACTCCTACGGAAAAGGAACCCCCCCAGAGTCTATCTTTAAGCTCTTTTCAGGCTCTCAAAATATGAAAAGATTGCCAAGCGAACTTGTCGCGTTCATGTTTGTTAAAGTATTTGAATGGTCGTCTTCCTGGTGATAGTTTACCCCTTTTTCGGACCAGGGGGCACTACTTACGAAAAAGGTATACTCCAGCCAATCATGTCTAGAAGAGTCCTCTCCCGCGTTGTTTTACCGTTTTTCGGGAAATGAGGCTAACTTTACGAAAAAGGACCGTTGGAGTCTTCTTTAGTTCTTTTCAGACTCTCTAAACATGAAATGACGACCGAGTTTACCTTTTATGGACTCGTTAAACTTTTACATTGAAGGGCCCGCCATGGGACGAACCCCTCCTATCCCAAGTTCGGAAAATATTTGGGATTGGAATCATCTATGAGATGAGCTATACCGAGCATCTGGTTACCCTCATCAAGCTCGTAAAAAACACATGAGGCACTCATCGTTCATGATGGGGAAAAAGGAAAGCTTTTATGTTACACCCTTTATCAGTGGCAGTACCTAGTCATTTCTTGAACATGGCACTCATTTACATTTGCATACTGCACTTGGATCATCCATTTGTCTTCAAGTTTCACCTATTTCCTGAGTCTTGTTACTCCTTTGAGTCATTCAAAGAATGCTTCCATCATTAGTTGCATTAGGAGTTGGTACTATAACTCGTCAAGTCAATACTGCCAAGGCATGCCATGCCCATGTTCAAGAATATTATCACCATTCATTATCTGCAGTCAGTACACCTTCCATCATGTCGGTCTACTCTGATTCAGTCTTGCATGCCACTGTACCATCCAATCTACCCTACACATCCTTTGTCGTGTTTCGTGTCGATGATGGGGGATTCATCATGGCCCTCCTTCGACAGATTCATCCTCGTCGACTTCAAATCATCATTCGAGGATTGAATCTAGAAACCAACCAAGTACCTTGGCCCTGCATGCCTCAATCGCAAGTTACCTTGCTTTCAACATGAATTTACATCATTGACTCTTGATTGAAATATTTCATCTCGACTTCAACTCATTTATTCACGCTTGATGATATGTATTGTGATACCTTGGGAATCATTGACATCAATGGTGATTTCCCTCGCACTTGTTAACGGTATACACATTAGGGGAATTTTGAGGTAAAACATGGGCCTCAAAACAAATAATGTACTATAAAAATTTACTTTATAAGAACCAATAGGATTCAAGATGATGATGTCAACCATAAGGGTAAAATTTGTAAAACAAATTGGAGAGAAAAAAAAAACTACTTTTTCTTATCGTATTTTTGACATATCTCCTTAACGATTTACCCAAATTTAAAGTTTGGGCACTCTTTGGATGCGGATTTTAATTCCGCATCCAACCCATACCGACACTGCATACTTCTGAGGCACACGTGACATGAAAAAATAAAAATTTCAATAAAAAAAAATGTATTTTAATATTAAAATACATTTTTTTATTGAAATTTTCATTTTTTCATGTCGTGGGTGCCTCAGAAGTATGCAGTGTGGGTATGGGTTGTATGTGGAATTAAAATCCGCATCCAACGAGTGCCCAAACTTTAAATATGGGTAAAACATTAAGGAGATATATCAAAAATACGATAAGAAAAAATAGTTTTTCTTTTTTCTCTCTAAAATTTAGAACTCTTATTTTATTATTTCCCTCGGGAGGCCCATTTTAGACCTCAAAACTCCCCTAATGATGACCGGTAATCAAGTGGTTGTTGGCTTGGTTTTGCAACCAAGCTTTGTGCAATGGGCACCTATCAACAAGTGATAGCAATTTCAAATATTGAAAGCAAAAAACAATTATAAATCTGAATCTAACATGTGCATATAACAATAAACTTGAAAAGATTTAAAAACAAGAACAAGAAATAAAATGAAAAATAACTTTTGTATTATAATACCTCAAATGGTGAGGATGTTGTGGTGTTGATCAGCTCCAAGGGTGGGATGCTCTAGGCTCCAATGGTCTCTTCTCCAAGATTGCTACAATGGTCAAGAACTCATGAGAGATTTTGACAACATGAGGATAGGATGATGGATGGATGGAAAGTGAGGAGCCCCTACCACCTTTTTATAGTTTTTGGTGGTGAGGAATACCATTATGGTTTTGAGGAAACCAATGGTATTGACCAACATGATTTAGGTACATTTTTTCTCCTTTTTCCTTTTCTGAATATTTTTAATATTTTTATTCCCTTTTTAATATTTTTGGGAATTTTGGACCATTTTTGAGGGTTTTTTTATGCTTTTTGAGGAAAAATATTCATTTTGAGGGGAAAAAGGAGTGTATTATGGTCTTTTGGTGACCTTTTGGTGGCTTTAGAGGCTCAAATGGTGGAAAAGTGGACAAATGGGTCATGTGAATAAGGAAATGAGCTAGTGAGCACTTTTTGGGTGTTAACAGATTGCCCCCTGATGTGTGAGGGTAGGAGCTCATCGTATGGCCGATAGACATCATAGTTCTTTTGTCTTTTTCCTGAGGTTTGGGGAAGAGAAGAGACCAGTTGGAGACTGGATCAACGGCCCTTGGAAGCTGCAAAAACAAAAAATATTACATGGCCTCAATATGAATGAGGAATAATCTCTGATAATGGACGAGGCAGGCATACCCATACTCGTATCAAGACATATACATAACAATTAGTCCCAAGGAGGGGGACCTAAATAAGACATAAAAAAATATGCTGGTACGTCATAATGGTCCAAAGGGGACACTATTTTGGGATGTACTCATGATCATAACATGACTGATCTCAATAACCGATACACTGGAATAAAGCAACAACCGTTCTGAACAAGGTTTCAAAAGGGTTGATGAACTGCTAAAACTGAAGGTGTCCAACATCTGTAGGGACTCAATGACTGTGAGTCATCTCTGAGAAGTACATGTAACTGTATACTCGAAGGAGTATAAAACTGGGGTACATCGGAATACTGTCGCCATGTGCAACCCGGATATCTATAGAAAAAATGTAACTGGTTGTTTCCATAGGTAGACTCTCAAATGTGGAAGAATCAGGTGGTATCCGGGGTCTTCAACAAATAACTGAACGGACCAATACCCTGTGTGAGTCTCAACGATGCGATCAAGGTGTTGACGTCGAGCATGTGAGAAACAACCATTTGGAGAGGCACTGAGGACTCTTCTTGAAATGATTCGTGGGCACTCATCATAAATGGTGATGAGTCCAAGACATAGGGACCTCTAGGTCTATCCTCTGGAATAAATTTGGTTGTCGTCGACAGAGGGAGACCAGCAACTAACAAGGCAATGATGTTTCGTTGATAGGAGCACGAGGTGTAGAACTAAAGTGTGGTAGTATTGATGTTAGGACTGACATACTTGTGGGGATGGGAAGTAACTGGGGTCATAGAGTGGGTAGACTCAAACTTCCTTTGTTCAGAGCACGATGACATGGTTGACCTGGCAGCGTAGGGAACTGACTTGTAGGTGCGAGGACCATAGCTTTTAAGGACTGAAGGGTATGTATTAACTCTGGGGGGGGACGAGCTGATGGGTGCTATCGAGGGATTCTCAGGGTGACATATTGCAGAATACTCTGAACAAAGGCGACCAAAATGGGGAAGCTGCCATATGAGTAGACGTGATCTGTTGTGGCGCCGAGAAGCACCATTGGGTCCTTCTTCGTAGTTTTAATGAGCTCCAAGAAGGGATAAAAGTGTGCTTTGAAAATGGTACTATCCTGTGGATTTTGTGAGCCCAGGATTGTTCGTGCTCATGGGTGCTTTCATTTTTAAGGAGTCTGAAAACGATAAGAAGACTCTGTAGTGGTTGTGAGTATCGTCCTGTGGGTTTTTACGAGCCCAGGATGGTGATTGCTCATGGTTGCTTTCATGTTTAGAGAGTCTGAAAGCAGTAAGTGGACTCCATTGGTTTTCTTTTTCGTAATTTAGTCTCCAAGGCCCGAAAAAGCATAAAATGATGCAAATGGAGAACTCCTCTAGCCGATGTGACTAGAGTATTCCTTTTTTGTAATTAGTCTACAAGGTCCGGAAAAGGAGTAAACTTATACCAGGTAGACGCCCTTTCAGATACGTTTAGCGAGCATGAAAGGAAGCAAGGTTGCTCGGCGATCTTTTCATTGTTTTAGGAGTCAGAAAAGAGCTTAACAGAAACTCCCTAAGTGCCTTTTTTGTAAAAGGGATTGCTTGGCTCGAAAAAGGGGTAAAACTATACCGAACGAAAAGGGATTTATGAGAGCGAGAAAAGGTCTCAAGCATCGTCATGAGTCCGGAGTACTAAATCCGGTGACATAAAGATTGTCAAAAAGGGGGCAACGGCCAATTTGGTACGCAAACCGAGGTGATGAGTGGCATTTTGAAAAAATGCTCAAAAATTATGGGGGTGAGAGCAAGAAATGATCTCAAGCATCATCACAAGCATGGAAAACTAAATCTGGCGATATAGGACTCGTCAAAAACGGAGAACGGATGTGGCACACAAACTGAGGCGATGAGGGGGGCATGGGAAAAATGCCCAAAAAATCTGGAGGTGAGAGCGAGAAATGATCTCAAGCATCATCATGAGCGCAGAAAACTGAATCCGACGATATAAGACTCGTCAAAAACAGAGAACGGCTGATGTGGCACGCAAATCGAGGCAACGAGGGGGCATAGGAAAAATGCCCAAAAATTTGGAGGTGAGAGCGAGAAATGATCTCAAGCGTCATCACGAGAGCGAAAAACTGAATTCGGCGATATAAGACTGGTCAAAAATGGAGAATGATCGATGTGGTACGCAAACCGAGGCGACGAGGGGGCATGGGAAAAATGCCCGAAAAGTCTGGGTGTGAGAGCGAGAAATGATCTCAAACGTCATCATGAGCACAGAAAACTAAATCCGGCGATATAAAACTTGTCAAAAACAGACGACGGCCGATGTGGCACGCAAACCGAGGCGACGAGGGGGCATAGGAAAAAATGCCCAAAAAATTTGGGCGTGAGAGCGAGAAATGATCTCAAGCGTCATCACGATCGTGGAAAACTAAATCCGGCGATATAAGACTCGTAAAAAATGGAGAACGGTCGATGTGGCACGTAAATCGAGGCAACAAGGGCGTGAAAAAATACTCAAAAAATGGACCTGGTGAAAACAGGAAAAGGAAAGATCTATCATGAAGTTCTCGTTGTGTTGATTTCAACGGTACCAACGGTTTGAGGAACGGACATCGTATGATACCGCAATGGTTGTTTGAAAAATGGTGGAATTTCTATAAATAGGGTGCGGGGCCCATATGACATGTCATTGTTACGTGTGAGTTTGGTAGAGCAATCAGAGCTCTTTCTTGATTTTCGGGAGATTTGACCATTGGTTTTCGATTCTGCGAGTTTCAAGTAACCTTATTCACCTTAGCCTTTTTAATTATGTCTTTTTGGGTTAGCAGCGGGCCCCCGAAGGCCGCGAAATTCCATGTTGGCCTTCCAACGTGGAATATCGCGGGTTTCGTGTCTTTTGCCGCGATGAACATCGCGGGTTCGGGGTTGACAGTCGCGATGTTTCATGTCTTTTGCTGCGATGATCATCGCAGCTTTTGATGGAAAAGCTGCAATGGAATTTTTGAAAAAAAATTCTCCGGTACTAAAAAATTTCTTTGTTTTTTGGTAGGATGTTGAGGAGACCATTGGTGTCACGGTGAGAGCGAGAGATTGAGGAGGATTTGATGATTCGGATTTGGACATCGTCGAGCATTGTTTCGATGTGCCTCGTGAGTGGCGCTCGATCTTGCTAAGAGCAGCATTGTTGGCGGCTGAGTGGAGGGATGGGGCTCGGCATGATCCGGCAGGGCCGGTGGAGGGGAGGATTCGTTTGCGAGATGATCCAGCGGGGCCGGCGGAGAGGAGAGTTCGGGCTCAGCATGATCCGGCGGGGCCAGCGGAGGAGGCACCAAAGGAGCCTGGAGACCGTGATGATTAGATGATCTTGTATCTGCCCCCAAATGCTGATGAGCATATGGGGAAGTCCCTTTTTGTACGACTGATGTATTTTTGTATATTGGGTGCTGAGGGCACCTATGACATGTTTGACTATATTATGATGTATATATATATATGATTTGGTATATAGTCATGTATGCACATGGATGCATTTATTGTCTTTATGCTTGCCTGTGGAGGCATGTTTGATTTTCTGTATGCCCGTGGAGGCACATGTTATGCACGTGGATGCAACATTTTGATTTTTGTATATGCCCGTGGAGGCACATGTTATGCACGTGGATGCATTTTTTGTATTTTTATATATATGCCCGTGGAGGCACATTTGTGTTTACTATATGGTTTGATTGGTGTTCCAATCAAGAATGTTGTTGGCCATATGGTCTGCTACACTATTGAGATTCCTTGGGACGTGTGAATGAAATGGATTCAAACTGTTGAACCATTTGTTTAGTGTGTAAGAATTTTTTGAAAAGACAGGGGTCGCGTACTTGGTAATCATTGTTGAGGTGGGAAACAAGGAGTTGTGAGTCCAAGAAAATGTTAAGGTGACGTATGCTCATTTGGAGAGCTGCGGCCAGGAGACCGGTCACGGCATCGTATTCAGCTTGGTTGTTGGTGGCGGCACCTATACACACTCCGTCGATGTGGATCAACTCATCTGAAGGGGAATATATTACCCAAGCTGCGAAGGCCAGATTGGGGGACCAACGGCTTGCACCATCAACGAAACCGACGTAGCAGAGTGGAACAGGATCCATCTGTGGTCATGCAGAGAAAACAAATATTTAGGTTTTTTGAATTTTTTGTGAAAAACAAAATAAGACTGTACAATAATGGACGGTGGTGTCCATCAAATTTGCTATGGGTAAAATCTTTTGAGGTACAACCCGTTGCTTGGGTTGCGTAGGGGGTTGCCTTCTGAATCGGTCAGAATGTATGCCCCCTGTCCGAGGCAAGTGTGAATAATGTATGGGCCTTGCCACATGGACACAAACTTTCCTTTCCCGGTTTTGTCATGAGCTTGATCATAGTAGGCGAGGACAAGGTCCCCTTTAGTAAAATTTCTTGGGTTTACATGTTTGTCGTAACTCAGTTTGGATCGGTTCTTGGCTACTTCCATGGTTTGAAGGGTTGTGTGCCGATCTTCATCGGCCTGCTCCAGGAGTAGTAAGCGTTGCTCAATTGGGGAAGTGTCCGGTAGGAGTTCAACGGCCATATGTAGGGCTGGAATCTGGCACTCAATGGGGAGGACGGATTTGACACCATGAACTAAATGGAAAGGGGTAAAACCGGTGGCGGTTTTGGTTGACGTGCGGTATGCCCATAGTGCCGAGAAGAGCATGTGGTGCCAATTTGATCTGTGCTTGTCTACAGTGCGCTGGAGTATGGTTTTCAAAATTTGGTTGATCGCTTCGACTTGGCCATTTCCTTGGGGGTAGTAGGTGGAGGATAAATGGTGTTCAAATTTCAGTAAGGTTGATAATTCTCTCTAGACGGCATCTTCGAAGTGGGAGCGATGGTCTGAGATGAGTTGCTTTGGCACTCCAAAACGAGCGATAACACGGTTGAGGAAAAAACGTGCTGCGGTGTCGGCCTTGCAATTGTAAGTTGGCATGGCTTCCGCCCACTTGGTGAAATAATCTACAGCCACAATAATGTGTTTATGACCGCCGGCTAACGTGGGATTGCAATCGAGGAAGTCGATGGCCCATTTGCAGAATGGTCCGACAGTGACGACTGGATGAAGGGGGGGCGGGTGGGGTTCTTGCCTTGGGGGCAAAAAGTTGGCAGTTTTGACAATGTTTGACTGCGGTGATGCAATCAGTAAATAATGAAGGCCAAAAGTAACCTGCGCGGATGATCTTTTGGGCGGTGGCCATGCCGGAGAAGTGGCCTCCGCAAGCACCGCTATGGCAGTCATTGAGGACTTGTTCTACCTCGTTATGAGATAGGCAGCGTCGTAAGATGGTATCGACGCCACGTCGATAAAGTACATCGCCTAATAGGAGGTATCGGGGGGCATGGTGTCGTATACAACGGCGTCCGTCACGATCGATGTGGGGTCAAAATTTTTGTGTGCGGAGGTAGATTAAGATGTCGTCATACCATGGGTCGTCAGAAGAAATGATGAAAATGTGATCGTCAATGAGATCCGTTTGGATAGCGGGTGATGACGAAGAGGATGGGAGATCTGTGATGAGTTGAGCGAGTGCTAGGGCCTTAGTTCTCTTTGGGGTCTTGAAAGTTAGGTCATACTCTTGCAGAATAATCACCCATTTAGCTACGCAGCCTTGAAGAAGGTGGCGCGTCAAGAGGTAAACCATAGGATTGGAATTGGCTACGACTGTGGTGTGGCTCAGGAGAATGTAATGTCGCAGCTTTTGTACTGAAAAGACGACGGTGAGGGCCATCTTTTCTTCATGTGGGTAGCGGAGGGGTGGGCCAAACAAGGTCTGGCTCACATAGTAGATGACATGCTCTTGGCGAGCAGTATCTTCTTGTACAAGAACTCCAGATACAGCATGTTCGGATGCTGAAACATAGAGGGTGAAATCTGGGGGAGAAATCAACGTGGCGTTTGTGAGTGCTTTCTTTAAGTCGGTGAAAGCTGTCTCTACTTGTTGGTCCCATATCAAACGAGTATGCAGACGTAGTAGTCATAGGAAACCATGGACCGTTGTGGCATAGTCAGGGACAAAGCGGCAGAGGAAGTTGGACCTCCCTTGAAGGCTTTGAAGTTGTCGTAATGTATGGGGTGACGGTAATTCTAGAATGGATTGGACTTTTAAGAGGTCTACAGTGATGCCTTTTTCTGAGATAACAAACCCTAGCAGGCGACCTGATGTAACGCAAAAGACACACTTGAGAGGGTTCAAGCGGATGTTGTGTTTTTGACAATGCAAGAAAACTTGTTGAAGGTCGTCTAAATGGTCAGATCGCTTCTTGGATCGAGCGGTGAGGTCATCCAGATAAACTTTTATGATCCTGTTTAGATCGTGGAAGCAATAAGTCATGGCGCGTTGGAAAGTGGCTCCAGCATTCTTGAGACCAAAAGGCATGACGCGATAGGCGAAGGTGCCCCATGGGGTAGTGAAAGTTGTCTTGTATTGGTCTTCTTTACGGATTTTTATTTGGTTATATCCAGAGAAACCGTCCATAAAATAAAGGACCTCATGTCCCGCACATTCATCGATTATTTGGTCAATGAAAGGTGTGGGGAAGTTGTCTTTGGGACAAGCGAGGTTGAGGTCTCGGAAATTAGTACAAACACGTATGGTACCCACTTTTTTGTTTATTGGAACTGGGTTTGAAACCCAGGTGGTGTAGGCAATAGGATATATGAATCCTGCTTTTTGGAGTTTTTCAATCTCATCTTTAACAGCTGGGAGCTTGGACTGGTGAATTGGTCGTTGTTTCTGTCGGACAGGAGGCACATTGGGCCAAGTGTCGATGTGATGTTCCACAATTTTGGGATCGAGGCCAGGCATCTCGGTGTAAGACCAAGCGAAGACATCACGAAACTCTTGGAAGAGTTTCTTATATGCCTGAGTTTCCACTTGAGTGCATGATGCACCTAGCGAGATGAGCTCAGGTTTCCCAGGTGTGGTGGAAATGTCGATTTGTATAATAGGGGAAATGTTGGACATGTTCCCTTCTTCGAAGGCATCTGGTGCTGGGATGGGGTCCTTGAACCAATCAACCTTAGTTGGTAGGAAATCTTTCGATTCGACTGATAGCTGGTTTTCTGTGGTGGATGTAGACGCCTCAGGGAGGAAGTATTAGCGATGATGCATATCGTCCCAAGGGTATTCCGGTGCAGTGAGTGTTTCTAAAATTTGCTCATTAGTATGAAAGTAATCAAACCATAAATCAACGGGTTCTGGTTTGTATGTGGTTGAAATCATATAGATGGTATTGATTTCTTCCGAAGAAGATGATTTTGGAGGGTAGATCTCCTCGATGAGGAGAGGAGATATCTCTAATTCGACGTTATTCAACTCGTACAACGCTACTCTGTAATCTGGGAGATCAGGGTAGTGGTGTGAATAATGGCCATAAATGCCGCATATAGCACAAGGGTGGTTAGTGTGGAGTGTTTTGTCGCGAGGGTGAGGAGGTGGATCAAGTCTTACCACTGAAATTCTGGAGTCGTCATCCAACGTATTCATGTGTTCTTGGAGTGCCGGGTAATTGTGGACATTGATGAGTGGCATGGCCTACGTCGTCACACAACGAGCACTTAGAGGAAATGCGAATAGTTGGGGGGTTTTTAGCTACCTTGGGGGTTGCTGGGGGGGTGCGAGTTATGAGCCCAGTGTTATAAGTTGGTGGGCCTCTGCCCCCTGTGTTCCATAACGGAGGTGGGGCGTTTCTGGATGTTGATGCCGTAGTGACTATTGGGGGTGGTTTGTTTTGCAGATGAGTCACCGGAGGGGGGTGGGTGGCTGGTAGTAGGGATAGGTTGTACCGGTTGTAAAATAACAGTCGGAGTCAACGGGGGGCTCGGAGCAGGTAAGTACCATACAGGTAGCCCTAATGTTAAACCAAGAAGGTTGAGTGTAGCCATTACTGGCGAACTGACAACTCCGGAAAATGGGAACAAGAACGGGATAGTGTGAATTGGCGTTGTGCCAATATGAGTAGGCACTGTGGGTGTTTGTGGTAGTGACGAAGGCTGTTGTGTGGTGTGCGATAGGGTGCACAAATCCAATGTTTTTGTTATCGGTGAAGGTGGTGAGATCGATGGAAATGTGGAAGTCATAGGTGACTCGGTGTAGATTCCAGGACCAATTGACGACACAAATGATGTTGGTGCGTTTTGAATGGTTTGTTCAATCATTGGTAGCACATTTTGAGGAGCTGGGGGGCATTGGGATCATAATATGTGAGTTGATCGATCTTGATAATGCGTCCTTCATGTGGGAACATCATGAGGTGAAAAACATATGAAGCCACTGCTTTCATTTTGTACATATAACTATGTCCAAGAAGGAGGTTGTAGTCGATCTGGGCATTGATCACTTCGATGTCGATAAGAACTAATTTTCCGCCTAGTTCTACGGGTACGTTTGCTAAGAGGCCTTGTGGTTGAGCTGAGCGTCCGTCGTAAGCTCGTAATGCCGTGGTGGATGGTTGTAAAGCGGGGGATCCAAGCTTCTGCCACACAAGGGTGGACATAACGCAGGTGGAAGCTCCTTCATCAATGCACAACAAGGTTTCGAATGTTTACTGATACTTGGAAAGCCAAATTTGATGGTAATCGAGGTTCGGCTTGGTCTAAGTCGAAAGCCATCATGTGTGTGTCGTCGGGGTCTACTCATCCGATGGTGGATAGTAGTATTTTTCATTGTGCAGGGCATGTTTATAGTACCTTTAAAGCAGACATAGCAGCGGGGGATTGTGCTAGGTCTTCCACGACGTTATAATTGGATGATACGCGAGCATTAGGATTGTTGTTAATCCTTCGCAAAGGGATGCGAGGGATTTTAGGTCCTCCGTCCAAAGGCATATTTGGTGTGCGTAGTGGTTGATTTGGTGGAAGGGAGGTGGATGCGTCAGTTGGAGGAGTTTCTGGGGGTGGGCCGTACTAATTCCTGGGAGTTTGGAGGTTGATGTCATTGGATGACATCATTAATAAATGGTGTGTGCCTGGATCCGCATGCTGATAATCAGTTGTGACATAGGTGATCTGCTGCTGGGGTGCAGCAGATCCTTGTGGGGGATCCATAGGGCGAGTATTTACTACTCCCTAGTTTGGCAATGGGTTTTTTAATATCATGGGTTGCGGTTGATTAAGTGGAGCTGGCTGTCCAGCGTGGCCCTGGCGTTGGGCATCGTCAGCCCAAATTTTACGTGCTTTCTCTAAATGGGGGCAGTTATGAGTGTAGTGTCCATAGACTCCACATATAGAACATGGATGGTTTGTTCTCAGGTTTTTTTTTTTGGGCTACTTGGGATGACGATTAGGATTTTGGTTGGGAGGAGTAGCATTGTTATTATTTGGAGGATTGGGAGGTGGTGGACCTTGATTATGTTGTTGGTTGTTGCCGCGGTTACGTCCTCTTCCACGATTTTGTTATCCACCCTGGTTGCGTTGGTTGTTTTGATGTTGGGGCTGATTATGTTGTGTGTACACTTACCCTTGAGTAGTGGGAGGATTTTGGGGTGCCGCAGGTGCAGGAGCAGGTTGCGGTGGATAATAAGCTGGTTGGGGTGGAGGTGGTCCAATTGCCTACTGGGGTTGTTGGTAACCCTGAGCTATTGGAGGTGTTGGGTTAGCTGTTGTAGCTTGCTATGGGTAATACATTGGTTGTGCCGGTAAATGAATTGGACTCTGGGTGGCCAGTTGGTTATAGTATGTGGGTGGTACATATGTCAATGACGCTTTCCCATAGCAATGTTGTGGACAAGAGGGTCAATGAGTGTGATGAGTCTGATTTGTTGGAGCGTACAAAGTTGTCGCTCCAGAATTGGATGTAGCCCTAGAGAGGTCTGGGGCATTTATGGTGCTCACCATGCTAAAGGTTTAAGTTGCGCCGTGACTTGGCCTATAATACCATCAGCGGCATGTGATGCCCCCGGAACGTCACCGCATGAAGAATCACCTCTTGGGGCGTCTGGTGTGATGGTGTAGAGATAGCCTGACTGGGCATAAATCAGGTCGAATTGCTGAGCTTTTTAGGATAGCTTCTTCCTCTGACTAGGGTCTTTCGGAAGCTACGTCTTTTGCTATGAGGGGTAGGAGTGATTTAAGAAACCAATCCAAAAATATACAATCATCCAGTTTTATCTTACAGAGGCTATGACGCTTGCACCACTCATGGATATGGTCGGTGATGTGGGTAGCTGTGTTTTGTCTGCAAGACAACAGTATTTCAACTCCTGCATCATAGCGTACAGGTAGCTGAAAAAAATGAAGGAAAGTGGAGGCGAGAGACGTAAATGTATGGTGGGTCCCATGTGGTTGTTCAATGTACCACTTGGCTGCAGAGCCAGTGAACGTTCGTTGCAATAGTCTCAGTCGAATGGAGTCATCCACTATGGAGTTAGATGAACACCATAGGTGAAAAGACATTATGTGGTTTTGGGGATCCTCCCCAGGTTTTCCTTCAAACTTGGGGATGTCCAAGGGGAGATTTGTAGGCATGGGTGGCCATGTAGGGTTGTGCCTGATAGGATCGTTGGTTAGCCTGGCTAGGTCTGGTAAGTTTAGACTAGCCATGTAAGGTAAACTAGCAGATGGGTGTGGCATAGGGACTGCGACATAACTATTAATGGTGGCATTATGTAGTGGTCCAGTAGCCCCTAAGGGTATGCTAGGTATTGAAGGTATGTGTCCTCCAACTGTTGTGGTTTGGTATGGGCCAGCGTTCCCAAGTGCAACATGGGTTACACCGGGGTTAGGAAGAGTGCCAGGAATTCCTAGGATCTGGGTTGTGGTAACGAGAGGTGGTGTGATTCCTATGTTTGGCATACCCATAATAGGAGGTAGTCCTGTGTTGGGCATACCTAAAGGTGGAGTGTCCCCTATATTAGGCATGCCTAGAGGGGTTGTTGTTACCATGGATGGAACAGTAGTAGAAGGGTTTGTGGATGTATCTCCAATAGTACTGGTGAAAAGTGGGTCGTAGTGTGGTCCAGCCATGAGGTTGGTTGGTGATATTTCAATAGGGTTTTCGGATTCAGCCTCAGAATCAGATGTGAAGTGAGGCATGTCAGAATCGGATGACTGTGTGTTTGGCCGATGACGTGTCGAGTCAAGGGATAAGGCTCTACGTCAGTGACGTGGAGAGCCAAGTATACTGAACTGAGGGGGTTCATCCTAAAGATGACGAGATCGTCTTAAATTCTCAATAGTGATAAATATTTTTTAAAAATTTCAGTGTAAGGTGGTGATGTAAAAAACTCGAAACCCTAATGCAATAATGAGTGCAAAAGGGGAGTGAAAAAAAATAAAGGCTCTCAGGCTAACAATCAACCTCAAAAAGCACTTATTATAGCAGCTGTGCTATAATAAGTGGAGGGATGCAACAAAATTAGTCAGAATACCAAAATTCAAACAGTTTATGGAAAAAAGAGGTGTTACTAGACCAAAGGTGGGTAATGTATCATGCAAACACCTAACTAGAAGTATTGCGAGTCAACAAACGATATCCTCTGCAAGGTGATGAAATCCAAGTCAGACAATATAGAGTGTTGAATCAACGGCTAGATATCCCCCTACCGGGAGGGACACCGGGTAGACAATCCTAAAGAGTGGTAACTAGGATACCCCGTTCATGACACGTTCGGTTGGGTGAATCTGCAGTTTGGTTATATCGCCGCTGTACACCCTCTTGGGTGTACACCGAGAACTTCGAAAGGTATCCTTCGGTTACTGAATGGATTGCGGTATTCCACTCAAACTTCCAGAACCAGTCTGGCTACTTCAACCCTCCTAAGGGAGAGGCCTTCCCGATAAATTGGTTGATAATCGTGTCAAAATTATAAGGGATTTTGGTACCGTAGAGGACAACCACTATGTCTCAACTGTAATTATTGAGGGGTGTTTTTGGAACACCTATCCCCTCAATTCTACCTAACTACAAAATTCTTTTAAGTGCTCCCCAAGTGGGGTTAAAAGTTTGTTGAGTTTAAGGTAAATTTTAAGGCTCAATTTAAATTCTGTGGCAGAGTGGGTGCAAGTGTGGTATTTAAACTGAAATTGATTTGCCTCGCTTGGGCGATTGATTACAAATGAAAGAAAAGACGATTCCAGTTTTGCAAAAAATAAAGGCGTTTTTGAAATGTAAATGCTTGAAAAAACTATTCAAAAATAATGGATCTTTGAAATAATTTAAAGGGAAGCAAATAACATAAATATTTCAAGAAGTAAATGGATCTCTTAAAAGTTGCTTGGTAAAAGTATTGAGCAAATAAACAGTAAAACCTTGATCTAAATAAAATGCAAAAAAATATCTTTCAATTATTGAAATTTTTTTAAAAAAGACTTTTAATGGAGCATTCTAAATAGTAAAAGATTTAATGTGGCTGTAAAAATGCAAAAAAATGAATGCTGTAAAATAAGCTAAATGGGCAGAAAATACAACAAAAAATAATTTTCAAAAAATTGGCCGAATTAAAAAAAATTGCATCGCGGGTTTCAGGAAAACAGACGCGATGGGCAGCGCGGGTTTCGGCCAAGATGTGCAGCGCGGGTTTCGGTCACGCAAATGCGATGTGCAGCGCGGGTTTCGGCCGTGAAGCCGCGATGTGCAGCGCGGGTTTCGGCCGTGAAGCCGCGATGTGCAGCGCGGGTTTCGGTCACACAGCCGCGATGTGCAGCGCAGAAAATGGCCGCGAAGCCGCGATGTGCAACGCGTAAAATGGCCGCGAAGCCGCGGCGCGCCGCGCGGAAAAAAAGTCGCAAGGTCACGATGAGACGGGCGACTATCGAGCAAAAAACCGCGAGGCGAAAGACAAAAAATGGACGCCGAAAAATGAACTTGAAAATGGAAATTTCAGGGTGTTAATGGCAATAGAAAGGGCCAAGATCTAGAACAGCAATGGATTTGTTGTCTAGGATGGCAGATCTATGAATTAAACTAATTAAAACTAACAAAAACTAAGATCTAAAGAAAAAAACTGAGATCTAAGAATTCGAAGCCAGCGGAGTCGCCAAAAACTGTTGGCTTGGTTTTGCAACCAAGCTTTGTGCAATGGGCACCTATCAACAAGTGATAGCAGTTTCAAATATTGAAAGCAAAAAACAATTATAAATCTGAATCTAACATGTGCATATAACAATAAACTTGAAAAGATTTAAAAACAAGAACAAGAAATAAAATGAAAAATAACTTTTGTATTATAATACCTCAAATGGTGAGGATGTTGTGGTGTTGAGCAGCTCCAAGGGTGAGATGCTCCAGGCTCCAATGGTCTCTTCTCCAAGATTGCTACAATGGCCAAGAACTCATGAGAGATTTTGACAGCATGAGGATAGGATGATGGATGGATGGAAAGTGAGGAGCCCCTACCACCTTTTTATAGTTTTTGGTGGTGGGGAATACCATTGCGGTTTTGAGGAAACCAATGGTATTGATCAACATGGTTTAGGTACCTTTTCCCTCCTTTTTCCTTTTTTCAATATTTTTAATATTTTTATTCCCTTTTTAATATTTTTGGGAATTTTGGACCCTTTTTGAGGGTTTTTTATGCTTTTTGAGGAAAAATATTCATTTTGAGGGGAAAAAAGGGGTGTATTATGGTCTTTTGGTGACCTTTTGGTGGCTTTAGAGGCTCAAATGGTGGAAAAGTGGACAAATGGGTCATGTGAATAAGGAAATGAGCTAGTGAGCATTTTTTGGGTGTTAACAGTGGTTTCTACCATGTTCGACGTCAAGACATTTGTAATCACATGGATAGATTCGTATCATTGCGGGTTCAGCTTTAAGACCCTGGGGAGTCATGTTTTAGCCAGGTTGCGATGGTGTTTGTATTGAGTCACATCACACGAATCCACATTTGTATTGGTCGTGGCTGTGTTATCATCTCATCATGGATCTACATTTGTTTCTAGTAGCCATGATTGTGTTCAGTTGGTCATTACTACCATGGATATGCAATGTATTGGTTGACAACCATGTTGTATGTCATATGAGATAGTGTACTTAGAGTCAGTTGTACTGCAGTAGTGTCCTTCATCCGACAAGCCATTGCCATTCCTTCTGTCAAAGCATTTCACCTGTCCAAATTTCAACAGCTTCATGCTTTGGGGGGCATTCTGTTACACCTAAAATCCTACCATCGTGAGATTCATTGTATACATCCCTAAATTTTCCTTGACTAAGTTATTGGCCTGGAAGAGATATAACCCATTTACACTAGGTTTTGAGAGGTCGTCGCAGGCTGCACTCATGCAACCTGCGACGTTGCATCTTGCTCTCTTGCAGGGTGCGACGATGTCAGTTAATGGACAAAAATAGCTCCTTCGAGCCCATTCTCGAAGCTAGCTGACATGGATCCCTATCCCTGCCCTTGTGGGAGAGCTGGCACTCGGTTCCTAACCTCTTGGAAGGATCCCCTATCTCTCTCCTACCATATCTCAACCTACCCTTTCCATACCCTATCCACTTAGTCCTATATAAATGAAGCTCTATCCCTATCCAAAGGGAGGAAGTCTATAATATCTACATGCTGGTGAAATCATCTTGGAGAGATATATACTCATCCATTGAGAGACTCACACTTCCTTGGGAGGATATGGCATTGGCTTGGATGGAGAAGGGCTACTTCGTTAAGCTTTGGTTGTAGTCATTCTTTTCTATGTACTTTCCCTATATTTACAGTAATATAAATGATTTCCACCCATATTGTTGTGATTGATGATATTGCGTAGTTTACTTGCTTAACTGTTTACTTAGATCTGTTATCGTTAGGATACTTTTACTTGTTTGTCTTGTTTTGTGCATCTTGACAAGTCTTGCATCTTAGATCTGACGACCGCAAAGCATGGAACAACATCCTGGAAAAGGTACTGCGAACTTAAGGTAAGACATCCGATAACTTGATCGTTAACTAGATCTAGGAAAGTGGTTTATAGTCTGTACTATTTGTTCTAGACTCACATTGAGCTAGGGAGATCTGGCCCGCGTCCGCTCGAGTGGATTGTCCGTCAAACAAGGAGATTTTGGACAAGTTTCCAGGAAACTTTGGGGACATAGCTGAATTTCATCACTGCATACCATTCTAAGATGGATGGTCAAACCGAGAGGGTTAATCAAGTTTTAGAGGACATGTTGCGCATGTACGTTATGGACCGATAGATTTTCTGAGAGGAGTATCTACCATTGGTATAATTCACCTACAATAACAACTATCATAGCTCGATACAGATGGCATCGTTTGAGTTTCTCTACGGTACTCCATGTCAAACACCCTTAAGTTGGGGTTGTTTGGAGGACAGAGTCCGTGTGGGTCCAAAGATGATCCAAGAGATGGAAGATTCGATGCAATCCATCCATGGCACGGATGAAAGAATCCCAAGATCGAAAGAAAAGTTTTTCCAATGCACATAGGACATATAGGAGTTATGATATTGGGGATAGAGTTTTCTTGCGAGTAAGGTCGTAGAATATCTCTATCAAATTTGTCAAGGGATCCAAATTTTCATCACAGTTTGAGGGAACATTTGAGATTACTGAGAGATTGGGGATGATTGCTTACTGTCTTGATTTTCCATCATCACTAAGTCGGATGCATGATGTTTTTCATGTTATTTTTTTACGACACTATATGTCACATCCATCTCATGTGATTGGCTTTAGTAATTTGAAGATTTCATATGAGGCTTCCTTGGTGGTTGAGTCGATACGCATTCTGGAGCAACGAACCCGATAGCTTAGGAATCGGTCAGTCGACCAAGTCAAGGTCCAGTGGGACATTTATATTCCAAGTTTTGTGACTGGGAGGACACATCAGAGATGCATGCATAGTTTCCTTATTTTTTTTAGAACTTCTGGACAAATTTTCTTGAAGTGGGGGTGTATGTAGAGCCCGTTTGGATATTGGATTTGACTTTGACCTTGAATCCTATAGTATTAGTTGAGGGCATCTGGTTTCGAATGACCCGATTTTGTGTGATTTCAAACTATATTTTTATCGTGTTATTAGTTGAGGGCATTCATTCGAATGACCCGACTATTTGTGAAACTGATATTTTGACTATTACAGACAGTTGCTTGAGAAACCATTTGTTATGTGACCATGTTATGATGATGATCAATATTGAGTGATTATGATGATTCAATGTTGATCGAATATTTAGATTATATAGTGCAATGATGATTGAACGTTTATAAATGCAAAATTATAAAATGCATGTGATTATGTTTTGGATAACATGTACTATGATGTGTCATTGAGTGTGATAGGAAAGGTAGGTACATGTGACTCAATGATGGCATCAATACCCCGAGGACTCCAAATTGAGTCGGGTATAATTGGAAGGTGATTTCAATCCAGTATTTATATTATATCATGATTTTTTCCTTAAAATATTTGATGCACGTGATGTTTACATGCAGGTGATGGATTACAACTCCCAATCGATCCACATCAGGTAACAAGGATGAACCAAAATATGATGTAAGTCTAGCATTGTCCACGTGACGAGTTAGGAAAGAACAAGAGAGGCTCTTGCTTGTAAGATGTGTGTTTCCATGAGGGTATACCACGTATTTGGTCACTCACGAGGCACATTACTAGGGGGAGCAATAAGGATACGACCTTATTCCCCAGAAACCACCAATCCCTCAACAGGGTCGACAAATTGAGTTAACAAGGTCGCAGTCATTGTACCAAATCCCACCAAGGAGGGAGTCTCAGAAGGGCATGCACATAGACTGAGAGCACGATTTGGGAGGCATATCTATCATTTGGAGTTGCTTTCTATTAATTTAGCGCTTGGACCGATGTAGATGGGTCGAGAATGAACTTTTGGTTCTAGTAGTTCTGTGCATTTATGGTATATGATACCTATTCCATTGAATCTATAGCGTTGCTTCCAGTAAGGAAAACTTTTTTTTACATCCAAAAAGGTTTTTGTATGCTCAAGATATCGTCATTTTGTCAGATCTACTCTATTCGACATCTCTTCTGGTGGAGGAACGCACCTCTACATGTATATATATGTGGTCCATGATGTTCGATCTGTTATAAGAGATATATTGTTGTAATGTTGTTCCCATCAGTATATTTACTATTACCAACCATTAATAACAAAGATACACAACATTGTCCTCATATTGTATCTCATGTTCATGCGCTGGAACATCTATGTGTAAATCTGCAATTGTGGTTGTACAAGCTTATGTTTTTGTGTCTAAAACTTCCATAAGATATACCTGAATTATGTTAGTGATTTATTTGGTTATGTTTGGGGGTGTTTGAATGAAATTGGGGTTGTTTGGGTGAATTCGAATGGTTTAGGAGGTATTTGGAAAGAGTTGGAAATTAAGACAATTTATGTGGTAAAAGTTGAGCTAGTCATTCTTGGTTCGAGTTGGTAATTGTATGGTTGTTCATTCTTGTTTGAATCTGAAATACAAGTCACTTCCTACTGTTATATGGGGCCAAGTACTCTTCCTTTACATATGGTGATGTGATTTGTACTTTCCATGTCTCAACATTAATGATAAAGAGGTTGCATACAAGTGTTTGAAGAAAGCTCTGAACTAGACATAATAACCAGCTACCAAGTTTTATATCAGATCTGATTTGGGCATATTACACTAGTATCAAAGCATATTCTAATGGGATACACACCTTTATTCAAATACTAAATTAGAAATACATTCATCTTTGTTGAAACTAGAACACTTCATAAGCCACTGTTTGGACAAAGTTGGAAACCAGTAAAATTTATGTTGGAAATTTGGAGTTAATATTCCTAATTCTTAATTGGGGATATTAAAGTAAAGCATTTGGTGACAGTTTCAAGGAGATACAAATGTAAAAATCATGTGAATCTCTCTCAAGGACACACAAAAATATGCACGTTTATTACTATTTTTTACATTTTCGAAGGTATGCTTACCTTTCTCATGGGAAACACATGTGTGCATGTCTTGATTCAATGAAAAGCACATGGATGTGGAAAAAAAGGAATTTTAAAGTATTATTTGAGCAAAGCAATGACTAGAAGTGATCAATACAAAGGCCATGTGGACATGAAAGACACAGTGGTGTTAAATAATGCTATAGCATATGCATCCTAATGTATGAGTTCAGAAGGGAAGTTGATGGCTGAAATAAATTATAAACAATGAAGGAATCTGTAAAGTGGAACCATGTGGAGTCTGCTGATACCCAGTTTTTGATGGAATGGGTCTAGGGGTCAATGCAATGATAGAAATCCGATCTAGGAACTTCAGGAAACCCTCGCAAGAATTTCCCTATTTCCAAGGCATTTGGGATGATTACTTCCAACTGATTTAAGCCTCTGTTAGCCTTATGGTTTTGCTCCCAAAGGAGACTTATTGGTTTCAAGAAACAGGTGACTAAATGTGAAAGTATAATGAAACTAGTGAAATCTTAGATTCATAACTCAGGAAGGAACACCTACATGGGATCAGTTAGAATTAGTTTATTAGATTCTGCTTTTAAAATGGAATATGGCAAAAGAAATCAGAAAGAAACATCTTCCTGCTTATCTATTGAACATTCACCAATGATACTTAAAAGGAAACATCAATTAACTTATATCAGTTTAATATAGCAGAAATAAAACAAAAATAATAAAATCTACTATTTAATCAAACTGTATAGTTAGTATCTCAAAATGCTAATAATTCACAAGGAAAATGTGTCATGAGCAGAAATAAAATGAAAACATTCAAATTATCCTGCCATCACAATTCATCCAAAGAAAACATTCAAAGTGATTACTCATCTTCCACAGTTACTAACACATGAGATGGATTAGACAATAAATAACATGAAAGAGAACACAAGTAAGCAAGTAAACTTTATCTAATCATGTGTTGGAACCAAATGCAGGAAGCATCCCATCTTTCATTAACAATTGTGCAAGAAATTACATACTAGTCTTAGAGAGACAGAGCATTCTACAAAGATTGATACAAGAAATTACGTCAATCATTCCCCCCCATACTCTCTCTTGAGGTTCGTATAAATACAATTAGATGAAAAAGATAGATCCTCAAAAGAAGGACCAATTCCTAGATCTAAGCAAGAAAACACTAACTGCCCTGATCTGGATTGGTTACATAATATTTCCATTCAAATTAAATATTCCACATTTCAGTAACATCAGGATAACTAGCGTGTTCAATCTGTAATTGAGCCTTGCATAAGTAAGATCTGATTTCTTAAGCTTGGATCTTGGACCAGGAGTCGAGGAATCCTTGCAACGTGGTTGCCAACTTACTACGTGTCAAAATAAAATACCTAAAAAATGAGATGTCCAGTTGAGTAGTATCCCGAATCATCTCTATTGTTTGATTTCTCTATTCATCAACTTCAACAATCCTTAGGTTTGTTGTCACTAGCTCTGCCAACTTAGCAAAATATGACATATCCATGCTTTCCATATGATTGTTTGTCAACATCCATTTCCTAGCACATATTTTTTGGCCCTTCTCAATCATATGAGCCACCTCATCACAAACAACTCTCCAAGACTTAATTGAAATTCGGGTTCTCATTAATTTGACTGAGTCCAAACGAGGCAAAGTTTGTGGGGCATTTTTCAAATGAGCTTTTCATTCATACAACTGCTCATGAGATGAATGTGCCTTCTTCTTCCTATCAAAATGGTCAGCAGGAATATCTTATAGATGTTCATTAAGACCTTGAAAATATAAATTATGAGTCTGTCTCAACTTGTCATTACAGGAATTAGCTTCATTATTAAACTCTTGCACAGAAATCGGAAAAGGCATTGTAGTCTTTCAATTGTTCAACCTGCATTTTAAGACCAACAAGACTAGTAGCTTGCTCAGTTACCTTAGCCTCTAAGATTTCCTTTTGTTGTGATAGTTGTTGAATTTGAGCTTGGATATTTTGCACAATTGAATCATGTTGAGCTATGAGGTCTTCCACCTATTTGGTCCAAGTATGATGGATGGAGTCTTTCTCAGCTTGCAATGCCATATTCTTGGCCTTCTCTTCTTTCAATGATCGATTCAGAGTAGACACATAATCAAATTTAGCTCTAGCAAAGGCTCCCATTGTTGTAGTAAATTCTATTGCTTCCCTCTGAGGATCATCATTTTCCTGCTTCCATATGACCTGGTTTGTGACTGGCCCAACCTGGATTTCACCTTGGTTGTTCCCTTTAGGAGCTTTTCTCAGTATTATTTTTCTCCTCTTGTTGAAACAATAATCTCCCAGTACCTTTACAACATCCTCACCAAAATTTGTTGAGTCTTCAGTTATAGAAGTTAACAATTATGTGGAGTGAATGATAGGCAATGATTGACTTGTGATGGTATTTGTTGACTGAGATGGATTTTGTGATAATGGTAGGTCAACTTGGGAATAAGAAGTTGTAGGAAGACTTGCAGAATGAAGTGCAATAGGTGAACATGAAGGACATTAGTTTCAGACTATAAAGGAGTAACGTTTTGAGGTAATGGAGGGTCTTACTGAGAATTTGTGGGATGTTGTGAAGTGATAAGGTCCACCAAATAATTTAATGCAGTTGGAGTTGGTGAATCAGAATATTGAGTAGTTGTATCAAGAGGATTGGGGGTAGGAGATAAATCATGTGGTGAATTTGAACTGGACTATTGAATAGATCATCCACAGTAGGTGCTTCTGACAGGCCACTATCAGAAGATGGATGAGGAATATTATCATTAACAACTTGAATGGGATCCATAACAGATGTATGGAAGGTTCTTGGACTACTAGTGTTGGATTGACCACTTCTATAGGTTGTTCATTCTCCAAATCAATGATGTCACTACTAGATGTATGAATTGGAGGGTTGACAATTAACTTAGATGGTTTTTCAATCTTCACATACGTATTTGGGTGTATTCTAGGAATGAAGATATCATCATAAACAGATTGAGTATAAGCGATTGACTTACTTTGAAGAGATTGAGTCTATTGTATGAGAAGGTTGAGATTCTATATGGGAGTGGTAGAGTGAATATATGTCATAGGTTGTTTTCCTTTCTTCTTATCCAATTCTCATTGTGTATTGGGCTAAGATGTAGTCGATCTTAAAACTATGGCTTTGTTTGTAGCCTCCACCAATTCCCTAGCAACATCTTGTTGCTGTTGAAAAATTATGTTTATTTCTTCCATTACTCTGAGCTTTTGTTTCCTTTGTTCCTCATGCACAAGAATTCTCTGGTCTGCATCAGCCAATTTTCCAAGCACTTCCTCAAAACCATGTGCATTTTGATACAAAGAATCATCGGGTTGTAGTTCATGCACATAAGTATTTTTTAAATGAGCCTATATGAAATGCTTTGCTATAAGGCCTTTGGGGTCATGCATTCTCTTTTCTATAAAAGCCACCTTCAACCGACCAAATTCCTTGGAAAGGGTGATGCCATGACTTACATTATGAATAGTCAAATGCTCGATATATAAAGGGAACATAGGCCAAGCCCTCCTCTTTGAAGAATGGCAGTGACCATGTAATCCATTATAGATTGTTTGGAAAGCTACCTTAGATAGGACCATCATGTCAGGAACGATCCTTGGCAGTAGGTGAACTGATTTGCTACCCGAAATTCTAATGTAGGTAAAATATTCCCGAATATACCAATATCCCATGGTGTAAATTAAGGACATGGCATTCTCTGAAACCCTAGGTGAGTTCTTCTTGAAAATGGAAAAGTATACGGATAGGAAGATTTTCCCTAGTCCAATGCCAACTCATAGCAGGGTAAGCAAAAGTAGCGCAAACAATATATATAAGATATGTAGACATATACAATTTTGGCTTTTTTATAGCCGGTGTCTTTTGATCTTGGGAAATGGCATCTATGAAAGTAACAGAAAAGATTTGGGCCCAGTTGAATGTTTTACCTATCATAGATATGTAATGGGATAAAGGAACCCATTCCAATTTGAAATATTGATAGGTATCCACACCATAGAATCAACATAACATGGCCACTAGTAGTTTGTACAGATCTCTGAGCAAGACAATTGGATACTGCCTGTTTAGCTTCAGGATGAAGGTGTCGGGGTCAGCCATCCATGTTTTCAGGAGATAATTAGTTTCATACTTGCTCTCAAATGCCCTAATGAAATCATATGTCAGGAGTTGCTGCGGGGCCTTTAATGCATAGATTCGGGCAAAGGTATCTGGCTTGAAGAAGCATAAACCACCTGGTTTGCATCCCTGAATGTGTTGGTCAAGATATCTACATAATCTATCATCCATTTCACCATGTCAGTGTATGGCATGACAACAGGGCGTGCAGCAATACAAAGGAATTGGGAATTGCTTATGTTTTGATCAATCGGAGGCTATCCTCCTTGAACTCTGAAAAATCATCTCCATTGAAGATACTGTAGATCCTAGACCAGTCCAGGCAAAGCGTGTCAGGGACCCTTACATCAGTATCTGAGTAGAAGCCAAAATTTGGGTCTTTGAGTTTTAATTCCTTTGTAGCATCTTTGGAACTGGTTCGTTTGGCCATGATGGAAAAGGGATGGTCTTGTGAATGAAAAAAAACTTCAATTAAAATTTAAGACATAGGAAATCTGTAAGAGTTGAACCAAAATGATGAATACCTAGTAAATTTTGAAACTAGTTGAACAAAATCGATACAATTCACTCACGGAAACAAGAGAATTTGAAATGTCGAATTTCAAGTTCATTGTGTTGTAATGGCCGAACAATTCGAATTTTGATTAAAAGTAAACCACGGATTATGATCGCATCAATTGCACATTAATTGCAATCTCATTTCCCTGAAATCGGTGGTTAGAGTTTAATCGTCGAATGATTTCATTAATTAGGCTCATATTTCAAAATATTTTTGGCGCATGCGAAAACATAAATTTTGAACATGCAATGGAAATGTCGGCATGGGACTTATGAAAAGTCGGGAATCAGGATTCAGGAGAAAAAATAATACAATGATAAAAAACATTTTGACCTCCGACTTCTGCAGTGTATGCTCATTGGAAAAAGTTGGGAGTCGGGAGTTGGAGATCGGGAGTGAAATCAAAATTAAAACGATAGGTTCCCTGACTTCCGACTGTCGATATTCAAGCAGAAAGAAGCAGAGTCGGAAAGTCAGCAACCTTAAATTAATTTTGAGGAATTTGTCACTGACTTCTGACTGTCGATATAAACGAATAAAAGAAGTCAGGATCAGAACGTCAGGATCATTGTTATAGACATATGATTTTCTCAACTTCCGACTTCCGACTTCCGTCTTGATTGTTTCTTAACTTGATTAAGTGAATTGGAAGGACGGAAGGCTCAATTTGTTTCATATTTTATTGTAAAATAGCATTAGGCAAATATTAAATAAAATTAACCAAGAAACAAAGTGCTTTTAAGAAATATATACTTAGTGGATAAAAACAAAAATTTCAATAGGGGCTCCCATCTTATCTAACAAGATGCAAGAGAGTCCTATGAATTTTGGATAAAAGAAGTGCCTACAATAAAGACCAAAAATATCAAATGACTCTCTTCCCTGAGGTGGGTATACCCATACTCTAGTGTAAACAAGCATGGACGCCAAATCAAGTACACTTTGAATCCATGAAGTATATAAAATACAAAATCGTGGCCATAAAAAATATACACAGTAAATACATGTCAAAAATAGATCATAACCACAAGCGAATACAAAGTGGATCTATGTCCTAGTATAAATAAATAAATTAATTTTAAATTGTAATTTCCAGCCGACAACATGTCCTCCCATTGCCCAACCCAACTATATAAGTTCTACCATTTCTTGCAATCTCCTCAGTCTATTACTATGTTTCTTTCTGTCCAAAGCACATCTCTGCACTCTCCGCATTACTGTTTCTATACCCAACAAGCTGTCTTCCTCGTCTTGCTGCTGGTGCAGGGAGCCTCTTTGCTGTTAATTCCATTTTCATCTTCTCTTGTTTTCAGATCCCTCCAGTAGAAGAATCAATTTATTGCCGGAGCTGCCGAGATGGCGAAATACATGGAAATGGTGAATGCGGGTATAAGGATCGCCGCCAGGTTTAATTCCCACTGCCCTCACACATCGCGCCTCTATTATCATCCAACTTCCAACAAAAGCACTGAGTCTGCCTCCAAAAATGAGGCCGAGGCTGCCTCTTCTCATGCCCTGCAAGTCCTGCATCCAACGCCGATTCAACGTTTGAGATCTTCTGTGTCTGTATTTAGGCTGTCATTTTGTTCATCTCCATCTGCAACGAAAACAATTGTTCCGTCACCCTAATAGTTAAGTGATTATTTTTTCAATCTTTGTATATTCAGACATGTCATAATATCCGACATTCGAGAACAGAATATCTTATTTGTCGTTTAAATGTAATCTTCTTGTTCAGTTCAGTGATTTCTAGTGCCATCTCATTGATTTTTAGTGCCTAAATACTGGAAAATGTTGAACGCTTGTAGCATTCAAGCCACGGATTGCCAAACTGGCGTTGATTTTGGATCCATTAGTTTTTATTTTTGGGAGGATCCAGTAATTATTTTGCACAGTATGATTTCTAAGTTTTATTTATTTTTTCGTTTTTTCATTCATAACAAAAAGGAGGGAGGGGGTTCAAGCAAAACAAAGATCAATGTATGGCACTCAATGCATAATGATTTGAAGTTGAGAGACTGAATTACAGTTTGGAAAACTCTTCACAGTAATTGTAACTTTTTTATCACCGCATCTCCATACCTTGATTCTCTGCAATTTTTCATGCCTCCAGTGCTCTGTAATCAAGATATACAACCGGGCTAACGAAGGAAAAAAGGAAAGCTAAGAAGAGAGCCAGCAATTGACAGAGCTTCAAAGCGGGATACATATACATTAACTAACACTTAACCACAAACTCCAAGGATCGGCTCGGCTATAGAACTCTTACTGACATAATAAAGACTTTCTCACTACAAAACTCTGAACCTTAGAGAATAACACACTTTTGTCTGATCGTCTTAGGGCAAAGATCATCACAGACGACACACCAGATGATTAGCAAGCTTTTGAAGATCAGCAAGCTTTTGAGACGACACACCAAAAGATCACACACCAGAAGATCAGCAAGCTTTTGAGCACTAAGCACAGAGGGAGAGCATGCCAAACAATTTCAAGAATGGCTTCCTCTTATTAACTAGAAGAAAGAATCACCATCCAACTTGTAGGTGATCCCTTCGTGTAAACACAACAAGAAGTGCTTTGGAATCTTGGCTATGGAAATAACTACAAAAGCTTGGATGACCGAATCTCTCTCTACACAAATATTGTATCTCTTTTACTTTGAAGGGAAAGGTTGTTTCCCTCTTCATTGTTGTAGCATGAGAAACTTCCCAAATAAGCAATCAATGATCGAACGAACCAAATGCACATGACTACAAAATGTTGAAAAAGCACAACTTGATCGTGGCTATTTTTCTAGTCTTCTCAAGGTTTTCAGCTCTTCTGCTAAACATGTATAATATACCAACTTCCATGAATATTAATATACTCCAACAATCATTACAACATTTCCTAAGTGTTGAGTTCCTTTCATGCATGCAAGAATCTTTTGCATTTTTTCTCTTATCACATGGAAACCTCTCAATGGCTATAGGATCATCCTGAGACAACTTGTTTCAACTTGTTTTTTTCTGTTGGAACCTTTGTTTCCTTGCCATTTATTCTCTTGTTATTAACGACTAGGTGCTTACTCCAATCCCCATGGGCCCCTTTTTTTTCTTTTACCATCCAGCTTTCAGTGAAGTGCTACCAACCATCTGGTAGAGTCTCCCGTGAGGAGTGAGGACAAACATATTGCTTAATAAAATATAATAATAGTAAAATATATAAAAATCGTTATTAAGAGAACAAAATCGTGTATAAAGTAGAAACACTAAATTTACTAAAAATAATTATGAGACTAGTATTGTTTGTTTTGTTTTTTTTTCATTATTTTCATAAATATGTTTAAAGTGTACTAAATTTTTTTTATTTTTATTTTTATTTTTATTTTTAAATTTTCTTTTAAATTGATTTCAAAATTAAAAAAATTGACAAAAAATAAAAATAAAAAAATTTCCTAATCCATTGTTCTGAATTTCCATACATGAACTACCAATAAACTAAATTATGATACTATCATTGAAAATAGACTCTACTACTACATTGAGAATTTAATAAACTAAATTATGATACTATCATTGAGAATAGACTCTACTACTACATTGAGAATTTTATAATTTGGACGTAATATAATATATTATATCTAAAATATTCTCCCTTTTTTTTTCTTCCTACACAAAAATCTTCATCTTCCCTGCACGCACTTCAATATGCTTTCCAGTGTGCTCACTGCTATGTGCCAACTCTTTCTCACGTGTTTCAGCTCTTTCCTTTGCGTCTCCAAACCTGTCACTTAGGCTGCGCACACACCTCAACACATACCTTCTGCACTGCTACAGATGGCCAAACATCTCGATGCTCCTACATCAACTCGTAGACCCAAACTTTCAACTAATAAAAAATATATCATATTCTTACAATTACGAATCCTCATTTTTAATGGGAAGTGACTGAATGGTCATCATAATTGTTCTTTGGGTATTGAAATGTGATCACCATCTGAAACATGTTGGCTCTGTTAGCTGCTTGATTGACTGACTTTGTTGTGTAGCATAATGTTAGAAGTTTTTGGTATTTCAAAATTTACATGATTTCTGTGTATTTTAAGGCTTTCTAACTGGAAACATTGTACTCTTCAGTTTAAACATTAAAATATTATGATTCCTAAGGAAAAGATATAGCACAAAGAATCATTCTCTGTCAACAAAGAGAAATTCATTACCTTGTGAAGCAGAAATCATTATAGGAAGCAATGAGTTAGCACGATGCCAAATCTCTTCTTCCAAGGATTAGGAGAAACAAAACCACATGAGCATGCCTCTGGATTAAAATCAACCTATGCAAATTAGGGGTATCTCCAATCAACATTACCCCCTTCCAAAGATCACATTTAAATTGTTTGGCTGAAGGTAGGAAGAGATTTCCTACCATTCACTGGTTGTATGTTTCTGAAAGTTATCCTCTCCGCTCCTAAACTTCTGTTTCTTTTTTAACTGGTTGTGGGGTCTCTTGATTTTTCTTGGTATGGGTCTTTCTTCTTTCTTCTCTGCCCCATTTGCAGCATTCCAACTTTAATTTCCAAGTATTCCAAGCATACCCACAGCTACATGTGCGGATTTTGCCATCACTCCAGCTATTTTATGCAACCTGTATGAATTCTTCAGGAATTGATACTAATGCCAAGAAAATCTGTGAGGCCATTAAAGCTGTTATTTTGGCAGTTTCCAATTTTCTCATCAAAAATCATTTTTTTTTAAGAATAGATTGCACCATCCAGTTGTGCCACAGTTGGATATAAGAATGAACTGGAGCTCACTTGTAGATCCTCTTCTTCACCTTTGTATGTAGCAAATGCAAAGGCCTCCTAAATGAAATTCCTTTGTCTTCCATTATGCTCTGTAAGCCTTCTTAGGAGAATCAACCGGCTTTCCTCCAACTACGTTAAAGTTGCATCTCTTTCTGCTCGTTGTGATTGCCGAATATGCGAGAAATGGAGTTGGTTTTCAAGCGCCTCTAGGGTTCTTCGGATGGTATTCAAACTTATTGTCTTTGCAACTTAATTTTCTTCTCAGCCTTTTTCCTGCATTGCATCAACAGCAGCAACAAGCGTTGTGTCATATCATTTGACTATTAGTAAAATGCTTACAAACAATCGGTACATATATAATGCATATCTGTACATATGTATAGAACTAATTCATTGGACTTATAAGGTATAAATTAACCAGGTTATGCTATTTAAAAAAAATCATTCACCAGTCATTTCCATCTTATCATTTGACTATTACTGAAGGACAGTGTGGAAAAATACGAATTAGAGGTTTCTCCTAACAAAAGGGATTGCTTACATGTTTTTCAAGCAATGCATTTTGTGGTCAATATCGTTAAAAAGCTGAAAGAAAGCCGAGACAGTATGCCCGGGGATGTAATCGAACATGCAATATGTTTGTATTCTTATTACTTATTCTTGCCTTTCAAAAAGTGGCTGCTCCACGGTATATTGCATAGGTGCAGTTGTTTATTGATATGTATATATAGGACACGAGGATTGTCCTTGTCAAATGTATACAAAGCCCTTTTTTAATACACAAAGATCAATTTTTTTCATGGAATTTCATTGTATGATTGGAGGTTAATGTTAGCGTCGAAAAACAAAAGGAAGCTGAGTAGCATTGCCTTGTTACAGCTTGAATTGATTCCAAATAAGCTGTGTCCTATTGTCCCTGAAACAAAAAGCCCGGTCTGTTTGGGCGTCGTTCAGGTAAAAGCTTAATTTGGCTTCTTAATTTCTCTCCTTTTATATGAAGCATACACAACATTACAGGTTTGAAGCTTATTTCACTATCATTGTCTGTGTTGTCGACCTCTGCCCCTATGTCGATGCAAGAGTCGTGGCCAGAGTTGTCAATACTAGAATGTCCAATCTGCCTGAAGAGGTTGGTTCATTGTATTCTGCAATGTTTGAGACAACAGCTGCAGTACATCCTGGTGACAAGGTATATATGTACTCATTTAAATTCATTTTAGATGTTTAGCAGAATATATTGGTAGGGAATTGTGCATAGATGTTTTATATATGTACATTTTATACTATGTGTATGTTTCTTTCATCTTTGATAGTAATGCCAGACATAGGGAGGAACAATTATAATTCATCAGAATTTCAGTTTGAATTGTGCAATGCTTAATGCTTAAGCCAATTTTTATATTTGAGGTTGGGAGTAAGTATTTGTTACCCATTATTATGTAGTTATAGTGTTTTTGTTGAAAACGGATGACAATCAGTTCTTCCTGGATGACAACCAGTTCTTCCTGGATGGTTTTTGCTAGAAGGTTTTACCGCTTAAATCTCTCTACATTTTTATGTGTACTATTATTTGCTTTTTTATTTAATATTTTCAACTACATATTATTTTCTATGATTGCTTGATCCAACAGCTTTTCCGAAATATCTACATTGAATTAGTTTTAAGGTCGACATTTTTTTGTCAGTATTCCGTAATATTATTAAGATTTGCGTTTAAGATCACATCATGCAGAATGGTCGACATTAGAAAGTTCTTGATTCCAAAAATCATTCGTAATTTTCAATACCAATAATTTGTCTCGGAGCCTATGAAGCAAAAATGAATGCACCCACGCCACCAAATGCATGCATCTGCTGCCTCCAAGCTGGACTTGCATCAGGAGGAACGAAAGCAAAAAACCGAAAATATCATCGATCCCTTCCAAGTAATTTCCAACGGACAATATGTCCTCCGTAAGAATATCAAGCTACATGAATGTGGCACCAAGAAAGAAATAACAATTTTTGTGATTGAAAAAATCAGGATTGTCGTGTGGACTAATTATAATGGGCATAAAAAAAGACTATTACATAAAAGAGGGTAACCCAAATTGTGATCATAGTGAGAAAACATATTTAGAGGCGGCTATCAATGGAAAAACAAAGCTGTTAGTTGCTCAGCTGAGGACGGGTTCACATCACCCTAGATGTGAGACGGGTAAGTGGACAGTACCTAAGGAAGTGTGGGAAGAGAGAACTTACATATTCTGCAATAAGGGTGTGGTGGAGACAGAGTGGCACTTTGTTATGGAATGTGTAGCCTACGACTATATCCGCATTTAATATGAAGACAGCTTAAAGGCCGACAGCATGCACCATCTTTTTTAAGAAGATAAGATTAACTAGATTGAAAGTCTTCTAGAAAATCCAACTTGGAAAAGAGTTTGGAGAAAAATTAGGACTCTGATTTTTTTGGTCCCTTAGGCTGCTCAGCCTCATAAACGTTATTAAAATTATTCATTCATTCATTGCCCAACTATATAAGTTTTACCATCCCTGTATGTAAAATAACGAGAATAACAGCAACTATAGATATTCTGCGAAAATATACATTTAGAAAAACATGAATGTACAGAACAGAATGATTTCGTTGTCTAAAATAAAACTTTTGTTATATCTATGGATTAGATTTACTTTTCTATTGATGATAAGAATGGGGTAAGAATAATACTCTGAATAAAGAAATAAAAACACATTTTAACATTAGTAAATAATGTACAGAGCAATTATAAAGAATTAATACTTTCATCACCATGGCATTTTGCCTATCAGCTCTCATCTACTTAATTTGTTTCTGTACTGGAGTACAATGCTATTTATTTTTGCATGGGGAAAAATACAGAAACTATTTTATCCAATCAAGTCCAAATTATACAGAATTGTTAGTTTACACAGGAATCGAAATAACTTATGAAATAAACAATGAAAGTTACAAAATCAACAATGCTATGACATACAAAAATAATTAGATAACAGAACTTAAAAATCAAACAGATAAGATATTAGAACCTGTAACTGATAATAGGACTAACAAACACCCAAGGAGGCCTGTTCCTCCCAACCTGCTTCAGAAGAAGTAGCTCAGCTGCTGACTTCTAATGAACCCCCGAGCCTGAAGCTGATCCATTAAGTGGGTGGAAAACTGTGTAGAAGCAAGGCACTCAAAATACCTTCTCCACTCGATATCAACCTCCTGTAAAATGCCTTCTCCACTCAGCAACAACCTCCTGAACTCACTAAGAGTTTTGGCAAACTCACAACATGATCAACCCTAGCCTATCCCCTCATCAGATCTCTTGAGTGCAAACAGCAAAACCTCAAGGTAAGTTTCCTCATCAGGAAAAGTGATGAACCTCAGTTCATAATCTGATGGATAATATATAGACTGCATAGGTCTTTTAGTGGTCAGTTTAGAATAAATGAACCTCAAGCTCCAGTCCCATCTTTCAGGGCACTAAGACCACATTTTAAGGGAGTTGTCCCATACCAAGAGCTAGTTAGTTGCATCATGATGTTTCCACTTGTCCATTGCCTTCTACCCCAGATTCCATTCCACCTAGTGGATCAGTAGCCACTCTTTCAACAGTCCCATTAGGTGTTTGTCTCCTATTTATTTATTAAATAATAAAATATTGTACAAATTACAGTCATCCTTGGACACTTGTCCAAAATATAAAACTTTATAATAAAAGTTAACACAAATTTTTCAGCATAAAATGTTTTCAGTAATTAGGGTACGTGACAAACACCCCCTCTTAAGCTCAACATCGTCCTCGATGTTGCTTATTCATCATCAAGTTCCTCATGGAACAGAACTGGGTATGCTTCTCTCATTTTACCCTCCAGTTCCCAAGTAGCCTCATCAGGGCTAAGGTGCTTCCATTACACCTTTACCTGCCCTATGTTGCAATTCCGAAGTGTAATTTCCCTCCTGTCGAGAATACAGTCCGGTTCCACCTGAAAATCTCCTTCGGGTTCCACCTGTATGTCATTCCAATTCAACACATGAGTAGCATCATGCACATACTTCTTTAAAACAAAAACATGAAAAACATTGTGGATTTTTAAATTGTATGGCAATACCAATTGATATGCAACAGCTCCTATCCTTGATAGGATTTCAAATGGCCCACAATACCTCAGTGCTAATTTAGCACAGATCCCAAGCTTCAAAGAACTTTTCTTGGGCTTTACCTTTATGAATACATGGTATCCTACCTGAAATTCTCTTTCTGTTCATTTCAAATCAGCATAGTTTTTCTGTCGATCTTGGGCAACTTTAAGTTGCCTTGAACCTGTTTCACAGTTAGCTCCATTTCTTTCAATAGATCTGGTCCTAACATCAATCTATCTAAAGGATTATCCCACGAAATTGGAGTACAACATTTTCTTCCATATAAAATTTCAAATGGACTTAACTTAGCAGATGCTTGATAATTATTATTGTAGGCAAATTCTGCTAAGTGTAAGTAATCCTCCCATTTAGATGGTTGATCGTTAACATATAATCTTAACATATTTTCCAAAATCTGATTTACTCTTTCTGTTTGACCATCAGTTTGTGAGTGGAAAGAAATGTTGAAATTTAACTTAGTATTTAATCCTTTAAACAGTGTTGTCCAAAAGTTACCAGTAAACTTAGAGTCTCGATCTGAAATGATTACCTTTGGAATTCCATGCAAGCGAAAAATTTGCTTCATGAAAAAATCTGCAATGTTAGAGGCCTTGAAAATAGTTTTAACAGGAATAAAATGAGCAACCTTGCTAAGTTTATCAACAACAATCATAATTGAATCATTCTGCTTCTGATTTTTAGGCAAACCTATAATAAAGTCAATGCTTATGATCTCCCACTTCCATTCTGTAAGTAGTAAGCGTTGCAATAGCCCAGCTAGATGTTGATGTTTAGCTTTAATAGTCTGATAGTCAAAGCATCTAGCTATATATTCAGCAACTTCACTCTTCATGTTAGGTCAAAAGTACTCCTTTCTTATCATAGTTATCATTTTCTGATAACCAGGATGTCCTGAATAAGGACTCTTGTGAATTTCATCTAAAATCAGCAACTTAACTTTCGAAAAATTAGGCACATAAATTCTGTTTTTGTAAGTTAAGAAGCATTTTTTATTAATACTGTAATCTGTAATAAAATTTTCAGATGAATTTTCAGCCACTTTATCATGTAATTTTTGGTAATTTTCGTCTTGCTTAATTCCTTCTTCGATCTAATTTTCCAGATCAGTTTTAAAAGTACTGATTACTGCCACAAAACTTAATCTAGCGTTTCTGCTCAACGCATCAGCAACCTTATTTTCCTTTCTATTAATGTGATGGATCTCAAAATCGTACTCGTTAAGGAAAGCTAACCACCTAGCTTGCGTTGCGTTCAAATTTGTTTGATCCAATAAATACTTTAACCCCTTATTATCAGTCATTAAAATGAATTTTCTACCAATCAAATGATGACGCCACATCTTTAAAGCATGTATCACGGCTGCCAACTCAAGATCATACGTAGCGTAATTCTTTTCGTGTATTTTTAACTTCTTTGACTCAAAAGCAATTGCATGACCTTCTTGACTTAAGACCCCTCCAAGTCCTTCGTTGCATGCATCCGTGCATACAATGAAATCCTTATTAGGATCTGCAATTTTTAAGATGGGTGCAGTAGTTAACAATTATTTTAACTTATTAAAGTTGTCTTGACACTTTTGATCCCATATAAATTTATTTCCCTTCTTCTGCAAAGAAGTGATAGGGTTAGCAATTCTAGAGAACCCTTCGATAAACTTTCTATAATACCCCGTTATTCCCATGAATGACCATACATCTGTTACATATTTTGGGACAGGCCATTCATTTATTGCTTTTATTTTATCAGGATCAACAGAAATACCATCTTTTGAAATTATATGACCCAAATACTGAATTTTATCTTTATATAAATCACACTTACTAAACTTAGTGTAAAGTTGGTGATCTCTAAGTACTTGTAAAATGATTTTTAGATGTTCATCATGCTCTTCTTTAGTCTTTGAGTAAATCAGAATATCATCAATGAGTACCACTACAAACTTATCCAAATATTTATGCAGAATGTTGTTCATTAAACACATGAACACTGCAGGTGCATTAGTTAGCCCAAAAGGCATAACTAAAAACTCGTAGTGTCCATAACGTGTTCTGAATGCAGTTTTGAATATGTCCTCGTCTTTTATCCGGATTTGATGATAACCTGACGTTAGATCAATTTTAGTGAATATCTTTGCTCCACGTACTTGATCAAATAGATCATCTATGTGGGGTAAGGGATACCGGTTTTTAATTTTCATGTTATTAAGCTGACAGTAGTCAATGCAAAAACGCATAGTACCGTCCTTCTTTTTAACAAATATTACTGGTGCTCCCCAAGGGGACACACTGGGTCGTATGTAATTTTTATCTATTAATTCTTTCAGCTGAGATTTTAACTCATTTAATTCTAGAATATTCATCCTATAGGGGGCCTTTGATTTTGGTACCGCACCGGGTACTAACTCAATGGTGAAATCAAATTCTCTTTTCGGAGGTAATCCTGGAAGTTCTTCCGGAAATACATCCGAAAAGTCCTTAAGGATGGGAATATCCTCTAGTTTTATTTTGTCTCCTTTGGATGTACATTCATCATTAACAACATTAACAGCAAACAATTTACAACCTTTTCTAGCAGCTCTCTTCACTTGTAAGGCAGAAATCTGCCTTACAGAAATCTTCCTAGAAATGCTTTTAACAATTTCAGCTACACCTTCATTATTTAAACAAACAAAAGATTTTTCATAACAATTCAATAGAACTCTATGTTGTTCAAGCCAATCTATACCAATTAACAAGTCATACGATCCTAATGGTAAAACATTCAAATTTACTTGCGTTTTCAGCTGACTTAGGAAAACTTTACAATCTTTAACAAAACCTGTAACTCTTCTTTTTGTACCAATTGCAAGCTGAACTAACCATGGGTTATCAAATTTTCTATCTTTAACTTGCAATTTTTCACTAATTCGGGTGAGATATAACTCAGATTTGCACTCAGATCTATTAGAATGGAAATAGACTTAGTTTGTAACATACCTTCAACCTCCACCATGGATGTTTGATGGTCTACTTGACGATCCTCCAATGCTGGATAAATTCTGGGCATCTCCCTCGCTACATCTCCAACTATAGGTTCTGCTTGTACTGTGTGAATATTGTTGACGGTTTTTTTGTTGCGTGGGAAATCTGTTCTCTTGTGTGGTTCGCCACATTCATAACATTTGATAGGTCCTTTTTGCTCCGCATATCTGTTATTATTGTTGATGTGATTATAGTTGTTGGGTACATTCTTTGCAGTAGAAGAGTTCTGAGACGCATTACCCCTGTATGTATTACTGTTAGGGAAATTTTTCTTGAAACTCCCAGAACTTTAATTAAAACTTTTCTTTTTATAATCAGGCTGGTTTGTTTTGTTGCCCTTCCAGCCAGTTGTTCCTTCTCTTCTTCTGTTTTGATCAAAACAGAAATTTGCCTTTCTCCTAGATTCCTCCAGTGTTGTAGGATTGTCATATTCTATTATGTCTTTTATATGGAATGGTAAACAGCTGAGAAACCTTTGTACCTTTGGCTTCTCTTCAACCATGTATGGTACATATCTCAGTAGACTGAGGAATTTGCTGCACAATTCCTTCATGCTCATGGTGCCCAACTTCAGATCATAAAACTCCTTCAATTTATCCTCATAATATTGTTCTGACAAAAACTTTTTCTTGAATAACTTCTTGAACATACTCCATGTTACGTCTCTTTCTTTTAAACTTTTGATTCTTTTTAGATCCTGCCACCATATATCTGCCTTGCCTATCAGATTATAAATAGCCATCTTGGCTTTCAGTTGAGAAGAGTAATCATATATATTAAATTATTTCTTCATTTAGGATAGCCAAGCTTCTGTTGTTTCACCCTTCTCATTTTCGCCATTAAAAGTGGGTGGCTTAATTTTCTTAAATTCTCCAGAAATTTGTTAATGATGTTTTTGCTTTCTCCTTGTTGAACAGAAATCACTATCACTATTGTCCTCGTTAGAGTGATAATGACTTTGATGTGAATCAGAGGATGATTGGCTACCACTTTTATCTTTTCTTGTCTTCTTATACTTGTGTCTGTGAGTCATTATGGCAGAATCAGATGGAATCTCTGATTTTCTGCCCCTTTCCTCATTCTGATATTTATCCATTAAAATTTGATTTAATGTATCCTGCGCTTTCATAATGTGCTCATTTTCTTCTTTGAATTTTTTTATATCAGACTTCAAATCCTTTATGGTATACAGAAATTCAGAAGAATTGTTATTCAACTCAACATAGAAACCTTCTGGATTTTCATTAATACTAGGTTCATGATGAGGTGATTTTTCCTCTGCTGATTCTTCTGGTAACGACATACCTGTAACACACTTTGTCAAACGTTACAACACAATTAAATTTTAAAAAGTTAGTAAATAGATTTTTACATTCCACTTTCTGTATTGTGCGCGTGAGCCTATTCAGGCCTAGTGTTTTAACCACGCTCTCATACCACATGTAACACCCCAGAAAATTCATAAAAATTTAAAACTTTTTCTACCTGATAATATTGCTTATTTAGTGTATGCGGAAATGGAAAAGATACATGAGATGTTATTTTCTATTTTAAAATACCATACTTGTTTATTGAATGCGACTAAAAGAAGTTAGCTTAAGTCTTGATGTTATCCAAATCTAGATATGCTGCTACAAAATCTACTATTGTTGTTTAGGAATGAAGAAACATAGTTTGATTAATGTTCTTTTGTTTGATTGATGAAGGGGTCCTTTGGATGCCCCGAGGCTTACTTAGAATTCGTGCTAAAGCATGTAAATTTCGTAATGTGACAGAGTACAGGTAAGGGTTTTAACTGCGACAAGTGACCACCTATTTTCAGTAAACATCTAATGATTAAAAATGAAGAGAACAGTTATGATCATTCTATCGGTGAGAGAACTGGTTCAAACTTCAGGTCATTCAAGTTTGTTTTTAACTATTAGAAAAGGTCTATTTATGCAGACAATACAAATTTAACAAAAGTTATGAGAAGGTCGTTATCAGTCGTAACTTTGTTTGCATTCAATTGTCTATTTCTTTGGTTCATTTAAATGCTCTAACTTATGATGTAAGTGGCGATATTATCAAAACTCAAATGTAGATGTACATATCCTAAAATGATATGTGCGTTGAAGCCCTATGTGATTCTAAGTGGCACTATGCATTTATGTGATATTAGGTTCTTAATGTGATACAATACAATTAGGAATATATACAAATAGTGATACTATGCAAGAATGCAATATCAAACAAACTTTATTTGATACTTTGTGAACTTACGATACTATATGATTTGGGTTATCATATTATGTGAAACCATACTATAAAAAAATTCTTTGCAAAGGTATTAATGTGCAAGTAATAAGAGAAATATGCAACAAACGTTATACTACGTTATTAGCATTGTAAACTTCATGAATTACGATACAATCTACCCAACAATGTTTATTATGATAAATTTAAATGACTTGGTGATGATGTATACAGGTTGGCGGACGATTAATATTCTACCTATAGTATTAAATGCATGGGTCATCATGGTAATGGGATTCCATAGAGGAATGTACTAACGGTTCGATCACGTGTCCAACGGTGTTTTAAGTCTATTCTTGAGCTTAAGTGTTAACTGTTGGTTCACTGGTTGACTAGCTGTCTCCACAGTGGCTCGAACGTGGCAATTGTAATGATTGTAGTGATTAATGTGATAGATGGTGTTGTTGCAGTCGAGACTCTGGTGCAATATTCATAAGATCTCAGCATTTAATCCATTTCTACGTGGTGAGGTGAGTGCTAAGCTGGCACTTACGTGTCTAGCTCTTAAGTGATCACAGTGGTGATGTTTTATGATGTGTCACTAAGCTGTAAGCTCTGACTTGGTGATATGGCATCTGTTCGATCTGTGTAATAAATGAATTCATTTATTGGTTTTTGGTTATAGTAACTCCTTTGGTACCACCATGGTTTAGCTGGCTTTATCCTGAACGTTGATCTTGGGTCTCGGTAGATGGGATATGCAAAACCCTAGCTAAACTTGTCTTAGCGTTATTTTCTCTTTTATGCATTCATTTGGTGGTTACTGTCTGGAGGTGAAGGCCGACAGGCCGCTGGTTTACAAGGCTCGACCCTAGGCAGTTGTGGATGGCACTGTGCGTCCAACTCTATAAAAAATGTTGTGGAAGAACTGTATAAGTGTTCGAGCATTGTTGATACAATAGTGTTGAAGCCCTGTATCTTTCAATCGGTGACTAGTAAAGTTTAAGGGTGGGGTTTGACTCCATAAGGGTTGTAGTTTGTAGGTATGTCAACTCCACTGCGTGGGTTGAATATTTGGACGCCATAAGCGTTCCAATCTACTGTGGAATACAAGGTAAGTACCATCTGGTTTTTAGTTCTAAAAATACTTCTTTGTTTGGTCAAAAATCAAATGCTTTGTTCCTAACTCCTCACAGACCCTTGTGGCAGGTAATACCATCGTTCGGAATCAAAGTGCTGGGTTTGACGATAATGGAGTTGGTTGGAAACAGATAGAAAAGCGAAAACAATGGTAAGCCCGATGGAAACCCTCGTAGGTTCTCCTGGAAGTGGTCGTGGCAACAGTTGTATCATCAAAACTGGAATTCGTAGTGGAAAAACTTAGGTTGTTTTCTTAGTTGTAAAGTCAATGTAACAATTGGTATTTGTATAGGGTTTGAGTTCTGTTTTTCAAAACTTGGCAGCGTTTATAAGTTTTTAAGTGGGGTTTCAGACTCTGTTGAGAAGATAATAAAATGTCTTTTGCAAAACTATGTGACTGTGACTATTCTGTATTTGTTGTGTTGGGGCTTGGCCCATGAATGAAACCTATCACTCGTCTTTTTAAACGGTTGAACTAATTCGTGTTTAACAATCTCTAAATGCATGTAATGTTTTGTGTAGACTAGGGTTTTAAGCATACCTGCACTATCGTGTTAATTTTGGACTGTAAGCTAACGAATGTTTAAAGGTAGAAAGGAAATAGTATGCAAAAGTATGTTTGAGGAAAAACGATGCTACTGTTTATTAAATCAATGTTTAAGCAAAATGATGGTTTCGGCCTAATGCCTCGTTGCTGGTTTTGTATAAAACGTTTGTGATTCTGAAATGAAATCTTGTCCAAGGTTTAGGGTTTGACTGTGTCTAGATAATGATGTGTTCGTTGAAAGGTTTGAGCAACCACCAGGGTTGTGATTTTGTTAACTTTGCTCCTACAGGCATTTGTAATGTCTTGGAAATTTTGAACCGATAAAAGAAATAGATGAGTTCGATCTACAGTAATGATTCTGATATAAAATAAAATACTTAATCTGTCTGTGTTAATAAAATAAAGAAATGACAGAGAGATTTTTCATCTATCTTGAATTCTATTACAGAATTGCATTTGTGTTTATAATTGTATATGCATGCAAAAGAAAATATTGAACCCTAGCTTTATGATAAGAAACTTTGTTTGCTTATCGGCACTGTGCATGTAATAACAAAATATCTAAAGTAACAGTAGACTTTTAAAAGTATTAAATGTAAAGTTTCAAAACCCTAAGTTGATAATATGTTGTTTCTTATTTGGCTATCTGTCCTATATGTAAAATAATGAGAATAACAACAACTATAGATATTCTGCGAAAATATACATTTAGAAAAACATGAATGTATAGAACAGAATGATTTCCTTGTCTAAAATAAAACTTTTGTTATATCTATGGATTAGATTTACTTTTCTATTGATGATAAGAATGAGGTAAGAATAATAATGTGAATAAAGAAATAAAAACACATTTTAACATTAGTAAATAATGTACAGAGCAATTATAAAGAATTAATACTTTCATCACCATGGCATTTTGTCTATTAGCTCGCATCTACTTAATTTGTTTCTGTACTAGAGTACGATGCTATTTCTTCTTGCATGGGGAAAATGACATAAACTATTTTATCCAATCAAGTCCAAATTATACATAATTGTTAGTTTACACAGGAATCGAAATAACTTATGAAATAAACAATGAAAGTTACAAAATCAGCAGTGTTGTAACATACAAAAATAATTAGATAACAGAACTTAAAAATAAAACAGATAAGATATTAGAACCTGTAACTGATAATAGGGCCGACAAACACCCAAGGAGGCATGTTCCTCCCAACCTGCTTCAGAAGAAGCAGCTCAGCTGCTGACTTCTAATGAACCCCCGAGCCTGATTATTGATCCATTAAGTGGGTGGAAAACTGTGTAGAAGCAAGACACTTAAAATACCTTCTCCACTCGGTATCAACCTCCTGTAAAATTCCTTCTCCACTCAACAACAACCTCCTGAAATCACTAAGAGTTTTGGCAGACTCACAACATGATCAACCCTAGCCTATCCCCTCATCAATTCTCTTGAGTGCAAACAGCAAAACCTCTAGGTAAGTTTCCTCATCAAGAAAAGTGATGAACCTCAGTTCATAATCTAATGGATAATATATAGACTGCCTAGGTCTTTAGTGGTCAGTTTAGAATAAATGAGCCTCAAGCTCCAGTCCCATCTTTGAGGGCACTAAGACCACATTTTAAGGGAGTTGTCCCATAACAACAGCTAGTTAGTTGCATCATGATGCTGCCACTTGTCCATTTCCTTCTACCCTAGATTCCATTCCACCTAGTGGATCAGTAACCACTCTTTCAACAGTCCCCTTAGGTGTTTGTCTCCTATTTATTTATTAAATAATAAAATATTGTGCAAATTACAGTCATCCTTGGACACTTGTCCAAAATATAAAACTTTATAATAAAAGTTAACACAAAGTTTCCAGCATAAAATGTTTTCAGTAATTAGGGTATGTGACAAAATGTTTGTTATATGCCTGGAACAAAACCTCCTCAACTCCCAATGTATGCAAATGTTCTCTTTGACAAGTATGTTGGTGTTCCATTTTACATAAGAAACCCTAATATTGTGCCTATACCTCCTGTTGTTAGAGGCAATCGAAAACAGATTCCTCTAAAGATGGCATGGGCTTTAACTATGCACAAGTCACAGGGCCTCACATTAGAACGAGCAACTATTGATATCGGCAATACTGAACGACAAGGAATGACTTTCACTGCCATTTCACGTGTTAAATCCATTGATGGATTGCGCATATCTCCACCTTTTTCTTTTGAACGATATTTGAAGATGGAAAAATCTGCTTATCTGACATTGCGCAAACAAGAAGAAGAACGGTTGAAAGGGATAACATTGTAACTAAGGACAACCATTTCTCATTTCATGTGGTTTTCCATGACGTTCATTTATTTTCATTGTTTTCTATAAACTTGTGATATCGTTCTCACATTTTTTATTCAATATGTTGTATTCCATTTCCATTCTTGCTGCAACATCTCTTCCACGACATGTTTTACATGGCTTAAATTCCAATTTATGTTTTTTACACAAATCAAATTTATCAAAAACCATTCCCAAGAAAATACCATTCCAATATATTTATCAAAAACCATTAACAACCCCTCATAGTATGCAACTAGACTACATTCAGATCCGTATAAATCTATATGACATAAACATTCACATTCACGTAAAGCTATATAACATACACATTTTCATGCAAATAAATCAATGATGAAGATCTATGAAGAATATGCATATACTGAGTATTTCCATTATAAAATGCGACAACTATTTGTTCATAACTATGGCAACATTTTATATAAGGCATTCCATCTTCATGTACATAGCATCGACAATCCTGAACATTTTGCAACTTAACAAAATTTTGTTCCAAATAAACCTATACGACATAAAAAATCACACCATGCACAACCATGATCAATATGTACATACTTCATTCCTCTTGAAAACAAACATCTCATTGCTATGTGTCACGTCCCCATTTTGACCCCCTTTGCATTTAAATCATAAATGATGTAAATATTGTTATTTAATCATGGTGAGGAACTCAAGGCCAAGGCCCCACCATTGATTTAGCGTTTTATGTATCGGCAATTAAAGAAATAGATGCCTATGGTTCTTGTGCTAGATAGGCACAATGTAAATAAGACATCATGTAAATACGAATTTTAATGAAAATACCCACAACTAGCTATGCAATGCAACAAAGAGATGGGGCATGATTCTACAAGGAATAGGGAAGGAAATTATTCAAATCCTTGAGCCAATGGTGTTAATCCATGTGTCAATGAGAAAACCCATAAACCACCAACTACCCATTTTGGGTTATGGACCCAATCATTTAATTCTTCCAGAAATTGGTTGAGGCAGTTAATGCCTTGGGAATGAGGAGTTATGGAAGCCAATTTCGTGTATGGGCAAGTCATCAACCTAGGAAATCGTATTTTGTCTCCTTGGGCAAGAAAACACCCAGGAAATGAGGCCACAAAGCATTATAAACCGATAGTCTTTCCTCTCTCACGTAGTCTGAACTAGTTTTTCACCAATTTCCTGCATTTTCCATAAGCTGGGAGCGCGTTTTTGTGTTGCACGGCAGCTAGGAGAAAGGGAGTCACGTTTTGGGGGTTTATAGAGGTCGTTTTTGCCCTAGAATGTCCATGGGCATTTTTTCTAAAAACGGTTTTTGCTCTCCAAGGTTGAATCCCCAATTGCCATTTCGTTTTTGGGTCTTCCCGCATTTTTTTGGGCTGGTAGAAACCCCATCTTTGGGAATCTCACTGTAAAAACGTTTCTTCATGCCCATCACTTATACTTTTGTTGTTATGTGCATCCTTGTTTTGGTTTGAATCTGTGAGCAAGAGATTGGAGTGGTAGTGGACAGAGAGGGCTTGATAAACCTAGTGGGGGAGATAACCTCTCAAGAAGATCAAGAGGGATTTGGCTACTCTTCTATGCACTCCCTGAGAGCACTAGATGGGGAAGGTATGGCTTGAGGGACTGTACAGCAGTGAAAAGAATACTTCATTGTGCTGGGTGTGTAGGTATTGTGGGTGCCAAGCTAGATAGATCTTGTAAGGTTACCCTGGCTCTGTGCTTGAGCTCACTAGCTTAGCCACTCTTCCTTTCCATTTCCTAGCAGCCTGATAAACCCAATTGTAGATTGGCTTGGCTCATCTTGGTGTATGCTTGGCTATGTGTGAGTCTGTTGTTCCCTGGTTCCTTGTAGAAATCATGCCCAGCTCGGGGGTGGCAGTTGTATCAAGAGGTTGATAAGCACAACTGGCCTATGGTTGGGTGGAACGTTGCAGACGCATAGCTGGTTGCTTGGGACTACTTTGTTAAGATAAGTATTCTCTTGTGTTAACTTTGCAATTATTATTTGATGAATATCTTGAATGTATGATGGATGTGTTATTGAAATTACTTCCGCTATGTTTTCTTATAATTATACATTTCCATATGTTCTTTTATATTATATGAATGCTTAGTTAAAAGTACATGGGGCTAGATGCCCATTTTTAGCATCACGTTCCCTCTATCATGTTGGTATGATGGGAGGGGACATTACACTATGTATCCCAACTTTTCATATTTTTAGTTGCATTTTCATCTACATACTTATGCGTTGCTTTCATTTGATTGAATGAAATGGAGTTTCGATTTTACGTTTTCTGCCCGCTGGAATTATTGCAATGTAAAGCTATATAACATACACATTTTCATGCAAATAAAACAATGATGAAGATCTATGAAGAATATGCATATACTGAGTATTTCCATTATAAAATATGATAATTATTTGTTCATAACTATGGCAACATTTTATATAAGGCATTCCATCTTCATGTACATAGCATCGACAATCCTTAACATTTTGAAACTTAACAAAATTTTGTTCCAAATAAACCTCTACGACATTAAAATTGACACCATGCACAAGCATGATCATTATGTACATACTTCATTCCTCTTGAAAAAAAACATCTCATTTCTATGTATCCCAACTTTTCATATTTTTAGTTGCATATTCATCTACATACTTATGCGTTGCTTTCATTTAATTGAATGAAATGAAGTTTCGATTTTACATTTTCTGCCCACTGGAATTATTGCAATGTAAAGCTATATAACATACACATTTTCATGCAAATAAATCAATGATGAAGATCTATGAAGAATATCCATATACTCAGTATTTCCATTATAAAATAGGACAACTATTTGTTCATAACTATGACAACATTTGATATAAGGCATTCCATCTCCATGTACATAGCATCAACAATCTTGAACATTTTGCAACTTAACAAAATTTTGTTCCAAATAAACCTATATGACATAAAAATTCACACCATGCACAACCATGATCATTATGTACATACTTCATTCCTCTGGAAAAAAAATATCTCATTGCTATGTATCCCAACTTTTCATATTTTTAGTTACATATTCATCTACATACTTATGCGTTGCTTTCATTTGATTGAATGAAATGGAGTTTCGATTTTACGTTTTCTATCCGCTGGACTTATTGCAATTTACATTTTCTTACATTGTTTCGGTGAAACATTATTTTTACTTTCATAATTCCCCACAACTTGTTTTTACATTTTATTAAAATTTACTTTATTTTAGATTTTCTTTCATAATTTCACACAACTTTTTTATTTTATTTTATTACAGAACATATTGTTTGTTTTGTTTCTCCACAGTTATGGACAATGCTCTTCTTTCTAGATTTTTCTTCGCGATCCATGAGACAACTTTGCAAGAGGATTTTATTTCCTATTTCCGAAATAAGATCAGTATCAAAAATGGTTCTCCATGCGACTTGTTCAATGATACCCTTTATATTTTATCTAAGATTAAATCAATACTTCAACAATTTAAACATATATGTCAAAGAGAGGCTGCCAGAAAGGTTAGAAAAGAATGGTTGTATAGGCAACGGGGTCGAGATGTCAGAGTCGATCTGTATTGGTGTTGCATATGTCGTGAATCTGTTTGTAGATTCGAAAATGGCGAGATATTAACAAACTCTTCTTATAGAAGCACTGTTTCTTCTTCTAGGTATGTAGTTTACTTTTTATTATATTTTTAATATTTCTTTTTTCCTCTATTATTTATATAACAACTATATTTATTTCTTGTCTTTCTCTTGATGCAGAGTTCCTGAAAACAGAGAATTTTCTAAATTTACTTGGATTTCTTCAGAGATTTCCAAACAAGAACAATTTTTCAATCATATACACAATACAATCTCAAGCGTGCTTGCTACCCCCGGCACATCTTTTTGACTATACACTTTCTTTTTTCTAGGCTTAAGTCATCGATCGTCCATCTTGAACATACATGTCTAAGTCTTGGTGTTAACATCTCTTGGTCCTGCATTTGTCATGGATATAGTTTTTAAATATTTCTTTCATTTTTGCATTCAAATAATTTTTGTATGATTTTTGAAAGTTTTATAGTACTTTTTAATATACACTTTTATAGATTTAAAGCCTTCATATATTCATATTTTTAATGTGCATAACACATTCTACTTTTTCCAATATATTTATGTTCTACATAGTTTTATTTTACCCTAGATTGTATTTCTTTTTCTCGCAGTGATTTTTTCACCTATGTTGGTTCCATAATGATTTTGAAATAAACATCTTATGTTTGAATATATATGAGATAATACATTTTTCCCTTTAATAAATAATAATATTAATCAATATTGTGATCTACTTTTGTATACCATTTCATCATACATTTTTTATAGCACAAATTTATATATCATGTTTTTTTTTTCATTCCCTCATTTACAAAAGTTCTTTTGATTTTTAAAGCAAATTGTTTTCTATGTTATCGTCTATACTAATGTATTTTCTTATGTTATGTTATAGAAATGGATTTGTTGCCAGCCATATGGAGCTCCTTACCAACATAAATACTTGAAATGATATTTTTATGGTTGCCTCTATCCGCTATTTAACGTTTTAAAAGCGTTTGCAAGGATTGGAATCAAAGATTATCATATGACAATTTTAGGTCGTCATGGAAACAATGTGGACGAAAAGAACTTGGAGTTTTGGTTCACTTTCATTCTGAATATGATAGTCATTTCCAAGCAAATTACATAAATGAAGCGGGAAAATTTTCAACTGTATCTATGCCTTTTTTAAGTAATAGATATAAAGTTGAATCTACATGTGGTTCATTTGTTTTGGTTTCCTTACCCACGACCTCATATAGAAGAAGAAAGTACTACATAATTAATCCTTTCAAAATGACTTCTACTTATATAGGGTGCCAAGATCTTGGTGATTCTGCTGAAAAATGTGGAAGGAAATGTGCAGCAGCCAAAATATGATTGGGTGGTTGTCAAACATGTTTATAGCACATTTCAATCTAAATATTTCATTTTCAGCAGCCTCCACATGCATTGGAGACTGACAATTCCTCCAGATGGTGATGTTTTTCCTCCAAAAAATCCCATTATGTATAATGGAAAAATGTATTGGGTGCATACTCATGTTGTTTCTTTAGTTGGCCCCATATGTTTACACAAGATATATTGGATAGATGTTGCCAACAACAAATTGGACTTCAATTTTATTCTACAATCACCTAGTACATGGTCTATTTGCTTAGCAACTCATTCCAATCAACTGCTTTGTTTCATGAATCAAGGGTCAACTACAGTATGGTTATTAGAAGATACTACCTATGCAACTACTCCACTAGTGCCAGGTAATTTGTCAACCAGCTCTTTGCAACATGGACATGGTTTGCGATGGAAGTTTTTATCTGGGTTGAGCTCGGCCATGAATATGAACTACACCGGATATTTTGTTGTTTCTTCAATTCATAACTACTTGCTTATGTGCAAGTACAATGTACTTCACTTTTCCTTCTATGACTTGAGTACGACTATTTCTGGTGATGTGCATGATGATGAAGTATTACAATCGAGTCATTTTGGACTTAATATTCCAACACCTACAAATGTGCATGACCTCATTCAAACTATTTCGCTCTTCCTAGTTTATCCTAATATGGATTCAATGGATGATGTGGTTACTGAGGTTTAACTTGCTCTCCCTGTAAAAATAATTTTATGAATAAAAACTTCTATGCAGTGTTTATTAATGTTTTTTCATTGTACATTTCCTTCCAAATCAAATTTATTCCTATATGTTGTTTTTGTATGTGTTCAATAGAAATTCCAATTTCAAAGTATTGAACTTTTGCTTATATTATTTTTCTTCATTGTATACACTATATGTTTTTTACTTCCATGTTTTCACAATATCAAATACATTTACAAATGTCATTTCACATCTTACATTCATGGATACATTCCCCATATTTTCCATAAATATTAGTAATTTTTTTTATTAATTATTTCATGATTATAATGTTTTTCAAAATAATATTTATTTATTTTACTTCTTTTTTTTTAATTTAAGTAAATTTAATACTACAAGAATATAAAATATTTTTTTATAATATATAATTTAATTTTGCATTGTTATTATGCATATTTACAATTTGATTAAATTCAAAGTCATTGTTTAATTAAAAAATGGTAAGTTCCCATACTTTTATGACAATCTATAGAAAACTATTTCATAAAAAGTTAAATAATAGTTATTTTCCTTACTACTATAAAAAAATTATCCCTACTACTATAAAAAAAAATTAATTCATAAAACATTTAGGGTACGCTAACCTACATTGTGAAAAAAACCCTTAAAGATAATAGCATTTAAAGGGCACTCTCTTCCATATTTCACATTTTATAATTTAATGTAAACTGCATTTTTCTTTACTTATTTTTATTTCATTAATTTTAATATCAATTATTTTGTTCTTGATTTATATATTATTATTTTTTTTCAATTGTTTTTAATATCACTGTTTTTATTTTTTATTTACATTTAATATTTTTTTTATTTTTCTCTTTTTATTAACCATTATTTAAATTTTCTTTAATATCAATGAAATATTTCATTCTCAACTTACCTTCTATTTTATTTTGTTTTTCTTTAATTTTTTACATTTATTTAATTCATTTTATATTTGTATTTATTGTATTTTACTATTTTATTTTATATTTTACTTTTTTTTTATTAAATTTTTTCACTTATATTTATTTATTATTTTTGTTTTCCTTTTTTATTTTACTCTATTTATTTTCTTTGTTTTTTTAATTTACTTTTATTTACTTTTCTTTTTTTAATTTCCTTTATTTGTATTTCTTTATTTTTATTTTATTTTGTTTCCACTTGTTTTTTTTGGTTTTTTTTTCTATTTTAATTCTTTATTTGACTTTATTTATTTCCACTTTTTTTTAATTCATTATTTTATTTTTTTTACTTTATTTAATTTAGTTCACTTTACTTTTCATTGTCATTTTTACTTGTATTCGTTTATTTTTACTTATATTTATATTTATTGATTTTGATTTATTTTTCATTTATTTATTCATTTTTTTAATTTCAATTTTTTTATGCTTTTATTTATCTATCTATTTTGTAATTTAATTTAATGTAATTATTTTAATTTAATTTAATTAATAATTAATTTAATTAAATTTTAATTTAAATTAAGTTAACTTAATTTAGTTTAATTTAATTACTTTAATTTAATTTAATTTAAATTTACTTTTTAATATAGTTTAATATGTTTACTCAGGAAAAAAATAGTTTAATATGTTTTATTTAATTTAATTTATAATATGTTTTAATTATTTAATTTAATTTTTTAAATTATATTAAATTTATTTTATTTTGTTTAATTGTATTTCATAAAATTAAATTAAATTAAATTAAGTTAAGTTAAATTACGTTATTTAAATTAAATTAAATATTAAAAATTAAATTAAATTAAGTTACATTAAATTAAAGTAAAGTAATTAAATTAAATGAAATTAAGTTAAGTTAAATTATATTAAATTGTTTATTTTATATAATTTAATATATAATACATTTTCATATTTTTATCTACTTTTTTTAACTCAATGTATTTCTTTTATTTTAATTTCCAAATAATATTTTTATTATTATTATTATTTTTAATTTAGTTATTTTTTGGGTGCGTCAGCTGGCCACTAGCAACAACCACATTTAAATTGAATGTGGTTAATATTTGTCAATCGGCCTATATCAACCATGACCACACATTTAAAAACTGATTGATATAAGCCGATCGACGAATATCAACCACATTCAATGTAAATGTGGTTGTTGCTAGTTAATTTTAAATTGTAATTTCCAGCTGACAACATGTCCTCCCATTGCCCAACCCAACTATATACGTTTTACCATCTCTTGCAATCTCCTCAGTCTATTACTATGTTTCTTTCTGTCCCAAGCTCATCTCTGCACTCTCCGCATTACTGTTTCTATGCCCAACAAGCCTTCTTCCTCGTCTTGCTGCTGGTGCAGGGAGCCTCTTTGCTGTTAATTCCATTTTCATCTTCTCTTGTTTTCAAATCCCTCCAGTGAGTGGAAGAATCAATTTATTGCCGGAGCTGCTGAGATGGCGAAATACATGGAAATGGTGAATGCAGGTATAAGGATCGCCGCCAAGTTTAATTCCCACTGCCCTCACACATCGCGCCTCTATTATCATCCAACTTCCAACAAAAGCACTGAGTCTAATCATAATGTAACTTGCTCCAAAAATGAGGCTGAGGCTGCCTCTTCTCATGCCCTGCAAGCCCTGCATCCAACGCCGATTCAACGTTTGAGATCCTTTGTATCTCTATTTAGGCTGTGATTTTGTTCATCTCCATCTGCAAGGAAAACAATTGTTCCGTCACCCTAATACTTAAGTGATTATTTTTTCAATCTTTGTATATTCAGTCATGTCATAATCTCCGACATTCCAGAACAGAATATGTTATTTGTCGTTTAAATGTAATCTTCTTGTTCATTTAAGTGTCATCTTCTTCTAGTGTCATCTCATTGATTTTTAGTGCCTAAATACTGGAAAATGTTGAACGCTTGTAGCATTCAAGCCACGGATTGCCAAACTGGCGTTGATTTTGGATCCATTAGTTTTTATTTTTGGGAGGATCCAGTAATTATTTTGCACAGTATGATTTCTAAGTTTTATTTATTTTTTAGTTTTTTCATTCATAACAAAAAGGAGGGAGGGGGTTCAAGCAAAAAAAAGATCAATGTATGGCACTCAATGCTTAATGATTTGAAGTTAAGAGACTAAATTACAATTTGGAAAACTCTTCACAGTAATTGTAAGTTTTTTTATCACCGCATCTCTGTACCTTGAATCTCTGCAATTTTTCATGCCTCCAATGCCTCTGTAATCAAGATATACAACCGGGATAACGAAGGAAAAAAGGAAAGCTAAGAAGAGAGCCAGCAATCGACAGAGCTTCAAAGTGGGATACATATACACTAACTAACACTTACCACAAACTCCAAGGATCGGCTCAGCTTTAGAACTCTTACTGACATAACAAAGACTTACTCACTACAAAACTCTAAACTCTAAACCTTAGACAATAACACACTTTTGTCTGATCTTCTTAGGTTAAAGATGATCATCATAGATGACACACCAGATGACACACTTTAGATAAGTAAGCTTTTGAAGATCAGCAAGCTTTTGAGACGACACACCAGAAGGGCAAGCTTTTGAGACGACACACCAGAAGATCAGCAAGCTTTTGAGCACTAAGCACAGAGGGAGAGCACTGAGTTCTTCTTATATCAAACAATTTCAAGAATGGCTTCCTCTTATTAACTAGAAGAAAGAATCACCATCCAACTTGTAGGTGATCCCTTGGTGTAGACACAACAAGAAGCATATCATGCTTGTGCTTTGGAATCTTGGCTATGGAAATAACTACAAAAGCTTGGATGACCAAATCTCTCTCTACACAAATATTGTATCTCTTTTACTTTGAATGGAAAGGTTGTTTCCCTCTTCATTGTTGTAGCATGAGAAACTTCCAAAATAGGCAATCAATGATCGAATGAACCAAATGGATATGACTACAGAATGTTTTAAAAGCACAACTTGATTGTGGCTATTCTGCTAGTCTTCTCAAGGTTTTCATCTCTTCTATGTGAGTGAAAATGTTAGACAAACAAAAGGTCGAATCACTTCATTATATCACCACATGTCCCCTTAGCATGAACCCAAAACTATAACTGCAAAACCAAACAAAGAACCATCCAAAAACCCCTTCACTATTGAGTCCTTTGTCTTTTATCTTTTGTGCAGTAAACCAAAAATCCAAAAGACTTAAGAAGTAGTTATGTAATCCTAACCATTTGTCTGGTAAACATGTATAATATACCAACTTCCATAAATATTGATATACTCCAACAATCATTACAACATTTCCTAACTGTTGAGTTCCTTTCATGCATGCAAGAATCTTTTGGCATTTTTTCTCTTATCACATGGAAACCTCTAAATGGCTATAGGATCATCTTGAGACAGCTTAGAAACAAACATATTCTCTTGTTATTAACTACTAGGTGCTTACTCCAATCCCCATGGCCCCTTTTTTTCGTTTACCATCCAGTTTCAGTGAAGTTGTCCCACCTAAAGGGTTGGGGTAATTTACGTGGAGTCCTTGATAAAAAAAATGGTATGGCTAGTGCTACCAATCATCTGGTAGAGTCTCCCCTGAGAAGTGAGGACAAACATATTGCTTAATAAAATATAATAATAGTAAAATATATAAAAATCTTTATTAAGAGAACAAAATCGTGTATAAAGTAGAAACACTAAATTTACTAAAGTATATTCATGAAAGTATATTTAATATATAAATATGTTTAAAGTATAACTAAAATTTTAATTTTTTTTAAGAATTTTTTTCTAAATTGATTTCAAAAAAATTTTAAAGAAATTGAAAATTAAAAAAATTGACAAAAAATAAAATAAAATAATTTCCTAACATGAACTACCCATTTATTCTGAATTTCCATACATGAACTACCAATAAGCTAAATTATGATACTATCATTGAGAATAGACTCTACTACTACATTGAGAATTTTATAATTTGGACGTAATATAATATATTATATCTAAAGTATTCTCCCTTTTTTTCTTCCTACACAAAATCTTCATCTTCCCTGCATGCACTTCAATATGCTTTCCAGTGTGCTCACTGCTATGTGCCAACCCTTTCTCATGTGCTTTAGATCTTTCCTTTGCGTCTCCAAACCTGTCACTTAGCCTGCGCACACATCTATCCACATATCTTCTGCATTGCTACAGATGGCCAAACATCTAGATGCTCCTACATCAACTCGTAGACCCAAACTTTCAACTAATAAAAAATATATCATATTCTTACAATTATGAATCCTCATTTTTAATGGGAAGTGACTGAATGGTCATCATAATTGTTCTTTGGGTATTGAAATGTGATCACCATCAGAAACATGTTGGCTCTGTTAGTTGCTTGATTGACTGACTTTGTTGTGTAGCATAATGTTGAAGTTTTTTGTATTTCAAAGTTTACATTATTTCTGTGTATTTTAAGGCTTTCTAACTGGAAACATTGTACTCTTCAGTTTACATATTAAAATTGTTATGATTCCTAAGGAAAAGATATAGCACAAAGAATCATTCTCTGTCAGTAAAGAGAAATTCATTACCTTGTGAAGCAGAAATCATTATATGAAGCAATGAGTTAGCACGATGCCAAATCTCTTCTTCCAAGGATTAGGAGAAATAAAACCACATGAGCATGCCTCTGGATTAAAATCGCTCCTAAACTTATGTTTCTTTTTTAACTGATTATTATTCATATGGGCTCTTCATTTTTCTTGGAATGGGTCTTTCTTCTTTCTTCTCTGCCCCATTTGCAGCATTCCAACTTTAATTTCCAAGTATCCCAACTTCCAAGCATAACCACAGCTACATGTGCGTATTTGCCATCACGCCAGCTATTTTATGTTCAAAATATGGGCAGAGACATAAACAAAAGAGTTACAAACACGAATGGCTGAACTACATATTTCATATTACACATTAGTATATATATGTTACATAGTTTAATTGTTCAAGCCAATATCGGCTATAGAACTGAATAACTGAATGTAACTAATACAACTTAACTAAAATATTATTATTTCTAACACTCCCTCTTAATCTCAAGGGTTACATTCTTAATAAACACAACACTCCCTCGTAATTATGATACTCTAAAACATCTAAAATGCAAATCTTACAAATGCAAATGCTTGCTGGTCTATGTCTCAGCCAAGCTTACAAACACTTAACAAAAATTTCATAAAACTAAATTAGCTTCAAATTAGGATGCTTAGGCCTATTTCTTTCATTTTCATTTTCAAATATAGAATGTTTGCCTGGATCCCAAATTTGATGTTGTTGTCATCCTCTTGCCTTGCTTTCAATTGTATCTTCAATCAACTGATCTTTGTGGTTAACTATATCCTTTGTGGCATTGTGTCTCCACCCAAAAGTTTTCTGCAAACACATCCATAATTCTTCTATCTCAATGTTCAGCTCTATTCCTTGCATTTCTTCTATCTCAATGTTCAGCTCTATTCGTTGCATGTCTATGTTACTTAACTTCATTTCCTAGGGGATTTCTGCAATGCTAATTTCTGATTTTTGAATAATGATTTTAGATTCTTCATATGCTACAGTCTTTTTATCGATGTCTTCACAAATCCTTGGATTTTCTATCCACTTTTCTAGCATTCTCAACTCTTCAGTGATGTTCTTCTTTCATAGTACCTGCATAATCTGCAAACACACGCAAATTTTCAGTTCCAAAAACATGAGATTATTTGTTCTCGATTGATGCTTCAAGCATCTTTTCCTTGTGTAGGAATGGACTCTCCAAACACTCTACAAAATCTTCATCTTGTTTCTCATCAAACACTGCTACATGGGCAGTTTTATATTCAACTAAATTGTCATCAATAAACTTTGTTCGCTTCACTAAGTTAATGTCATCAGCAATATCTATTGCTGGATTCACCAAAGTTTCTTCATCATCACAGGCTGCTACAATGGAAACTTTATCATCCACTGGTGTATTGGTGTATCTATGCAATGGGATTCACCTTCCTCTTCATGCTCTACGGCACACACAAGGTCTTCAATATTCTTCTCCTCTACTTTATCAAGGAGTTCTTCAATTTTCTTGTCTTCGTCTTCTTTCTTTGCTTCAAACATAGAAGCTTCTTCTAATTTACCTATATGCTACAAAGTATTAATGTTTCTTCTCTTTTTATTGTACCTCATCTCTAGAGCATCCCAAAAAGCTTTTGTACTAACAACTTGACGAAGTTTATAGAAAACACAATAAAAAACGTTTTCATCCACTGCTGACAAAATAAGAAATCTTGCTATTGCATTTTTTCTGTTATGAGGATCTTCAAAATCTTTTTGAACAAAACGCCACAAATTTGCTGAACAAAGCAAATCTTCCATTTTATTTGCCCAAATTTCGTAATCCATACCTAAGAAAAATGGCAAAATCGGCATTGATCTTCTCAATATTTCATCTTTCTCTTCATCTTCATTGATCTTATTATTGTATTCATCATCTTCTAGATTTTCCTCATCTTCTAAATTTATGACCCCAACTGGAATCTCACCATACATCTCTGCAAAATAGGCTTCCTCTGCCCTTCTATTTTTTTTCGCAATTTGTTTAAAATTTCTCCTTAATATGACCCATCACAAAGTTTATTTATATCTTCAACACAAACAAACTGTATTTTTTTTATTTTATTTTTTAAACCAAAACCTTTGCTGTACAATAAGGAGTCAATTCACAAACTATATCTTTAAATCCTTTCACAACTTTCAAAATTTCTTTAAAATTTGAATATACCTAACTTATAACTCCTCTTTTTTCAAAACATAATTCCATTCACCTTTTAAAAAGACATCCACAATCTCTTATCACTTTTAAAATAATTTCCTTGTGAAACAATGATGTCATAAAGAAGAACTTTTCATACGAATGAATAAAACTTAAACCTTTCTTTTAGAATGGGAAGAATGGTAGAAACAATAATTTTTATTTTATTGTACCTTCTAACTTTTAGTTTTTTGAAGGAGGGCTCTTTCACGCAGACTCAAAGGTTTCTTTCGCTGAAACTTTTCTTCACATAAAATTGGATCACATCTCCACAAATGCTCACTAAGTTAACGGCTTGCAGCCAGCTTTCTTTCCTGACAGTAAACCATGCAGCGGGCTTCTATTTCTTCACAACAGCGAAATTCTTCATCACACACCTCAGACTGCATTTTTTTTTTTAAACTGACTGGGCTCTTTCTATGCAGTGATTTCCTTCACCTCTTTAAGCAGCGATCTCAATCAACAATCAGTATTTCGGGGCAGCGATGGACAGATTTCCTTCTCTGTTCACGGCGAAATTCTTCAGAACAGAAAACTTCTTCGGCAATAATTCTTACGGTGGATAGCAAACGGGCCAGCAAGATTCTGCAGCAGAATTCTTTTTAACAACTGCAGCGGACAGCAACACTATCTCCTTACGCTGGACCTCATACGGGGCACCAGGCTTCCAAATTTTTTTTAGAAATGGCAAAGCTTGGATCTTCAACAAACTTTTCGATCACAAGCAAATCCAACCAATGCCTGGTGGCTTCTGTGCTGGAAGGCTGTCCAATGACTGGTTCAACCTCAACGAATCATACAAAATCTGCTCCTGCTTCAACAGGGCCTTCTCTCCAATATTTCTTTCCAATATTTGAAGAGGTTCTCCAGAAACTAATAACCAAACGCTCTACCTACAACGGGCTTCAACAACTCTGCTCAACGAACTAGCTTCAACAAATCTGCGTGCACATTCTTCAACCAACTGGTGGCTCCAACAAATTTTTAACAGCAGACTTTACTTCTGCATTCAACACCAGTCTTCAACAAATGTCCACTGAATAGTAGACCTTCCAAAACCTCCAACCAAGAAGAGGCTCTCTAAACCGTCACTAGCGGATTAACCAAATGCTCTGATACCATGTTCAAAATATGGCAGAGACATAAACAAAAGAGTTACAAACACGCTGAACTACATATTTTATGGCCTCTCTAAACAGTCACCAACGGATTAACCAAATGGATTAAACAAAAGAGTTACAAACAGCTGAACTACATATTTCATATTACACATTAGTATATATATATTACATAGTTTAACCGTTCAAGCCCATACCAGCTAACCGAATATAAAACTGAATAATTGAATGTAACTAATACAACTTAACGAAGAGATTATTATTTCTAACATTTTATGCAAACCGTATGAATTCTTCAGGAATTGAATACTAATGCCAAGAAAATCTGTAAGGCCATTAAAGCTGTTATTTTGGCAGTTTCCAATTTTCTCATCAAAAATCATTTTTTTTGTGAGAATAGATTGCACCATCCAGTTGTGCCACAGTTGGATATAAGAATGAACTGGAGCTCACTTGTAGATCCTCTTCTTCACCTTTGTATGTAGCAAATGCAAAGGCCTCCTAAAAGAAATTCCATCATCTTCCATTATGTTCTGTAAGCCTTCTTAGGAGAATCAACGGGCTTTCCTCCAACTACGTTAACGTTGCATCTCTTTCTGCTCGTTGTGATTGCTGAATATGGGAGAAATGGAGTTGGTTTTCAAGCGCCTCTAGGGTTTTTCGGATGGTATTCAAACTTATTGTCTTTGCAACTTGATTTTCTTCTCCGCCTTTTTCCTGCATTGCATCAACAGCAGCAACAGAGCGTTGTGTGTTTGAGATATGGGTTGTTTCATCATATCATTTGACTATTACTAAAATGCTTTCAAACAATCGGTACATACATAATGCATATCTTTACATATGTCTAGAATCAATTCATTGGACTTATAAGGTATAAATTAACCAGGTTATGCTATTTTAAAAAATAAAAATAAAAAACACTAGTCATTTTCATCTTATCATTTGACTATTACTGCAGGACTTCTTGTGATAGCATATAGTGTGGAAAAATAAGACTTAGAGGTTTCTCCCAACCAAAGGGATTGCTTCCATGTTTTTCAAGCAATGCATTTTGTGGTCAATATCGTTAAAAAGCTGAAAGAAAGCCGAGACAGTATGCCCGGGGATGTAATCGAACATGCAATAAGTTTGTATTCTTATTAAACTTCTTCTTGCATTTCAAAAAGTGGGTTCTCCACAGTATATTGCATAGGTGCAGTTGTTTATTGATATGTATATATATGACACAAGTATTGTCCTTGTCAAATGTATACAAAGCCCCTTTTTAATACACAAAGATCAATGCTTTTCATGGAATTTCATTCTATGATTGGAGATTAATGTTAGCGTCGAAAAACAAAGCCCCTTTTTAATACACAAAGATCAATGTTTTTCATGGAATTTCATTCTATGATTGGAGGTTAATTTTACCGTCCAAAAACAAAAGGAAGCTGAGTAGCATTGCCTTGTTATAGCTTGAATTGATTCCAAATAAGCTGTGTCCTATTGTTCCTGAAACAAAAAGCCCGGTCTGTTTGGGCGTCGTTCAGGTAAAAGCTTAATTTGGCTTATTAATTTCTCTCCTTTTATATGAAGCATAAACAACATTACAGGTTTGAAGCTTATTTCACTCTCACTGTCTGTGTTGTATATCTCTACCCCTCTGTCGGTGTTGTAGTAGACCTCTGCCCCTCTGTCGGTGCAAGAGTCATGGCCAGAGTTGTCAATACTAGAATGTCCAATCTGCTTGAAGAGGTTGGTTCATTGTATTCTGCAATGTTTGAGACAACAGCTGCAGTACATCCTCGTTACAAGGTATATATGTATTCATTTAAATTCATTTTAGATGTTTAGCCGAATATATTGGTAGGAAATTGTGCATAGATGTTTTATATATGTACATTTTATGCTATGTGTATGTTTCTTTCATCTTTGATAGTAAGGCCAGACAAAGGGAGGAACAATTATAATTAATCAGAATTTCAGTATGAATTGTGCAATGCTTAAGCCAATTTTTATATTTGATGTTGGGAGTAAGTATTTGTTACCAATTATGTAGTTAGTATAGTGATTTTATAAGAAATATATTTATTTCTTGTATTCTAGTAGGAGAAGAGATTGATGAGAGCTGTTGTAATCTTCAGATTTTGAATAATAATTTCCCTCTCAAAATTTTACCACTTAAATCTGTAAATCTCTGTGTACATTGTTATGTGTGCTATTATTTGCTTTCTTGTTTAACAGCTTTTCCGAAATATCTGCATTGGATGATTTTTAGGTGGACATTTTTTTGTCACTATTCCGTAATATTATTAAGATTCACGTTTCAGATCACATCATAAAGAATGGTCAAAGAAGAGTGACCCGAAACGTTGATCCGGATTTGTGTGGGAACCAAATAAAATATAGTATATACAGAATCATATACAGAGATATATATTCACATACACAGACATATGGCAAGAAACACAGCAATGCAGTAAACACATATTCTATTAAATATCGGAAATAGAACAGACTGTAAATACAAGAGCTGGAATGGTGGTAGCTATCTCTGAGAAACTCGTGCCAAGATGAATACGAAGAGAGGCCGAGAGGGCCTATTTATCATAAGCATGAGGGAAAAAATCCCAAACATCCAAAAACCTAACCCTAGAAGATGAACCATCATAAAGTTTGCGGCCTCAAGGTGGTTAGTCGAACAGTCAACTTCCCAGGGTCATAACTTTTGCATACGATCTCCATTTGGGGCGTTCAATAACTCGTTGGAAAAACCTATCCGAGGACTACGTCGTTTAGGGCCTCAAAACGGCCCGGGAAGTTTGGGACTCAAAAAACTGTAGAAAAATTACTAGAAAATTGGCAAAATGAAAAACTGTTTTGAGCTAGTGGAATAGGTGGGTGGCCACCGATATCTATCTGGATCAAACGTTGATTTACAAATATACACTAATACAATTATTTTAAAAAAATATCTATACTATCACTACATCAACTTTGAAATCTTTAGTTGTGTAGTAAAAAATTTGTTGAATTGAAAATATTATTGATGTGATGTCTTAATCAATTTTATACTATCACTACATCAACTTTGAAATCTTTAGTTGTGTAGTAAAAAATTTGTAGAACTTAAGATATTGTTGATGTGATGTCTTAATCAATTTTAATCCCTGCCCTTTGCACACGGAGGAGTTATCCATCTTAGATGGTATCAATAAGCCAAATGAATTATTGTTTGAAGTGTGGGCATTGGTGCGTGTGGGCATTGGTGCCTCCAAGTCCATCCCCATTTTTGCGAGATACTTTGGAAAATGACAAAAGGGTGTTGGATGGTGTGCAGAAAGGTTCTCATTTTGCAAACTTTGTATCTGAAAAGGGTGTTGACCGTGTTGTTTGATATGTATGGGAAAAATGAACTGCAATGCAATGTAAAGGGGTTTTTTTATTAAAAACGCAATGTAAGTGATTTCTTAAGTAGTAGATTATGATTTTTGAAAATGTAAAGAGGTTTTTTATTAAAATGTCATCGTAGGTGATTTTTTACATCGTAGATTGTGATTTTTTACATCGTAGATTATGATTTTTGAAAAAAGAAAAGGTTTCCACATTTTGGGATTGGAATTAGTTTTTAAAAAATGGTCTACCTAAATCTAGACCATTAGAAACAAATTTCAAATTTGGATCTATTTGTATATCAAATAATGAGCTTCTATGTTTATATGAAATGATGCTTATATGTAATTGTTGGAGCAAATATGGCTTTGTATATGGTTTTGGAATCAAGTTAATTAACATTCTTAATAAGGCATCATTTATGATTAGAATTTAGATTTAGATTTCATAATAATAATTCATAAATTTGATGAATTAACTCAATGAAAGTTATTATATAGATAAAATTTGAAATATCAATATTTTAAATTATAAAATTAAATTTTAATAAAAAATTTTACATAAATTACTTCGTTTTAAATAGTGTAATAATTTCACAATTTTAAAAGTATAAATAAATTCAAATGACACATTAAAAAATCACTTGTAATTTTCACTTAAAAAATATCACTTGTAATTTTCAATACTAAAAATATCACTTGTAATTTTCAATACTAAGTGTTAACTTAAAAAAAATCATTTGTAATTTTCAATACTACGTGACAAATTAAAAAAATCATTCGTAATTTTCAATACTACGTGACAAATTAGAAAAATCATTCGTAATTTTCAATACCAATAATTTGTCTCAGAGGCTGTGACGCAAAAATGAATGCACCCACGCCACCAAATGCCTGCATCTACTGGCTGCCTCGAAGCAAAAAACCGAAAATATGATCGATCCCTTCCGAGTAATTTCCAACCGACAATATGTCCTCCCATTGCCCAACTATATAAGTTTTACCATCCCTGCAATCTCCTCATTCTTTCTATCTGTTTTTGTCCCAGGCCCATCTCTGCACTCTCCTCATTACTGTTTCCATGCCCAACAAGCCGTCTTACTCCTCTTGCTGCTGGTGGGGGTCTCTTCGCTGTTAACTCCATTTTCATCTTCTCTTGTTTTCAGATATCCTGGTGATTACTTACCGGCCTGGGAGTAGAAGAATCAATATATTGCTGGAGCTGCCGAGATGGCGAAATACATGGAAATGGTGGATGCGGGTATCAGGGTCGCCGCCAGGTTTAATTCTCACTGCCCTCAGACATCGCGCCTCTATTATCATCCTGCAACTTCCAACAAAAGCACTGAATGTAATGTAACTTGCTCAAAAAATGAGGCCGAGGCTGCCTCTTCTCGTGCCCTGCAAGTTCCTGCATCCCACGCCGATTCAACGTTTGAGATCCTCTGTATTTGTGTTTAGGCTGTGATTTCGTCATCTCCATCTGCAAGGAAAACAATGGGATGGGATTGTTCCCTCACCCGATTCCTTAACTGATTTTTTTTCATTCTTTTTATATTTAGTCATGTCATAATATCCGGCATTCAAGAACAGAATATGTTATTTGTCGTTTGAATGTATTTTTGTTCATTTCAGTGATTTCTATTGCAAAATGTTGAACATTTGCAGCATTCAAGCCGCGGATTGCCAAACTTGTGTTAATTTTGGATCCATTTGTATTTTATTTTTGGGAGGATCCATTAGTTATTTGCCACAGTATGATTTCATATTTTTTCTTTAGTTTTTTCATCCATAAGAAAAAGGAGGGAGGGGGGTTAAAGCAAAACAAGGATCAATGTATGGCACTCAATGCCTAATGATCTGAAATTAAGAGACTGAATTACAGTTTGGAAAACTCTTCACATTAATTGTAAGTTTTTATCACAGCATCTCTGTACTCTGAATCTCTGCAATATTCCATGCCTCCAGTGCCTCCTTAATCAAGATGTACATCAGGACTAACAAAATGTAAGAAAGAAAGTAAAGAACAAAACCAGCAATAGACAGAGCTTCAAAGAGGGATACTTACACAAAATTTACAGCCCTCAGTTACTGTACTTAACTCAATATTTTCTGCTGAATACCATTGAAAGAATAACAAAACACAGAACTCCAGTATGATTATACTGACAGCAAATGGAGGTAAACCCTATCGGGACATAAAATCCCTCGACTAGAAAACTTATTATATTTTTAGTTTTTTATTATTGAAAAATACAGAGTACATAGTTGTCATATTCAGAGGGTACTCTCTTCGGAGTACATTCAGCTACAGTCACATATCTTCGCTGCCCTTTCAAGAAAAGAATCGACCTCCTTTATCGGTTTGTTTTATAGGGATGAATTGGAAAGTGTTCACTCTCTAAATGGGAGGGCTTGTTCTTTCATATTGACGAAGGAATGAGTGGTATTTATCTGTGGTGGATATTGTTAGGGTTTCGGTTATGAGATTTGTTTGGGTTTATAAACTATTATTATCATTGTAAGTTCACTCATATTAATGTTATTGACTTAATATTAATGTTATTGACTTTTTCAATGTGGAAAATAAAATTTTCTTGATTATGTTGATCTATTTAACATTGTTGGTCTTATTCTTGTCAATTGTTTGTGTGTAAATGATGTTATCGTTATGTATTGATATCTTTAGATTGGAGTATTTATCTTTATATGGAATATAAAACACCAACTCATGTAATCAAAGATCATAGAACACAAAGGATTCATGCTCGAAAACCAAATAGGAAAACCAACATTAATGAGGAGGCTTGCTTGGCTCCAAAGAACATCTATGGAAAGTGGATTATAAATATGACCTAGATGGAGTTATATTATTCTTATGCCATTGACTTAAGGCTAAAGGAAAGAGTACCACCGTTAATCTACTATTGATACACATAACTATGCAAACCTAAGAGTGCAATAGAGATTCTTGTTTTTTGTGGATTAAAGCCAAACAATTTCAACAATGGCTTCCTCTTATTAATTGGAAGAAAGACTCATCATTCAAACTACTAGTGATCCCTTGACACAACAAGAAGCATTTCCTTCTTGTGCATTGGAATCTTGGCTATGGAAATGACTATAAAAGCTTGGACAACTTCTCTCTCTCGACACAAATATTGTATCTCCTTTACTGTGAATCAAAAGGTTGTTTCCTTATTTGTTGTTGTAGCATGGCAAACTTCCCAAATAGGCATTCAATTATTGAACAAACCAAATTCATATGACTACAAAATGTCGAATAAGCAAAATTTGATCGTGGCTACTTTGCTAGCCTTCTCAAGGTTTTGAGATCTTCTATGTAAGTTAAAATGTTAGACAAACGAAAGGTTGAATCTCTTCATTACCTCACCATAGGGACCCTTATCATGAACACAAAAACTATAAATGAAAAACCAAACAAAGAACCATCCAAAAACCCCTTCACTATCAAGTCCTTTGTCTTTTATCTTATGCATAGTGAATCAAAATGCCAAAGGACTTAAGAAGTAGTTATGTAATCCTAACCATTTTCTTGTTGAGCATGTCTAATCTACCAACTTCCATGAATGTCAATATACTCCAACAATCATCACCACATTTCCTAGGCATCGACTTGCTTCTGTGCCTGAAACAATATTTTGGCCTTTTTTGTCTTATCACATTGAAACCTCTCATTGGCTATAGGATCATCCCAAGACAAATCATTTCTTTCTATTGGAACTTTTGTTTCCTTTCCATTTATTCTCTTGTTATTAATTACTATACGCTTACTTCCATCCTCATGGGCCCCCTTTTCCTTTACGATCGAGCTCCTCATGAAGTTGTCCCACCTAAAGGGTTGGGGTACTTCACATGGAGTCCTCGATACAAAGAAAGTATGGCTAGTTCTACCAACCATTTGGTAGTCTCTGTAGATGGGAGTGGGGCAATATTTTTAAATCCTCAGTTCTAAATAGTTGGATTTTCTGAGGTGTTCCCCCTTTTCCTTACCATCAAGACTATTGAAGAGTTATTATTGTGTGGATTGGGGTGATCCTTGCGAAACCCTAGTACTAAGGCTTATCCTCTAGTACCATCTGAATTGCATAAAGGATTATCCCAACTTATAGTGTCGTCGAGCCTCATCAATATCTCCCCTTTAAATATATGGAGCAACTCCACTAAGTCCCCCTTGTTAAGGGAATGTATGCCATTGAGTCTTTAATAGACCTTCCATATGTCACAACCTGGCATCTAGTCACTATCTGCCACAAATCCACTCTCTACCTGATCACCCAAGTCAACAACACTTTAGCATGTCATCAAGTGATCTTCCATGTCATCATGCAAAGAATTGAATAAGGGGATTCAAGCACAAAAATCAACTTTTTTTAGCACAAAATCAACCAAAGATTTAACTTTTACCGATTCAAGTCTTTAAGGATCCAATTTAGATCACACCTCCATAGTGAGAGGCTTTTTGTCCCCAAAAGCTTTGAATCATTTAGATAGTATCTCTACAATCTAAATATGTTTCCCATGGATAAATTTGCTTCACACCATTTTTCAATCATAAGGAGAATTTGAAGGTATGTGTTCCCAAAAGGAACTATTTTAGATATAGCTTGTCCATTGTACTTTATCTCAAGTAGGAACAAAGCATATAGTGGTTTTTCTCTTTTGTAGCTTGGTGATTGCTTGACACTATCAACTAGTTAAAAATCTGTAACAAATTTTGTTGGTGAGACAAAATACTTGAACAACAACATGAAGGATCAGATAGACTTAACTCCACAATCACATTAATTTTATTGAATGAAATGTTCATATAAATAAATTAGAGATATAGTTGTGACAGTTAAACTATCATCAATTGTTTATTAAACTACTTAAATAATTATATTGTTAACATTCCCCCCCTTAAGCTGAAGGGATGTTTGTAAGTCCAAGCATCATTATGAATTTCTCTAATTTTTCTCTTCCAAGAACTTTGGTGAAGATGTATGCAATTTGCTCACTTGTGGAACAATGTCTTAAATGAATAGTCTTGGCCTCTATATGATGTCAAATCAGATGATACTTTGTGTTTATGTACTTGGTTCGATCATGGAATCTGAGATTATTTTCCAACTCGATTGCATAAGTATTTTCAACCAAAACAAGAGTAGAATTCACTTGTTTCTCCTGTAAATCTTCAAGTATTTTCCTAAGCCACACAATTTCCTTTGTTACTTCTGCAATTGCCACATATTCTGCCTTTGTTGTGGAATCTGTTGGAACTGACTACTTACGTGATCTCCAGGAGATAGTTGCTAATCCAATATTCATAAGATATCCTGGAGTTGATACTATTTTTTCTTATGCCCATCAAAATATGAATCGGAATATCCAATCAAGTTACAATCAACCACCTTCGAATATTTAAGTCCATAAAATTATGTTCCCTTCAAGTTCTTTAGAACTATTTTTTTAGAAGACCAATGTCCTTCACAAGGTTTTGCATGAACCTAGAAAGGATCCCAACAACAAAAGAGATAATTGGTCTAGTGGTGGTAAGGTATATAAGACTTCCCAAAAGCTGTCTATAGTTGGTTGCATCCTCAAATTCATTCCCTTCTTTCATTGTTGTTAAAGAAATGTAACTGTGGAAGATATTCTAGATATATTTGTCTATTGTATTATTGTGTTCCTCCTTCAGGAGATGTCATTGATGTAATTGATAATGTAAGAGTCATTGAAAGAGTCAATGCAAACCCTAACTGTTAGGTAGTCCTGGAAATAACTAGAAAAAATATTTTATTGTAAAGTGTGCAGGTTGGCCCAGTTAGGTGAGTTAAGCCGACCTAATTAGTAAAAATGTCAAGTCGCTTGTTAAGTATAAATAGGAGGTTGAGTTGCTCATTTGTATCACTCACCTGTAATATCCCAAATCGGGTTAGAGTTGATATTATGCAAATTCAAAACTTATAACATAATTTTAACAAGCATAAAACTATTTAACAAAACTAGTTGGAAAGGAGTTGGTCTAGGACACAATAGGATGACTCCAGGATTATGAATTTGGGATATTTAGGTTATTCCAAATGTATGGATGAATTTGCAGCAGAAAAAATATCAGAAATAGGGCCAACTTCTGAGTCCTATGCACAAATTACTGGGGCCATTTACATTTTAACAACAATAGCCGCTGAGGTCTACTTTGAGGCTTCCTGGGAACTCCAGCATATGCATACTAGGCTCAGTTGTTTACACCTAAATGTAACCAGTGGTGGATATCATACCATTAAATCCTAATTAAATGATGGAAAAGAGTTACTAAATATTTGGAAGGTTTTGGTCGAGTTTGGAAGCCAAAGAGGCAAGGGTGCTATCTTGGACAGCTCAACTAGTAGTTTTCCAAGTTCTTCCAAATGGGATGAGAGGCCTTCGAATCCTCAGAGAAATGGTTGGATATACTTCATTAAGGTCTCGGGATTCACAATTGACCATCAGAATAGAAAACTGACTCTTACATAACTCTAAATTACAAAAATGGTAAAACTAGACAATAAAAACTGATTAAAGAGCTAGTCTTGGAGTTGTTTGATTCAAATTGCCTCTAAAGATTACAAAATTCACTTTTGAAGTATGTTAGGCCTATGATATGGATTTATTAACAACAAAAATTCGAAATTGAGGATCCTGAACATAAAATTAAAGGACTTTCAACCATCAAATCTTCAAGGATTCTCCAATGATAGAGAAATCTTACAAAACTTGAGAGGATGAGTAGGAGAAGTGGAAAAGAAAGAGAAGTGATGCACTAGATCTGCAAGAAGGATGAAATCATAGCTGGTGTCTGATGCAGATGGAGGGTGCACTGGAATTCATGGGATGCTTAGGGAGCATTCGCTGAAATAAACCACCTCCTCTAGATGTAATTCTCTTCACAAAACTCTCTCCAATTGCACTATAACTAAGGATCTCTCTCCAGATGTCCTAGAATATTCAATGGTGGACTAATGCAGGCTTTTATATCAGCATTCCATGGCTATGGATCTGATCATGGAAAAACTGGAACAATAATTGCATTGGGGTTCATCTCCCAATCACTGGTTGAGGCACATCACTCAACAATGAGTAGCAGCAGCTCTCATGACAAAAGATAATTGACCAAAAAATGTGAATGGTGTGCACTAGCCTCCTTTATTAATTTAGGTAGCTTCCTGGACAAATCAATGGCACGTGTGAGAGGTGAGGGTTCCTTCCTTGAGAGAATTAGCAACAATCTAGCTTTGTGAAACTTGCTTGCTTTGTATCATTCCACTGAATTTATCAAGTGTGCCCTACCTAGATTTTATGGATGTTGCCATATTTTTTGAACTAGTTGCTTTCTGCACTTTCCTTCCTTTTTTACTTTCATGCTTTATGTGTTTTCCTGTTTTTCTTGCTTTTGTCATTTTCTATCTTTTTGTGCTACCACCTTGCTTTTAGTTGACTCCTTGTTGTTTCTAACTTTTCCACTTGAGTAGGTGAGGTACACCTTGTCCTCATGCGCCTTCATATCCATGTGTACATCAATGCTTTCCAAATTTTATTAATAAATATAAGATATTAATTATAAAATAATTAAAATGAAAAATATTAAATTTATTAATTACTATATGATTGTACCAAAATTCATCCTATTTAATTAATTACCCTCAACTTAATTTGTCTTTCCTAGACCCTTAGGGATTGGAGGGTCCATGTCTTGACCATATGGCCACTAGGGAAGGAATATGACGGTCCTCCCTCCACAAGATTGCTTGTCCTCAAGAAGGTGCAATACTGGATGTTGCAGAATCTGTTCACTTTCCTAGGTTGCATCTTCACTAGGAAACCCCTTTCGTTGCACTAGATATTCTTTAATGGTTATGTTCCTCAACTTCCTTTCTATAACCTGCAAAATGTTTTCTAGTTTTAAGACCAGGTATCCTTCATCATCGAGAGGGGGGAATTTTTCTGAAACAGTTACTTGCTGGCCAACTGCCTTCTTCAAGCATGACACATGGAAAACATTGTGTATCTTGCTCCCTGAGGGCATATTTAATTCATAGGAAACTTCACCAATTCTCCTTGTGATCTTATATGGTCCATAGAACCTTGGAAGCAGTTTTTCAGCCCCTTTTGATTTCAGAGGGGATTGCATGTATGGTTGCAACCTCAAATATACCAAATCACATCTTATGTTTTCGACTTCTTACATCCAATTTGTTTCATTGTTCCTTTGGAATTAAGGCATAATGGTGGAACCAAAAATCCTAAGATGTTTTACTGAATAAATATGACATTGCCACATTTCATAAGGTTTCTTATTGTCAAGAGCATGTGATGGACATGTATTTTGCAAATATATTGTACAAAGAACTACATCACCCAAAACATCAATTTCACATTTTTGAAAAACATCATAGAACCAACCATATTTAAGAATGTGTCATGTTCATCCTTTTGGCTACACCATTATGTTGAGGATTGTAAGGAACTGTGGTTTGATGCATAATTCCATGTTGGAAAAGATAGTTATCAAACTCATTAGATCTATATTCCCTCCATTATTAGTATGTAAAGTGTTTATACATAATTGAGCTTCATTTTGGATCCATACATGAAAATTTTTAAATGTATCAAAAGATTTAGATTTTTCTTCCAACACATCCTGGTGTAAACATCAATAAAAGACATGATATATTTATTTCCATTATCAAATGGAATAGGCATTGGGCCACACAAATCAAAATGTAACAACCCAAGTTTTCTAGATGCTCTAGAAGTGGAATCATAGCAAGGTTGGTTGCTATGTTTTCCAAGTATACATGCATCACATTGCTTCAATTTCCTTGGAATAGTAGGCAAACCTGAAACACCCTTATTTTTCAACAAATGGAGGCTATCATAGCTAATGTGCCCAAATCTAGCATTCCATAAGAAACTTGATGATAATGTACCTTCATCGTTGTGAGATAAGTACGCAAAATTATGTGCACAAGCATATGTCCCTTTCAATTTCAATAATTGTTCATCTTCCATACCTGTCATAAAAACCATGTTGTTGAAATCCCTCCTTATTTCAACTTTTTCATTTAAAATACAAATAGAACGGTCTTACTGTCGAACATGCACAAGAGACAACAAGTTCCTTCGTAGCTCAGGAAGATAGAGAGCATCATGCAAAATAAAATATGGGAATCCAAGAAACTTAAGTCTGATTGTACCAATCCCTGATTCCCCGAAGGCTTGAGACTTGATTTATCTGCAAAATAGACTATAGCATCTACATTGTCATTGAAATATTCAAAGAAGCCTCTTCTAAAGGTCATATGGCATGTTGCACCTGTGTCATGTAACCAAGCACCTCTCCAAGAAGCAAATGAAGTGGTAAACAAATATTCGGTTACTCCAATATTCTAATGAGCAACAATGTAATGAGTGGATTTAGGTGCTTTACCTTTCGTCAATTCAAATTTTTTTACCTTTGTCTTCTTTTTTATCATGTGTGTCTTTGATTTTCTCCCATGGATCCCAACAACGTTGTGTGTCATGTTCGTTCTTGCCACAATGGACATAATGACATTCGAATCTCTCACCTTGATTATGTCTACCCCCTGCCTCTGATAGTCTTCTTTCCACGTCCTCTTATACTTCCTTCTCCTTGAGAAGAATCTTGTTATCGTTTCTTTTGAGTAAGGCACACAATCTCTCCAACAGGTTTTGTTGTTTTCTTTCCAAAGGCTTTCTCACATTCTGCAACCTTCTCCACCAAAGAGTCAAATATAATGGACTTCATTTGGCTAATAGCTTGCAAGGATTCAAGGTAGTGTGAATATGTAGGGTAGAGAACTTTAATAAAATCTATGAGAGGAATGTTGATCTCCACACCAGTGGCATCAATGCCATGCTTGATGGATTTAATCTTGGAAGCTTAAGCCATGGGATCATTATCCTTCAACTCTAGGTTGAAGAGCTTCACCAACAATTTTATGTGTTTCAACTTCATTAAATCACCATAAGAGTCTTTAAAAGGTAATATATGTTGATTTACCTCTTCACATAGTGGAAGTGATCAACACGTAGGATTTCTTATATTTGTTCTTCCATATAGCAAGCTCTGTGTTTGTTGTAGGCGAGATAATATTCTTTCCTTCCTAGATTCCATCCCAAAGGTCGTTAAAAATTAAAGTATTTTTAATCTTCCTCGACCACTCTGGATAATTTTCTTTTCCACTTAATACCACACCCACAATAGATACAAGTGGATGCATTTTAAAAAGAAGAAATGCAATGTCAAATATAATGATAGACTTTACTCTTATAACTGCAAATCATAAAAGGTTGTTGCAATATAATCTTTAAAGACAGTTTGTGTTTCACTCACTTGAAGTAGCTATTATTTAAGGGCCAAGCTATTCATATGACCAGGCTCATACAATATATTCTCATATAAACTTCAACAATCTCCCCATTTAATGAAATTAATTTTACCAGTTTAGAGCTCATCCTTCGGTAGGGATTGATATTGAGCATCCAAACCAACATCACATAGGCCAAGTTTCACCCTCTTCCATGAAGATTCACCCATGCTCATGAGTTGTTAAGCTCATGTTGCTCGTTTCACGTCAATAGCCATCATGACAAATATCGATTACACTGGGACTTATTGCTCATTTTGTTCACAGAGATGTCACCTTGAAGTGAGTTTGTTGGCAATAGAAATAGAAAAAATACACAAATTTTGCTTCACATTTCTGTATGGTGTGGCGGTTATCATATGATTGCAGTCACGTTTAGAATTAGTGTGCTAAAAAATAGTCACACGAACGGAGTTTGTAACGTTTTCAAAAATGTTTGAAGAGCATTATGATAAATATAATGGTAATGGAACATGGAACAAATCACATTAATTATGTGAATTGAATGATTTATACACTAGCAAAAAAAACAAAATACAATATATTACCTCGATCGGATCACAAATTTGGCGTCTCAAAAATCCCTTGAAATCAATTCAAATGTGCAGTGTCCCCGACGCCGCTAAACACCTCAAAACTAGGGGCAGAGGGTTGATTCAAGGAATGCATAGCAGAATAAGGTATCTAAGGCTAGGCCAACATGTCTAAATTCTAAGTAAATAAACATACATCCCTTTTGAATGAAATGCAAAAAACAATGCATATCATTCCCCTTGATGCACATGCAATGCAAGCATGAATGCAATCTCGCTTGAACCTATAAGTTAACATGTAACTAAACATTATTAACATATCTACATGCTGCCATGAATAGTCAAATAAACCATTATAAGATAGAGTTAGAGTTTCACATGTGAACATTAATAGATTTCCAGTTCTCGGTTTGATAGTTTGAGCTATGCAAGTGTTGTCTTTATTGCCTCGTTTGGACATTGGCTTTGACTTTGACCTTGACTCTGACAATATTATTTGAGGGAAACCGGTTTCAAATTACCTGGTTTTGTGTGATTTCAAACCATATTTTTATCATGTTATTAGTTGAGGGCATTCATTTGGATGACCCGACTATTTGTGAAACTGATATTTTGAATATTACAGACAGTTGCTTGAGAACCATTTATTATGTGACCACGTTATGATGGTGATCAGTATTGAGTGATTCTGATGATTTCTATGTTGATCAACTATTTAGATCAAGATGATATTATGCAATGATGATTGAATGTTTATAAATGTGAAATTATCAAATGCACATGATTATGTTTTGGATAGCATGTACTCTGATGTGTCGTTGAGTGTGACAGGAAAGGTAGGTACATGTGACGCAATGATGGCTTCAATACTCGAGGACTCCAGACTGAGTCGAAAATCATTTATGGGGGATGTCAATCTGGTATTTTTGTTATATCATGGTTTTTCCTTAAAATATTTGATGCATGTGATGTTTACGTGTAGGTGATGAATTACGATTGTCAATCGATCCACATCAGGTAACGGGGTTGAACCAAGATATGATGTAAATCTAGCATTGTCCACGCGACAAGTTGGGAAAGAGAGAGAGAGGATCTTGGTCATCAGATGCATGTTGTCATGAGAGTATATCGCAGATTCAGTCACTCACGAGGCACATTACTGGGGTGCACAATAAGGATACAACCTTATTATCCAGGAACCACCAGTCCCTCCACAGGGTCGACGAACTGAGTTAACAAGGTCTCAGTCGTCGTACCAAATCCCCACCAAGGGGGGAGTATCTGAAGGGAATGCACAAAGCATGGAACCCTAGATATCCCCATCGCAACGAGAATTTGACAATTAATAAAAGAAAAATATTAATTAAATTTAAATATTAATGGGGACAATAAGAATATTCCTAAAAATATTTTAGAAATGAATTTAGTTAATTTTGATGTGAATGAAATCCCAAATTAATTAAATTTAATCATGGATTTATGAAAAATACAAGTGAGCAAAATAACAGATAGTTTACTAAAAATTAAAAGATAAAATAAATCTTGAAGAGGAAATCAAGAAAAACTCAACTAAAAGTAAGTTTCAGTTAAAAATAAAACAAATTGAAAAGTTGTCAGAACTGAGACTGGGTGGGTGAATAAGAATAAAAAAATTAAATTAACTCGAAAATGGATGCATGAACGCATAAGGGTTTTTAGAAAAGGGTTAAAAAGGAACGAAGAGGGCATAAGGATCTCATATTTTACCCTAGTCTTGGACGCCAGAGACTTTGTCACATTGTAAGGTGATCGTTTTGGGTGTGGTTCACTTCGATACGAGAGGGGTTGGGAGCCCCACAACATTATCCTGTGTACCGTAGTTCCTTGGCTAGCATTCTATTTTTCAACCACGTTGCAGCTCGAGGGTCCTAGGGGAAGGAGAGTTCGCATGGGTATGGTAGGGAGGAAATCGGTGTATCAAGCTTGACTGGAAATTCAGAGAAGAAGTTTGCGGTGGATCTTCGACAGCTTAAGCAATCTTCGGCATTCCATGGCAAGCGGATCAAGTTGGTCCAATTTTGATTTAATGTTCTTTGTTATTTCTTGAGAATGGAATATCTATTAAATGAAGAAAATGAATGAAACTAGATCTGTTTAATGAGTTTTAGAAAAAAATTACTGGTTGAATTTGATCTGTTATTTAAAACAATGAATGCATGTTTATTTAGTAGATTTAGTCAGCATCCCTGGAGGGGTATTACATTTAGATTTATTGAAAATAATTTTACAGACTCAATAGATGGATGAACCATATACATGGATAATGAAGGAAATAATGATTTTTCACTCACTTTATTGTAGCCACCAGTGGAATAAAATATTCCATTGTTTAGATTCATCTTGTGAAATATAATTTCTTATGGAAAGGAAAAAGCAAGTTCCATAATAGAATAAGTGTCACGTCCCCTCCCATCATACCAGTGCGATGGAGAGGATCGTGATGCTAAAACCAGGCATCTAGCCCCATGAACTTATTAAATAAGCATTCACATAATATAAAAAGACATATGGAAATGTATAATTATAAGAAAACACAACGGAAGTAATTTCAATTACACATCCATCATACATTCAAGATATTCATCAAATAAATAATTGCAAAGTTAACACAAGAGAATACTTATCTTACAACAAAGTAGTCCCAAGCAACTGGTTATGCAACTGCAACGTTCCACCCATCCATAGGCCAGTTGTGATCATCAATATCTCAACACACTGCCACCCCCGAGCTGGGCATGATCTCTACAAGGAATCAGGTAACAGTAGACTCACACATAGCTCAAAGATACACCAAATCAGCCAATCCAAGCTACAATTGGGTTTATCAGGCTATTAGGTAATGGAAGGAAGAATTGCTAAGCTAGTGGGATCATCCATAGAGATATGGGCACCCTCTGCAAGATCTATCTAGCTTGGTCCCCATAATACCTACACACCTGGCACAAGGAAGTATTCCCTTCACTAATACACAGTCCCTCAGGCCATACCTTCCATTCTAGTGTTCTTCAAGGTGTGCATAGAAGAGCAACCAACCCTTTTGATACTCTTGAGAGGTTACCTCCTCACTAGGTTTATCAAGCCAATTCTGGTCCACTTCCACTCCTAATTCTTGATCATAATTTCCAACCAACACATGGATGCACCCTACAACAAAACACAAGTGCTGAAAAACGTTTTTCTGCATTTCAAGGGCAAAAATGACCTCTATAAACCCCCAAAACGTGACTCCCTTTCTCCCAGCCACTGTGCAACACAAAAACGAGCTCCCAGCTATGGCAAAATGCAGGAAATTGGTAAAAAACGTGATGGGGAAAGCCCAACTAGGTCAGACTACATGAGGGAGGGAAGACTCTGGGTTCAGAATGGCTTTGGGCACCATTTCGTGGGTGTTTTCTTGCCCCAGAAGCAAAAATACGTTTTCCCAGGTTGATGGCTTGCCCATGCACGAAATTGGCTGCCATGCCTCTTCATTCCCAAGGCATTAACTGCCTCAACCAATTTCTAGAAGAATTAAATGATTGGGTGCATAAGTCAAAATGGGTAGTTGAGGGTTTATTCATTGACATCTGGCTTATCACCATCGGCTCAAGGGTTTGAATAATTTCCCTCCCTATTCCTTGTAGAATCATGTCCCCATCTCTTTGTTGCATTGCATAGCTAGTTGTGGGTTTTTCATTAAAATTCGTATTTACATGATGTCTTAATTTACATTGTACCTATCTAGCACAAGAACCACAGGCATCTATTTTTAATTTCCGATACATAAAACGCTAAATCAATGGTGGGGCCTTGGCCTTGAGCTCCTCACCATGATTAAATATCAATATTTACATCATTTACAAGTTAATGCAAAGGGGGTCAAAATGGGGACATGACAATAAGGCCTAAAGGTAGTTGGAAATAAGGGTATGAAAAGCCATATGAAGGATTTTCAATTGTTGAAGATGTTATAGCATTGAGGGAATTATTCCAACAACAAATGTGGATTGTAGCTAAGTTGTGGAGAGTTGGTATGGTAGAATAAATCCATTGAGATAAGGGAGAAATGGATTTGATTATCAAAAAGATTTTTATTTTATTTTTTTGAAAAGGAGGAGGTTTCTTTTCTCTTTAGAATAGGGATCATTGGCACTTTTCAATGCATAGAGACAATTGATGAGACATTTTTACATTTTAGACACAAACGTAGTAATTACAACATCTACAGATGCATTGGTGAATTAATGAAAGGACGAGAAATTGATGGATTCCACTGGAAAAATTCATAAAAACAAATACTCGTCGAAACTTTGACCGAGTGCCAAGTGAATCAAATGAGGACGGTTTTTGTCAAATGAAACATGGAGATGATCAACATGACGAGCTGAACACAATGGGGTGGGATACTTGACCCAATGATGCATAAAAAAATACGATTAGTCCTCAAGACAGGACTCAATGAAGATATGATGACACACGTGATGTGACTTGGAAAATCTACTGAAGGGGTCAAATGTAACCAAAAATGGTGAAATGAGGTATGGGAATGATGATATATTTAACCTACACATGATGCTGCTGACGAAATGACTAGGCAATAAAATTTAACATGTTCGTCTAAGTCACTAACTTGATGGATGATTAGCATTTTATGTTAACTACAGGACAAATGTAATGCCCCATTGTATCTAGACTCATGTACATTATGGTATTTAAAGGCATTTTTCACCTTTGATTATATGTGAAAGTACTTATGTTCCAATGAACAAGATAGTGGATGCCTTGAGTTGGAGGCCTCACATACTCTCATTGTTTCCACTGAAGACGAATTTGCAAGAGAAGATACTAAAGTTACAATTGGCGGACAGTTGGTGCAATGAACTCAGGACAGAGTTGGAAGAAGGAACCATGGTGGTTCCTAACTACAATGGGTACACAATTGAGGATGATGTATTGTTAAGATACAACTGACATATGTATGTGACAGCGAAAGAGGAAGTTCAAAATTTTATTCTCTCTAAAGCCCATCGGGCGGTGTATATGTCCCATCCAGGGTGAAAATGATGTACGCAGATCTAAAGTCGGTGTTTTCTAGCATGATATGAAGAAATATGTTGTGGAGTTTGTGGCAATATTCTTATAATTCCAACTAGTGAAAGATGAGCATCGTCATTCGACTACATTGTTACATCCCCACACCATCCTAGAATCTAAGTGGGAGGTGATATTAATGGATTTTATTGTCGGATTACCAGTGACCTCTAGGAGGCATGATTCCCTCTTGTTGTGGTAGACACGTTGACCAAGAGTGCACACTTTATTATGGCCAATACTACTTATCAAGTTCCTGAGATAACACGAGTCTTCATGAACGAGGTAGTGTGAATGCATGGCATACCTCGGAAGATTGTTTCTGACAAGGGATCAGTATTCACTAGGAGATTCTGGATGAGTTTCCGGAAATATTTGGGGACACATCTGAATTTCATCACTGCATAACATCCTAAGATGGATGGTCAAACCGAGAGGGTTAATCAGGTTTTAGAGGGCATGTTGCAAATGTACGTTATGAACCAGTAGAGTCACTGGGATTAGTATCTACCATTGGTATAATTCACCTACAATAACAACTATCATAGCTCGATACAGATGGCATCGTTTGAGTTTATGTACGGTAGTCCATGTCAAACACCCTTGAGTTGGCGTTTTTTGGAGGACAGAGTCCGTGTGGGTCCAGAGATGATCCAAGAGATGGTAGAGTCAATGCAATCCATCCAGGGCACGACTAAAAGAAGCCCAATATCAACAGAAAAGTTATGCCGATGCACATAGGACAAATAGAGTTATGATATTGGGGATATATTTTTCTTGCAGGTAAAGTCGTAGAATATCTCTATCAAATTTGGCAAGGGATCCAAATTGTCGCCATGGTTTGAGGGAAAATTTGAGATTACTGAGAGATTAGGGTTGGTTGCTTACTGTCTTGATTTCACATCATCACTAATTCGGATGCATGATGTTTTTCATGTTATTGTTTTGCGACACTATATGTCAAATCCATCTCATGTTATTGAATTTAGTAATTTGAATATTTGGGAAGAGGAATCCTTGGTGGTTGAGTCAATACGCGTTTTGGAGCAACGGACCTAACAGTTTAGGCATCGGTTAGTCGACCAGGTCAAGGTCCAGTGGGACAGTTATAGTCCAATTTCTGTGACCAGGGAGGACGCATTAGAGATGCTTGCATAGTTTCCTTATTTGTTTTAGAACTTCTGGTCAAAGTTTCTTGAAGTGGGGGTGTGTGTAGTGCCCCGTTTGGATATTGGATTTGACTTTGACCTTGAATCCGATAGTATTATTTGAGGGCATCCAGTTTCGAATGACCCGATTTTGGGTGATTTCAAACTATATTTTTATCGTGTTATTAGTTAATGGAATTCATTCGGATGACCCGACTATTTGTGAAACTGATATTTTGACTATTACAGACAATTGCTTGAGAAACCATTTATTATGTGACCATGTTATGATGATGATCAATATTGAGTGATTCTAATGATTTCGATGTCAATCAACTATCTAGATGATATAATGCAATGATGATTGAACGTTTATAAATGAAAAATTATGAAATGCACATGATTATGTTTTGGATAGCATGTACTATGATGTGTCATTGAGTGTGATAGGAAAGGTAGGTACATGTGATGCAATGATGGCATCAATACCCCGAGGACTCCAGACTGAGTCGGGTATCATTGACAAGTGATGTCAATTTGGTATTTATGTTATATCATGAAATTTTCCTTAAAATATTTGATGCATGTGATGTTTACGTGCAGGTGATGGATTACAATTGCCAATCGATCCACATCAGGTAACGGGGCTGAACGAAAATATGATGTAATTCTAGCATTGTCCACGCAGTGAGTTAGGAAAGAAAAAGAGAGGCTCTTGCTTGTCAGATGCGTGTTTTTGTGAGGGTATACTACGTATTTGGTCACTCAGGAGGCACATTGATAAGGAGCACAATAAGGATACGACCTTATTGCCTAGGAACCACCAGTCCCTCAACAGGGTCGACAAATTGAGTTAACAAGGTCGCAGTCGTTGTACCAAATCCCCACCAAGGAGGAAGTATCTGAAGGGCATGCGTGGAGCATGATACCCTTGATATCCCCATCGTAACGAGAACGCAACAGTTAATAAAAGAAAAACAATCATTAAATTTAAATACTAATGGCGGCAATAAGAATATTCCTAAAAATATTTTAGAAATGAATTTAGTTAATTTTGATGTGAATGAAATCCCAAATTAATTAAATTTAATCATGGATTTATGAAAAATACAAGTGAGCAAAATAACAAATAGTTAACTGAAAATTAAAAGATAAAAGAAATCCTAAAGAGGAAATCAGGGAAAACTCAACTAAAAGTAAGTTTATGTTAAGAATAAAACAAATTGAAAAGATGACAGAATTGAGACTGGTTGGGTGAATAAGTTAACTCAAAAATGGATGCATGAATGCATGAGGTTTTTTCGAAAAAGGTTAAAAAGGAATAGAGAGGGAATAAGGCTCTCATCATTTACCCTAGTGTTGGACAGCAGAGACTCTGTCACATTGTAAGGTGACAATTTTGGGTGTGGTTCACTTCGGTATGAGAGGGTTTGGGAGCCCCACAACATTAGCCTCTGTACCGTAGTTCCTTGGCTAGCATTCTATTTTTCAGCACCGTTGCGGCTCAGGGGTATCAATGGAAGGAGAATACCTATGGGTATGGTAGGGAGGAAACCGGTGGATCAAGCTTGATTGGCAATTTGAAGAAGAATTTTGTGGCAGATCTTCGATGGATTCAACAATCTTCAGTGTTCCACGGTAAGCGGATCAGGTCAGTCCAGTTTTGATTTAATGTTTTATGTTATTTCTTAAGAATGGAATAATTGTTAAATGAAGAAAATGAATGAAACTAGATCTGTTTAATGAGTTTTAGAAAAAAATTATTGGTTGAAGTTGATATATTATTTAAAACAATGAATGCATGTTTATTTAGTAGATTTAGCAAGCGTCCCTGGAGGGGCATTACATTGTTGGTTTTTGGTTTAGGGGTTTCCATCTACCGATGTTAAGTGTTTATCAAATCAGGTTTATAAGTTGTTTCTACAACCATATACTCTTTACATCAGGTGTGAAGGCTACCATGTACATAAGAAGAATCAGAATTTAGATAAGAAGGAAAGAACACTCGCAAGAAATCGAAGAGAAGCCATTCAACCTGCATTCAAAGGTTAGCATAACAATCCATAAACCAAATCAAAGTTCACTCATCCTCCAAGGGCGCATTAGCTACATAAAATATAGATTATAAATAGAGTATAATCTTCCATAACAGATATATATCTTTTTGATCTCATAAACAAATATTGCAAGCAAGATTCCAAGTATAAACCATTTGATCCTACATTCGATCATTGACAAAATGAGCATCTATTCAAATAGAGATTATAGCAGCCACCAAGGGTGCATTAACAGATATATAAAAATCATATAAACACATGAATAAACATATAATAGAGTACTTGTCTTATTATAGAGCAACTGCATTCAATGGGACAACTTTCCATCTAGCCATAGGCACAGTCCATCCAAATCTTACTTGGATAGGCCACCCCTGAGATGAGGCCAAGGAATCCACAGGAAAGGCACAAGCAAGCAATGGAATAGCTCAATACAAGCTTTAGAAACACAACTCAATCCTTTCATCATGTACTTTCCCCTACATCTACACTACCCAGTGGAATGTGACTCCCTTCACTACACAAGTCCTTCAGGACATCACCATTCTTCCCAGGCTTTACGTGACGAGATGGGGCAGATATAAGCAATGGGAGTGATGACCTATTAATGTTGTCCCAACAATGGAAAATAAGCTCTATCAATGGTTCAACACCATCTCAAATCACAATGGTTCAACACCATCTCAAATCACAATGGTTCACAATGCACATAGCTCTCATAGCATCATTCCTCACACTGGCATGAATAAATCACATAACATGACTGAGGTAACTGGTAATTGTTCCCAAGGAAGGTAGCACTTGGTTTTATAGATGAAGGAGGAAATTCAATTCGTGGAGGGAATAATGGAGGGAATTCGAACTCCAGGAGGTTAACTTGAGTTGGGGTGAAGTAGAGGTTATGTTGAGATAGATTCCATTTTCCAGCAATAGCAAAATGAGAGGAGTTACTCAAACATGAGGAGTGGAGGCCAAGGAGTAAGAAATTGGTCATGGGAGGTGAGAGAGGAGTCAATTAGGTGGCATAAATTACCTGTAACACAAAAATAGGGATCCTCTCCTATGAGTAGTGGAGCAAGGGCGCTATCTCCAAGTGGGTCCCACCAACCTCTCAAGAGGGTGCACTAGTGCAAGTGGAGATACCTAAACTTCATGAGCGAGTTACAAAACATCAATAAGGTCCAAAAGCATAAATTTGGGTCCATCATCAAGTGTTTGGGTGGTCATCAAGTGTAAAGTGCACTAGGAAGGTGCAAGTGGAGATACCTAACCTTCATGAGCGAGTTACAAAACATCAATAAGGTCCAAAAGCATAAATTTGGGTCCATCATCAAGTGTTTGGGTGGTCATCAAGTGTAAAGTGCACTAGGAAGTCCTCATTCCCCCTCAGCTGTGGACTCCAAGCCCCCCCATTCTCGTTAGTTGTCCATGTTGAGCCAGATATTTTATTTACAATGATGTCTAGAGACCATAGTCTTGGCACGTACCACCATAATAAAAAAGCAAATAAAAAGTACACATGATCATGGGCTCAAAATTAGGGCATTACAAAATGTCACTAGAATTTCGTCGAATTTAAGCTTGTGCAATTCACCCTGGTGTGCCAAAAAACGAATTGAAGGAGACATACTAATCGTTGAATTAAATGAGATTTATAGCAATATCAAGTGGAAGATCTCATCGATCTTCAAATATTGTTTCTATTTTTTTTATTTGATGACGGTATTTCTGAAGGATCTTGATGAAATTCTAAATCAATGGTTTAGCGTGAATCCAAATAAGATCCTCTTGAATAGAATAATATTTCCTCCAATACACAAGTAGAATCCAAACTGTGGCAATGGCAGCCTCCTTTTACGATTGGATATATATAAAATTGGACAACGATTGGACAACAATTCTAGACAATGATTTGGCTCTTTCTCCTTCAATAATACACAGAGGCTTCCGCCAATGCAAACAAACATTCACTCAGACTAAAACTCATCCTCAAGCAAACAACATGGACTTAGAACCTAATGGCTCTGATAGCATTGAAGGATTGGATAGACTTGACTCCACAATCTGAAATATTAATTTTATTAAATGAAATGTTCATATAAATACATTGGAGATATAGTTGTGAGAGTTAAACGATCATTAATCATTTCTTAAATTAACTAATAACCCCAAAGGATTATCTAGTTAACACGGCATTTTCTACTTATACAAAATTAATTATCATGTCTATTAGCATATCCCGTCAAAAAAATCACTAAAAAAAACACCAAGTAACAAAGATTTTTAGTTTACAAGATTAAGGAAATTATAAATAAATAAATCTTTGCTACAAGCTTCACTAATAAAATTTGAGGTTTTACCATATGCTCATTATAACTCAAAATTCTAGATAATTAAATGTTTTAGTAGAGCTATTTTTTACTAGTGCGCTTACAATAATAAGGAATGCACTCGTGCAACATTATTGATTGTACATCAATGTGTATTGTGTATTTTCAAGCTTCAATGCTCTATATATGTCACCATGTATATATATCCTCGCAAATTGTAAAGTCATGGTATGGTAACAATGACATCAATGGTAACAATATGGTTGAAAGGGAACATCATTGATGATGTTCTTAGGAGCAACGATGCACGTATTATAGTTATTAGTACAGGCGCATTCATACATGTATTGTGCACTAGTGTGTGCTATAATCATGTGCATATTGGTATGTTTATTTAATAGAATGATAAAGGCACACCATTTAGTAGAAACCTTTATACACATTAATGCATAACAATGATAGAAACCTTTATACACATTAATGCATAACAATGATAAAGTTGCATTGGTTAATAAACTTTAACACAAACCAATGTGTAATAATAATTTAAATGCACTAATTTGTAAAAATGAATGAAACACACTCATCCACACAAATGAATATAATGCACCATGTTTTAATGTCAATTTTTATTTTATTTTTTGGTTGTGTTATTCAATATTTTTGTTAGCATGTAAATGCAACTTCTTTCTTTTAAACCAAATTCTAATTATTGATGATAAAGTCAAATATTTTTTATAATAATATTGATTTTCATATTTTAGTTAATGTGTTCAGATATATTCATTGTATATAAGGAAAAAATATAATCGTTGCATTAATGTATTGCATCGCTTAAACAAATATTTAAATTAATTATATCTCTGATTGTTTATAATAATGTAAATCATCCATATATTTGATTAGCAACATATGTTTTTAAAACAATATACATTGTAATAGAATTGTTAAAAAACATATAGAAATAGAAGCAAACAACAATAACAATTAAACATGTCAATTCTCGCTAGCTCACTCGGTTAAGGTGTGGATCTCGTCACCAAGACGACCCGAGTTCAATTCCCCTTAGGGGTGACTTAGTTGGGAGGTGACACCCAAAAACTCGATCAAGTTGAGGCTGGTGCGGTCCAGGTCAGGTGCAATCCCTAGGTGATTTTGATGGCTTAGATGCCCCTGGGTCGTGGTTTCTCAGACCATGGGCCACTCCCACAACTAGAGGAGATTCAAGCAAACAAAAAAAACAATAACAATTAAACACAAGATTTAAGTGGAAACATTACATAGCGTAGGTAAAACCATGGGGCAATGGCAGCTTCGATCTTTTATTATTACTTGGAAAAAAACAATTCAATTCTCATTAGGATTTCCTCTCATTAGTTTTGGGTTCACATTAGTGAACACTTACAAGTTAACTGCCTCATTTGTTGCACAATGAGATTTCCAAACTTGGCATTCGACTCACAAGATTTCAAATGATGGATATCAAGTTGAATACTTAGAATGTTATCAACTTTTACACTAATCTTTGTTATTGAGCTAAAACATTAAGAGAGGTTTTGTTAGTCTTTTGGCTCAATCTAATTCTAATTCCTTGACCATTTTATATATACTTTATTAAATGGTCTTTATTCTAATTATCATACATTATGTGTTAAGGTTGTGGTATTAATACTGTGGAGTAAGTATCATATAATGGTGATTTGTGTTAAATATATTAATTTTTTTAAATTAGTTGTTTAATAATTTATTATCTTAAATTTATAAATTATTAAAATTATTAAATTTTGATAAATTTACAGCATAATGAATGAGATATGTAATTTTTAAAATACTTTTTTAATATATATATATATATATAATTTGGCTAAAAATAAAAATAGAAACATATAAAATGAAGAAACACAAAAAAGAAAGTCACCTTTATACTAATTTTTAAACAATAATTTAAATAAATCTATATTCATTTTAAACAACAATTTAAATAAATAAAAACATCCGCACCACGTAGTTTCTAAAAATAAATAAAGTAAATAACTCAAAACTAATAGCTATGTATCTCTATCTTTTGAACGTAAAGTTAAGGTGTATCTTATCTTTTCAGCGTAAAGTAAAGTAAAAATGTTATGGAGTAGTGGGTATAAAAAAGGAATTGTTGAACAAATGTCTAACTTCTTGTCATAGGTTTTTTTTTATGGAGTAGCAAAAGATGGTATTTGTGGTGCTCGTATTTTGATGAGGATTAATGATAATCATCTTTTGAGGTTGAAGTTGAATTGTGGTTAGGTTCCAATATTAAAATTGAGTTTTTAGTATTTTGGTGTCAAAATTTGTTTCTTATCTTGGTATTGATATTTTGAAAATCTATGAGGATTTCTTGGTCATTATAAATTAGGCAAAAAAATTAAGTTTCCTACAAATCATTTTTCTTTATCAATGGTGTTGGTTGACAAAATCTCTCTTTGCTTCCTTTTAAGAGCTGATTATTGACCATATCTACATGGAACAAAATCTTGTTGCAGATACTCTCTAAAGAAGCTCTTGGTGCAAATGAAGGTGTTCTTTAGTGGGAAGAATTTTTGGAAGGAACTATGGCAAATTATGGCTTTGTCTTCTTTTTTGATACTGATGAAGGTTCAGCCAGATAGATGTCAAGCTATCATATATGTTTCTTAATTCTCACTGTTATTGGTCATTAAAGGATGTGCCTTGGGATAGGTATTTTTTTATGAACATTTTTTTGATGTATTGTGCAGTTGATCTGTGCTTTTCTAGACAGAGACATAAGGGGTCATTAGTATGTGATTTCTACTGTATGTATGATCTTCATCGATACTGATATGATTTTAATATTCTGCATTTGATATGTACTTTTTGATTCTGAGCATAGCAAAAGTATTTTTTCTCCTTGAAAAAATGATATACATGTTATTTTTGTGGTCAATTTTTATGAAATTTTTAATGTGGTAAATATGATATACATGTTTTGTTTATAAATAAATTATTAACATAATACAAATTTATTATTTTTAATTTAAAAATTAATAAAATATATATATATTTGATAATAAAAAAAATCAAATATCTTGTATATAATTTCAAAATATTAGTTACAATATTAATATTTTTAACTTTTTAAGTAATTACTATTAGGATGATTTAAGAAAGCCCTTTTCCAACACAAAAATGTAATTTTAAATAAAACCCAGTAATTCCTTTTTAATGTTTGATAAGTCATAATTAGTTTCAGTAATATTAATAACCACCATTATCATCATATAATATTTACATTTAATTTTTATATAGAGTAAATATATATTTAACTTTCATATTAACATGTAATATATTATTTAGGTTGTGGAGTAACAACTAAAACTGATTTTCATTGGGTAAGTGTTTGTCATTGATAATTAAGAAAATAAGTTAAAAGGATTATTACAAATAGTATGATTTTCTTTAAATAATGGTGATGAGCCATGAATGATGACTATCTTTACTATGAGTTTGACAATTAAATTATAATAGTTTTTACCATTTTTGAAAAATAAGAAGAAAAAAAAAATCAATACTTAAACACAAGTACCCACACACACTTACTTTTATATATATATATATATATATATATATTCATTAAATTATTTCCTACTAAAAACCACTGCTTAATAAAATTTAGTTTTATTAATAAAAAATATATCAACTACCAACAAACTTAGGAGAAATAAATGAATTTTGTGTCACAACTTATATGGAATGCCACTTTATTTGGTTTGTTGTTAGCTTCTATGTTTATAAGGAGGCTTTGTATAGGGTTTTGGTTATTTGGTTTGTTGTTAACTTCTATGTTTACATTGATCGAATATGGTTTAATAAGACATCATTTCTTGGGGATCTATTCCCTACAGGTTTTGAGGATTCCAAATCAATTATTAATTAGTTAAAGGAAAAGAGACCCAAGAACATTATCCTTTCTCTTATCTATGAGGAGATCAACTAATAGGTTAAGGAGTTTTTGGATGAGATGGAAACTATTTTAATGGTAGTGGAACATTATCCTTAGTTAATTTGTGGAAAGGGTTGATTCACTTTTTGTTTCTATATAGTTATGAACTTCCATTTGGTAAGATATGATGCCGTATAAAAAATGATTTATTTTTTTTATTATAAAGTGGATTTTTTTTTATTAAAAAACTGACATCATTTATGGTTAGAATTTTGATTTTTATTTTATAATCATTTTTAATGAAGTTCTTTTAAATTCAATGAAAATGACATTATTTATTGTTAAAATCTTGATTTCTATTTCATAATAGTGTAGTCTAAATATTTTATCTTTTCAAAGCATACTATATTTTCCATCAAACATAGAATAAATAAACTACTCTTTTCATAATCATTTGTTTATATTTTTTTAAATTCAATAAAAATTAATTTATATTAACAAAATTTAAAATATCACTATTTTATATTACAAAACAAATTTTAATAAATAAATTTAAATTAATTAATTCATTTTAAAATAAAATAAAAATAATAATTTCAACAACAATAATTCAAATGACACATTTAAAAAAAATAACTTTTGTAATTTTCTCACTGCCCTCACACATCAAGCCTCTATTATCATCCTGTGACTTCCAACAAAAGAACTGAGTCTAATGTAACTTGTTCCAAAAATGAGGGCGAGGCTGCCTCTTCTCATGCCCTGCATCCAACACCGATTCAACGTTTGAGATCCTTTGTATCTCTATTTAGGCTCTGATTTTGTTCATCTCCATCTGCAAGGAAAACAATGGTATGGTGGCTGTTCCGTCACCCTAATACTTAACTGATTATATTTTCAATCTGTGTATATTCAGTCATGTCATAATATCCGACATTCCAGAACAAAATATCTTAAATAGCTTCATTGAACATTCTTTTACTCACAGCTATAGAAATTTCAATCAAATGGCATATAGCCTTCCAAAAAGGTTGTGGGAGACATGAATGACTACATATACTATGAAAATTCAGTTGATGATGTGGTTGTTAACAGTGATAGTAGATGTATTTTTTGTATGTCTAAATTCGCTAGTACACATGCTATTGACTTTTTAAGTGTGGAAAAAATAATTCCTTTAAGTATGTTGATCTATTTAACCTTATTGTGTTCTAATTTTGTCAATTACTAGTGTGTAAATGGTCTTATCATTATGTATTGATATCTTTATATACATAGGGAATACAAAACGTCACTTTGTATAATCAGATATTATAGAACACAAAGTATTCATTCTTGAAATCTAAATAGGAAAACTAGCATTTGGCCCCAAAGAATATCTAGAAAAAGTAGATTACAAATATGGCTTAGATAGAGCTATTGTATTCCTATGCCATTTAACTTAAGGATAAGGGAAAGGGTACCACCTTTAATCTACTATTGATACACATAACTGGGCAAACACAAAAGTACAATTGAAATTCTTGTTTTCTTTGAATTAATGCCAAACAATTTCAAGAATGACTTCCTCTTATTAAGTAGAAGAAAGAATCACCATCCAACTTGTAGGTGATCCCTTGTTGTAGACACAACAAGAAGCATATCATGCTCGTGCTTTGGAATCTTGGCTATGGAAATAACTACAAAAGCTTGGATGAACGAATCTCTCTCTCTCTCTATACAAATATTGTAATCGAAAGGTGGTATCTACTATTGATACACATAACTAGGCAAACACAAAAGTACAATTGAGATTCTTATTTTCTTTGAATTAATGCCAAACAATTTCAAGAATGACTTCCTCTTATTAAGTAGAAGAAAGAATCACCATCCAACTTGTAGGTGATCCCTTGTTGTAGACACAACAAGAAGCATATCATGCTTGTGCTTTGGAATCTTGGCTATGGAAATAACTACAAAAGCTTGGATGACCGAATCTCTCTCTCTCTCTATACAAATATTGTAATCAAAAGGTTGTTTCCTTCTTCATTGTTGTAGCATGAGAAACTTCCCAAATAGGCAATCAATGATCGAACAAACCAAATGCATATGACTACAAAATGTTAAAAAAGCACAACTTGATCGTGGCTATTCTGCTAGTCTTCTCAAGGTTTTCATCTCTTCTATGTGAGTGAAAATGTTAGACAAACAAAAGGTCGAATCTCTTCATTATATCACCACATGTCTCCTTAGCATGAACCCAAAACTATAACTGCAAAACCAAACAAAGAACCATCCAAAAACCCCTTCACTATCGAGTCCTTTGTCTTTTATCTTCTGTGCAGTAAACCAAAAGGCCAAAGGACTTAAGAAGTAGTTATGTAATCCTAACCATTTTTCTGGTGAGCATGTATGATATACCAACTTTCGTGAATGTTGATATACTCCAACAATCATTACAACATTTCCTAGGTGTTGAGTTCCTTTCATGTATGCAACAATATTTTGGCATTTTTTCTCTTATCACATGGAAACCTCTCAATGGCTATAGGATCATCCTTAGACAACTTGTTTCTTTCTATTTGAACCTGTGTTTCATTGCCACTTATTCTCTTGTTATTAACTACTAGGTGCTTACTCCAATCCTCGTGGGGCCCCTTTTTTCCTTTACCATCAAGCTTTTAGTGAAGTTGTCCCACCTAAAGGGTTGGGGTAATTCACGTGGAGTCCTTTATAAAAAGAAGGTATGGCTAGTGCTACCAACCATCTAGTAGAGTCTCCCTAGTGAGGAGTGGGGCAATCCCTCTAAAGCCTTGATTCTAAATAGTAGGTTTGTCTAAGTTGTTCCCCCCTTTTCCTTACCATCAAGACAATTGAAGAGTTGTTGTTGTGTGCTATGGGGTGACCCTTGAAACCTTAGTACTAAGACTTATCCTCTAGTACCATCTGACTTGCGCAAAGGATTATCCCTACTAATGTTGTCAAGCTTATATCGTGATTTCCCCATTAAATATATGGGGCAACTCCACTAAGTCCCCCCTACTAAGGGAATGTATTCCACTAAGTATTTCATAGACCTTCCATATGTCATATCCTGACATCTAGTCATTTTTTGCCACACATCCACTCTCTACCTCATCATCCAAGTCAACAACACATTAGCATGTCATCTTACATAGGATTGAATACGGGGATTCAAGCACAAAATCAATAATAGATTTAACTTTTACCAGTTCAAGTTTTTAAGGATCGAATTTGGTTCACACCTCCCTAATGGGAGGATTTTGGTCCCCAAAATTTTTTGTAATGTCCCTTTTTATGAATTTATTAAATTGGCAAATTTTTCACTTTATTACCCTAGTTCAACCTTTGACTAGTTTTGATGTCTAGGTCTCCAATTTGCTCCAAATGATCCCAAATATTCTGATAAGGTACATGACTGATATTAGGACTTTATTATGATGTTCAGGGATGATATAGGACCAAAAAAAGACTTCTGCAAACCTCTTTAAGATTCTGGCCAAAGTAGGGAGTTTGACTAGCAATTTCTCTTTGACTAGTATTGCTCCCTTAGTCTCCAAATGACTCCAAATTATGCCAAACTGCTACAGAAGGTACTTGGATGATATTAAGACATATTTATAATCTTTATGGATTCTCTGGAATGTTCATATGAATTCTTCAACTCCTCTTTCAATTCTGGTCAAGATAGGGATTTTTACTAGTAAATTGTGGTTCAAATCCCCTAGGGGTAGATGATGAAAATGACTTTCCAAATGCACTCAATCCAACTCGAATTTTTGAATGGAATCAAGGGAAATATAAAGTACATCAACATGAACTCATATGAATCACCATTCAACTTTTAATGTATGCTATAACTCCCTTAAATCAGATGAAAAAAGACTAGTTTCAACCTTGGGGGAAATGATGGGCAATCTTCTCCAAATGCTATTAAACTCAACAAAATGACTCCAAATACTTATGTACTCAACACTAAACTCATATAATACATCAATAATAGTCCATTCATCAATAAACCATCAGTATTTTACTTATCCATTCGAATCCATCAACATTACATTGGTTCACAACAAGGTAGTGGGGAAATGGCACTGTTTCATTAGATTTACATCATTCCAACTGCATTTTTGACCTGATACATTTCTGAATATGAAGTAAAAAGTATATGAATATTATTACAACAGAAATTGGGCATGAGAATCTCCCCCAGAGAGTACAATAGCTCACCAAAATCACCCTCCCTCAAGGAGCAAGAATATGCAATGAAAACTGGAAATGGTTGAGTGAGTGAGCTGCACTAGAAGAAACCACGAGCTTCCATGTAGCTTACACCTGAAAATAAAGACTCCATTAAATCTCCATGAAATACCTAAATGGCCTCTCCAAACACCAACTTGGATGGGAATCTTTCACCCTCGAAATTGGCTAAGGCAAGAAACTAGTCATCCACTAGCTATTCTCTCACAAATGCAATTGCAAATTCTAAAAATGATCAAAAGCCCCTATTCTTATTTGTTCATGACTATTATAAACTTATAATTTCCTCTATGGGCCGAATTCATTCCAAGAGCTTCATGCCAACTCAAGTTGGGAAGAGATTCCCAAGTATGCCACTTGTCCTTCCAATTCTAGCTCACTCCTTCCCCAAATTCGACTTGATGTCTCTTTGGCTGCCCTAACTCACTTGAGCGCCCTATTGGAGGATATTTTTAGCCCTGACATGTCATATATGTCATATTTCATCCTTCAGGTCTGATTTGTGTCATAGGTGTCATAGCATCTTCATCATTGTTGTCATAGAGCTAGGGAATCTAGCCCAAGTGTCCCACTAGCTACAAATTGCCTCTTCCTCTTCCATGGGAGTTACTCTTCCTCTACATTTTGACCTCATTGACTCATGAAAATTATTATTCACTTCCAAATCATCCCAATAACATTGGACTTCTCATGGATTCAAATTGACAAGAGGAGGAGGGCATGTGGCATAGAAAATCTAGCTTGTGTGGGTCTCACTTCCTCCATGTGTCTTCATGATCAAATTCCACTTTGATTTTCACTTGTATATATTTATTTAGATCCTTTATTAAATATTTATGCTATTCTAATGTCCACACATCATTTATTATCCCCATTATTCCAAATCCCAAAGCTTCCATCCCCAACCTAGGAAACTAGTAATTTTCCTCCTTGGCAATTATTTGACCCTTAGCATCAATTTGACAAACTCTCATGAATATGACCAATGGGCTTAGGCCATTGTGACCCAATGAAAAATTTGGGACATGATAGTTTTGAATCGTTTAGATAGGATCTCTACACTCTAAATATGTTTCCCATGGGAAAATTTGTTTCAACCTATGCTTCAATCATAAGCAAAATTTGAAGGTATGTGTTCCTAAAAGGAATTAATTCAATTTCAGCTTGTCCATTGTAGCTTATCTCAAGCAGGCACAAAGCATATAGTGCTCGTCATTTTTTGTAGCTTGGTGATTTGCTTGACTGACAACTAGTTGAAAATCGCTAACAAATTTTGTTGGTAAGACAAAAGATATGAACAACAACATTTTCCCCTTATACAAATTAAACTCACATGTCTGTTAGCATGTCCAATGAATAAAATCATTTACAAGGAAAACACCAAGTAATAGAGGTTTTTAGTGTTAGAAGATTAGGGAATATTATAAAAAACAAAAAAAAATCCATTGGAAGCTTCACTAATAATAATGGAGGTTTTACTAGTGTGTGTTATTATAGCGTGCATATTGGTGCATTTATTTAAATGGAATGCCCCAATGTATAAAAATGATAAAGGCACATCGATTAGTAAAAACCTTACTTCACACACTAACGCGTAACAATGATAAATGCGCATTGGTTAGTAAAATATTTAGCACACACCAGTGTGTAAAAATCATTTAAATGCACTAGTTTGGAAAGATGTATTATACGCACTAGGGCATACAAATGAATACAATGCACCATGTTTCAATTTCAAATTTTCATGTGTGTTATTCAATATTTTTACACCTCTGATCATATGTAATAATGTAAATTATACATATATTTAATTGCCAATGTAATTTTTTACAACAATATACATTATAATAGAATTGTTAGAAAAAATATAAAACATAAGCAAACCACAATAACAATAGAACAAAATATTTATGTGGAAACCTTCCTATGCGTAGGAAAAACCACAAGGTAATGGTAGTTTCAATCTTTTATTATCACTTGGCAAAAAACTTACAATGCTTTTTTTTCTTGTAATACAATGTTGGGGGTCACTCCTCTTTTATACAATATATATGAGGGTTCCAAAATGAACTTAAATACACTAGAAGGGTCTAGAAATTTATGCCTCAAGGACTCTAACCCCCATATGTGCCCGACGCATATGAATCGCTAGTGCCTAATCATGAAATCCATCAGAAGAATATTGAAAATCTTGATATTGACATCATCTCCTAACATTCTCCTACTTGAATTCAATATACAGGTATTTCCTTACCATTGTTTTCTACCCACATGCAATTTCCCAATACTCTTAGTTGTTTTCCCGGGAGAAGCATTTTCTTGGCATACTCTAAATGATCTATGTTAATACTTTTGACCTAGTCATCAGTCAAAAGTATTTTTGGAGAAGGTAATTCGTAGGTTGTGCTTATATGGGCAGGTTGAAACGAAGCAAACCCTTTCCCATTTTCTCCCTCCATGATCCTAGATTTGACATATATATAAGGTAATATCTAGCCTATTACCTCATAACAAGGGAATCATTCTGGTTGAGTTGCATCCTTATGAAGACTTGATTTCTTTATGTTTTGATAGATCACTCTTCAATGGAAGCATCAGGCACATCATGATCTCTGATAAGTTGATATATTTCACCCCATTTGTATTCGGGGACTACTCCGGTTATCGCTTTGGTGTCTTCAAACAAGGTTTCCATAATAATTTCTGGTACAAATTCAATATCTGAATTGGATTCTGCAACTTTAGCTCTGCGCTTGGAAGCCCTTCTATACATCTCTGAATCCTGTGACCAAAACAGTATCAACGTATAATCAAATCTAAAAGAAACTAAAAAAGAAAAAATTCAGTTGATTCAGGCTCACTGTTGTTATTAAATTGACTTTACCAAACTTACTTGTCATTCAATAATTTTTTAATTCAATCGAAAAAACATTTTATGAAAAGTAGTGAGCATGTAACAACTTTTGTGGGAAACATTTCTTAAGTTTTGTTGAAAAAAATAATTTTTCATAGGTAACCATTTCTCCAGTGGTAGTTTACCATTTCGTAACCTAGTTCCAATGAGTTTTCATAAACTGATAATACATCATTATCATGGCATTTTGTTTTTAGATAAACATGAAGTTATCCCAAAATATACTCTATCTTGAAAACTGGAAATGTGCACGGAAACATTCTAGGGTAAGAAATCTATTAACCATGTTAACCAAGAGGCAAATTATGCGATACTTGGCTTCTCTTTCGATTGAACAAAATCCAACAAAAATTAGGGTTTTTTTTTTACTCCTTTTCTCAAACCAAGTAAACTTCACAAGAAACCAAACTGATAGCTTTCTAGCAGACAAGTACTGGATCGAAACCTATCAAGGTCAAAAAATTGTCCCAGACACACTCAATGATACTCGGAAATAAACAAATATGGGGAAAAAATGACCAATGTGAATGGCAAAAAAAAAAATCATTAGTGTAGACTTCCTGCTATCAACCATTAAACCCTATACCATCTATCTTAAGACGTGGAGACAAACATTTTTTAGCTATCATTTTCCCACCCTTCTAAAAGAAACGAAATCCTTAACGGACAAAAGGAAACCTACATGGTAGCGTAATCATGAACCCACAATGAGGAGACTCCAAATGTCACTAAGCTCTTCTGACAAAGATTCGCACAGTCACTCGAGCGAACGGTGTTTCAACAAGGTGTAAAATGTAAACAGAAACGAAAATTCCCCCCCTTTTAAACCGATGGAATAACCCTAACCAATAAATGTGCATTTACGTTTTCGACGAACACCCCTTTTTTGACAGCATTGTTTTAAAACGGAGTTCAAAAAATCATTTAAAAACAAAAACATGTTTCTCTGCCCAAATGATTTAACATCGGGTCGGATTCATATCAAAAAGGTTTTTAACATCGGGTCAATTTCGGAGCAAAAACAATCCAAACGCCGCCTCACTTTGGAGCAAAAACTTTTTAACGTCAGCTAGTTTCGGATGTAAATAGATTTTATGCCAGTTTCTTTTTGGGTGTTTAAAAATTTAACTCCGAGTCAGTTTCGGACGTAAAAAAATTCAACGTCGAGTCAATTTCGGAGCAAGCTCTGATTACACATCGATAAAAAACAAATCATTTTAGGAGCGATTTATTTGACTTACCATCGGTACGAAATGAGATTTTGCATCGACCGTTTCAGAGAGCAATTAAATTTTCCTCCAATTCATATAAAACTTATTTATGCTCTGACCGTTTTGGCGACAAATCAAATTCTTTTTTGATCATTTCGTCAACAAATCAAATTCTTCTTCGACCGTTTCGGCAATAAATCAAATTATTCTCTGAAACGGGAAAATCCAAAAAAATATTCGAAGTGTGGAACTTTACTAAAAGCAATAAAAAAAAACCTTTTGAAATCTAACGAATATAAATAAAATTAAAAAAGGTAAAGACTAAGGACGCATTCATAAATCAAAAATTAAGGAGGGACCCTATAATTTCATGCAAATTTTGGGAAGGAGGTTGCAGCTGCAACAATTGGCGACTAGCTGGTGAACATAGATCTTTGAACAAGGAACAAAAAAAATCTTAATCGGGGTAATAATCACTTCTACTAATTATTTATTTCTAATTGTGATAGTCATTCTTTAATATTTCTCTTAATGATTTAAAAGTCTTCATTTCAGTTAGGAATAAGGGCCTCTTGGATCATAATGATTATTAACTTCGGGAAAAGGGCAGCCTAGTTTAGATTTCACAATCACTCTCCCGAGGCCATAGTATGGAGTTTATTTATTTTCCCTGTCTTTTGGCTGCCACTAAATAAGACACCGCGGGATCGTAACAATGTCAATCATATGTATTCATGTGTTCCTCATTCCTATACCACTAGCATTTCTTTAATGCTTTTAGTGTACTTTGACATTTGAGTCATTTAATAAATGGTCCTCTTTTGTCTTCAAATATTTTTCATAGGTTCTTCTATCCATAATGTCCTTTTGTGTAAGTAATGAATATTTTATTTTATTTATCATACTCACGGACAAAGAAGAACCTTCTGGAATATCATCAAGTGTATCTTCTTGATCGGCTTCGACGTGTGCTTAATTTTCAAATACCCGATCTTTCTTTGATGGATATTGAATCTTTCTTGTGTCGAATTCAGAACCTGTCGAAGTCATGTCGAGTCAAAACTTGTCGAAGGTGTATCGACATCGATGACTTGCCAACTATGATGCAGATCACATCTAAATACTAGTTTTGAAAGAAAGAATTAATTTGGTAATGGCCTCATGATATATGATCACCTGCTACTTTAAGCGCCCCAAGAATGTCTATATTTTTTCGTAAGAAGAGAGCCTTCTCAAAGTATGAATGCTCATCAATATTCAGAGAGAAAGTGCCATGCTTCTCCCATTCATGTCCCTAGAACTTGTGCCCATCGCTGCTCAGACAGCTTAACAAGCCCCAATATTTGTTCAGCTCTTCCTTCAGATATGAAATCTGCAAATTCTCTCATGATATACAAAATTCGGCCATGAACAACTAGGGTAAATGTTATATTTTATCTAACCAATAGTACATTAAGGGAAAAGATAGAATTAGTGGCACCTTTGTGTAATTGAAATCTAGGGAAGAACCACAGAACTGAGGCCATTTGTTGTTGTTGTAGTTGGGACAGAGGCCATGAATGGAAAAGTCGGAATAAGGATTTCCAGTGTGAGGGTAACAGTATCCTCTATGCATATCACAGTATGAACCAGGCCACTGTATTTACAAGCAATTAGTTACCGTTAACATACACAAAAGAAAGAGTACTGAAGCCTGAAATTGATGGTCATAATTGCTTCATGAAAATGATTAGTAGGTATGAAAAATAAATACATGTTGAACTAAATTATAGAAATCAAAAGATCTAGCAATAGCACCAATGGAACAATAGTAAAAAATGGTAAGCACCAACATTATCCATCATTCGTTGATACCCCGACTGGTCCCCATTTCAAGGATTTTCTGCAATGAACTTTTCCCCTTGTTGCAATGGTAGCTACATCTGTATCTAAATCCAACCACGAACCGCCACCAACCACAAATCTGCAGACCCACCCGCAGGTAGCAACCAACAAACACAATCCAGGAAAATGAAGAAGACACGAGTTCCGCCCAGAAGCACCCACCAAAATAAAACACAACCGACCACAGCAAATACGAATAGTCCAAACGTGACCAGCCAATGAACACAATCCAGGAAAATGAAGCGGACACCAGTTCCGCCCAGGAGCACCCACCAAAGGGAAACACAAACCAGTAGCAACAAAAGCTCCCGCAAACAAAAGCAACAACACTAGTCCATCCAAATCTATAAACCACTGCCAGAAGATTGTCCCCTGACCTCGCACAAAAATAAAACTCCCACCATCGCATTTAAAAATCACATCCACCTCCTTTGTTCCTGTTTTAATGTCGAACCTGGATCCAAGCATATTTGCATAAGCTTGCAGCTTGTTCACACACCCCAGGGATAAGGACCAGATCCAGAACAAATCCTCATTTATGAGGTGAAACACACTTTCGCAACCTGTAAGGGTGTCGGGGGGTGAAACGAACCACATGTCCCTTTGATAACACAACATAGCACAAGCCAGCCGCGTGTATGTCGATAACATAACCATTAAAGGACCCTTCGATAACACAACCCAACACAAGCCAATCGCGTGTACGTCGATAACATAACCATTGAATGAAGCTTATGTCCGCCCGTTGCCCCCTAGTGGGCAACACAAAACCAGGCAGACGTCAACTTCATATACCCAATCAAAAAAATAAAATAAAATTTCCCTATGTTAAGCCCATAGCCGTTTGCAAAGATCGAACCCAACCTGGAATAAATGTCCCCTAATAAATCAAATATCTTGTATATAATTGCAAAATAATTTCCCAACCCAACTATATAAGTTTTACCATCTCTGCAATCTCCTCATTACTGTTTCTATGCCCAAGAAGTCGTCTTCCTCCTCTTGTTGCTGGTGCAGGGAGCTTCTTTACTGTTAATTCCATTTTCATCTTCTCTTGTTTTCAGATCCCTCCAGTACTATCCTATCCTATAATCCTGGTAGTAGAAGAATCAATTTATTGTTGGAGCTGCCGAGATGGCGAAATACATGGAAATGGTGAATGCGGGTATAAGGATCGCTGCCAGGTTTAATTCCCACTGCCCTCACACATCATGCCTCTATTATCATCCTGCAACTTCCAATAAAAGCAACGAGTCCAAGGTTGCCTCTTCTCATCCCCTGCAAGTCCACCCATGCTTTCATGCTTTGATCCTCCCATTGGAGTGCATCCCACCATTCGTTCTCACCTTTTATCTCCTCCAGACACTTTAACTTATCTCATTCTCCACACAATGTTTTCAATTCCGTATAGCCTCCTACGTAGAGATATTTGAGCATGGGTAACGATGATGCCCCATCTCCCAACACTCTACTTCCACTTGCCGTTGCCACTGCCCGCACACACTGCAACAACTCTAAACCAATAAGAGTCAACTGCTGTAGCTTTGGAAAACCCATCTTCAACTCCAACTCCTCCAACTGCTGACACACCCTGAGGTCAAGACATTCTAGCCTTCGAAATTCACTAACCCAACTAGGCAGTCGCTTCACATTGCAATTATAAAGCACCAAACATTCGAGATCTTTCATCGCTTGCATAAGGATCGGCGCTGTTGGCGGCAGTTAATTACTTCACCACCACAGTTTGAAAAAGACAAACACCGCCCTGTTGAGTGGTTGCCAGAAATCTGAGGAGTCAACCACCGCCACACCGTCTGATTCTGTCATGCTGTCAAGGTTTCGTTGAGGCAACACATCACATTAATTTATGAAGAAGCATTTAGAGCCTCTGTCACACCACACCACAGTTCATCGAATAATTATTGGAGCTAAGTATCACATTGAGTTTTGAAGAGCCATTTTTAGAAGAGGCGTTTACTGACTTGTTTCAGCTAGTCAGATATTAAAGGAGAAACATGTTATCATCATATCGCTTAAGGGAAATAACTGATGTAGCCTGTCAAAGATCGAAGGGGAGTTCATCATTTCTGTTACAATTCATGAAAAGGCAGAGAATTAATTAAATTATGAACAGTAAATTTTGGTACAACGAAAGGTCAAGTTGAATTAAATGACCGATTATATTTCATGGTGTATAAATATCGATGTAATTTGTGTTTTGTGATATGGAAAAAATATGGAAGAAACAGAGTGGAATACAATGTTTAGTTGATGTTAAACCCAAAAAATTTCAGTGTGTTTCTGTTATGCTCTATTCTATGAGTTTGTAAACTCAAAATTATTTTGAAGTTAGTTTGTTGTAGCAAGTGTGAAGAATTGTGCTTATGTCTGTTTTTTTTTTAGTGTTGAAATAGGGTATTAGTTAAATTTATGAACGTAGCGGTTATCAAAATATAGTTGAATCAGTCAACTGCAATAGTCCTGTAGGTTACTGTTGAGTGAAACAATCAGCTATTACAGTCAGCTACGACTATGTTGTAGATTGTTGTTAGCTATAACAGTCAGCTGCAACTCACCTGGAACTTAGCTGTAACAGTCCTGTAGATGACTGTTAGCTAAAACAATCAGTTGTGACTGTGCTGAAGATTACAGTGAGCTGCGACTGTCCTGTAGGTGAATTTTTTTGAATTAGTGGTCTATGTGTGTTGCTGTGAGCAGCTGCAACACCTCCCCTGCCTTCCCTCAATTGGTATCAGAGCTGAGTGTTTATGATTTATGTTAGTTGGTTATGTGCTCACTTCATGAATGAGATGTGTGATTGTATGTTGAACCTTTTGAGTTTTGTTTGGAGATCTTGCTGTTGAGTTTTTACTCCAGCGCCCATTTTCTGCTATGTAGAAAGAGCAGAAGTAAGTTAAGTCGAGCTCTGTGTTCGTGAGAGCTCACGTGCTCCCTTAAATAAAGGTTGAGTCATCTTTTAGTAGTTTAAGTCTGAATCAAGTGTTTCTTGTGTTGGTCAAGCCTGTTTGTGGCTTGTGTAAAGAGAAGAAAGGGTTGTAGCCCATGGATGAAGTTGAATATGTGTGTGTTCCCTCAGACATAGGTTGAGTAGTTGAAAGGAAGACATTCTTCCTGGTTGAGAGCTCCCATATAGTTTAATGGTAGAGCAGTTTGATTCCCACTGTTTGGAAAAGTTTGTTTGGTTTGAGCTGAAGCTCGTATGCGTGAAAGAGGACTTGGAGAGAAATTTAAAGTCTGTGCAAATATTCATTTGAAGACAGAGACATGGGGAAAAGCAGAAGGCTTAAACGAATGAAGAAGAATGTAGTTAATGCAGAAGAAGTTGGTTTTTCCATAACAGAGATATTAGGTGAAGCCATTGAGGAACCTGCTGAAGTAGAGGAATTTCAAGAGAAGGCAGAGGATACTAAAGCAAATGAAGAACAAGAAAAGTTAGAGGATGCATGGAGCAGCATCTATTATCCACCGCCATATTTCTCAGGTATATCTTATGAATGTTGGTTAGTTAATATGAAAAATTTCCTGCATGATAGAGGTTTATGGTATTTTGTTGAGAATGGAGTTAAGAAACCCCGGGATGAGACAAGAGATTCATTTTCCTTGTACTATATCCAACAAGCTCTGGATGATAATATTTTTTATGTAATTGTTGAAGCAAACACAGCTAGAGAAGCTTTGGAAAGTTTGAAGAGAAATTTTGATGTAAGGGGGAGATATATGGCTGAGTCACAGCCTGTTAATATTTCAGCAGACAAATTTGCAGAAGCAGCAGAAGATAGTCAAATTATTTGTGAATCTCACTGTTGTGTTGATCTATCAATTGATGAAAATGTTGTTGAAACTAAAGAGGAAAACGAGGCTGTTGTATCTTGTATTGCAGCAGCAGAATTTGAAGAAGTTGAAATTGCTATTGATAAAGATGTTGATGTAGTTTCAAAATTAGATGTCACTGAAGTGAACTGTGAAAATGATAAAATGGTTAACATGCAAAATGTTGATAAGGATGATAAATTCCTCAAGTGTGAGGACAACAGAGAAGTATTTATGCAAGAAGAGTCCTTGAAGAACACACCCATGAAGGTATTTAATTTTTGTATTGAATCTGATGATTGTGGACATGCAGGTACAATGAATCAAGAAGACAAATCTGAAGATGTTGTAGAAGTCGAAAACCAAGTTGGGCTTGAAATAATTTACAGTAATCAAGTTGCAGAAAATGAAGAGTGTTGCACTCATCAATTTGGTGTGCATAAGGAAGATGATAAAGTTGATGGTGAAAAATACATTTCTGAAAATTATGTATTTGTTGATGGAAAAAGTGTTAGTGATATCATTGAAGAATAATCTGCAGCGATATTGAATGGTGCAGATAAGGACAGAAAAGAGAATGAGATGTTTGCTAATAATTTGTTTGTTAGTGATTGTGCAAGTACAAAGGAAGAAAATAATGAAGTCGTGGCTTGTAAGTCATATATTGAAAACGATGTAACTGTCAGTGTAGCAGTTTGTTCTTTGGATGTTCCAAAGATGTCTGTTGTTGATGACAGCTATAAAGAAGGTGCCAATGAAGCAGCCAATATCTATGAAATTTCCTATGGAGAAATAATGGTCAATGATGATCATGATGATGGAATGAAGACTACCATATCAGCAGTATATGAAGCAACATCAAAAGCAAAGAAAGATAAAGTGCACTGTGTTGAAGTGCTTGAACCTGTTTGTGAGTTTTTTGAAAATATTGATGATTTTAATTTTGTTGAAGAATTTGATAAGATTGTTGAAGAATGCACAGAAGTTGCGGTGATTGAAGCAGAAGGAATCTATAATAATTTTGAAAATAAAAAGATTGATGATTGCAGAAGTAGTAGAGTTGCATAATGATAGCACTAAAGATGTTGTATGTTCTATTGTAGACAGAGCATCTGAAATAGAGAATGATGTCATTAATAAACAGTTGAAATTTTTGGAAGAATGGCTTGAAAAGCCAAGATATGATGATAAAGAAGTTAGTCTTGTTGCAGAAGCAAAGATGAATATTGTTGATTGCCTTGTTGCAACAGCAGAGGCATATTTAAATGAAGAGATAGTGACATCTCTCAAAGAAAAGAAAAATGAAAAGAACCAATATGGTTCACAGTATGATAATTTATATAATGTTGAAAAAATGTTTGAATGTGTAGATGAGAAACCAATCAAAGATGAAGAAGAATCCTTTGAAGATGATGATGAGTTTAATTTGAATGAACAAAATTGCAGTGAAGATGGACTGGTTGAAGAATCGGTTGAAAAGATATTCATGTCATGGAGTCCTGAAGAAATAAAGCATTATTATCAATTAATGTGTTTACATAATGACATTGAACATATTACTCTTGCTGAAGTTAAAGATAGCTTGTGGGATCTTTGTATGCCCACGTTACAGTATTTAGATGAAAAGATTTGGATTGAAGTCCTTAGCATAAAGGACATTGAAAATTTGAATGATGATAAGCAAACTGAAGAACGTGTTGCAGTTGAAGCTGATCATAATGAATTTGAGGATTCAAAGAAAACATTGAAGGTAAAGAAGAAAGTGAAGATGAAGAATCAAAATTATTTCTGGTATACAGTTTGGCGTTCTAGGACAAGTAACGATGAAGTTGAAGATGAGAATGATGCAATTAAAATTATGAATGATGATTGGCTTGTGAAGTCCAAGAAGGTTGAATGCAATGGGCTTGATGCTGAAGTAAATGATGAAATATTATATGAACAGCTAATTGAAGCTGAGGAGAACAAGTATTGTGGAGTTGTTGAGCAAAAGGACTCCAGTTTAATAAGATCCAAAGTTAAGATGGAGAGATGGTTGATGCCACAAGTGAAGCATGAGCTGAAGAAGATCAAGGTGAAGATGAAGATAAAATAGAAAACAAAGTTTACATGTTTCAAGGTTTGGATTCGAAAGAAAAAGAAAATTTGCACTAGTCTGTTGCAACAAAGAAACAAATTTTTGAATTGTTTTGATACTGATGTAAGTCTTGCTGAGACTTAGACCAGCATGCATTATAGTTGGAATGTTGTTTTGTAAAAACAATAGTTGTTTGTGTTTGATGTATTTTAGGTGAAGTTATTAAGGGGGAGAATGTTGGCGGCAGTTAATTACTTCACCGCCACAGTCTGAAAAAGACAAACACTTCCCTGTTGAGTGGCTGCCAGAACTCTGAGGAGTCAACCACTGCCACACTGTCTGATTATTTCATGCTATCAAGGTTTCGTTGAGGCAGCACATCACATTAATTTTTGAAGAAGCATTTAGAGCCTCTGTCACAGCACACCACAGTTCATCGAATAGTTATTGGGGCTGAGTATCACATTGAGTTTTGAAGAGCCATTTTTTGGAGAGGCGTTTACTGACTTGTTTCAGCTGGTCAGATATTAAAGGAGCAACATGTTCTCATCATATCACTTAAGGGAAATAACTGCTGCAACCTGTCAAAGATCGAAGGGGCATTCATCATCTCTGTTACAGTTCATGAAAAGGCAAAGAATTAATTAAATTTTGAAAAGTAAATTTTGGTACAGCGAAAGGTCAAGTTGAATTAAATGACCGATTATATTTCATGGTGTATAAATATTGATGTAATTTGTGTTTTATGATATGGAAAAAATATGGAAGAAACAGAGTGGAATACAATGTTTAGTTGATGTTAAACCCAAAAATTTTCTGTGTGTTTCTATTATGCTCTATTCTATGAGTTTGTAAACTCAGAATTATTTTTAAGTTAGTTTGTTGTAGCAAGTGTGAAGAATTGTGATTATGTCTGTGTTAAATGTGTTTGAGTGTTGAAACAGGGTATTAGTTAAATTTATGAACGCGAGGGTTATCAAAATATAGCTAAATCAGTCAGCTGCAAAATTCCTGTAGGTTACTGTTGAGTGAAACAGACAGCTGTTATAGTCAGCTGTGACTGTGCTGTAGATTGTTGTTAGCTGTAACAGTCAACTGTAACTCACCTGGAACTTAGCTGTAACAGTCTTGTAGATCATTGTTAGCTAAAACAGTCAGCTGTTACTATCAGTTGTGACTGTGCTGAAGATTACAATGAGCTGTGATTGTCCTGTAGGTGAAATGTTTTGAATTAGTGGTCTGTGTGTGTTGCTGTGAGCAGCTGCAACACCTCCCCTGCCTTCCCTCAGCCGCCAGGTTTAATTCTCACTTCCCTCACACATCGCGCCTCTATTATCATCCTGCAACTTCCAACAAAAGCACTAAATCTAATGTAACTTGCTCCAAAAATGAGGCCAAGTCTGCCTCTTCTCGTGCCCTGCAAGTTCCTTCATCCCACGTCGATTCAATGTTTGAAATCCTCTGTATCTATGTTTAGGCTGTGATTTCGTCATCTCCATCTCGTGCCTTGCAAGTTCCTTAACTGATTATTTTTTCGTTCTTTCTATATTTAGTCATGTCATAATATCCGGCATTCAAGAACAGAATATGTTATTTGTCATTTGAATGTATTTTTGTTCATTTCAATGATTTCTATTGCAAAATGTTGAACATTTGCGGCATTCAAGCCGCGGATTGCCAAGCTTGTGTTAATTTTGGATCCATTAGTTTTTATTTTTGGGAGGATCCATTAGTTATTTGGCATAGTATGAATTCATATTTTTTCTATATGTTTTTCATCCATAAGAAAAAGGAGGGAGGGGGTTAAAGCAAAACAAAGATCAATGTATGGCACTCAATGCCTAATGATCTGAAATTAAGAGATTGAATTACAGTTTGGAAAACTCTTCACATTAACTGTAGGTTTTTATCACAGCATCTCTGCAATATTCCATGCCTCCAGTGCCTTCTTAATCAAGATGTACATCAAGACTAACAAAATGTAAGAAAGAAAGTAAAGAACAAAGCCAGCAAAAGACAGAGCTTCAAAGAGGGATACTTACACAAAATTTACAGCCCTCAGTTACTGTACTTAACTCAATATTTTCTGTTGAATACCATTGAAAGAATAACAAAACAAAGAACTACAATATGATTATACTGATACCAAATGGATGAAAACCCTATCAGGACATAAAATCCCTCAACTTAAAAACTTATTATATTTTTAGTTTTATTAATGAAAAATACAGAGTACATAGTTGTCATATTCAGAAGGTACTCTCTTCGGAGTACATTTAGCTACATTCATATATCTTCGCTGCCCTTTCAAGAAAAGAATCGACCTCCTTTCTCTGTTTGTTTTATAGGGATGAATTGGAAGTGTTCACTCTCTAAATGGGAAGGTTTGTTCTTTCCTTTTTTTTCAGAGAAAAAAAACTGTAACTTGTTATTTTTAGTAGGAAAATCAAAGTTACATCAGCTGATAAAAAACCCATGACTATATCAACACCTCACAATATAAATCCTTTGACATCAGGAAGTTGGTACAGGTCATGTATATCAGTACAAAAAAGAGCTAATGAAGCCATAGTAGATGACAGAAAAACAATAACAAAATGCAACAACATCAGGCCCATGCCAACTAAAACCAAAAATGTTATGACAACATAAGACTGCAGCCATTAAACTACCCTCATAATGCCCTGGTCTACCAAAATGTTGTCCAAAATTCAGCATAGTGAAGAAACCTGTCCATAGGGCCAATAGCTTCCTTGGAAAGACGATCAGTCTCCATATTCGCTTCCCGATATATATGTTTACAAGAAAGATGTGCAAAGGAGGCTATCAAGTGTTCCACATATCATAACCAAGGCTCCAGCAACATGACATCAATTTTTTACTTCCGGATGATCCAATTGATGATAACCTGTGCGTCTCCAAAGATGGACAATGAAAAAAAAAAACCTCACGGATGCAAACCAGAGAAGGCAACAAGCAGCCAAGAGCTCATCTTTAATGTTATCCCCCTTCCCGATACTCATTTTGATTCGAACAATGTGGTCCTTTCTTAAATAAATGATTGCACCGGCACCACAGAGACCATGTTTTGAGGCCCCATCAAAGAACCCGCAAATGTTATCACTATCAATAACAGAGAAAATAACAAGCATGTGCTTGTTTATTTTCATTTCAATCAGATAGCCACTGACAGCCCCCAAGATCCTTTTACAAGTACCAAAGATAGAGGGTGTGATGTTTTCAAATAAATGCTCATTCCTAATTCTCTAGATGACGCCGATCAAAAACAGAGGAAGAGACCTATAAGAAACATTTTTATGAGTCCATCTGTAAATACAATCACGGAAGGAATCGCCACTCCACTCATCCATGAAATTTAATCGTAGTTTCAATTTGTTTCAGACAGCCTTGGTAAACCTGCAATGTACAAATAGGTGGTGGATGTCTTCATATGCACACTTGCACAGAGAACAAATACTCGATCCCTGAAAGCCTCTCTTTTGTAAATTTGTCCAAGTAAGAATTTTATCCCTGAAACAAAGCCACGGGAAACATTTCAACTTTAACGGAATTTTCCAACCCCACAACTTTGAGTACCACTAGTAATGCTCTGGGGGCGAGGAGTAGTCATATAAAACCAACTTATAAACCTTCGGTACTGTCAAAACCCCATTAGAATCAGGGTCGTCCCAAACCAGTTGATCAGAAGAATCCGTTAAGGTGATGCCAGCAAAAGACAATTGTTCAATGTAGTCATTCCACACATGAGCCAAGTGTGCTGGAAGATCCAAATCCTGAGCATTGAGCTATTGTGGTTTACAAATCATCTTGACAAAGGAATGAGTGGTATTGACACAACAAGAAGCATTTCCTTCTTGTGCTTTGGAATCTTGGCTATGGAAATGACTATAAAAGCTTGGACAACTTATCTCTCTTGACACAAACATTGTATCTCCTTTACTATGAATCAAAAGGTTGTTTCCTTATTTGTTGTTGTAGCATGGGAAACTTCCCAAATAGGCATTCAATTATTGAACAAACCAAATTCATATGACTACAAAATGTTGAATAAGCACAATTTGATCGTGGCTACTTTGCTAGCCTTCTCAAGGTTTTGAGATCTTCTATGTAAGTGAAAATGTTAGACAAACGAAAGGTTGAATCTCTTCATTACCTCACCACAGGGACCCTTATCATGAACCCATAAAATATAAATGCAAAACCAAACAAAGAACCATCCAAAAACCCCTTCACTATCGAGTCCTTTGTCTTTTATCTTATACATAGTGATCAAAAGGCCAAAGGACTTAAGAAGTAGTTATGTAATCCTAACCATTTTCTTGGTGAGCATGTCTAATCTACCAACTTCCATGAATGTCAATATACTCCAACAACCATTACCACATTTCCTAGGCATCGAGTTGCTTCTGTGCCTGAAACAATATTTTGGCTTTTTTTGTCTTGTCACATTGAAACCTCTCATTGGCTATAGGATCATCCCAAGACAACTCATTTGTTTCTATTGGAAATTTTGTTTCCTTTCCATTTATTCTTTTGTTATTAATTACTAGATGCTTACTTCAATCCTCATGGGCACCCTTTTCCTTTACGATCGAGCTCCTCGTGAAGTTGTCCCACCTAAAGGGTTGGGGTACTTCACATGGATTCCTTGATACAAAGAAAGTATGGCTAGTGGTACCAACCATTTGATAATCTCTGTAGATGGGAGTGGGGCAATACTTTTAAATCCACAGTTCTAAATAGTTGGATTGTTTGAGGTGTTCCCCCTTTTCCTTACCATCAAGACTATTGAAGAGTTATTATTGTGTGGATTGGGGTGATGCTTGTGAAACCTTGGTACTAAGGCTTATCCTCTAGTACCATCTAACTTGCATAAAGGATTATCCCTACTTATAGTGTCGTCGTGCCTCATCAAGATTTCCCCTTTAAATATATGGGGCAACTCCACTAAGTCCCCCCTGTTAAGGGAATGTATGCCATTGAGTCTTTCATAGACATTCCATATGTCACAACCTGGCATCTAGTCACTATCTGCCACACATCCACTCTCTACCTGATCACCCAAGTCAACAACACTTTGGCATGTCATCAAGTCTTCTTCCATGTCATCATGCAAAGAATTGAATAAGCGGATTCAAGCACAAAAATCAGCATATTTTTAGCACAAAATCAACCAAAGATTTAACTTTTACTGATTCAAGTCTTTAAGGATCCGATTTCAATCACACCTCCATAGTGAGAGAATTTTCGTCCCCAAAAGCTTTGAATCATTTAGATAGTATCTCTACAATCTAAATATGTTTCCCATGGATAAATTTGCTTCATGCCATTCTTGAACCATAAGGAGAATTTGAAGGTATGTGTTACCAAAAGGAACTATTTTAGATTTAGCTTGTCCATTGTACTTTATCTCAAGTAGGAACAAGGCATATAGTGGTTTTCCTCTTTTGTAGCTTGGTGATTTGCTTGACTATCAACTAGTTGAAAATCTCTAACAAATTTTGTTGGTGAGACAAAATACTTGAACAACAACATGAAGGATAGGATAGACTTAACTCCACAATCACATTAATTTTATTGAATGAAATGTTCATATAAATAAATTGGATATATAGTTGTGACAATTAAACTATCATCAATTGTTTATTAAACTACCTAATAACCCCGAAGAATTATCTAGTTAACTTTCCCCCCTTAAGCTGAAGGGATGTTTGTAAGTCCAAGCATCATTCTGAATTTCTCTAATTTTTCTCTTCCAAGTGCTTTGGTGAAGATGTATGCAATTTGCTCACTTGTGGAACTTAATGTCTTAAATGAATATTCTTAGCCTCTATATGATGTCGAATCAGATAATACTTTATGTGCTTGGTTCGATCATGGAATCTGGGATTCTTGGCCAACTTGATTGCATAAGTATTTTCAACCAAAACAAGAGTAGAATTCACTTGTTTCTCTTGTAAATCTTCAAGTATTTTCCTAAGCCACACAATATCCTTTATTGCTTCTGCAATTTCCACATATTATGCCTATGTTGTGGTATCTGTTGGAACTGACTATTCACGTGATCTCCAGGAGATAGTTGCTAATCCAATATTCATAAGATAGCCTGAAGTTGAGACTTTGTTTTCTATATGCCCATCAAAATATGAATTAGAATATCCAATCAAGTTAAAATCACCCACCTTCGAATATTTAAGTCCATAAAATTGTGTTCCCTTCAAGTTATTTAGAACTCTTTTTGTAGCAGACCAATGTCCTTCACAATATTTGTGCGAGAACCTAGAAAGGATCCCAACAACAAATTAAATAATTGGTCTGGTGTTGGTAAGGTAGATAAGACTTCCCAAAAGTTGTCTATACTTGGTTGCATCCTCAAATTCATTCCCTTCTTTCATTGTGAGCTTCATATTTTGTTCCATTGGAGCAGGGAGAGGGTTACATTCAACCATGTTGAATTTATTCAAAAACTCTCCAATGTACTTCTTTTGGGAGATAGAGATAAATATGTAGTTTGGATCTTGAGTCACTTCAATGCCCAAGTAAAAGTGAAGATGTTCCAAATATGTCATCTCAAAATTTCTTCAATTATTTCTTTATCGATGCAATATAGTCTTCATTGTTTCTCGTCAACAACAAATCATCTACATACACCACTAGATATGCAACAATTTTTCCAATTTACTTGACAAAAAGAGTTGCCTCATCAAGATTAAAGTTCTTAAAATTCACATCAGAAGATATTCAGTTATATTTTCATACTAGGCTCGCAGTGCTTGTTTCAATCCATATAAATATTTGATGAGCTTACATACCTTTTGTTCTTGTCCCTTCACAACCAAACCCTCAAGTTGAGACACAAAAACATCATCTTTCAAGTCTCCATTCAAGAAAGCAATATTACGTCCATTTGATGAACTTTCCATATCTTTTGTGCTACCAAAGCCAATAGAGTACGAATGGTATCCCATTTTGATGTAGGGGCAAAAGTCTCATCATAATCAACACCTTCTTTATATGCATAACCTTTTTCCACAAGCCTTGCCTTATGCTTGTCAAGTGATCCATATAATTTATACTTGTTCGTGTAGACCCACTTGCAGCGAATTGGTTTGGTTCCACATGGAGGATTCACCAACTTCCATGTCCCATTTTTATAAGAGCATCAAATTATTTCTACATGGATTCTTTCCAATTATCATGAGAAATTGCTTCTTCAAAGGAAGTTGGTTCAAAGTCAACAGATAAATTCAATTCATAATCAACTTAAGCTTTCATATCATTTGTATTTGAATTACCCACATTACCTCCATCTTCTTGTCTTGTTGAGCTCCTAGTTCTCGTCTTTCCAATCTCATCAGGCCCATTTTGGAATATTATGTGATGAACTAGGTTGCTCAACTAGTTGAGATGGTGTAGTATCTCCAAGACTTAGTCGTTCAATACCTTCAATCACATCATACATTCGAACTTCCCCTTCTAATGAGTATGAAGATGGAATTTCAAAAGAAGATTCCAAAGGTTGATCCAAGATAGGAATTCCCCCTTCAAGATTTGGAATCTCATTATCAATATCATGATATGTCTTTATATAAGTAATTTTTTCAATTTGATCAAGTTGTCACTCAACAGTTTGTCATTTTAAGAGAATTCAAGAAAAATCACATTTCTAAACAGAATAAACTTTTTATTTACCTCATCATAAAGACAATATTCCTTGGAGGAAATTCAGTACCCCAAGAAGATACGTTTCCGACTTCTTACATCCAATTTGTTTTGTTGTTCCTTTGGAATTAAGGCATATGGTGGAACGAAAAATCCTAAGATGTTTTACTAAAGAAATATGACATTTCCACATTTCATAAGGTTTCTTATTATCAAGAGCATGTAATGGACATCTATTTTGCAAATATATTGCACAGAGAACTGCATCACCCAAAACATCAATTTCACATTTTTGAAAAAAGTCATAGAACCAACCATATTTAAGAGTGTTTCATGTTCATCCTTTTGGCTACACCATTATGTTGAGGATTGTATGGAACTGTGGTTTGATGCTTAATTCCATTTTGGAAAAGATAGTTTTCAAACTCATTAGATCTATATTCCCTCCATTATTAGTATGTAAAGTGCTTATACATGATTGAGCTTCATTTTGGATCCATACATGAAAATTTTTAAATGTTTCAAAAGCTTTAAATTTTTCTTCCAACACATCCTGGTGTAATCATCAATAAATGACATGATATATTTATTGCCATTAGCAAATGGAATAAGCATTGGGCCACACAAATCAGAATGTAACAACACAAGTTTTCCAGATGTTCTAGAAGTGGAATCATAGCAAGGTTGGTTGCTATGTTTTCCAACTATACATGCATCACATTACTTCAATTGCCTTGGAATAGTGGGAAAACCTGAAACACCCTTATTTTTCAACAAATGAAGGCTATCATAGCTAATGTGCCCAAATCTAGCATTCCATAAGAAACTTGATGATAATGTACCTTCATCATTGTGAGATAAGTGGGCAAAATTATGTGCACAAGCATATGTCCTTTTCAATTTCAATAATCATTCATCTTCCATACCTGTCAAAAAAACCATGTTGTTGAAATACCTCCTTATTTCAACTTTTCTATTGAAAATACAAAGAGAGCGATCTTATTGTCGAATATGCACAAGAGACAACAAGTTCCTTCGCAGCTCAGGAAGATAGAGAGCATCATGCAAAATAAAATATGGGAATCCAAGCAACTTAAGTCTGATTGTACCAATTCCTGAAGGCTTGAGACTTGATTTATCTACAAAATAGACTATAGCATCTACATTGTCATTGAAATATTCAAAGAAGCCTCTTCTAAAGTTCATATGGAATGTTGCACCTATGTCATGTAACCAAGCACCTCTCCAAGAAGCAAATGAAGTGCTAAACAAATCTTCAATTACTCTGATATTGTAATGAGCGGATTTAGGTGCTTTACCGTTCGTCAATTCAAATGCGTTACCTCTGTCTTATTTTTTATCATGTGTGTCTTTGATTATCTCCCATGGATCCCAACAGCGTCGTGTGTCATGTTCATTCTTGCCGCAACGAACAGAATGACATTCAAATCTCTCACCTTGATTATGTCTACCCCCTACCTCTGATAGTCTTCTTTCCACGTCCTCTTATACTTCCTTATCCTTGAGAAGAATCTTGTTATCGTTTCTTCTAAGTAAGGCACACAATCTCTCCAACGGGTTGTGTTGTTTTCTTTCCAAAGTCTTTCTCATGTTCTGCAACCTTCTCCACCAAAGAGTCAAATATAATGGACTTCATTTGGCCAATAGCTTGCAAGGATTCAAGGTAGTGTAAATATGTAGGGTAGATAACTTTAATAAAATCTATGAGAGGAATGTTGATCTCCACACCAGTGGCATCAATGCCATGCTTGATGGATTTAATCTTGGAATCTTATGCCATGGGATCATTATCCTTCAACTCTAGGTTGAAGAGCTTCACCAACAATTGTATGTGTTCCAATTATGAATGTGAATCATACAAATGTTTCAATTTCATTAAAGCACCATAAGAGTCTTTAAAAGGTAATATATGTTGATTTACCTCTTCACTTATAGTGGAAGTGATCAACGTGTAGGATTTCTTATCTTTGTTCTTCCATATAGGTGCGATAATATTCTCTCCTTCATAGATTCCATTCATAGATTCCATCCCAAATGTCGTTAAAAATTAAAGTATGTTTAATCTTCCTCGACCACTCTGGATAATTTTCTTTTCCGTTTAATACCACAACCACAATAGATACAAGTGAATGCATTTTAAAAAGAAGAAATGCAATGTCAAATATAATGATAACCTTTACTCTTATAACTGCAAATCATAAAAGGTTGTTGCAATTTCATCTTTAAAGACAGTCTGTGTTTCACCCACTTGAAGTAGCTATTATTTGAGGGCCAAGCTATTGATATGACCAGGCTCATACAATATATGTTCATATAAACTTCAACAATATACCAAGTTAATGAAATTAATTTTACCAGTTTAGAGCATCCTTCGATAGGGATTGATATTGAGCATCCAAACCAACATCACATAGGCCAAGTTTCATGAAGATTCACCCATGCTCACTAGTTGTTAAGCTCATGTTGCTCGTTTCACGTCAATAGCCATCATGACAAATATCGATTACACTGGGACTTATTTCTCATTTTTTTCACAAAGATGTCACCTTGAAGTGATTTTGTTGGCAATAGAAATAGAAAAACTACACAAATTTTGCTTCACATTTCTTTATGGTGTGGCGGTTATCATATGACTGCAGTCACATTTAGAATTAGGGGGCTCAAAAATAGTCACACGAACGTAGTTTGTAACGTTTTCAAAAATGTTTGTTGAGCATTATGATAAATATCATGGTAATGGAACATGCCGCAACTCACATTAATTATGTGAATTGAATGATTTATACACCACCAAAGAAACAAAATATAGTTTATTACCTCAATCGGATCACAAATTTGGTGTCTCAAAAATCCCTTGAAATCAATTCAAATGTGCGGTGTCCCCGACGACACCTCAAAATCACGGGGGAGAGGGTTGATTCAAGGAATGCATAGCGGAATAAGGGATCTAAGGCTAGGCCAACATGTCTAAATGTTAAGTAAATAAACATACATCCCTTTTGAATGAAATTCAGAAAACAATGCATATCATTTCCCCTGATGCACATGCAATGCAAGCATGAATTCAATCTCGCTTGAACCTATAAGTTAACATGTAACTAAACATTATTAGCATATCTACATGCTACCATGAATATCCAAATAAACCATAATAAGATAGAGTTAGAGTTTGACATGTGAACATTAACATATCTCCAGTTCTTGGTTTGCTAGTTTCAGCTATGCAAGTGTTGTCTTTACTGCCCCGTTTGGACATTGGATTTGGCTTTGACCTTGACTCCGACAATATTATTTGAGGGAAACCGGTTTCGGATGACCTGATTTTGTGTGATTTCAAACCATATTTTTATCGTGTTATTAGTTGAGGGAATTCATTCGGATGACCTGACTATTTGTGAAACTGATATTTTGAATATTACAGGAAGTTGCTTGAGAACCATTTATTATGTGACCACGTTATGATGGTGATCAGTATTGACTGATTTTGATGATTTCGATGTTGATCGACTATTTAGATGATATTATGCAATGATGATTGAATGTTTATAAATGTGAAATTATGAAATGCACATGATTATATTTTGGATAGCATGTACTCTGATGTGATGTTGAGTGTGACAGGAAAGGTAGGTACATGTGATGCAATGATGGCGTCAATACCCGAGGACTCCAGACTGAGTCGCGTATCATTGATGAGGGATGTCAATCTGGTATTTTTTTTATATCATGATTTTTTCCTTAAAAGATTTGATGCATGTGATTTTTACGTGCAAGTGATGGATTACAATTGCCAATCAATCCACATCAGGTAACGGGGATGAACCAAGATATGATGTAAATCTAGCATTTTCCATGCGACAAGTTGCGAAACAGCGAGAGAGGCTCTTGGTCATCAGATGCATGTTGTCGTGAGGGTAGACCGCGGATTCAATCACTCACAAGGCACATTACTAGGGTGCACAATAAGGATACAACCTTATTCTCCAGGAACCATCAGTCCCTCCACAAGGTCGACGCACTGAGTTAACAAGGTCTCACTCGTCGTACCAAATCCCCACCAAGGGGGGAGTATCTGAAGGGCATGCGCGGAGCATGGCACCCTTGATATCCCCATCGCAATGAGAATTTGACAGTTAATAAAATAAAAACAATCATTAAATTTAAATATTAATGGGGACAATAAGAATATTCCTAAAAATATTTTAGAAATGAATTTCGTTAATTTTGATGTGAATGAAATCCTAAATTAATTAAATTTAATCATGGATTTATGAAAAATACAAGTGAGCAAAATAACAGATAGTTTACTGAAAATTAAAGGATAAAATAAATCTTGAAGAGGAAATCATGAAAAACTCAACTAAAAGTAAGTTTCAGTTAAAAATAAAACAAATTGAAAAGTTGTCAGAATTGAGAATAGGTGGGTGAATAAGAATAAAAAAATTAAATTAACTCGAAAATGGATGCATGAATGCATGAGGTTTTTTCGAAAAAGGTTAAAAGGAACGAAGAGGGCATACAACTCTCATATTTTACCCTAGTGTTGGACAAGAGAGACTATGTCACATTGTAAGGTGACCATTTTGGGTGTGGTTCACTTCGGTACAAGAGGGGTTGGGAGCCCCAGAGCATTATCATGTGTACTGTAGTTCCTTTGCTAGCATTCTATTTTTCAGCCTCGTTGCAGCTCAGGGGTTCCATGGGAAGGGGACTACCCATGGGTATGGTAGGGAGGAAACCGGTGTATCAAGATTGATTGGAAATTCGGAGAAGAAGTTTGTGGTGGATCTTCGACAGCTTCAGCAATCTTCGGCATTCCATGACAAGCGGCTCAGGTCGGTCCAATTTTGATTTAATGTTCTCTGTTATTTCTTGAGAATAGAATATCTATTAAATGAAGAAAACGAATGAAACTATATATGTTTAATGAGTTTTAGAAAAAAATTACTGGTTGAATTTGATCTGTTATTTAAAACAATGAATGTATGTTTATTTCGTAGATTTAGCAAGTGTCCCTAGAGGGGCATTGCATTTATATTTTTTGAAAAGAATTTTACAGACTCAATAGATGGATGAACCATATACATGGATAATGAAGTAAATAATGTTTTTTCACTCACTTTAATGGAGCCACTAGTGGAATAAAGTATTCCATTGTTTAGATTCATCTTGTGGAATATAATTTTCTATGGAAAGGAAAAAGCAAGTTCCATAATAGAATAAGGCCTAAAGGTGGTTGGAAATAAGGGACTGAAAAGCCATATGAAGTATTTTCAATTGTTGAAGATGTTATAGCATTGAGGGAATTATTCCAACAACAAATGTGGATAGAAGGTAAGTCGTGGAGAGTTGGTATGGTAGAATAAATCCATTGAGATAAGGGAGAAATGAATTTTATTATCAAAAGGATTTTTATTTTATTTTTTTGAAAAGGAGGAGGTTTATTTTCTCTTTAGAATAAGGTTCATTGGCACTTTTCAATGCATAGAGACAATTGAGGAGACATTTTTACTTTTCAGACACAAACGTAGTAATTACAACATCTACAGATGCAATGGTGAATTAATGAAAGGAAGAGAAATTGATGGATTCCACTGGAAAAATGCATAAAAACACATACTCGTCGAAACTTCGACCAAGCGCCCAGTGAATCAAATGAGGACGGTTTTTGTCAAACAAAACATGGAGATGATCAGCATGATGAGATGAACACAATGGGGTGGGCTACTTGACCCAGTGATGCCTAAACAAAAATACGATTAGTCCTCGAGACAGGACTCAGTGAAGCTATGATGACACATGTGATGTGACTTGGCAAGTCTATTGAAGGGGTCAAATGTAAACAAAAATTGTGAAATGAGGTATGCCCATAATGAGATCTTTAACCTACACATGATGGTGCTGACGAAATGACTAGGCGATAAAATTTAACATGGTCATCTAAGTCACTAACTTGATGGATGATTAGCATTTTATGTTAACTACGGGATGAAGTTTCCTGAAGAGGGGGTATGTAATGCCCCATTGTATCTAGGCTCATGTACATTATGGTATTTAATGGCATTTTTCACCTTTTCTTATATGTGAAAGTACTTATGTTCCAATGAACAAGATAGTGGATGCCTTGAGTTGGAGGCCTCACATATTCTCAGTGTTTCCACTGAAGAAGAATTTGCAAGAGAAGATACTGAAGTTACAATTGGCGGACAATTGGTACAATGAAGTAAGGACAAACCTGGAAGAAGGAACCATGGTGGTTCCTAACTACGAGGGATACACAATTGAGGATGATGGATTGTTGATAAACAACAGGAACATGCATGTGACAGCGAACAAGAAAGTTCAAAAATTTATTCTCTCTAAAGCCCATCGGGCGGTGTATATGGCCCATCCAGGGGTGAAAATGATGTACGCATATCTAAAGTCGGTTTTTTCTGGCACGATATGAAGAAAGATGTTGTGGAGTTTGTGGCAAGATGCTTAGAATGCCAGCTAGTGAAATATGAGCATCGCCATTCGGCTACACTGTTACATCCCCACACCATCCCAAAATCTAAGTGGAAGGTGATATAAATGGATTTTATTGTCGGATTACCAGTGACCTCCAGGAGGCATGATTCCCTCTTGTTGTGGTAGACACGTTGACCAAGAGTGCACACTTTATTATGGTCAATACTACTTATCAAGTGCCTGAGATAGCACGAGTCTTCATGAACGAGATAGTGTGAATGCATGGCATACCTCAGAAGATCATTTCTGACAAGGGATCAATATTCACTAGGAGATTCTGGATGATTTTTTGGGAAGCTTTGGGGACACAACTGAATTTCATCACTGCATACCATCCTAATATGGATGGCCAAATCGAGAGGTTTAATGAGGTTTGTTGGAGCCTAGGTCGTAGCTGCGGTAAAGCTGCGAATTTTGGGGAAAAGACACAAGTATGAAAGGAAAGTGCTAAATTTGGAACAAGCACTAAGTTTTGGGAAAGAAGGAGACGGTGCGCAGTACGGTGCCAGATGGACAAGCTCAGTAAAGATTATGGACCGAAAATCGCGGAGCTCGCGCGCACGTCATCGAAGAAAGAAGGTGGCTCAGCTACCATAATAAATAAGGCGATGGAGTAGAGGGCTCAGATACCCTCATTTAAAGGCTAAGTACAGAAGTTATGGTTGCTCGGATCAAGGAGGAGCAACAGACCAGAGCATTGAAGGCGAAGGACGATCGCCCATACCCACAATCTGCGCCGGAATTCATGGAGCCTGCAGGAAGCGGCGACATGACTGCAAGCGGCGCCTACAGTACACCTAGCCATTTGCGTGGTTAGGGTTTTTGGGAATCACTGTTGGGAAAGGCCCACAGTTTTGTAAAGGTGCGACCGCCATGGCCACCTATATATATGAACAATTGTAATGGATAAACGTTAGCTAGAGTAAGTTGGATGTTAGCTAGAGTAAGTTGGATGTTAGATAGAGAGAAAGCTAGCAAGTAAGAGTTAGACACTCTTGAGGATAGATCATGTGTTGATTGTCCTTTGGTATGTTTCTACTGTGTGTAGAACTAGAGTAGAATCGGATAGCCGAGGAGCTAATCCCTGAGTTGCCAGACAGTCTGTGTGACGTCTGCGCCTTTGTAATCTCTATAGAGAAGAGACTAGTGAAGAGAAGGGCTCCCAGCTGTGTGCGTGGAGTTTCCTGTAAAGATCTAAGGCTGCAGCTGTGTGCGCAGCATATTGTATATCTCTATGGTTTTCTGGTTAATATGAACTCCCGTGGACGTGGTTTTCCTTGAGGAGATGAGTTTCACATATATCTTCTTGTTATGATGTTTGCGTGAATGATAACTATTTAGAGTTCATTATTTGTGTATGCGAGACTCCTGTATTATCTTTGTGACTGTTTAAGCGAGTTGGAAAGGTCCCTTGATAGCTATAAGTGTTAAGTACCGAAGAAGTAGTAACGCGCGGTCGCTGCTGCGAGAGAAGACTGCGTTACTGCGCTGGATGTGAAGGGCGAGGAAGTATTTAGCGCGTCGACGCAAGGAATAGTTGCCTTCTGCGCTAGAGAGGAGAAACTGCGCAGTAGGCCTGCCGAGGAAGGAATCCGCGCAGCTGCGCCGAGCGGCCTGCGGGAAAGTCCGACCGCCGATATCTGAGGAACCATTCAAGGAAGAGCAATCTCCGCGTCACCCAGGTTAAGGAAACCTGATTCCTTAACCCCCCCATAGCCACTTCGGGTGAGACCTCGAGCTGCTGCGCAGCTCGTTGCCGAGAGGGCCAGTGCGCCAAGGGGTTTTGTTGCTGCGCTTCATTAAAACCCGGGTCTGCCCAAGAAAGCAGCCAACAAATGGTTCTGTTGCCTTGTGACTTATTTCAGAGACGCGCGAGATAGGAGCCAACAAATGGTTCCGTTGCCTTGTGACTTATTACTGTGAGTTGTTATTTCGGCGACGTGTGAGATACTGTAGGAGCCAACAAATGGTTCCGTTGCCGCGCGAGCGAGACTTCTTATTTCAGTAATGAGCGAGATTGACGCGCAACCTAGAGAAAGAAAGGAGCCAACAAATGGTTCCGTTGCCTAGTGACCTTGTTATTGTGAGACTTGTTATTTAGTCGACGCGTGAGATCAAGGAGAACAAATGGTTCTGTTGCTTTAAACCCTGTTGTTGAGCCAACAAATGATTCCGTTGTCTTGCGACTTACTGTTGTGAGACTTATTATTTCCAAGACATCTGAGATTGTTGCTGAAGCCAGCAAAAGGTTCTGTTACACTGAGACTTGCTCAGTTGACAAATGTGTTACTGGAATCCTACAGCTAAAGAAATTGGAGACTGGTTTGATTTAAAGGCTAAAGAGTTCGCTGAACAAGAAAATAGAAGTTCTACGCTCCAAACAGAAGACTGGTTACAGAAGTATATTTACACTGACCTTCACGAAATTTTCTTTGTTACCTTTGCACTGGAGTTACACGCTTGGATAGCCAAGTTAGCAGATTCTAGACCTACTGTGCATATTGATCGACCCGTCGCTTGGACGCCTGAGCTAGTCAGTATTGTGAAGCGGATAGACAATCCTGTGTCCCGCGCAGTAGACTTTTGGTTGAATAGTCTATTGAAAGGTTTCATCACCGAGTTTGCAGTAGATACAAGAAAAAGTTTCAGTGAAGCTGAGAGGAATTTCTTCCAAGTACACAGAGGTAAGTTCTTAAATTCTTTGAACTTATGGATTAAAATGCTTCTGTATGAAAAAGGAAAGCTATGTATTACTTCTGATGAATAGCATAGACAAGTAATGTCCGTAGATTCTGATAGCGATCCTGAACTTATTGGTTGCACTCGTAGTGGAAAACGGTATAAAGTAGGCCTTGACCAACATTCTTCTGAGTCTAGCCCAGACAATAGTTAAGTCCCTGGACCAAGCCATATAGAAAGACAAGAGAGTGCTCATATCCCTTATTACCCTTTTACACCGCAAAAGCCAGACAAAGCTCAGTATAACCCCGCAGTAACACCTTCTAGTAGCCCACACGGTACTTCCAGTACCTCTGTACCACCTTTATTTAACCAGCCCAGAAGCACTGCTACAGCAGCCTCACCTCAACCTAACACAAGAAGGATGGGTGATGACATGAAGCTACCAACTTTTAGAGGAACAGGGATAGAAGACCCTGAGCAGCACTGGTTCTTATGTGAAGCTATTTGGACAATTAAGCAAATTAATGATGATGCTGTTAAACTGGTTCAGTTAGCAACCACACTAAGAGAAAGAGCCTTGACTTGGTTCATGAAATACTCAGCAGCACAGAATAGAACGCTTGCTGAGGTAAGAAATGCTATGATTAGAGAATTTAAGAAACCTAAATCAGAATCACAGTGTATAACAGAGCTCAAAGACATCAAACAGTTACCTACAGAATCAGTATGGGACTTTGACCAGAAGTTCAAAGCCTTGATAGATCAAGTAAGCTTCGAGTTTGCACCACAGCAGCATAAAGAATGGTTCATTGCTGCGCTGCTTCCACACATTAGACTTCCTCTTATGCAACAGAATCTCAATACTCAGGAACAAGCTCTAGAGATGGCTATGAAACTAGAAGCTTCGCCTATTGCGGGAACAAGCAACGATGTTGCGCACTTACAGAACCAATTAGCAAACTTAACCTTGCAAGTGCATGATATTAAGAAAGGCAAGGAGATTAAGGAAGAAATTTGGTGTACAAAATGTAAATCCCAAGGTCATTCAAAGGACCATTGTCCCGTTTTTATAGACTATATTGCAACTGGAGCACCTAACCCTTTACCACAGGCACAAGGGCCTTGGTGTGAAATCTGTAGAACTAGAGGTCATAGACCACAAGAATGCCACTTACTTCAGAAATATGTACAAACTCCAAAGAATCTATATTGTAATTTCTGTAAATCAGTAGGTCATGATGAGAACAATTGTAGAGCATATGATCTTATGATAGAAAGGAAGCATGATGTTTATAGGGTACAAGCAGAGACACCAGGACCCACAGCAGGTCCACCTTATGACCAAAATCGGGACGCCCGAGCAGGAAATTACAGGGGACGTGGACGCACAACAAATTTTGGTCGTGGAAGAGGACAGATCACTTGTTATAATTGCGGAACACAAGGTCATTTTGCCAGGGATTGCCAAAATCCTACAACCCTCTGCAGGTATTGTAAATCTTCTGACCATATCATTGAAGAATGCCCTCAGTTACAGGCTAAGATGCAACCAAAGACCCCACAGGTCAATCAAAATATTCAGTTGATTGCAGCAGAAAAAAGAGAACCAGACCCTACAGTTAATATAGTGACACGCAGTGGAGCAACCACTGGTGCGCAAGAGATGGGAACGGGAAAGCAAGCGACGCAATGGGTGCGCCGCGCTAATATTAAACCAGCCCCACTTAACCTGCAGAAGCAAAAAGAAGCATTCAAGCAAGCTCAAGAGTATTTCTCAGATCCGAGAACTTCAAGTTCTGCCGCAATCCCGCAGAACAATATTAGATCGCAAGTGCTAAGACAAGACAACCTGGTACAAGAACAGGCCACTACAGCTGGAAGGCCTGACGACGAGCATGCACTAGGCAGTGTTCATGCGTTCCTGCGACAATGTTTAAAATTGTTGCGCAATGAAAAGGCAACTCTAGAACTCCAACACCTGTTGGATCAGTGCCAACAGTCTGCTTCGATGAACACACCGCAGTGTGCTGTTCACCAGATTAGGAGTCACATTAGAACTGGAAAAGAGATGAGGCTTACAGCGCAGATTGGAGCATTTGAAATGGATGAAGTCATGTTAGATTTGGGCTCCGAAGCCAATGTTCTCACTATGCAGACATGGGAACAGATGGGAAGCCCTCAGCTTACGAGATCCCCTATCCAGCTAAGACTCGCAAATCAGCAACGAGTCTCTCCATTGGGCAGATTACCCAATGTACCTATTGATATTAAAGGAGTTAGAATCTCTGTAGATTTTGAAGTAATCAAAATCATGGACGATAGTAGACCATACCCAGCACTTTTAGGAATAGACTGGGCATTAGACAATTTGGCTGTCATTAATTTGAAGAAAAGACAGATGACCTTTGAGGATGACCAGATTAGGGTCATCGCACCACTTGATCCTATTCAAGGACCAAGGTATATAGAACCCATTCGCGCAGAAGAGGAAGCGCGCCACATGGAAAGTTTGTACCAAATGACCACTAACCACAGTGACTATGTCAACCCCACAGCAGATGGCCATCTCAGCTGGCGATGCGATAGCTCGTGCACATCAGACTCAGATACAGGATTGGAAAACTGGCAGAATCGTTTACATGAGATTTCTGCAAGACGTTGCGCAATGATGACTAAATCCATTCGATGGATTGGCACAGAATTAATTGACACTCCAATTTTTGATGGTCTAACCGAAGTAACTAAATTCCTACAGGAATATGAACAAAAGCTTCCAGAACCGCAGCGCATACAGGCACTAGATATAGCATTGCGCGCTACACCCGCAAGATGGTGGGCTGCGCATAAGGAGAATATTCACACATGGCAAGACTGTCGCAGATTGATACTGCGCAGATTCCAGGACACTACAGCAGAAGTGTCGCGCAAATATGAGGGACAGAGTGACCCTAGGTCACACATTGAAGCATGCATTCAGCAATGGTCAGATATTCCGCCAGATGAATGGGTTCACCTATTCATCCACACATTGGATACAGTTCCAAGGAACTGGTATACTGAAACAGAATTGCGGAAAGGCACTTTCACGTGGCCTCTTATGATAGAAAGTTTTCAACTTACCTTCAGCTTTGAATCAGAGCATCCAAGTATTGATCAGGCTCTGAAGTGTATTAAAAAGAAGATATTTGAAGAATGCCCGTTATCAGAATATTCCCAACCAGATTGGGCTGTCCAGATAGAACATGCCCTGGAATGCTATAACTTCACCGCTGAAGAGGAGGAGGACGATCCTCGCAACATCAACATCCCAGAATCAGAAGGGACGCGCAATATTAAAGGTCCTGAGCTTGACATCCCTGCCATCACAGAACACATCAAGCTCAAGAAGATTAACATTGGTACAGAAGCTGAACCAAAGTTTGCTTCTATAGGAGATTATTGGGATGATGAAACTGTTGGACATGTTTCAGAATTATTACGTGACTACCAGGATATCTTTCCCACCAAGTTCACAGAAATGAAAGGCATCCTAGGAGACTTAGGAGTGATGCGCATACCTCTGAAAGCAGACGCCAAGCCAGTAAAGCAGCGTCCATACAGGTTGAACCCGCGTTATAAAGAAAAAGTCAAAGAAGAAATTGATAAGATGCTTGCAGCAGGTATTATTGAGCCAGTAGAGGAAAGCGATTGGATTAGTCCTATGGTGGTCCAAGAAAAGAAAACGAAAGGTGAAATAAGAATCTGTGTCGACTTGCGCAAACTCAATGATGCATCAGCGCACGATCCATTTCCCACTCCTTTCACAGATGAAGTACTTGATAATGTTGGAGGACAAGAGGCTTACTCCTTCACTGATGGTTTCTCGGGATATCATCAGATCAGAATCCATCCGGACGACCGCCACAAGACTACTTTTGCAACTGAATGGGGCTCATTCCAGTATACGGTAATGCCCTTTGGTCTTAAAAACGCACCTGCTATCTTTTCTAGAGTTGTTGTTGCTGTTTTCAAAGAATTCATTCACAAGTTTCTAGAAGTCTATTTTGATGACTGGACTGTATTTGGCCTATTAAAGAACCATATTGCAAATCTGCGCATGATGTTAGAAAAATGTAGACAGCATCAGATTTCCCTTAACTTGAAAAAATGTATATTCTGTGCGCCCTTTGGTATTTTGTTGGGACATATTGTATGCAGACAAGGACTCCTGATGGATCCTGCGAAGGTTGCCATCATTGCTAATTTACCTGCGCCCAACTCAGTTAAACAATTGCGCACTACATTGGGACATACAGGTTACTACAGAAAATTCATCAAGGGTTATGCAAAGATCACAGCACCTATGGAGAGATTGCTGAAAAAGGATTCGAAGTTCCAATGGACAGAGGAATGCCAACAAAGCTTGGACACACTTAAAGAAAAGATGATCACAGCGCCTATTCTAGTTTTCCCGGACTGGAGAAAACCTTTTCATGTTCATGTTGATGCTTCTTCTATAGCATTGGGGGTTGTGCTTACACAGTCTGGAGAAGGAAGTATTGATCACCCGATTGCTTACTCCAGCAGAAAGCTATCTACAGCTGAGAAGAACTACACCACTACAGAAAGGGAAGGATTAGCTATGGTGTATGCCCTACAGAAATTCAGACACTACCTGTTAGGAGCTCACTTTAAAATGTATACTGACCATTCTGCTCTGAAATATTTGGTCAATAAACCAGTGTTAGGAGGAAGAATTTGCAGATGGCTACTGCTCTTTCAAGAGTATGATTTCGAGGTTATTGTAAAGCCAGGCAGATTGAATGCAGGGCCTGACCATCTATCCAGGATAGAGTCAGGAGAGGAACCTACGAGTCTGGAGGACAATCTGCCTGACGCACAGTTGTTTTCTATTCAAGCAGCAGACGCATATTATTCTGATATCCTTGAGTTTCTCACTACCGGACAAGCACCGGCTGAGCTTACAATCCAGCAGAAAAAGCAACTTGTTGTTAGAGCCGCAGACTTCACTTTGATAGCAGGCCAGCTGTATAAGTTAGGCCCTGACGAAGTTTTGCGCAGATGTATCTTACCACATGAAAAGAACTCTATCATCGCAGAAGCGCATTCAGGTACCGCAGGAGGCCATTTCGCAGGAAAGCCGACTGCGCAAAAGATATTAGCCGCAGGTCTGTGGTGGCCGACATTGCACAAGGATACTAAGGAATTTTGTAAATGTTGCGATGTGTGCCAGCGCACAGGAAAACCCTCAAGGCGAGATGAAATGCCGCTAAGACCCCAGATCACACTGCGCGCTTTTGATAAATGGGCCATTGACTTTGTAGGACCTATTAACCCACCAGGAAAAAGAACTGGCGCAAGATACATCATTACAGCTACTGAATACCTCACCAGATGGGCTGAGGCGAAGCCAGTTAAGAACTGCGACGCTGCTACGGCCGCACAGTTCATTTTTGAGAATGTTATCACTAGATTTGGATGTCCAGTGATTCTCATGAGCGATCAGGGTACACATTTCCTCAATGAGACTATAGAGGCCCTTACTGAAGAATTTCAAATTAATCACCATAAGAGTACACCCTACCATCCTCAAGCTAATGGTACGGTGGAAGCATTCAATAAAATTCTTGAGAATGCCCTGACGAAGATCTGTAATCAACAAAGAGATGATTGGGACCTTAGAGTCACAGCTGTATTATGGGCTTACTGAACCACTTGCAAGAAACTAACAGGTCACACACCTTTCAGCTTGGTGTATGGACAAGAAGCAGTTATGCCCATGGAATACATTATTCCTAGCCTTAGAATTGCGCAAATTACAGAAATGGCAGATCCTGATACTATGAATGAAAGACTTTCGCAACTGCTTGCCTTAGAAGAAGACAGACTCTTAGCCGGATTCCATCAACAGGTACAGAAGGCAAGACAGAAAGCTTGGCATGACAGGCATATTAAGAATAAAGTCTTTCAGGAACGAGACTTGGTACTCCTCTATGACAGTAAATTTACCAAGTTCCCAGGCAAGTTTTGTGTACACTGGTTAGGCCCTTTTCAAGTGATAAAAATAACAGACGGAGGCGCAGTTCAGCTTGCAAAGCTGGATGGAGAATTACTACCTACAATGATCAACGGGAGTCGGCTCAAGCTTTATCGCGACGGCCACTCCGCTCTGTCGACCTAATATTTTGCTGAAAGAGATGCAGATGCCCAGTGTAGTTGAAAGAGGCACCGCATTCAGTCTACACGGAAGTTGCGAGACACCCAGTCTCCGGCTTCCTGCGCAGTTCCTAGAAACATCCGCGCATGCCTAAAGTTTGGTTGGAGCGAACATAGTTGCGCTCTTGTGAAGCTTCTCCACGGACCGTTGAACTATCGCTCTTGCGGAGTTCCCTTTGATAATTTGCCGCTTGAAAAAGTTTTGTTGTGGACCCCTAAAGGCACAGTTTCCTAAGTTGAAATGACCCGCCGAAAATTTGAATTACAGCAGTTATGAAGCCGCGTCTGAATAAATGAAGGATAAGTCCGCTATTTAAGTCTAGCCGTTCTGACGGATTCGGCTTAATCTCCGAAAGATTTGCATTTAACTCTGGCGCCGAAAGCATTAGCTTCTCCCGGAAGGCTGTCAGAACCCGTCAATCACACTAAATGCACCGCTACGGCAAGGAGGATAGCGTGTTGTCAACTCATCTATAGCCGCCTATAGCTACGTTATCCCACTTGGTCGCATTTACTCACCTCTGGCTATAAATACCTCACACTTCTATAATTTTTGGGTTACTTTCCTCGAGTTGCTATCTTGTTTACGAATCCAAGTTATTGTTTTCAGAGCCGAGTTGTGCAGAGTATTTTCCCTTGTTTTCAGCGCCCATATCCTACGAAGGTCCGCCATTTGCTGTCCAAAGTTTTTGTTCCCTACAGAGATTCACGACGGAGAACCTGTCAACTGAAGAAGTTGTTCGTCAATTCCTGCGCCGAGGATTAGATTTCGGCATGACTACTCCAGTCACAGCTTCGACTTATGTACATCCTGGTTATCAGGATCCCAGACAATCTCCGGCTACAAGAACGTCGCCATCACAGCCAGAAGAACCTATTCCAGAGCCGTTGGCGACCATGGCAAACTATATTCCGCCGCGTCCAGATGATGCGCCAGACGTACAGATCCCGAAGAATGCAAAGTATCCTATTCCGCTACCGCCACTACCGGCTAGTGTGCGGGTAGAAGGGCAACTGTTGGGAAACATTCCACTGGTCAAGTTCTCTGACTTCAACCTCGGAGACTATAAGACATACCCTCAGTTCCAGCCAGACCGATATCTGGATATAGTGCATAATCCCACCAGGAAGGTTGACGAGTTCATCCCGAAGGGATTTGCAGCAAATCTTGAGCGCCCTGGACTCTTGAATTTGTTGAAGCTACCGCACTTTGGGCGTAGCAATGAAGCGAACGCAGTTGTTAAAACACTGCTATCATGCGTTCATGGAGGTTACCTTTGGCTCGGGAGGCCAATTGATCTAAATGTTGATTTAATTCACCGCATTACTGGTCTATCTAAGGCTGGTAAGGATCCCAATATTCATCTTGCGGGAAAGGACAAGGACAGAAAATTAACTGCACAGATGGTGCAGAAGTACAACTTAACAAGAGGAGGTCGGGCTTATGACCTCACTGCAGTAGAAGATGAGGCACTCTGATTTACAGGAAGTCTGCTTGCAGGCAGACTTCTCACAAAGTGTCGACCGAAGGAAGTTACTGGAGCTGTCGTGGAGCTCGCCATCGCAGCTGCGGAGGGAGAGCAGTACAACTGGTCTCTCTTTCTGCTGAATTCTTTTTTGGCTGATTGCCTGAATGTGCAGGACAATGCAGCCCAATCATTCCATTTTTCATGGCTTCTAATTTTATGCGCTCTCGTTGGGTGGAAGGAGCCCCTGAATACTCAGTTCCTTCCGCGCCGCGCAGGAGAGGTTGCCGGCATGCGCTACATCAACCTCTGGGATTCCCCTAATCCCGCGAAGCGCAAGATGAATCGCGCTGTCTTTTGTGAGTACTACTATCTCCTCCGAGATACTATTCAAGAAATGCCAAGGCTGAGCGAGGAGACAGCCACGTTATATGACGGGAAGTTGGCTTTTACAGCCGACTTACATCAACTTTACCTCCGCCCTTGCGGCATTTCAGATGAATGGGCGCTAGGCCTTTACAGAATGACCACCGAGGATGTTGAAGAAACCATCAAGTCTTGGTCGGATGAGTGGAGGGAGGCCGCCGATCTCGCATCCGCGCTGCCAACCGCCGCTACGAAAGAGAAGGATAAGGGCAAGGAAGCTCGTCAGCAGAGAAGTGACGAAGGATCCACAGAACCAGCCACCAAGAAGCAAAAAGTGTCGCATCCCGCTGAGGCTATTCCCTCGGGGATCGACCAGTACATACATGAGCAATTTCGCGAGCTGCGCAATGCGCACGCTCACATCAGAAGTGCTCTAGACCTACAGTTTGTGGAAATAAAAGGTCTCGCAGGAAGAGTTGCGCAGACCCATGCGCCAGCATCTACTTCGCAGGCGCCACAAGAAATTCCAAGTGCCGAGCGAGTTGAAGAACTCATTGAAAGGCATACTGTCGTGCATATTCCGCCTACCAGCATGACACTTCCAGATCCGCTAGCTGCACTACAGGTAAGCGCCGTTGGGCCCGTTGAAATTAATTTGTCTCTAATTCCTATAGAGACTCTACAGCTAGTGCATGAGAAAGTTTCTCTTGAGTTGAGAGCTAGAGAGCTCTCTACATTCCAGGAAAATCAAAGACTGCAATCGCAGGAGTTAGAGTTGAAGGCAATCCATCAGGATACCTCTGAGAAGCTTGCACTTTATGAGGCGCAAGACATCGGTATCAGAAACGCAGTGGATGAGATTGCCCAGTTATTGCCGACTTGCGAGATTCAACCAGACCTCCCTCTGGTTGCAAAAGTTCAAATTATTGGCGAAAGGGCGAAAACCCTGGAGCAAGAAATAGTTGCTATGGCAGAAGGCCATAGAACCCAGATCGCTGAGCTAGAAGCTCGCGTTGCTGCGCATCTTACGGATGATGCGCAGGTACAATTTGAAGCACTGAGCAGAGCTTCCACTCAGATGAAAGATCGAGTACAGGAAGCCAAGAACCTGATGAACCAGGCTATGGAAGCTTGGACAGAGCTTGTGAACCTCCCTTTTAAAGTGGGACTGTCAGAACAGGTGCAAGCTGCAGAACAATCTCTCACTGTTCTCAATGAAGAAGTTAAGGCCCTAACAGGCCTACCAAAAATGAAGAAAATGGGCGAAGTGCGCAAAATGCAGCAGCAATTGCACAAGCTCAGAACTGAAGATGAGAAGCTCACCAACAGCATTCAGCCATTCATGGATGAGTATGCTGAAATCGTTGCCCAGGTTGAGACAAAAATCAAAGAGATTGCTGAGTCTCAGGAGATCATTGATACCCTCACTAAAGACGAAGCGACCGCAGAAACGGTGCAAACAGCTGATGAGTGTATTGAGGAATTGGACTCCGCTATTGCGAAGTGGCAGAAAACATTCGCGGAGATTCAAGCAAAAGCAGATGCGCAAATCAAACGACCACGCGCTAGTGCGAGTGGCTCGAGGACGAGCCACAAGTGAGTGTTAGGGGCCTGTTGGAGCCTAGGTCGTAGCTGCGGTAAAGCTGCGAATTTTGGGGAAAAGACACAAGTATGAAAGGAAAGTGCTAAATTTGGAACAAGCACTAAGTTTTGGGCAAGAAGGAGACGGTGCGCAGTACGGTGCCAGATGGACAAGCTCAGTAAAGATTATGGACCGGAAATCGCGGAGCTCGCGCGCACGTCATCGAAGAAAGAAGGTGGCTCAGCTACCATAATAAATAAGGCGATGGAGTAGAGGGCTCAGCTACCCTCATTTAAAGGCTAAGTACAGAAGTTATGGTTGCTCGGATCAAGGAGGAGCAACAGACCAGAGCATTGAAGGCGAAGGACGATCGCCCATACCCACAATCTGCGCCGGAATTCATGGAGCCTGCAGGAAGCGGCGACATGACTGCAAGCGGCACCTACAGTACACCTAGCCATGTGCGTGGTTAGGGTTTTTGGGAATCACTGTTGGGAAAGGCCCACAGTTTTGTAAAGGTGCGACCGCCATGGCCACCTATATATATGAACAATTGTAATGGATAAACGTTAGCTAGAGTAAGTTGGATGTTAGCTAGAGTAAGTTGGATGTTAGATAGAGAGAAAGCTAGCAAGTAAGAGTTAGACACTCTTGAGGATAGATCATGTGTTGATTGTCCTTTGGTATGTTTCTACTGTGTGTAGAACTAGAGTAGAATCGGATAGCCGAGGAGCTAATCCCTGAGTTGCCAGACAGTCTGTGTGACGTCTGCGCCTTTGTAATCTCTATAGAGAAGAGACTAGTGAAGAGAAGGGCTCCCAGCTGTGTGCGTGGAGTTTCCTGTAAAGATCTAAGGCTGCAGCTGTGTGCGCAGCATATTGTATATCTCTATGGTTTTCTGGTTAATATGAACTCCCGTGGACGTGGTTTTCCTTGAGGAGATGAGTTTCACATATATCTTCTTGTTATGATGTTTGCGTGAATGATAACTATTTAGAGTTCATTATTTGTGTATGCGAGACTCCTGTATTATCTTTGTGACTGTTTAAGCGAGTTGGAAAGGTCCCTTGATAGCTATAAGTGTTAAGTACCGAAGAAGTAGTAACGCGCGGTCGCTGCTGCGAGAGAAGACTGCGTTACTGCGCTGGATGTGAAGGGCGAGGAAGTATTTAGCGCGTCGACGCAAGGAATAGTTTCCTTCTGCGCTAGAGAGGAGAAACTGCGCAGTAGGCCTGCCGAGGAAGGAATCCGCGCAGCTGCGCCGAGCGGCCTGCGGGAAAGTCCGACCGCCGATATCTGAGGAACCATTCAAGGAAGAGCAATCTCCGCGTCACCCAGGTTAAGGAAACCTGATTCCTTAACCCCCCCATAGCCACTTCGGGTGAGACCTCGAGCTGCTGCGCAGCTCGTTGCCGAGAGGGCCAGTGCGCCAAGGGGTTTTGTTGCTGCGCTTCATTAAAACCCGGGTCTGCCCAAGAAAGAAGCCAACAAGGTTTTAGAGTACATGTTGTGCATGTACGTTATGCACCAGCAGAGCCCCTGGAAGCAGTATCTATCATTGGTATAATTCACCTACAATAACAACTATCATAGCTCGATACAAATGGCATTGTTTGAGTTTATCTACAGTAGTCCATGTCAAACACCCTTGAGTTGGGGTTGTTTAGAGGATAGAGTCTGTGTGGGTCCAGAGATGATCCAAGAGATGGAAGAGTCAATGCAATCCATCCATGGCACGGCTGAAAGAAGCCCAAGATCAACATAAAAGTTATGCTGATGCACATAGGACAAATAGGAGTTATGATATTGGGGATAGAGTTTTCTTGCGGGTAAGGTCGTAGAATATCTCTATCAAATTTGGCAAGGGAGCCAAATTGTCGCCACGGTTTGAGGGAACATTTGAGATTACTGAGAGATTGGGGCCGGTTGCTTACCGTCTTGATTTTCCATCATCACTAAGTCAGATGCATGATGTTTTTCATGTTATTTTTTGCGACGCTATATGTCAGATCCATCTCATGTTATTGAATTTAGTAATTTGAAGATTTTAGATGAGGCATCCTTGGTGGTTGAGTCAATACGCATTCTGGAGCAACGAACCTGAAAACTTAGGAATTGGTTAGTCGACCAGGTCAAGGTCCAGTGGGACAATTATAGTCCAAGTTTTGCGACTGGGGAGGACGCATCAAAGATGCATGCATAGTTTCCTTATTTGTTTTAGAACTTCTGGACAAATTTTCTTGAAGTGGGGGTGTATGTAGTGCCCCATTTGGATATTGGATTTGACTTTGACCTTGAATCTGATAGTATTATTTGAGGGCATATAGTTTCGAATGACCCGGTTTTGTGTGATTTCAAACTATACTTTTATCGTGTTATTAGTTGAGGGCATTCATTCGGATGACCCGACTATTTGTGAAACTGGTATTTTTACTATTACATACAATTGCTTGAGAAACCCTTTATTATGTGACCATGTTATGATGATGATCAGTATTGAGTGATTCTGATGATTTTGATTCTGCTCGACTATTTAGATGATATAATGCAATGATGATTGAACGTTTATAAATGAAAAATTATGAAATGCACATGATTATGTTTTGGATAGCATGTAATATGATGTTTCATTGAGTGTTATAGGAAAGGTAGGTACATGTGACGCAATGATGGCATCAATACCCCGAGGACTCCAGACTGAGTCAGGTATCACTGGCAGGTGATGTCAATCTAGTATTTACGTTATATCACGAATTTTTCCTTAAAATATTTGATGCATGTGATGTTTACGTGCAGGTGATGGATTAGAATTGCCAATCGATCCACATCAGGTAACGGGGTTGAACCAAAATATGATGTAAGTCTAGCATTGTCCACGCAGTGAGTTAGGAAAGAACAAGAGAGGCTATTTCTTGTCAAATGCGTGTTTCCATGAGGGTATACCACGTATTTGGTCACTCACAACTCACATTACTAGGGGGGCGCAATAAGGATACGACCGTATTCCTCATGAACCACCAGTCCCTCAACTGGGTCGACAAATTGAGTTAACAAGGTCGTAGTCATTGTACCAAATCCTCACCAAGGAGGGAGTATCTAAAGGGCATGCACGGAGCATGGTACCCTTGATATCCCCATCGCAACGAGAATGCGACAGTTAATAAAATAAAAACAATCATTAAATTTAAATACTAATGGGGGCAATAAGAATATTCCTAAAAATATTTTAGAAATGAATTTAGTTAATTTTGATGTGAATGAAATCCCAAATTAATTAAATTTAATCATGAATTTATGAAAAATACAAGTGAGAAAAATAACAAATAGTTAACTGAAAATTAAAACATAAAAGAAATCCTGAAGAGGAAATCAGGGAAAACTCAACTAAAAGTAAGTTTATGTTAAGAATAAAACAAATTGAAAAGCTGACAGAATTGAGATTGGCTGCGTGAATAAGTTAACGCGAAAATGGATGCATGAATGCATGAGGTTTTTTCAAAAAAGGTTAAAAAGGAACAGAGAGGGAATCAAGCTCTCACCATTTACCCTAGTGTTAGACGACAGAGACTCTGTCACATTGTAAGGTGATTGTTTAAGGTGTGGTTCACTTCAGTATGAGAGGGGTTGGGAGCCTCACAGCATTAGCCTATGTACCGTAGTTCCTTGGATAGCATTCTATTTGTCAGCACCGTTGCGGCTCGGGGGTCTCAAGGGAAGGAGAGTACCTGTGGGTATGGTAGGGAGGAAACCAGTGGATCAAGCTTGATTGGAAATTCGAAGAAGAATTTTGTGGCAGATCTTTGATGGCTTCAGCAATCTTTGGCATTCCACGGCAAGCGGATCAAGTCAGTTCAATTTTGATTTAAAGGTTTTTTGTTATTTCTTAGGAATGGTGGGTAACTGTTAAATGAAGAAAATGAATGAAACTAGATCTGTTTAATGAGTTTTAGAAAAAATTTATTGTTTGAAGTTGATATGTTATTTAAAATAATGAATGCATGTTTATTTAGTAGATTTAACAAGCGTCCCTGAAGGGGCATTACATTGTCAACTTTCAGTTTAGGGGCTTCCATCTACCGTTGTTAAGTGTCTATCAAATAAGGTTTATAAGTTGTTTCCACAACCATATACACTTTACATTAGGTGTGAAGGCTACCATGTACATAAGAAGAATCAGAATTTAGAGAAGAAGGAAAGAACGCTCGCAAGAAATCGAAGAGAAGCCATTCAACCTGCATCCAAAGGTTAGCATAAAAATCCATAAACCAAATCAAATTTCACTCATCCTCCAAGGGTGCATTAGCTACATAAAATACAGAGTATAAAGAGAGCATAATCTTCCATAACAGATATATATCTTTCCGATCTCATAAACAAATATTGCAAGCAATATTCCAAGTATAAACAATCTGATCCTGCATCCGATCATTAACAAAATGAGCATCTATTCAAATAAGATTATAAAATCCACCAAGGATGCATTAGCATATATAGAAAAATCACATAAAAACATGAATAAACATATAATAGAGTACTTGTCTTATTGTAGAGAAACTGGCTTCAACGGGACAACTTTCCTTCCGGCCATAGGCACAATCTATCCAAATCTTACTTGGGCAGGCCACCCCCGAGCTGAGGCCAAGAAATCCATAGGAAAGGCACAATCAAGTAATGGAATAGCTCAATATTATCTTCATAAACACAACTCAATCCTTTCACCATCTACTTTCCCCTCCATGTACACTACCTAGTGGAATGTGACTCCCTTCACTACACAAGTCCTTCAAGACATCACCATTCTTCCCAGGCTTTACGTGACGAGATGGGGCAGAGATAATAAATGGGAGTGATGACCTATTAATGTTGTCTTAGCAATGGAAAATAATCTTTATCAATGGTTCAAAACCATCTCAACTCACAATGGTTCACAATGCACATAGCTCTCATAGCATCAATCGTCACACTGGCATGAATAAATCACATGACATGACTGATGTAACTGGTAATTGTTGTTCTCAAGGAATGTAGCACTTGGTTTTATAGATGAAGGAGGAAATTCAAATTCATGGAGGGAATAATGGAGGGAATTCGAACTCCAGGAGGTTAACTTGAGTTGGGGTGAAGTAGAGGCTAAGTTGAGATAGATTCCATTTTCCAGGAATAGCAAAATGAGAGGAGTTACTCAAACATGAGGAGTGGAGGCCAAGGAGGGAGAAATTGGTCATGGGAGGTGAGAGAGGAGTTAATTAGGTGGCATAAATGACCTGCAACACAAAAATAGGGATCCTCTCCTATGAGTAGTGGAGCAAGGGCGTTATCTCCGAGTGGGGCGCACCAACCTCTCAAGAGGGTGCACTAGTGCAAGTGGAGATACCTAACCTTCATGATGGAGTTGAAAAACATAAATAAGGTCCAAAAGCATAACGTCGGGTCCATCATCAAGTGTTTGGGTGGTCATCAAGTGTTTGGGTGGTCATCAAGTGTAAAGTGCACTAGGAAGTCAACGGTTTAGTGTGAATCCAAATAAGATCCTCTTGAATAGAATAATGTTTCCTCCAATACACAGGTAGAATCCAGACAGTGGCAATGGCAGCCTCCTTTTACGGTTGGATATATATAAAATTGGACAACGGTTGGACAACAATTCTAGACAATGATTTGGCTCTTTCTCCTTCAACAATACACAGAGGCTTCCACCAATGCAAACAAGCATTCACTCAAACTAAAACTCATCCTCAAGCAAACAACATGGACTTAGAACCCGATGGCTCTAATACCATTGAAGGATTGGATAGACTTGACTCCACAATCTGAAATATTATTTTTATTGAATGAAATGTTCATATAAATACATTGGAGATATCGTTGTGACAATTAAACTACCATCAACCATTTCTTAAACTACCTAATAACCCTAAAGGATTATCTAGTTAACACAACATTTTCTACTTTTACAAATTTAACTCTCATGCCTATTAGCATGTCCCATCAAGAAAATCACTACAAGAAAAACACCAAGTAACAAAGATTTTTAGTTTTAGAAGATTAAAAAAATTATAAATAAATAAAATATTTTAGTTTTAGAAAATTAAGAAAATTATAATTAAAAAAAATATTTACTACAAGCTTCACTAATAAAATCCGAGGTTTTACCATATGCTCATTATAACTCAAAACTCTAGGTAATTAAATGTTTTAGTAGAGCTTTTTTTACTAGTGCGCTTACAATAATAAGGAATGCACTAGTGCACCATTATTTATTATACATCAATGTCTATTGTATATTTTCAAGCATCAATGCTCTATATATGTCACCATGTATATATATCCTTGCAAACTGTAAAGTCTTGGTATGGTAACAATAACAATGACAACAATGGTAACAATATGGTTGAAGGGAACATCATTGATGATGTTCTTAGGAGCATCGATGCACGCATTATAGTTATTAGCACAGGCGCATTCATACATGTATTGTGCACTAGTGTGTGCTATAATCATGTGCATATTGGTATGTTTATTTAAATAGAATTCCCCAATGCATAACAATGATAAAGGCACACCATTTAGTAAAAACCTTTATACACACTAATGCATAACAATGATAAAGTTGCACGGGTTAATAAAAACTTTAACACAAACCAATGTGTAATAATCATTTAAATGCACTACTTTGTAAAAATAAATTAAACACACTCATCTTACACATGAATATAATGAACCATGTTTCAATGTCAAAAAAAAAATAGTGTTATTCAATATTTTTGTTAGCATGCAAATGCAACTTTTTCCTTTTAAACGAAATTCTAATTATTGATGATCAAATCAAATATTTTTTTATAGCAATATTGATTTTCATTTTTTACTTAATATGTTTAGATAAACTCATTACATATTTAAAGAAAAATATATAATTATTTAACTAATGTATTGTATCGCTTAAACAAATATTTAAATTCATTACATCTCTGATCATTTATAATAATGTAAATCATCCATATATTTGATTAGCAACATATGTTTTTAAAACAATATACATTGTAAAAGAATTGTTAGAAAAAATATAAAAACATAAGCAAATAGCAATAAAAATTAAACATGTCAATTCTTGCTAGCTCAATCGGTTAAGGTGTGGATCCCGTCAGCAAGACGACCCGCATTCAATTACCTTTAGGGGTGATTTAGTTGGAAGGTGACACCCAAAAACCCGGTCAAGTTGAGGCTGATGCGGTCCAGGTCGGGTGCAATCCCTAGGTGATTTTGATGGCTTAGATGCCCTTGGGTCATGGTTTCTCAGACCACAGGTCATTCCCTCAACTCGGGGAGATTCAAGCAAACAAAAAAAACAATAACAATTAAATACAAGATTTAAGTGGAAACATTGTGAAGCGTAAGTAAAACCATGGGGCAATGGCAACTTTGATCTTTTATTATGACTTGAAAAAAAATAATTCAATTCTTATTAGGATTTTCTCTTATTAGTTTCGGGTTCATATTAGTGAACACTTACAAGTTAACTGCCTCATTTGTTGCACAATGAGATTTTCAGACTTGGTATTCAACATTCACTTTTGATGGTTTTTTAGGCAGATCTTCACCAAGACTCACGAGGTTTCAAATGATGGGTATCAAGTTGAATACTTGGAATGTTATCAACTTTTACATTAATCTTTGTTATGAGCTAAAACATTAAGAGGGGTTTTGTTAGTCTTTTGGCTCAATCTAATTCTAATTCCTTGACCATCTTATATATATTTTAGGAAATGGTCTTTATTCTAATGATCATACACTTAGTTATGTGTTAAGGTTATGGTATTAATATTGTCGAGTAGCTATCATTAACCATTATATGGATGGTGATTTGTGTTAAATATATTAAATTTTTTAAATTAGTTGTTTGATAATTTATTATCTCAAATTTATAAATTTTTAAAGTTATTAAATTTTAATAATTTTACAGCATGATGAATAACATATGTAATTTTTAAAATACTTTTTTACTCTTATATATATATATGTATATATGTAATTGGGTTAAAAATAAAAATAAAAACATGTAAAATGAAGAAACACACAAAAAAATCATCTTTATATTAATTTTTAAACAATAATTTAAATAAATCTATACTCATTTTTAAATAATAATTTAAATAAATGAATAAAAACATCCGTGACTAAGCACCAAGTAGTTTCTAAAAATAAATAACTTAAAACTAATAGCTATGTATCTCTATCTTTGAACGAAAAGTCAAGGAAAATGTAGTGCATGGGACCAATTTTTTATGACAATTATCTATGTATCTTATCTTTTCAGCGTAAAGTAAAGTAAAAATATTACGGAGTGGTGGGTATAAAAAAGGAATTGTTGAAATAGATGTCTAACTTATGTTCACATCAGTGGCTATAGGTTTTTTATTTGTGGTGTTTGTATTTTTATGAGGATCAATGATGATCATCTTCAACATTAACGTTGAGCTTTTAGCACTTTGATGTCTAGTAAAATTTGTTTCTTATCTTGGTATTGATATCTGAAAATTTATGAGGACTCGTTGGTCATTATAAACTAAGAAAAAATTTTAAGTTCCCTACAAGTCATTTCTCTTTATCAATGGTGTTGGATGACAGAATCTCTCTTTGCTTCCTTTCATGAGCTGATTATTGACCATATCTATAGGGAACAAAATCTTGTTGCAGATACTCTCTCTAAAAAAGCTCTTGGTGCAGATGAAGGTGTTCTTTAGTGGGAAGAATTTTTGGAAGGAACTATGGCAAATTATGGCTATGTCTTCTTTTTTGATACTAATGAAGGTTCGGCTAGATAAATGTCAAGCTATCATATATGTCACTGTTATTGGTCATTACAGGATGTGCCTTGGGATAGGTATTTTTTTATGAACATTTTTTTTTTATGTATTGTGGAGTTGATCTGTGCTTTTGATAGGTATTTTTTAGATTTTTTAGTTTAATTGTGTAAATATGATATACATGTTTTGTATTATAAATGAATTATTAACGTAATACAAATTTATTATTTTAAATTTATTAGAGCTTAGGATTAGGTGGTAAATATTATGTCGGCCATAAACAAAAAAGAATAATACAAAGTAAAAAGTAAATATGAGACTTAAACTAGAGACTTTACTTTTTACTTTTAATACAAAGTAAAAAGTAAATATGAGACTTTAAAGTGTTTGTCCAGTAACAAAATAATACAAAGTAAACAAAAAATAATAATACAGAGTAAAAAGTAATAAATATTATGTCGACCATAAACAAAAAAGAATAATACAAAGTAAAAAGTAAATATGAGACTTAAACTAAAGACTTTAGAGCTTATAATTAGGTGGCTCTAGTATTGCACTCAAGGAGCTAGTCAAGGAGAGGTTTGCCCCTCGGGAGATTTGATCCCTCTCGGCTCTTGATAGAGCCTAGGATTTGAATCTAGGCAGTTTAAGTAATTACTATTAGGGTGATTTAGAAATTCTTGATGATTTAGGAAAACTCATTTTAATGTTTCTCCAACATAAAAATATAATTTTAAATAAAACTGAGTAATTTCTTTTTAAGATTTGATGAGTCATAATTAATTTTAGTAGACATTACTATTGCTTAATAAAATTTAGTTTTAATAATAAAAAATATATCAACTACCAACAAACTTAGTAGAAATAAATGAATTTTGTGTCACAACTTATATGGAATGCCACTTTATTTGGTTTGTTGTTAGCTATTATGTTTATAAGGATCAGATATGGCTTTGTATAGGGTTTTGGTTATTTGGTTGGTTGTTAGCTTCTATGTTTATAGGAATAAAATATGGTTTTGTATAAGGTTTTGGAATCAACAAACTAACATTCTTAATAAGGTATCTATTCCCTATAGGTTTTGAGGATTCCAAATCAATTATTAACTAGTTAAAGGAGAAGAGGCCCAGGAACATTCTCCTTTCTCTTAACTATGAGGAGATCAACTAATAGGTTAAAGAGGGTCTTTGGATGAGATGGAAACTATTCTAATGGTAGTGAGGTCCACTTAGATCGTGGGCCTTATCTTTGTTAGTTAATTTGTGGAAAGGGTTGATTCACTTTTTGTTTCCATATAGTTATGAATTTCCATTACAAGAGGATGTGTAAAAAAATGATTTATTTCCTTATTATAAAGTGGATTTTTTTTCTATTAAAAAAATGATATCATTTATGGTTAGAATCTTGATTTTTATTTTATAAAATGAAGTTTTTTTAAATTTAATGAAAATGACATTATTTATTGTTAGAATTTTGATTTTTATTTCATAATGGTGTATTTTCCATCTTATTTTGTTTCTATTTTGAGTGGAAATATTTTAAAAATCTTAGAATCACAAATATTAACTATAAAAATTACATAATTTGGGTGTCAAACCTAGAATAAATAAACTACTCCTTTCGTAATTATTTTTTAAGTTTTTTTAAATTCAATAAAAATTAATTTATATTGACAAAATTTAAATATCACTATTTCATATTACAAAATTAAATTTTAATAATAATAAAATTTCATTTTAAAATAAAATAAAAATAATAATTTCAACAACAATAAACAATAATTCAAGTGACACATTAAAAGAAATAACTTGTAATTTTCAATACTATTAAAAATAATAAAAAAATAAAAAATCAAGTGACAAATTAAATTTGCAGTTTTCAATACCAATAAATTGTAATTTCCAGCCGACAACATGTCCTCCCATTGCCCAAGCCAACTATATAAGTTTTACTATCTCTGCAATCTCCTCATTACTGTTTCTATCTTCCTCGTCTTGCTGCTGGTGCTGGGAGCCTCTTTGCTGTTAATTCCATTTTCATCTTCTCTTGTTTTATTGCCGGAGCTGTCGAGATGGCGAAATACATGGAAATGGTGAATGCGGGTATAAGGATCGCCGCCAGATTTAATTCCCACTGCCCTCACACATCGCGCCTCTATTATCATCCAACTTCCAACAAAAGCACTGAGTCGAATGTAACTTGCTCCAAAAATGAGGCCGAAGCTGCCTCTTCTCATGCCCTGCAAGTCCTGCATCCAACGCTGATTCAACGTTTGAGATCCTCTGTGTCTGTATTTAGGCTGTCATTTTGTTCACCTCCATCTGCAAGGAAACCAATGGTATGGGGGCTGTTCCGTCACCCTAATACTTAAGTGATTATTTTTTCAATCTTTGTATATAATATTTTAAAAAATAAAAAAATATAATATGTTGATCCATAATAACTAAGTGTGGTGTTGGTATGCAAGTGAACCCAAACCATTATATTCATTTCTAAATGGAGTGTGGAAATACTTCTTGGAAGTATAAGTTAAATAAAACAGAGATCAATAGATACAGAATTGGAAATAATGGCAATCACAAGAAAATTGAACACACAAATTTACATGATAAAACTCTTGAAAGGGAAACTTCCATGGAGCAAGTAGTATTGATATTCTTATTGCTCAAAGATGGAGATTGCAATAGCCTTTCAGGCTTACAACCATTCCTCACATTCACTCACATAATGATATTTGTCTCTATGGACTTACATGGGTTTATAGCATCTCTTACACAGTTATGAAAAATTGACCAATTAATTATGCATTCTAACTTGGATTGCATTATATCAACCGAATGTAGAATAATAGGATCTAGAAGATGCTAGAACCCAAAATATGTGGGAATTGGTTGTCACCTTATCCAACAACACCAAGGATGAACTTATTGCTTTATGGAAATTATTATGGTTTGCTAAACAAAGAGGCCTTTTTCAATTACATGTGGCAGGTGATTCTAGTGTGAACATAAATTGGGCATTTGGTAATTCTAATTTACAGGTTCTTCAGTTGGAACAGTGGAGCAACAAAGTTAGGGAATTGATAAATAGCTTCATTGAACTTTCTTTTACTCACAGCTATAGAAAGTTCAATCAAATGGCATATAGCCTTTCCAAAAAGGTTGTGGGAGACATGAATGGTTACATATACTATGAAGATTCAATCGATGATGTGGTTGTTAACAGTGGTACTAGATCTATTTTCTAGTATGTCTATATTTTCCTCATGGAACTGATTGTAATCAAGTTTTTTTCAATCAATTTTATGATGTAATTTTTTGGTCACACGAAAATGTTACTATATGAGATTTCTCAGATCTAACGAAACATAATTTTTTGAAGATAATTATTGTGGTTTGAAGGCATGATTAGGATGTCGGAACACGCAGTTATGAAAGTGTCTCGGAACCTTTTGAAAAGTATATTGTAAACTTTGATTCTCTTTTTTATGAATACCAAGTTTATAGTGTTTTTTTTTCTTTCTCAAAAAAACTAAGTGTATGGTTGAGTAAATTCGCTAGTACGAATGCTATTGACTTTTTAAGTGTGGAAAATAAAATTTCCTTTAAGTATGTTGATCTATTTAACCTTATTGTGTTCTAATTTTGTCAATTACTAGTGTGTAAATGGTCTTATCATTATGTATTGATATCTTTAGATTTTAGTATGTATCTACATAGGGAATACGAAACGTTAGTTCGTATAATCAGAGATTATAGAACACAGAGTATTCATCCTTGAAATCTAAATAGGAAAAGTAGCATTTGGTCCCAAAGAATATCTAGAAAAATTAGATTACAAATATGGCTTAGATAGAGCTATTTTATTCCTATGCCATTAACTTAAAAGGATAAGGGAAAGGGTACCACCTTTAATCTACTATTGATACACATAAATAGGCAAACACAAAAGTACAATAGAGATTCTTGTTTTCTTTGAATTAATGCCAAGCAATTTCAAGAATGGCTTCCTCTTATTAACTAGAAGAAAGAATCACCATCCAACTTGTAGGTGATCCCTTGTTGTAGACACAACAAGAAGCATATCATGCTTGTGCTTTGGAATCTTGGCTATGGAAATAACTAAAAAAGCTCGGGATGACCGAATCTCTCTCTCTCTCTACACAAATATTGTATCTCTTTTACTTTGAATCGAAAGGTTGTTTCCCTCTTCATTGTTGTAGCATGAGAAACTTCGCAAATAGGCAATCAATGATTGAACGAACCAAATGCATATGACTACAAAATGTTGAAAAGCACAACTTGATCGTGGCTATTCTGCTAGTCTTCTCAAGGTTTTCAGATCTTCTATGTGAGTGAAAATGTTAGACAAACAAAAGGTCGAATATCTTCATTACCTCACCACATGTCCCCTTAGCATGAACCCAAAAACTATAACTACAAAACGAAACAAAGAACCATCCAAAAACCCCTTCACTATTGAGTCCTTTGTCTTTTATCTTCTGTGCAGTAAACCAAAAGGCCAAAAGACTTAAGAAGTAGTTATGTAATCCTAACCATTTTTCTGGTGAACATGTATAATATACCAACTTCCGTGAATGTTGATATACTCCAACAATCATTACAACATTTCATAGGTGTTGAGTTCCTTTCATGCATGAAACAATCTTTTGGCATTTTTTCTCTTATCACATGGAAGCCTCTCAATGGCTATAGGATCATCCTAAGACAACTTGTTTCTTTCTATTGGAACCTTTGTTTCCTTTCCACTTATTCTCTTGTTAATAACTACTAGGTGCTTACTCCAATCCCCGTGGGCCCCCTTTTTTCCTTCACCATCCAGCGTTTAGTAAAGTTGTCCCACCTAAAGGGTTGGGGTAATTCACCTAGAGTCCTTGATAAAAAAAGGGTATGGCTAGTCCTACCAACCAGTGAGGGAGACTCTACCATAAAATATTGACAATCAATACCCAAGCTCATAAAATAGAAAAAAAGTGTCTTCCGTGAATTATTTCCTACTTCCAAAAAAAACAAACATATTGCTTAATAAAATTTAATAATAGTAAAATATATCAAAAACATTTTTATTTAATTTTTCAGCGGAAAAAAAACACTATTGGTATTCATAGGTGAATCAAATAGTACAAAAAGAATAAGTCCATGGGGACTTACAAACACTCATGTGCTTTTAGCATCCTTCTCAGCAACTAATAAAGCCCAAGTATTATCCCAATACAACATTCCCTTACTTCAAACCTCATTGACAAAAACAAAAATAACAAGAAACAGAAATCTATAAGTCAAAAATCTTGACAGAGCCCTGCTCTGTAATATGGTTATCCAATAGTTCTTCCTAGTAACTCACACCCTCTTCGTCGTTATATGCTTCTTTAGAAAGTTGGTCTGCCATTGAGTTGTGTTGTCGATAAATATGATCAAAGGAAATAAAATTGAACCACTGAATTTCCATCCTTGTCCTTCTACACCATTGGAAAAGAGCAATAACGTTTAAGTTATACTCCTCTCTCGCCCATTTTATAGTCACTCTAGAGTCCCCATAGACCAAATGAATTTTAGGTTTTTAAGACACACCAAAGAACGAATAACTTAGACTTCATGTTAGTGCCCTTTCCACAATTCAGCTTCAGAGTGTAAACATGATCCTTGCTTCATGTGCAGCAGCCCCATCAAATAGTGCAACATATCTGGTATGATTTATGCTGAAAGAACTAAAAAATTTTGGCTTCTCCACAATTCTAATGGAGCAATAATCTTTTATAAAGTAGAAACAATAAATTTAGTAAAAATAACTATGCAATAAGGAGAGATTACTGTTTTCTTTCTTTTTTTTCATTATTTTCATGGAAATACATTTAATATATAAACATGTTTAAAGTACAACTAAAATTTTAATTTTTTTTAAAGAATTTCTTTCCAAATTGATCTCAAAATTGAAAATTAAAAAAATTGAAAAAAACAATAAAATAAAAAAGTTTCCTAGTTAAACTACCAAACTACCAATAGGCTGAATTATGCTACTATCGTTGAGAATACAGAATAAAATGTAGTGCTTATCCATTCTCATTGAGAATTTTATAATTTGGACGTAGTATAATATAATATATTATGGCTAAAGTATTCTCCCTTTTTTTTCTTCTTACACCAAAATCTTCATCTTCCTTGCATGCACTTCAATATGCTTTCCAGTGTGCTCACTGCTATGTGCCAACTCTTTCTCACGTGCTTCAGCTCTTTCCTTTGCGTCTCCAAACCTGTCACTTAGCCTGCGCACACACCTCAACACATATCTTCTGCACTGCTACAGATGGCCAAACATGTAGATGCTCCTACATCAACTCGTAGACCCAAACTTTCAACTAATAAAAAATATATCATATTCTTACAATTATGAATCCTCATTTTTAATGGGAAGTTACTGAATGGTCATCATAATTGTTCTTTGGGTATTGAAATGTGATCACCATCTGAAACATGTTGGCTCTGTTAGCTGCTTGATTGAGTGACTCTGTTGTGTAGCATAATGTTGAAGTTTTTTGTATTTCAAAATTTACATTATTTCTGTGTATTTTAAGGCTTTCTAATTGCCAACATTGTGCTCTTCAGTTTACACATTAAAATTGTTATGATTCCTAAGGAAAAGATATAGCACAAAGAATCAGTCTTTGTCAACAAAGAGAAATTCATTACCTTGTGAAGCAGAAATCATTATATGAAGCAATGAGTTAGCACGATGCCAAATCTCTTCTTCCAAGGATTAGGAGAAATAAAACCACATGAGCATGCCTCTGGATTAAAATCAACCTATACAAATTAGGGGTATCTCCAATCAACATAACCCCCTTCCAAAGATCACATTTAAATTGTTTGGCTGAATGTAGGAAGAGATTTCCTATCTTTCACTGGTTGTATGTTTCTGAAAGTTATCCTCTCCGCTCCTAAACTTCTGTTTCTTTTTTAACTGATTATTATTCGTATGGGCTCTTGATTTTTCTTGGAATCGGTCTTTCTTCTTTCTTCTCTGCCCCATTTGCAGCATTCCAACTTTAATTTCCAAGTATTCCAAGCATACCCACAGCTACACGTGCGGCTTTTGCCATCACTCCAGCTATTTTATGCAACCTGTATGAATTCTTCAGGAATTGAATACTAAAGCTGTTATTTTGGCAGTTTCCAATTTTCTCATCAAAAATCATTTTTTTGTGAGAATAGATTGCACCATCCAGTTGTGCCACAGTTGGATATAAGAATGAACTGGAGCTCACTTGTAGATCCTCTTCTTCACCTTTGTATGTAGCAAATGCAAAGGCCTCCTAAATGAAATTCCATTTTCTTCCATTATGTTCTGTAAGCCTTCTTAGGAGAAACAACCGGCTTTCCCCCAACTACGTTAAAGTTGCATCTCTTTCTGCTCGTTGTGATTGCTGAATATGCAAGAAATGGTATTCAAACTTATTGTCTATGCAACTTGATTTTCTTCTCCGCCTTTTTCCTGCATTGCATCAACAGCAGCAACAGAGCGTTGTGTGTTTGGGATATGGGTTGTTTCATCATATCGTTTGTCTATTACTAAAATGCTTACAAACAATCGGTACATATATAATGCATATCTTTACATATGTCTAGAATCAATTCATTGGACTTATAAGGTATAAATTAACCAGGTTATGCTATTTAAAAAAAAATCATTCACTAGTCATTTCCATGTTATCATTTGACTATTACTGAAGGACTTCTTGTGATAGCATATAGTGTGGAAAAATACGAATTAGAGGTTTCTCCCAACAAAAGGGATTGCTTACATGTTTTTCAAGCAATGCATTTTGTGGTCAATATCGTTAAAAAGCTGAAAGAAAGCCGAGACAGTATGCCCGGGGATGTAATCGAACATGCAATATGTTTGTATTCTTATTACTTATTCTTGCCTTTCAAAAAGTGGGTGCTCCACAGTATATTGCATAGGTGCAGTTGTTTATTGATATGTATATATAGGACACGAGTATTGTCCTTGTCAAATGTATACAAAGCCACTTTTTAATACACGAAGATCAATTTTTTTCATGGAATTTCATCGTATGATTGGAGGTTAATGTTAGCGTCGAAAAACAAAAGGAAGCTGAGTAGCATTGCCTTGTTACAGCTTGAATTGAAACAAAAAGCTTAATTTGGCTTCTTAATTTCTCTCCTTTTATATGAAGCATACACAACATTACAGGTTTGAAGCTTATTTCACTATCATTGTCTGTGTTGTAGACCTCTGCCCCTCTGTCGATGCAAGAGTCGTGGCCAGAGTTGTCAATACTAGAATGTCCAATCTGCCTGAAGAGGTTGGTTCATTGTATTCTGCAATGTTTGAGACAACAGCTGCAGTACATCCTACATCCTGGTGACAAGGTATATATGTACTCATTTAAATTCATTTTAGATGTTAAGCAGAATATAGTGGTAGGGAATTGTGCATAGATGTTTTATAGATGTACATTTTATACTATGTGTATGTTTCTTTCATTTTTTATAGTAATGCCAGACATAGGGAGGAACAATTATAATTCATCAGAATTTCAGTATGAATTGTGCAATGCTTAATGCTTAAGCCAATTTTTATATTTGAGATTGGGAGTAAGTATTTGTTACCAATTATTATGTAGCTATGGTGCTTTTGTTGGAAACCGATGACAATCTGTTCTTCCTGGATGTTTTGGATTATTTTTAAAGTCGACATTTTTTATCACTATTCCGTAATATTATTAAGATTCGCGTTTAAGATCACATCATGCAGAATGGTCAAAGAAGAGTGACCCGAAACGTTGATTTACAAATATACACAAATGCAATTATTTTAGAAAAATATCTATACTATCACTACATCAACTTGAAATCTTTAATTGTGTAGTAAAAAATTTGTAAAACTGAAAATATTGTTGATTTGACGTCTTTATCACTACATCAACTTGAAATCTTTAATTGTGTAGTAAAACATTTGTACAACTGAAAATATTATTGATGTGATGTCTTAATCAATTTTAATCCCTGCCCTTTGCAGACACGGAGGAGTTATCCATCTTAGATGGTATCAATAAGCCAAATGAATGTCTGAAGTTTGGGCATTGGTACCTCCAAGTCCATCCCCATCTCTCTCATGTTTGCAAGATACTTTGAAAAATGAGAAAAGGGTGTTGGATGGTGTGCAGAAAGGTTCTAGTTTTGCAAATTTTGTAGCTGAAATTTTTGGGAGATACTTTGAAAAATGAGAAAAAGGGTATTGGATGGTGTGCAGAAAGGTTCTAGTTTTGCAAACTTTGTAGCTGAAAAGGGTGTTGAGTTTGTTGTTTGATATGTATCAAAAAAATGACCTGCAATGCAATGTAAAGGGGTTTCCTATTAAAACCTCATTGTAGGTGATTTTTTACATAGTAGATTATGATTTTTGAAAAAAGAAAGGGTTTCCACATTCTAAGATTGGAAGTAGTTTCAAAAAAATAGTTAACTTAAATCCAGATCAATAGAAGCAAAGCTTAAATTTGGATCTATTTGTGTATCAAATGATGTAGGTCATATTGAAAAATTTGAATGAAATCAAACATTTGTTTGCCTCATACTTATATGTGTTCTTGTATTATACTAGGGCCTTGTTATTTATGCATTGTAAATAAATAGCCTACCTATGGATAGTATAGTCTCGCTCAAGATTCAAATCAATTCAAATCAAACAAACACAAATGCAATATACATTTTGGCATACAACTGTGTTTGGAGATGAGCATTTTTGCAAACTGCAACATATTAAAAACTTTCTATGTAAAAATGTTGGCAAGAAATGTGATATATTGTTATAGATTGTTTTTGATTGGTCTTGATCTTGGTCATGTATCTCCTACTTGATTTTGGTCTTAGTCATGTAAATCCTCAGTTTTAAAATTAAAACATAATACTCAACAACTTTTATGCAGAAATGGCTTATCTAAAAAGATTCACAAAATACAACATATACGTTCACAAGAACTTCTAATTTTCTTTTCAAAAGTAGGGACTTTACTACTAATTATAGCAAATATGGTTTTGGAATCAAGTTAATTAACATTCTTAATAAGGCATCATTTATGGTTAGAATCTTGATTTCTATTTCATAATAAGGTTTTATGAATTTGATGAATTAACTCAATGAAAGTTATTATATAAATAAAATTTGAAAAATCAATATTTTAAATTATAAAATTAAATTTTAATAAAAATATTTAAATAAATTACTTCGTTTTAAATAAAGTAGTAATTTCACAATTTTAAAAGTATAAATAAATTTAAATGACATTAAAAAAATCACTTACTTGTAATTTTCAGTTAAAAAATATCACTTGTAATTTTCAATACTACGTCTGTGACGCAAAAATGAATGCACCCACGCCACCAAATGCATGCATCTGCTGCCTCCAAGCTGGACTTGCATCAGGAGGAACGAAAGCAAAATACAGAAAATATTATCGATCCCTTCCGAGTAATTTCCAACGGACAATATGTACTCCGTAAGAATATCAAGCTACATGAATGTGGACCAAGAAAGAAATAACAATTTTCGTGATTGAAAAAATCAGGATTGTTATGTGGATCAATTATAATGGGCGTAGAAAAAGATTACTACATAAAAGAGTTTAACCCAAATTGTGATCATAGTGAGAAAACATATTTAGAGGCAGCTATCAAAAGAAAAACAAAGCTGTTAGTTGCTTAGCTGAGGACAGGTTCACATCACCTTAGATGTGAGACGGGTAAGTGGACGGTACCTAAGGAAGTGTGGGAAGAGAGAACTTACATATTCTGCAATAAGGATGTGGTGGAGACAGAGTGGCACTTTGTTATGGAATGTGTAGCCTACGACGATATCCACATTCAATATGAAGACAGCTTAAAAGCCGACAACATGCACCATCTTTTTTAAGAAGATAAGATCAACCAAATTAAAAGTCTTCTAGTCAAAATTTACAGCAGAAAATCCAACTTAGAAAAGAATTTGGAGAAAAATTAGGACTGTGATTTTTTTGGTCCCTTAAGCGGCTCAGCCTCATAAACGTTATTAAAATCATTCATTCATTCATTGCCCAACTATATAAGTTCTACCATCCCTGCAATCTCCTCATTCTGTCAATCTGTTTTTGCCCCAGGCCCATCTCTGCAGTCTCCTCGTTACTATTTCCATGCCCAACAAGCCGTCTTCCTCCTCTTGCTGCTGGTGGGGGCCTCTTTGATGTTAACTCCATTTTCATCTTCTCTTGTTTTCAGATATCCTGGTGATTACTTACCGGCCTGGGAGTAGAAGAATCAATATATTGCCGGAGTTGCCGAGATGGCGAAATACATGGAAATGGTGGATGCGGGTATAAGGATCGCCGCCAGGTTTAATTCTCACTGCCCTCACTCATCGCGCCTCTATTATCATCCTGCGACTTCCAACAAAAGCACTGAATCTAATGTAACTTGCTCCCTGCCTCTTCTCGTGCCCTGCAAGTTCCTTCATCCCACGCCGATTCAACGTTTGAAATCCTCTGTATCTGTGTTTAGGCTGTGATTTCGTCATCTCCATCTTCAAGGAAAACAATGGGATTGGGACTGTTCCCTCACCCTATTCCTTCACTGATTATTTTTTCATTCTTTCTATATTTAGTCATTTCATAATATCCCGCATTCAAGAACAGAATATGTTATTTGTCGTTTGAATGTATTCTTCTTGTTTATTTCAGTGATTACTATTGTCATTTCATTGATTTTTATTGCCGAGATACTGGAAAATGTTGAACGTTTGCAGCATTCAAGCCGCGGATTGCCAAACTTGCGTTAATTTTGAATTCATTAGTTTTTATTTTTGGGACGATACCGTAGTTATTTGGCACAGTGATTTCTAACTTGATATTTTTTCTTTCGTTTTTTCATCCATAAGATCAATGTATGGCACTCAATGCCTAATGATCTGAAATTAAGAGACTGAAATACAGTTTGGAAAACTCTTCACATTAACTGTAAGTTTTTATCACAGCATCTCTCTATCCTGAATCTCTGTAATATTCCATGCCTCCAGTGCTTCCTTAATCAAGATGTACATCAGGAATAACAAAATGTAAGAAAGAAAGTAAAGAACAAAGCCAGCAATAGACAGAGCTTCAAAGAGAGATACTTACACAAAATTTACAGCCCTCAGTTACTGTACTTAACTCAATATTTTATGCTGAATACCATTGAAAGGATAACAAAACACAGAACTACAGTATGCTTATACTGACACACAAGTGGAGGAAAACCCTATGGGGACATAAAATTCCTCAACTAGAAAACTTATTCTATTTTTAGTTTTATCAATGAAAAATACAGAGTACATAGTTGTCATATTCAGAGGATACTCTCTTCGGAGTACATTCAGCTACAGTCACGTATCTTTGCTACCTTTTCAAGAAAAGAACCGACCTCCTTTCTCTGTTTGTTTTATAGGGATGAACTGGAAAGTGTTACTCCATAAATGCCTGGGAGGGTTTGTTGTTTCATATTTACAAAGGAATGAGTGGTCTTAATGTGTGGTGATATTGCTAGGGTTTGGTCATGAGATTATTTTGGATTTATAAATTATTATTATTATAAATTCACTAATACTAATGTTATTGACTTTTTTTAAAAACTCTTTGATTATGTTGTTTTATTTACTTTGTTGTGTCCTATTTTTGTCAATTACTAGTGTGTAAATAGTTTTATCATTATTGTAATATCTATATTTATACGCAATATAAAACACCAACTCATGTCATCAAAGATCATAGAACACAAATGATTCATACACAAATAGGAAAATTAGCATCAAAGAGGAGGCTTGTTTGGTTCCAAAGGATATCAAGAAAAGGTAGATTACAAATATGGCTTAGATAGAGCTATGTTATTTCTATGCTATTAACTTAAGGCTAAAGTAAAAGGTACCATATTTAATCTATTATTGATATACATAACTAGGCAAACATAAGAGTACAATGGAGATTCTTGTTTTCTTTGGATTAAGGCCAAACAATTTCAACAATGGATTCTGTTATTAATTGGAAGAAAGACTCACCATCCAAACTACTAGTGATCCGTTGTCGTAGACACAACAAGAAGCATATCCTTCTTGTGTTTTGGAATCTTGGCTATGGAAATGACTACAAAAGCTTGGATGACTTCTCCCTCTCGACACAAATATTGTATTTCTCCTTTACTGTGAATCAAAAGGTTGTTTCCTTCTTTGTTTTTGCAGGATGGGAAACTTCCCAAATAGGCATTCAATGATCGAACAAACCAAATGCATGTATGACTACAAGATGTTGAATAAGCACAATTTGATCATGGTTGCTTTGCTAGCCTTCTCAAGGTTTTGAGATCTTCTATGTGAGTGAAAATGTTAGACAAACGAAAGGTTGAATCTCTTCATTACCTCACCACAGGGACACTTATCATGAACCCAAAAACTATAAATGCAAAACCAAACATAGAACCATCCAAAAACCCCTTCACTATCGAGTGCTTTGTCTTTTATCTTATGCATAGTGAATCAAAAGGCCAAAGGACTTAAGAAGTAGTTATGTAATCCTAACCATTTTCTTGGTGAGCATGTCTAATCTACCAACTTCCATGAATGTCAATATACTCCAACAACCATTACCACATTTCTTAGGCATCGAGTTGCTTTTGTGCCTGAAATAATATTATGGCCTTTTTTGTCTTGTCAAATTGAAACCTCTCATTGGCTATAGGATCATCCCAAGACAATTCGAATCTTTCTATTGGAATTTTTGTTTCTTTTCCATTTATTCTCTTGTTATTAATTACTAGATGCTTGCTTCAATTCTCATGGGCCCCCTTTTCCTTTACAATCGAGCTCCTCGTGAAGTTGTCCCAACTAAACGTTGGATTTTGTGCAACTTCGGAAGATATTATTTATTGTACTTATTGTACCTCCTAAGGGAGATGAACTTGATGTATTTAATCATGTAAAACCTTTGAAATAATCAATGTAAACCTTGGGATGAAAAGCAAACAAAATAAAATAAAAATAAAAATTATTTATTGCTCCCCAAGAGAAGTCGGCCCAGTTAGGGAATTTTTCATGTTTGCACTTGAATAAATAAGAGGTGAGCTCACCTCATTATTCACTCATCCACTCAACTCAAGTTTGCATTACTTGAGAGAGAGAAGTTTGCATCTGCTGGAGGAGAAGAAGACTGTTTTGGGGTTTCTACTTTTGGAAGACATTTTCATCTTTTCTCTTTTATGATTGTACTCTGATCTCAGGATTATCATCTCTATACGAATGTTGCTGGGTTTTCTCCCATTTGGATTTCCCAGGATAAACTCTGTTGTTATGTTTTGTGCTTTGTCTTTATTCTAATGATCTTGGTTATGCATTTGAATTATTATGCTATGAATGTATGAAAAATTGACATGGTATCAGACCAGTTCTAGAAGAAGCCATTGTCAATTACTAGGGTTTCATCTTTTAAAGTCTTCACCCAACATTTTGGAGAAAAAGAGCCTTGGGAATTTCGTTTTTAGGGAGGCACATCTTTTGGTGAAGACAGAATTCAATTCCGATAATTTTCAGCTTCTGATCTAACTCTCTAGCTGCAACAGAAATTAGGGTTTCCATTTTGACCCACTTTTCTCCATAGATTTGGATCCGCCCTACCATTTTTCAAATCGCCTTGCCAAGGCACATCTACCTGTGGAATTAGTTTTTCAAATTTCCAGCTTTCATTTCTGACCTAGCTCCGGCAAAGGTTTTTGAACCAAATATGCAGTCAAGATGATTGGTATGAAGGTTGAAGATCGTCTGGAAGGAGCTTCCAAATTTATCTCTTGGAAGTATAGGGTTCTTCTACTTCTAGAAGAAAATGACCTACTACAATATGTAAATGAGAAGGTCCCTGAACTAGAAGCCGAAGAAGACAAATCTCGATGGAGGAAGAATGATGCCAGAGCAAGGATTCTGGTGGACTCAGTAAGAGGTCGTTTGGTTCCACAAATATCAGGGAAGAAGTCTATTAGGAAAATGTTCAAGACCATACAAAATTTGTTTTAACACACTAGCATCAATGTATCCATTACATTGAGGCACCAGCTTTCAAATATGAAGATATCCAAGTCAGAATCCATTGCCTCATACTTCATGAGGATCACAGAACTAAGGGACAAGATTAGCACCAGTGGAGATCCCATTGATGATAAGGAGCTTGTTATCACCACTCTGAGTGGTATTCCACCATCTTGGGAGTCCTTTATTCAAAGCATAAGTGGTAGATCTAAACTACCCAAATTTGATAAGCTCTGGGAAGATTGCGCTCGGGAGGAGATAAGGATTGCAGCACGACAAAGACTCCATGGTACTCAACCTGAGGAGAATCAAGCATTTGTATCCCATGCCAAGAAAGGTAAGGGAAAAGGAAGGAATTTCCAGAAACTCAATCACCAAGATAGGAGACCAAGTCCTCCTTCAGATCAGAAGAAGGAGAAGAAGGATTTGTCTCAGATAAAATGCTACAGGTGCAAGGCATATGGTCATTATGCCAATAAGTGTCGAAGTTCTAACAAAAAGAAGCATGAAGCCTCAACTGCTGATGTTGAAGAAGATACTTCTCACAAGAATTCAAGGAATGATGATCGTTTAGAGTTCCTCTTCTAGGAGATATGAAGTTCCATACTATAAGAACAAAGATCTCTCTTGGTTCCCACAAGAAGGCAATGGGATCCCACACACAAAAACAATAAGAGATAAGTATTTTGTTTTCTTGCTTTCATAGATTCTGTTTTTGTCTTATCTATCTTCATTATATGCAAATTTATCTGGAATTGTATTGAGCAGTTGATATAGTTTACCTTGTTGTATTTATTATGCATATGATCTAAACAACACTTCATAAACACATAATGGAGCTAGTCTAGATTATATCTCCTTCCTGCATGCTTAGAGTAGTGCACACTCTTGACGGCATGTTCTAGTGGAGATAACAGACATCTAGATGGTTTCCAGATGTGTTTGGAAGACATGTTTATAATTTTTGTGCTAAAATATTAGCTAAGATGCAATGTAAACTATTGCCATTACATTTTATAATGCAATGTCACTGATCATCAGTCGGGATTTGACTTGTAGGGAAAAGACCATGTGATTTGGCCTACAAGAGAAGACTGGTTCCGATGGATACATGAATCCTGTTGATGTTCAGCAAGAAGCTTCCTAGAATATGAATCTCAGCCTAGAAGGATGATCTTGGAGGAAGCCTTCATAGGAGTAAAATCAGAAGTGGGCCACCTTCAGATATTTGGTTGTCATGTCTACATACATGTGCCCAAGGACAAAATATCGAAGCTAGAACCTTCAGGAAAGAAGGGAACGATATAATGAGTCTTCAAAGGCTTATAGAATCTACATCCCAGTATCCAGACATATTGAAGTCAGTAGGGATGTGACCTTTGAAGAAGAGATGGTTGTCAGGAAAGGCAGAGGATTGGACATGGAGATCAATGATGAAGAAATGCTAGAACCAAAGGAGATGAGATCATATCCCCCTCTAGTTCAGAGGGAGTTAGCAGAAAAGGATGAACCTATCGATCCCATTGATCCATTTGATATCCTCAGAGATGTTGCAGGTCGGAAAAGACCTAGATGGGCACAACAGACAATGCAGGATGCAAAGGGGCATGAAGCTCCACATGGTGCTTCTAGAGAAAGCAAAAGACCTCAGAGGTTCTCTAGTTATGTGGCACTGATGAGCAACATTATTTATTCAGAACCAACCTCTTATGAAGAAGCATCCAAACATCAAGTTTGGAAGGATGCCATGATGGAAGAATATCAATCCATCATGAAGAATGATGTGTGGGAGGTTGTGTCGAGACCTGAGGAGAATTCAGTAGTGACTTCTAAATGGCTATACAAGATCACGCATGGAGCAAATGGAAGTGTTGAAAAATACAAGGCCAGATTTGTTGCCAGAGGATTCTCTCAGAAAGAGGGAGTCGACTATTATGATACATTTGCTCATGTGGCTCGATATACTTACATTAGATCGATCATTGCTATTGCTTCAGCTATGGGATGAAAGATGCATCAGATGGATGTGAAGACAGCCTTTCTCATTGGTGTTATTGAGGAAGAAGTTTACATCGAGCAGCCAGATGGGTTTATTGTCCAAGGAAAGGAGTCTCATGTATGCAGATTGAAAAAGGCACTGTATGGACTCAAGCAAGCACCCCGTGCTTGGTATGGACGGATAGACAGATTCCTGGTGAGATTGGGATTTACCAAGAGTGATGTAGACCCCAATCTTTACTACAACGTTGTAGATTATGAACCACTGATCTTGGTACTATATGTTGATGACTTGTTTCTCACAGGAAATGAGAAACTTATTGTATGGTGTAAGAAGAATATCACCTCTGAGTTTCAAATGAAGGATATTGGATTGATGCATTACTTCTTGGGATTAGAAGTATGGCAGAGGTAGAAAGAGATTTTCCTAGGACAAGGAAAGTACACCATAGATATATTGAAGAGATTCATAATGTTGGACTGCAAGTCCATGGCCACTCCGATGGATGCAAATTGGAAGAAGCTGAGAGATTCTGATTCATATTCAGATTTGATTGATCCTATTATGTATCACCAGCTAATTGGGTCCTTGATGTATCTCACAAACACTAGACCAGATATATGTTTTGTTGTGAATGCTCTCAGCTAGTTCATGTGCAAGCTGAGGAATATTCACTGGATTGCTGCAAAACATGTGCTCAGATACTTGCGTGGCACTGTGGGATATGGTTTGAAATATGATTCATATTGTGACCTGAGATTGCAGGGGTTTACAGACTTAGATTGGGCCAGATGTGTTGTAGATAGAAAGAGTACTTCAGGATGTTGCTTCAGTTTGGGTTATGCAGTTATTTCCTGGTGCAGAAGGAAGCAGAACTCGGTAGCACTCAGTACTGCAAAGGCCAAGTACATGGCTGCTAGTACAGCAGCTCAAGAAGCAGTTTGGCTTCGTAAACTCCTAGCAAGATTGTTTGGCCACATTCCAGAGCCGACGATGATTCACTGTGATAACCAGAGCTATGTGCAGATGTCAGTGAATCCTGTATTTCACAACAGGTCGAAGCATATAAAGATTCGGTATCACTTCATACGTGATATGGTGCAAAAAGGTACGGTCGAGTTACAGTATGTGCCAACAGACGACTAGACTGCAGATGTTCTCACCAAGGCTCTTCCCAGGGTGAAGTTTGAATACTTCCATGGAAGACTTGGAGTAGAGGATAACGTGTCCCTCGTTGAGAGGGAAAGATGACATCGAGATGCTTGCACTGCTTTCACCCTGGTGCCTCTACTCGTCCAGGTACTCAGCCAGGTATGGGAGAAATCCCATTGGCAGATGTTTTGGATAGGCGGTAGATGGTCAGGTTCACCCTGGTGCCCCCACTCGTCCAGGTACTCAACCAGGTATGTGAGAAATCCCATCGGCAGATGATTCGGACAGGTAGTGGATGGTCGGGTTCACATAGGTGCCTCTACAGTCCAGGCACTCATCCAGGTATGGGATAAATCCCATTGAAAGATGAGTCAAACAGTCAGTAGTTGGTCGTGTGATTGCACAAGTACCTCTACTCATTCAGGTTCTCATCCAGGTGTGGGAGGACCCCATCGGCAGATGAGATGAACTGGTAGTAGATGGTCGTGCCCATTTGCTCATCTAGGATCTCATCCGGGTATGGTAGAAATCCCATCAGCAAATGAGACAGACAGGTAGCAAATGGTATAGCAGAGATGGCATAGCTGATATATCAGATATCCAGGATTGAGTGATTCTCTTGGACTCACCGAAGGACTGGTGAATTTGATGCATGATGACACTTCTCGAAGGACTGAGACTGTGTGGACAACCTTTAGTACGTATAGAGATGATGGAGACAGTATAGATGTACAGATGAAAACCAGATGACCGTGATGTTGATGAATACCAAAGAATACCTTCCTTGTTGTGAGGGAGTGTTGGATTTTGTGCAACTTCAGAAGATATTATTTATTGTATTTTTATTGTACTTGATTGTACCTCCCAAGGGATATTAACTTAACGTATTTAATCATATAAAACCCTTGAAAGAATCAATGTAAACCTTGGGATGAAAAGCAAGCAAAAGAAAATAAAAATGATTTATTGCTCCCCAAGATAAGTCAACCCAGTTAGGGAATTTTTCATGTTTGCACTTGTATAAATAAGAGGTGAGCTCACCTCATTATTCACTCATCCACTCAACTCAAGTTCACATTACTTGCGAGAGAGAAGTTCGCATCTGCTGGAGGAGAAGAAGACTGTTTTGGGGTTTCTACTTTTGGAAGACATTTTCATCTTTTCTCTTTTATGATTGTACTCTAATCTTAGGGTTATCATCTATATACGAAGGTTGTTGGGTTTTCTCCCATTTGGGTCTCCCAAGACAAACTATGTTGTTATGTTTTGTGCTTTGTCTTTCTTCTAGTGATCTTGGACCTTGGTTATGCATTTGAATTATTATGCTCTGAATGTATGAAAAACTAACACTAAAGGGTTGGGGTAATTCACATGGAGTCCTTGATACAAAGAAGGTATGGCTAGTGATACCAACCATTTGGTAGTCTCTCTAGATGGGAGTGGGGCAATACTTTTAAAGCCTCAATTCTAAATAGTTGGATTGTGTGAGGTGTTCCCCCTTTGCCTTACCATCAAGACTTTTGAAGAGTTATTATTGTGTGGATTGGGGTGATCCTTGTGAAACCTTAGTACTAAGACTTATCCTATAGTACCATCTAACTTCCATAAATTATTATCCCTACTTATATTTTCGTCGAGCCTCATCAATATTTCCCCTTTAAATATATGGGGCAACTCCACTAAGTCCCCCCTGTTAAGGGAATGTATGCCAGTGACTCTTTCATAGACCTTCCATATGTCACAAACTGGCATCTAGTCATTGTCTGCCACACATCCACTCTCTATCTGATCACCCAAGACAACAACACTTTGGTATGTCATCAAGTGTTATTCCATGTCATCATGCAAAGAATTGAATAAGGGGATTCAAGCACAAAAATCAACATTTTTATAGCACAAAATCAACCAAAGATTTAACTTTTACCAATTCAAGTCTTTAAGGATCCAATTTAGATCACACCTCCATAGTGAGAGGCATTTTGTCCCCAAAAGCTTTGAATCATTTAGATAGTATCTCTACAATCTAAATATGTTTCCCATGGATAAATTTGCTTCACACCATTCTTCAATCACAAGGAGAATTTGAAGGTATGTGTTCCCAAAAGGAACTATTTTAGATTTAGCTTGTCCATTGTACTTTATTTTCAAGTAGGAACAAAGAATTTAGTGGTTTTCCTCTTTTTTAGCTTGGTGATTTGCTTGACTATCAACTAGTTAAAACTATGTAACAAATTTTGTTGGTGAGACAAAAGACTTAAACAACAACATGAAGGATCGGATAGACTTAACCCCACAATCACATTAATTTTATTGAATGAAATGGTCATATAAATAAATTGGAGATATAGTTGTGATAGTTAAACTATCATCAATTGTTTATTAAATTACCTAATAACACCGAAGAATTATCTAGTTAACATTCCCCCCTTAAGCTGAATGGATGTTTGTAAGTCCAAGCATCATTTTGAATTTCTCTAATTTTTCTCTTCCAAGCGCTTTGGTGAAGATGTATGCAATTTTCTCACTTGTGGAACAATGTCTTAAATGAATAGTCTTGGCCTCTATATGATGTTGAATCAGATGATACTTTGTGTTATGTGCTTGCTTCGATCATGGAATCTTGGATTCTTAGCCAACTTGATTGCATAAGTATTTTCAACCAAAACAGGAGTAGAATTCACTCGTTTCTCCTGTAAATCTTCAAGTATTTTCCTAAGCCACACAATATCCTTTGTTGCTTCTGCAATTGCCACATATTCTGCCTTTGTTGTGGAATCTGTTGGAACTGACTGTTTACGTGATCTCCAGGAGATATTTGCTAATCCAATATTCATAAGATAGCCTGAAGTTGAGACTCTATTTTCTTTATGCCCATCAAAATATGAATCGGAATATCCAATCAAGTTAAAATCATCTACCTTCGAATATTTAAGTCCATAAAATTTGTTCTCTTCAAGTTCTTTAGAAATCTTTTTCTAGTAGACCAGTGTCCTTCACAAGGTTTTTGCATGAACCTGGAAAGGATCCCAACAACAAATGGAATAATTGGTCTAGTGGTGGTAAGGTAGATAAGACTTCCCAAAAGTTGTCTATACTTGGTTGAATCCTCAAATTCATTCCCTTCTTTCATTGTGAGCTTCATATTTTTTTCCATTGGAGTAGGGAGAGGGTTACATTCAACCATGTTGAATTTATTCAAAAACTATCCAATGTACTTCTTTTGGGATATGAATATGTAGTTTGGATCTTGAGTCACTTCAATGCCCAAGTAGAAGTGAAGATGTCCCAAATATGTCATTTCAAAAAATTTATTCAAAATTATTTATTTATGGATGCAATATAGTCTTCATTGTTTCTCTTCAACAACAAATCATCTACATACACCACTAGATATGCAACAGTTTTTCCAATTTACTTAACAAAAAGAGTTGCATCATCAAGATTAAAGTTCTTAAAATTTCACATCAGAAGATGCTTAGTTATCTTTTCATACTAGGCTCGTAGTGCTTGTTTCAATCCATATAAATATTTGATGAGCTAATTACATACCTTTTGTTCTTGTCCCTTCACAACCAAACCCTCAAGTTGAGACACAAAAATATCATCTTTGAAGTCTTCATTCAAGAAATAAGTCTTTACATCCATTTGATGAACTTTCCATCTATTTTGTGTTGCCAAGGCCAATACAGTACGAATGGTATCCAATTTTGATGTAGGGGAAAATTCCCATCGTAATCAACACCTTCTTTATATGCATAACATATTCCCACAAGCCTTTCCTTATGCTTGTCAAGTGAGCTATCTAATTTATACTTGTCCTTGTAGACCCACTTGCAACCAATTGGTTTGGTTCTGCATGGAGGATTCACCAACTTCCATGTCCCATTTTTTATAAGAGCATCAAATTCTTTCTACATAGCTTCTTTCCAATTATCATGAGAAATTGCTTCTTCAAAGGAAGTTGGTTCAAAGTCAACAAATAAATTCAATTCATAATCAACTAAATCTTTCATATAATTTGCATCATTTGTATTTGAATTACCTACATTACCTCCAACTTCTTGTCTTGTTGAGCTCCTAGTTCTCGTCTTTCTAATCTCATCAAGATGAACAATTTCAAGTGTCTTCATAATGGCCCATTTTGGAATATTATGTGATGAACTAGGTTGCTCCACTAGTTGAGATGGTGTAGTCTCTCCAAGACTTAGCCGTTCAATACCTTCAATCACATCATCCATTTGAATTTCCTCTTTTAATGAGGATGAATATGGAATTTCAAAAGAAGATCCCAAAGGTTGATCCAAGATAGGAATCCCCCCTTCAAGGTCAAGATGATCAAGTTGTCGCTCAACAATCTTGTCATTTTAAGAGAATTCAAGAAAATTCACATCTCTAAACAGAATAAAAATTTTATTTACCTCATCATAAAGACAGTATGCCTTGGAGGAAATTGAGTACCCCAAGAAGAAACGTTTCCGACTTCTTACATCAAATTTGTTTCGTTGTTCCTTTGGAATTAAGGCATAATGGTGGAACCAAAAATCCTAAGATGTTTTACCAAAGGAATATGACATTGCCACATTTCATAAGGGTTCTTATTATCCATATCATGTGATGGACTTCTATTTTGAAAATATATTGCACATAGAATTGCATCACGCAAAACATCAATTTCACATTTTTGAAAAACATCATAGAACCAACCATATTTAAGAATGTTTCATGTTCATCCTTTTGGCTACACCATTCTGTTGAGGATTGTATGGAACTATGGTTTGATTCTTAATTCCATGTTGGCAAAGATAGTTTTCAAACTCATTAAACCTATATTCCCTCCATTATCAGTATGTAAAGTGCTTATACACCACCAAAAACAACAAAATACAGTCTATTACCGCGATCGGATCACAAATTTGGTGTCTCAAAAATCCCTTGAAATCAATTCAAATGTGTGGTGTTCTCGACATCGCGCGTTCTCGACATTGCTAAACACCTCAAAACCAAGGGGAGAGGGATGATTCAAGGAATTCATAGCATAATAAGGGGTCTAAGGCTAGGACAACATGTCTAAATGACAATTAAATAAACATACATCCCTTTTAAATGAAATGTAGAAAACAATGCATATCATTCCCCCCGATGCACATACAATGCAAGCATGAATGCAATCTCGCTTGAACCTATAATTTAACATGTAACTAAACATTATTAACATATCTACAGGATTCCATGAGCAACCAAATAAACCATAATAAGACAGAGTTTGAGTGTGACATGTGAACATTAACAGATTTCCAGTTCTCGTTTTGCTAGTTTTGGCAATGCAAGTGTTGTGTGTACTGCCCCGTTTGGACATTGTCTTTCACATTGACCTTGACTCCAACAGTATTATTTGAGGGAAACCAGTTTTGGATGACCCAATTTTGTGTGATTTCAAACCATATTTTTATCGTGTTATTAGTTGAGGGAATTCATGCAAATGATCCGACTATTTGTGAAACTTATATTTTGACTATTATAGACAGTTGCTTGAGAACCATTTATTATGTGACCATGTTATGATGATGATCAATATTGAGTGATTCTGATGATGTCGATGTTGATCGACTATTTAGATGATATAATGCAATGATGATTGGATGTTTATAAATGTGAAATTATGAAATGCACATGATTATGTTTTGGACAACATGTACTATGATGTGTCATTGAGTGTGACAGGAAAGGTAGGTACATGTGATGCAATGATGGTGTCAATAACCCGAGGACTCCAAACTGAGTTGGGTATCATTGACGAGTGATTTCAATGTGGTATTTATGTTATATCATGATTTTTTACTTAAAATATTTGATGCATGCGATGTTTACGTGCAGGTGATGCATTACGATTGCCAATCGATCCACATCAGGTAACGGGGCTGAACCAAGATATGGTGTAAATATAGCATTGTCCATGTGAGGAGTTGGGAAAGAGAGAGAGAGAGGCTCTTTCTCATCATATGCGTGTTTCCGTGAGGGTAGGCTGCGGATTCAATACTCACGAGGTACATTATTGGGGGCACAATAAGGATACAACCTTATTCTCCAGGAACCGCTAGTCCCTCCACAGGGTCGACGAACTGAGTTAACAAGGTCTCAATCGTCGTACCAAATCCCCACCAAGGGGGGAGTATCTGAAGGGCATGCGTAGAGGATGGCACCCTTGATATCCCCATCACAATGAGAATGCGACAGTTAATAAAAGAAAAACAATCATTAAATTTAAATATTAGTGGGGACAATAAGAATATTCCTAAAAATATTTTAGAAATGAATTTAGTTAATTTTGATGTGAATGAAATCCCAAATTAATTAAATTTAATCACGGAGTTATTGAAAAGACAAGTGAGCAAAATAACATATAGTTAACTGAAAATCAAAAGATAAAATAAATCCTGAAGAGGAAATAAATAAAAAAAACTCAACTAAAAGTAAGTTTCAGTTAAAATAAAACAAATTGAAAATTTGTCAAAACTGAGACTAGGTGGGTGACTAAGAATAAAAAAATTAAATTAACTCGAAAATGGATGCATGAATGCATGAGGGTTTTTCAAAAAAGTTTAAAAAGGAATGGAGAGGGAATAAGGCTCTCATCTTTTACCCTAGTGTTGGATGGCAGAGACTCTGTCACATTGTAAGGTGATTGTTTTGGGTGTGGTTCACTTCTGTACGAGAGGGATTGGGAGCCCCGCAGCATTATCTCATGTACCGTAGTTCCTTGGATAGCATTCTATGTGTCATCCATGTTGCGGCTCGGGGGTCCCAGTGGAAGGAGAGTACCCATGGGTATGGTAGGGAGGAAACTGGTGGATCAAGCTTGATTGGCAATTCGGAGAAGAAGTTTGTGGCGGATCTTCAACAGCTTCAGTAATCTTCGGCATTCCATGGCAAGCAGTAAGGTCAGTCCAATTTTGATTTAATGTTCTCTTTTATTTATTGAAAATGGCATATCTATTAAATGAATAAAATGAATGAAACTAGATATGTTTAATGAGTTTTAGAAAAAAAATTACTGGTTGAATTTGATCTGTTATTTAAAACAATGAATGCATGTTTATTTAGTAGATTTAGAAAGTGTCCCTGGAGGGGCATTACATTTATATTTGTTGAAAATAAATTTACAAACTCATTAGATGGATGAACCATATACATGGATAATGAAGGAAATAATGACTTTTTACTCACTTTAATGTAGCCACTAGTGGAATAAAGCATTCCATTGTTTAGATTCATCTTGTGGAATATATTTGTAACGTACCCTCGTTACACATACACATAATTACAGTGTAAAACCATGCAATTAAAAATTTCCATTAAGCATCTAATTAACAGCTTTATTATTCTCATTATTTTCCCATAAGCATAATTCATACACAAGGAGCCAGAAGCATGCCATTTGTGCCCGGAATAGACATATCATAGCTTGTAGAGTTAAACAACACAACACAACTCTGCATTATTCATACAAAAGACTCTCAATCAGGAATTCAAACTTCATAACCAGGTTTATGCCTATCATTCTAAGAACATATAGGAGCCATCTATCCATCAACGAGGTTGTGACAGCATAAGAAAAAATGTCTTACACAAATGAAGTTTAGACATTCATCATTCACATCTAAAATTCATGTTGCAGATAGCTTATGCAATGGAAAATACCTCATTCATAGCACATCATTCTATACAGGCTTAAACATAGCTTATTCATGGATTTCATTTAATTACACATTCATTCCACAGATTGACCTATCAAGCATACATGAACATTATAATTCATACATAGATACACTTATCTGAAATTCACAAGAATGTGGCAATTGACTGCATGTGATCCATGCTCCACCCAACCTTAGAACTTGTCTATCCTGTACTATTTCAGCTCCCAAGTTCACCCCCGAGCCGAGATCCATACATTAACCCAAGGTGTCTCACCAACCCCGTCAACACACTCACAGAGTCAAAGTTAGAAGTAACAAGGATACAGGGTTCAACAATTAGCAGTTTGGTAACCAATTCCTTGTCAATTCCGTAATTGGCCCACCTGAGTTCCTTCCCAAAACACACAGCGATACACTTCACTGCAAGCGTCGGGATTCCCTCTGGGTCTCATGCATAATTTCCAATCAACTGGTGTAAGCAACCAAGGAATTCATGGCCAAGACAGTTTAACTCAGCAACTCAGGTTCAAGTTCGTCATAGGGATTCTTTCCCAGGTTTTCCACACATCTCATTCGTTCCCCAGACACTATACTAGTTCTCCCCCCGTACATCCGTGTCCTCTGCATGCATCCTCCCGACTGACATTCAACCTCCCCTAGCCGTGCATCTCCCTAACCCCCCCACGACCTCCCACCAACCTAAACCACTTCCGCATGTCTCGCTGAGGTAACCCTGTGTCCCCTTTGGGCCCCCACGTGGTTTTCCCCAAAGGCACACATTACCTCTTCATCCTTAAGCAAGATTAATCACTTAATCTCAACAATAATTAATATTCTATAATATTTCATTATTAAATATTCCCCATTTAATTTTATGGCTTAGGAATGTGGCTTTTGGGTTTATCATAAGGTTTATAGAACAAGGGTTTAAGGAACAAGGTACATAGGTCAACCTTACCCCCTCACAACCCTCGGTTTATATCTGGATCTCCTCTTCAGCGTATTTCTCCTCATGTAGCCAGCTGGTATTTGTATTAAAATATTATAATGCTATGTACATACTCATAGCCAAAATGTTCAAGTTACAATAACAACTCTAATATGGGCCAGGGGTGTTACATTTCCTTTCCCCTTAGAGTATTCACCGTCCTCGATGATTAACATTGTATCAAAACATATACAAAATTTCATTGTCATAGTGTTTTATTATATACAAATTTTCAAAATAAATGCGGCTACTCTTCCCGCATTATATCTTCCGGTTCCCAAGTAGATTCCTCAGGACTGTAATGGGTCCATTGGACCTCTACCTGTCTTATGACTCTGTTCCTGAGTATCTTGCTTCTGCGATCCAATATGCAGATTGGTTGAACCTGCATTTCCCCTTCTGGTTCCACCTGAAGAACAGACCAATCAAGCACATGATTAATATCATAAACATACTTTTTCAGAAATGAAATATGAAACACATTATGTATTTTGATGGTGGGAGGTAGTGCTAGCTCGTAAGCTACTGATCCCACTCTGCTCAATATTTCAAATGGTCCACAAAATCTAGCGGCCAATTTCTTGTAGTTTCCCAACTACAAGGAACTTTTCTTTCCTTTGACCTTCAGGAAGATCATGTCCCCAACCTGGAATTCTCTATGCGTCCTTCTTTTATCTGCATAGCTCTTTTAACGATCTTGTGCCATTTTCAAATTCTGTTTTATCTTCACCACTTGATTTTCAATATCCTGAATCATTTCAAGCCCAATGATCAACTTGTCTACTGGTTTATCCCAATTGATTGGAATATTACACTTTCTACCATATAAGGCTTCAAATGGACTCATTTTCAAAGATACTTGATAACCATTATTATAAGCGAATTCCACCAAGTACAGGTACTCTTCCCATTTTCCTGGTTTGTCCATGACATACATCCTGAGCATGTCTTCGATGACTTGATTTACACGCTCAATGTGCCCATCAGTTTGGGGATGATAAGTTGTGCTTAAATTAAGCTTAGTCCCAAACTCTTTAAACAAACCTTTCCAAAAATTAGAGGTGAATTTCGGATCACGATCCGACACAATGGCTTTCTGAATACCATGCAACCTAACAATCTCCTTCATATAGACCTCAACAATTTTAGCTACCTTGAAAGTTGATTGAACAAGAATGAAATGAGCTAATTTGGTCAACTTATCAACTACTACCATAATAGAATCATGTTGCTTTATGGTTCTAGGAAAACCTGTAATAAATTCAATGGTTACAGTGTCCCATTTACATTCAGGAATAGGAAATGGCTGAAGTAAACCAGTTGGATATTGATGCTCTGCTTTGACCCTTTGACATTCTAAACAACGGGCAATGTAATTGGCCACCTCCTTTTTCATATTTGGCCAATAAAAATTCTTCTTTACAGCTGTAAGAGTTTTCTGATATCCAGGATTTCCTGCATAAGGTACATTATGAACTTCCCTCAATATTATTCTCTTCAATTCATCATTATCCGGTACATACATCCTATCCTTAAAATTAAGGATACCATTCTTAGCTACTGCAAAATTGCAGAATTTAATGCTTTACTTCCTTCTTGCAATGCTATTGTCACCTGTAAATAAATCTTGTCACTTTACAAAGCTTCAAGCAATCTGATTTGTAATTCAGAATTCCAAGTGTTGATGGTTGAAACATGCATTAGTTGTCCCCTTATGCTCAGTGCATCAGCTACTAGATTTTCTTTTCCTTTTAAATACTTGATTTCAAAATTGAACTCACTTAAGAATTCAACCCACCTAGCTTGTCGGGCATTAATTTGAGGCTGATCAAATAAATACTTTAAACGGTTATGATCAGTTCTTAACTCAAACTTATTTCCCAGAAGATAGTGTCTCCACATGTGAAGTGCATGAACAATGGCTGCTAGTTCCAAGTCATGAGTAGCGTAGTTCTTCTCGTGCTCCTTCAACTTTCGTGATTCATAGCAAATCACATGTCTTTCCTGCATTAGAACTCCACCCGGTCCTTCAAGTGATGCATCAGTACATACCATAAATTCTTTATCCAGATCATAAATCTTCAATACAGGCGCACAGGTAAGCAATTCCTTTAGATTTCTGAAACTATCTTCACATTTATGACTCTAGATGAAAAGTACACCTTTCTTTTGCAAAGATGTAATTGAATTGGTTATCCTCGAAAAGTATTTTATAAACTTTCGATAATAACCAATCAATCCCATGAATGATCTTACCTCAAAGACATTACGAGGAGTAGGCCATTCCAAAATAGCCTTAACTTTAGTTGGGTCCATAGCCACACCTTCCACGGAGATGATATGGCCCAAATATAACAATTGTTTCTGATAGAACGTGCACTTGTTGATCTTGGCATACAATTGATTGTCTCTCAAGATTTGCAAAGTAATCATGAGATGTTCGTCATGCTCCTCCTCGTTTTTGGAATATATAATTTTATCATCCAAAAATACAATTATAAGCTTATCCAGAAACTCTGTGAATATACCATTCATCAAACACATGAATGTAGCAGGAGCATTTGTTAAACCAAAAGGAAGTACTATAAATTCATAATGCCCATATCTCGTTCTGAATGTTGTTTTACAGATGTCTTCATCCTTAATACGTATCTGGTGATATCCAGATCTCAAATCTATCTTAGAAAATATTCTTGCACCTCTTAACTGATCAAAAAGATCATCGATTCTAGGTAGGGTATACCTGTTCTTAATTGTGGATTTGTTTAACTTCCTGTATTCCACACATAATCTAAGTGTTCCGTCCTTCTTTCTTACAAAGATAATAAGAGCACCCCAAGGTGATATAGTAGGTCGTATATACCCTTTCTTCAGTAACTCCTCAAGTTGCATTTGCAATTCTTTTAACTATGGAGTACCCAGCCTGTATGGTGCTTTTGAAGCTGGCACAGATCCAGGCACCAAATCGATTGTGAAATCGATATCCCTCTTGGGTGGTAAACCAGGAACTTCCTGAAATACATCAGCAAATTCTTTCAATACTGAATATTCATCCAAGCTTGATTCTTTTTCATTGACCAACTCTTCTACCTGAATAGCATATAACTAGCACCTTTTCCTGATGCACTTCTTCATTTGCAAGACTGAAATCTGTCTTAAGGATCATCATGGTCTATGAATACCTCTTATTTGTACATTAAGGTTGCCCTCATCATTCAAACATGTAATAAATTTATTATGGTAGTCCAACACAGCAGAGTGTTTCTCAAGCCAATCCATACCGATCAGCAAATCATATGATCCAAGAGGAAGGATGCCCAAATCTGTACAGGTTTGGTTTCCATTCATTTCAAAACAACAACTTTTGACCATAGCTGTGATCTTCCTCTTCATACCATTTTCCAATTGAACCATTCTAGACTTAGACAACTTATGAATCATCAATTTACACCTTTCAACCAAGTTAGTATTAATATAGCTATAAGAAGCTCTGGAATCAATTAAAATTGAAATAGGCACATCACTTAATTTACCTTCAATCTCGATCATAGAAGATTGATGATCAGCGTGGCGATTATCCAATGTTGCATAGATGCGAGGAACACTTCTAGAAACATCGCCAACAGTAGAAGCTGCTTGCATATTATATACACCGGTTCCCTTATTTCTTCCTTCAGGACATTTGCTTAAGAAATGGTCACCACCACATACCCAACATTTAACTTGGGTTTCTTTCTTTTGTCCTGAAGAATTAACCATCCTGGATTCTTCTTTAGGTATCGGTGGCTTAAAAGAAGAGTAGGTGTCCTTCTTTGTATCCAGAGGCTTAAACCCCTTTCTTATATGATCTTGCTTCTCTTCCAGCTTACCTTTCCAAACCTTTCTCACTTCCTGCTTATTTTGGCCTTGCTCATACAAGCACCTAGCCTTCCGGAAGCAATCCTTCCATGGGGGCTTCACTCAATAAACTGCTATCATATCACGTTTGTTTGTGGCATATGAAACAATACCCATAATTTCACTAAATATTGGAAAATACCTTCCAAAAAAAAAAAATTTAACCCCCTCCCAATATGCCTTCCCAATTTAAAAAAACCCCTATTTTCACTAGATATTGTATGTATCAATTTTTTCATTAACATTTTTTATACCCCTTTATATTTCTACCTAGTATATTGATATGATACCCCTCTTATGACCCCACATGCATTCTACAATGCACCTTGCTTCTTTCGATGTATATTGTGGATGCACATTACTTCACCCACAATGCAATTACTCAACCACATATCATTATGATTTGCAACATCTAATAGTCTAATGAAGAGATAAGAGATCACTTCTTGTATGTCACTAGAGCCAATGCACATAGTACAACATTTAGATTGCATGTTGCAGTTCCCCAATCGCTGACTAAGCCTGTTGTAGGCTAGGTATCCAAGCCCCCAGGGCCTGTAACAATCTCTAGGAGGCTGACTAAACCTCCCAAGGCCTGTAATAGGCACGAGTGGTTGGGTATTCAATCCCCCAAGGCCTATCGAGGGCCTATAACATGCCCTGAAGGCGTAGATCCTCCCAAGGCTATTGGTAACAACTGGCTGAGTGCTATTGGTAACAATTGGTTGTCAATAACCACTGTCTCTCGACTATGATCAACTGGAAACCCACTTCACCATGAAACCCCTGACCTCAAGCATGCCTCAAGACGCGATTTCCCTATGTACTAGTAAGCCCGAGCCTTGCCTCAACCCGATTTCTCATCCGGTCGTGATCCCGCCATCTCCATTTGGTGGATATTTGTCAGCCCGCCCATATAAAAAAGACCCCAAGGTATTTTTGTATTGTTACATTAAATAAAAAAAACCATTTTCCCCTTAATATATAAGCAATATAATTTTTAGGTTTTCGTGAATATTTAATAACGCAATATGAATGAACGTGATATTATATTGCCTTCTAGTGAAGCCCTCGTGAATCCTTCAAGGTGTGAGGTTCATCATAAGTCAATCTATCCTTATAACACGCAGGCAAGCCACTGATAAAACGTTGTACCTTCACCTTTTCATCCTTGATAAAATCCACATATCCCAACAGCTCTAAGAATTTCTTTTCATAGTCTTCCATGGACATGTTTCCCAATTTATGCTCAAATAATTCTTGTGTCTTTTTATCATAGTATTGTTGTGATAGATATTCTTTCTTGAAGAGTTTGGAATTTCCTCCAATAAATCCGATTCTCATCCAATTCTTCCACTGGTTTGAGATGCTTCCACCATTTATAAGCCCTTCCTTGCAAATTATATATTGCAATCCGTGCTTCTTGGTTTTATGAGTAGTCATGTAAATGCAAATACTTGTTCATTTCCATAAGCCATAGCTCTTCAGCGTCACCAGACTTCTCTCCATCGAAGGTTGGAGGTTTTAATTTCCTAAGCTTGCCTTCTAACATCGTATCATGCTTTCTCTTTCGCTGCTTTCTAGGGTAGTTATCTTGCTGATTATTCTTATTTACATGAGAACTTTTATTGGTCTTATGGTGGAAATATAATTTCCTTCTGTTGTCATCTAATTCTGGAGAATAGTGATACCTGTCAGGGATGTCTCCGGTCATGGACTCTTCACCTTTTTCCACATTAGAATTCACTCGATGCATTTGATTTTGCAGCTAGACCAACTTTTGCAATAACTGCTAATTGATTTGGTTCTGTTGTTCCAAACTTTGCAAAATTACATTGTTTCCAAATTGCAAATTCCTCAAAGTTTGCACAACATCCAGGGTCCCTGACCCGCTTTGGTGACCATTGGACTCATTACCTTGTTCTTCTTCACCAACTTCTTCAACAAAATTAGAAAATACAGGATCCTCTGCCATCTCTTTAATTCTGTTCGCTTATCTTTACTGATAGTCTGAAATTCAAATGACTGGTTATTCCTGTATAATGCTAGCAATCTGAAATTCCCAGTGATTATTAGTCCAAAAATTAATCACGGCATATATTCAAATACATGTATATATCTCTTTTTAAGAAAATAAATTCAATTCCAGAGGCCCAAGAGCTGCAACCGACGCTCTGATACCAATTTGTAACGTACCCTTGTTACACATACACATAATTACAGTGTAAAACCATGCAATTAAAAATTTCCATTAAGCATCTAATTAATAGTTTCATTATTCTCATTATTTTCCCATAGGCATAATTCATACACAGGTAGCCAGAAGCATGCCATCTGTGCCTGAAATAGACATATCATAGCTTGCAGAGTTAAACAAAACAACACAACTCTGCCTTATTCAAACAAAATACTCTCAATCAGGCATTCAAACTTCATAACCAAGTTTATGCCTATCATTCTAAGAACATACAGGAGCCATCCATCCATCAATGAGGTTGTGACAGCATAAGCAAACATGTCTTACACAAATGAAGTTTAGCCATTCATCATTCACATATAAAATTCATGCTGCACATAGCTTATGCAATGGAAAATACCTCATTCATAGCACATCATTCTATACAGGCTTAAACATAGCTTATTCATGGCTTTCATTTAATTACACATTCATTCCACAGATTGAACCTATCAAGCATACATGAACATTATAATTCATACACAGATACACTTATCTGAAATTCACAAGAGTGTGGCCACTGACTGCATGTGAGCCATGCTCCACCCAACCTTAGAACTTCTCCAGATTGTACTATTTCATCTCCCAAGTTCACCCTCGAGCCGAGATCCGAAATTTGTGGCAAGATGCTTAGAATGCCAGCTAGTGAAGGCTAAGCATCGACATCCAGCTAGATTGTTACATCCCCACGCCATCCCAGAATCTAAGTGGGAGGTGATAAAAATGGATTTTATTGTCGGATTACCGGTGACCTCCAGGAGGCATGATTCCCTCTTTTTGTGGTAGACACGTTGACCAAGAGTGCACACTTTATTCTAGTCAATACTACTTATCAAGTGCTTGATATAGCACGAGTCTTCATGAATGAGGTAGTGTGATTGCATGGCATACCTCAGAATATCATTTCTAACAAGGGATCAGTATTCACTGGGATATTCTAGATGATTTTCCAGGAATCTTTTTGGACACGGCTGAATTTCAACACTGCATACCATCCTGGGATGGATGGTCAAACCGAGAGGGTTAATCAAGTTTTAGAGGACATACTGCGCATGTACGTTATGGACCAGCAGAGTCGCTGGGAGGAGTATCTACCATTGGTATAATTCTCCTACAATAACAACTATCATAGCTCGATACAGATGGCACAGTTTGAGTTTCTCTATAGTAGGCCATGTTAAACACCCTTGAGTTGGGGTCGTCTGGAGGACAGAGTCCGTGTGGGTCCAGAGATGATCCATGAGAAGGAAGAGTAGATGCAATCCATCCAGGGCATGGCTGAAAGAATCCCAAGATCGACAGAAAAGTTATGCCGATGCACATAGGACAGATAGAAGTTATGATATTGGGGATAGAGTTTTCTTGCAGGTAAGGACATAGAAGAGCTCTATCAAATTTGGCAAGTGATACAAATTGTCGCCACATTTTGAGGGACCATTTGAGATTACTGAGATATTGGGGTTGGTTGCTTACCATCTTGATTTTCCATCATCACTAAGTCGGATGCATGATGTTTTCATGTTTTTGTTTTACGACACTATATGTCAGATCCATCTCATGTTATTGAATTTAGTAATTTGAATATTTCGGATGAGGCGTACTTGGTGGTTGAGTCAATCCGCATTCTAGAGCGACGAACCCGACAGCTTAGGCATCAGTTTTCTACCATTTCAAGGTCCAATGGGACAGTTATAGTCCAAATTCTGCGATTGGGGAGGACGCATCAGAGATGAGTGCATAGTTTCCTTATTTGTTTTAGAACTTCTGGACAAAGTTTCTTGAATTGGGGGTGTATGTAGTGCCCCATTTGGATATTGGCTTTGACTTTAACCTTGAATCCAATAGTATTATTTGAGGGCATTCGGTTTCAGATGACCCGGTTTTGTGTGATTTCAAACCATATTTTTATCGTGTTATTAGTTGAGGTCATTCATTCGGATGATTCATTCGAATGACCCAACTATTTGTGAAATTGATATTTTGACTATTACAGACAGTTGCTTGAGAACCATTTATTATGTGACCATGTTATGATGATGATCAGTATTGAGTGATTCTAATGATTTCGATGTCGATCAACTATTTACATGATATAGTGCAATGATGATTGAATGTTTATAAATGCAAAATTATGAAATGCACATGATTTTGTTTTGTATATCATGTACTCTAATGTGTCATTAAGTGTGATAGGAAATGCAAGTACATGTGACGCAATGATGGCATCAATACCCCAAGGAATTCAGACTAAGTTGGGTATCATTGGCAGGTGATGTCAATTTGGTATTTATGTTATATCATGATTTTTTCCTTAAAATATTTTATGCACGCGATGTTTATGTGTAGATGTTGGATTACGATTTCCAATCGATCCACATCAGGTAATGGGGATGAACCAAGATATTATGTAAGTCTAGCATTTTCCATGTGGCGAGTTGGGAAAGAGCGAGAGAGGATCTTGCTTGTCATATGCATGTTGTCGTGAGGGTATACCATGTATTTGGTCACTCACGAGGCACATTACTAGGGGGCGCAATAAAGATACAGCCTTATTCCCTAAGAACCACCAGTCCCTCAACAAGGTCGACGAGTTGAGTTAAGAAGGTCTCAGTTGTTGTACCAAATCCCCACCAAGGAGGGAGTATCTGAATGGCATGCACAAAGCATGGCACCCTTGATATCCCCATCGCAACGAGAATGCGATAGCCAATAAAATAAAAACAATAATTAAATTTAAATATTAATGGGGACAATAAGAATATTCCTAAAAATATTTTAGAAATGAATTTAGTCAATTTTGATGTGAATGAAATCCCAAATTAATTAAATTTAATCATGGATTTATGAAAAATACAAGTGAGCAAAATAATAGATAGTTAACTGAAAATTAAAAGATACAAGAAATATTGAAGAGGAAATCAGGAAAAACACAACTAAAAGTAAGTTTCTGTTAAGAATAAAACAAATTGAAAAGCTGACAAAACTTAGACTGGTTGGGTGAATAAGTTAACTCGGAAATGGATGCATGAATGCATGAGGGTTTTTTTTTAAAGGTTAAAAAGGAACGGAAAGTGAATAAGGCTCTCATCTTTTACCCTAGTGTTGGACGACAGAGACTCTGTCACATTGTAAGGTGATTGTTTTGGGTGCGGTTCACTTCGGTAAGAGAGGGGTTGGGAGCCCCGTAGCATTAGCATGTGTATCATAGTTCCTTTGCTAGCATTATATTTGTCAGCACCGTTACGGCTCGAGGGTCCCAAGGGAAGGAGAGTACTCGTGGGTATGGTAGGGAGGAAACCGATGGATCAAGCTTGATTGGAAATTTGAAGCAGAAGTTTGTGGTGAATCTTCGACAACTTCAGCAATCTTCGGCATTTCACTGCAAGCAGATCAAATCGGTCCAATTTTGATTTAATTTTTTATGTTATTTCTTGAGAATGGCATATCTGTTAAAAGAAGAAAATGAATGAAACTAGATCTATTTAATGAGTTTTCGAAAAAAAATATTGGTTGAAGATGATATGTTATTTAAAACAATGAATGCATGTTTATTTAGTATATTTAGAAAGTGTCCCTGGAGGGGCATTACATTATCGGTTTTCAGTTTAGGGGATGCCATCTACCACCGTTAAGTGTTTATCAAATTAGGTTTAGAAGTTGTTTGTATAGCCATATACCCTTTACATCATGTGTGAAGGCTACCATGTACATAAGAAGAATCAAAATTTAGAGAAGAAGGAAAGAGTGCTTGCAAGAAACCGAAGAGAGGCCATTCAACTTGCATCCAAAGGTTAGCATACAAATCCATAAACCAAATCAGAGTTCACTCAGCCACCTAGGGCGCATTAGCTGCATAAAATAAAGAGTACAAACAGAGCATAATATTCCATAACATATATATATCTTTCCGATATCATAAAAAAATATTGCAAGCAAGATTCCAAGTATAAACCATCCAATCCTACATCCGATCATTGACAAAATGAGCAAAAATTCAAATAGAGATTATAACAGCCACCAAGGATGTATTAACAAAGATAGAAAAATAATATAAACACATGAATAAACATACAATATAGTACTTATCTTATTGAAGAGAAATTGGATTCAATAGGACAACTTTCCTCCCTGCCATAGGCACAGTCCATCCAAATCTTACTTGGACAGGACACCCTCGAGCTAAGGCCAAGGAATCCACAGGAAGAGCGCACTCAAGCAATGGAATAACTCAATATCAGCTTCAAAAACACAATTCGATCCTTTCACCATAAACTTCCCCCTCCATCTACACTACTCAATGGAATGTGACTCCCTTCACTACACAAGTCCCTCGGGACATCACCATTCTTCTCAGGAATTACATGTTGATAAGGGGCAGAGATAAGAAATGGCAGTGAGGACCTCTTGTTGTCTCAACAATGGAAAATAATCTCTATCAATGGTTCAACACCATCTCAACTCACAATGGTTCACAATGCGCATAGCTCTCATAGCATCATTCCTCACACTGGCATTAATAGATCACATAACATGACTGAGGTAACTAGTAACTATTCCCAAGGAAGGTAGCAATTGGTTTTATAGCTGAAGGAGACAATTAAAATTCATGGAGGAAATAATGGAGGGAATTTGAACTCTAGGAGGTTAACTTGATTTGGGGTGAAGTGGAGGTTAAGTTGAGATAGATTCCATTTTCTAGGAATAGTAAAATGAGAGGAGTTACTCAAAATTGAGGAGTGGAGGCCAAGGAGGGATAAATTGGTCATGGGAGGTGAGAGAGGAGTCAATTAGGTGGCATAAATGAACTACAACACAAAAATAGGGATCCTCTCCTATGATTAGTGGAGCAAGGGTGCTATCTCCAAGTGGGGCCCACCAATATCTCAAGAGGGCGCACTAGTGCAAGTGGAGGTACCTAACCTTCATGAGGGAGTTAGAAAATATCAATAAGTTCCAAAAGCGGAAATTTGGGTCCATCATCAAGTGTTTGGGTGGTCACCAAGTCTAGAATGCACTGGGAAGTCCCCATTCCCCCTCACCTGTGGAGTCCAAGGCCCCCCATTCTCGTTAGTTGTCCATGTTGATCTAGATATTTTATTTATTTACAATGATGTCTAGAGACCATAGTATCAGCACCTAGTGCCATAATAACAAAGCAAATAAAAATTACATATGATCATGGGCCCAAAATCGGGGTATTACAAAATGTCACCTGAATTTCGTCGAATTTAAGCTTGTGTAAGTCGCCCTGGTGTGTCAAAAACGAATTGAAGGAGACAGACTAATCGTTGAATTAAATGAGATTTATAGCGATATCAGGTGGAAGATCTCATCGAAATTCAAATATTGTGTCTATTTAATTTATTTGATGGCGGTATTTATGAAGGATCTTGATGAAATTCTAAATCAACGTTTTGGCGTGAATCCAAATAAGATCCTCTTGTATAGAACAATCTTTCCTCCAATACACTGGTGGCATCCAGACAGTAGCAATGGCGAACTCCATTTATGGCTGGATATATATAAAATTGGACAACGATTGGACAACAATTCTAGACAATGATTTGGCTCTTACTCCTTCAACAATACACCAAGGCTTCCACCAATGCAAACAAGCATTCACTCAGACTAAAAATCATCCTCAAGCAAACAACATGGACTTAAAACCCGATGGCTCTGATACCATTGAAGGATTGAATAGACTTGAATCCACAATCTGAAATGTTAATTTTATTGAATGAAATGTTTATATAAATGCATTGAAGATATAGTTGTGACGGTTAAACTACCATCAACCATTTCTTAAACTACCTAATAACCCCAAAGGATTATCTAGTTAACACAACATTTTCTACTTATACAAATTTAACTCTCATGTCTATTAGCATGTCCCGTCAAGAAAAGCACCAAGTAACAAAGGTTTTTAGTTTTAGAAGATTAAGGAAATTATAAATAAAAAAATCTTTGCTACAAGCTCCAATAATAAAATTTGAGGTTTGACCATATGCTCATTATAACTCAAAATTCTAGGTGATTAAATGTTTTAGTAGAGCTTTTTTTACTAGTGCGCTTACAATAACAAGAGTTGTGTGCAGCTTAGTCCCTGCCTTGTAATATAAAAACAAAAATCAATATTATAAGACCTAAGAAAAATTAAATAAAATAATTCACAAACTCAAAATAATTTAATTATAATGATCTTCGATAACACATTTGTCATCATAGTAGTCTCATATAATGGAAGATTCCAAATACACTTGAATAATAAATGTCAAAATGATAAACTTTCAATGTTGTAAGCGATTAAAAATATCTTGCATAATTGTTTAGACCCAAGAAAACTCAACTTAAAACTACTAGGAAAATCAATATATACATGAAAAGACAACCGAGAACTTGGAATAAGGTGTTTAGATCCTTGAGCTGTGTGATGATGAATGAAAGTTTTCATTTCCAATCCATATATACATAAAAAGACAATCAAGAAGTTGGAATAAAGTGTTTAGATCCTTGAGCTATGTGATGATGAATGAAAGTTTTCATTTCCAATCCATATATACATAGAAAGACAATCGAGAACTTGGAATAAGGTGTTTAGATCCTTGAGCTATGTGATGATGAATGAAAGTTTTCATTTCCTTATTTTTAGTAACGTGTGGATTAAAATACTCTAAGGGGGAGGGGGGCAATATATATGCTTATGAAATCTAACTTTAGATTTCATAAGCATATATATTGCCCCCTCCCCATTAGAGTAGTTTAATGCACACATTAAAATACTCTATGAAATATGAGGTAATAAGCGTGAATTTATAATCTATGAAATATGAGGGTAAATAGACTAGGGTTTCTAAATCCGATTGTGGTATCTTTTGGTGGATCTGTTGGAGCATAGGCCGCAGCTATGGCAAAGCTTCCAATTTTGGGGAAAAAGTACTAAGTTTTGAAGAAGAAGTGTCAATTTTGAGGAAAAGCACCGTTTTTGGCAGAAGTGAACAGTGCACGGTACGGTGCCAGATGGACGAGCTCACCGCAGAGTGCGGAACGGAAATCGCGGAGCTCGCGCGCACAATCCAAAGAAGAGTAAAGGTGGCCGAGTAGAAAGCTCAACCACCACAATAAATGAAGGAAGCGACGGAAGAGAGGGCTCAGCTACCCTCATTTAAGGCAGAGTACAGAAGTTATGGTTGCTCGGACCAAGGAAGAGCAACGGGCCGAAGCATTGAAGGCAAAGGACGAGGAGCAGAGAACAATGAAGCGGCGCCCATACCCGCAATTTGCGCCGGAAATCACGGAAGCTGCAGGAAGCTGCGACGCGACTACAAGAGGCGTCAAAAGTACACCTAGCCGTCAGTGGTTATGGTTTTTGGGGATCACTGTTGGGAAAGGCCCACAGTTTTGTAAAGGTGCGACCCTCAGGGCCACCTATATATATGTGTAATTGTAAAGGGAAAAGGATTAGACGTTAGATGGGTTAGAGAGAGATAGGTTGGTTAGAAGGGCCAAGGAGTTAGAGAGTCAGATAGCTGTAGAGCTAGTCACTGAGTTGCAGACAGTCTAAAGTTGATGTCTGAGTCATTGTAATCTCTATAGAAGAAAAGAGTAAATCTAAGAGAAGGGCTCCCAGCTGTGTGCGTGGAGTTTCCCGGAAAGATCTAAGGCTGCAGCTATGTGCGCAGCGGAACTGTGTAATTCCCATCTCAAGATAATATAAGATACAATTTCCGTGGACGTGATTTCCCCGTGGAGGCGAACCACATAATTCTCGTTGTTATGGTGATGTGTTGTGTGAATGCATGTTTATGTTTTACTATCTATGCTTCCGTGAATGTTTCGTTATCTTTATGAATGAGTATATAAAGTAAGTCTTTGAAGCTCCCTTAGACGTTATACTTGTGCACTGTTGAAGGAGCCTGTAAGAACACTATTTCCGCAACGCAGAAGGAGTGTGTTGTTGCGCTGTGGCATGAGTGCAGAAACGATACAGCGTGTAACGAACGTAGCGGGTAAACGCCTCGTGCGCAGGTGCGGAGGTGTCGCGCAACTAAGCTAAGGCGAGTAAGCTCCAGCGCTGTTGCGCTGTATGACCTGTGAAAGAGTTAGGCGCTCTGTTTAGAAGTTACTGCGGAAGAAGGGAAGAGAGAAGACTGTGGATTCCACACCACCCCGGTTAAGGAAACCTGATTCCTTAGCCCCCCATAGCCACTTCGGGTGAGACCTTGGGCTGCTGCGCAGCCCGTTGCCAAAAGGGCCAGTGTGCCAATGGGTGTTTGTTGCTGCGCCTCCTGAAAACCCGGGTCTGTCCAAAAGCAACCAACAAATGATTCCGTTGCCTTGAGACTTGCTAAGCCAACAAATGGTTCCATTGCCTTCAGACTTGCTAAGCCAACAAATGGTTTCGTTGCCTTGAGACTTGCTAAGCCAACAAATGGTTTCGTTGTCACTTATTCCGTTGGAAACTCTCCATTTGGTTCAGGAGCAGGTTTCTACTGAGCTGAGAGCTAGGGAGCTCTCCACATTCCACGCCAATCAAAGATTGCAGATGCAGGAAGCAGAGCTAAGGGCAGACTACAAGGAGATCTCTGCGCAGCTTGAACTTCACGAAGCGCAAGATACTGGGTTGCGGAATGTTGTTGATGAAATCGCCCAGGAGCTGCCAGCCTGCCAGATTCAACTAGACCTTCCATTAGTTGAGAAAGTGCAACGCATTGGTAGAAGGGCGCAAGCCCTAGAACGGCAAGTAGTTGCTATGGCTGAGGACCATAGAAAGCAGCTCACCGAGTTGGAAGCTCGTGTCGCAGTGCCTCCCGTAGATGAGATGCAAGTACAACTTGAAGCGTTGCACATAGATTCTATCCAGATGCAGCACAAAATAGATGAATCCCAGCAGTTCATGACGCAAGCTATGGAGGCTTGGGCTGAGCTTGAGAAGCTCCCTTCTAAGGTTTCCCTTGTAGAACAAGTGGAAGCAGCAGAACAGTCCCTAACTGTTCTGAATGAAGAAGTTAAGTCCTTGGAAGGCTTAGCCAAGATGAGGAAGATGAGCGAAGTCCGGAAAGTCCAGCAAGAACTGCACCGGCTCAGAAACAAAGATGCTACTCTCGCCAACATCATTGATCCCTTTATGGATGAGTATGTTGAACTTGCTGCCCAAGCAGAGGCCAAGGTCAAAGCATTTGTTGAGTCTCAAGAGTTGGTCGACGGCATAGAAGGAGAAGAAGCTACTGCAGACATGGTGCAGACAGCTGCGAAGTGCATCGAAGACGTGGACTCCGCTATTGCGCAGTGGAAGCAAGACTTCGCTGCGACCCAAGCCAAGTCAGATGCACAACTAAAACGACCGCAAGCTAGTGCGGGTGGCTCGGGGACGAGCCACAAGTAAGTGTTAGGGGCTTGTTGGAGCATAGGCCGCAGCTATGGCAAAGCTGCCAATTTTGGGGAAAAAGTACTAAGTTTTGAAGAATAAGTGCCAATTTTGAGGAAAAGCACCATTTTTGGCAGAAGTGAACAGTGCGCGGTACGGTGCCAGATGGACGAGCTCACCGCAGAATGCGGACCGGAAATCGCGGAGCTCGCGCGCACAAGCCAAAGAAGAGTAAAGGTGGCCGAGTAGAAAGCTCAACCACCACAGTAAATGAAGGAAGCGACGGAAGAGAGGGCTCAGCTACCCTCATTTAAGGCAGAGTACAGAAGTTATGGTTGCTCGGACCAAGGAAGAGCAATGGGCCGAAGCATTGAAGGCAAAGGACGAGGAGCAGAGAACGATGAAGCGGCGCCCATACCCGTGATTTGCGCCGAAAATCACGGAACCTGTAGGAAGCTGCGACGCGACTGCAAGAGGCGTCAAAAGTACACCTAGCCATCAGTGGTTAGGGTTTTTGGGGATCACTGTTGGGAAAGGCCCAGAGTTTTGTAAAGGTGCGACCCTCAGGGCCACCTATATATATGTGTAATTGTAAAGGGAAAAGGGTTAGACGTTATATGGGTTAGAGAGAGATAGGTTGGTTAGAAGGGCCAAGGAGTTAGAGAGTCAGATAACTGTAGAGCTAGTCACTGAGTTGCAGACATTCTAAAGTTGATGTCTGAGTCATTGTAATCTATGTAGAAGAAAAGAGTAGATCTAAGAGAAGGGCTCCCAGCTGTGTGCGTGGAGTTTCCCAGAAAGATCTAAGGCTGCAGCTGTCTGCGTAGCGGAACTATGTAATTCCCATCTCAAGATAATATAAGATACAATTTTCGTGGACGTGATTTCCCCGTGGACGCAAACCACATAATTCTTGTTGTTATGGTGATGTGTTGTGTGAATGCATGTTTATGTTTTACTATCTATGCTTCCGTGAATGTTTCGTTATCTTTATGAATGAGTATATAAAGTAAGTCGTTGAAGCTCCCTTAGACGTTATACTTGTGCACTGTTGAAGGAGCCTGTAAGAACACTATTGCCGCGGCGCAGAAGGAGTGTGTTGTTGCGCTGTGGCATGAGCGCAGAAACGATACAGCGTGTAACGAACGTAGCGGGTAAACGCCTCATGCGCAGGTGCGGAGGTGTCGCGCAGCTAGGGTAAGGCGAGTAAGCTCCAGCGCTGTTGCGTTGTATGACCTGTGAAAGAGTCAGGCGCTCTGTTTAGAAGTTACTGCGGAAGAAGGGAAGAGAGATGACTGTGGATTCCACACCACCCCGGTTAAGGAAACCTAATTCCTTAGCCCCCCATAGCCACTTCGGGTGAGACCTCGGGCTGCTACGCAGCCCATTGCCGAAAGGGCCAGTGCGCCAATGGGTGTTTGTTGCTGCGCCTCCTGAAAACCCGGGTCTGTCCAAAAGCAGCCAACAGGATCATCTTCAATAAGAACAAGAGCCACAAGGTGGCAATGTCTTTGTACCACCATTACTAATAGCATATGGTGAACACTACTATTGCTATTGTTTGCTTGATTGTTCATTATTTCATTTACCTCAATAAGAAAGAAGCCAAATGCTTCAACAAGTCAAATTCTTTGATAAAGGGTATACTAGACTATGTTAGCCTTTAGGTACTCTATGAGAACATTAGAAATTGAACACTAATAGTGATCCAATTAAATCGATAACCTATTTTTCCCATCAAAAACCCTAGTTAAACAACCAGTGGCCTATACCAAAAATGCTATGAAAAAAATTGATTCAACCACTTAATGATGAAGATTAATACAACTATGCCAATTTGCAACCAACGCAAGAACTCGGGAGCATGGAGATATTTAATCACACAAAGAATGGATCAATGTAAAATTTCTATTATGGAGTCCATGATGCCATTCAAGGTTAGAAGTAGTGATGCAAGTTTATAGGATGAAGGAGTGAGAGAAATTCTCGACCAATCTCCTTTTAATATGTGTCTAAACTACTCTCATATATAGAATCAACTCACCATACAAGGAAAAGAATTTATCTATTTGCTTTTGCAACTACAACAGATCAGACTTCGAATATATAACAAGAAAAACTATTTTACTATGCTTGGTTAAGCCTCCACATTTGCAGAAAACAATTCCTTAAAATGTTAACATAAAAGCTCTGGCATCCTTGAACAAGCATAAATAACACAATGTGAATGCTCAAATTTGAGACTTGTCCAAATCATCAAAGTAAGGGTGATTGAAAGCTGTCTTTGTCGAAATCCTCTTTCTTGGATTACACTGCAACAATTTCTACAAGCCATAACTAAGTTTGTCGCTATCTTAATCATTTCAAGGACACTAAGAGTTTAAAAATATGATGAATCTAATTGGTTTGACATGTAAGGAAGAACATACACTAAGAATATTGAGACCATTAGGTGATAGAATTGGAACATCAGATATGGAAACAGTTTCACAATTTCCGACCAACCATTACAGTTTTAGACCAATTCCATTCTACCTTCTCGTGCATATGGCATTTAGTTTGGATTATTATAGGACTTCCTTTTAAACTTTGAATCCTTTATAAGTTCATCCCATGTTGTTTGATGTGTGATCCAATATGGGTGTGGATATCTCAAGTCTTTTGTTAGCTTGGACCTTATGTTGTCCCTTTTGGAGTGAATGTATTTTCGAGCAATATCGAAAATAATTTCCTTATTAAAGCCATGATTCCCGAAGGTTGTCCTGAGATCATTGAAGAATTCATCTTTTTTAACTTGGAGTTGTTTCCTCCAATCCACCTAGAATGTATTACCAAACAACTACTCTGCACGACGGAAGATAAAATGGTATAATTTTAACCCCATTTCATCCTTCAATAAATTTCACTCCAATGTTAGCAATATTGTGACTTCTTTCAATCCCATTGTTGTCACCGAGGAAATTGTTGTCGTCTTAGGGGTTGAAGCAAAGTCCCTATAGGTACATTGATCACATTGTCATGTATTTCGTGCAATTGCAATTTGAATTTAAAAATGTTACAAAACCAACCAAAATATTAAAGCATTCTAGAGTTTGAAATAATTTTCCCATATGCCAAATATAAAATTTAAAAAAAAAAAAAAAAAAAACTAAGCACCTTTAAATTATAAGTATTTAGAGATGGAATAAAGTTTGAGAATTTGAGAAAATGACATGTAAAAAAATTGAAGATGTAAAAAATGAATTTAGATTACTTAATAAAAATAAAAATTTAAGAATATATTTAGATAATATTTACCATTTCATTTGAGTGAACCCCTTCACTTTTCAATAATTATGTTTTCCATAGTTGATATTGTTCAAATAATTATTTCCTAATCTGATCATTTTGAGGAGTATTTGGTAGGAGCCTTCGTATTCTTATATCGTCGTTGTTTGTTTTTCAGGTGATTCAGTGCACATGTGAATGAATATTGAAGTCATAAAGTTGCACGGTCACCTTAAGTTTGGTTTCAAAAGAAAAAGTTAAATTCGTTAAAAGTGAGTGTCACTTACAACCAGGGCTGGAATTTGATAGGCAAAATGTCCGTCATTCAAAAAAACGAAGAAAACAATAAAATAAAAAGTCTATATTTAGTGTAGAAACCGACGAGTGGGATTTTTCCCAAATTCATACACTGCTTCATACACTGCTTACGACACTATTATATATGCATTGGGAACCACTAAATCAGTGCTCAACATTCAAATAAAATGAGGGACTGTGAATTTCTTAAATACATTAAAAGTGAATTTTGTCACTTACGACAACATTAGTAGGTATACCTGGAGCACCACACAATTATAAGATATTATCTATTATGTGTGAGTTTTGTAAGTTGAGTAATGATATATGATTTCAAGTGAGTTTAATTATTGTTTTGATTATATTTATTTTATACATGAATTTCCAGTAGAAATATAGTTGACTAGTATTTTATTTTTTTGGTATAAGTTCGGTATATGACAAACTTAATAAGAAAAACAATATCTTCCCATTACTTATTAGTCTTACTCACGACTCTGATAATTAGTTTAATTTATTATATACTCAGAAAACTTAATCATATTCTGATTAGAAGTATTGAATTGAAATTTTTAAAATAGGTTGATTGTTGACTTGAAGATTTTAAGATGTATTGATTCGTCAATGGTAAATATTTATGATTAAGGTGTCTTTAGCTAGCACAACGACTCTTGACAGTACACTTCTGCGATCTCCGAAGAAGACCCGAACTAAACCAAGTTAAACAATTAGAGACAAAATTCTTACATCCAATTACTTTGATAATGGTTGTGAAAGGAGGATATAAAACACACATTTAAAACTGAGAGAAAATAAAATGAAATTCAATTGTTTGGCTGTAGCATAAGTTAAAACAAACCAGAAGCTCAGATAAATTCATAAGCTCACTTCTGTCATGAAATTCAATTGTTCGGTTGTAGCATAAGTTAAAACAAACCAGAAGCTCCTGCAATCTTCTGATTGAATGGTGGAGATATTTTTATTTTTTTCTAATATAATGAATATATATTTTTTAATTTCTTAATATAATGATGATTTTGTGCATTGTTGACAGTGAAGAACTCTCCATCAATGTATAATTATATGTTTACAGAAATATATTATTATTGTACAACTCTCAATCAATGTAGAATTATATTTTGTACAGAGATATATTTATTCCAATTATCTTCTAACTGTTGAAGGTGATGAGTGATGATTTTATATTCGTGTTGAAGGTGATCAGTGATGATTTTATATTCGTTGTTGTTGATTGTTAATAGTGATTTTCTTTGTTATAGTTTTGTTATTTATCTTTTGTTGATTGTTGATGTATTTTGTGGGTTTTCATAATTCAAAAATATTATTATTTCATTTGAATGTAAAAAGAACAAATTTTAAATATTATTATTTCGTTGGAACGTAAAAAGAACAAAATTCAAGTATTATTATTTCGTTTGAACGTAAAAAGAACAAAATTCAAGTATTATTATTTCGTAATTTGAACGTAAAAAGAACAAAATTCAAATATCTCTATTTAGAATTGATAAAAAATCACAATTCAAAGTGTAGTCACATCTCATTTATAGAAAATGGGATACCATGTAATTATTATCTTACAAACAGATCCACATCACAGGACAACTGGTCGGGATAACTCTTATTCAATGGAGGATACATGAACAAGAGAAAGATAAACACTTAGACTTAGTTACACAATATCAAAAGAAAAATGAGTTCATCCATGGTCACTTCAGGATTAATTGTCCCAAATCTCTTCAAACAGATTATTAAGGTCCATCTGCACATACTAACAATTCAGAGCCATACAACTCCCTTTTCTGCAAAAAAAAAACAACACAAACAGTTATTATAGCCCACTCTCACTATCTCAACAACACAAACAGTCATTATAGCCCTCTCACCATCTCAACATTGACCCCACATTACTGTCAACTAACTGAGAACCAAACATGCCTCATCTGAAAGGCTACTCGGACCCTTGAATTCCAATTCAGGAAGCTCACTCTCACCATCTCAACATTCATCCCACATTACTCTCAACTAACTGAAAACCAAACATACCTAATTTGGAAGGTTACTCAGAGCCTTGAAATCCAATTCAGGAAGCTCCCATCCAAACACTTGAATGTTCTCCTTTATTCTGTGAGAATTAGTGGACTTTGGAATTGTTCTTGTTCCTCTCTGAAGAGCCCACTTTATCAGCACCTGCCCCAGAGTCTTATTCAATTTTGTAGAGTCTTATTCAATTTTGTAGAGTCTTATTCAATTCTTTAGAGATCTGAAAACAAGAAGTAATGTAGAATTTCAAAACCAGAGTCTTCCTTACCAGAGTAGTCCGCCCTACTTAGTCTCGCCCTAAGGTCTCCTCTGCCTTGCGGGTTCTTCCAACCTAATATACTTGGTATATATTATAACAAAGTAAGTAAATTAGTAACTAATTATAAGCCATGAGTATCTTCCCCTCTCAACCATGCCTTCTCACCTAAACTATGAAACATCTTTTGGTGACAGAAAGTAAACGTCATCCCTTCAAAGGAAGATCGGCTACCTAAGATTGGTAAGAACGATCACTTGACACTCTTATTTATATTAGTTAAATAACTCTTAGCTTGGGAATAGTCAATAGAAATCATTTCTTTTTCGATTTTCGAAAAGCCTCTATCTGAATTCATTTAGCCAAAAATCGCCAAAAAAACAGTTATACATTGAGGCACTTTCTATATGTCATTACGCGGAGCCCTTGTTCTCTTTGTACGAGTGGGTCTTCACGTTAGCAAGGGAGATATATTGATGTCAGGCGAGCCCTCCGTCCTTGTCGATGAGAAATTATCCTCTGATAACCTAGCCCTATAATGCTGGAATATTTATTTACCTTTATAAGCTAACAGGAAAATATGAGAGCTGTAAAATCCAAACTGTTTGAGCATATTATAGGGAAGGATAAATTTCATTCACATTCAGTCAGTCATTCAATATGTAAATGAAGAGAGATCACGCACAAACCAGTTTAACAATAGAGTCATTCAGCAGGTCTCTTGTTTGTAGTCCATGTGATCCCAATGGAGAGTATGCCTGCATTGTTATGATCCCATAATTACAACAGAATTTAGACTCCACACCACCTAAACTTATTCTTTGGATTAAAAACTAAAGTCTAATGATGCATAATTTGTAAGCAGAATGAATTGACTTACAGTAACATGAATCTTAAGCTTCTTACAAACGTCCAAAATCTTTTCATTTCTCCAGCCAGGATGCATTTCCACCTGTAGATGCCACAGTTTTTTCATAAATATCATGTATAAGTGACATCCATATTATTTGACAGGGACGGTAAAATATGTGGTGGGAAGCAAACTTTTAAATTATGGTACCTGGCACACACAAGGTAAAGTTGTTGCATAGCTAAGTAGTGACTCCAACTTTTTCACGGTGAAATTACATATCCCAAATTCTCAAACATTTTTCTCTGCTACCAGTTTTTCCATCTCTCTCCATACACCCTCCATGTCTGGATCTAACACATCGCCAACTTTGGGAGGCCTGCTTGCCCCTTCTCTCAAGTGAAATGGCCAGTGGCTCTGAAAAAGAAGATGATAAACAGAAGAAGAATCAAGTCAAGACAACCTCTCTTGGGCTGTAGTCTATGAAATTTCTTAGAAGATAAAATCAAATCAATCATATTTAACTGGTTCCTTGATTGAATCCTGATTAAACTTGACTTCTCATTTGATTTTGACTCTATCAGAAACCCAGGTATATGTGTTTCTATCTATCAAAGAAACCAAGTTTCATGAACTTCTTGGTTAAATCCTCAATATTCTGATTCAAGTACGTCCTCTATATAAGCCAAGTAGGTCAAACAGAGAGTGATTCAAGTACGTCCTCTATATAGGGGTTTTCTCTTCCCATTTGGATTTGGGATTTTGTGAATTTGGGACCTCTCCTCTTATGAAAATGAGAATATGTGTAGTAAAACAATATTACTCCACCTCAAACATGAGGGTTACATACCAGGCACCTCAAACATGAGGGTTGCATACCAAGTAAAGTTCAAGATAGTCAAGTTGTAGATTATTAAGAGATGTGTCTAGAGCAGCCCTTTATCCAAAGACATACTCAGATCCATATGTAGAAAGGCCAAATATGTATGTAAATTTCTACCCGAGTCAAGCGAATTATTTGTTTTTTAAATACCATTCTTGAGCAACTCGTTGATGAGATTATTATAATGAGCGATTCCCTCTTCATTGACTCGGCCATGTCTTGGAGAGCCCTCTGTAAAAAAAATACAAAATTGGAATGGCGGAAAACACATTGTAGATTCATATGTATATGTAACACCGGACCTTAATTCAACGTACTTGGAAATATGTAAGTCCAGGAGATAGAAAAATATTAGATGTCCATTCCCATGTATTTGAGACGTTGAATATCTTCCTGCATTCAGATGACAAATGAATTACTTCCATCAACGCTCAAAAGAGCTTCAATTCTTCAAATAGTTTTAATTATTTGTAACTTATAGCGAGGTATTGATCTACTGCAATATCCACATTCTTTCCATCGGCAATTTTACCTGCATTGACGTTCAATAACACCAAATAAGAGATACCACTTAATTAAACTACCCAACTTTTTCAGATTGATAAAGGGGATGCTAGTGAAACCTGGAATGTGGGAGAATGTATCCCAAATGATGGGGTCTTTCCCATCCTCACGGGCAGCTCCTTCCACCTATAACAAAATTAGAATTTATGAAGTCTAAATATTGTCAGGGAAACTAACAAGCACATAATATAATGGATGAATCTAGGTGCAAGGAGTTGTCATGAAGGTGGAACCTGATAAGCAGCTGACACGGCACCGAAGCTGCTTCTACCTATTCTTGGAGTTGCTGCAACTACAATGATCAGTAGATAAATTGAAAGCAAACAGCTCCGGAATGACCTAATTAGACCTGGAATTCCTGCCATCTTACAGATTCTTATTTTTGAATTGAAGTGAGATGAGAAGCAAGTTTGTTGTCTGGTGGGAGACTTATTGCTATAGCTATGTGCCTGGAGTGAGAGTGATATGAACGTTTGCAAATGCGTTCAGGCAAAACCCATTAGCCTGTTTTGATGAATTTTAAGGAACAAGTTGTTGCTTTCTATACACATAAAACTTCATACTTACAATGGATCCGAAGGTCTGTATTTAAATACTTCTACATGCTAAAACCCTAACCTAGCTTTATACCCTAAGCTTTATGCTTTACAAAGACTTTAACTCAACTTAGCTTTACTTCTAATAATACAACTCACAAAAGCGGGAGGTAATTACTTTTTCCAACACTCCCCCTTAATTACAACCACTAAACATACGATCTAATTTCAACTAAGAACATAAAAAAATTGCCTGTTGGTCTATGTCATCTTCATCTTGACTTTCTTTGCTGCAATGTGCTAATGCATTGTCTTTTCATACTTCATGCTCCAAACTTTGAAGCTTTCAATGCTTTTCTTCTTCTTTGTGCTCCAGACTTTAAACAACTCTGGATATCTCTTCTTGTTATTGCATGTATTTTTCTTTTTACTTCCTCCAGTTTTTCAACTGGGTACATAGCATATTTTGCTTCTTTTTCAGATTCTGCTACCACAGAATGTAAGTTGTCATCTACAACTTCTTTTGGCTTTGCAAGCCAATCCTCAATGAATGTCAAATCTTCTTCGAAACTAGTTACTTTAGCTTCATCCTCCTCAGTTGCTACTGCTACAAAGACATCATCCACTTGATCGTCATTTTCAAGTAGGGTTACCATTCCAAACAACAACTCATTAATGAGCTTCTTTTGTTGTAGCACTATCACTCTTTCTTCATAAGAAAGGTGATCACCATCATACTCTGGTTCAAGTTCTTCATCCTATGTTGCTAAGAGGTTATCAACTTGTGTATTTGCCTTCTCCCGAAGCTCAGTGAAAACTATGACATCCTTCTCTTGAGTCCACATACTCTCTTCCTTATCACCCCTAAAAAAATTGTTCTTTTAAATAAAATAACGTGGACTTCTTATAAGTTCCCTTCCCTTGATTTGTTGTTCCTTTGAGATAAAGTTTGAGATAAAGTTTTCAAACTTCATGTAATAAACTTAATTATTCAAATACCTTCACGGTTCCATTTTGTGGACGGGAATTCTTCACAAGATTTTCTCCAAGGGACTTCTAACCAAAGATTTTCATGCTGGCGGATTTTATTTCCTTTCTCCACGGACACTTACTTTTTCTCTTCACGACCGGGCTTGCCTCCTCGTCGGTCGATTCTTTGATTTCAGCGAGGTCGTTTTCCACAGATTTACTGAACTGTGGATCTCTTCACTCAGATTTTAATATCTCTTGAGTTTCAACCCTCACTTCAACTTTGAATTTTTTAGACATCTGCACTTCTCCAGACGGATGGTTCTCATGCAGATTCAGGGCTTCCTCAGTGCGAATTTAACCAACATGCGGCTCCTCTGCATCCTATCAAACTTTACTTTGCAGCTGATTAATTTCTCTTCTTGCAGAATTGTAGGTGGACGGTTGTCTCTCCGATGGCAATCTTCTCCACGATCTCTTCACTGCTATGTTCAATAGCTGCAATATTCCACGACTGATATCTCACGCGGATCGGATTCACTTCACGCGGATTTCTTACCTGCGAGCAATCCAGATCTGGTCGCAGCCACTTCAGAATTTGCTAGCGGATCTGATCTTCTTCAATGAACAACTTGAAAGCACCTTCTTCAACACAGAATTTATGTGGATTGGCTGCCTTTTTCACACTCTCCAGCTGCGGTGGGAGTTTCTTCACTGCACCGGCAAACTTTCTTATTGGCTGGGCGTATCTTCACAAATTTGCTTCAGATCTGCGGATCTAAACGCTTTCTCGGGTCGATTTCAGTCTTGTGCTTTAGACTCGAACCCGGATCTCTGTCCAATTTCTTGGATCAATTTTCTCACTTGACTGGTGAAAGATCTTGGCTTGGATCGAACCATTTTTTCCTTCTTCGCTATGGAAGAATACAATAGGCTTGGATCTGCTCTTGGATCAATATGCTCTCCAAGGGACTGAATCAAGCTCTGATACCATGATGAATTTTAAGGAACAAGCTGCTGCTTTCAATTCACATAAAACTTCATACTTACAATGGACCCGAATGTCTGTATTTAAACACTTCTACATGCTAAAACCCTAACCTAGCTTTATACCCTAAGCTTTATACTTTACAAAGGCTTTAACTCAACTTAGCTTTACTTCTAATAATACAACTCACAAAAGCGGGAGGTAATTACTTTTTCCAACATGTTTAGTATTATCATAGTGGTGAAGACTATTTATGAATAGTTATAATGAGAGTGGCCCAAATTCCAAACAGAAAAGAAAATGAAAATCCCATTAGACACAGGTCAGGTCTACCGGTTTAAAAACAGGTAGGTTAATCTTAATAGCTCGGAGATCAATTTACAAGGTGATGTAGAAGATCATAAAATGTTAAAATGTGATACCTACCAAAGCTTGGATACCACAGATAGATCCTTCCTATTAATTCCTGCATCCATGGCAGCGCTCAGTCCATGGCCAACATGCAACACACAACTAAGCAATCAACCATGCAGACTATTGAAGCAATTCAAAGACTCCCACAGTATTTTTTCAAAAAATAAATGAACCCACAATTTTTAGTCAATAATTACAACAACTAAAGGCAAATCATCACCTCCTCCTCAACACCATATTCTGAAACAGTATCAATATGGCAGTAACCCTCCTGCAATACCCAATTGTCAAATACATTATCAAAATTTTAAGAACAGTTTCATAAGCCTCATTGAGCCCAGCCTACAAACTAGCCCCCATTAATACCATGGTATTCTAATAAATTTTGCACTCTAGGTAATGTCCTGCAAAATCCAAATTCTATTACCTGCACAATTGCGTTGAAGACAGCGCCCCCAACTGCCTGACCTGCTTTCCATGTGCCAAGGCCCACAACAGGGATTTCATTCCCGCTTAGCAACTTGTATTTGCCTTCGGTTCCAACTTGTATTTGCCTTCGGTTCCATCCACAATCCCTACAAAGATGACAATTCCCTGGAATCTTCACAGAGAGCCACAACGCCCCAAACTGGAGAATCAAAGTTCTTTTCATTGTCAGAGAAACAAGAAGTTTACGAGCTAACAAAACCATTAATCCAAACCCTCATGCCCCTTTGATTCCAGAAAGATGTCTTCCTTAGGAAAAGAGTAAGTTAATTAGTCTAGTTCAAAAATTCTGAAGTTCTCAAAACCTCAACAGTTAGATACAATATCTAAGCAGGAATAACTCTAGACACAGGAATCTGCATTATCAATCTCAATCACCCGAGAATGCCAAAACTTAAAGTGCATATGGATCATCTCTATATTGCACACCAAAAAAAAAGATCATCTCTATCGGAATTTTTCAGTCACGCCAAAAAAACAATTGCAATAGAGATTATTCTGACATCAAAAAAAATCATTTGGATGTTTCATAAATGGTATATCAAAAATCTATACAACTAGATGCTTTCAAGAACATTTTGATACAAGGTGGAGAACCATTGAAGGTGAAGCAAAGAAACTTTATGCAAGAAGGCATAGATATACAGCCTATCATTTGTTAGAATGTGTCGTCACATATTAGAAAGCATCAGAAACCCTTACAGACTAAACTTGCGAAAGATAAAGAAGTAGCTTCTACTCCAGAGACTGATTTAAAATTTGAAAATTGTGCATAAAAAATGTATTTTTTTGTTAATAGTATTTGAAATGACTTGAAGGACGGCCTCAACGATACTCCAGAGTCGCTTGCACTGAAGGGCGAGGTGGTTGGTAGCTGTGCGCTTCTAGTAAGGCAATTTGAAGGGCCGTAACCCATGGAAGATTTGAGCAAACTTAGAAAAGGAACCTGCGTAGAAGAGGTTAGTGTCGCAGTCGTCGTGGAAGAAGCTGAGTCATTATTGAAGCCCAGTCGCCGGATGGTTGAGTTCTATCTCCCGTGGATTGGAAACCCCAGCCTCCTAAAGGTAAGAAGAAATATTCGGTCCTTATTTATGTTTATGTTGAATTTATTGCTCCCATAGTGTATTGGTCGAGCAAGAAGGCCTAAGCTCCCATTTAGTGGTCGAGCTATTGTTTATCCCGTGATCAGTTTCCAGATCTCCTCAAGTGAGTTGAGAGGCACAATTCTTGTGTGTGAAGCCGCGGATGAAAATTGTGAAGGATGAAGCCTGGAGTTGATCTTTAAGTTGAGAAGAAGCTCAGAGTAGCTGGCAGTTGTAGCTGCTTATATAGAATAAGCCTCAGTTCTGTATATTTTAATGGGGAGACAGACCCTTAAGTTGAAGTTGTCATCTGTCTTTGATGTATGTTAGCTTGTTGTGGTAGACAGTTTTTAAGTCAGAAGGATGTCCGTAAATCTTGTGATGATCATCCTGAGGGACCACAAGATCGAAAGGAAGAAAGATATAGAGTTTGTAGATTCAATGTTTGTTAAGGAATTTGATAAGATAATTGCAAAATGCATAGAAGTTGCAGTTGAAGAAAAATTGATACAAGTTGTAAGCATCTATGATGATGCTAAAAAATGTAATGCCTATGAGGCAGATTTAAAGTTGATTGCATACTCGCTTGAAAATCCAAGGAATGTTTATTTTGTGGACTGTCATGCTGAATATAATTGTGCCATTGTTGTAGTGGTTGAAGAATGTATGGAAGTTGAAGATGAAAAGAATGCAACCATGAAGGTTACAAGTGCAGCAGACCGAGCTGCCAGAGAGCAGAAAAATGAAGAAAAACCTGCTTTATTTAATGAACTATAGCTCTGTCTATTTGTGCAGGTTTTGATTGCAATGTTAAAGCTGCAAGAGCTAAAGTATTGAAGCTTCCATGCAGCATTTACAAGAAGAATAAAGTTAAAATGAAGAATCCAGTACAAGACTGGTTCAAAGTTTTGCACCGTTGGAAAATGACAAAAATGACTTGGTGCTTTCGATGAAGAAAATGTTCAAAGAATTTTTGTAGTTTTTGATGTTTTGAATTTGCTGTAGCAATGTTGTATGCCCTAGTAACTTGAATTTTTTTTAAGACTGATGATGTTGGTTGAAGTCACTATTGGATGATGGATGAATTTCATGTTGTTTGTTGTTAAAGAATGAATGTTGTTTGTTGAAAGGTTGTAGCCTTGTACTCTTTGTGTAATCCTCCGCCATTGATGTGTGGTTTCTGAAGTCTGCCACCTGTGGGGAAGGAAGTGCGTAGAGTGAGCCTCTGCCTTCAGTATGCAGTTGAGAAAGGCCTCTGCAGTAGCAGATCTGCCATAAGACTCTCTAAGACATGAGAGCAAATACTCTCAAATGAAGCTTCATGAACCAACAACAACATTGAAGAAAAATTTGAAGTGTTTTTATTGTAACTACATGTAAGCTTTCTAGCTAAGACTTTAAACCAGCAGGCTATGATTTGATTTTTTGTAAGTTGTAGTTGTAATTGTGGCTATAGAAATTAAGGGAGAATGTTGACGTGTGTAATTTCTCCTGCCACGTCATGGACATAGGGATGTATGTACTTGGTAGTAGTTGGCATTGTAAATGTGCAGTTAATGCTATGAAGCTTCCCGGAAAAAACATTAGGTGAATGCTTTTAGATCTCTGAATCATTCCAGAATTCCTAATGTGTATAAACTTGTTTTTGGTTAATGAAATGAACATGGAGGAGGTTCTGGGAATTGGGCACATTTTTTATTTCGCTACGCCCTCCTTCAATTTCAGAGTAGAATACAATCTTCTTAGTTATTAATTAGATTTCCTGCAGTTTGTGCGGATTTGTTCGTTGGTGCCAATGAGTGGTTTGATATTACCCATATTCACCATGGCAGCTGCGAAGTTTGTAAAGGAGGAGTTCTGATTAGTACTATATGTAGTAACCTGAGAATCTGTAGAACCTCCACTAAACAGCTCCTCGTCAGAGTGGAGAAGTCCCTTTAGGCTTGTCAAATCATTGTAATACTTCTTGTCAAATGTGGTTGCGGTGGCCACATCTAAGGGCGAGAGGGTGCTGTCGCCACCAACACTCGGGCAGTTTTCCTTCACAGATGTAGCAAAGGTAGTGTTAATGTTGGTATCGTTGCAAATGCGATTTCTGAATAGTGTGCATTGCGATTTGCCGATTGTATGAGCACCTGTAATATGAACAATAATAAGGATGATAATAAACAAGTATTGTTAAATTTGAAGACATTTCATAGCTTATAATTAACATGAGATTTCAGAATAATGAGATGAATAATATTATACCTGAGAGTGCAACCAATTCTGTGGTAGAAAGAACTTGATTTTGAAAAGTTGTGATCAGTGCGTTGAGATTGGAAAATGGCGATGGAAGGTTGGTGTTTGCAGCGCTTACACTCGCACTCGTGGAGTCTCGCCTTCCAAGAAAAACCTCCCATTTTGAGGCTTTCAGCTAGCAAATAGCAATCACAGTACATGCAAGTTATTTGATTGTCATAGATTGTATTTATGAATAGTTAAATAAATGGAGAAGAGAATAGAGGAATTAATACTTCAATGACTGAATCACGAGCAACAATGGAAAGAATATCTGCACATGTCACAACTCCACTGCAATTTTCCTCCAATTGATATTTGATGGTGTCTATTACGTCAAATCCTCTCAAAGAATTGGCATTTGGAACTGCAATATTTTCTGCGGTGAACGGGGAGCTGTCATCGAGCAGGACCGATCCATCGCAGCCCTGTATCCTTTACATGTCCTTTGTTTAATTCAAACCGATTATTCATTATTAAAATTAAAATTATTTTTACTTTTTTATTAGAATTTTATAAGCCAAGACCTTATTCTTCATAAAAACATTTTCATAGCCATAGTCTTATTCGTAAACATGTTCTCTCCTAGATGACCCTTCCTCCTATTCATTAAGTTCACATAAAAAATTATAAGTGTAACTTGTAGTCATCTTTATTTATTTTTTAAAGTCATAGATTTCCATAATATTATACTTTCTTAAATAATATACTGAGGAATATCAAGAGTGCAAGTGGTTTGGATACTTTTCTCACTTCACTATTAATTTTGTCTAAAGAATATTAAGAATGTGCTTTAGGTGAAGTGGTTTGGATAGTTTCCTCACTTAATTATTAATTTTGTTTATGGTTTTAATTACTTTGCTTTTCAATAGATAAGACATTAAAATAATGACACACAAGAGGATTTTGGTTATAAATTTATTGGAGAAGGCAATGAGTCTGAGTAAAGATGCATTTATTATTTTTTAACTTCATGGAAAGAGCTAATTAGATAAGTGCCTAGTTTGTTATTTCATGGAAGATGCTAACTATTGTTTTAGAGACGATGCTAACTATTGTTTTAGAGACTATTGTAGCTCTAATGGGAAGAGATATGCATTAGTATGAGTGAAGGACATGTTCTTGAAGTACTGTGGGATCTGCTATCATAATAATACATTCTTCTCTCATCTCTTTCACACCCAACATAGGCAGGGACTTAGCTGCTTTGCATCGATTTCTCTTGTTGATGATAAAATCAAATATTTTTTATAGTAATATTGATTTTCATATTTTAGTTAATGTGTTTAGATATACTCATTGCATATAGGAAAAAAAATATAATCATTGCATTAATGTATTGTATGACTTAAACAAATATTCAAATTCATTACATCTATGATCGTTTGTAATAACATAAATCATCCATATATTTAATTAGCAACATATGTTTTTAAAACAATATCAATTGTAATAGAATTGTTAGAAAAATATAAAAACAAAATCAAACACTGATAACAATTAAACAGGTCAATTCCTACTAGCTCACTCGATTAAGGTGTAGGTCTCGTTAGCAAGACGACCCGAGTTCATTTCCCCTTAGGGGTGACTTAGTTGGGAGGCAAAACCCAAAAACCCATTCAAGTTGAGGCTGGTGCGGTCCAGGTCGGGTGCAATCCCCAGGTGATTTTGATGGTTTAGATGCAATGGGTCGTGGTTTCTCAGACCACAAGCCATTCCCACAACTCAGGGAGATTCAAGCAAACAAAAAAAACAATAACAATTAAACACAAGATTTAAGTGGAAACATTGCGATGCATAGGTAACCATGGGGCAATGACAGCTTCGATCTTTTATTATTACTTGGAAAAAAACAATTCAATTCTCATTAGGATTTTATCTCATTAGTTTTGGGTTCACATTAGTGAACACTTACGGGTGTGTGCAAGAAGATGAGGGTCACTTTAGATGCAATCCTACTTTTTCAAAACTTGTTCCTGATACATAAAAACATAACGCGTTTCTAATACTTAGCACTTGCCATGGTAAAACCCGAGCCTGACATGTCACTGGACATGTAGGATAGGTAACCATAACGCGTACGCGTTATAGAACTACAAAACACGTACGCATTATGTAGTTACAAAACGCGTACGCATTATTGAAATCTAAAATCAATTTAAAAACACAGTCCCGAGCACCCGCGGTGCTCTTCACGCATCAGAAACGCGAAATAGAGGTTGGACGAAGGCGATTTGTGTGCCCTGGAGTATCGGTGGAGCTTGATTTAGTTGGAGGGGAGGCAAATTCACTGGTGGATTGTCATCTAATCAGGTAATTCATTCACCCATACCATTTTTTTGTCATTTCTTAACCTAAATTACTATTTTTTTATTGTTTAAAACAACCTAGTTTTGTAATATTTATAAACTTGGGAATAACCCAATCTCTAATTAAATTCACATCTCCCTCAACCAAGATGAGTGAATAATTAAAATGAATCCCTTTTCAAAAACTCAAAAATTCATAATCCAACCAAAAATTGAAAAAAATAGAACTCCTCCCTTTCTACAATGTATCCATCCACATGAAACCCAAATTTCCAACCCTCAAAGGCCATTTCCCATGATACTAATTAAATAATTTTCCTTGGTAATGGCCATAACAAGATGAAATGCATGCACAAGCGTGAATAGAAAAAATGCAAAAAAAATTAGTAACTTGGTTTCTCAAAATTTCATCACAATCATTTGTCCATGAACATAATCAAAATTTCATCAGAAGTGTATGTAGCTATACATTGCCTCTTAGTTAAGCACCCTTGACTAAATGCCAAAACACATTAACAAAGTGTCTCTCGGGCCTGCCCTATCCACACCCTCGATCAATCTACTCAACGCTCAGGGACCGTCGATTCAACTGAAAGACTTCATATAGAAAATCACTATGTTTTTTATTTAATTGTCTGAACTTGCCATACAATGTAGAGATCAATTTTGTAGAGAGAAATTGTCTCTGTTTTGAGAAGTTGACATTGTTGTTATTGTCATTCTAGTCACAATCTCTAGTTGATTATTCAACATCTTAATCATTGATAGTCATCATAAGTACATATGTAATCATATTGGCAAGACAAACTCATACATATCCATTTCATTCCATGCCACTTTGTCTTCCCCTCCAACCACAAGGCGTAATATGTTGAAATCAATAAATTTAATGTTAGCTTATGAAGTTGATGGAAATATTGTTTTCTGCAAGGGACGTAAAGGCCAAAACATGTCAAAATAACACTCCTAAATTCTAAGAAGTTTAAACCCAAGTTTGCATGGAAAAGTCACCAATGAGGGTTAAGAAGTGCCTTAACTTCTAGAAAGAAGTTGAACAAAACTTACTTTTTAATTGTTAAATGTTTAATTTTAAGTTTTAAATGTATGTAAGTGAATGCCATTAAATTACTTACTTGAGTTTGATTTAATACATTTTCAATTTTGAAGAGACGTCATTATATACCATGTATATATTTCTAATGATTTTCGTATTGATGTTTTTATTGCAGTTGTGGCTATGGACACAAATGCCGAGATACTAATTGAGCTTTCCCACTTTAGGAGCATTAGTGCAGCTTTTAGTGGTGGTGACAGGATTCGTCGCTCGCTTGCATCAACCTTGGATGCAATTGTTGACACCATTTCACAATCTAGCAATGTACTATATGATATTACATCATATAGAGAAAGAAAAAGACAACAATATGCTGATGGGCTAGACTACAATGCAATAAAAAAGTTGAAAATATCCAAAGAGCTCATATTTGCATTGTTTAGGGACCCTCGGATGGGGGAAATCCCAAATGCAAACAAGCCGCATATCTCCATTGAGTGGTGCACGTTTCAACCATTTGTTGATAACTGGATGGACAGATGGTACATGATTTTTGATATGCCACCACATAACAACAGGGAAATTCCTTTGTATTTCCTTCGAAAGATGTACGCAGAGTTCGTGTTACATAAACACGTAAACTATTTTGACATCTTGCAGTTTCAGGGGATCGGTGGGGGGATGCCCCAAAACTGACCCAATGCGAGGCTTCGAGACCAGGATCGCCCTATCCCTGCACCTCGCAGGCAGTTGCCTGGGCCAGATGTCCCACCTTCACATCATATTATTCCACAGACATGTGATGCATTTTTTAGTTTGGCATGGGCGGTTGTTCGCCATGGCACTATGGTTCATGATATGGGTGAGGAAGGGACATCTGTCCATGGTGTGGTACATACACCAGCTCGTCACCATGCAGAACCATCCACTAGTGCAGGACCGTCGACACATCCCCATCCTAGTACTAATCCTCATGAGTGCACATCATGTGGTCGTCCCTGCTATGGTCTTGCCTCAGATATTGTCTTCAGTGGGTTTTTGAGAGAGGTATGTTGATAGTTCATTGTAATAAATTCTTCATTTATTTTCGTCTTTGTACACATATATATAGTTTGAGCTAATATATTAATTTTGTGAACTTGTAGCTGATGCTTTATGCCGGCAGCGATGCCCCAGAGCTGGATGTTCCAGACTCTACAAGGGGGCATGATGCTACCCATTTGGCAGGCCCATCTTATATAACACATATTGTCATATCTCACACCGAGGTAAACATTTTAAAATTTCAGTTTTTTAATACTTGTTAATTTGTTAATTTCCACATACTTTACATTTTAGTTCACTAATGCTATCTACGGTCTAATATTTACAATTATTAAACTTGCAGATGGTAGATCCTTCACTGGGGCAAGGTAATGTGGAGGTAGCATCCATGGTCGTACCGTCTGATGAAACATCTGGGCTCCAGGTAAACAATTAAAAATGACATTTTTTAAATACATGTTTGTTTGTTGAATCATGCATGTCTAACTACATGAACACTTGTTGATTGTAGGCACCATCCGAGACATCTGGACCATTGCCTGGATATGTATATCCCACTAGGCCATTCGTGAACAAGGGTCGTGTGTATGTAAGGCATTCTACTCCTAGAAAGACTCCAGCTGCCCACAACCATGGACTTACTCATACCATGGTAATGTATATCCTTCGATGATATTTGTTGTTTAACTTGAAATCCAGTGCATAAATCATTTTTGTTAATGTTTGAATTACATGTCTACTACATCAGGAACTCGAGTTGTCTACTCAAAACCTCGCATCGATGGTTGATGCAGCAGTCAGTGCCGCATCTGCAATGGCAACTGATCACACACAGGTATGTAACTATTTCAACTCTATCTTTACATAGTTTATTATTGTTGTCTATTGTTTATTCATACATTTCTAACTATTTCAACATTTTTTCATTGTAGCCACCACCAGCAGGAGCAGTTCCTGGCCCCCCTGGTTCGACCATCCTGGATGTTCAACCAACGGCTCCATCTGCTACACAAGCAACACAATCTCCTTTGTCAATTGAGGTGAGATGTCCTTCAGTGACCAAGTGTTTCATGCACTTTCCATGCACCAGTTGATAATTGTTGAGTTAATGTATTAGTGTACATAGTTAGTTGAATTTAACAATTGATATTTAATTTGCAGGATCCAGAAATGCACACTGATCCTAGAGATGTGCCTAGAGGATCAACGTCGGGAAAAAAGAAGAGGAAGCTTGATTTTTTATGTGTCTTATGGGATATATGTACATTTGGATACATGTACATGTGGATTTGATAATTTTGGATAGTTTTGGACAGATGTGCTTTTGGATACTTTTGGATATATATGTACTTTTCGATACATTCACTTTTGGAGACATGTACATTAACTTCATTGTGCATGTACTTTTGGAGACATGTACATTGACTTCATTGGATACATGTATTTTTGGATACTTTTGGATATATATGTACTTTTGGATACATGTACTTTTGGAGACATGCACTTTTGGATATTTTTGGATACTTTTGGATATATATGTACTTTTGGAGACATGCACATTGACATTTCATTTATAAATGAATGATACAGTTCACTTTGTATTTGTTCTTCGGTTTCCACATGTTCTTGTGTCAATCTAATGTGTTGATTTGTGTGGATTATCTATTACTCATGAATGCTCTATGTCAAAAGAATAAACTATTATATTTAAAGGTTTCAACGAACTCACTACATGCGTGCACTAATTGGTATTTAATTAAAATTTGTGATTTTGGATGATCATTACAAGTTATGTCAAAGTTCTTGCTCGTATAATTTAATCAAACTAAGTGCAATACAATGTTTTTCAAGGTTTCAACGAACTCACTCATGCACACTAATTGGATAGGTGTAATTAAAATTTGTGAGTTTGGATGATTAAATTACAAGTTAAGTCAATGTTCAAGTGTAATTTAATAAAACTAAGTGCAATACATGCTACACATTTCATCAACGCCCAATATTTGATTGCAAAATTAGATTCAACACTACATATGAGTAACTACATACAAGTGCTCAAAGCAACATTGGTGAAAGGAACAAACGTTACCTCGGGATTCAAGAAATAAAGTGCCTTCTAATGTTGGTTGGGAAGGATATGCTTGGTTATCCTTATGGCTTGGAGGTCGTCTTCATGTAGATAAGTACTCTTGTTGTCATGTGTCATTAAGGTTTTTTCATGTGGTAAAACCCTTCAGGGTTAGGATTTCTTCATGGTTTCATTGTGCTTGATTTCTAAACATATAATTATTTTAAGAAAGGTTGTTAGGTTTTCTTCCCAATGAGGGTTTCCCGGGATAAAATGTTGTGTCTCTTGTCCCTGAACAACATTTTCATGCGACTTGCAGCTCGACATAGCCTAGAAACTGGACGTCGGACCAATGAACCGTCGACTCCGTTGGTCTCCTAGCGTGCGATTACCTCTAGGGGGCCCTCTCCCTCGTCTCCCCATGGCCCAGTGGCTTCATTGTGCATTCATTTTGTAAACTGGGGTTTTGCTCAATTTCATTGGATGCAATCTCGCATTGGTGGGTCAACTCTGCAAAACCCTCCCCTGAGCCAGTGTTAGCAGTGTTCCCACGTCGGCATTGCCCACACACACTTGCAGGAGCCAATGGCACGCAATCTTGCTGCTCCATTTGCTTTTTGGCTCCCGGGCGGAAATTCACCAAGTGTCCTTGAACGGCATTTTCATGCGACTTGCAACTCGACATAAATCTGAAACCGGAGGTCGGATTAACGAACCATCAAATCCATTGGTCTCCTGGCATGCGATTACCTCCAGGGGGGCCTCTCCCTCGTCTCCCCATGGCCCAGTGGCTTTATTGTGCATTCATTTCATAAACTAGGGTTTTGCTCAGTTTTATTGCATGCAATCTCGCATTGGTGGGTCAACTCTGCAAAACCCTCCCCCGAGCCAGTGTTGGCAGTGTTCCCACATCGGCATTGCCCACACACATTTGCAGGAGCCAACGGCACACACTCTTCCTGCTCTGTTTGCTTTTTGGCTCCCGAACGGAAATTCACCAAGTGTCCCTGAACGACATTTTCATGTGACTTGCAACTCGACATAACTCGGAAACCGGAGGTCAGATCGATGAACAGTCGACTCTGTTGGTCTCCTGGCATGCAATTACCTCCAGGGGACCCTCTCCCTCGTCTCCCCATGGCCCAGTGGTTTCATTGTGCATTCATTTCGTAAAATAGGGTTTTGCTCAGTTTTATTGCATGCAATCTCGCATTGGTGGGTCAACTCTGCAAAACCCTCCCCCGAGCCAGTGTTGGCAGTGTTCCCACGTCAGAATTTCCCACACACACTTGCAGGAGCCAACGACACGCAATCTTGCTGCTCCATTTGCTTTTTGGCTCCTGGATGGAAATTCACCAAGTGTCCCTGAACGGCATTTTCATGCGACTTGCAACTCGACATAAGTCAGAAACCGGACATCGGATCGACGAACCATCATCTCCATTGGTCTCCTGGCGTGTGATTACCTCTAGGGGGCCTCTCCCTCGTCTCCCCAGGCCCCAGTGGCTTCATTGTGCATTCATTTCGTAAACTAGGGTTTTGCTCAGTTTTATTGCATGCAATCTCGCATTTGTGGGTCAACTCTGCAAAACCCTCCCTCGAGCCAGTGTTGGCAGTGTTCCCATGTCGGCATTGCCCACACACACTTGTAGGAGCTAACGGCACGCAATCTTCCTGCTCCGTTTGCTTTTTGGCTCCCGGACGGGAATTCACCAAGTGTCCCTGAACGGCATTTTCATGCGACTTGCAACTCGACATAACTCAGAAAACGGACATTGGACCAATGAACTATTGACTCTGTTGGTCTCCTAGCATGCGATTATCTCTAGGGGGCCCTCTCCCTCGTCTCCCCATGGCCCAGTGGCTTCATTGTGCATTCATTTCGTAAACTAGGGTTTTGCTCAGTTTCATTGCATGCAATCTCGCATTGGTGGGTCAACTCTGCAAAACCCTCCCCTGAGCCAGTGTTGGCAGTGTTCCCACGTCGGCATTGCCCACACACACTTGCAAGAGCCAACGGCATGCAATCTTGCTGCTCCATTTGCTTTTTGGCTCTCGGGCGGAAATTCACCAAGTGTCCCTGAACGGCATTTTCATGCGACTTGCAACTTGACATAACTCGAAAACCAGACGTCGTATAGACGAACCGTCGACTTCGTTGGTCTCCTAGCGTGCGATTACCTCTAGGGGGCCCTCTCCCTCGTCTCCCCATGGCTCAGTGGCTTCATTGTGCATTCATTTCGTAAACTAGGGTTTTGCTCAGTTTCATTGCATGCAATCTCACATTGGTGGGTAAACTCTGCAAAAACCTCCCCCGAGCCATTGTTGGCAGTGTTCCCATGTTGGCATTGCCCACACACACTTGCAAGAGCCAACGGCACGCAATCTTGCTGCTCCGTTTGCTTTTTGGCTCCCAGACGGAAATTCACCAAGTGTCCATGAACGGCATTTTCATGCGACTTGCAACTCAACATAACTCGAAAACGGAAGGTCGGATCGACAAACCATCGACTCCGTTGGTCTCTTGGCATGCGATTACCTCCAGGGGGCCCTCTCCCTCGTCTCCCCATGGCCCAGTGGCTTCATTGTGCATTCATTTCGTAAACTAGGGTTTTGCTCAGTTTTATTGCATGCAATCTCGCATTGGTGGGTCAACTCTCCAAAACCCTCCCCCAAGCCAGTGTTGGCAGTGTTCCCACATCGGCATTGCCCACACACACTTGTAGGAGCCAACGGCACGCAATCTTGCTGCTCCGTTTGCTTTTTGGCTCCCGGACGGAAATTCACCAAGTGTCCCTGAACGGCATTTTCATGCGACTTGCAACTCGACATAACTCGGAAACCGGACGTCGGACCGATGAACCATCGACTCCATTGGTCTCCTGGCGTGCGATTACCTCTAGGGGGCCCTCTCCCTCATCTCCCCCTGGCCCAGTGGCTTCATTGTGCATTCATTTCGTAAAATAGGGTTTTCCTCAGTGTGGGAGTGTGCAATTTTTGCACACGGGGGTCAACTTTGGAAAATCATCCACTGGGCGGGTGTGGCTAGTGTTCCTAGCCCGAACCTGCCTAAACACACCTGCAGGACTCCCGGGAACCCGGTTTTGTTGCACGGTTGGAGTTCTATGCCCCCGGCAGGTATCCAGCAGGTGTTCCTGAAGGCCTTCTAGCAGTGAGATAGGACAAGACATAGAATGAATACAATGGCTCGGATCGATGAACCATCAACTCCGTTGGATTCAGCACGCCAGGATAGTGCCAGGGGTGCCCCTCCCCTCCGACCCGGTGGCCCATGTGTCACCTTGCAGGTCCATCTTGGAAACCAGGGTTTTGCTTAGTGTGGGAGTGTGTAATTTTTGCACACGGGGGTCAACATTGGAAAATCATCCACCGGGCGGGTATGGCTAGTGTTTCTAGCCTGAACCTGCCTAGACATACCTGCAGGACTCCTTGAAACCCGGTTTTGTTACACGGTTTGAGTTCTATGCCCCCGGCAGGTATCCAGTAGGTGTCCCTGAAGGCCTTCTGGCAGCGAGACGGGACGAGCCATAGAATGAAGAACGTGGATTGGATCAAAGAACCATCGAATCCGTTGGATTCAGCATGCCGGCATAGTGCCAGGGGTGCCCCTCCCCTCCGGCCCAGTGGCCCATGTGTCACCTTGCAGGTCCATCTTGGAAACTAGGATTTTGCTCAGTGTGGGAGTGTGCAATTTTTGCACAGGAGGGTCAACTTTGGAAAATCATCCACCGGGCACACACCTACAGGACTCCTCGGAACCCGGTTTATTGCACGGTTGGATTTCTATGCCCCCGGCAGGTATCCAGCAGGTGTCCCTGAAGGCCTTTTGGATGCAAGATGGAACGAGCCATAGAATGACGACCATGGCTCGGATTGATGAACCATCGACTCCGTTGGATTCAGGATGTCCAGATAGTGCTAAGGGTGCCCCTCGCCTCCGGTCCGGTGGCCCAGGTGCCACCTTGCGGGTCCATCTTGGAAACTAGGGTTTTGCGGGTCCATGATGAAGATTTTCATGATGATGATGATGGTGATGATGATGAAGATGTTGATGATGATGGCTTGGTCTAAGGTGGTGCTCTCAAATAGCTAATTCATTATAAAATATTTAACAAGACATTAATTAAATTTAATATAAGTGTATTGTTTAATATAGTGAGCATGAATTGAATTAATTTTGTTGGGTGAAACCAATAACCAACATGATGAACATAATATAATTTTAGGGTTTACTGATCATATGTAAAAAATGGCATATTCATAAACTTGACATAGAAGAGAACTTTTGGCATATTTATAAACAACGTAAACGTAAATTTGGCATATCAAGAACACAAAATTGACATATTCATATGAAACATACATGTGAAAATTGAGTATATATCAATATTCAACTACAAATAAAGTATGTAACATACCTCATCATGCTAGATCCCACCTATTATCATACAACCAAGCCCTCCGGATCATCTCTTATACTGATGGTCTCCATTAGTCTCTCGTGCTCTGTATCCTGTAAGAAGTAGCGTACCTTCGATGTATTTCGGCTAGGCATTATTCGTACCTGGAGGTTTGTGCCAATGATTAAGTTGGTAAAGTGATACACGCTTGCACCTGGTTTGTAATCCCTGTAAACATATCCACCCTTCTTTCTTGCATTGTTGTCCCGTGTCAAGTATTCACCTTTAACAACCATAGATCCAATTGGGAAGTGGTCGTTTTCATCGACAGTCATGGAAATAATGAGGGTTTGCTTTTCATCTATACAGCGTTCCAACCAGTAATCACCACCCCATTCAGTATCTTTTATATGTGCCCTGCATTATATGATTGTAGGTATATGATCAAAATATTTTTTGTGCGATACAAGGCCATTAATGTGCATTTGAAGACTACGTAAACAAACAAAAAATGTTAAGGAAATGCATGATAACGGGTTGTACAAGGTCTGAGACATGATCAAAATCTGCAAAAATAGATGATTGGTATTCTTCCAACGGAGTTAACTCAACAATTGCACGTTGATCAAGTGGAAGTGATATGCGATCCCATCCATCAACCCAATCCAATGATTCACACCCATCCCAGTCACCATCACAACAAGGCGGGCAAAAACAAGCGAGTTTTCTGGTCCAAATTTCAAATACTGGGTTATCAGAGCTTCGAACCAAATGAAAGCCACGAGTCCCAGGCACAGTCTTGCATTCCCATGCATGTGAACGATCTATGTCTACCACCTCCCAAAAAAATCTCTCCACATGTCTCTTTCCTGTGGATTCTACTCGCATAGTTGATTCCTCTCCCATTACTGATGTGCACCACCTGACTATAGATTGAGCATTTAGAATAGTAGATTCTGTAGATACTTTCAATTCCTCTCTTCGTAGGGCTGTTTTGACACATGCTCCGGCTCCATCATGCTCTCCTTTACCATGCCCAGTCTCAAAATAGTTCCACATATGTGGAACTTTGTAGTTTTTATGCAATGAACACAACACTAAAATATGCGTGCATTTTTTAACTGACCAGCACACCCATCAGACCAAATCTAGTGTCGATCCATCTGTATGTTCCTTCCCTTCAAGTGATCATAGAACATGATGAAGCAATGACGTACATAGTGGAAGTCGTGGCACCTATCATCACTTATGTAGAAGTGATATTCCTTCAGAATTTCTCTTTGCTCTTCAGTGCTATTTGGGCCATGCCTATATGTGATATGGACCATCAAGGAAACCTGCTCAGAGTGATAATACTGACTTTGGATCTCATTTTGAGGTTGCAGAGTGTAGTTCTCAGCAAAATCAACAACTGAAAGTATAGTACCAAGGGGAAATGTATCTCTGCATATTCTAAACTTCTCATCCTGCCATCATGCCACGTGGACATGCTGAACATATTGATGTGTCTTTTCAATAAATTCCTTGATGAAGTCACTAACTTGTACCTGGTGACACAAAATGATCTCAATGTCAATTTTTTTTGTAAGTAAGGATTGAAATGTAACCATTACAACATAATTTTATAGATATAAATGCATACCTGAGATGTCACCAATTGTATTTTTTTGCTTTCTTTCTCTGGGACTATTTCATAGTTGATATATTTGAAACTTTTCATGTCTGTAACCATTTTCCCAAATTCACTGTCTCCATTCTCGTGCATACATTGGCTTAATAATGCCATTCCAGCACAGTTGGAGCATGTTCCATCCAAACAAGATTTTGCATAGTATGTTTGCCCCTCGGGCCTATTGCACATGATGCTATGAATGAATTCTCTTGATGAAGTCGGTGGTATTGTCATGGAGCAATCCTGCACATGGTTAGTATGCAACACACAACTAATGTACAAAAATGTTTCATAGTAATATTCATATTCTACATGGTATCTACAACAACAAGTGTTACGAAGAGTATTTATTCTAACATACCATGGCTTACATTTCTCAAAAGATCTTTGCCCCAAGTTCAATTTTCTATGCTCAATCCTAAATTTCTCGTAAAGTTCTATCTGTGTTATATCAAGAAGATGCTTAGTATGTGGTTCACGATCCTTTGAACCCCTTCTCAGTTTTAGTACATCCTTTCGGTTTGAAGAAGGCCTTGTGTGATCATGCCAAAAACTGTGCACTAATCCCTTTACTGCATCAACTAGCTTCATGTCACGAAGTGGCAACCAACCAACAAAGGCCCAAAAATCTGTCTGATCGGTTGTGTCAATATGTTCTCTTCTAATAGAATACCTATGGAGGGTTTTTACATTCAAATTAACTAGTTCGGATGTAGGCCTGAGAATATGAAGGACCCTGGTGTTCTTATTTGCAATTGCTTGTGACAACACACGACGAGCAGCATTGCGGTCCTTTGAACGTGTGTTCTTACCAATTTTACCAAATGCATCTA